>OY288222.1:7500000-8750000 GCA_958449745.1 Ochropleura leucogaster | reverse complement strand
ATTGTCCGGTCCTGGTTCAGTCCATGGTTCGGAGCAAGAGGGAATGGAAAGCGGTCACCTCCTTCTGCGAAGCAGTCATGCAAGCGAACGAGGTAGCCGGGCGTTTGAGGGAGAGAACCTCAAACCAACCTAGCCGCGGGAGAAGCCCCGGACGGCTGGCGCCGCGAGACAACTCCCGGCCACACCCGAAAAATCCGAAAATGGGTGGGTTTTGGTCAGTACAAGTCTGACACTCCCCCCACAGCGAGGGAAGTTATTTGATGATTTCCCACCCCAAAAAAAGTGTCATATAACACCTATAGCTATCAATGGAACCTAAAGTCAGGCTGCGGGTTATTATTACGAATGGATACTTACACTCTTGCTCGACCTGGGAACCGAACTCAGGACTTCACCAGCAATAGCGATTGTGATCACTAGACTAACGAGGCATATTGTTTGTCGTGTCATTTGGTTTTTCCTTTTGTTAAGTAATCAATTTGTCAAAGGTCATTAATCATGTCGACTATTTGGTATCGATCGGCGATCAGCGGTGTGCCGTTAATATTAATAGTGTTTGTGTTCTGTCCATGACTGTCGAGTATACCCCTTGACCTAATTTGTGAAGAAAATTGTTAAATTCATCAGCACAATCTTGTACTATAATCGAAGTTCAAAAGGCTTTAGCTTGTACAGGAAAGTACGTAATTATCGTCTATATGTATATTATAGCTTTGCTTCATTTAAAAGATTAATGCAATCAGAATATTATTTTATTTGATCATAATTTTAAATATCCTTGTTTTGACTTTTCTACACAATGTCTACATATCTCGCCCAACTTTCCTGTCACAGATCTGCTGAAAGAAATTTCTAATAAACTAAACACTAACTTTGTGCTCCTCTATCTTAATGTAATGTCTTATCAAGTATTTTGTGTGTGCGTAAATAAATAAATGGAACCTCAGTACAAGGATCAAACGTAATGGATAAAAGCCTGTAATAACTTGGTCATGCTGCGGGACACCGCAAGGCACAATATGCTTTGCCTCTGCTACAAATGTAGTCGAAATCCTGAGCAGTGAAAGAACGATGATGACAACTGTCTTCGCTAAAAGCTTGAATTGAAGATATGTAAAAGTCAAATCGACACTTAGCGATATGAAATGGAACTAGTGATGTACTAGTGGCAACGAACAATGAACCATTGCCCGGCTTATTGATCGAATCCTGGACTGCTGCTCGCCAAACAAAAGTACTTGCGACCAGTAAGTCAACTTGTCAGTCACCATGTTCAATTCAAGCACAAATACATGACGCAGATTTGGGAAAATGATGATGAGATTTGATACAAGTTCTCATCACAATGATAACATATTTATGTTGGTTAAAACTTTTACTATTTCAATTGTTCTAAGGTATTTTTATTAAGTTAAGACACTTATGTATATCCGAAACAGCAAAGAAGTCTTTCAGTGAAAGCGTACCTTCTCTGTAGCAGTAAATTTCAATAGCAATTTCAATGATCAAGGACGTTGATTTAGGATTCATCCCCAAACTCAAAACAATTATTTCAAACTAGTTGAACCACGCGGTTTCACTCACGTAGACTAGGATAAAAAGTCTTATGAGTTTATTCAAGCTAGATAAGTCAGAATTTTTTAGAGGCTGATCAAAACCACTGCCTGCCGGAGCTGCGGTTTGAAAAAAAGAGCAAAAGGAACATAGATGGGTTTTACTAAATCTGACATTCCCTTTCACTCAGAGCGAAAGGAGTTATTTTCCTTGGTATTAAATGGGTATAAGCTATCTGCACACAAGACTTCGTTGAAATCCGTGAAAACGTTTGAGCGTAAAAAAGCAACAAACATACACACACAAACTATCGCTTTTATAGTAAGGACTAAAAGTGCCTGTCAAAACAGGCATTTTAAAAGTATTGTCATTTACTAAGTCTCTAACGAGAAACATAAACTAGCAAACAGTTCAGCAGAAGAATAACAGGATTTACCTACAAAGCTCAGCATACTAACAAAGATGGTCAAATCCACGCCAAGTAGCCCACAATCACCAAATTTCGATGAATCAAACCCGGAAGCCTGTGAATTCAATGAAAGCATAGAGTTCGTGAAACGTAACATGTATCGCAAGAGTCATCGATGTCGCGTAATTCAAGCACTTTCTTCAATGAGCCGTGCGTATGGACCTCACGTCCAGATTGCGTGGTGCTCGATATATAACGCGGGGGCGACCGACGGGAATCACATTCCACATCGAGGACTGTGACCATCTTATCTCACACAAACAGACATGGACTCCAAGGTGAGATATCAAAATATTTTTTATTTTTTTATATTCGGCACACAGATTTAACAATAATATGTTTTAGCTTAATTTTTAATTTGCATGATTAGTTTTTCAAGAAGAAAGTTTTTGCTTAAAACATTTTTTAACCTTTTATTTTAATAAGTTTATTTATTTTCCAAACAAATATAATATTATTATTTTATTTTTCAAGTGCATGATCTATGGTTTTTCGAGAACCAAGTTTTAGCGTTCCTTTTTTTCTTATTAATCATGATCATTAATTGAATATCGTGTTTTGTTGTAAACTTGATTCAATTGCATTGTTATCTTAACAAAGCTTACGAAGTTCTTCTCTCAAAAAGACTTTGTATGAAACTATATTTAAACCTGATGTCTAGATAATGATAAACTTTGTATATCACCGTATCGTTCATCGCAATATCATCTAAGTTCGAGCGTTCACGCCGCCAGTTCGTGCGGGCTCGTGCGCGCGCGCATTGACCAACGCGATCCATATCGGGACGCTTTGCAACATTGCCTTCTTTCTGGCGCTTTCGATTCGATACGCCTCTGCTCATAACAATGAATTCGTACACTCCATTAATTTTTTTTTCCCATAAGGTCCAATTTCATAAAAATTCATGGTCAAGTGCCTTTATAAAAATATCCTTTTATCGTAAGCTTATTCAGTTACTTGTTTTTTTCTGGCGTTGTAGTATAATTTTATTGATGACTTATAATGATATACATTTGAAATTGTATTGTGACCTTTACGTCCATTAGGAATTAGGACCCCGATATATTGTTGTATGGTTATTAATGTAAAGCTTCCGTGCTAAAGTTCCGTTCTAAAACTTCCGTGCGTGTCAGATATTTTTACAGAATTTTATGAAATATAAAAAAAAACGATTAATTGATATCGTTCATAGAAAACTGTAGCAATCCCTTGAGACGTAATCAAAGATGCTCTTAGAAAAGCTGATTTGATTATTATAATTCTTGAAGCGTTTTTTAATTAAAAAGACATCAACGCGCGCGCATTTTTTCAAAAGTGCACTTGAGCGAATGCTTTTCCTGTTTGGATATTTAGGTCAGTCATACTTATTAATTTTATAGTAATTAATTTAATCGCCTAACAATTCTACACTGCTTAGTTTTCATTATAAGTCTTGAGGACAGCTTGTATGATAATGTAACTATCTGTGTAGCAGAAAATATCACTATTGCTTTTAATCAATAAATACAAATGTTTCAATAGTTAAATATCAGCTGATACTTAAACTTGTAAAAACGCAGTATGTACACACTTAATTTAAATGCAGTAATACAAAACACAAACGAACAACGGCGCATACATTGATTGTATTGTCATTCCTGTCGCGTTTAGTTACGAAGAAAGGGTCTAAAGCGTGTCGCAAGCCGGTGGACGACGCACTGGCGAACAATGTGACACTATTCATGTTGCAATCTTATTATTATTGTGTAATGGATTTATTGCGCTATTAATATATCATATTCTTTTCTATAGACGTGTCGTCTAAGAGAAATTAGGTGGTGAAAAAGAAGGGTTTGATTGTAATCCGATTCTGTTTTTTATTTGAAAAGTTGAAAACTTAGATGTTTTGTCTAAAAGCAAAACTGTGTTTAAATCGTACCCTAAAAGTTAAATCTCTCCCTCCTACAAGCATATTAGTATGTTCACATATCTCGACAACATATAGGGAACATAATTTTTTTTTAGGTACATATGAAAAAAAATATAAGTGATCCCGCATTACGGTCACCGTTTTCCTACTAATATTATAAATACGAATGTTTGTGAGGATGGATGGATGTATGTGACTCTTTCACGTCGAAACGGCTGAGGACACAAAGGACTTTTTTTTAGAGCGGGCGCCAATAATCGAAGCATTTGTTTGTTCTAGATTGTAGTATTCATCTGCGTAGTAAGCGTCGCGAGCGCGAGCGTCCTAGCCCCGGCCGTACCCCTCGCGAGACTCGACCCTCTGCCGCAGTACTCCTACGGGTACGACGTACAAGACGCCCTCACCGGCGACTACAAAGGCCATCAAGAACACAGGAACGGTGACCTCGTCACCGGCTCGTACTCAGTAGTCGATCCCGATGGCACCAGGAGGATTGTGGACTACACTGCTGACCCCCTCAATGGCTTTAACGCGGTTGTGCGCCGCGAGCCTTTGGTGGTTGCAGCCCCACCGAGGGTGGTTGCCCCCGCCCCCATCCTCGCGAGAGCACCAGCACCCGTCTTCGCCCCTGCACCCGCACCCCTCTTCGCCCCCAGACATCCATACTACTTCTAGATGAATTATTACAATTTTGTTGT
Organism: Ochropleura leucogaster; assembly: GCA_958449745.1. Taxonomy (NCBI): domain Eukaryota; kingdom Metazoa; phylum Arthropoda; class Insecta; order Lepidoptera; family Noctuidae; genus Ochropleura; species Ochropleura leucogaster. The sequence continues at coordinate 8,745,370 of OY288222.1, read as the reverse complement.
TGATATCTTTACTATTACTATTAGGACTTTTTTATACTATTGTTATTTATGTAAATAAACGCCTTTTGATACTGATTTTATGACTTTGTTTCTAGCATGTAAGATTTATGTTAATACAAAGACAGACATTTCAGTTGACGTTAATGTGTACAAATTCAACCTGTACCCACTTTGCATCGGTCAACTTTAGTACCTACGTAAACAAACTGGAACCCTGTAAGGCTGTAGGTGTGCAAGTTATCATATACGTCCACATTAGGCATAAAGGCAATCCCATAATACAATAACAACACAGTCGAAAGATATGGAATAACTAGCTGTGCCCAGCGGTTTCACCCACTGCTCATCTCTTTTTGAGAAAGCCGCTCATATCACTTAGGGGTATGAAAAAAAGATGTTGGTCGATTTTCAGACCTACCCGACATGCACACAAAATTTCTTACAATTGGGTCTAGCCGTTTAGTAGGAGTTTGGTAGCAAACACCGACGACACGAGAACTTTATATGTCACTTAATTTTTTCTAAACTGCTGATTAATAAGTCGAGGTCCACTTCACCTTTCATATACAGATTTAATATTTCCTTTGCCTTTCAAGCTCAGACATTCCATTGAAACAAAGCATCGTAACTATGATCAACTAATGTACAGGTAAGGTCAATACACGCTTAATAGTTTGATTACACTTAATTTACTTAGTTTAGACTACCTGGAAGCTCACTTTGACCTTAGTGTTACATGATATGAGGTGGCGAAATATTTGATCTACAGAAACAACTCTTACAACTACGGAATAAAGACGATGTCAAAGTCAAATTACCGTGGACGTACGGTTGACTGTAAGTGCCACGGTGACCGTTTTGTACTGGCGCAGGACTCGCTCGCATTCCGGTGAAGACCGCGACCTTGCCTTGGTTAACCACCTCAATTAAAAGCGAAAGTTTCAATAAACTGTCATATGGATACGAGGTTTGGGTACCGGATCGGGCTCGTGACGTCACATAAATCTGAGCATGAGTGGACGCGCGCTGAATATAAAACGAGACCGTGGTTTGTAAGTGGCAGTTCTATCCCACTGTTGAACAATATCACTACTCAAAATGGCATTCAAGGTACTTTCATTAACCGAAAACTTTTAATTTTAATAAAAAATGTTGTCTTAGGGCCGATTTTTCAATCGCCGGTTAAGATTTATCGAAGGAATAGGTCTGTCATTTTGACAGTTTTTGTATGGACACTCTGTCAAAACGTCACATTTAGTCTTTAGATAAAAGTTATCTAATGATTGAAAAATCGGCCCTTAGTGATTTTGTTTTTAAATGTAATTTTATTTTATTTACAGTTTGTTGCCCTGTCTTGCCTGTTGGCCGTGGCAAGCGCTGGTCTCCTGCCTGCTGCCCAGGTCTCATACTCAGCCCCTCTTGCCTACACCAGCCACGTTCAGGCTGCTCCAGCTTACTACGCAGCCCCCGTCGCTAAGATCGCGGCCCCCGTGGCATATACTGCCCCCGTCGCCAAGGTTGAGGCTTATGACACCAACCCTCAGTACAGCTTCTCCTACGACGTGCAGGACGGACACACCGGTGACTCCAAGAGCCAGTACGAAAGCCGCGACGGTGATGTTGTGAAAGGCTCTTACTCCGTGGTGGACCCCGACGGCACAAAGCGCACTGTTGAGTACACTGCTGACCCCCACAACGGTTTCAACGCCGTCGTGCACAGGGAACCCCTCGGTCACGTCGCTAAGGTCGTCGCTCCCGTTACCAAAGTGGTCTCCCCTGTAGCTTACCACTCTGCTCCCGTCGCATACGCCGCGCCCGTCAAGTATGCCGCCGCCCCTGTAACGTACCACTCTGCCCCCGTGGTGCACGCCGCCCCTGTAGCTTACTCATCAGCGCCCTACTACCATCATTAAGAGAAGTAATTGTTTTGTATTGTATAACGGGCTGTAGTCCGCTTTATAAGAACCTATATGCCATAATGTAAATAAATTATTATGTATTTATTATACCTACATAGTTTGATTGTCTGTGACATTTTTCCTATGTAAAGACATCCCTAATTAATGCAGGAACCAACTTCTATTAACACGTTCGCTGCATTACGAGATCTATCAGATCTCTTGCAGGACTTTTCTATTGTGCGTTGAATAAAATCGTGTTGTTTCACTCCTTGCGGGAGGATCTAACTTGTAAAGTTCTTTATGTATGAGTAAGACAAATATACATATTTGCTTTCTACTTAAAACTGAATTTAAAGACATTAAAAAATAAATTAGAGATGGATTAGGTCCCTAACGCACAGTACTATAATTATTTTCATTTCTTGCGTTAGGAGATATGTCGATACTCGTGGAATCATAGGCCTCGTAGACGCAAGAGAGGAAGGGAGGGCGGCGCGGGCGCTCCGTGACTCGTGTTAGTGTTGTCCTAGCATCGACGTGGGAGGTCACGCGCACGTTTTGGAAATAACACTCGCGTATTTACGTCGTGTACGTTTTGATTACTTTCTATTAACAATGAGTGATTTTAGAAGAAAAAAGTGTAGAAAATCTATTTGTTTTGGTGAGGTTGCCAACGAAAAATCAACACCGGATTATAACGCTACATCGTCCAGTAAAATAAAATTTTTGGATATTATTCAAATTTGCCCCGCATTGGCTAATAATGACAGTGTTTCAGATTTTGATTGATTGAATTTTTTATTTATTTATTTTTTTATTAAAGATAATTCCCCGCACTAGGAATTAATCCTGTTTTTGTTTTATATTGATTTGTTGTGATTGATTATATTGAAATAAGAATTGAATATAAAAATTTAATAAAACTTTTTCAATCGACATCTGAGATATTATTTTATTCCCATCACTACTTACTACACATATTGAACTATCTTCAGTTGCGGTACGAGATACAATCGATACCTATTTTTTTTTTGGTATTTGTAGTTTATTCAAATGTCATAACTGCGTGCGAACCTAGCAAAATATAGAGCAATAGGCTATCTTTCACCCACATAAACTTTAAAATATATGTCATTGGTTTTCTCGAAGATATAAGTTATTTTCAAAACTGTATTTTTAGGAGACTGATTAGGTCTCAAACGCATCTAAGGGCAGATTAGTTTCGAGATCTTTTAGGTCTCCAAAGCACCAGCTGAAAGTTCTTTGAAAATGATGGCGCAGTGAACGTGTTAAGGTAACAACCATAAAAGTGGATAAATTCGTATAAAGAAAATATTACAGTAATTTATTAAGTAAATAATTAATTGACAATTTATCAAATAAATAAGTAATCAAAAAAGTTTGATTTCAATCAAATATTAAACAATTGTAATCCAGCAACACCGGACTTGGGTGGGGCCGGCAACTCTTTCTCAGGCCCAGGCACGACAGAGAGGCCGCGCTGGAGCCGCTTCCTGCGCTCGGAAAACGCGTCGCCCATGGCGGGGTCGGCCTTGCGCGGTAGCACGGAGAAGCGCCGGCCTGGTGGCACCGTGGACATGCGCTTGAATAACACCTGCGTCTCCACGCGCGTCTCCGGGTCCATCACTCCCAGGATCTGTCGCTCGCGCGCCAATATAGCCTTACGATCGTCTCCAGTTACTGTTTCTGCTGACATTTCTGCACATTTATTCAAGAAAGCCTGCACTCGTTCAGGGTCCTGCATTTTCTTTATCATCTCGAAAGCCTCTTCCACTTCTATACGCACTTCGTTCGCGTTGCCTTGTTGCATATCGCCACTCATTAGAACAAAGCAGCCGTTCATCCACCACGTGATATTTCCCAATTCTTGAGCCTCTCTCTGGCATCGTTTTGCATAAAACTTAGCAAGGGCATAATTTTTTTGTTTAGAAAGTAACCGAGCCAATTCGTACATGAGCCAACACTTCATCGTCGAATTTTCGCACATATCGAGAGTAAGCTTCACTTTTTGAGTGGCATACTGAATATCGATAAACTTATACGGATAATTTGCCATAACAGAGTCGAAAGAAGTAGGTCGGCCAACTGGCAAACCCATGAGGAAAGCGATGCGACGACGGTTGCCGCGCTCGCTGAGAGTGTAAGACAGACGATGCTGGGACAGATATCCTTCTCCAACCGCTCTATATAACCGATCTAAGTATATCTCTTTGTCTGGTAATGTTCTCGGAGTCTTTACGTCAAGGAACAACTGCATTCGCTCAGCTTGCGCCATCAAATCCATTATACGGTGCTCACGCATACTCTTCTCAATCTGCTTTAATAAGCGCTCTGCGGTCCTAGCTCCAATCTCACGTTCTCTCAACAACATAGCTTCTTTATACTTAGTCTGGTGTTCAGATTCTGCCTTTTCAGCTAACTTTATAGTGTAGTATGGTCTCTGTGCGCGTAGCATTTCCTGTCTTTCACTAAGAGATCGTAGAGCTTCTTTAGCAATTTCTATCAATTCTCTGCTTCCAGCTGAATTTGCAGACTTAATTCGTGGGTCTTCTAACAATTCATGAAGAAAAAATTTATCGTAAGCCATTGGTCCAAGATATTTCATAGCAAGTACGCGAGATAAAGTTTCGAATTTTCGGGCCTCCATTTGAGTCAATTGTTTCTTATGCTCTTCTTTAGGAATACGGTTTACATGTAATTTTCTTTGAGTTTCTTCTTCGTCAGCTCGTGCAGCTTCTATTTGTTTGATCAGTGGCAGGAAGTCTAACATTACACTACCAGCATTAACCCCGATACAGTCTTGGATAGTTTCTACTCCTTGGTTGATGCCTTCCATGAAGTACGGTGGCTGGCGGCGCTGGCGTAGGCCGCGGAAGTTCATGACGACGGAGCGCTCGAAGTCGGTCATAGTGTACATGGCGCGCGCCTGCATGTTGCGCGCGTTCATGTTGCCGGGCGACAGCTTGAGCGCCAGCTCGGCATCGGCGTACGCCTGCACAGGCCGCACGGCGTCCGCGCACACCTGGCTGCGTCCCGTCAGTGTGCGCACATCTTCAGGGTTGCTCTTGAACGCCTCGTCGTATGAAGCCTTCGCCTTCTCGAACTGTTCGAGGCGACGGAGATAAGCGCCTCTCTCACGGTACACTGTGAGGGCGCCATATAGTTGCTTTTCCTCCATTTTTGTGTGGTGTTCATATACTTCTTCTAACTAAAAACACTTTTCACGCTACGGCGGAATATAAATGTCTGTCAGCTACATTTTTCTTGTTTATGGGAATTTTTCTAATATTTGTCTTGTCTATGTTTAAGACTTCGTCGGGAAAACCTTGAACTACTTTGTTGAAAATCTTATAATAGAGAAAGCAAAGGAGTGTTATCACAATATAATTGTAAAATCTTGGCGCACTTAGCTACCTTATTGTTCGGCTAAATCGCATATCACTAAAGCATCACTCTTTAGGGGACTTCGAACAGGTTTTTAATTAGCCTGTTTTTTTTTATATGAATGTTTATTGTTACGAAGGGAGAAAATAAAAGGCCAAATGAAAGATAGACAGAAGAAATGAGGAAAGATATAAAAAATTAGCAAATGATAGCGTGACAGACTACTTGAATTACAAGAAACAAATGTGTTGAGCCGACCTTAGGTGAACCCTACCTGAAATTGGTTTTTATAATGGAGTACAGGTTTTAAATTCAACATTTTTGAAAAATAAAGACTACCAATACCAAAAAGAAAGAACACCAATTCAGTCTGAGAAAATCCCTGACCATGCAGTGTTTGGTACAAACACATTTTTCAGTTATCCGATTTTTGAAAGTCCGACTGTTGTCTGTTTTGAGTAAGGTGCTTTGGTTTGCCATTCACTTTTCATAATGAGTAGTCAGTTACAGTGCTGCCAACTAAATCTTTAATGTATGCTTTATTAAGGGTTTATTATTTATTTATTATATTAATTACTATTTACAAGCTATAAATAGATACAAAACTAATAATAAATAAAGATGTATGCCTGCACATTCAGATTTCGATTTTAACTCAGTAGTTGGTGCAATTGGGGATACCAGTGATTAAGGGTAACTACCAAAAAACTACACGGCTTAGGCTTGCGATCGGTACTGCTGCGCAATTTCAACCAAGACCCGCTGGAGAATTTTTTTGGTGCCATACGAGCACATGGGCAACGAAATGTCATGCCAAATTTAGTGTCTTTTGAGGCGTCTTATAAAGCCTTATTAATTAATAATATGGTGTCACCTAAGTCTGTGGGGGCTAATTGTGAGAGTGACGGCAGTCATTGCCTACAAAGCTTAAAATGTATTTTAACTCAAAATATCTCCAGGCTATTAGCTATATTCTAGACTTACAGAAATAGATTTTAATCATATAAATATAGGTGTAGTACTAACTAGCCAAATTCCAAGCGAAATTGAGAAGTGTGCAGCAGTAGCTTATTGTTGTGGCTGGCTCATTAATTTAACTTACAAAAAAAAAACAAAAAATTGCATTGAATGTAAAAAAGCATTAGAAGAGGATAGTGAAGAAACATACTTGCAATATCTAAAGTTTATTACTTTTAAAAAATACGAGTAAATGTATTCTTCACTATCCCAGTAAATATTTGCTGGAATGTTTAATTAATATAGAAATTATTGCACTTGAAATTTTAAAAACTAATTGTGAATCCCAAGAAATAGTTAATTATATACAATTGGTAACCACCACGCTTGTATCACTTTTAATCATGTTTTAATTTCGTTATGTTTATAAAATACAGCATGTAAACCGTACCTACTGGCTATTATTAAATACACAAATGTTAGCACCTTTAAAAAGTAACACAGCTGTTAGATATAATTATGCATTCGTGTATTTACCGGATCATTTTTTTACCGTCAGGAAAAGTGAGGCTAATTCTAGTGCTCAAATACAACTACTTTTTCTATTGGTCCCATAGAAGAAGTTTGTGTTTGAGGACTAGAATTACTCTCTTTATTTTCCTGGCGGTAAAAAGAATCATCCGGTAAATACACGAATGTATAATATGGCCTACGTCATCGATACATCTATCTATGTAGGTACTTATAAATTTGCTACTAAGTAGTGCGGGGTCTGAGAACTAGATGGCGCTATAAAGTACAAAATCGAGAGTTGGTCATCTATATGTTAGTACTTAAATACTTATCTATGGTAACTACTCTTAAAGAAAACTCGTTGTGTGCCGAGTTTTCTGCCGTAGTTTCCGTGCCTTTCGATTTTTAGCAACTAATTCTCTAGTACCTATTGGTCGAATACTTTTGTGGTTCAGGGATTGATTTGGAGTTTTCAGGTCAAATAAGTCGGTGACTTTTGTTTAAATTATCGATTTTTTGCCACCGACTTCCGGAAGTAACTTTATTTTCCTTCTTTTTAGTGTTTTTTCGTAAGTCGGTTATCTTTTTGATAAAAGGTTTTATTTCAGTCGTTTTGGTGGTGGTATTATAATACTGATTCGTATCTCACACAAATTCTCATTAAGTAGGTATTCATTTTCCATTGCTACTAAGAAATATAAGCATATTGCCCTTACAAAATTATTTTTAGTATATGCGAAACATTAATATAGTTTGTTCAGAATAAGTTACTGAATCGATTCCAATAATTTTTACACCATGTTATATTTTTTCCCAAAAATATTTTAAATAGTTTATAAAAAGAAAATTTCATCACCAGTTAATTACAATACAAACTGAAAAATTATTATTATCAATGAACGCAAGGCGCGCGGCGCGGGGAAGCCGTGCGCCGCGGTGACAGTGAATTTGTACGGATATAGCTTATAACTTTGTGGTTTTTCATGATACAGTTTTGAAATTTTGTACATAGATTCTTTTTATAAAAATACTGGACAGGTGTTTCGGCTTTCGCATAAACTAAAAATAATGTTGTATACATTGGAAGAAAAAATATGTTTTATATAAGAAAACTCATGTACTACCAGAGCAATAAAAATAAAATGAATATGGGCCTCCTTCGGGATTATAATATATATATACCCTTTCGATTATTAAAGAATTTTTAAAATCACAATCGTCGGAGATATTGCGTGATAAACAAGTCGAATTAAGAACCTCCTCCATTTTTTGAAGTCGGTGAAAAATTGACCACAAATAAAAAAACTGACAGTTATATTTCTTTTCTGTCGAAAGTGTTTTTTAGTTTGTAGAGTTTTATCAATAGCATACTAAAATGGAGGAAAAGCAACTATATGGCGCCCTCACAGTGTACCGTGAGAGAGGCGCTTATCTCCGTCGCCTCGAACAGTTCGAGAAGGCGAAGGCTTCATACGACGAGGCGTTCAAGAGCAACCCTGAAGATGTGCGCACACTGACGGGACGCAGCCAGGTGTGCGCGGACGCCGTGCGGCCTGTGCAGGCGTACGCCGATGCCGAGCTGGCGCTCAAGCTGTCGCCCGGCAACATGAACGCGCGCAACATGCAGGCGCGCGCCATGTACACTATGACCGACTTCGAGCGCTCCGTCGTCATGAACTTCCGCGGCCTACGCCAGCGCCGCCAGCCACCGTACTTCATGGAAGGCATCAACCAAGGAGTAGAAACTATCCAAGACTGTATCGGGGTTAATGCTGGTAGTGTAATGTTAGACTTCCTGCCACTGATCAAACAAATAGAAGCTGCACGAATCGACGTCGACGACATGGAACCTCAAAAAAGTCTACATGTCAGCCGGATTCCCAAAGTGACGCGTAAATGCAAGACTTAGCTGCCTAATGAAATTATTTTTGACACTAAATATGGTATCATTTATGCGTTTTCCAGTAATAAAATTTCAACATAATAACAATGATCTCAATAATGAAACTTATACAGTGAATGTTTTTGGTGGTTTTACCCACTGTTTCACAATGTTTGTATATCTGTATGCAGCTATATATCAGCTTCAGTTATAAATAAAACCACTAAGCTAAAATTGTTTATGACAATATATCGAAACTATACGAAACCCATTAAAATATTAATTCATGTCATATGTTCTTTAGGTAAGTCTAGCTCAATAGAGCTAGAAAATAATATGTTTTACTATTACTAAATCAAGAAGTCATTTTGTGTCATTAAAAAATTTAATTAGCCATTGTTGTCAGTCATCAGGAGACGAGTAATTGATGTTTATACAGCCACAAAAGGAGCAGCAGCGGGGTAGGCGTAGGGTGCCGCCGCGTACCGAGCGAACGGTGCGGTGTATGCGGCCGCCACCGGCGCCGAGTACGCGAACGGAGCCGCGGGAGCCGTGTACGCTGCAGAGTAAGCAACGGGAGCGGTGTATCTGGCAGCGACGACGGGGGCGGCGGCAACTGGAGCAGTGGCGTACCGGGCTGGCACCACCGCGGGCTCGGCCACAACAGCGGGCGCGGCAGCCACCAACGGTTCCTTGCGCACCACCGCGTTGAACCCGTTCACTGAGTCGGCGGAGTAGTCCACGACGCGACGCGTGCCGTCGGGGTCCACCAGTGAGTACTGTCCCTGGACCAGGTCTCCGTTGCGCTGCTCCGTCTGGCTTTTGTAGTCACCGGTGAGAGAGTCCGCCACGTTGTATCCAAAGTTGTACTGCGGCACAGGGTCGAATTCTTCCAGCCTGGCTGCGACAGGCGCGGCTACAAGCGGTTGCGCGACAAGAGGGGCGGCGACCGCGCTGCTGCGCACAACAGCCACCAAGCATGCGAGGATGACGAACTGAAACAAATTGATTCGTTAAACTCCGTCAATTGTCATCTCTGAAGGCACTGATCTCATTTAACGTGCGACACATAAGTTGTACTTGAAACAGTGACACGGTTTTACGAGGGCGAGACTAGTGCAGTTGCGTAAGCGCATGCACGGAGAAATTACTAACAAGCCGAGGATAGTTCGCTCGTCAAGGACACGCAAGGTGTCGCCTCCCGCATTACAATGAGCGTTAGTACGAGCAGCTGTTGTTAAGAAGATATTTAATTTATTTGTGAGCAGAACGAACGTCATTATGATGTTTAATGAAAATTAAACTACTAATTACCTACTGAAAATTAGTTTGTTCGGAGAAATATTCGAAGTTAGTAATCGACCTTCGATAATTTATTTGAGATTTACCAGAGTATCAGAAAGGTTTAGTTTAAATCAAAAAAACTTTGAACGGGAAAGGGTATAATCAACAGTTATAACAAAAAGGTAAACTATGACCAATTAACATTGATCTATGATGACTTTGATATCATTCAAAAAATTATTAATTGTTAAATATTTCGCATATCGCCAAAAGATTGATTTGATACCAAATAATCGGAAGAATTACCTTAAAGGCCATTTTAGTTGTTGAGAAGGAGTTGTGGATCGAAGTGATGTCCGACTATGCTCCTGTTGTCTCCGGCGTGGTATATATAGTAGCGGTGGGTTGTGACATCCCGGCTCAAGTTCGCGCTTTGTATTATGTGTGCGCATCACTATGGATGTGCACGCAATTGGAAATGAGCTACAATTTGTCAATGGCGGAAAATTCGAGCGCGTTCTTGACTTTTGGCCAACTATTATGAAATAAGAAAAAAATGTAATATCTCAGAGAAACGAGCTCCGATCAGGAGCAAACACATGAAACTCACAGTCCAGCTCTTTAGGCAAGCGTGCTCCACCCTAGGCCACATCAGAGCTTCACATGAGGCCCAGGAATAAAGTCACTTCATTCAACATAAAGATAACCTTTTTGGCGACTTTAGGATACCTAACCATTATACTTACAACATCAGACCCACTAGGCAAAAAAGGAACTTTGTTTACTGACTAGTCTTACTATGACCAAAAGTAGGCCTATTGATTTTTATCAACATTTGGTAATGATACTGCCCAATTTAAAAATTGATATAAAAATGGTCATCATCACTTAAGCTCTGAAATTCTGTGACACTGGATCGGTATTATGGCAATGTATGCACTTTTCTTTCTATGATTTAACATAGCATGAATGTTCTTTCATGGAAATGCATGTTCCACAGTTCTGGATCAAAGTAAACTAGCATAATAAGAACTTACTGTAAAACCAAATGTTACATTCTCGTAGTGAAGAGATTAGGAAATAATAGAACTCTAGTTTATTAATAATTTAGCTATTTATTTTCAGTTCATCACAGCACTTATCACACTAGGTATTGACAATCAGTTAATGGTGGTATACGGGAGCAGAGTAGGCGACGGGGGCTGAGTGGTAGACAGGAGCAGACTGGTACGCAACAGGGGCGGCGTGGTACGCGACAGGGGCAGCCTGGTAAGCAACAGGGGCCACCTTGGCGACCGGGGCGATGACCTTGGCGACGTGACCAAGGGCTTCTTTACGCACGACAGCGTTGAAACCATTGTGGGGGTCGGCAGTGTAGTCCACAGTGCGCTTGGTGCCGTCGGGGTCCACCACGGAGTAGGAACCCTGAACAACGTCACCGTCGCGGCTCTCGTGCTGGCTCTTGGAGTCGCCGGTGAGACCGTCCTGTACGTCGTATGCGAAACTGTACTGGGGGTGCGCGTTATACTCCTCCACCAACTTCGCGACAGGCGCGGCGTGCACCACGTGCGCCGGTGCTGCGGCGTAGGCAAAGTTTGCGACTGGCACTCCTGCGCTGGTCACAGCCACCAAGCACGCGAACAATACAAACTAAAAAAATAAGGAGCAATTAATCACTTTGCAAGAATTATAACAAGTTCCTGTTGGGGTTGCGGGTTGTTCGAACGAAAGAACATTGATGGGTCAGTCAGAAGAAAGAGTCAGAAGAAATCTCAGATCTCAATTTCAATCAAATCAATCTCAGAGAAGAAGTCTCAGTCTAATACTCCCTCCAACTCCGCCCGCTCAGGGTGGAGGAAAGTTATACTTAATCTGATGCTTTCCCATGCGAAAAAAAAATAATATGAACAAGTTGTTGCTAATGATTTTAGAGATTGACTGATAATTATTCAATGAGTGAATGCTTGTGCATTAAACAGTTTGCACTAGGTATTTTGTATTTTTTATTGCTGTGCTTCATACAATTAAATAACACAGGAATGAATTACCTTGAATGCCATTGTACTAGAAGTGTATCAATTGAGTTCTAAAGAACGTATGATATGAATTTGCATTATATCCCGGTATTATATACAGTAAAGATAACGCCTAAGGCGAAAGCCACAAAGCATAGACACCCACCGCACCGGTCGATGACACGCTCCGATCAACTTATACAATATACCTTGCTATGACAAGGACTACCAGGCGAATTCGATTTAACAATTTCTTAGATGACTTTGACATTTGGAGAGTCGTTTATTCTAGACATAGAAGGCTGACAACGGTAGAAATGTTGCCCATTGTCTAGGTGTAGAACTTAATATGTCTTTATTTATTTATTTAATAATGTATGTACACACAAGAGAAAACACAGGAAAACATCATAAAAAACAAAGAGTACAAAGGCACAGCTTATTTCTAAAGAAATTTCTACCAGCAGGCCTGCGAGAGGAAATATGAAGAAAGAAAAGTGAAGAGAATAGTAACTAAAATAAGAATGTCTTAACCTAAATATAAGTACACATATAAGCATAATAATACATACTTACTGTATACATACATAACACAAAAAATATATACAGATATGTAAATACACTGTTATAAATATTCACAATTGAGAGGAAAGGTAATGCTCTTTTAATCTAATTTTAAACATTGAAATGCTTTTCAAGTCTCTAATGCTAGGGGAGAGTGAGTTCCACAATCTAACGGCATGTATGGAGAAGGAATAGGAATAGTAACTATTTTTCTGAGGTGCGATCTATTTGGGGTGTCCCGAGGGCGAGCGTAAGTAAACGCTCACGCAGGTAGGAAGGATAGGACGGGTTATGTTAGATATTAAAAAGGAGACATAGTATCCGGGTATGCATGCGAACATCCTTTATCTTTCTTTGTTTTTAAAGATGATTGTTACCAGTGGTGTGAGAAACCTAATTGCAATCATTTAATTTTTTTGCATCTCAAAGTCAAATATGATTTTTTTGTTTCCATGATCTTGGCAAAACAACAGCTTCAGGCACGGCTCATTGTGTGTCTTACAAACGAATGTCGAAGCTCAGCCGAATTGTTGTTTCTAACGAGAACACAAGTACTTGACTATAAGTACAAAAAACCAAAACACAACACAACAACATAGCTTGTTCCATCCTTTTTTAGATTAAAGAAAATAATAATAAGGTTTGGCTACCTCGACGAAACTGTAGAACAAACAACTGTTGTATATACATGCCGTTTTCTAGGATCTATTTCCCACAATAAAAGATGTTCATTGTGACGAGCAGATGCATCCCATGATCCCAGTCATGTTTACATTTAGATCTTTCAATTCCAATCCGTGGATGGTTGTTTATAAACAAGCACTTTATGAATGGCTCATCCTCGTAAGTTCAAGGCTATGTTAGTGCTGTCCACGCGCGAGTTATGTAAGCTGTGCTTCTCCGACCGCGACCGAGTGTTCGTTTTGTATATCTGCGTATACTTAGCTATAATTTGACTGATTAGAAACCATATCCTTCTTGAAAACATCCCGTTGCTGTAATATTATGATTGGTAAAAAATTGCCAATTTTGTAATTCGATTTAAAAAAAACTAACTAAATAACTAAATCTTTAGTTATAAGATTAATTATTTGTTTATTATATTTTTAAGACCATACTTTCCTTCTAAATTATTGCTGTCTTGCTATAAGCGCTACGTACTTGCCCACCTGTAGCGCTACGAAAGTGCTACGAAGAATTATAGCGGAAACATATTGCTTATTCCAAATTATATTACTTTCATAAACGATTGACTTCTTATAAGTTTATAGTGATAAATTATACAACAACTAGAATAAAAACAAGTTTATTAATGGTTAGGACTTTCTAAGCATCTTACGCGCACAAAGGGATAATTTGAGAGATTTGGTGTCATTAAAGTGCATATGTAGTAAGAATGTAAAAAGTTAAAATGAAAAACTTATTACTTGGCTCACAAGCCTGCATGCATAACTGCATAATCTTAATCTAATAAACTGAATTAGCTTACTACATAATCACTTTTATCTTGATATTTCGTTCCTGTGGGATATGGTGTTTCCCACACCAACGTGACTATACGTGATATTCAATAATATTCATGCACTATTTAATAATTCAATCTACAGACCTTGAAGTAAAAGAGTATGTTAATACAAGTTTTGAATCTGCACAGCTTTCGCCGCGGCGCTACAGCAGTCGTATAAAATAACGCGCTTGATTCAAAATTGACATCATTCGATCAATAGAACTCAATTGATACACTTCTCTACAATGGCATTCAAGGTAAAATTAAGTTTGAGAGTATGACAATTTTTAAAGATCTATTGGGTTTTTTTTTTTGGGGTGGGAAATAATCAAATAACTTCCGTGGGGCGTGTCAGACTTTTACTGACTAAAACCCACCCATGTTCTTTCTGTTGTCCTTTACGTTCCGGGGCCACGGTATCTCTTTCGAACAACCTGCAGCCCCGGAGATCTATTGGCTTAGGTTTGGTTTCGTCACATATAAGTAAGGGTATTTAAAGAAGCTAATAGTTTACAAAGCCTCTGTAAAGTTAAACTTGTATCACATCAGAGCTATCACTTAACGTTTATCGCTTTTCAGTTTGTAGTGTTCGCGTGCCTGGTGGCTGTAGCCAGCGCTGGATACCCGGCTGCGCAAGTGGCTTACTCCGCAACTCCTGCTTACGTCGCCCATCAAGCGTACGCCGCAGCCCCGGTCGTACACTCCGCTCCCGTGGCGTACGCCGCGCCCGTCGCCAAGGTGGTAGAAGAGTACAACGCGCACCCCCAGTACAGCTTCGCGTACGACGTGCAGGACGGTCTAACCGGCGACTCCAAGAGCCAGCACGAGAGCCGCAACGGTGACGTTGTTCAGGGTTCCTACTCCGTGGTGGATCCCGATGGCACCAAGCGCACTGTGGACTACACCGCCGACCCCCAGAACGGTTTCAACGCCGTCGTGCGCAAGGAAGCCATCGGTCACGTCACCAAGGTCGTCGCTCCCGTCGCTAAGGTCGCACCTGTTGCTTACCACGCCGCCCCTGTTGCGTACCAGTCTGCCCCTGTCTACCACTCCGCCCCCGTGGCCTACTCTGCTCCCGTGTATCACCATTAACTGATTGTCAATACCTAGTGATTAGTGTAGTCACGAACTGAAAATAAACTAGTAAATTATTGAAATAATGTTTTTTTTTAATTTTCGTCCCTAAAAATGGACAAACCAAGCATGAAAATATAGTAAGTAGTTTTTACTATTTTGAAAGTCATCGTACGCTTTAATGACGACTTAACTTGTATATTAGGATATTGCGTCATTTTAAAGGTTTTGTACCTCAAAAGGAAAAAGCCGAACCCTTATATACCACTTTATTGTCCATCTGTCTGTCTGTCAAAACGTTCGATTACTTCGGGAACGCGTGAAGGTTTCGTTGTGGTAGTACGCCGTCCGTCCGTCTATTGACGGCAGGCCGTGTCGACGGCGCGTTCGTTTCACGCGCGCCTCAAAGAGCCTGCCCTTTCGGGCTTTCGGATTGTTCGAAAGAGATACCGCCCCGGAACATAAAGGGCAATAGAAGGAACATGGGTGGGTTTTAGTCAGTGTAACCCTTTGATTACTATAATCATTATCATCATCCGCGTATAGCGTCACAGAATACCTAATTGCCTTTGGAAAATCATTAATATATAATGTAAAAAGCAGACGTAGTACACTTCCTTGTGGAACCCCGTAGATAAAATTACGTTCTTCCGAAAGATAGATTTCTTTCTTTTTTTTTATGCGTATAATATTGGTAATCGACCCCAGTACACTGATTTCTTCTGATAGTGCTACCAAAAGTTCGCAGAGTAGTCGAAAGCTAGCGAAGAGGCAAAATGACATCAGACACACGACACCTATGCACAAAAATGCCCTAGAGCCGCAAAGCCTGAAAAGTCGACACAGCTTGTTAATGTGAAACCCCGCTCATTTGCGAGCAATCCGAGTCTTAGGAACGACTGAGGCTTACTCGAGATAATGCATCCATACCAAATCCAGCGTTATTAAAATTGGCTAAATTAACTGTTTTGCTTCAAAAGATATTAAATATAAGGTATATTTTTGTATTTGAGATAAGGATATTAATATGGTTATTAGCTTTAAATAGTAGATTATTAACCAAGGGGATAAAGCAGTGTCTTCTGTCGTGGGTGACGATTTAAATCGCGAGTGTAACGAAGGACTCGAGGTTTACTCCCGAGCGTAGCGAGGGTGTTAAAAACTTAAATCACGAGCGAAGCGAGGGATTTAAGACTAGTCCTGAGTGTAGCGAGAGATTTAAGTTTACCCAAGACTAAGACAGCTTTATCACCGAGGAAAATACTCTACTTTTCGTACCATTTGCGAAAAAATTAACACAGTAATAATATGAGATAAGCATTTATTAAAGATAATTACATTAAAAGTAAAAGTTAACATTCGAACATTGGTCCAATTATTTATAAAGAGAGCTACACTTTTGTTTGGTACATTTATTGTTGATGAGTATGATTGCGGCAGCATTTGCACTGATGGAATCCGACAATACACTGTCACTGTCGCTTTGATTTAACAATGTATTTTTAAAACATTAAATTATTTATAAAAATAAACTTAACGTTTATGTATTTGAAGAAAACAAAATCGCGGCAAATTCCTAGACTAATATGTTTTGTCGGAAAAGCAAAGGCATCAAGCTCATACAACCTCGTCGGTTTTGGTAATTTTATTTAATAATCATAACTGCATATTAATTGCGTGTTCCTTTTTAAAAAGATGCTTAATGCTTTGTATACCTACAAACTCAATGGTGTAAACACAGATGTAGTTCAGTATTCAGTATTCCAAATTTAAATCACATTCTCTCCCTAGGGGATGAATGAAATTCAGTACAATTTTCTTTCCCTGTTTTTGACAGGTTAAAAATGACTATTGTTATGTTCGCTTTTTGTGGCATAGAATGTCACTTTTTTGAGCAAATGGTACGAAAACCATATTATATACTATCTTTTAAATTCGGGGTAACACAGTTCCCTTGCGCCTTATTGATTTGTAATAGCAACGCTAAGTTTTCCCTTTTCTTCCCTCTTTCTCCCTCACATCCCACACATTTTCAGAAAAATATTAGCCTATGTCCATCTTCTGGTTCCCAACTATCTCTGTACCAAAATTCATCAAAATCGGTTTAGCCATTAAAGCGTGAAGAGGTAACAAACAAACTCACTTTCGCTTTTATAATATTAGTAAGGATTTTGTTGTCTGTCTGTCTGTCTGCCGAGACCGTTTATCTCTGGAACGCGTGAAGGTATTGAGTTGACATAAAAACCATATAAGTACTTAACTAAGTAGTCACTTTGTGCTGTGAAAACCAATTCTCTAAATCTACGCAGTCAAAAGATATGACTGTTTATCTATAAGTCCAACAACTAACAAATAGTGACCTGCTACCATGACGTCTTAAAACAGAACTTATAACTTATAACCATTGCAACAACGAAAACAGTACCTATTATTATTAAATACAGATGGATGTAATTCTCTGCTCTTAGTTTAGTTTGATCTAATGAAATGTACCGTAACCTCTCGCTTTCAACTTAAACGTACATGTCAACGTAAAACTGATTGGCCAGTTGCTTGCATTTTTGTACAATGTTAAAGTTGTTTTCTCGTATCATCATGTTGTAGGCATAAAAATCCATGCATGAAACCTTTTTGTTATGCAAGGAAAGACCTGTTACAGGATTAATTTAGTTTTCTGCCTACTGCCTACGCCTTAAGTACGACAGCAAGAATATTAATAGCCCATATCCTTTTCTAGGTTACTATCTATCACCTAACTAAATTTCATCAAAATCCGTTCAGCAGTTTAGGCATGATAAAGCAAAACTCCCAGCAAAAACCATAAAAAAATCACTAACTCAATTCAGTTTTTTGCCTACTTCCTTCCCCCTAAGTACGATGACGTGATCATTTTGATCTTATATCCGTTTTTAGGTAACCATCTATTACCTTCCTAAATTTCATTAAAATCCCTTCACCCGTTTAGACGTGAAAGAGCTAAAGTCCCAACAAAAACGACTAAAAATCACTAACTCAATTTATTTATCTGCCTACTGTCTACCCCCTAAGAACGATGATGTGATTATTTACAGCCTATGACCATTTCTAGGTTATCATCTATCACCATACCAAATTTCATCAAAATCCGTTCAGCCGTTTAGGCGTGAAAGAGTAACAGACAGACAGACAGACAGAGTTATGTATGGATATTTTAATAATAGGCACGTTTGTTGTTTATGGAATATTGGATAATATTTAGGCACTTGAGTGAGTTATTTAAGAAACAGGTTTATTCCAAGTTCAGGTAGAATCCATCTATAATATACCTTATAACGTGTTTATTTTTTTAAATTCAGATACCTATTTCAATAAACAATTTCAAATTCTTGATCGTTTTTATACGAACCGAACGAATCTTAAAAGTTTAATCAACAAAAATTGGGAAGTCAATAATCCTAACTATTGGGTAGTACAGTAGTAATGGCTGCGTTTATTTGAAAACAGGTGGGCTGTTTGTTTCTTTAATTCGACTTACAATTTCTTATGAGCTTAGGAACTTGAATGTTTGTTTTTTTGAGATCTGTTTTACGTGATGGACAAACGTACTTACAAGTATTTGCGGAATCCTCGGTGAGCCAATCAGACTAGCATTTGGCCAGGTTTTTGTTTTTTTTTTTTTTTGGAATAATTCTTAATCGTATTTAAATTCACCATTGTATTCACGCAACCATTACCGGCAGGGTTTGGCTAATTTAGCAAAAGCAAACGGCGATAACTAACTGTCAACGATAGTATCAACCACAATTCGGATTGATGATTTTATGATAAAGTACTGGCATGTATAGGGTAATGGTTTATAAAGAGATAAATCATATTTATATTCATAAAAATATTTATTTGCTCATAATCGTAAGTCTAATGTAATAAATAATATTGATCCTCAGTTTAAGACATGACTAGGTTTGGTTTGACTCTCAGTGATGGTAGACGGGGGCAGAGTAGGCAACGGGGGCAGAGTAGGCAACGGGGGCTGAGTGGTAGACAGGGGCAGACTGATACGCAACAGGGGCAGCGTGGTACGCGACAGGGGCAGCCTGGTAAGCAACAGGGGCCACCTTGGCGACAGGGGCGACGACCTTGGCGACGTGACCAATGGCTTCCTTGCGCACGACTGCGTTGAAACCGTTCTGGGGGTCGGCGGTGTAGTCCACAGTGCGCTTAGTGCCATCGGGGTCCACCACGGAGTAGGAACCCTGAACAACGTCACCGTCGCGGCTCTCGTGCTGGCTCTTGGAGTCTCCTGTAAGACCGTCCTGCACGTCGTACGCGAAGCTGTACTGTGGGTGCGCGTTGTATTCTTCCACCACCTTGGCGACGGGCGCGGCGTACGCCACGGGTGCGGCATGCACCAGGTGCGCCGCGGGGGCAGCCGCGTATGCGACAGGGGAGATGTTACCCGCGTTGACGGCAGCGAAAGCGCAGACCAAGACTACCAGCTGGAAATAAAGTAAAGATTATTGTTACTGGCAAACTATGCAAACCTTATTAGAAAGCATTTGTAGTTTAGACTGTTAATATTGTTATATGAACTGCACTTTCTAACGGAACTTTTCTTGTAGTTTAATTGCAATATTAAATTGCGATATTCCCTTAGTATTGTTTTCACTTAAAAATATTAAAATCCTTTTCGTACCTTGAAAGCCATTTTTGATAGATATGAGTGACTTCACTATGAGGAGATCTCAAGTTGAATGTGCCATAATTATTTCTCTTCGACTTTTTATATGCCTCCCAGCTGGCTCAGCATTGCATTACTATGACACCAGTGTGAGTAAGATCGTATAAACCGGTCACTTTGAAGAGTTTTACAATTCAATTATAAATATGCGTCGCAGGTGTGTACCGAATTGGATCGTATAATATGTTAATAAGAGCAAGTGGGCAATGATTGATCTCGGGCGTAAAGATCACTTGTAATGTAATGCTTGTCAGCTTTTTGGGCATGTCCTTGCGACGTCACATATTAGCTGATGTAATTTATAATATAGGTCATAAGAGTGTAATTTTAGAGTTCACATTCGTAGATACTTTTTTTTTTTCAAATATCTTATAATGTACTATGTTCACAAACCATCATTCTCCACGGAGGCACAACTTTCTCGTTTCCATTACAAGTTTTGTCAATCTGCATCTTGATCTGATTTTAATTAATAATGACGAGTTTATTAAGTACTTTAAAAAAAACAGCAGAGATTTATGCCTCCCTCCAATGAGAAAAGGCCGTTATACTCTACACCGGTCATGTCGTGGGTGTCACATTTCTTCAATTTTCACCCTTTTCAGAATAGTGTTGCTGTTGAAAACTAGCTTACCCAACTTTTTAAAGTTATAGTACCTACTGTTATTTTTAACCTAGATATCAATATAATTCCAAATTCAAACATACTTAAAATTTGACGTTGTCATAGTTACCAAATATGAAGTAAACGAAAGTTCAGCACAATTTTGGCTACTGTGTTGTAGATTTCCCATATTTAAGTGCATTTGTGATAAAAGTGATAAGTAAGTTAATAGATTATATTAATAGTGACCACTAAGCTTCCTCCGATGTTGGATGGAAAGGCAAATAAAGACTTATCATACATTTTTGTTGCTGTACCTATTTATGGATCACCAGCTGCGCTTCCAAACAACACACATAATGAGCTAAGCCAAACTAGTGCTGATAAAAGAGTAGAAAACTATACAAATAACACAAGTGCCAGAAACACATCATGTGGGGTGCCCTGACACAAAACTTGTGGATTACCGTGTCTTTTCACGAAATCAATCCGTAGCTACCCTTTAAATGGTTTTGCTTATTCATCCATAAAGCTTTTACCCCACAACAACAGCGTGAAGTGTTTACTGAATTCGTAACACAATTATGTTGATGTTGCTCTATTTTTTCTGTCTTGTCGGCAGTGCAGCGCTGTTCACACTCCATCTTTAACAATCTGTTTTTATAGTTAGTTATATCACAGATAATATAATACTAACGGTTATATATATAACTAGCTGTTCCACGGGGTTTCACCCACGCTGCTCAGCACCTGATGTTGGTCGTAGCGTGATGTTATATAGCCTAAAGCCTTCCTCAAGAAATGGACTATCCAACACTAAAAGAATTTTCCGATGCCAACCAGTAGTCCCTGAGATTAGCGCGTTCAAACAAACAAACAAACAAACTCTTCAGCTTTATAAAATTAGTATAGAAGTATAGATTATACTTGTAAATGGCTGTACAATCTCATTTACAATTTTGATCTGTTTTAATTAAAGATTTTTCATAGATGATAAATAAATAAAAATAGAAACCCTGTAGGTTCAGAATGTGGTGGCTGCGTCCGGTGCGGCGCCTGCGCACGATGGGTTCACGGGTGTACGGTGGCATGCACGATCCCCTGGACCATGCGACGGGCATAGAGAAGAGAGAGCTGCTGGCACACTTGGCTGGCGACTGCGACCCTTTCCGCATGATGTCCATTAAGAAAGGTACAATAAGCGCCCAATAATCACATTAACATTTATAAAAGTTGGTGTTGTTGGCGTTCGTGTTGGATTGCCTGTTTCTCCGCTGTGGGTTATAGTTGCTAGGCCTAATTGAGCTTCGTTTTGTCACTGATTTCTGTATGACAGTCTCTGATGATACCTATTAGATAAAACCAATGATTTAATAAGCCAAAACTACAAAACTTTGATCATGTTATCCATGAACTTTAAAGAAGTTCACCTTTGCAGGTCCCGGCACCCGCGAACGTCCGAACCTGATCCCTAGTGCTTTCTGCCAGAGACTGCTTGCTTGTAGCTGCTGCATCCACGACAACCACCTGGAGTTCGTGTGGCTGCACTTGGGCTGCCCCACGAGGTGCGGCTGCGGATATTGGTTCTTACTCTGCCCTGTGGCACCGCTTTAGACTAATTTGTTTAGGTACGATATTAACAGGTTTATTTTTAAAGTTTCTGCCTATTCCCATGGGATTAAGGTGTGTGTTTTTGTATACGTGTATGTAGACTTTAATTTTAACAACATTAAAGTATTGGTACCATATTTTCAGGGCTCTGTTTTAACTTTTTATAATGTAGCACATGGCATCAAATCAATCCTGTGTTTTGGCGATTATTTATCCGTCAATTTACTCTCTAAAGAGTTACCAATATTATATTACGTGACCTGTCCCGGTGGCGGGTGAACAGGCAACAGTTGCCACCGTACCACTTACGTAGCCAAAGTTTCTATCACATCATGGAATCATCGGAATAGCTACATTATCTGCTTAGCATTTTTTCCACTAATGTGGGGATCAGCTTCCAGTCTAAATAGAAGCAGCTGAATATCAGTATTTTACATAGAGCGACTGTGACCTATCTGACCCCCACAATCCAGTAAGTACTAAGTAATTTAATACGATACCTTTTAGTAAGACTGGTTATCACACTTTCGGGACGATGATTACACGAGGGAACAAAATGAGAAAAAAATTGTTGCATAGAATTTTATGACTGGTGTTTACAAATTCGAGGTAGCTGATTTCAAATCTACACGCATTTTTTCTCTGACAGCTTTTGAGATACAGCTATTGACCATACCCAACAAACAAGATACTCTTATAAAATTATATGTTTAAGGTCTAATCTCTTATAGAGGTTTTAAAATCGCTTTCATTATATCAATGTTCCTTATAATGGCACGATATAAGAAGATTTAGCTAATATTACCTTTATTCTTATAATTTGGTTGGGTTAAGCATAACAAGTCCAAATTACATGGTTATTATAAGGATTGAAAATGTGTTATTCTTATAAGAGCATTCACAATGCTTTTAAGCCATATAATATTGAAAACCTTATAAAAGCTTTTCATTTGGCTAATTGTTCTTATAACAGTAATGCATAAGCTAACTATGATACTTTTAAACTCATAAGAGCATTTTATAAGATGTCTACCCAACAAAAAAATTACAGCATTTATATGGTCTTTACAAGAATGAAAGCAATCCATAATCACTTATATAGTCATTAAAAAGGTATTATTCTCTAGATGGTCATATTAAAATATTTTATCTAACTTGATTTGTCATATTTTGGCCATTTTGGAAATGCAACAGAAATGTTTACTGTTACAATAACATAAAAAATGGATTCACAAGATTGGAAGAAGTTTAAGAGGAGTGGTGGCTATAGAAAACAAGTTAAACAAGTTTACGAAAACATGATTAACAATACAGCCACCACTTCTACTGTTACGAATATAATGCTACAAAATGACCAAGCTGATACTAATAAATCACTTGAGGGTTCCGTAAATAATTTTATGGAAGATGACAATAAAGTACAGGAAATCAGTGAGGAAGAATATAACAGTAGTAGTAGTGAAGTAGACATAAATTTAATTGAAGAGTTGAATAAGATGGATATTTGTGGTGATATCAGAGACTGGGCAGTAAAAAATAATATTTCCCATATGGCTTTGAGTGATCTATTAAAAATATTACATAACGTATTACAATTTTTTCAAGCGCCGTATTTTTTTGGTTTGTCGTACAATTGAAATGACCGGAGTATTTGTTTCCGTTTCAGACTTCTTACACATTTTGTCTAATTCCTTCTCTGCTTCGTGAAAAGTTAGAAAATCAGATCTCTTCACTTTGCAATTCTTTTTATTGTTTTCATTATATTTGGGCCAGTAAAGAACGCCATCGATATCCCAATTGCTTGGAACAGCAGATAGTTTTGATTTCCCTTGGCATTATTGATGAATCTAAAAAAAAAACAACATATTATTTTACTAAATACATATTTTTTTCCAAAAATTGCGGCCAGCTCAATAAACGCAAAAAAACTAGCTGTTCCATACATTTTGGTTGAGTAGGTATTGAACTTCGACCAATCACAAAGTGTGAAGGTATGTTTGAAAAAGTCTGATATTTACAATGAAAACATTTTCTTCGTACAATAAAATGTGTCCAATTCCATGGCTATCTCTTGTTTTGGACAGTGAGATCTTCTCTTTTTTAAATTTGTAAACGTCCGTAAATACGACCATTGTAATAATACCTAAAATGTAATATAGCTAATATTAATATATCTACGGAATGATAAAAGGAACCCTAACGATAGATAAAATGGCGATAGCATAAGGAACAAATATTGCCATTACAGAGCTTATAATCTTAAAGAGGTCTAATAGACGATGTGAGAATGCTATTACCCTTGTAAAAGCGTTATAAAAAACATGACCTAATAATTATTCACATTTTTACCGTAAAACTACTCAAATTCAAGGGCGCGTTGATATAATTACACTTTTTGTACCACATTTTATCATACGTTTGAATTCCCAGACAGTTTTCACAATAAACAAGCACAATATACTCTCGGATTCAGGTACACTACAAAAAATAAATGAAATTAATGACTTACCGGTTCTTGTTTTCTTTAAAATACTTGTAGCCGCTGCCTAACTATAAAAAATCACTCAACAAAACACTTGTTGTAGAATCTCAAACACTGGCAGCTTTTTAATAGAATTTGTCTTGCCGCTTTAAGTTTTACTCCCTTGTTGCTCGCCATGATAAAACATGTATAAGGTTGCTTGGCTTTATTAACGCGTTCAACATGTCTCTTATAAGTGTATTAGCCTTTTAAGAGCAATCCTTTTGCTTTTATTAGTTCGACCCCCTTGTTGCTTGCTACAATAAAATACGTATAAGAAAAAGAAGCTTACAATATAGCAATTATAAGGGGGGTATGAGGTTATTGTTCTTGTAATTTGTGCCCAAACGCACCCTTATTAGCGATAATACGGCTCTTATAAGTAAATTATTTTTGGCAATTTTAGCCACTATGAGAGGATTTTTTGTTTGTTGGGTAGTTTTGTACCTACTAGTTACACTTAACTATCATAAAACAGAGCGGTTTATTTAAAAAGTAAGTATACATTTTTTGTCATTCATGTCCATGTCGCAAAATATCTATAAAAAATATTAATACTAACTATTTCTGTAATATATCTGGTAAATATACATTTATAAAGATTGTAGACTAAGTTTAACGGAGTTCGTAAAACGGGTGTACTTTGATTACTTTGACAAATAGGTAGTTATCTGTAACGACTATCAAAGATCTACAACGGAGCCAACGGCTTAATGTGCTTTCCGAGGCTCGGTGGAACTCGGTATGGAACTGGTGGTCACGCTACCACAGATAAATCTATGCAAGCGCGGGTTAAGCTAAGAAAGAATCGATATCAGCGGCTGGTATTATTTAACCACGACCTCCTTCTTCTTAAATGACTGTACTGATACAGACGATGAAAAGATCGCGTCCTCGTCCGTACATAATTTATGTCTCATTTCCTATTTTTCTCATTTCCATTTTCTGTTACCTTGTGCTAAACCTGCCAATATAAGTTTTACAATTAGAACGCCTGGTAAATATACACAAGCTACGTAACGTAGGTTTAACAGATATATTTAAGATGATAACATTGTTAAATATCTTTGTTAAAGACCTTGAATCCCACGCCTTTTACATAACCAAACCAGCACATAATGGCTGTTACCAGCTTCAGTTAATTTTATCATCAACAAATATGTGCGTAATGACTTCAAATTCACAAATGATTACTAATTGGGCAAACAAATTAACGATATAAGGTTCCAGTGCTTAACTTCTCAAAGACGTCACGCTTTTGTTGTGCAAAGGGGGAGACAGAAGTGTATAGTGGGGGACTAGGCCAGTCGTACATAAATACTGGTCCAGCTATGTCTGGGCGAGGCCCTTTACTACAAAACAAGTACATAGTAGTACAAGTACCTACTGCTTTTTTTGCTGATGGGAAATCATCAATATCTTCCGCCGCTCTGTGCGGATCGGGGGAGTGTCACACCACCCATGTTCCTTATTTTGCCCTTATGTTCCGGGGCCAAGGTATCTCTTTTGAACAACTCGCAACCCCGGTATAACTGTTTGAACCTCAGTCTCAACAACGCAACGAATTCTTTATTCGATTTGGTGGTAGAAACCATAAAGGGTAGCTCAGAATATGCGCGTGCTGAGTGACTGAACATGCTCAAAAAAGTATTTCTTCTTAAGATGCGATAGCACATACATGTAGGCCTACTTATAAGTAATTAAGTGAATTAATTCATTCATGCTATTTAAAAAGTATGACTGTGTGGGGCTTTTAAAAACGCTAATAATACTTTATGAAATCTATTCATTCCATCAAGTCGTTCCAAAACATATCATTTTCGTCACCAAAACTATACTTTATAAACTGTCCGTTTTTAGGGTTCCGTAGTCAACTAGGAACCCTTATAGTTTCGCCATGTCTGTCTGTCCGTCCGTCCGTCCGTCCGTCCGTCCGTCCGTCCGTCCGTCCGTCCGTCCATCCTCGCTTAATCTCTGTGACCGTTAGCACTAGAAAGCTGAAATTTGGTACCAATATGTATATCAATCACGCCGACAAAGTGGTAAAATAAAAATTTGAAAAAAATGTTTTATTAGGGTAGCTACCCTATATGTAAAGTATGAAGTGATTTTTTTTTAATTTCAACCCTAACGTGTGATATATTGTTGGAAAGGTATTTAAAAATGAATAGGGGTTTACTAAGATCATTTTTTGATAATGTAAATAATTTCGGAAATAATCGCTCCAAAAGTAAAAAACAATGTCCCCCCCCCCCTCTAACTTTTGAACCATAAGTTTAGAAAATATGAAAAAAATCTGAAAAGTAGAACTTTATAAGGACTTTCTATGAAAATCATTTCGAAGTTGATTGACACAACAGTTTTTGTACAAAAAAGACAAAAAGTTGTACAAACTAATTTCTGGACTAAGTTTGTAGTATAATCGTATATGCAAGCATTTTTTGTAACTTTGTTTACATATTTTATTATCCTGAACGTATCTTTTTTCAAACAAAAAAAGAATTATTGAAATCGGTTCTCGCAATTCAAAATTACCACCGAAATTGCACGTCTTTGTATTAATTAAAAAAAAAAAAAAAAAAAAAACTTTCTTTATTCAATAAAACAAAAATAACAACCTTGCACAATTCAAGTTACTTACAAATAAGCAGTACAGGTAGTAGAACACTTTTTGTTTGGTATTTATCGGTACTTATTATGGATGGTTGTTAACACAGAACTGATTCACTCTGTTCCCCGTACTAGTATAAACTGTATTACGGTGGAACAGTTTTCCTCGCTATGTTATTTTATTTATGGTAGCAGACTTGTGACAAAATAATTACTTATCAGTTGAAATAATTAAAGTTATTAGTAACAAAACAAAGAACTTAACTTAAACTAGGGTAGGCAAACATAAAATAGCGAACTTGATTTTTGTAGGTTGTAGGTAAATTTAAAAGTTGACATAGTATACGCAAAATATTTAGAAGCTTACTTTGTTTACATTGAGTTTGGTTACACTTTATTATTGTTTGCCACTTATTTATAAAAACAATTTGATATAAATTTTAAGTAAAAATTCATACAATTCAGAGAGAATAAAATTAAAAGTCGATCATAATTTTGTCGTTTATCATGATTATAAATGTATAAGCTGTATGGTGTGTGAGTGTGTGTGTGTTTGTGATGTATGTGGATGATGTATGGAGTGTGTGTGTTTGTGATAGATTTGGATGATGGAATTGGTGATTTATTTTATTAATGAATTAATTACTGATTTTAAACATTTTTTCAGTGTAGTCGTAATTTAATGAGTTAAGAAGCTTAAAAATTTCAGTTTTACAAGTATGACTATTTAGATTACGAATTTCAATTAGCTTTGAGATTTTATTATATAGGAAGGGTCCTAGAAAATTTAAAAATTTGTTTGCGAATGACGTTTTGCAATAAGGCACAGAGTAAACAATATCTTTCCTTCTTTTTGTTGTAAAGTCAGGTGATTTTTTATGTTGGGCTAAAATTAAGTCTTTGATGAAGAGTTGCCTCACTGTCAGATATTCATCATCGTTGTCAGATATCAGAATTAGTAACCCAATTGCCCGAGAGATGGCGCTGTAGGTACTTATTACATTGGATCGGGTATTACCGAATTGTTCGGTTGGCCTCATAACTGGGAACACTTATTGTGACGGACGGGAAAATACGGAACCCTACACTGAGTGTGGCCCGACACGCTCTTGGCCGGTTTTTCTATACTAGGATCATCAAATATGAATTTTACTCAAATTGAAAATGTAAATTGATATTTGGGAAGTAGGTACTGGAAGTATGCGTTAGGTCTTCACATTGGATTTCGTAATTAAATTATACGCCGAATGCATAACGTTGCACAATTTCCATTAGTCTTAAGTGGCTAAGGCTTTGAGCAAATAAAACGAGCCAGACTATCTGTGGAGAGTGGCCCATTATCCAAATCCGAAGCGTATGGCTCTCATCAGGCACGGGTAATGCATTAGTGATGGTTGCGTCGCTCTCTCCGATCGTATATAATCGCTGGTTTCGGAGCCCATGTGACTAAGGCCAGCCCGCTCGCTCGCCGACCCAGTTCTCGCGCCACGCTCTTGAACCAGCTGATCCGGTGCACACAACCCCGGAACTTTACTGGCTCCTTATTGAATTTGACATTAAATTTATCTTTAATGCAAATCTATTGCACTGTTTTGACGTTTCCTCATAGCCCACAGTGTGAAAGAAGGAAGCACAGGGGTTAAATTAAACTGACACATTTAGTTTAGGCCGCTGAGCTACCGATGGTAAAAATAATCGCCAAAGTACGTATTCAACCTTGCTTTGCCTTTTATTTCTTATTTCTAGTCATCTCAAGCGGCCACTGATGTTTTTTGTTTACTTTTCATATGGAACAATACCACAAAACACTCAAGTTAACGAACCAATAAGTACATCTAAACTCAATGTTTTTCATTCTACATTTCTCTAATTAGGTACATATTCACAGCATATTATTTTACAGACCTCATTTAACACACTTATCTTAATATCACAAGTTTAGGATAAGAATTACATAACTTAGTTATTAGTCTAATCTAATTCTTGTTAACCACCGTCGCCGGTATAAAATACTGTCCATCAAATGGTGCCCTGGGCTCTACTACATTTTGCGGGGTGAAGTATACGATGGGCTGTTCTTCGACGTAGTTGCTCTGTGGTTCAGGGTGCAACAGAGGCTGGTACTCTGGTCTGGGTGTAGCAGTATGAAACTGGACGTACTCAGGTCTGGGAGCAGGCGTCTGGTATTGGACGTATTCTGGTCTGGGGGCAGGGGTCTGGTATTGTACATACACTGGTCTGGGAGTAGGACTGTGGTACTGGATCGTATTGTAATGAGGGAGAGAGGGTTGGGTTACCACGGGCGGGTTTGCAGGGTCTTCACGCACGACAGCTTTAAAACCATGCTTATCGTCGGCGGTGTACTCCACCGTACGCTTGGTGCCGTCAGGCCCCAGCACCGTGTAGGCTCCAGTAACCACGTCACCCTGCCTCACCTCATGCTGGCTCTTGCTATCACCAGTCGTCGGGTCGTCAATGTTGTACGAGTACTTATAATCGTTCGGGGATGCCGGAGGATCCTTCACTATGATCGCGAAGACTGCTGGTGCGACGCACAGAATCAATGGTACCTGGAATTCGAAAACAAACGTAGCAGTGAAATCGAAAATACCAAGTTACACAATGTCTCTCGCACGACCTGAATGCACCCGTGTGCAGACCCGTGTGAGACCCCGTGGTCTCTGCACTAAACAAACAAGTTTAAAACCAAACAAGATTGCACCTAAGTATTACGACAAACGATAACACTTGGAGAGTATCAAGAAACAAATACAGGATAAATAACAATCAATAAAAAGACAAATACCCTTAGCATGATGCAGACTTGTTCAACAATAGGGTTCGAAGTAAATAGTACAAACGCGCGGCGACTGCAGTCGTATTTATAGAAGCGGCGTGCATTCACTCGAATGTTCCTTATTGGCAACGGGCGCCCGAACCTCGGCTGCGCGAGGCTCTTTCTAACCAGCATCGACTCGTAATTAGAGCTTTATTACCTAATTCTTCCGTTGTAGTCATACGATATTTAGGTCCACAGTAGCCCGATGAAAGTTGCCTGCTCGCTGATTATCCCTCATACAATATTCCGGTAGCCAAGTTCCTCTAACAATCTAATCTCGTTGTATAGCTATGTTTGTTTGAGCCGCTCTAATTAATGCGGCTAAAGGCAGCAATAAGGTGCTTTATGTTCGGTACCCGCAGCATTAATCATAAAACATGTTATTATTTATTTAAATTGAGTGTTAGATATTTATTTACGCCTTCTTGCTAAAGTCCTAATTTGTATTTATAGATAACTAGCGACCCGCCCCGGCTTCGCACGGGTATAAAATATATAGCCTCTGTGATTAAAATCGATCCAGTAGTTTTGATTTATTCATTACTGCCCGTGGTCCGCACGCGTTAAATTTGGAGTAAAACAATCCCCCTGTCCCTATACCATGAAGATTTCCTGCTATCTTTGGAATATCTAAATTCATACACTACATTTTTACTTATTACATTTTTTAACTATTTATTTTATTTTTACAACATATTACAGAATGTCTGCGGAAAAAATGTTATTATTTACGACATCACATTAGAAACCTCAAAAATAGCAGTACTTTTCCACCATTTAATAGATGTTATTATACATATAAACCTTCCTCTTGAATCACTCTATCTATTAAAAAAAACCGCATCAACATCCGTTGCGTAGTTTCAAAGATTTTTTTCAAAGTTTTCAAAGATTTAAGCATACAAAGGGACATAGGGACAGAGAAAGCGACTTTGTTTTATACTATGTAGTGATGAAACAGCTTACAATATCCGTAGTATATTTATAACTACAAATATTATAAAATGGAAAGTTCGTGAAGATGAATGGATGTTTGTTAGTCTTTCACGCAAAAACTACTAACCGGATTTGGATGACTTTGGCTACTTTTTATCCCGGAATGTAAGATCCCGTGAGACAACTGCAACTGCCTAACTCCACCCAGGCGAAGCCACAGCTATAATTAGTAGCATAGCATATAATATTTGTGTAAGATTGAGAACATATTATGCAAATAGACGGACTTATAAACTTTTACGAGCATTTTTAACTTACATATAATTCATGTGATTAGCCATGATCTTGATTACGTGAACCTAACATAGACTGGCTCGAATTAATATCTCGTTACAATAACTGTAATGATATTAGTTTCTTTGATATATTATGGTTTTTTTGAGGTCACGGACAGTTGCAAGCTTATTGTTTATGCTTATTACAATAGATTTGAATAGAGCAACAAACTAATTGAAATCTTTAAGATGTATTTCTGATTAATCATCTTTAATGTTTGATGGAAAAGAGTTATTAAGAACTGTGCTTATTTATTTAGGTCGTTACCTAGAGTACCTACACTGATTTACTGATTGATTGAATCTACTGATTTCACGCTCACTAAACTTTATGGGTAACCCATAAAGATGCCGCCTATTAAGAATTTCAGGTGGATTAATTTGGAAATAATCTCTTTCAATTTGTGTATTTCGTACTCATGTGCTCTGCTGTAGTAAATGTCAATTTGAATTAATGTAATGACGCAAATACATCGTGGACCTAAATGATTCAAACGTAAATGCACATCTAGATAGTTATAGAGCCTGAACTGCAGACCTTACTTTCAGTGAATATAGCTTTGTCAACCATAGGTACTAAAAACTATAAACAATATTTAACTAACTGAGGTCGTCGCGTAATATTATATAGTTGAATTAAATTAATGAATCGATTTCTCTTTTCTCTTTGTTATACAAACTTTGTCACCCTGTTTCACTCCCATAAAGATTGAATTTTGCAAAATCCCGTCTCACCGAGTCTAAAAGGATCCTCCATAAATACATTTTTACACTTGTACTTTCTGAAATTTCGTAAATTTATTGATTAATTTACAGTATTCAATAGTACAATGTATAGGAAATAAAAATTTGCTAGTCTTTTACACTTCGTATAATTCTGTCCCATTCGCTAAATCAACAAATCGCATTAAGGCTAGAACCCATGTCTTATTCTAAGTCCTCACATCTAGCCCAATTTTTATAAGATAAACTTAAAATGTTGTTCATTCGGGTGTAGACGAAACGCAATACTTCCAGGTGTAACAATATATCCTTTAATTTCCAATACCGCATAATAGAATGGCGCAAATCAATGTCTCAGTGCCATCTAAAGATCTAAAATAAGTATATCCACAAAGGTCCTACTACGTGCGAATATATACGCTTATTCACGACAGCACTAGCATTGAATATTACAGTTCCGGGCGAGATTATTTATTTAATTTAATTCTATCTATAATCACGCATAAAAGATTAGTAGTTGACATTGTCTTAACAATAGTTTGAACTTTGGATTTCGTTACTTCAGTAACACTACATTTACGTACACACATAAACTCATAGCTTTTACCCGACTGGCAAAGGATAATGTGTTTAGCAGTATATTTGTATATCTATGTCTGTTCCTTTCTAGCACTTGAGAGACTTAAAACGTAAGCCGATTTTGATGAGTATCACTAAAGATATGATAAGTAGTTATCTAACTGCATTATGATAACAACTAGACACTGAAGTTGTTGCCTTTACAACTACAGATAGCAACAGCCACTACAAATAGTAAGTTTCCAAAATTTTACGTAAAACATCACGCCCGTAGTCCCCGAAGGTGTAGGCAGTGTATCTAAAGTCCCTTGTAATAGGAGTCTAGAAAAGAGGACTATAATTGCCATAAACCGGGTGCGTTTCCTGACTTCGTGGTTGCTACAGAGAAACTGCTGATAGAAAAACCCAGTGGCACTTTCCCCGACCCGGGAATCGAACCCAAGATCTCGTTTACAGCAGTCGCGCTAACGATCATTATTATTAATAGTTTAGTATGTTGTGTTATTATTAATTGTTTGATATAATTTTATTGTTTTCTGACATTTAATTGAAATTGGAATGCTTGTGTTTAATGATACTTAAAATGAGTCTGTGTTACTTGAAATAAATGATTAATAAATAAAATTAGACCAACGAGACAGTCAAAAATCAATTTTGCCAAAAAGCTAAAATAAATAATTTCTACTTTCAGTCTTAAAGTAAGTCCTCAGCACAGATAATATAATACTAACGTACAGATACTCCATCTCATACAAAGAAACGCGACCGCCATAACCTGCTCATTTCTCCGGGCTATCCGGGCTATTTTTTTTTTACTCACAACGGCGCTAGATGGTGCTTGCAGCGATAGCTCAAGTTCAGTTTATTTTACAGAGAACCAATAGATGGCGATAAAACCAAACTATACTTTTGTACTGTAAACTAAGGTAGGTATATAGCCCTTTGACCTTGAAGCTTACGTCGTCAGTCACTCGGCAATCGCCATTAATAAATTCACGTTCTTTCATGCCTACTATTATATTATCTGAGGCGTGGGGTATAGCTACATGTTTTTCGGTAGACTGAGGTATTTGTTAGGTTCAGCGTAAAAGTCAACGCAAATTTTGATAATTATCAAGTAGGTATCTAAGTCAATCAAAGTTATTTATAATATCGAAATAGCGAATAGAGGAGCTCGTGGTTAAAAAATAGCAACCGCTCGGGTTGTTCTTTAGGTTAAGCTGCGCTTGCCTAGGTTGGTCTGTGGATGGGTGACCACCCGTTACATACCGAGTTTTCTCCGTGCCTCGGAAAGCACGTTAAGCCGTTGGTTCCGGCTGTCATTTGTAGATCTTTGACAGTCGTTACAGGTAGTCAGTGTCCCGAAAGTCTGACAACCAGTCTTACCAGGGGGTATGGTATTAGGTACCCAGTAGGTACTAACTGGGTTGTGCTCCTCCTCAAATTGTGGAGGTTAGATAGGCAGTCGCACGGCGCTCCATATAAAATAGGTACCTACTGATATTCAGCTGCATCCGGTTAGACTGGAAGCTGACCCCAACATAGTTGGGAAAAGGCTAGGCTGATGATTATAATATCGAAATAGGTAGGTAGGTAGCTCTTGAAATGATATTTGCTGCAAATTAGATGATTTTAAGCAGGGAGTTATTTTTTAACAGACTCAGGAGTGTGTAGAATATTTTTATTTTATTTTAAATACAAGTTGTTACTTAACTAAGTAGGTAGTAATATTTGTATGTTGTGTTGGTACCTACAAAAGTAGGTAAGTATACTTACCGGCTCGAATCTTGGGCGCTAGACGATAGAGTGCGGATGACCTTGCGTGTTGTACAAAAAAAGAAATGAAAACAAAGCTAAAACGCCTCTCCAATACTATCTATCTATACCTACATCACTTAAAAATTAAAACTGTGATAAAAACCTATCACTACTATGCTTAATTAATAATACCTTTAATATAATTAATAAAAGTACCTACCTACGCTTTTACCTACTTGATATAAAAAAACTTAACTTAAATTAACCAAAACTCGATACCTACCTACCTATCTAAAAATCTATGCGTACCTACCTACTTTACCTAAAAAGATATTAAATGTAAACTATTATTAATTCGTAATTTGAACGATTACCTATTTAAACACTACCAAAATAACTAATAAGTACCTATTTTATTAAATAACAACAAAAGAAATGTAAAAATAAATTATTTAAAGACTAAAAGTCGCGGTGATAAGCATTGTCTGTCAATAAGGCCGAACACTCTGAACGTCTATTCGCATCAACAGCCAAATATTACGGTAGCCGCGTCGAGCGCACACAAAAATAATCCTTATGGCATGATCCAGTATTCATGCGCGATGGCTTATTAGCGTATTTCATGTATAACTTTGGTGTTTCTTTACCGATATATATGACTAGCTGTTCCCCACGGTTTCACCCGCGCTGCTCAGCACCGGTTGGTCATAGCGTGATGTTATATAGCCTTCCTCAAGAAATGGACTATCCAACACTAAAAGAATTTTCCAATTCCAACCAGTAGTTCCTGAGATTAGCGCGTTCAAACAAACAAACTCTTCAGCTTTATAATTACCGATATATATGATTATTTTTTTATTGTACAGGTAATAATGTTAACTATTTTTAATAAGAGATGAGTGAGAGTGTTATTAAACGTAAGAGTAGACAAATATAATCAGAAAGCTCCGAACTGCTTAGCTATCGGGAGTTACACGTGTTATTGTGAGTTAACCATTAAAGATAGACATATGCTGTATGATTATTTCTTATATAATTTTAAGGAGAATATTTCCGTCATACATGATTTCTGTGTAGCTTTAACCATTAAGGCTTCACACGCGACAGAAGCTTAAAAAATGGAGTAACTTCTCCCGTTTTCCCAACATTTCCCTTCACTGCTCTGCTCCTATTGATCGTAGCGTGATGAAAAGTATACTATAACCTGCCCAGGAGTTTAAAGAATAATTTTACCAAGTTTCGTTAAAATCCGTTTTTGTTTCTATAACGAACATACAGACAAACAGACAAAAATATTACTGATTGCATTTTTGGCATCAGTATCGATCACTAATCACCCTTTTTTTTTTTTTTTTTCGGGTGGGAAATCATCCAATGACTTCCCCCGCTCTGGGCGGAGCGGGAGGGCATGTCAGACTTGTACTGACTAAAACCCACCCATGTTTCTTCTTTTGCCCTTTACGTTCCGAGGCCGCGGTATCTCTTTCGAACAACCCGCAACCCCGGCAGGCAGAGGCTCTGGCAAGCCCCTCTGCTTTGCTGACTCTCTTTGAGGCGCGCGTGAAACACGAACGCGCCGTCGACACGGCCTGTTGTCAATCGACGGACGGACGGTGAACTACCCATTGCTCACCGCCCACAGGCCCGCATCTACGGTGGCCGGAAGTCGTCTCGCGGCGTCCGGCGCCATGGGCGTCTCCCGCGGCGGCTGGGTTGGGCAGATGTTCTCTCCCTCAAACGCCCGGCCACCTCCTTCGCTAGCATTACTGCTTCGCAGAAGGTGGTGACCGCTTCCCATTCCCTCTCGCTCCGGACCATGGCCTGAACCAGGGCCGGACGCGAGAGATCGCCGCCGCCGATCGCCTCTACATCACTAATCACCCTCTGATAGTTATTTTGGAAATATATTTCATGTACAAAATTGACCTCTCTACAGATTTATTATAAGTAGGTATAGATAGTTTGTATTTCATAATATTTCATTCTATCAAAATAGGTATGGTAAAAGGTAATATTGAGCTGTGTAGTAAAACTCAGAAAATGAAAACAACGCCATCTATTCATAGAAATAACAGTAAATGAGTTACCTAACCACAACGTAGTACAAATTGTTCTCACCAGAGCCAACACCATAATATTATTTAGAAAAATCATGGAATTTGGAACTAGGAGCCCATTATTCCTGTTTTTTGTGTTATGGGGATTTTTAAAAACAAGAACATACTTCTTCCATGGTCAAATTAAAACAGTTACACAAACCTCAAAAACAAATCGATACATATAACGCCATCTATTGAGATTTATTTGAACTATTTTTTGTTTGTTCGCAATGAGACCCCATGGTCCTCAGTATAAAAATGTTTCAATGTCAAAGTAATGCCCTTAGTCACTAACTGCAGGTGATACCTAAACTAATGCCTAAATAGAAGTGCACTCTTGGTTTTCTACCCTTGGATCAGCTAAAATAAGTAGCCAGTGCTAGTGAAAACGGCCATTAGAGATAGTTTTAACATCGACTTCATTCAATATTATAAAGTTTCCTCTTTTAATTTATTTTTATATTATTACTAGCTTTTGCCCGCGGCTTCGCTCGCGTTAAATTCGGGGTAATTCCCCTTGCGCCTTATTGATTTGTAAGCAACGCTAAGTTTTCTTCTTTCTCCCTCACATCTTACGTTTTACAAAAAAATATATAACATACACATCGGTTTAGCCATTAAAGCGTGAAGAGGTAACAAACAAACAAACTCACTTTCGCTTTTATAATACCTATTAGTAAGGATTTTTTTGTATCGAATAGGCCCCAAAGTTAGTCAACCGATTTTAACCATTTTTCACTAATAAAAAGCTACACTATCAAAAAGTAACATAGGCTATACAACATCACGCTTCTACGGTCGGGAGCGGGGCAGCAACTAAAGGCGCGGATGAAACCGCAGAACAGGTACGGTAATTAGGGGTCATCTAAAATATCTATGAAAAGAAAATTTCTGTGATGATTAAAGACTATTAACTTTGGGCGTGTGAGTCACGCCAGCGAGGGAATTGCACAACGCACTGAGGTTACAAGGGCACTCAAGTGGAAGTTACGTTCAAAACAAACCGCACGAACATCGGATTTTTTATGGAAATTATTAATTTTATTACTTACTAGCTGCCGCCTTAATTTTGGCTAATGCTAACTTCAACCCGCGTAAAGTGATCGAAAAAATAAATATTTCTCTCCCCTTTTTTTCCCTATTTCTCCCTATTTTCAGACTTTTAAAAAAGAAAATAGCCTATGTCCCTCTTACTACTTATTTCTCTCTTATTTCTCTCTCTTACTATCTCTGTACCAAAATTCATCAAAATCGGTTTGGCCATTTAGGAGTGAAGACGTAACAAATAACAAACACACTTACGCTTTTATAATATTAGTAAGGATTATGGATTAATATGGTTAATGGCTAATGTGGTGAAACTTCCCTTTGTTATGTAGACTAAAGTAACACAATCGTAAATTTACTCAATATATTAAAAATCGACTCGATGGTAAATTGCCTTGAACATAAAAGCTGTTTTAATTGGTGGCGCCGATTTCAGAAATTGTTTCAGAATACAATTCAAATTCAAGTAACGAATTTGAAACTATGAATTCCCAAGACGCAATTTAGGACTTGAAGATATCTCCTTCGTCAAACAAAACATTTGACTGCGCCAGTCGCGTAGCGCGCACCGTAACGCAGGCATACGTTTCATTAGTTTTTTTTTTTAAATACAATATTATTATTCCCTGAATAACAAATTATTAAGTAATCTGCATTCATTTAATCCTTACTAATATTATAAAAGTGAAAGTGAGTTTGTTTGTTTTTTACGTCTTCACGCCTAAATGGCTAAACCGATTTTGATAAATTTTGGTACAGAGATAGTTAGGACTCTGGAGACGGACATAGGCTATTTTGTTTCGGAAACAAAGAGAAAGGAGGGAGAAAGAGGGAAGAAAAGGGAAAACTAAGCTTTGCTATTACAATTAATAAGGCGCAAAGGCAAAAACTACAGGTAGCAGGTACCTGCAAATCAGGAAAGAGGAACTGCGTTTCCCCGAATTTAATGTGAGCGAAGCCGCGGGCAAAAGTTAGTCATACAATAAATGTATCGGTATTAAAATTTGTGCAAGCATCCGCAATGACATTGCGCTTGTTTGCAAAAGTGTTTTAAAGTGGCCAAAGAAAGAATGCTATATTTACTTATCATAGAACTTATTTTGCACAAATAAGTTCTATAAATGTTACATCCAGAACGAAATAAAAGAAAGGTTGTAACTAAACGCGAACCTTGAAAATTGATATTAGACAGGTACCTGTTTTGAGATTGACATTTATTAGAACCAGTCTAAATAGATCAGGTCACAACAAATTTTTGCTAGCCCCGGTCTAGATTGAGAAACAGCAAAGTGCCGCATGTCGCAGTGCGACGCGACAGTGAGACAACAACGCAGCGCCCGCGCACGCTCACACATAATAGCCGGGCGCGGCTGACACACATTCACGTATGCCATTATTTTACGCACATAATATAACTGGTTCACTCACAATAAAAGAGACTATAAAGTACTATAATGGAGCCACATTTGTCTGGTAAAAGCCATATATTTCATTCACCTTACGATCGGACCAAAAGTAAAATAACAACAAGTTTTCGATTCCTCTTATTTATTACCTCAGCTTTAACACATCAATTAACAATACTCTACAGTAAGCATAAATATAACATTAACTTAATACGGTTCAGGTCACTTCGACGGGCACAAGCTCGTTTAGACGGATCTAGGTTAGTGCTTGCGTTAGATCCTGCTGCCTATTATTGATACAGATGTTTATCAAGAGAGACTCGAGTATGTGTTACAATGAGCTAAACCTGACAATTGCGAACACACCAAATATGGCGAGTCTTAAATGCATGGCTAACGTGTCTCTATCAGATACGAACATGACATGACTATCAATTCGTTTTTAAATAGAGGAGCAGGGATGTATTGGGAGCTCTTATTGAGATTCTTGAGCAACCCTAATTGGTTAGTCTGCCGATATCAATGACATTTACAATTAAATTGATCTTGGAAAATTGTTTGAGACATCTTGCGTTGGCATGAAGCAAAGCAATTAGACATTGATAAAGAGCATTCTAAATGGTCGGGTTTTGAACATAAACTAAATCCGTCTAATCAAGGGAAGGTTTAGTGGAGACTAGTGGTAGTAGGCGTGGGGAGCAGCCACGGCCTTCACGACGGGAGCTCCAAGGGGCTCCTTGTGCACGACGGCGTTAAAACCGTTGTGAGGGTCGGCGGTGTACTCCACGGTGCGCCGGGTGCCGTCGGGTTCCACCAAGGAGTATGAACCCTGGACTACGTCGCCGTTACGGGATTCTTGCTGGTTCTTGGAGTCACCTGTAAGAAAACTTTCATTATAAAAAATACCAGGTTTGAGGTTAAAAACATAAATTTCGCATTTTCCAAGAGTATGCGTGTCATAAATAGAGTAGCATTATTGATTACAGCTGTTTTTTTAGGCTTAAATTAGCTCTGTTATGAGATATTGGCGATACTTAAGGTTAGTTTTTTCAGTAAAATAATACTACAGAAAATATAGCACCGCCCGCATCCCTTCAGAAGATGATAAACAAATACCCACCGGTGAGAGCATCCTGAATGTCATAAGCGTAGGAGTACTGTGGGTTGGGGTCATAATCCTCGACGGGGGCGACCTTCGCTACGGCGTGACCCAGCAAAGGCGCGGCGATGGGGTGCGCGTACGCCGGCCGGGCGACCGCGAGGGGCGCTGGGTAGCCCAGGGGGCGGCCGTATGCGTATGGCGCTACCGCGGGCAGTAGACCTCCAGCCGCTCCTTTGCACACCGCCAGGATAGCTGCTACGATTATGACCTAGATATAGGAAAATAATAACTTAGAAAATCTTGGAAAAGTGTTGTGCATTCATGTTGTGTAAGATTCGGGAGCTATACTATAACTATAGCTATACTTTAATTTATTTAGATTTAAATTGAATTTTGTTTTTTATTTACTCTGGACGCTCTTACTGTGCACGTCTTTCTACATCGTTCTCACATATTTGTATAATCTCAACACGAATGATGTAAATACTATTTTGTAAAAATATTAGAATTTAAAAGAGTGTCCATGGAGTTTCTTGCCCTTTCTTCTCCATAGAGATCAACGCTTTGGAATGGGCAACTGCAGTACTTTCACAAGTTATTATGCCTTGTGACCGGGGCTGTAGATTCATTTTGTTTCTTGACATTCAAAAGTGCCTGTAATGGTCTAATTGAAATAAATGATTTGATTTGATTTGATACATTTTCAGCTCTTGCTGAGTGGTATTCTTCAGTTTGTATCCAGGACTGAAACACATAAGGATCGGTTCGGCACAACATGCGCTAAGCATTTTCCCCCGATTGAATAACTCCAGAATTAAGATTTTCACCAAGGCATGCTCCCGACCCCGAGTCATGTTCCCGAATATTTGAAAAGACTTTTTCAAAATTAGAACAATTAAGACAACAATAGCCATTATTACCCACTTTTTTTATATATTGCGCCACACTAGAATTTGTCCTGTGTCGTGGGTTGCGTATACAAATAACTCACTTACACAAACAGCCAGACTCGAAACAACTACTTGTAAGTAAGTCATAGAAATATTTGTTCCGTGTGGGGATCGAACCCGCGACTCGCAGCGCAGCAATCGATGGCTCAGCCACTGCGCCAACCGTGCCGTCAAATAATGTTACGAAATGACACCAAAAGATGCCTAAAAATCTTAGTATAGACCAATAATATTTTTTTATGTAAAGCCGCAACTTTATACATAGTGCGACTATTGCTTTACCATGATTTTACCTAGTCATTTAAAAAAGACACAAAAAATTGTATTTTAATAAAGTTACTAGAAAAGCTTCCCATACCTTCATGTTGCGTGAGTACCTTCGGTGGGCGCTCTGACTCGCTGTGACGCTGAGGGGTGCACACACGTCGCTTTTATACGCATGTGCACTTGCACTGCTTAATGCACCCGCCTAGAAAAATGTTAGGTCTGTCATGGCCGGCCCTATACCCTTTACCATACCGGTTAAATTTATATCTATTATTTGAAACTGATCACTGCCTCGGATGCCTGAAACTAGACTTGTGAAGAACGACTTTCTTAAATTATAGATCACTTCATAGTTTGTTACTCCAGATTCTATTATTTAAATGGATTAACCGAAAAAATAACGAAAAAAACGATGAAGTTATAAATTCATCCCTTTATTGCATTTGTAATGAGAGTAAACTAACTAACTACAATAAAACAAATAATTAACAAACAAACAACAGACTATAAAAGCCCATCAAAAAACCCAAGAGACTCGCCGCTTACCTTGTCATTGTAAGACGACACTTAGCCTAAGGTAAAAGTCAGCCTTTAGGTCATGAGAAGCGTCAATTGGCGATTTGAGCACTCGGGCCCGACGGTCTTAGAGTTTCAACCCCAAACGGCTCGAAAATATAGTTTCCGCAAAGGTGTATATTTGAGATTCTTCGCAGCCGCAACGGCAGCGCCAGCACGATGAGCTTGGAAGGTGTGATGGCGAAAGTGTATCGATACAGTCATATTGGGTCTCTCACTAAAGGCCTACCTATTTTCAAATTAAACAAAGATATGCCGTCGGGTTTTTTGCCATCCTAGCGTACCCAGATTGATAATTATGTAGGGATATTTAGAAGCAATAATTCTTAAAGCAGGGAAGTAAGAGTCGCCGGATCTTCCTGACACGAGAGGTAAGAATCTCCAAGGAGCATGCTATGGTTTCACGTGATAGAATAAGGTGTTCTCTCTAGCTGAATATATTTTCAAACTGGATAATCACAAAATGTAACTGAAGAAATCTTGCAAGTTCTCCAACATTTTGATCCAGAGAAACCCAAATCGTGAACAGCTAGACAAATTCTTCATCTCCTTATTAAAACAAAGAAGTAACTACTTGAAATACTTAGTAAAAAAACTTCGAGTCTGAAATTAATAATTAAATTAAAGAGCATTCAACAATCAAAAATCGACAATAATTGGATTTGATTAACGATGCTTCGCGTTTGAGATGCCTTCTCCTTTTCAGGTAGTTTCGTAATTTCGGACTATAATATGCAGCAGGAAGGCGGTATAACAAGGCAGCAGTTTTTGGGTCACAGCTGCAAGTTATCAGTTGCATACATGTGTGATAGTGGTCATACAAGTGAGTCGTGAGATAATTCATAATGGCTGAGCCTTGTACGGACAATCGATCCGTGCCTAAACTAAAACGTTGATTATTTGAACTAGTTATTGCAATATATTATGTTGTTCACCTTTGCCTTTTGCAAAAACGGTTTTGTTTGGAAAACTTTTTTTTAAAATTCAGGGTTAGAATCGTAATAGATCGAATAGCTAAAGGAGTAAAACTCAATTCTTAAGAGCAAACTTCAAAAATTCAACAACGTCTTTTGGTAAGAACGTTAACCAACTTCCAAAGAAAGTGGAAAAAAACTTTACCTCCTTGGGTGAATTTTGTTAGTTTCATTAACTTGCTTTTTAGTTGTGCTCTAATTGTCTTTCACAGAAATTCTTGTATACCTAGTATTCTATTCCATTGTTACCCAAAGTTATTAGCAGATCCAACCCAAGCTCCGCTGATTTTTCGGATTCATGTGCTTTTGCATAATTATCATTTGTGACGGTGAAAGTAAATATAAGAATTGCACTTAATAAATAATGTTAATTACACATCATCCATATGGGCAAAGAATACAAGAAAAATAGAAAGAAAATAACTTAAATAGGCATAGAATAGAAGAAAAATAACTTACTTATTATAGAACCCAAGTAATATACTTAAATGTAATTAACATGGGACCATTTATGGAATTCTTTCTTTTGATAATAGAATTCTGCTCTTTGGATTATAAATATATATTTAGGAGAAATCAAGTAACAAAGAAAAAAGCACTCTCGAATTGAGAATCTCCTCCTTTTTGTAGAAATTTTGTAGGATTCAGAACGTCCTTAGCATTGCGATTGAAATTCTTACAAGGGGAAATTAAACATCACTCTACCTATTATAGTTTTTACTAAAGACCACTGAACACATGACAAAAAGCCACTACTACTAAACTGACGAAACTTTGGAACTTATGTGATTCGTCAACCATCTATTTCCAAACTGTGGCGAGAGTTGCTTAACCTGGATCGGTATGGTAACTCATCCATTTCCAAGCCTGGTAAACTTGTATAAAATTTGCTGGTAAAGTAACCCATCCATTCACAAGCCTAGGCAAGAGTTGCTTAACCTGGATCGGCAAAAGAAAGAAGAAATGCGTCAGAAGCTGTCGAGCAGCATACCCTGTACACGGCGACCACAGCGAATCAAGTCAAACACACAGTTTATGCGAATATTTCACTATTGGAAATATATACAAAGCGAGCTCATGATATACTGGAAATGTATATCTGGCCTGATGAATAGGCGCGGCGTGTGTAAGTTAAGCAGAACGCTTGATAAAAATTTAATCTTCAAAAAATTCTATCCCGATATGGAAATTTTATGAGGAGTGTTGAACATTATCTTGTTTGTAAGAAAAACGGATTTTATGAAATAAACTTCAAACGCATAACCCTCTTCTTGGGCATCGCTGTTGTCGCATAAAATTGATTTTCTCCGAACAAAAATCGTATGTTCTTTCTGGAACTTATAACTATAACTGATACCATTTCAACTGTGAGATACCAACAGTCTCGAAGTAAAATAGCTGTGACATACGGACGCACACGCAGAAGAAATGTACAAGACGAAAGATTTTTTTTTGTATAATGGATGTTTTATGAAACAAACGAGTATTGTAGCGCCACCTAGTATACATAACTCAAACTTGCGAAATAATGTTACAACAATACAAATTCAATTAATTTTGCTGTATAATACTAAATTAATCTAAAAGAGGACTCAGAATAGTCGAAGATTAAATAAATGTTGGTGAATGCTTAACAATCAACTGCAAATTATTTTAGAGAACACAGATTTTTTTGTGCAAAAGAATGTAAACAAGAACACTTTCAAATCCAAGTATGGCAATATTAAACATTTCTGTTTATGAAAGAAAACGTCACTTTTGACTTTCTGTGTTCCTTTTTCGTGAATGTGTAAAATCCAACAAACACTGTGCTTTGTTATGTGTTTATAATATTCGGAATTGATTTTTTAGTTAGTGTTAAGTACAATGGCAGACTTTGATGCAATATACCCTGATGAGACGGAACTCGAGGAGAATATAGAAGAGACACATGTTACGCTAGTGCCTGATCCGATCGTGGTTCGAGGGGCTGGGAACATGACAGTGTAAGCTTTTGATTTGTGCTTTCTGTTTAATAACATCAGCTGTTAGGTCTCTATTACCTTCTTAGGTCAGTATAAGGGGCTTCCAGCACTGTGGGTCGCGAGTTGGAAAGTTATTCTCGATTCTTTGTCACTCGACCTGTGGCATTGAAGGACTATTTCTTTATGCATAACTAGCTGTTCCCCACGGTTTCACCCGCGCT
The DNA here is from genome assembly GCA_958449745.1 of Ochropleura leucogaster. NCBI lineage: Eukaryota > Metazoa > Arthropoda > Insecta > Lepidoptera > Noctuidae > Ochropleura > Ochropleura leucogaster. Next base: position 8,700,429 of record OY288222.1, on the reverse strand, counting down.
GTTCAGCACCTGTTGGTCGTAGCGTGATGTTATATAGCCTATGTTACTCGGGGATAATGTAGCTTTCCAAAGGTGAAAGAATTTTTGAAATCCGTCCAGTAGTTTCGGAGCCTATTCATTACAAACAAACAAACAAACAAACAAATCTTTCCTCTTTATAATATTAGTATAGATATTGACCAGACGCCAATTTTCAATGTGTTATACCTTTAATTAGATTAGAATATCTTTTCCTACTGCTGTCCAATGCCGAACAAAATTGTAAAATATAATTTAATAAACAAACTTAATTTGTCAGTAAACACAAAGCTATAACAAAATATAGGTTTTTACAAAACATTTTCCATTTGAAATATTTAAATGGATGTGATCATCCTTGTCTGTCTAGACATATAATTAGAATGAGGATATAATTGAACACAAATTATAAAGACTAAAAATGTAAAAACCATGACCCAGTTTTTTGTGTTTGTAGTTTGAAATGTCTTGACTAACTTAGTGTAATTTCTCTTTATTACCAATTATATAGATCCACTAGGGTTTAGTAATGTAATCTTACTTGACAATTTTTATTAATTTTCTTAATAAATCATTGTAAAATAATTATTATTTATTTCCCAATACATGAGACATGAGGTTCAAATGAGTCAGTCACTTAGCCAGGACAAAGAGCTTTATGTACACTGATAAAGAAAACCATTATGCTTTAAGTACTCCGACAACATTGTGATTGTTTTTGTTATCCTAAAGCTGTGCTCACACTATCAAAAATCTTTTTTTAATATTTATAGGAGGCCTATTCTCAAAGACAATTCAGCCTCATTTCAAAAGAATTATTAAAGGTTTATGTTCTTTTACAATTCAACATAAAAATATCAATCCATACTAATATTATAAAGCTGAAGAGTTTGTTTGTTTTTTTGAATGTGCTAATCTCAGGGACTACTGGTTGGAATTGGAAAATTCTTTTAGTGTTGGATAGTCCATTTCTTGAGGAAAACTATAGGCTATATAACATCACGCTACAACCAACAGGTGCTGAGCAGCGTGGGTGAAACCGCGTGGAACAGCTAGTAGATAATATACTTACACATCCATTATTGATGTGTATATTAAATACTTATCGAAATCATTATATTTATTTATTCCTACAGTTTTTGTGAAATATTTTCTTTTTTTGATGAACAATTTGTTTTTTTTTATTCAAGGCACATACATAAAGTTGTTTTTATGAGGTGCCTAGTAATAACTTTGACATTAGTTTTATTATAAAAGTTTTGTTCAGAACATTCAAAACAAATACCATCAATCAAGAATTGAGTTTTACTTTAATAAGTGACTGTAAGATATTTTAGTTTGTGGCTTGTGGTTTTAGTAATCTAAATGAATATTGTATTGTGATCTGCACACAATATAATTGGTATACAACCTGTATACATAACTCTTCATTACACAATGTTTGTAATGACTGCTTATCAGTATTTGTTTAACTTATTTACCTATATAACTAGATGTAACATTCTCTATCTATGTTAAACCTACTTTCGAAAGACAACATTTGTCTTATTATTCTAGCAGGCGTTTTGAACTCTATCCAACCACTACCCACTAATGCTTTAAAACATTTAGCACTATGAATCAAGTAAACATAAATTATACAAAAAATCATTGTAGAAAAGAATAGAAAATACTTTATTGCACACCAAAATTGAAACAACTGTTAATGTACTGAGTACTTGTATTTTTTAAATTCCATGTTCCAAAAATATTGATGGATTATAGGTCAATGTGTAATCAGTGGAGCATTATCAATACTCGAAATCTGATATGGATGGCTGGTGTTGCCTTACTTCATAAAGACATTTAACTGAGTCATTTAGAAAATGCCAATTCATTCATAATGAAAATGTTTATCTTACTTGACTAAGCAGCATTGTTTGCAAAAATACTCATTTAGACTGTTATAACACAATAAGCTGTTAAAGTATAATATCTTTTGAGTACTATTGTACATCTAATAATGCTATTTAAAGAATAGTATTCTATTCAAATCATGCAACCATTAAATTAAGCAAGGTCATAGCTAAAAGTTATTTTAGTATAAATATGGTCAAAGTTCATTTTTATACTAAATCTTAAGCCTAATTTAATTGTTTTGCTATTGACAATGTTCATGACTCATAAAAAGAATTCATACCTTAATTAAAATTAAAACCGAAAAAAATCTTAAGAATTACTTGTTTATTGAAGGCGGCCACTACTATAGCAATCTCCAAGTTGAATTTGATATTAATACTCATATCTTTATTGCATTCCATAATGTGAAGATCTAACTATCATGAAAAAATACATGGGATTGTGTTTTTGCTGACTCTCTCCCCCCTTTTCAAACCTCACATGATTCAACGACCCCTTTTGTTGACAAAGATGGAGTAGTGCCGCATAGTAAATTTAATCTTAATATTGGCTATTTTCCTTTATGTTTAAATAATTTGATGATGAATTTTCATACTATACATCCTCTAGAAAAACTAGACAAAAAAAGCCACTTTTAAAAGACAAACTTTACAATAAAATAGAATTGATTCAATTCTATTTTATTGTAAAGTTTATAGAATTGATTCAATTCTATTTTATTCAATTCGATTCAAGCCGAATCTGTCTGATGTAGTTGGCTGTTGCGGTATCTTCCCTCATACTTAACCACATCATAAATATATTATTCCAGATTCGGGCTGAGCAACCGCTTCAATGGCGAGTTCCCCTCAGGCCTGCAGTCCCGAGTCGCACCGGAGGAGTACCAAGCGACGGTGGCCCGCATCAACAGCGTGTTGAAGAAGACGCTCCCCGTCAACGTCAAGTGGCTGTTCTGTGGCTGCGTGTGCTGCTGCTGCACGTTAGGATGCTCTCTCTGGCCCGTTATTTGTCTAAGTAAAAGGGTATGTATCTAGAATATTATTATTGACTTGTCGAGCTGTATTTTTATGGCATAACTAGCTTATACCCGCGGCATAGAACCCATGAACATTGGTAAGTCTCCCACAGGATCGTACTACCGACATAAAAAGTATCCTATGTGTTAACTATCTGTGTGCCCAATTTCATCCAAACCCGTTAATAGTTTTTTGTGAAAGAGTAACAAACATCCATCCATAAATCCTCAAAAATTTTCGCTTATAAATCCAAAATGAAGCTGGAGCGCGAATATGGTGCTTGATACAAGCAAAGTGTTGCCTATACCCAACACTAGGTAAAGTCAATCTGTGGATGACGACGATGATAAAATGCTAGTAAGCATTTTGCATTTCAGTCCCTTTTTTTAAGAACACTGGAGTTAAAATTTAGTAAGTTATATCTCTAACTGGGTTTAACGCAGGACTTAACTTTATGGAATTGATAGGAGTGTTAATGAACAGTATCAATGTCGAGTTGACTAAAGCTAGTTAGTGTCACCCAAAAGCAGTTTGGGTACTCATTTAAGATTAAACTGCATAATCCTCAACATTTCAAAAAGAAGCATTATTATACTTACTTCCTTACTAATATTATAAAAGCGAAAGTGAGTTTGTTTGTTTGTTTACTACTTCTTCACGCTTTAATGGCTAAACCGATTTTGATGAATTTTGGTACAGAGATAGTTGGGAACCAGGAGACAGAGAAAAAAGTGGGATGTGTGGGAGAAAGAGGGAAGAAAAGGGAAAACTTAGCGTTGCTATTACAAATCACTAAGGCGCAAGGGGTACTGTGCTACCCCGAATTTAACGCGAGCGAAACCGCGGTCAAAAGTTAGTTTACAATATATTTATTGCGATGCCGTAACACCCGCATACTCAATGTCATGCACAGAACCTTTTCGCCGCGTCGTCGCCTCAACCTTCAACTTTACTTCGATCGACCGATTAATTTAATCCGAGCTCGGGTCTGCCTTACTGATTTAAGTATTACAAGCATCTCGTCCAATGTTGCTTTAGTATGAAAAAGTACCTGGTTTCTAAATTAACGACTAAGATGTAATAATAAGCATTGATGCGTGAGTTACCATTTTTGTCAGTAACTAAATGGCTAAAACGGAACCCTATTCGCTTTGCCCGTTTGTGTGTGTCCGTATGTCACAGACATTTTACGCCGAGACTATTATCACATGTATCTGAAATTCGGAGAGTTGTCTTTTATATACACTACACAAAATTGATGTCAAATTACAAAATAAATGAAAATAGGGGTGCCATACATGTAAGGTTGAAAAAAAAAAATCAATGTGTTGTGGGAGTACCTATCAATAAGTCTTGAAAACTATATATTAAGGTTTCTAAAACAGGTTTTTCACAAGTCAATGGCTGATGAGTTATTTGTTTCAATAGACTTTAAGTTGTGCCCCCCCCCCCCTCTAATTTCTAAAGTACGAGGAGGAGAAAACTGTGAAACATTTTTCACTTTCAACGAAAATTAGTTTAAAAAAGATTTTATTTTTGAGATATGTACTTATTTATTAAACTGCAGAAGCAAGTTTCTTTTCATTACCCTGTATGTGCCAGTCCGACTCGCACTTGGCCGGTTTTAAGTATTAATTTAGATATCTTGCATGTGTAACAGAATAAGCATATTATCTTCGTTGCTAACGTTGCTTTGAACGAACATGAGGGAGTTGACAAGATCATTTATTCGAACATATTACATACGCCTGCGCCTTCGACACTTGGTCACGTTTTTATGTCGCCCGTCTATTACCCTAGTAACGTTAAGTTGTTCATGTATCGTTATATAAATAACTATAATATAGAATGTCAGCATGGCGTGGCATGTTCTATAATTTGCGTTCAAGTACACTTTTAATACCAGTTAGTTCTAGTATGTAATCGAACCCACGATACAGGAGACATACCTAGTTTGGGGCAACGTTTAAAAAATAATATGTTCTGTACTACCTACATTTATTTTGTACTAGCTGGCGCCCGCGTGATATCGAAAAGAAAAGGATCCTATATATGTTATTCCAGATTATAATCTACCTCTGCGCCAAATTTCTTCAAGATACGAATTTCAGCCGTTTTGACGTGAAAGAATAACAAACATCCATACATTCATCCATCCTCACAAACATTCGCATTTATAATATTAGTAGGATCAAATCACTACGGCTCACCATTTTAATTAGTTGCCTAACCTCTTTACTTTCTAAACTAACTTCTCCTACTTGATACTTGCTACATTGCTGGCTTTCCTCCTATGAAATTAGTCCCCAAATACTGCATAATGATATATTAGTAATAAGTCATCCAATAAAAGGAAACTTAAGGACTTATGCACTTTTCCTTGTAGATAATTATAGAAATATAAATAGATTCATTGGAAATATTGGAACCATCAGGCATCAACTCCAAGCGCCAGGTAGTCGGAAGGGAATATTTGAATTATTTTTATATAGTGTTACTAGCTTTCGCCCGCGGCTTCGCCCGCGTTATATTTGGGGTAACATAGTTCCCCTTGCGCCTTATGGATTTGTAATAGCAACGCTAAGTTTTCCCTTCGCTTCCCTCTATCTCCCTCAGATCCCACTTTTTTCAAAAAAATATTAGCCTATGTCCGTCTCCTGGTTCCCTACTATCTCTGTACCAAAATTCATCCAAATCGGTTCAGCCATTAAAGCGTGAAGAGGTAACAAACAAACAAACAAACAAACTCACTTTCGCTTTTATAATATTAGTAAGGATGCCACTATATTTTACAATGTATGAGATACAAAACGCTTCACAAAGCATAGCCTTGGAAAATACATAAACAATTTATCCCAGAAAAACATGCACATATTTTGATTTCAATTTGAATTATTTAGCTACAAAATATGTCGCGATTAAATCACAGTGCTATTAGTAATTTGTAGTATTAGTATTTGTTACAATTAATTATACCGTTGCAATGTTTACAAACTATGCTTTTAATTACTGCTCGTTCATGTAAACGCGTAGAATAACCGGACTAATAAATTATTGACATCTCATACAAAGTAATCTTATCGATGGGCAACTACAGTACTTTCACAAGTTATTATGCCTTGTGACCGGGACTGTAGATATTTTTGTTTCTTGACATTCAAAAGTGCCTGGTCTTATTGAAATAAATGATTTGATTGATTGATGGTTTTTTCTTTAGAAATTATACTGTTCGGGAAAATATTGTATATAGTAATAGATGACTTCTATTTATGATAACAGAATAATTGAGCTGACGTGGACACTTGGACAGGTTCAAATCTCTAAGGTTCATGCCAATCAAAGCACAGTACGATATAATACAGCTGTTCTCAAATAGCACACGCTCTTCGATCAATATTATATGTTAGCATTAACACCTACATTATTGCACATAAATATAAACCTTGTTGTTTACGCCCATAAACTTGTCGATCAATGGATAGCAGATACTACGTTCCAAGTATGAACTCTTTGTGAATTTCCATTTATATATACAGAACATACGTTTATAGTTTTAAACACGATAATAACTTTGCATTTTTATTTCTAGACGCAACACTCTCTGAACAAACTCTTGGAATGGGAAAACAGTCGACTGTACAACAAGCTAGGCCTGCGCTGGCGACTCACGAAGCAACACTGCGACTCCTCCTCAATGATGGAATACGTACTTCTTATAGAGTTTATTCCCAAAATACCCATATACAGACCCGACTAATGGTCCCACGACCCACTATCATAGGCTAACTGTACTGTAAATATAACACATAAATCATAATACTGTACGTCATTGCATCTAGACGATAACAACCAATTGGCACGGCCAAGCCAATGAACCTGTAAACTAGAAGATATTCCGTATTTGAGGAGCCCAAGCAGAAATTGATGTCAAAATCTTGCGGAATTTACACATTGTTGCCATCGCGTAGCGAGCACGAATTGGTATATAAGATGACAGTGTTGGAGACATATTAGCGGTGTCGTTCCTCACATAGTGCTGTTTATGTACATATAAGCAAACAGCACATATAAACACGGACAAATAAGTGCTACTGTTAAACGCTTTTTGTGTATAGTTGTCGCATTATATCGCAAGCTTAGACTGCAAATGTTATCGCAATGTGTATATATTTTTTGAAGTTTACAATAATGTATAAGCTTTCGAAAGCTGCAAAATATGTTATCAAACTCCTGATAATAAGTACTATAACTAGTATTGTAGATGAAAAGCTAAGTGCTAGCGATATGTTGTAATATGTATGGAACCTTTTTGTTTTTTGTTCAATGTGCAATTGTACTGCATCAATACTCGAATTTACACAATTGTATCTTTATATGAACTTCTACAAACTTCGTCTGAGAACATTACTTCAGATACCTTTATATCTGAATGTTTATGTCATCAAACGCACTTTTTATACTTACAATTATCTAAAAAGGTAGATTACTGTTTAGTATCGGTCTATGTACTGTTATGCATGTATTGCTTTCTTTTGTTGGTCACACAACGACGAACGAAATACATTGGATGACCTGACGAATACTGTATGCTTAAGAACATACCTGTGTATTTTTGTGGTGTCAATGTTTTTTTTTATTGTTATTATTTCCTGATCAATTATTCTTTAAACTGAGATGGTCACTGACATTATTATTAACACTTGAAACGGGATATTTACCATGATTATTATTTAAATTGAGTTCCCGTAAAATCAGAGCTGTTACAACGATCACGGATAAACGGTTTGTCTGTGCCAGTGTTTCAGTTTATTCGAGATCACGGCGTTTGCACCAGCGCCGAAATATCGGGAACTCATAATAAGTAATAAACATGGTGAGTATCCTGTTTGAATTGCGAATAATAATCAGTTCTTTCCGGCCGACCTATTTCGATAATAGTAAAGCTAAAGAAACATTATGAATATACATGTTAAATGCTTGATGTACTTATTTCATGTATTATGTATTAACCATTTTCATATCGTACATTGTAAGTTAAACAGTCTTTTGCCAGCCATTTTTATAAACAGTGATTTTTACTTCGTTGACTACATAATGTGCTTAATGTTCCGGCTGCGAAAAGAAAAGGAAACATAATTACGTTAAAGATGTTATCTATGTTAATAGAATGGTTAATGGTACGTTCTACGTACAGTCTACACTGCAATGAGTGTAAATGTAACGAAGTACTCATACTGTGAACAAACCGCGAGACACATCCTTGTCAGCGCTATTTTTATTCACATTTATTGAACTAACTATATTGATATAGGTCACTGGACATTATTCCTTCAATTCATTCTCATCACCACAATTGTTTTGTCATCCGTTCATAAATATTCGTTTACCATTTTTAAAAGCGTATTCTTATATTGCTTTATGTATGTTATGTACCTGAATGTCCACTTTAGTTCTGTAGGAACAGTTAGAAGCTGAAAAGTAGCGACATCAATCGCGGAGCCGATTCTAAAGTATATCTAGGGTAATGTTTGGGACTGTGTTATTAGACGATTAGCTTATATAACGTTATCTAACATTAGGTGAATCCCCGCCCTCTTTTCTCTTTTCAACATGTTGTGATATCGTGAAGGGCCGATATGACTTATCATCGCTACTAACTTATCCGTAATTATAAGATTTTCATTCATTGAAACGTAGATCGCTCGGAATGTACTCTTGCCACTTACACGTTTTAGTTATTAAATAGTGTTTGAACGCAACGGTTGAAAAGCGAACAGGGTATGTTGACAGTAAGTTGTAAGTTAAGGAATTGTAAATATTTTAAGAATTATAGATTATTTTTGTTCAAATAATAAACTCACTAAATGTGATGAACTCAAGTTTTTCATTATAAATACATCACCACGCTGCGCTGAACTACATCTATTAACCTTTTGTCCGCTCGAGCGTAAACGCATTGGCGCCCCTCCCACGCCAAACCACAAATTCAGCGCTAATACCTACAAAAAATAGGGATTCCAACATCTTATCGATAACCAATTAATCTTTGGTTTTCTACCCATATTTTTAACAAGGAATCGCATTCTCAGAAACAGAGTCTAATCTGCTGCATGTGAAAGCTCTCCCGCTGTTTCTCCCTCCATCAAATGACGGGTCTGAGCGACAGAAACCGATCCATTTCTGTCGCTCAGACTAAGCATAGAAAAATGAAAAGACGTGTTAATACCTGGATATGGTTCAACGCTAAATGCTAATTTCGAGGTCGACTATACCAGCAGAGATAAGAACGACAACAAATAAAAAAAGTCATCCAAAAAAAAAATGTGACACGATGTCTTGTGGCCAATAGTAGCGGCTGGGTTGTCTCTCTGACTCTGTCTCTTTCACACTGTACTGATGTACTCATATACTTCGCTAATCACTCACGCGATCAAAGGAGTTGGGTTTACGGCTTAAGCCGTCTACTTACTCCACTAACCACTAGCTGTCAAATGCTTTCATATGAGTCATATGCCGTTATCATTTCAGATGATAGCAAGACGCCTCGTATGATACAACAGATTATTTCAAGATGTAATATTTATCTTACACGACTATACTGCAGAAATTGTAGTTTTAAGATGGAGCGTTTGTTTGTTATGTAACAAATAATGAGACAAGGTGATAAATACGATTGGCGCAGTGTGAGCGATCGACTTCTGCGCTACATGTCGCAGGTTTGATCCCCGTACGGAACAAATATTTGTATGGCCTACAGATAAATAATTGTTCGAGTTTGACTGTTTGTGTATGAGTTTTAATGTTTGTAAACGCACCCACACGATACAGAGGAAATTCCTAGTGTGGGGTAGTGTTTAATAAAAATAAATGTATCGTTACAGGCGCACTGTAATGCTCTGTTCACCGCACTCACTGATGTAACGCTGTAACCTGTTACAATTCAGGCGAATGCTCCTGGTGACATAACGATGGTTTAGCTACGGCAGCGCCACCGCTACAGTTATTTACGCAACAACTACTAGATCTGCCTCGACGGTCTAGTTGTCTCAACCTGAACAACATAAGGTCGACGGTTAGATTTCAGTTCAGATAGCGTTATTGGGTTCTCCCACGAGGATTTTTTCAGAAGCAGCCACGGAGTTTGGAATTATGCTCGGTTTATGGAAAAAGACTCGCCAATATTAGGTGGTCATCGTCTATTTTCGACAGTACAATCTCGCATCCTAACATTCTTCGGACATGTTTCTCGGCGTGGCAACCTGTTCATAGAACGCCTTGTCGTCCAAGGAAAGGTGGATGGTACTAGACCGCGCGGAAGGTCACCCACGCGATGGACTGACCACATCAAGTCAGCCGTTGGAGGTTCACTAAACGAGTGCAGCAGAATGACCTTTAGCAGGCAGCAATGGCGAAACATCGTGAAGCGCATCACATCTGCCCCCTTCAATAATACTACAAGTTCACAGCGATCACGACCGCTCTGTCAAGAGCGTACAGGCTAAGAAGAAGACTTAAAAAACATGATTGGTAAAATATATGAACTCCGCCAAACCTTTCGCTAATTACAGACGTGATGTCACACTGCAGGGCAATGGCCTCTCCCCAAGGCGTTTCAGGAGTTTTACCCCGCGACACCTGGCAGCTCCCGTGGTACGAATCCTGGTCGTTTCGTCAGCTGTGTTTAGTATTACTGAACTACAAATGTTAACATATTTGGGCACAAATATAGCATGTGTACACTCTGTATTGAATTCAGCAATTGCTGTTTATTTAACCTAGTTTCGTTTAGAGCGTTAATGTTGCGAAGTTTTGATTAGCTTACTGAGTATAGGTATGATGTTTAATGATGTATTAATAGAAATATGCAGTTGTAAGTAACGCTAGATGACAACACCCTGTAGTTTATAAAGCTTTAAGGGATGAGCCTCAAAAGGCAACAAAAGAAGATATTAATGATTGAATTATTAGATTTATTTTGTTATAAATTACTTCATCATATACACATAAGTAAATACTCAAGGCACTTAACATTATGGTCCCTTCAAATAATACACTTAAAGTTATGAATGACACAAACAGAACAATAAAAAAATGTACAAAACTGACACCTAACACAAGCTTCTGAACAAAAATATACTGTAATTTACGCCTGTAGGCTACATAAGTTTTAAATACTACGTTTTACGACAAATTATAATTTTATAAATTAGTAATACATCGATAAACTAAAACAAAGTTTAACGTTGCATCAGTTATAATGAAGAACAACGATGTATTGCATAAACTTGACCCGACTAGTGTTAGTTAAATCTCTGACAAAATACATATTTTTTGTAGACGCACATTGTGTCACGGCATACATACATACAAATCGAGATGTCTACAATGGTGCCCACCATTGTAGACATCTCGATTTAAAATTATAATAAGTCATAATCAATTTAATTAAAACGAAAAATCAGATCGAAAATAGACTACACAACCATTACAAAATAATATCTACAATTGCTAATTTAGGGACGTTATATTATACAAGCTCTTATTATTTACATTCAGTCGTTGGAACGTTACTACTCAATATATTAATTTCACAAAAGCCCGAAATGGTAATACAGCAAATAGCGGGCTTTACGTTATTATGGCAACATTAGTGCGAAAACGCAAATAAATCATTATAATTGTACAAATCCATGGCTCACACTTCATTCTCTGACATAAGTATTTGGAAGTTCATTAGACAATTTCATCAGTAATCATTTGGACGGATATTGTTCTCCTTTTACAAAACAAATATATTGCACTGTTCTTCTTTTACATAAAATCCTATTGAACCAAGGGAAAACAAATCTCCATCAAAAATAGACTGACATAGTCTGCCATATCAGGAAGTGGCAAAATACCTTTTATAAAATAGTGACATCACGACAATATAGTAGACGTCAGTCTTGCTGTATCAGTATCACATGTTACTAGCAATTTATACTAACCACCGGGGGACGAGGCGCGAGCGGCCGCCGAGCCGCTAGTGGAACTCCTTCCTTAACTCATCTGAACATAGTTAATGGGGAATTGTCCTTTCAATCCGTTGCATTCGCCGAAGTACCACTCTTCGTTGATTTTGTACCTAACTTGGATCGTGTCGCCAGTGACGAAGCGTAGGTCACCGGGCTGCACCGGCTCGAAATCGTACAGAGCGACCGCCACGCCGAGAAGTGGGGGCGGCGGAGCAGATTCATTCGGTAGCGGAACCTTGATCTCCACGTAGTTGGAAGGGAACAGGCCCTCAGCGCCGCTTCTCAAACTACCAAACAGCCATTCGTGGTCCACTCGCCGTATCAACTTTATCCTCGAGTTGGCCTGCAAATCATAAAAATAAACCTTGAGACATTGGACTGTGCCTTTATCTATTCTAACCACATTAAAAGTGGATGACATTATAGTGATTTAAACAGCAGCATCTAGATTGTCATGATATTCATAAAACTGTCCTCTATCTTTTTCTTATGAGTTTATAAACCTCTCGATACCATATTAACACTTGAAAACAGACATTGCCAACAAAAGACGTCACAATTATTGACGTAATAACTTGTTAATAATAAGTAATAACAAACAAAAGTGAATAAAACGACTGCGTACTCGTTGACATTGGTGCCAAGTCAGTAAGAAACGCCAATTCAAGTTTTATTAACAACCGCCTATTGCCTAATGAATGATCAATGGGTATCAGAGAACGTGAATTCAATTGATCGGACGTAATTAGTGACCTAATAAAATGATGCTCACGCGATAAGTACATCCACTCAGTGAGGATCCGACCTTCTGCGAGAAGCGAAGTGTTATGACCTCCATCTCGTTCTTGCTACCAATACTAACGTGCAATTGTTCGCTACAAGACATAACTGCAATGAACTCATGACCCGCTCTGATTCACTAATCATCATAATTACGAAACGTTGCGTGTTTGTCTTTTAGTTAAATTGCTTGCGAATTGCGAACTACGCATTATGCGGTTAAAGACATCAGGACGTATTATTATTGACTTAGTTAACTTTCCCTGTATAATCAGAAGTACAGTGACATTACTAATAGTGGGGATTTAACGACATAATGTGTAATGTATGATTATCTATTAGAGATGGCATAATTGGATGCATATTTACCTAAAGTATGTAAGTATGGAAGCGGCTTGTTATGACAATATTATAAAAATTCAATTTGCTTAACTTCCCTGTTTACTTATATACCATTAGATTTATAAGCCTATTTGACATTTCTTACAAGTCTCGTTGCTTTGTTTTTACAAAGCAACTACTAAATCTCACGAAGTACACACAAACATTAGCAGGTACCTAATATAAAATAAATTTATTATATAAATATCAATTGCGCTAAACTAAAGGAACGCTTGAACTGATTCCCTGGTCAATATACAAAACGTTTATTTATAGGACATTGATCTACCAATCTAATCTTAGGCTTGTTTACAAAATATTGGTACACTCTGTAGACGATTTAGAACGTAATTTAAATGAGTCAGAATAAAGTACATAAATAAATTAGTTACCTAATTCATAACATCTTATCTGATTAGATATCATATCACTAACTCTAGAGTACACAGACACAAAGAAAACACAACTTGAAGTTAATCCGCGTCCTCATATACATATTCTGCGACACTAAATTGCAGAGTTTCATCAAAACAAATGAATAGATAACTATATTATCTAGTTAGCATCGTGATGTGTAGTGTGCGTCGTTCGTTATAATAATACAGCGTATTTTATTTGTAAACATCGTTAAACGTTGTATTGATAATTTGTTACTGAATGCTACGTAGTTGCCTATCCTACTTTTTGTTCATGTGCGTCAGACCGTCAAATCCTCTTATCCGAATTAAAAAAAAAACCTTATGTACATGGTCGTAGCAATAAGCCAAGTGCTTCTATTAGCAGTACATACTGTGGGTACATATATACAAGATGACGGTAGACATTTGAGTCTACCTAAGCCATTGAACCTAATTCCAAAAGCGTGTATGTATTTCGCTGAATTTCCCAGAAATTAGCGAAGCGTTTCTCATGAAACTTTGTATGCTAACTTACGTCATGCTAAGAGACAATTCGAAGACTGTAATATAGCAGAACATAAGCTGTTAATTGCTTAAAAATAAAAGATTTAATTTTTAAATTAAAAACTAATGGTAAGAATCTGTTTGTAAATGCACCCACGATGGGTGCGTTTACAAACATTTAAACTCACATACACAAAGTACCATACCGGAACAACTACTTTGGACATACAAATACATATTTGACTAAGGTAGACTGGTAGAAAATGCCTAAGGCATTAAGTCCGCCTTTGTACAGTGTTTACACATGTGCATAAAGTTTAATAAATAAAAAAATATTTGTTCCGTGCGGGTATCTAATCCGCGACACGCAGCTCAAAACCCAATCACTCAGCCACTGCGCCAACCGTATCGTCGAAATGAAAGTAACGCTGCAATGTGAAGAGTGCCTCGACTAACATCCTACTTTGACCGGCGGCGTTGCGTTCGTCAAATGTGATGATTATAGAAACTAGAAAGATGAACTTTTCGTTCAAGAATCTTTTTCCCGGGCTGTGTAGTGAGAATTTATACAAGAAATTAAGTAGCTGGTAACATTGGGAAGCCCATTTTACGAGGACATGCAAACGGACTGAAAATAATGTATTGTAGACGAGAGATATAAACATGTTGTGAGCCGAATTTAGAACAATCTGGAGATTCCTAATGTTAGCATCAAAAGTTATTTTCAACTGTTAAAATGTAATGAATGAAACTGCCTTGTACTCTTGATTCTTATCTGTCTGAGCAGAGGTTTTATTAGTTCCAATGACTGCATAAACCTACATTTCGTAATTAATTCGAGCTCCACGTGGAAGTTTCGCCAAATACGATTGTCGGTACAGTCGGACAGTAATAGCCTGTACAGTTTAATAAACTAAATTGGTTTAATTGGATTTTTCCATGCGACATGTGGCTTCGCGTAATGCTGACGTTGTCATCCGCTAAAGTGCTAAACCAACTAAGTCTCTCCTAAATCTAAGTACTAGGACCTGCAAACAGTGGACGAACAAATCCGCGACTGTCATTTTCATAATTATGTTATAATTAATGGTTAACTTAATGTTGGAGTTTGAATTAAATGATGTCAATAAAATCTTGTGAAACGATCAACACAATAATATGGGAAGTGGCAATGATAACAAGTTCCTGTCCAAGCGATAATGCCACGCTCAATGCAAAACATATCATCAATAAAATTGCCAACACGCGTGAAACGTCAGAATATAATATAAACAATAGCGATTACTGAAAAAACAGACACGATGTACGCCCCAAACAACGAATTCCCGGAAAGTCTACATATGTATTGCATCTTCCATCCACGTTTTTTAACGTAACGGATGCCGTGTTCATTGTGTTCTTACGTCACAACATGTGTTCCATTGTAGAATGGCAATACATATGGTAATGCGGAAAAACAACCAATAAAAGTTATCGGTGCAAATTTGAACAATTGGTTAGCATTGTCAGGCAGCGCTCGTAACGTCATAGACTGCCTGTGAATTGCAAACATCGCCTACAAAGATGGTTATCTTTCAACACATCTGTTAAATGGGTTTATGTGTTGAGATATTTTAGTTCACATGGCAAGCGAACGTTAGATGTAATTCAGAAAAAAAAACCATGACTGAATTTTGCAGGATGAAAAGGGCGCATAACCACGCAAAAGATATAGAGCAACATGTTTTTGTATTTCAACGCCCACACAAACTTCTGTAGAACTGTGTTTATTGGGACATTAACCCATTCCACATTCAAATTCATGTAGCAACATTGGTACGATAAAGTAATAAGTGTTGCCATATCAATGACACAACAATATCGATTAAACGAAATTCCATTACTTGAAAGGAATTATTCTACAAATTCTGTAAAATAAAGTGTAGGCCAAAGTATTGAGGCCCTCAGTCGTTGCCTAACATAATATGTTCTAGACATGTTACAAACCGCTCCTATAATGTTCATACTATAAATAACGCAACGTGTATGAATTCGAAAGTAGTGCACAGTGAAAACTTAACGCGTCTCGCTAGCCTATGATATCACTTTAATTGCTCTTTATACCCTTAGGTTCTACGTTTTTCGGGGTAGCGGGTTGTTCAAAAGAACTACCGCAAACATGGAACACAATGGGCAAAAGAAGGAACATGGGTGGTAGTTTGATTTCCCATCCGCAAAAAAAAAACAGTTCAACGTTTTATAAAACCACTTCATCACAGTTATATCTAGTACTATTAGGTCTGGTCTGCGAACAAAGGCATTTAAATGAAGATTAATGTCACCTAGTTTTTCCATATCAGGCTTATAAGGAATCAAGATTGCTTAGGATTTCCTAACAGACGTTCGTACTTCTCGTTTATAGGTTTTCATCGGCCTAGCGTTTTCCCTACTATTTTGGGATCGGCTTACAGTTTTACCGGATTCAGTTGAATACCAGTATTATACATTGAGGGACTGTTTAGCTGACGTCCACAACCCAGTTAGTTCAGTATAATACGATACCCCTCAGTAAAACTGGCTATCAAAACTTTCGGGCCACTGACTACCAGTAACGACCGTCAAATATCTAAGTATAAATGACAACCGCGACCAAGGCTTTCCGAGGCATGGAGGAAACTCGGTATGTAATGGGTGTAAAACATCGACGGACCAAAAATAGGAACGCGTCTTTTAAAAGAAGGATTTTTCACTTCACAACATTGTGACTCAATATACCTTATTGGAATGTTATAAAGTTCAATCCTGTTTTGTATATAATAAAAATTAAACTCATTACAAAAAAGATGTGTAATTTTATTTCCTCGGTTTCGTAATTGTTACAATACGTGATCATCGACTATGAAGAAAATAAACATTCTAGAATGATTCTGTTGATCAGGAAATGTAACTAAGAGTTAATTATTGTTTATTAATGTTTCTATCATGTTCATCAACTAAACATGTCGATAATACAATGTTTTCTTTTTTTAATAATTGTGAGTATCAATTCTACTGTTTCATTAGCCAAGCTATGTCTGGTTACTTTTAAGCCACCTTTTAAAAAAGGAGGAGGTAAGTTTCCAGTTTTAGACTAATATCGCAAAATTCCCATATCGAATACAAGCTCAGAATTGTGACATGACATTAATGAAAAACATATGAATTGAAACTACCTAAATTCTAGTAAGTATATTGACCTTAAACTTGCTTCGTAGATAGAGAATGTTAAGCCAATGACGATCCCGAAACTTGCACCTACATAACAATTTCTAAAAATACGCAGGTGTTTTGGCCAGAAGCCACGAGATGTAAACAAACAAAACCGCCTAATATTTGCAAATTGTATCTCAAGGCTCCGCAAAGTGCAAATTCCGTTTGTCTTCTGTATCGGAGGGATTTAAAATTATATGGCGGAAACAAATTATCTAACACATAAATAAAACAAGCTTCAGAGCTCAATAAAGTTCTCTGCAGTTTAGAATGTACTTACCGAAAAGCATAAATCGTCCGGATGATCGGTGAAGTAGTCGAAAAGAGCAATAGCGTATGGCTCTTCTTTTTCATCAAAGTTGGCAAGTTGATCGAGCGCGAAGTCGGGGATCTCGGTGTTCCAGGAGCTTGTCACATCATCATCAGCAACGACTGGCGGCGGGGGAGGGGGTATCGTCGGCATAGGTGGCGACGGTTCTCTCTCCGGAGAACATTCCTCGTCAATCTCATCCCAGCCGTACGGCTTCGATTCCTGTGGTAAATCGCAAATATAAGTCTATAATCTATGGCTAAAATTATTTAACAGCACGTCAGAAGCGATTCTCAACACTAATTTTAAAGTTTCTCGGTATGGAGCGTTATATAAAACGGTTGAAGGTTATCGCTATTATAAACTCCAAACTATTTATAAGCAGATCCTGTATACTTTTTGGATTACAAGTAGCTAATTAGTGAGTTAGACAATTTTCCGTATGCGCAAAAACATCTGAGTTGGGTTATGCGCGTAAGACGCTGTTTGAATCCAAAATATTTCTTCTTAGTTAAAATTCCGAGCGAGTCATGGTCATGACTCCACAAGAACCTTTTGTGTTCGTTAGTTATTAATAAAGCCGCTAATAGTCAGTTTATGAGCTGTTCTTGCTGATCTCCAAAGCTAAGCATACTGTTTTGTATCATAATAACAACGCCTAATGACGCGTTCTATTTAATCATCATTGCGTAATATCTATACAGCGCTAGAATAGTAGTGTTTAGGACAGACATTAGACACGAATGTCTAGCGCTTGTCTTAAAATTGATTATTTTGAGATTTTATTCGAGAACAGGTTACTGATGATTCGAGAATAATCGTTGCTGTAGTTCGGTATTATGTTCAGATACATGTATCAATGTTTTATCAATTCATCAATCAATCATATCAGTTTGTAATATACTGTTGAAGTTGGGACTGGACCTTTCTTTTACGACTATTGTGTTGAAGGCATGACTTTTTGCGCTTCTCGTGCAAAATATTATATTTAAGTTCCGGGATAATACTGTACATTTGCTAACAGAAAAATCTCCATTACACAACCAATAAGTTTAGCTACTTTAGCTAGACCAGCTTTGTACAGACTTTTTTAGTATTGACGAGGTTCGATTTTGGGGTCAATAAATGGCGTAGAGACTTGGGTATGGTCAGCAACCGTGGTTGCGACTACTAGAAGTAGACATGAGCCATATTATTTGCTGATTGATACAAATAACCAATTGTTCACATTCTTGTTGCGCTCTACAAAAAAAAGAGGTGGTAAACATTGATCAGTCATAAGTTGTGGCTACCTGATCGAAATCTAAGTTAATGAATTTATAAATGCCATGTGCGAGACCACGATAACAAAAGATATCACTTGATAATTCCATATCTGTTCTAGTGCTTATTTTATACAGTTTTGATGAAAACGCACAATTTAAACAAAGAGCTCACGGACATTGTGATAATTATCGTCGTGCAAATTTTAATGCACCTAAATTAATGGTACGGTCATGAACACAAATAACGTGCATGCCTAGAGAGCATTGTGGTTTGTAGCGCCGGCACGACCTGTTATCATGCCTCGCTTTTTTATTCAGACCGTTTTCGCACACCTTTAAGGAGGTAAATATTTGCAGTCTCACGCGAATTTAATTAATTATTAAAAGCTGCTCTGACACATCGTCTGACTAATAGGATATATTCGGTATCTAATCATTTGCAAATTATTAATTTGTGATAACAGATACTCATTGATAGAAAATGCTTATTCATCAATCAAGTGATTCCTGAGAGATTGAGTCGCATTTGTAGCTACTTTTTCTGAAAAGGTATTCAGTAAGGAATTTCGCCGTTAAACATTTAAATCGTGTTATAAATAGAATCTTTCCAGATTACAAGCCTAAAATGTCAAAGGCCTTCTTTATCTTTATATAAGTGAAGAAATTAGGTATTTGAAATAAATAATTACCGTTTACGACATCAAAGAGACTAAGTAAATGTACTTACGAAACTATCCCCAAATCCGTTGGCGACCTTCTGTATAGGTGTGGTGGTGTTCACGGTCATGTTTGTCAAAGGAAAACTGCTGCCAAATGTGGTCTTCAATAACGCGGAGTTGTCCGGAGGCTTCGGCCTGGCTGGCTTCGCTCGGATTATCGTCGGCCCCTTCAGCATCGGCGCAGGGGCCGATACGTGGCTAGTAAAATTATTTGATACTTCATATCCGTTTTCCTTACTTAAACTTGGTTTCTTCTTCAAGGCAGGTTTTCTTTTCATATTTGTTACTGGCTGAGGTGAAAATGGATCTATAGCAGTAAAATCCTCCAGTGTATCATCCTTCGCAGGCTTCCTTGAGTGAAGGAATAGATCAAAATCATCCTCAAACCCACTCTCAGCTTGGGATGCATTGCCACCATTGTGATTGTTGTGATGGTTGGTAGATGTAGTGGCATCGGAACCAAAGCTGTCTACACTGAGACCATCACTGCTTGACCTGGTGGTGAATGTTGGTGAACTGGGTGGTGACGAGAGATCTATCAAAGTTCCAGTTTGCACATTCTTTGGCTCACATTTAGGAAACATTTTATGAGTGTCTACATCACTGTTTACATCTTTGACCATACTTTGTTGGATAATATTCACATTTTGATTATTTACTACTGGTTTAGATTTACGAGATAATAGGGAAGTGAGTACTGTTGGCTTTCTTATAAAATGTGATGGTTTTGCAGGAATATCTGGCTGTTTGTTGACCTTTGGTGGTGGTGGACGAGGTGGAGGTTTCTTTTTCTGTGTGAAATGTGGTGAGGGTTCAAAGACATCTGCACCAAAGGGGTCATCATCCCAATTTGTAACAGGAGAGTATCTGTTCACTGCCATGCCAGGAACACTTGGAGCTGGCCGAGTTGGGCCCTTCATGTCTGAGGACAAAATATACTTATTCAGAAGGCTTATATCTTTTTATTTACACTAGGTTATAGTTGGAGTGATAGTAGTTATTTCTAACCACAGTGTTCCTTTTGGGCAGGGAATATTAGTCTCTTCAGGTCCTTGGCCACTGTTCAAAGTTAAAAATATAAGCAACAGTATCTCTATAATAATTCAATAAATAATTCATAATAATTTAGCCTTGAACAACAACATACTGTTAAGCTATTTCATAATTAGAATTTATAATATTATAATTACTCAGACCTGATTTTAACTAATTCCTCCAAAGTATAATGTGGAACTAAACAAGATTCTGGTAACAAGACCAGTTTCAGAACTACAGAGAATAAAATTGAGGTGTTCATGTTAACAAGAAATATGCCACCTCCTCCATTCTCACAGTTGACTGCATTTGATGATTACACTAAAAAGGCTTACAAATAGACCAATTTCCAGTTATTTATACACAATAAGGCAAAAACTTATTTCTCACAAAACTTGTTTGAAGATTCTAGCAACAAATGAGTCATAGAACTTAACAATTCTCTAACACACTTAAAAATGGTAAACAAATTTTATGAAAAATTGTACAAAAACTCACTTGTTAGTTAGTTCTTATTGGAAACACTTAAAACAGTATCAAAAACATCACTAAATCCACTGTAAAGTCTATGACTATGATACTGCGTTATTAAATCGTAGCTCGTAGCACAAATGCGGCAAGGCGAGGACAAAGATCGCAATACACTGCGCACAGCTCGGCTGTGGGCAATTGTTTGACAGAAGTACCGCGACCAGCCGATACACAACTCGCGATAAAAATATTATGATATCGAGATCCACCCACTGGACACTAATGCACACCACTCCGTAGTCGTTCCAACTCTGAACCACTCTGAACTCAGTATCGCGTGCCAGGTACGGGACAGCACGGCTCGCGGCCTTGATAGAGTTCGACGTAATCGCGTAGAAGGATTAATTACTGACGTTTACTCCTATGTTACAGCACAAACTTTGCTCATAACTGATTATAAAAAGGACTAATACGTACCCTTAAATAAATCCATAGAGGCCACGGCCACTGCTGCAGTGTAAGCATAAAATAACAATGGTTTATTATTTTAATGTCGTTTATTCCAAGACAATAACAAATAAATTACTTTTCGATGAACCCATATAAAAGCTTGCCTATGTAAATTTTCCTTGAAGAACTAAACAAACTTAAACATAAACGCTACACAAATTCCTTTATCACATTTAATTTTGTAATCGTTTCAGTTCAGTTTTAGTATTTTCTTGACCCTTCCAACGACAGAGATTGAGAAAACGTTACAATACGCTTTTACATTCTCCGTCCCTTTTACACTTGGATAATTTTATTTAAAGCATGTGTGTGTGCAGTTCAAAGAGGCGCTGCTTGTCAGGAAAATGTTGCATCGAAATGTCAAACTGGTTACATTAATTTTAGTTCTTTGTTTTTCCGCCTGCACAGATAGGTTGGTTGTGGGTTGGTTGATGTGAAATTCATTCCTGCTGTCATTCATGAAGTATGTACAAATACAGAACAGATGCTCAAAAACGCTTTGACCATAGAAGAAATAGCCTTAGAGTCGATATAGCTAGATTTCCCCTCTGCCAAAGTACTTATGACCATTGACGTTTGTTTTATAAAAATAAGAAAAAAAGTATATGTCATATGTGTTATTCCAGACGCTGATCTAACGCTGTGCCAAATTTCATCAAGATCCGTTCAGCCGTTATGACGTGAAAGAGTAACAGACAAATACATCCTCACAAACTTTCGCATTTATAATTGGACTAGCTTTCGCCCGCGGCTTCGCCCGCGTTATATTTGGGGTAATACAGTTCCCCTTGCGCCTTATTGATTTGTAATAGCAACGCTAATTTTTCCCTTTTCTTCCCTCTTTCTCCCGCACATCCCACTTTTTTTAAATAAAAATTAGGCTATGTCCGTCTTCAGGTTCCCAACTATCTCTGTACCAAAATTCATCAAAATCGGTTTAGCCATTAAAGCGTGAAGAGGTAACAAACAAACAAACTCACTTTCGCTTTTATAATATTAGTAAGGATAGTAAGGATAAGTAAGGAGTAAGGATAAGGATATTATACACTTCTGTCTAAGTTGACACACTAATACTTGCTTTTTATAACATAAATGCGCATTTGTGTTATAGTCCGTTGTAATAAGGGTTGAGCCTATTGCCATCAACTCGGCACTATTCTAGTTTAGTTAGTTTGTTTGTTACGTCTTCACGCCTAAATGGCCTAAACGATTTTGATGAATTTTGTTACAGAGATAGTTGGGACCCTGAAGACAGACATAGGCTAAAAAAAAAGTGAGAATAGAGTAGGGGGAGAAAGAAGGAAGAAAAGGGCAGAGAAGGATATTTTTTTTTCGATCATCACAGGTGTTAAAGTTAGCGTTAGCCTAAAGTAACTATGCCACGCGGACAAAGTCGCGGGCGGAAGCTAGTTTGTTATAATTAAGTGTAAGTAACCTATCTATATAGTAATTGAGTTTTCAATGAAGTAATTCGTAAAAATGAAGTATCTTTTTGTACGTGTAACTCCTAACCAAAAAGAAACCTGGCAATAACCTTAGGCCTATATTACTTAAAGTAGGCGACCATACGTTTTTATCAAATCGCTAGTGCCTTGAAAATTCGCAAAACGGACACAACCGTCAACGACGTCTGCCCTCACGCGTCTGCCCGCGTTCGGGTCGCGCACTCAGCGATGAGCCACTTCTTCCCCACCGCACCTACCCCGCTCCCCCCACGCTCCGTTCGCCTGGCACCGCTGCCGGTATTTATCACCGAAACAGTATTTATCGCCGAAATTGCTATGACTCTGCATTTTAAATCTGTGATATCTTCGAAAATATTTATTTAATTTACATGCTGTAAAAAGCCATATTGATGTTTATTAAATGCACAATGTATTTAAGATACTTAATTGGATAAGGATTAATACTGTATTGCTGAAAATCGCTTCGTAAATAAGCCATTATTTTTCTCGTACAAAGTAAAGGATAAAAAATGTTTATTGTGGGTTATTCCTAAGAGATAAACATATACCATCACGGACTTTTTTGTAGACCTTTTTAAGTTGTACAATACTGTAGTACATTGTTTTGATCTATCTTGTAGGATTCAGTCAGCGTTTGCAATGTAAGCGCAAAAAATGTGTTTTTTTACGACCTCACATTAGAAACCTCAAAAATTTTAGCCTATGTGTTATTCTGATGTATAAGCTATAGCCTATGTGTTATTCTGATGTATAAGCTATATTGTGGTAAAGTTTCATGCAAATCCATTCAGTAGTTTTTACGTGAAAGAGTAACAAACATCCATACATCCATACTTACAAACTTTCGCCTTTATAATATAGTAGTAGGATAGCATATTAAAAAGTAGGATTATCGAATTATCTAAAATGCCTTAATTTAAACTCATTCAAGCGAATTTTTTTTTGAATTATTATTAAGTAAATGGTATTTTTCTACAATGTTATAATAGTTTTTTTTTTAAATATTGTTTTTGTTCTAGTTTATCTGCTGTTATAATTTTTAGATGCAAATATTTTTACACCAGAAATTATGATGAGGTAGAATTATGAGTCTGTTTTAACTGTGAGTTCACTCTTTGTAAATACTATTTTCTGACAAATAACTCTTCTTCCTTTCTTTACTTGGGATCGATGCAGCTTATTTTTATGTTCGGTTTCTTCTCATTATAGTTTATGTGTTCACTGTTAAAATCTTCGATTTTTTCTGGATTTGATTAATAAAAACACTGAGTTTTAATCACTGCCTTTACTGTATATGGTAATAGGTATATACATTGTTAAAACATAATAAAACACTTCTTACAAAATTACCTACCTTTTGAACCGGTCTCTCTAAAACTCATAATTATAACATCTGACTGTAATTTTCCTCTGACAAAAGCTCTTGCCAATAAAAACGTTCCGTGTTTTCAAAGACAATTATATTTGTTCGTTGTTCCTTGCCATTTCCTGGACTTTTTACTCTATGGATATTGATATTCGGAACGCAATTTGATGCTATGATCGCTAACTTGAATTAATTCCTTCGCTTCGAAACATTACAGCGGAACATGTTTGGAACGCACTGATTGCAGTTTGTCAATCAATTTTTTGTTGTCATTTTTGACTTAAGCTTGTCAAGGGTATTTGTGAATTTGATAACAAAAAAATAAATAATGTATTTATTTTAAACATTTATCAAATCTGAAACAATAAGCCTTACAAGAAAAAAGACAATGCCGACTGAAAATATATTGTTATTACCCGTTGATATACTAGTCAATATTTTAAAGCGGTTACACTTATCTGATCTTTCTAATGTAATGCTATCTTGTAAGAGTTTCAATGATCTAATTAAAAATGATAATACAATTTGGAGACCCCTTGCCCGAAACAAACTTATGATTGATTGGTGTGACAACAGGTACTCTAATTTCGAATTCCAATTTTTATTACTGTTTATTGTTTCATCGTGTGACTATTATTCTATCTAACTTTGTTTTAGTGTGTTACTTACAACAATTGTCTATCTTTCAGTCTATCAAATGAATTATGGTATAATCGATGCAGAACTTCATACAACTGGTGCAATGGGTATTATAATAGTAGGGTAAGGGCACATTCTACCAATTATCAAAACTATCAAATGATTTTAATAGTGATATTATAATCAACAAGAATCCTTATTATAATAAAACGTTATCCTTGCCAGGTGGTCATCAATCAATATACCAACTACATGCCATGGTTATCATTCCACCAGTCACAGATCTTACTAGTGTCAATGGGCTCTGAATTGTACTGTTACCGAACAAATAGGAATGGCTTTCCAAACTGTAGAAAAGCGTATTGGAAAGTTGATGTACCTAAAATACAAAGGCATGATATTAGGACCAATGACATCTCTCGATTTGTGGTAACACAGAATTATATAGCTTGCGGAAACAGGTTAGTATCTATTTAGATATAAATTAGAATAACTTCATCTCCATTGTTGAATATTAATAACACAAACCTTTATATTAAGTTCAGGCAGTTTTTAGTAAGTAAGTTATTGGTTATGTTCTTCAGAAAAGTCGAGTGTGTAGTACTTGTAGTTGTAACCATTGTGCATATAATATGACGACATTTATGAATATGGCTGCAGTGAAAAAGGGATAAGAAGCTTTGCATGTGGTATACAGGGGTTTTATGGGAAAAGTGAGTGTATTAGTTAATGAATAAATGTTTCTAAAAAATTTCAGAGATGGTTGTTTAGCCTTGTATCAAATCAACAATGGAAAGGGAAGGCCATGGTTGAAATATCATATACAAGATTGTCATGAGAATGGGCAAAAGGAAGTCACTGCAGTTGAAGCGATAGAAGGAAGAACTACAGTGACAATTGTAACAGGGTGTACTAATAGCCCCAAATTAAGGTTTTGTGCCTTAACTAAGGAAGACAATACAACTACTGCATACATCCTGAAAGGGGATGAATCAAGTAAGTTTTATTGATGTTCAACAGGCTGCTAAAGGACATTGATGCAGAAATAGTTACTACAGACACAACAGTCAATCTGAACACAGTCAAAATCAATCTAAACACAGAAATGAATCATCCAATTTTTGTCAAGTTTTGTATATTGTGGGAATGCAGGTTGTTCGAAAGTTATACCGCGCGGCCCCCGTAACATGTTAGTTAGTTAGTTACGTCTTCACGCCAAATGGCCAAACCGATTTTGATGAATTTTGGTACAGAGATAGTTGGGACCCTGAAAACGAAAATACGCTATTTAAAAAAATAGATAAGGGGGTGAACGAGGGAAGAAAAGGGGGGAAAATGATATTTTTTTTTCGATCATCACGTGGGCGGAAGCTAGTATCTCATATTTTCATTTTTACCAAGTAGGTGTTGCAACATTGTGCAATATGTATGTAACTATTCGATACACCTATACCTAACTCTTCGGGGATTACAAGCGCGATTTTACAGATCTTGACCTGTTTAAAAACATTGATGCTGATCCGTATTTATTTATTTCAGATATACGTAATATGTCTCTGTATGAAAATACTGGCACAAAATGTTTAGCTCTTAACACAGCAGGATCTCAATTAGCAATAGGTCTTGATGGAAACAGTAGGCCTCTTGTGCTTGATGTGAATAAGTAGGTATTATATTTTCTTTTATTTTTATTCATCATCATCTGCCTAGCCTTTTCCAACTATGTTGGGGTCGGTTTCCAGTCTAACCGGATGCAGATGAATATCAGTATTTTACATGGAGCTACTGCCTATCTGACCTCGACAACCCAGTTAGTACTGGGTAACGCGATACCCCTTGGTAAGATTGGTTGTCAGACTTTCGGAACACTGACTACCTGTAACGACTGTCAAAAATCTACAAATGACGATGATAACGGATTAACGTGCTTCCGAAGCGAGGCACGGAGGAAACTCGGCATGAAGATGGTTTATCTAATTCTAAACATAAGAAATCGAAAAAACTGTAAAATACTTTATTAAAATATGTGATATACTTACAAATTGAACTATAATAATATTAACAATAGTGTTGTTTCAGGCCCGCATATGTGTTGACTGCTGATTTAACTGTTGATCGTAAAGAAGCTGTGCGTGATATACGATGGCATGATGCTAACACAATAGTGTATGTCACACACTCCGGAGTCTTGCAGATGATAGACTTGAGGACATGTGAAGTGGTATAGCATTTTGTGTCTACTAAAATATACCTATTCTAATTTCTGAATGATAGAGTAAATATGACAATTTTTTTATTATTAATTTATTTTATTCTTATAATTGGCTACCTATCCAGTAACTTATGGATGTTATGGAGCTCCGTAACCGTAACCGCAAATTACTGATATCCGGAAAAATGATGTATATTTGTATATTATGGTTGGTTTTACTTGGTCTTTACAGTCTACCAAATATTAATATTGGTAAGCATTTAATTATACCCGTTTAATTTGCACTTGTTGCAATACGAATCTGACGGCACGGTTGGCGCAGCGGCTGTACGATCGATGCTGCACTGCGTCTCGCAGGTTCGATTCCCGCACGGAACAAATATTTGTATGACCTACAAATAGTTGTTTCGGGTCTGGCTGTTTGTATATGTGAGTTTAAATGTTTGTGTGTACACACGGCAACAGATCAACCTATACAAAACCAGTTTATGCTGCTCTCTCAACAACGGATCGTACACCATAAAATCCGCATAAACTGGTTTTGTATAGGTTGATCTGTTGCCGTGTGTACACCCACGATACAGGAGAAATTACTAGTGTGGGGCAAAGTTTAAAGAAAAAAATATATATGTATCCGAAAACTATATAAAATGACTTATATATTCGTATCCACAATGAAATGATGTGGATGAATTGCAATGATAATATTTTATTATTTCCAGGTGTACAATACAAAGGATCCTTTCCAATCCTCATTCTACTGCGTGAAATCTGATGGTCAATACGGCATCGTTGCAGGAACGTCCGAATATTCACGATGCGTGTTATTTGATTCCCGCAATCAAGTTAATCATGTTCAGGTTAATACACATCAGCTTGCTTTATTATTGCACAATATGATGAAAGCTATTCATAAGTAACAGCTGGCATTTTAATGTTCCAGATGTATTTCACACAACGGAAAGCCTCGCCCGTGTACTGTTTAGATTTCGACCCGTACCGCCTTATAACTGCTGTGGACCGTGGTGTCGCCGTATTAGATTTCAATGTAGTCGCTGCTGCAGAAGAACAGAAAGATTTTTCCCATATTTTTTATTGATAAAAGGAGTATTGAAATAGCATTAAAGTAATATATTAAATAGTATGCTAAGTTAATAGTGTTAATTACTTTGCCAGATCACACTACACGCTGCGGCACTGCGTTGAGGTGTGGTGCCGCGATGTTTCAACAGTGCGGCATTGCATTTTCATTGTTATTCAGAAGGGGTTAACAGGGGCTTTTAGATGAAAAACTAAGTTATTAGCACACTAATTGATGCTAGATAATCAATGTGACTTACCTACGCCGCAGTTCTATCGCCGATAGAACTGGATAAGACCCTAATTCTAGTGCAGGCTGCACGGCGCTGTGTGAATGGTGTGCAAATTATTGTGTGCCACCAGTTCAGATGGCACAGCGGTAAAGGTAAGGCAACGTAATGTACAGCACGGGCCTGCCGGTACATCTGGTAGTAATCGCCCAATCGTCATTTTTTCAGTTTCTGTTTTCATGGTTTTTTAATTTGCCAATTGGCTATTGACTGACCTGACCGTCTGTCTGTCCGTGTGTCACAGTCTTTTTACTCCGAGATTTGTCACACACACTCGAAATTGTGGAGTAGGTGTTATAAAAGAATAGCTACTCACATATGACGTGATATCATAAGAAAAAAATATGTATTTCTATAAATGTACGTAATTGACGGTTTGAAAATTAATAAATAAATACTAACGTGTGGGGTGTCTACTGTCTATCGACAGCTTTAAAATGATATCCTGGTTACGCTACTTTTTTATCTAAGTTGTCAGATTTTTGCTTCTAAAGTCGTAAAATTGTATGTTCCCTTTATTTTCTAAAGACTATAGACATTCTAAAAAATTACAATGTTTGTAAAACGTAAAAAGAAAACTAGTTTGAGTAAGAAGGATGCATATCTCTCTTGCCTCTGTTTATGAACGTCACCATAGTGAGCTGTACGTTGACCTCGTTCCTCATAAAAAGTGGCAGAACATTTTGTTCGGCGATTGGCTCTATCTGTTCGTCAGATTTATTTACTTTACATATTACACTGTACCTATTAACTGGGTTGTGGAGATCCGATAGGTACTTGTTTACATTAGACTTATCTACATCCGGTTAAATGGACCCCAATATAATTTGGGAAAAGGCTAGGCAGATGATGATTGTTTGGTGCTACGGAACCCTGTGTGCGCGAGTCCGACTCGGACTTGGTTATTTTTTATTTTAATTTGGCAACATTAAAATAAATGTCATTTGACACTGACAGCTTACAGGTTTTTAAAAAATGTAGAATCAAAACATAACCTCAAAAGTTTATGGATCTGTTAAAATTGGTTGTCATATATTTTCCTATAAAGTAAAACGAAAAAATGATGTAAAAAATTCTTTTTACGTTCGCTCCTCCGTGTTCATCCCATTCACACTATGTTTAGAAACGGTATATTTAGTTTTGTGAGAAATGTTAAAGGGGCTTTCCGAACTCATCGTAGGACAGTTGTCACAAGGATTCGAAATTATACTCCTGCAACCATGGGCCTGTTAACTACGGCATATTGTGACGACAAACTTAAAGAGTTCGATGTTATATGGGATGCAGATAGTCTGGAACACGACTTTATGATCCGTCAAGCTACAACCATCAATGTGAATGCAGCTTCGCAGCTTCTTACTGTTACCCTAGTCGCTATCCAAGATACTAGTGAAAGGTACCTAAAGTTATTTCTGCTGTACACACATACATTCAATTGGTTATTATCAGCCTACCCAATTTACAGTTTTATATAAGTCAGGGCCAGAAGAAGTCGAATTTATGGCCTCATTTGTCATATTTTGATCAAAAAGCTCTATAACTATCACAATGTGCACAGTATTTGGTATATTATTGTTAATCTTTATTTCCATCATTATAGACTGCGAGAAGCCCTGACAAAAGAGATCTGTCTGGTAAAACAAGCATTGGAGTGGGGTGATGACAGCACTCCTCCACAACACTGGGACCAACTGGTTGCTGTGAGAGGGACACTTTGTGACTTAACACATAATCTTCACACTTTATTTAGTTAGTTGCTCAATGAACAATAAACTTGCATTGCTACTTTCTTTTTATATGCTTGCAGTAATATAATCTTTTTTTTAAATTTTCAGGTTACATGGATTATGCAGAAAAAATTGCAACAGTAGCAGCAGAGATATCATATCTATCTGGAAACATTGCTGCATCTGATGCTATTTGTGAACGAATTGATCATGCATGCAGGTAAATAAACAACTAAATACAAAAAAAGAGTTTATTAAAGCATGTTATATTTTTAGACAAATATTTTAAAATTTTTTCCTCTTTTATATTTATAGGAGTGCTCAAAATCAACAGATTGCTTTTTTTTTAAATTAAATTAATACATATATTTGATATTTCATATGCACAATATGTAAAACACACTTTACTAATATGTAAAACAACAATAGTCACTTCTTTTGACTTCTAACATTGTAATAATGATAATGTAACAAAATTTTATAAAACAAAATACTCTTATCCTTAATTGATATTCTGTGTATATACATATAGTGGCAGTAGTGTGTATGTTGCAGGGCATGTAACGCTCAGAAACAGCTGACACACAATTTGCAGCAAGAGAGCTTGGAGCTGCAGCAGCAGGTCATCCTCAGCTCTCCGCAGCTGCAGGACAAACTAAAAAAAGATTCCAAGAATGACAAGACACTTTGAAGATTTGGACTGATCAAACTAAGGCGAATGACGTGCGGGACTTGACGACGTATTTCGCAACCACCAATGCTCAATAATTCGGCATGGTTGTGTTCAAACTGGCATGAATAGTCAATTAACTTCCTCATCATCTGGAGAGGGTTATCTGCAAGCATTTACTTCGATAATTTTTTGAGCATGGTAAAGAATGTCCGCAAAATAAATTTGCGAAGCAAAAGCACTCAAAGCTGGTACTCAAAGCAAGCTTTCGCTTTACATAATTGAGTCCCGCACGGGATTTCACTTCAGTCCTTTAGTACACAAGCCATGACACCCATGTATTGTTGCTTGTGTACACCTGTGTCCCTACTAAATTACTTAAAAATATCCTTCTTGTCAGCTACTTTTTTTTTACTACTCGCATTAGTTTTTATAGTAGTATTATTTTTTATGATGGGTACAGTACAGTTACAGAGATTAGTGAGCAAGATTATGCAAGTAAAAGGTTTAGTAAGCAACCCTGCTAGCCAAATTTTATGTAAATATAATAATTGTAATTAGTGTGATAGACAATAAGATACTTTAAAATGCATTATTGTTGATTTACTTTATGTAATAGTTTTTCTAACAACATAGAAGACTACATTCACTTTATTTTCTTAACACCAACATAATAAAATTATACTCTTTGCATCAGTATATAACATGACACATACCTTGATGTTTAAAACGCAGCATCTTTGTTGAGGTGAGTCTCGATGTCCACGCGGCAGATTGGGCAATGCTTGTTGGTGCTTAGCCACTGATCCACACACTCCATGTGGAACAGGTGCATGCATGGTAACCGCCTGAGATTAGACAAAATTAAATTAAATAGGGATGCCTGCCAATATTGCCTTTTAACTTTCAAAGTATTTACACAAATTAACTAACGAGTAGTTGTTGCCTACAAAGTAATATGGCCAGAGCAAGTGCATTCATTTTATTTACTGCATGCGCCTTTCAATCGTACAGTTTTACACTTGTTTGCGGGGCACCTCCTAGTGAGTACCTAGCATGCCTCAATTCACAAGTCGTGGTTTAAATCGCGTACAAATACAAAACCCCACATAATCACTCTGGTTACTTAGATAGAAGCCCGATTTATATTTGCCAAGTATTTAGTGAAGTAGATGAGGACAGTGGTGTAAACTCATGGGTGCAAGTCAACTTATTGAGTATTAAGAGTCACTGTGTATGTGCTCTCCACTGTCCCTAACTAATGATAATTGGGATTTACGCAGTCTATACAGCTTCTTTTTAGCCCATAATCAAAAGGTTACTTTCTAAAACCTCGACTGAGTCTTTGGACAAACCTGCAATCAGAATCGACTTCGAAGAGCGAGAGGCAGATGGTGCACTTCTCGTCCTGGTGCGCGGGCGCGGGGCGGTAGGCGTGGCGGTAGGTGTTGGACTCGATGACGGCGCTGGAGGCCCCGCGGCCGCGCCAGGCGCGCGCCTCCGCTGCCTCGGCCGCCTCGGCCGCGTACACCATGGCCGCCGCCATGGCGCCCGTTCCCTGGGGGACCACAGATTATTAAATTTACTTCTGGAAGTCGATGACTTTTGTTTGATTCATCGTATTTTTTTTACCGACTTCAGGAAGTAAATCAGTCCAGTCGAAAGTTCTGAGGTAACAAAGATAAATAAAATACAGTCGAATTGAGAATCTCCTCTTTTTTGAAGTCGGTTAAAACATTTTGTGGGTTAGCAAAAATAAACAGCTGTTTTCTTACAAAACTAATTGTAGTTTTCACCTAGTAGGTATTAACCTACGCGGTACACAGAATGTACTAAATATGAGGTGTCGGTAGGTACAAACCTACCGACGCGGAAACGGACACAGAGCCAGAAATTATACAATGGGCACTCTCGCTTCTCGAAGGACGTGTCGTTTTAATATTTTTATAATTAACATTTTGAACGCCATTGTCACATACATATATGTGACAAGCAAACGCTTGCTCTGGACGCCAACGACACAAATATGTGACAAAAATTGAGGTAAAACGAGTGGCTTTGCGGAGAGGGCACGCGCGTGCGTTTATGCTCAGGCGTTCAAAATATTAACTTTATAAGTGGTCAGTAGTGGGTTAGGTAATCTTACCATAAACGATGGCTGGATAGATATGTGAAGGTGCGGCGGCGAGGGGTGCATCTGCATGTAATGATGCATGTGATGGTGGATATGTTGCCTGTCACTGAAAAAAACATTTTGATTCTAAGACACTTTCAAATTACACCACAAAAAGTAATTCATTTATGTATGAGAACTTGAAAATTCTGTAAGAATTGTTGACTGGAGTGATAATTATTTCCGGAATATCAAAAATGTTAATTCAAAATGCAGACTGTATAATCGTAGAGTAGATAGTTGAGCAAAGTAGACGAAGCGACTGATTTGAGCAGAGTAAATTGGTAATGTCTACACTTCGCCTATGGAGTTATAAAGGCTGACGATACCTCGTGGTGACGGGTCTTTGCCCTCGAATCGCTGCAATCACCCGGCTCGCCAGTCGTCGCCGCCTAGAAGCGAATACATTTGTTCTCGCCGCGCGGACTTTGGTCAACAGTATTAGACAGTACGAGTCTATCGATATTTGGGCCCAACATCAGTATCGGTTCGTATAAGTTTCGTTATTTTTTGCGATCATCAAGTTCACCATGCTCGCCACCGAAATATCAATAAGGCAAGTAGCAGATTTAATAGTAGAT
This sequence comes from Ochropleura leucogaster, assembly GCA_958449745.1. Taxonomy (NCBI): domain Eukaryota; kingdom Metazoa; phylum Arthropoda; class Insecta; order Lepidoptera; family Noctuidae; genus Ochropleura; species Ochropleura leucogaster. The sequence continues at coordinate 8,666,677 of OY288222.1, read as the reverse complement.
ATTATGAAAGAATATTGCAGATTTTACAGAAGAATATTGTAGATATTACAGTAGATTATTTCAGATATGATAGTAGGACATCGTAGATTTTATAGTAGAAATTTTGGTATAGGTAATCAATAGAATAGTTCAAAATATGAAAGTACTTACAGCATCATGGGCGGCGGCGGGGCTCCTCCAATATCGCGTTGTTCCAGCTCATCGGGGAACTGAAATAAGGAAAGTGTTACCATCAAGGAAAATATATGGCCGAGTCAGGACAGACTACAAATTTTACAACTCTGACGACACTTCGAAGGGGATCGCGATTACCGACCCCTGGGGCTACAGAGAAAAATGTCTGTCTGAGCAAGGACCTCACAATAACCACCCCTTTCTTAAAATGAAAAATAAAATAAGCTTAGCTATTATATCAACATCGAATGCGTACAGTGTCCGTGCTATTAAACGAAGTTTTTATGAGTCATTCTTAAAAATGTTTTGTCACCAGAACTTTTTTGTAAAAAAGGGAACAGTCAAAAAGGGAAATATTAAAATCCAGTTTCAGGATTTCACCAATACATACTAACCAACTAACTACAAGCAACATGGGACAAAGACAGAAAGACGCTAATACTGGTGTATTACAAGGACACTGATAGTTCCTTGATCCGAAGAGTATAACGACGTAAAAAACAAAAATAGAATATACAGCGAGCACTGTGGTCGGCGGGAGCGGCACGGGCGGGAACTGCGCGAAGCCGGGTCCGAAGCCCTCTCCCATCATGCTGCGACGTTGCAGCTCCTGAAATAGCAACGGAAATATTCAAGTTTCTTAAGGTTTGTGGAGACAGGTAACTAATAAATGTTTACAGCAAAACCAATACAAAATATGTAAGCTTTCCACTTATAAGGTTTGTATGTTCAGGTACAGTTCTTTCACAGTTTTTTTGCCTCTAATTTTGTATCACTGTCAATAGTTGTTATATTTATTACCATTAAGGTCAATCACAAAAGGTCAAAATAAGGTTGCTCTGTTGGATTATTGCTGCCAAAAACACAATTAGATGTGAAAGGACTATTATAAACCACTTACTATCATGTGATGTTGTCGTTGCCAGAGTCGCTCGTGGACAAGATACGGCGGAGCGACCGGCATTCCGTCCCGACGACGTTCACCCACTACGTCATTGTAAATAAGTTATCAATAACACATGACATTCTAAAAAAATATAATTCCAAATTAGTCCTCACCATGAAAACTTGAATATTTTTAAACAATTTTCAAGGTAATATGGTCTCACCAATAAAACTGAACTGATCTAAATTGCGTTCAAGCTTTTAAAGCTTTACATGTGCGTAAATCTTACAACGCGCAGTTGCGCAGAAAGAAAGAAAAACTTTTATTTGGGACTCGCACAAAACAAGTAAAACAATAACACAATGAAATAAAATAGTACAGACAAGGTTATTGTGAATTGTCTGTGCGAGGCCGAAAAGGTCCCTGTCTCAGCATAAGCTGCGCTATTTTAGGATCAAAATAACGCAGCGCTGGTATTCTGACAGGGCCAGTTAGTAGTGGCGTTCAGTTTCATCGTTGAATTAACCAGACTTTATCGTGGAAACTTAAGATTTTGGAACCTCTTGAACACTTTCAGAGTTTTATACAGAGGGTGTACTCACTGTGTGCCGGCGGCGCGTGGTGGTGGTGATGGTGCGTGGGGTGCGCGTGCGGCGGCTGGTGCGCGTGGTGCGGCGGGTGAGGCGCCGCGCCGCAGCACGCGCAGCCCGCGTGCCCGCAGCAGCAGCGTCGGCAGCCGCCGCAAGCGTTCACGCGGATCCTAACCCACATTACAACACGCTAAAGACTTGCTAAACACTGCTCTGAATGGGCACACAAACTTCCAAAACAATACGAGGTGGTGCACAAGTATAATAATGATATTAGCAAAAAATACACTGGTCAACAAATAATTTGTAACAAGTAAGGTATCTTGCTAATTTTAAATTACATACCTACCCTCATTTTATTACCATATTTATTTTGATTCCATCATGTCTAGTTTTCGTGTTGCAGACTTACAGCCACTACCCACAAAATTAAAAATTTACCGTTTTTGTTGCACTTTCGCATTCATGTTTTTAGAGTTTTAGGATTCTTAAATATGTAATGTCAAGAAGGTGTAAAAATGATCCTGTCAAGTTTTGTTACATTTGTAGTGACATTACTTTCAAAACTCAGCGTAGGAATTTGACATCATTAGTAACTAAGATAATATGTGAACAGTATTTTTTTATAAAGTTAAGTTTGGTTGACCTGCCGTCGGCGTCGTGTGTACCATCCAGTGATAGCGGTCTGACCGATATCGATGAAATTGATTATCCGCGCTAGCTACGACTCAAATATAAAATGTTCAGTAGGCCAATGCATGCTTTTAATACGATTAATTTCTGATAGTAATTAACGAAAATATCTATAGGTAATACTGGGTTAGATTCATAAGTACTAGAGAATAACTTTAAATTATCCGCCTTTTTGGTGTCGCTGCAGTCGGGTAAATACTAGAAATGTTCAGAGTTTTTAACATTTATTCATATAAACACAAATTTTCTTTAGGTCTGACTAGTCGGAAACCCTGTATCTGTTCCACTAAGACCTGTTATTTAATGTGGATACAAAATTTACGGGACTACGTCACTTGCGCTGATCGTTACTGATCTGGGGGTCTACTCTAATTCTACGTAAAACGAAATTTCGGCCGAAACTTCGAACGTTTTCTACCACGGTTTCATTTCATTTCATTCATTTCGAAATTTCGGACGTCCGAAGTTTATTTGACATTAAAATTTTCTAAACCTACACTAATTCACGCAAAATGATATAGAGTAGGGTTACAAACGTAACTACTTTTGACTTTCGTTCGTTAACGAAGTTACGTTTCGGAGAAAGAGAGTAGACCCCCTGTTCCGTGTTTTGGAGTCCAGCATCTTAATGCAAGCACCTTTGTAGTCCTAGTACAGGCGATATCTATCTGTGTATAGATCTTTGGTACAAACAAAGACATGGTTAGCCGACAAAACGAATATGAAATTCATTGAATTCGCAATAAATTTGATGCTCGAAAGTTTGACCTCATTTTTCGGTGTTCGCCCTATTATGACGTGAGCATTACTCACCTGGTCCGCACAAGATGCGCATGAGGCGGTATTTCGTTGTGCGCGAGATGCGGCGGGTAGCTGCCACGGCGCGGCATACCCAGGATGGTGCGCGCGCTGCCCACCCAGCCCGCGCCCGGCGCCTCGGGGGCGGCGGGAGGCTGCGTAGCGGGCTCCTCCGGCGGGTATCCCACCCGGCCCGGAGACCCAGTCAGGTCTATCACCTCTTGTTGCTATATATAACGTTTATATTGAATTAATAAAGACTTAAATACAACTATTAATTTAACTTTTTTGGTATTGACGTGAAAAATAAAGGAGAACTATAGATAGGCATCATGTAAAGAATACTCACATACAACGTAATTTTTTTTCTTTTTATTTCACTGTTACGACCCTAGGCGTTCAGGTAAATGGCCGACGACAGTAGGTACTAAAGATATTAAGGGTTTGTGCAAAAAAAAAGTAAAATGACTTTTTCTCTAAAAGTATATACATAGTATTTGAGAACCTGGAAACATACACAAAAACTGCTTACCTCTCAATTATGTAACCAACATTCTACAACAAATATTCTTTGAATACTTACAGCATTGGAGTCATCTCCTACAAGCATAACGCCATCATCGGAGCTGGAATCAGAGACCCAATCGAGCTGCAAGTCGGGGGCAGACAGCACGTTACCAGGCGCCGCTGATGGTTCAGTAGCTTGTGTTTCCTGTTACACGAAAAACACTACGTAAAAACAAATCAAAATTCATCATGGCTTTAAATTTTTGTTAAAGAACACATACTGCATTATTTGTGGGCCTGTTTTCAGTCACCTGGCGGCCCGAACTGGTCCCTGGCTGTGGAGACGTTTCCTTCGGTCTTCGGTCGCCGCCAGCATCTATTTTACAACATCGCCTCGCATTGTCAACTTCTTGCTTCACATCAACGGTTTCAGTAACATTTCCGTTACTAGTACCAGGCTCCATCTTCACATACCACGGTTCCAAAAATTCATTTTTGATAGTACTCACAGACGGCACATTTTCGTCTTTTGTCGGCTCTTGTTTAATAACGGGCTGCTGTGTTCCAGGTTCTTCTTTAACTTTTACCACAAATCCTGACGCTTCGCCACCAGTGCTTGAGTTGCTAGTACTTCGTTTGGGTACTCTGCTTGGTTGAGATCCATTTTGTTGGTAATGATTAGGACTATGAAACTCTTCATTGTGATTATGAGCAGGCTGTGGTAAACCACTGACGCTATTGGTACTGCATCCACAATCCCCATTGACTGAGGATCCACTACCTGTGTTTTCTTGCTTTATTTGCGTCTTCACTGCAGATACATGTGCGGTTTGTGTGTTGTGGTTCTGGCTGTTTTGTCTCCGTTGGTCTACAGTTTGCAAGAGAAGATTGCTAACATTTGGTACAGTAGCATTTGAGTTTCTAGCCGGTTGGGTGCCAGGCTCGCCTTTAACCTCCAGACTCCAGTTTGGCGCCTCCGCAGAATGAGTGCTATTTCCTGTACCACTTGCATTGCCATTCGCGGCCTGGTGACCAGCACCATTGTCACATTGTTTCTTTCTTGGTGTGGACACATTATCTTCCTCTTCTGAACTTACTTCTATTAGATTTGGTACTTCATTCTCTTTTGAGTGTCGTCTCCGAGGTGAGATGTTGAGCTTGCGACTAGGCCGTTCAAGGCCATTTGGTTGAATTGCATTATCGCCTGTGACAGTTCCTTGATAACCATTTGCCCTTGGGTGTAAATATTCGTACTCTGGGTGGTTCTCCGACATTTGCATTCCATTGGACATTGAGTATGGTAGTGCATGAGGCATAAAGTTTCTACCGTCACTTAGGACAACGACATTATTTTGATAAGGAGCTCCATACTCCCTTGGTGGCTGAATGCCCGGGTAATGTGCATAGTTCGGAAAGTAGTAGCCATGTTGGTTATGTGACTGTGGTTTCGGTTGATAACGGATGTTTATGTCAGGGATTCTCCTCTGGCCAGTGCCATCAGTACTGTCAGGATTATTAGTACCAAAAGAGTAGTCGAGTGAACTGGAGCTATCTGGTAAGGGTTGATATTCTTCCGGAACAGGAGTGTGTGAGTCAGCAGGGTGGGAGAGAGAGGACAGGTTTACTTCATAAGGTTGGTTTGGGGTGGTAGAGTTTACATAGTTTGATGAGACAGGTTTTGGTGTTTGTTCATTAGTATTTGTGTCAGTTCCGGTAGGAGCAGTCTCAACTGGTTCAGACGTTGTAGGCATCACTTCTAGTTCATCATCACTTTCGGCAAATAGAGCATCGCACTCCATTAATTCTGCAAACAAATGAACTATATTTAATTTGATCTTACATATTATGTAGTGAAAGACAAGATAGGGAAAAGATTCGAAGAAAGAAAGAAGTCGTAAATTATGTACCTATAATTAACTAGCTGTGCCCAGCGGTTTCACCCGCTGCTCATTTAGGGGTCTGAAAAATAGATGTTGGCCGATTCTCAGACCTACCCGATATGTACACAAAATTTCGTTTAAATCGGTCTAGCCGGTTCGGAGGAGTATGGGAACGAAAACTGTGACACAAGAATTTTATATATTAGATAATTAATTATGTCATCTATACAAATTTTAGAGAGGTTTTTTTTTGTTTTTTTTAGGTCCACTTGCAGTTTAACTTGCTGTTAACTTGTTTTTTTGCTTAACCAGACTATCCTGTGGTGGCCTCAGATGAATTTAAGCCCCCCACCCAAAACTACTATAATATCTATGACCGCGCACTAAGGGCATCCCCTGTGGGGTACGAGCCTTGGCTTAGGGAGTCATTGATTGGAACATACAATAAAGAGGCAGTATGGTTAGTGGCCTCACCAGTTTAAACCTTTAATATAAAGGTACTACATCATTTACTTGTTACTAATTATAATTTATCCTAGACTATTTTAATAGTATCATTATGCTCTTGTTCCACAAAATAATGTTGTTTGCAACCACTTACTATCTAATAATAGAATATTTCCTGTTAAATGTTATCCTTACAAATATCCCTATATTGTTGGGTTTTGTTTGTTTATAATGTAGATGCACCAAAAATATTAACTTAAATGTGTTTGTTCTAATGTAAGGGATCCTTTTTATAATTTAATATGCATTTCTACTTTCACAGGTCTACTGGAAGTCATTTCTCCCATTTCAAACTTTTTTTTCACAATAGTTAAAGCATTGTTTATTTTAGTTTTCATTTATTTATTTTTACATATTACTCAATAAAAATACATTTAAAAGACAAAAAAGAAAATAGTAGCCCTCTGGTATTGGGAACAGGGGCCAAGCTACCAACAGTCAGGCCTCCACAGAAAGGAACCTACTCACATTACAAGCCACCACTTTCTATATAAAGCCCTTGATCCAGCTGCCTAACGAGAGCCTCCTTAGGTATTGATCAATGCTCTTGGCAATTAAGCCATTGGCAGATACAACTATCAGCACAATCACTGAGTCCACATCCCAAAGGCTTGTTTATTTATATTGATACTAGCTTTTGCCCGCGGCTTCGCTCGCGTTAAATTCGGGGTAACACAGTTCCTCTTGCGCCTTATTGATTTGTATAGCAACGCTAAGTTTTCCGTTTTCTTCCCTCTTTCTCCCTCACATCCCACTTTTTTTCAAAAAAATATTAGCCTATGTCCGTCTCCTGGTTCCCAACTATCTCTGTACCAAAATTCATCAAAATCGGTTGAGCCATTAAAGCGTGAAGAGGTAACAAACAAACAAATAAACAAACTCACTTTCGCTTTTATAATATTAGTAAGGATTACATTTGAATACTACATGCTTTGGATAAAAATAATATCAATGTACTTTGAGGATTACTATGAGCATGGATTCAAACACAAAACTACTTGAATTAAGTGTCAAGTACTATATTCCGTATCTTTGTACTAAAAGGCTTGTTCAACTAGGGTCTTACTCATTATGGTAAAATATTAGAAAGGGAAATAAGTGTAACCATCATTGATTGAATTACTTAGATAAATACAACAACCGGTCTAAATTAAAACTAACAGTAGAATTAGGCTGTGGACCTAAATGATATAAATAAGTACTTACCATTCCTCTGTTGATTGTCAGAAGTTGTAGATGTAAACACAGTATCCAGGATGGCTGCCAGAGATGATGGGCCAGCGATATCCCACGACGGTGACAACTGCTCGCCCTCGTAGCCTTTCTCAGTCATTGTATTAACAATAACACCGTTCCATATCGTTCTAAGTCAGATTACTCGTACAAGGTAACTTCGTAACTCTCGCTATTGTCAACACTCAACATCCGACCGAACAACATCCATATTCACTTAATTTTAACCATGTTTATATTATTTTCTGATAAATTAAAAAGCACAAGAATACTATCGCCTTAACTACATAAATGTTACGGGAAAAAATCGCTTAGAAAACAGAAATAAAACTTCTACTGAATTTTCTGTATACCTATCAATAGTACGATTATTTTTTTTATGACGAGAGTGACAAATACAAGTTTGACTTATTCTGTCATTTTTTGCAGATTTAACATCGACTAAAATTTTGTTGATTTAGTTGAATCGACTACTTTTTAGCCGGATCATGCAAAATTGAAAAAGATTTATATTATGTAATAGAAAGTAATCATATTTCCCCACAAGATAATTATTAGTATTTATAAATACATTGAAAATTTAATTCGTATAGCATTACATCATACATTACATACACCACATAAGCGCATTGTATAGCTCCACCTACATGCACTTTTTATATTTATTAATATTTTGTTTATTGGTGGTTTTCTTTACATTGTGAATTGGTTATGGTTAAACACAGTGCGTTGTAATATTTACTAATTCCATGCTTATGGAATTATCCTGCCTGTCTGGCTGGCTCAAAACATTGTTAAATGTGCAATATGTCAATCGAACCGTACGTCAATTTACACTTCAATGAAAACACGTCAGTTCAATTCATTAAAGTTAAACAAACCTTTTATATTATTTCAGTCTTGATCAGACGTTACGTTGGAGAGACATGCTGTAGTTGAGCAAACTTGCTTTTAAAGAGTTTTTATTTGTCGTAATATTTTAAGAAACGAAAGTTTAACTTTTTCGTGTAAACTTTGCAAACTTCTGGAGTATTTAGTATTATTTACTAAATTTTCAAGGGTTTTACTGTGTATTTACTAAATAGTAAAGCCAGTACAATAGGTCGTTTGTCTTTAATATTACCATCGACGATAAGACGACTAAGAATGTCGGCAAAATACTTACCACTATTTCTTGAAGGAGAAGTAGTAAAAGGCTTTGGAAGAGGATCTAAAGATCTTGGATGCCCTACAGGTAAAATTTTAAACGTTCATAATTTACTATCAGTCCTGGAGTCCCCTGTTCAAGGACTTCTAATTAGCTGTAAGTTCTTTATAAAATTTTTAGTTTTTATGTCTAGTTTTGTAATGTCAGATCAGATTATTCGTTGACTATGTTGACATCAGCTGTTCAATGTTTTAATTCTAGAACTAAAGGAAAACAATACCAATAAACAAAACTAATGACATTTTTTTCTTTTTATAGTTAGGCCCTGTAGCTATTCAGTAATTCTTTAACCTATCCCTAAATTTAAAGTATAGGTAAAGCATAAACTGACTTTACCCAATACTGGGCCATACATGTGGAAAAAACGTTTAACAAGTGTCCACATTAAAGCTATAATATATAGAAAATATTTACCTAATTTTTTATTAGAAACTTTATTAGCTTTGCCTCTCACTTTTACATTTTTAAATATTTCTTATTAGAACCGTGTTTAATAACTATTTTGCAGCTAACTACCCTCTAGAAGTTGTTCAATCTTTGCCCAAAGATCTGGAGCCAGGAGTGTATTATGGATGGGCACAAATAGACAAAAGTGAAATCTATAAAATGGTGGCAAACATTGGTTGGTGTCCATTTTACCAGAACAAACAGATGTCTGTGGTAAGTTTAATTATGTATCTACTCCTCAGAGACTCAGAGGTCAGACTCATTTGGGGTCCAGACTCCAGACAAAAATATTGGTCAACTTACATGAGGACTATGCAGATTAGTGTTTGAAATAGTTTTTTTAAGAAAGTACCACATGGATTTGAGTGGACCTGTCCAGTCAGTGCAAACATTTGTCAGTTATCATGTAGCTCGACTCATAATTCAAGGAGCTCAATGATAAAACAAACAATACCAAGAAAAGGACATGTATGGACATGTGTAGGTTGCTTATAGTGCTCAAACTGCCAGATAATCATCAAAAACAAAAAGCAATGACCCACATGGTCCTCACGTAACACAAGCACAATAAAGAAATAAATATTTCCAAAATTTAATTAATTAAATCATAAAATGTGTGACATTTTATGATCTATCTATCTATCAAGATAATAAAATAAAAAACGTAAAATTATAAAATGAAATAAAATATTTATAAAGTAAATATTAATGTCAAATCATTAAATATCAAAGATTAATATTATAGTAGGCTTTCAGACATAGCTATTATAGAATAAATAAATATGAAAACCTCAGTCAATTGCTATAAAAACTAGATACTACAAAGCTATCAAATTGCAGTAAAATCTAAAAATTACTCAGCTTCCCCCCTTCCCCCTCTTAAAATGAGAATTTTCAGAAATAATTTGTAAATTGACGTTTATTATCCCCGTTCCCATTCCATTTTAGGGATAGTCTGCAAAATAAAACAAATATGCAGTCTTCACCAACTTTATTGATTTTGTTCAAAGTAAATCGGACAATGCAATAAGTTTCGTACAAAATTCACCTTTCCTTTCGAAAAGTAGCCTATAACTATCTTCATGGTTCCATCTATCTCTGTACTTAAATTCACCAAAATGGGTTCAGCGATTGTTGGTCGGTGAGACGACGTAATAAGAAGTTTCTTCCCCTTTTTTTACTTGTTATTTTTTAAATTAGCCTATGTCTGTCTCCAGGGTCCCAACTATCTCTGTACCAAAATTCATTAAAATTGGTGCGGCCATTTAGGCATGAAGACGTAACAAACAAACTCACTTTCGCTTTTATAATATTAGTAAGGATCATTCAATCAATAGCAGATTTAAAGAACTCATTCTTTTATTTATCTATGATACAAATGCTTAAATATTTCTTAAAATACGAAATAAGTGGTCTATTAAATTACAAAAACAAATTATATAAAACTAAATTTGCAGACTCATTTTGTTATCTCTGTATAATAATGTTTGCCTTTCTGATAAAACCTTGTATTTATTCAGGTTTTTGAGTTCTGTTTAATTCATCAAGGATGTACATAAATTATGTTCAGTTAGTCACAATAAATTAAATTTGTTATAAATATTTATTTTTAATATTCAATTTAGTAAGTCAATAAGTCAGCTTTTATCATTCTAGATTCGAAATTATTGCTGTATTTTATGGATGCAACCCCATATTAAACTATGGACATCTAATTACGTTTTATAATTCTAATGAATTGGTAAAAGCATATCAAATCGTAAAAAACAACTTCATTACCTTTATCGAACCAGCAGCAATTCTATTGTAGTTAAGAAAATTACCGGCACGGAACAATTTTCTGTAAATGATAAGATATATTTTTGAGACCTATGTAGATATACCTACATAGGTCTCGAAAATCTTTGTCGCCATATTATTATTTTATCATAAAACGCACGGCCTGCTCATCCAGCATGCAATCTTATCTATACATTACACCCAAAAATCACCGTGCTACATTTTATCTTTTTATTACTAAATTAGTCAATAATAATAAGAAAATTATTGTTTATAAGTTCGTAACATTGGCCTTTCGTAATCTCATAGCTCACATGCGCGCGTATGTGAAAATCAATTGCGATTTTACCCTAGCTCCGTTTTCTCTTTAATATAGGTACCATGCTGATAATAGACGCGTTTTTACGGAGACAGAGTCATTTTTATATCATACTAGCTTTTGCCCGCGGCTTTGCTCGCATTAAATTCGGTATAACACAGTACCTGTTACCTGCAGTTTATGCTCTTGCGCCTTATTGATTTGTAATAGCAACGCTAAGTTTTCCCTTTTCTTCCTTCATTCTCCCTCATATCCCACCAGCCTATATCCGTCTCCTGGTTCCCAACTATCTCTGTACCAAAATACATCAAAATCGGTTTAGCCATTAAAGCTTGAAGAGGTAACAAACTCTTTTATACTTTTATAATATTAGGCATTTAATGTTCGGCTTATTCCGAAAGCCTGCATGACTACCCTATATGGAGCAAACTAGTTTTTCACCAAATACGGTAGAGATGCCAACATTCCCGGTGATTCACAGTACACTCGACCAGCGTATGCCGTGCCGTGCCCACCAGACAATCAAATCGAATCGAAGCATCCGTGCCCCGAGGACACCTGCGTTCTGCGTCGCCTGAAATGCCAGGTTGCCGTGCTTCTTCTCGAGCCAGTTATTGAGTACTAGCCCGATCGCCTCAATTGTGTAGAGGCTCGGCAGGGAGTTCTAGCCTGTCCCGCCATTCTGCCACCACAAACTGACGGGGCTGAAACCGGCGCAGCGTACCAGCCTCTTGCCTCGTGCCTGGACCTAGAGGCGCCACCAAGCGTTGGAGGTCTAGTCACTACAAAAGTCGCTTCGTAGGAGATCGTGCGATATCCCTTTATGACTCTTAAGTGCCCTCGCTCTTTGTGGTCTGTGCAGAACTGTGGTAGTGTGAGCCTGCAGGTCGCTTGCTACTTGCTCCTACCGGAGCCAACGTAGATCAGGAAGCAGCGTCGAAAGTAAGGGCCCAACGGCTTTCGAGCACCATAAACTAGGTTTTTCATGGATCGTTTGACAGCGATCCTGGTTCTTTCGCCCATAATGTGTGTTCCCAGCGGCGATGCTCGTCGGAGGCCATGAAAAGCAATGGCCTCATATTTTCTGAGGACCATCTCCAGGCCCAGGCAAGTTAAACTGTTCACAACCTATGGGACCGCAGCCGTAGCTAGCAACTAGTATACAAGTTCCACCGAACCGTGACCATCTTTTGTAATACCGTACTCTAAGTAGGCGACTCAGATATTGCTTATCTACACCTAGTAACGAATTGTGTATCTACAAGACAAATTAAACCAGTAAAACTGTTATCAAAGTATAAAATGATACTTCATTCTAAAATGAACATTTCTCGAACATTAGAAAACAGAACATGGTTTTTATTCCAATTCCGAAAAAAATGCTGTATACAAATACAGAATTCTTTGACACGGATTGATTTCAAATAATGCTATTAGGAATGGGTTAACGCAGTGTCTGTGAGCTTCTACGATGCAGGACTATGTCTATGCTTTCTAAGCTAACTCCAGTTTAGTCTCCCAATTCATTATGAATTCAGAATGGGTAAAAAAACGCACACTGCTTCGCAAAAAAAAAACCGGCCAAGAGCGTGTCGGGCCACGCTCAGTGTAGGGTTCCGTAGTTTCCCGTCCGTCACAATAAGTGTTCCCACTTATGAGTTTATTATTTGTTTGACGTTGAACACTAGAGAATTGTATTTCCTAATTAATACTTTTTTTTAATAATTTCGGATTGCGAGAACCGATTTCAATAATTCTTTTTTATGTTTGAAAAAAGATACGTTCAGGATAATAAAATATGTAAACGAAGTTAAAAAAAATGCTTGCATATACGATTATACTACAAACTTAGTCCAGAAACTATTTTGTAAAACTTTTTGTCTTTTTTGTACAAAAACTGTTGTGTCAATCAAGTTCAAAATAATTTTCATAGAAAGTCCTTATAAAGTTCTACTTTTCAGATTTTTTTCATATTTTCTAAACTTATGGTTCAAAAGTTAGAGGGGGGGGGACACATTGTTTTTTACTTTTGGAGCGATTATTTCCGAAATTATTGACAATATCAAAAAATGATTTTAGTAAACCCCTATTCATTTTTAAATACCTTTCCAACAATATATCACACGTTAGGGTTGAAATTAAAAAAAAAATCACTTCCCACTTTACATATAGGGTGGCTACCCTAATAAAACATTTTTTTCCAATTTTTATTTTACCACTTTGTCGGCGTGATTGATATACATATTGGTACCAAATTTCAGCTTTCTAGTGCTAACGGTCACAGAGATTAAGCGAGGACGGACGGACGGACGGACGGACGGACGGACAGACAGACATGGCGAAACTATAAGGGTTCCTAGTTGACTACGGAACCCTAAAAACGGAAATCTTATATTTTTTTCTGATATAAAGATAAGATTACAATAAAAATGTTTTATTAATTTGACGTTGTATTGGTATGTTCTTGAAGCATCTTAGCATGATTTCTTACGTTCCAAATTAAAGAAATCATTACATAAGAAAATTCACGTTTTTTTTTTTATTGTTTTACTATTGGTGCTCATAGGGAATATGCAATTGTCCTATACCATTAAACAATGTGGTACATACAATTGTATTTTCTATAAAGCACTTCTTTTTCAATTTGTAATTTTTTTTAATGCGTTGCAATGCAATTTTCTACATTCTACCTACTCTACCTACCGTACCTACTTCTTTTTTTTTCTTCAAAAGGCGACCGGTCTTTGGGAACAAGACCGGACAGTGTGGGACTTTTACCGCTAAAACTACCCCGGTGATCACCATCTGCACATGAAAGGAGGCCCCGTTTCCTCTTAATAGACCTTTCCGGAGCCCCCTATGTGCAACGCCTGTTAAGGCACATCCCTGAAGCTACTACACATAGGTAACCCCTGAGCCTCGCTGTGCATGTATGCACGACAGTACGTGACCACGGTGCTGCCTGTCATGTCTGAGGTCTTTCACTGAACGCTCAGATTCCCTACTCTGAACGCCCGTGCACCCAAAGTGCCACCTGCTTTAAGTGTTACAGGTGGGGTTCTGGCGTGTTAAGCTGCGAGACGGTTGCCTCCTCGCCTTTTTCTCCTACTGGGATCTGCCCTCTCACGATCCCGTTCAGCAGCCTCCTTGTGGACCATCACTAATTCGCAGAACGAGGTTACGCCTCTCCAGTTGCCAGGGTTCGCCAACATAGCCCCTACTACGGCTGGCAGACTCAGATCTTGCCCGATTCTAGCGACCAGTACCCCCTTCGTTTCGAGTCCCACGCTGGACACTCCGCGAACGTATGCTGCGCAGAGTCCAAACCGCCTTCGCAATGATGACAGCTTGCCGTGGCCTCTCTTCCAATTCTATTCTGGTACTCACCGAAGCAACCGTGCCCGGTAAGCACCTGAGTAAGTCTAAAGGAGATGCGCTCCCATCTTTTCAGCCATGCTTCGAAGTGTGGTAGGACGGCTTCGACAACACGCTTCTGTGAATATTGCGGCTGTTGCAGCCGCTCACGCCACTGCTCTAGCGCGCGTTGCCGTTCATGCCAGCCTACCCTACCTAGAACGTGCGTCGTCAAAGGTTGTATCAAAATCACCTCTTGTTTTTTCTTTTTTTCGTATATTTTAATACTTATTCGGCACGGAGACAAATTAAAAAAATCAAGAATCATGAATATCGGTCCAGCCGTTCTCGACTTACCTATAAGTGTTCGAACAAACCCGTTGTTTTAAATATTAAGATGTTGCGTGTTTTTGGTGAAACGGAACCCAAACTCAAAACTAATCGTCTCAGATAATGCTGCTAGTGACTAATGAGTGACGTCTAATGCCCCGTTCCAACAAACAAAAACGACTCGTTTTGCTTACGGATAGTTGTATTTTGACTTAGGTTCTATGTCCAAATATAACTATCCGTAAGCAAAACGAGTCGTTTTTGTTTATTGGAACGGGGCATAAGTCCATGTGTCAAAGAAACACTTTTATTTGGAAAGTACCTACATTTTTGCTGGAATAAAACTTATACAATTAACAGCCAAAATTTAGAGTTCAATAAAATTATTCTATTGTATAAATTTAAAAAAAAGGAAATTTTGGTATAATGACGTCACATCATGGCCGCAACAGTCACATGCGATTGAACCGTAGTAGAAAATTGCAGAATTGAATTAATGTTTTTTTTGCGACAATTTGTAGTTAAAAAAATTTATTTTTCCTGGGTTTTAATACTGTTTTTCATTGATTAAAGTAAAGAAATAATTACATGCATAGGTATTAACTTACACGATTATAAGCATTTGTACAGACTACGTCAAACAATTAAAATATTTGAAATCGTCCTTCGAACGTAAATTTCCTTGTGTCCGGTTTTAGAAAAGCGTTACTTATGCAGACACGTAACAATTAATTAGAAAAATCAGTTTCAACTACCTATATAAATTTACCGTACCGTGAGTATTTTACACAAGTAAGTGTTGAATGAAGTTGTGAGAATATTGAACAAGCGATTTATGGGAAATACTGGCTACAAGTATCAAACTCGTTAGATCAATAAAATCAGTAGGTACCTAATTGGTAGGAACAGAAGGGCTACTATGACATCTTATAGCAATTCTTATTCCACTGAGTGAAAGAGATGGTGCCAGACACCCTGTATAGCTCTGTCTCTTTCCCTCAGCGGAATAAGAATTGCTTTAAGAGGTCATAGTAGGGCTACAGATAGGTATAGAAATGCAAGCTAATGCAATAACTTGTAACATAGTGGGTATTTCATCTCAGTAATTGTCTCAACCTCTTTCCTTCTCGATAATATCAATTTTGTTTTTTTTGTATATTCATATTTCGAATTTCATTCTAACATTTGCATCATATTCAACAATCTTTTTTTGGTCATTACTATTTGATCACGGCTAGCAGTTACACCCCAGCAGTAAATTAACCTTGTATGTGCTTCCTTCAACTGTTAAATTACTGCTGCCCAAATGTCTGCTGTAAAATAATATCCACCATAAAGAAATAGCGAACCTGTAGTGGCTATTTTTTTCCTCATCTGTCCCATAACTCCCTACTCTACTTTTATTTGTGGCATCGGTCGAAGGGACACGACCGATCACCACAAACTGTTTATATACAACTCTGCGTAACCCACGCAGGGTCATTTCACTAGTTAAGTTTATACAATTTCAGTACATCCTTACTTAATATTATAAAAGCGAAAGTGAGTTTGTTTGTTTGTTACCTCTTCACGCTTTAATGGCTAAACCGATTGTGATGAATTTTGGTACATAGATAGTTGGGAACCAGGAGACGGACATAGGCTAATTTTTATTAAAAAAAAAAGTGGGACGTGAGGGAGAATGAGGGAAGAAAAGGGAAAACTTAGCGTTGCTATTACAAATCAATAAGGCGCAAGGGGAACTGTGTTACCCCAAATTTAACGCGGGCGAAAGCTAGTATTTAATATATTCGAACCCGCACTGGCAAAGAAAACATGCATTTAGTCAGTATCAACTTACGGTTGTTCATAAAAGTGGATCTGCAAAGAACCTCTCTGTTTTTGTTCTTTTAACCCTTTCACTGCTATGCGCTACAATAAAAGTTCCAGATTTTCGTGCCACCAGCGCCACTTCATATGAAGCTCTCCATGTTAACTATTATAAAAACTTAAATTACTTAAATGTTTAGTTTCTTTTTACTTATAGCACTCTCTTGTAACCCTTTTCTTATTTTTGCACACAAAAGATTTATTTGTCTAATAATCGGCAAAAACATAATTCCGTAACTTTTAAAGTGGCATTAGTATGTACGCCAAATACTTTATATGTATAAGTTGGCCAATGATGGGCGCGAAAATTATTACTGTTTGATATCGCCTATTGAAATATTTATGAATACTACTATTGAAAACACTTTAAGGTCAGTAAAATATAAAAAGATTTTTTATATTTTACTGACTTTTAGATGGATGCCGATCCGGAATTTAAGTTGATTTTATTTATAATAAAAAAACATTGTCCCACACTAGGAATTTCTCCACTCCATTTAAACTCACACAGAAACAGCCAGACCCAAAATATCTATCTGCAGGTCCTACAAATATTTGTTTCGTGCGGGAATCGAACCCGCGACACGCAGCGCAGGAGTCGAGAAGCGACTAACTTATTTCTTCGTAGTGTACTCGAAACCAAGAGTGAAATCTGGTTGTTTTATGACCTTGTATAAACCTTATGTTCTTAGTTTAAATGGAATTTGTGACTTTTGGTGAAATAAAGATTTATTATTTATTAACTTTCCTATTCTAAAATCTTAAGGGTAGTGAAATATTCTGTCGATAAGTTACCTACCAGAACTTTGACTGAAGCAGTACAAAACTGTCGACCGATCCGTAGCTAGTCCATACACTTATACCACATCCCTTAGGTATCAGAATTGAATTTAACCTGCTAAGCGACAAGGACTTGAAATGAATTCAAATAGAGATGTACCTCATTTTGTGTAGCTGTAATTAAGTTATGTATTTGTTTCTTTAACTCTATTATATTTATACTGTTTTTCTTACTCGAAATCGAACCCACGACCTCCGGCTCAGCAGTCAGGGCCACTAACCACTAGACCAACAGGCCCGTCAATATTTCGTTATACATATTAAGTTAGGTGCTAGCAAGGAGTCCCGTTCTGTGTACATTAGCGGTCCGTTAGGTTTACTAAAAATAATCTTATACACTGCAATCTGTATGATTTCAGGAAACCCATGTCATGCACAAATTTGACAGCGACTTCTATGGATCAAATTTGAAAGTGAGTTTAATTGGATATTTGAGAGGCGAGAAGAATTTTAAATCTTTGGATGATCTAATAGAAGAAATCAAAAAAGATATAGATAATGCAGACAAAGCCTTAGAGCTGCCTCAAGCACAAGAAGTAAAGGCTGATACATTTTTTGTGGTATAAATACTACTAGTTTTAATTATTGACAATGTTGTTTATTTAATTTCAATTATGAATGTTTGTTATTTTATCAAATTATCTAGTTATAATTGTCATCCTTGCAGTTTTAATTGTATTATTATGTAATGCTATAATCCAAATTGATAGGTACCTATTTAACCCAAGAGGTTGGATTATACCAGTTTATACTTGCAGACATTGCTATGTTTGACATAGATTTTAGTAAGTATTGTAAAAGCTTGCTTGCAATAGAATGTTATCACTTTACCACAAAATAATGATAAGATAATTATTCAAGCAAATGAAGGTTATTCCTTGACTATGTGATATTTTTGGAAATATGTGCAATGAAATTATTTATAAGAAAATAAACATATTTACAAAAGTTACATTTATTTTAATGAATCAAACCACAACATTCCCTTCGAAAAAGCCTTTTATTGATAGAGCTTGTCTGGATCCATTTTAACAAACTTGTAAAATATCTCCTTCTCACATTGGAAAATAAAAGAATCTTAAATTAATAGGGCTCTCTCTCCAGGTTAATTAATGTTGTTTTCTCCTAAACGAACATCCTGAAACAAAACAATGTTGTGTTAGTAATCATTAAATGGCTACTTATACTTTGATACTGAAAACTAAAAATAAGGATGCCTAATGTAAACGAAATTAGGTGCTGCAGTGTTTTCCTAGCTAACTAGGCTAGCCAAGTGCTACTGTTTACAATGTAAAGACAAACAATCTGCAAGTGTCACTGAACCTTATCACTTGGACATAATGGACAAACAAAAATATAGGCATATCTGTAAGTATCTATAGTATAGATAAGGGCAACAACAAAGGATCAATTATTGCACAATAGGTGCAATGCAAATAAAACTACAACATTACACAATTTACATTTAGCATTTGAAATAACATCAGTAATGCATTGCTTATTTAATTAGGGGCACACATATTTGCATATTGATAAACTCATGAGACAACTCTTCAACAACAAAAGTGTTTGATGATCTTAGTTTTATTGCCAATTGTTGGTTCATATCATTTTCACTATTTTACGATTTGATGGCAAGATAAGGATCTAGCCAAATACATATTTTCTTGCATAAACATGTTTACACAATGTTTGACATAGTTTTTGATGTAGTTAGATCATATCAGCGGGTGAATACTTTGTGATGGCAGGTTATGTATAAAAATAACAAAATGTTCACTACAAGACATGCTGTGGCACCCTATTGAATTAGGTAATTAAGGTATGGAGAATTGTGGTTAGATAAGTTGCCAAACATGGTTGCTCAATATTGAAGCGCAATGAAAACAATCCTGCTTTAAAATTCATTATTATTGTCTGCCTTTACCCAATTACATTGAAGTTGGCTTCCAATCCAACTGAATGCAGCTGAATATAGTATTACATATCTTATAATTCTCCAGGGGTTAGTTACAAAATTTAACATTTGAGTTTTTCATTGCAGTTCTGAGTATGACAAACAGGTCATCAACACAAGGAAAGAGGTAAACATCACATTTAGACAAAAGCTGATCATTCTCTGTTTATTCCAGTATTGATAATTAGGTTTTAATCATTAACTCAGATATAGTTGGCAATGTGGTGTAATAGAAATGCAATTTTCACAACTGTCAAGTAGCTGAACAAGGGGAGACTGGAGATCAAGTGTTTTATAAAAGAAAATGTCAAAATTCTTACCCTCCGTTAATCTTGCGCGACCACCGGTGGGCTGGCAAAGGATCGTTGAACAACCTGCGCATACGACCACCCTTTGCGCGTGACTGAAAACCGTTGTGATTTTGTAGCAGCCAGGGCACTTGACATCCATGAAGTATGAGTTCGGATGTGGCACCAGCCTCTTCAACTTGTGTTTCCTTTTCTCCGACGCGGGAGAAGGATGCAGTAAATCAATTGCGAGCTGAAATCCCGAACACGCACATTTAGGTTATTTGGTCACTTCGCAGTACAATAAATTTGTGGATATAGGAACTTTCAAAGCACTGATTGAACTCTAACAAACTCATTTCGTTCTAAACTATGAACAATTGGCTTAATCTTGAAGTTTTTTGTTAGTTATTCATCTGACATGTCAGGTACTGCCATGTGTATCCGCTTGTTTGGACGACACCGAGTTTCCATTTTGATGTTGGAAGGCACTGTTATAAACTACCAGAAATATCAGAAATCAATAACGAACACAGAAAACTTGCGATATCATTGAACACAGCGAGATATTTTACTCAGATAAATAAAAATACACACCGGCATGGTTACAGCTTTGATGCAGAACCGGAAAAGGAAAGGCTGCCAATAGCCAACGACTAAGAAAAATATCTTTTATAACCATAGGCAAAATGATAAGGGCGCGTTCATAAAAAAAAATTAAAAGATCGGAAGTTGTCAAATACTCCTATATTAGTATGTATTGTGTACTACTTTGATTGAAATTAGATCTTAAAGCAGAAAGTATAAAAAGTGCCTAAAGCCAAATAATAATATGGTGATATGCAATTATGCATTTCATATTTCATAAATCTGCAAAATCAGCCATAGAGATCTTTCAATACACACAGCGAAATTTTATTGTGCGAACATTAAACTCGATCTTAACAGCTCAACACATCCAATAACTCGATATCGCACCGTAGACTATAGATGACTACCATAAGCTATCTAGTCTGTAACTGGGCATTTTCACTTAAAAGTGTACCCTGTTAAAAATACGATATTTTTTTTAAAGTTGTGTTTTTAATATGTTTAAAGATCTCAACCTGTACTTCATAGTCTGACGGACTGGAGATGGTATTTTATTTTTAATAAATCGAGTGTTTTCCTTATTAAAAACGGAAAATAAATGGACTATGTAGTGAAAAAGTGGTCATTTTGGTGACGACGTAAAAATCATCCTGTTTTATTATTTTAAGTAGCATGACTCAATTTTTATTTTCTTTTGCTACTGAATATTAAACAATCCATCGAAAAAAATAAATACTAACCTTCAATTGAAATCTCATTTCTCTAAAATGAGGTTTCAACTTCTGTTTTGTGACAAGTGACGCTACAAAGATCGATTTTTTATTAATTCCCTTGATAAAGGGCTTAGTTTTTTTAATGAATGTATTTTGTAGTGTTCAATATTGCAACAGGCTTAAACAATATTCAAACAAAAATAATTAAACAATGAAACAAAAGTTAAAAAAATATATTTTGTTCACATACAAATTGGGACAGTCACCAAAGTGACACATTGAAAAACCTTAAGCTGAGATTACATGATACAAAATAAAACATAGCGTTGGTAATTAAAAGTATTTATTCTTTCACATTTCTATTAAAAGTATATAAAACTAATATTTTTATATCTGAGGGTGGATAGGCTGTGTTAGCCCGCGAAGGTCAAGCTTTTTTTTTTGATTTATTTTTTTCCAAATTTTTCCTTTTCTGATTTTCATATTCCTGAGGGCGTTCTTATTTCAGTTTTTCCCTATACCGTTTCGTCCTTTCCGCGCCACTTAGAGGCTTAGTGAGATTTATTATAAAAAATATCTGAAAATAAAATACTGCAGATTGTAGCTATGTAATCCTAGCTTTATGTGTCACTTTGGTGACATTTGTAGTCAGTCCTATATGTGACGGAATAAAAATGTCACCAAAATGACGTCACATTCGCGGGTAAATATTAAAGAAAAATGTTTTCTAATCACAATCCAATATTTAGTAAGAATGAAACATGTGAAAATATTTGTAAGTTTTATCTTATTCGGTTGAAACAGTTGTAGGATGTAAAACGTTCTATATTAACAAAGAAATAACGTTACTAACCTGACAAAAAACTGGAGACAGCTGCCGACACAAATAATAACACCATTTCACTGAAGACACTGGCGGTAAACTAACGTTTAAAAATTTTGGCAGTAATCTTCTTCACTTAATGTTGCCATTTAAATTATTATGAGTTCCTTTAGTAATTATTTGAACAACTGAAACCGTCACTAAAGTGACATGTCCGGCTGGTTCAAAATTTAGAACATTTTTTGAAAACGTATTTTGGCCTGTGTTATTAGAGTTTAAATTGAATAAATTTAATTTATGTGACGACAAAGACATACACTATGAACACGCCAAAACTTTTAAATGTATTCGTAGTAGTTTTTTAGTAATTTTGGTCAATTCAATGTTGGCAAGGGGTGGGACATGCCAAAAACAGTTACTCTGAATATTTGAAATACGCATAAATTAATAATTAAAACGTGTTTTACCTGGATTTCAGATGAATTCGTAAATTTAATGAATAATTTACTTTTTCAATTCATAAATTAAATCATATACCTATAATTTATCTTGCTATAAAATTTTGAATAAGTGGGACAGTCTCAAAATCGCGGGTACACTTTAAAGTGAAAATGCCCAACTATCACAGTGCCATGCAAGCAAATGTCGAAAAGTTGAGAAACAGACTACAAGAGTATTAAATGTCTATGATAAAGTTAACTGATGACTAGGCAGCATGGTCTTAGATCTTAGCCTGTTCCGTAAGGAACTAATTAAAAAAAAATATCTATGATAAAATGTCACATTTTTGACAAATTGACAACAGATACCTAACCTTCAAAAGTTTTGTTAGAACCTAATTATTTTAATATTTACTGTACATAACGATACTTGAACATCAGTGAGGTGAAAAATAAACTTGTGCTGCTTTGTTGTTCGTCTTTTTTAAATAATGGCCGACGAGGAATACGAAGCAGAAGACGCAGGGGCAGACTATGACGATATCGCCGAGGATGATGACAACATTGAGGAGACAGAGGAACAAGAAGAGGAAGGATATAACGTACAGTGTCTTTTACCCGGCCAGGCTGGCGGAGGAGTTGAGAAGTCTAAGCGCATTACTACTCGGTACATGACCAAGTACGAGCGAGCGAGAGTCCTAGGTAAGATTATTCTTTGTCTAACGAAAAGACGTCTTTTTTGGATCGTCCAAATATCTTTTCATACTGATTGCAATGATAAAGCTTTACGACAAACGTCTAAATTGCAATGTTTGCATGAAGACTTATTAATGTTAAAATAGTGACCAAATCACCTATACATGTTTTGTATTTGTTTACTGTGACATAAAATCATTATTGACTTATCATTACTACTCTATCATTTCAGGTACAAGAGCCTTGCAAATAGCAATGTGTGCCCCAGTAATGGTGGAATTGGAAGGTGAAACAGACCCTCTGCAAATAGCTATGAAGGAGCTGAAACACGGCAAGATTCCTATCATCATCAGACGGTACCTTCCCGACCATTCCTATGAAGACTGGAGTATAGATGAACTTATTATCATAGATCATTAGCAGGACTAAGCCTGCGGACTTTTTTATTGACAATCTCATAATTTCCAGGCATTAGAATGACGGTTTAATTTAATCTGTAAGAATGCATACTATCTTGGTATCCATACATATTACAATGTTATTAAATTTTGACCGACATATGTATTTAAAGATGTGAATACTCTTCCTCAACAGTTGGGCTATGGCCTTGATTTATCATTTTGTTCATGAATTCATACATTATGGATTTCATATAAATATGTAAGTTGTAAGAAATAAATTAAGGTTTAATTAAGTTGCCTTTTCTTCTTTTCCAACAAGACACTGAGTTTCACATAAGGAATTCATTAGGGGTCTGGTGACAGGAGCAACTGCTGAGCATTTGGTTCTGGCTTTGATTTCCAAGTAAGGCAGTATTTGCAGTAGCAGTTAGAGATTCTGGTTTTGTGCCCGGTTGATGGCAATGGGCTTGCCGATAGTACATGGAACTAAATGTTACACCCCTCGGCCATAACAGGCATGATGTTATGTTATGATTTTATTGAAGCCTTGAAGAACTTCCTCAAATTATTTCAGGACAAAACATATTGTGTAATTCATTATTGCACAACAAATAAACTCAGTGATCTGTTATACATAGACAATACTTTGTAGAGTTCTAGTACCTATTCTATACCATAGATTTAGCACTTTTTTATTAAACAGTTTGTTTTTTTTTTTCAATTTTTTAGTGTGCAATAAAGTATATTCTATTCTATTCTATTCATGCAAATTAAGGACTTTTGCTACCATAAAATCTCGAAAAATATCCAAAGACAATGTTTTAATTTTTGGTGCATTGTGTTCTTCTCAAGTCATGCTAGCATAAATCCTGGAGCAGTTGCTGCTGCTGCTGCCTACAGCCTTGTAATATTTCTCACTTTAAATTGATCACCCATTAATATATCCTCACACATCTAACATACTTATCTTCTTTACTATATAAATTATTATTTATTGATTTATGGATTGACTATATAAAAACAATTCGGGTTTTCCTTCCTGGCGCTATAACTCCAGAACGCACGAACCGATTTCCACGGTTTTGCATTCGTGAGAAAGTTCTCGGGCTCAGGCTCGGGCAAAGAAAAGGTAGGATAGGTAGAAAGGTAGAAAATTGCATGGCAACGCATGCCGGGGCACAGCTAGTGCTATATATATATGTATATACTGCTATTATTAAGCCACGAGAGCCGCGCAGTTCGATCTTTAGGTTAAGCCGCTCTTGCCTAGGCTGGTTTGTGGATGGGTGACCACCCGTTACATACCGAGTTTCCTCCGTGCCTCGGAAAGCACGTTAAGCTGTTGGTCCCGGCTGTCATTTGTAGATCTTTGACAATCGTTACAGTAGTCAGTGTCCCGAAAGTCTGACAACCAGTCTTACCAAGGGGTATCGTATTACCCAGTATTAACTGGGTTGTGGAGGTCAGATAGGCAGTCGCTCCATATAAAATACTGATATTCAGCTGCATCTGGTTAGACTGGAAGCCGACCCCAACATAGTTGGGAAAACGCTAGGCAGATGATGACACATTTAACATACAAGACAGTTATCGCGACTCTGACGCGAATAATTGTTACATTAAACAGACAAGACAATAACTTTTCAAAACAGGGACCCAAATTGAAGCTTTGTGGAACTCCCACAGCGACATGTGCCACCTAACACTACTGTGTATGGCATTATACCAGTAGGTATGTTTACAAGTATTCATCTACATAGTTTTAAGAACACCAAGTTTTCCCATAAAAAGACCAACATAGAGCCTTATCCCTCGAGAAACTCTTGTGCACATCGATTAAGTACGAAGAAAAAAAAGCAAATACTGCAGGTATCTTCTAGTGTCTCTACGATTAATGCGGACGAGATATTGTTATCAAATACTTGACAAGTTTTTATGTAAGACGGGCCTGTTGGTCTAGTGGTTAGTGGCCCTGACCGCTGAGCCGCAGGTCGTGGGTTCGATTCCCACCCAGGACAAACTTTGTGTGATGAGCATAATTGTTTGTTCTGTGTCTGGGTGTGATTTATCTATAATATGTATGTATTTATAAATTATATAAGTATATATATCAGTTGTCTGGTTACCATAACACAAGCTCTGCTTAGCTTGGGATCAGATAGCCGTGTGTGAGTTGTCCCAAGATATTTATTATTATTATTATTATTTATGTAAGGGCCAAGATTGGCACCTTGTGCAGCGCCCATAGTGATTTGAATAATGTTATGTGGAGTACTTGAATATGCATAGCATGGATTCTTGTGGAATATTCCACAAGAATCACTGATTACTACCCTAGCTAGCTATCTAGATCAGGATGGAGCCTCGTGGAACTGTCGAATGAGATGGATTACTACGAAGTTTAGACTGAAGCCTTGGGAACCATGAAATCAGATCAAAAATATTTATGTGCAATAATATGATACAATAGATGTTATAATATTAGTTCCAGCATATCCTGCCATAGGAACTATTTGTAGGTAAGTCCTACAAATAGTTCCATATAAATAAAAATCAGGGTTCAGGTATATTATCAACCTATTAAGTAGTTAATTTTTCATGAATTAATGATTGTAAATAATAGAGACAACAGTCCTCGTCTACTTATAGAAACCAGAAGAAATCGAAAGCTCCCGTATTTTCACGTTGGTGTTGTCCAATTAATTCTTGCCGAAATGTTTTTCTAAAACGAAACTAATCATTAAGACAATCTCCACCATTTATTTCTCATTGGTACAAACCCAATAAATGTCAGTGATTTTGATATTTAATAAATGTTTGGCAATCGATAACGTTGCCACTTGCGCCAGGCATATTTGCAGCTAGATATTGGTACCTGTTGCATCGCGTTATAAATTGATGGTGGGGCTTTATAACATGATCCCCACCCGTCCCTTGCAAGAGCCAGCTCGCGATGCTGAGCCAGTAAGTTAAGTAAAGTTAAATTTATTTGCATAGATTGTAGGTACATAAAATAAGGTGACAATGATTGGTTGAGCCTTGTACAATCTACCTTATAGTACGCATGCAAACATTAATTATTATTTCTTAATAATTGAGATTAAAATTAAAATAATGATATTTATAAATTACAAACGCAAAGAAAAACAGAAAATAAGTTTAAATCAGTCCTCAAATAATATCACTCAGATCCAGCCTGTCCCTTGCTGATCCCTCAGCGATGCCTTAAGCCGAGGCTCGTACCCCACAGGGGTGCCCTTAGCGTATAGTCGCTTAGTTTGTAAGTTTTTATCCTGGCTGGAGGTCTTAATTTTTAAGGCATCCACAGGATTCGCCCGGTTAAGCAGACAACCTCCTTGGTTGAATTGCGAGATGCAATTCATAAAAAATAAATATAACATTATTGTTTTTTGAGTAGGTATCTGGGCTTCATTACTCTGTTATTAATGCATATTAAGAAGGCCGTTCAATTCTCAACCCGTTGTAATGGAAGTATTACTTGTTTGCCTCACTATGTCATTATTTCATTTATTGAAAGATCAGAATTTTGTTTTGCCTAAAAACCATAAGTATAAGTACATGGTTTTGTTCTGGTGGGTAGCATCGTTACTCTAATATCTATCTTCTATTAGGGTTTACTAGACTAGGTACCTACTTACAAAAGCTTTGTTGCCTATAATACAATTGTTACCTTTTCAAGTAAATAGTCTGTTTTTCTACTTTACACGTTGTATCATACCTGAATGCACACCATATTACCTACACCTAAATGCGTTGTTATGACACCTACGGCACAAGGACTATCCGTAAATAGCTGCGAATCAAAACTGTATTTGCGTAGGCACTGGCTTTGAGGATGTCACTGCACCAAGTGCAGCCATTTCGAAAGCGACATGCTGATGTATTAAAACGGCCGGTCACACCAGCAGCAGTGGCTCTCCTGCCAACACATCTTGTGTGACGACAGGTATTAATGCTTTGTGAACGCTACACACCAACATCTCGCTTGTCTTATTACGTTATTCAAAGCCATTTGGCTCGTTTCTATTATATTTATTATCTAATCTTGGACGAAATTAAACCACAATTAAAGCGGGAAGACGTCATAGCAGAAGACGGAGATACAGTGTCCCTAAAATACGTTGATCAACCTTGACTAACATGTGGTCTGGTTACAAATTAGAAATGTTAGGAGTCAGTTTTGGATTAGATTTCCTTGTTTGGAACATTCGTAATGGAAATTCGAGGATCAGTGCAGAGCTGAAATCTTTCCTGTTTTCACAGATAAGTATCACCTGTTTCTCATACTTAGGTGATATTATGCGCTGACTGACTCATACTCCATAGAACTTCGTCTAGATACATTATTCGTTAAAATAAATCAGTCTCAGATTCTCAGACGTTTGTTTCTTTTAGCCTCGTTATGATAGTCGAGATGTAACGTATTAGCAAAACTGTAGGTTAGAATAATATTTAAAACACGTGGATTATAAACAAAATAAGCTTTATTGAGGCGTCCAGGTTGTGATGTGAAGCAGGTTGGTCGCGCGCGGCATACGCGGGCACCGCGCGTTACCGTGGGCTGTGCTTGGCACGCGCACCGCGCTGAATATCGCTGAAAGCTCCGGCGCGGGGAGAGCCTCGCGCTCACGCCAGTACCCCTCCGACCAGCGATGCTGTGCTGTCTCCGGAAATAGAGTACGTCCGTCGTCTTTACGTGCAGTGTCGCGTACCGCTTGCCGCTGCAGCCAACATTTTAGCCATTGAATCGCGGTTAATAATAGAGTTGTCGTTCATTAATTTATTGCTTTTGTATAAGATTTATTTCGCTACATCTTTCGGTTTAATCAGTTCCAACCGCGATTTAATGGCAACGGTTTTGACCCGAGTTGCATTCCTGACGGGATGCGAGTCGTGTTGAACCGACGTATTAAGTGGATTCGCTCATTCAGTGTAGATGTGTACAACGTTCTTAGATCGGCCGACCAGGTGCGCGAGTGTGTGTGCAAATGACTGATAGCCCAGCGTAACGGGCTTAACTTGAACAACATGTGGAGCAAAGGATTGACGCTATGGAGGATAATGTTGTGCATGTTGTTGGTGGCGTCGGCATGCGCCGCGGCGGTGCGAGGTGAGTCCAGCCCGAGCGCCGAGTGGGAGTCGCCGGCACATCTTCGCTCCCACTCTGCGTCACTACATCGTTGCTATTTTCGGCGTAACTTGCGCTGAAATTATGTAAAAAGCTCACGTATGTGCTCTATTTTTGGCAATAACCTTAGGTGAAGTTTTGTATGACAAAATGATCTAGTGACCGAGTTATTAACAGGTTTGATCTATTCTTTGCTGTGTTTATCAGGCAGAGTTGAGTGAAGGTAGAGCGCCAGCCGCCTCGGTACATCGCAAAGCTAGATACGTAAATAGAAATACAGGGATTTGTCGTTGTGCGTCGCCATCTTGTGAAAAACGATAGGATCGTGACGACATTATAAAAGTGTGACATGGATCTAGGTCACGTCATAACTGCATGTTGCCCTTCATCGTTAGTGTAATGCCTATACTTTAGAACTAAGTCCCTCTTTCATTTACATTTGTAGACGGTAAACCAATATTTGGTTTGCGTCCAAGTAGAACACCTAGAGTTAACCGTCAAATTTAAAATGTGGTGGCACAGTACTTCAACAATTATTTTCTCTGCTATTATTTTTATTTTATATTCAGGAAGAATTCACAAAATGATTTGTATTAAAAGGAACATTTGTGACGGAAAACGAGAGAGTCATCCTCTTTTAAGTGGGTAGTTTATTAAACGTCTACGCAAGCGAAGTACAGAGGAATGGCAGAAAGCATAACGTGTGCTATAGAAGAAACTACATGTTGAGAGTGTCAGCACCACATGTAAGTCAATGTCAGCCAGCGTAGCATGCAACATAAAACACAAACAGCTCTACTTCGTCGAGCGACGCACCAAGGCCGGCAATAAACCGCTCGGTGAAAATACTACACACGGGAAGATTCAAGACGACTCAAAAATATTTCTAATCTCTCATTTCCTCCATCTAATTCCTTCATAAATGTTTTAAAGATAGGTAAAAAAATGCCTCTAGCTACATATAGGGCACCTAATCTGAAAGTTACACGTGTATAGCAAAACCGATGAAAAATAATGAAATGAAATTTAATTGATAACGCCATTCATGAAACGATACCTAATCATTGCAAGCATAATGAAATGGCAACTAGGAATGTTTGTGAATGGATAAAACCTCGTAAAAAGAAGTACCTATGAGATGACGCGAGATGGAAAAAATGGTAATGAATTTGCCCTGGAATGAGACAGGATTAGTTAATAGAAAATAAATAAAGCACATTATCATTATGGATAGAAATACAGTTAGGTTGAGGAATGACGGTGATTCATATTTGACGTATCTACAGCTGGTAATGACGCAAGAGCACGTGAAGACAAAATTATGATTTGATGATGATTTTGTTGATGTTCTCAAAACATGCAATGAAATATTAGAAATGACCTAATATCTTTTGGTAGTTTCCGAAGGAAACGGGCTGGTACAATACCTAGTTCTTCGCTAGCTAGCTATTGTGGAACTGAAAGAGGCCTATGTGTGTGGATTGCGATCTGGGTCAGTAACAGTTTCCTGTTATTGATAAAATTTAATTAAAATTAATACAAACTTAGCAATCACTATGTATGTAGAGTATTGTAGAGGCAGAAACAGATAGGTAAATACACGATCTTGGATAGATTTTAGACGCAATGTGGATGCGCAAGGTTGACTCACCATCCTCCTCTAATACGCTTATTTTTGTAAAGTGAGATTCTATAATCGGCCAGTTAACAAGAAGATTGTCATATCTGTAGAATTGAGTACCTTGGGGTGATTTAAACCTCTAATTAATGATTAAGGATATATTTAATGGCAGATTAGCGTTACTATATACTAGCAGAATATTTCATTGATTGCACTAGTGAATGATTTTTCAAGAATATGTTTGAAGTGGTTAAACTAGTTGTGTTAAAAATTGTTTTCAGCTGACGACGAAGTACCATCTGAGTCACAATGCCGGCCATACATCGAAAAAGCTCTAAAAGAGCTCGAGTCAGGAGATGTGGAACCAGGTAAAAGCATTTTAATTGCTTTTCGGTAATTAACTACCCTTCCTAGATATTTGTACTCAATGTCTTAAAAGCTTTATTTTGGCTTGAGAACTCGTAAAAAAAAATAGATATACGAAAGAATAAAGATTGAAATTGCTTAAGGTTTGTTCGGTATTTGGGTAGCGAAATAAATAACGATACCTATTAAAAATCTGTTTGGGGACTTAATTGACAAAATCTATCACAAAAAGAATAATAAAAAGCGTTTTACTAAATAAATATCTGACTGGCGACCTTCTGGGCACTTACATAGATTAATTTCGACAGCTGTTACAGAAACAAAAACAGAACGATCCAGGCCCGATTAAAACCTATTAAAATCGTTGGTTAACAAAGGGCATGATTTGAAATGGTTTCATGATTTCATTTAAAATTTAACTTTTCATTGTATCCCTGTAAAGATTCCAACAGTTACCGAGTGAGTTACGTTAAAAGTAAACGCTATTAAATGTGACCTCAACGGAACCAAGAATAATCTCGGATTGACACAAGTTTGCTGGTGTTGAGATGTCGGATCTATTTTAATTGCGCGGACGTCGACGCGTCATCGATATTAACGTTGCTTGAATAATAGACATACCACTAGATCATCCAGATTATTTTTTCATTGTAATATTTTTTTGTTAATATTTGTTAAGAGGATAGAGAGCGCTTCAGTCTGGATGTGTTGGATGAAGTTATTGCTAAGTTTTAGGTAACTAATGAAGCTACCACATGCTGTAACGTCTCAGAAAATAAAGAATAACGTTTTGGAATAGATCATTCAATAATAAAAACCATAGACCGACGATGATTGAGCATCAGAGCGAATAAGTACGCAATAAAAGCATAACAGAACTTTGTGATACATATCCCGGACTTGTAACAATGTAATTATATTCCAGACATGCGCTGTAATATTATAATGTTGTTTAATAGTAATTGTCCTCTAAAACGTATTGAGGCTGGGCCATCTAAAATTAAACTTTTATTTATAACCACACAACGTAGAAATTCACTTGAGAGCGTCAAACTAGAGATGTGACGGACTGTTAATAAGAAATTATGACTTTGAAACGACTGCACAGATAGTCAAGGACGGACAAAACGGATGAATCATTACGTAAACCTAGGCTAGTGGTAGAGAAACTTGCTACAGTGTTTCTGAGGAAAATTGCAATGAATTCCAAGAACTGAAGGATGTAAGCAATATCTTTTAGGAATTAGGTTATTGTATCGAGTATTACTTGTGTCTGTTCACAATTCAAACAGCACAGAATCAAGAGTAATGGTGAAATTTGATTTTAGATGCATGTGTAGTACGTATCGTTATGTAACAATATTTTTAACCATAATATTATGTTATTATTAGCATCGATGAAGATATTAATAAATAGTAATAAAAGTTTTCCTATAAGAACAATACATCATGTTCACAGATTCTGCGGAAAAAAATGACAGCAATGAAGTAAGTGTCGATGATGGGGACGATACCAAAGAAGTTAATTCGGCAGAAAGTGGTGGGGAAGCAGCTGATAGTGAAGAAGACGGTGCGCCATCAGTGGAAATAGCAGACGAACCCTACGTCCCCCAAGCTTCCGTAGAGGATTTACAAGCTGGATCTGACGACACAGACTCCGGAGAAGCCGCGACAGACAACACCGACGGGGACAGCAACGAACAACAGGCTGGTGATGCAGACAGCAAAGAAACATCAGCTGAAGACGAAGCAGCTAACCAAGGTAAGCATAGCCTATCATCATTATTTTATCCGGTTCGCATCACATAATCTATTTTTCTAAGTAACATGTAATGTCCTTGCAAAGCAAAGGCCATCTTCACCCATCGTTTCATCATAACACTCCGTATTTTGCCTTACTTCTCACATCAAAAAATTAATATGGTAATTCAATAATCTATAGGTTTAAATTTATTTATTTTAGACAGTGCAGAAGCAGAAGACGAGGCCAAGGGTGAAAGTAACGAAAAATCCCAAGAAGGATCCGAAGAAGACAGCAAAGAAGGAAAGGAAGAAGACAGTAAAGAAACTGATGCTAGTCAAGAATCAGGAGATAACGATGACAAGTCTGCTGAAGCCGCAGACGCTTCCGAAGAAAATAAAGACGATGATGACAAGACAAAAGAAGATGACGATGGATCTCAAGAAAAGGCTGATGAATCTCAAGAAGATGGAGACAGTAAACAAGATGACTCTAAAGAAGTCAAAGATGACGAATCCGAAGAAGGAAAAGCTGACGATGAGTCCGAAGAACAAGAAACATCGGTAGAAGACAAAGCTGAATCTAAAGAAGAAACAGACGAAACTGCTGAGGACAAGGATGATTCGGGAGAAGAAAAAGAGGAGTCTGGGGAAGAGAAAGCCGATTCTGGAGAAGATAAAGCTGATTCTGGAGAAGAAACCGAAGAAACAACGGATGACAAAGAATCAGTAGAAGAGAAAGGTGAATCTGAAGAAAAAGACGAAGCGTCTGTCGAGGAAGCTGAAGGAGGGGTAGAAGAGAAGTCACAAGAAGAGGAGTCTGCTGCAGATAGCAAAGAGGAAGGAGATGGGGACAAGTCCGAGGAGGCCTCTGAGGCTGGCGAGGAGGAAGCTGAGGCTGGAGAGGAAGAAGCTGAGGCTGGAGAGGAAGAATCTGAGGCTGGCGAGGAAGAAGCTGAGGCTGGAGAAGAAATAGCTGAGGCTACTGATGAAGAAGCTGAGGAAGAAGAAGGTGCGCCCGAGGAAGATTTATTAATTGTAAGTACAATTTGATTGGTAAACAACGTTGTAACTCATTTGCAAAGCATACATGGAGACCATATTGTGAGTGTCATTCCTATACTTCAACTATTATTGCAATAACATTTTCAAAATGAAATTTGTGCTTATATAATGGATGTAAAAAGACTCATAACGAGACCATATGGTACGTGTTTTGCCTGTCATTGCCAATTTTTTTGGTCTGTACCATACTTACAGCTCAAGTTCCAACTTTTCTATTTATAAAGGTTTCTTCCATGATCTCTGTACATGCATCCATAAACACAAAGTTACATTAATTTCTAATGTAAAACGTAACATCACACACATCTAAAAAAAAAGTCGTTTCCCAGTTATTGTTTTAGCGTGTCACTTAGTTTGCACAAAATGCTTGTTTGACGGTTTCGTGAAGGGCCCCTTTACTTACACCTTGTATAGTAACGTGTAAACTGTAGTTCCCTTAAAATAACGTACCCTGGATTTTGTTTTTGATGACCCGATCACATTATCTGATTAAGTTCACATTTTTTCCGTACGCAAAACATGACACGAGCCCGTTATAATACAATACTATAAAAGTTCATATTTAACATTCGATTTAATTAAATTACCATTTAACGCATTTCAGACCATTGATATTCCCGAAAACTTAAGATCTCGCGACCATATTACCAAAATCCTAAGACTAGACGAAGACGCGAGTGAAGCTGAGTTAACCGTTGAAAGATCTGCCGATATTGTACTCAGAGATTTGAAGAGGTTATACGAGGGCTCTATCAAACCGTTAGAGGGTCTTTACAAGTATAGAGATCTAAGTAACAGACATTTCGGCGACCCTGAGATCTTCTCTAAGCCTTTGGTACTCTTCATGGGTCCCTGGAGCGGTGGAAAATCTAGCATCTTGAACTACTTGACTGGGCTTGAGTTCACCGAATGGTCGCTAAGAACTGGTAAGTATCGGAATTTGGTAAATAGCTCAGAACTTCACAAAAGAAAATCGATTACAGTCTTTGTTTTTTTTTTTTGTATTTTAGGGGCGGAACCATCACCTGCGTATTTCAATATTCTTATGCACGGTAAAGAACCACAAGTGTTGGATGGCACTCAGTTGGCAGCTGACTGGACTTTCTCGGGACTTCAGAAGTTCGGACAAGGTCTGGAAGAACGCCTGAGGGGCTTGAAATATCCCAGCAAAATATTGGAAAAGGTTAGTACAAATATTGGTCAAACTTGCAGTTCGAATGAGCTAGGTATATGGAGCAACTGGCTAAATACCTAATAACAGCCACTTGAGTTCGATCTTCACGGTAAGCACACTTTTTCTGAGTCGGTCCGTGGATGTGTGACCACCCATTACATACCGTGTTTCTTGTTTGCCTCGGAAAGCTGGCTATCAGCCCGGCTGTCTATTGTAATTCTTTAAAATGACAGTCATGGCATGTGGCCCGAAAACTGACAACCATTCTTACCAAGCGAAATCGTATTACCCAGGACTAAATTGGCTGTAGACATATAGATGCAGCCACTCCTTGTAAAATACTGGTATTCAGCTGCATCAGGTTAGAAGGGAAGCCGACCAATCATAATAGGGAAAAGGCTAGGCAGATGGTGAGTTTGAATGATTTACATAAGTGGAATGATAATGGACAGTGGAATAATCCACAGAGATAGAAGCTAGGAAACTTTTGAGGGTAGCTGAATTTGTAATAGGCTTGTAAATTGGATCAAAAAACGCACGATTGCTATCTAATATTGCAAAAGTGAGGATGCTAAGGAAATCATTCTTGTTAATGTCTATTTCTAGGTGAACATTGTAGAAATCCCCGGAATCCTAGAAGTGAGGAAGCAGGTGTCTCGTGTTTTTCCCTTCAACGACGCCTGCCAGTGGTTCATCGACCGCGCCGACATCATCTTCCTAGTTTACGATCCTTCCAAACTGGACGTGGGTCCCGAGACTGAAGCTATACTCGACCAACTCAAAGGCAGAGAGTCTCAGGTAAATATCAAATATAATATTATAGTAAGATAAGATAGATTAAAAATTCAGTCTACACTTGTAATTAGGCATGGTGTAAGATAGATTTAGATGA
Source organism: Ochropleura leucogaster (assembly GCA_958449745.1). Lineage (NCBI taxonomy): Eukaryota > Metazoa > Arthropoda > Insecta > Lepidoptera > Noctuidae > Ochropleura > Ochropleura leucogaster. The sequence continues at coordinate 8,631,349 of OY288222.1, read as the reverse complement.
ACGTCGAAACATTAGGACGAGCGGCGACGACGGGCCTGTTGCTCTAGTGGTTAGTGGCCCTGACTGCTGTGCCGGAGGTTGTGGGTTCGATTCCCACCCAGGACAAACTTTGTGTGATGAGCATGATTGTTTGTTCTGTGTCTGGGTGTGATTTATCTAGAATATGTATGTATTTATAAATTATATAAGTATGTTTATCAGTTGTCTGGTTACCATAACACAAGCTCTGCTTAGCTTGGGATCAGATAGGCGTGTGTGAGTTGTCCCAAACTCCCAAGATATTTATTTTATTATGAGATATCGTTATGCTAAATGGCATGACACATTATGTATAGAAAATACGTTGCATGCCAGCGTCCGTCCCATAGTATCGAGTATGAGTGAGTACTTTATCTGTCGTCGCATGATGCTCAGTTTGGTCCAGGTGCCAGGTATATTTTCATCGACAAAGGAATGAATTGTTGGGATGCGTCAGATGCGTGTAAGTAACATTTATAAATAGATGCAATGGTTTGATAAGATCTAATTATAACTTTATAAAAATAGTTAATGTTGTAAATAATTTGTGTAGGTGATTTCCGTAATTTAAAACAACATGATCTCCGAAAACAATTTTTCTGTTGGATTCAAGTCCTTTCAAAGTGATTTGATATGCGATTCCAATCTCTCGCACTTTTATTAAATCACTTATTTTAGTATCAAATTCTAACTGTAATTTAAAGATAGTCATTACGTCATTTCTGTCACATAAGGATCCAAAAAAGTCACAGAAAAACAGTTTATTTTTATCACTTTATTGCTTTTATACTTTTATGCACTTACCATTCCCAATCATCTTTTAGACACGCATCTTGCTGAACAAAGCAGACACTGTGAAGCCTGAAGAGCTGATGCGCGTACAGTCGGCGCTGATCTGGAACATCTCACCATTGATGAGCTCAGCACAGCCGCCGGTCATGTACACCGCGTCCTTGTGGTCGATGCCGTACGAGGCGGGCGCGCCCGTTCGATTGCTGCAAGCTCAGGAGAGGGAGCTCTTGAGGGACTTGCGGCATGCCATTGACAAGCGCATTGAGAACAAGATTGCGAGCGCTAGGAGATTCGCTGTAAGTAGATATGTTTGTTAGTGAGACTTTACGGCGAAAATAATTATGAGGAAAACGATCAAATATGATGCAGAAATAGAACGACAGGTATCCGAAATGGCCGAAATAACACCTACTACTTCTTGATACAATTCGTTTTTGCTGTGGGAACTTTACGCCATCAGAAAAAGGCCGTCCAAATACATACGTAATAAGAACAATAATTAAAAAATATATATCACCTATTTAAAAAACAATTAAAGTATCTTCATTGGATACTGAAAATGATCTTTCATTTCTCATGACTTCCGTTATATGGAACAGGTTCGCGTGAGGAACCACGCGAAGATGGTTGACTGCTACCTGACGACGTATTACAACCACAAGACGATATTCGGCAACAGGAAGATCATCGCCGACGCCATCATTGAAAACCCTCAGAACTACCACATCTATGAGGGTCTCAGCACACTCACGAATATTTCCAGGTATGTTGCTGCTGGTATTGGCTAATGCATAATACCTAGGAACCTATTAATGAGGTATATTGATTGCCGTGAACCTCATCCTCATTATTTTATTCTTTTAAACTGACGAATAAGTACAGTCACACTATTTTGTGCCATTCAATCCATTCCATCTCTCAGTAAAAATACTACCACTACTATTTGCACTGACGATCTGGACCACTGACTTAATACAGCCGTATATTTTTTTGAACGAACACTACTCGGACTCGCAGGTCTGCTGGAAGATATTTCTTATGAAATAAGCTGTACCTTTGTATACGGGAAATCTGTGGGTCAGTCACACCAAAAGATCGCTGGAGGTCCTGCGTGTCCTATACAACAACATCTTCAGAATGTTGTTGGGGTTGCCTCGCTTCTGTAGTGCATCGGAGATGTTTGCGATGTACCGCACTGATGGTTTTCATGCAGTTATCCGCAAGAAAACTGTATCCCTGATCTGCAGAATGCGTGGCAGCTGCAATGGAATTCTGAGGACTGTTGCAGATAGGATGTCTTCTCCACTATGGAGATGTCTTATCGAACGTGTAATTTAATGTTTTTGAATGTAACCTTAATTATTGTAGTTTGATTATTATTGGAGATATTTAATTTGATTCAAGATAATTTAATTTCATCTAATTTATATTGATCAAATTTAATTTAATTCAATTTATTTATTTTAAACTAATCTAATTTATTTTCTCTAATCTAATGTGTCTTTAATATGGATCGAGTTATCCGAAATAAATTAATTTTATTTTATTTATTTATTTATTTGTGCTCTTCTGTCTTAACGTAATGTCCTGTCATGAATTTTGTGTGTGCATAAATAAATAAATAATACGTGTTTCCAGGTACGACCTGCCCGACCCCGAGACGTACCGGGACTTCTTCCGGTTGAATCCCCTGTTCGAGTTTCAGCAGTTGTCGGCGACGTGTACGTACTTCCGGGGCTGTCCCATCACGCGGCTCGACGTCGCCATCGCTTACGACCTGCCCGAGCTCGTCGGCAAGTACAAGAAGATGGTGGAGACCGCTACGCCCCAGGGCATGCCCAAGAGTTGATGCCTCCGCGAACGAACGAACCCCACACCACACTATACACCCGCTTTTTAATTTTAGCCAATTGGATTGGACATTTATTTTGGGCACATTTTGCATTTCTTCATCTAATCGGGCATCAAATCACTAGTTATTTTTCGTTACATCGCATTTCTGTAATTTATTTTGCTTAATACTCGCTTGTTCCTGTTTTTGAGATGAATGATGTCGTATCGTATGTTTTATTGTGATTTTCTTCGTGCGTTTATTAGTGGTGATGATAGAAAACGCAAGACAACTTCCAATCCTAATTATCAAGGTGTTTTTATACATGTCTCAAAAATGCAATAAATTACTAGTCATTATTGATGAAGTTTGTTAGTTACTCTTGTATCTATACTAAGGTTATGTAAATGTAGGTATTCCTACTACTAGGTCTAATAAATCCCGTACTTGAGCGGTGTTTGCCGTGATTATTTCTTTGTTAGTTATTAATGAGACACAATGTGACTATGTATTTAAGTAAAAAAATAAATAAAAACCATCGATGTTTTATTTTATCCTCATTTATGTATAGTTGCAGTAGACTCTGTTGTGATATAACTGTACTGTAGATGGCGATGCGGGCTTTGTGAATTTCGAATCTCTTGAAAATACTGGAAAAAGACATGTTTTTTTTTTAATGTGCCATCCGACTCATCTGACATGGCCAAAATTCAATTTTTTCGAAGTTTAGCATTTTGCAAATCAGTGTCAATTAATATATGAAGGTTTTAATTATTATTAACACTTAAAACGGGATATTTACCGTGTTTGTTATTTATTTCGAGTTTCCGATGCTGCAAACGCCATGACTGACACGCATGAACAGAAGTTATTGTGGGTGGGTGTTGTGGGTGTAGTAGACAAAACTATCTACCCTCTTCCTTATTCGTTTTTTTGTTTGGTACAACTGACACAGTCACTCATAACTCGATTTTGTTTTCGACATTCAACTGGATTTTGACCTCGACACACAAAAATCACCATCCCGGTATATTTAAGATTATGTCCCGTTCTAGTGTTAATAATAATGTCAATTTCAAGACTCATAAGGTTTAAATTATTATAATTGTTTAAAGCGATGTTTGTTTCGGTCGCAATTTATATTTTAATCTACAAACCCGACACTAACCTACGACTTGCAAAAAACAAGCAATATTGAATTTCGCGGGTTACTACCTTTTGCCTAACTGCCTAGCTACAGCCACACAGGGCCACACCGAGCACAGCAAGAACTTGAATTGGGGTTACTGCCAAGAGCCTAAAGCCTATTCTCTGTACTAATTGGGGCCTGTATTCACCGCTGAGAAAATGAGACAATTTTATTCGATTGGATTTGTAATTTGGCGATCATTTCAATTCTCTTGCTCGACTTTTTAATCTATGGAGAAGTACGTCGATCCTATATTGTTCTGTGGTCGATCCTCTTTGGGTTGATTCATGATTGCTCAATGCTGTATTGCTGTCAAACTGTCAATTATCAAAAACTTGACAATCGAAATCGTTGAACTCTGCTTTTGTTGGGCAATTTTGAAATTTATTCATTTAAAAACCTACAAGGGTCGTTGGTGTGGGTAAATATATAAATCCTTTATATCGATCTAAACAAATATTTAGTTATGCACACGGATTTGGCAGCCCATTTACATACCGATGAATGTAATGTTTTCATACGAAAGTTAATGGATTGTCACACCGAGGTAGGTAAGAAGTAAACATAATTGCATAACAAATCAAATAAATATTTGAAACAATAGACTCATTTTCCACAATTATGTGTTAAACACGTTATATAACCTGTGAATACTTATCTGAAAATTAAAATAACCTATATCACACGAAGCACGCCAAGTGTTTTTTTTTGTCAAATACTCCATAGTAAAAAATGTCTTTGATATGATTTGAATAATATAGAAGGGCCATTTACTTAATAAAATGTGGTTTTTGTTCTAGCATCCATTTCGAAAGTTTATTGGATACTGCAATGATTATGACCGGGATATGAGAAAGTGTTTAAAAGGTGAGCGCATTGCACGACAAACTGCAAACTTAGAAGAATCCCGTAAACGCCACGCTGAAATCCGAGCGCGAATACTAGCACAAGAGCGAGCTAACCAAGCCAGTTAAAATAGCAAACTCTGCACAAATCATAGCATTTATTTTTATGACAATGGAGGCAAACATACTAGATTCAATACCAGACCTGAACAGCCTAAAGTCATTTACAGAAAGATATTTTAGTAAGAGATATATTACAGATGTTGATGGAATAAAGAATAATGACATTATGATAATGTTCCACTCAAACAGGATTGCCCTCTTGAGCCTGGCACCAAGTCATTTCTTTTTCAGTAAGAATGAAGAGTACAAAGTGAATTATACTGTAGGTAAAGTAGACCGGTTGAAAAACTCTGTGAGGGGCAAGAGTAAGAAGGGTGGTCAGCAATTAGGTCCCAAGTCTGTCATTTGCAAAATAGAGTTTGAAGATGGCACAGGCTTTGACATACCTTGTTGTATGAAAGGGACATTAATTGAAGTGAATGAAGAGTTAGTTAATGAGCCGAAGCTCCTGAAGGAATTACCAGATGCTGATGGTTACATCGCTATTATTTTGTCAAGTATTGCTATTTCCGAAGCCACTAAGAGTGAATTGTTAACTCATGAAGACTATTTAAAAGTATTGGATAGTTGTGAAATAAATAATTAGAATAGACTTTATAATATAGTGCTGTTGTTTTATTTATGATTTTATTAAATTTTAATCTTCTGAAGATAATCTAAAATCACACCCTCTTTCAAAATAATTAATTAAATTAATCAGTTTGAAACAACTGTGGTTTACATTCAAAACTGAAGTGTCTATAAGAATAATCTCCACAATGGCTGGACTGATTATGCTGGGACTCTAACTGTGGCAGATACCTGTACTATTATTTTAGTAAAAATTAAAGAGTACTATGCAAAAAATGAAAAGCCATGAAATTGTTAGGAAATATATTTTTACAATAACATTACGCAGACAAGTGTGTGCAACAGATAGTTAGAAAAAAGTTGGGAGGTCTAATCTAGCTAATTTAAAAATCTAGTTGTTTATGTGACTGATTTTTTTCGGATGTGTGAAGTAATTTATAGCTGCCGCGTATACCTACTTATAGTACGGCCAACGAGAAGCGACACGAAAGGTCATTAACCTAAAGAACAACTGTGGCGTTGACAATCTAAAATTTAGCTTTTTCCATCTTGTGCCTTTATCGTAATGTCTCGTTCTCCCGGCAAAAACATGACGATTAAGAAGGGTTCGCCAACATTCGGGCGGCCATTATAGATGGGGTTTTAGCATGGGTTTTGTTTACATTTGGTATCGCTTCTCGTTGGCCGTACTATACTATAATAAGGTAAGGGTCTGTTTACATGGCACACTAATGACCATTGCCAATCTGGGCAAAAAATACACAAGCGCATTCAAACTCGTGTGTCGTGTGCAGTTTGCAATATATTTAAGGCCGGTCGTTTCAATACTAAAATGCTTGAGCGTATCTGCGTCAGTAGTATCCATTAATATCAGAAAGGAGTTATCTGTTTTTTTATTTACTTCTATAATGTAGTCGTACATACATAAGACAAAACTTACACAAACACAGTGTAATGGAGCAAGATCTATTATCATTAACTCACTATCTATTTTAGATAGCGTGAAATGTGCCCCAACAAACACCTACCCCCACTACCGACGGAATGTAACATAATTACTTATCAGGACTTTACCGACTGACCCCTGACATTTCTTATAACCACTACAGATATTGTTTAGCCAGATGTTGTAATCATACAATTAAAAGAGTTTGGACTGTGAAAATGTGTTCAATAGCACTTCGCCGCGTTCTGTTTGCACCAAGAGTAATTCCTGGGACAGTATACCTGCGATGGTACAGTGATGAGTCCAAAGCAACGAAGACACCGCTGTACAATTTACACACGCAATATGGAGGTAAAGTGGTTGATTTCGCCGGTTTTCTCCTACCAGTTCAATATTCAGATTTAAGTCTATCCGAGTCACATTTGTTCACAAGAAAAAGTGCTTCGATTTTCGATGTTTCTCACATGCTGCAAACGAATGTGCGCGGCAAGGATTGTTTGTCCTGGTTCGAATCGATATGCCCAGTCGATTTGAAGGGAATGAAGGATGGTTCTAGTTCCCTCACCGTGTTTTTGAACGACAAAGGTGGAATAATAGACGATTTGATTGTGACTAAAGTTAATGCTGAGACTTTATACATCGTCTCGAACGCCGGGCGATTGGAAGTAGACAAGCAGCACATGAAAGAAACGTCGGAAATATTTCGGAAACAAGGCAATGACGTAAACGTTGAGTTCTGGGAAACTAGCGAGAGAGCCCTGATTGCGTTACAAGGACCGAAAGCTGTTGCAGTCTTGCAGAATCTAACCGACATATCTGTAGAGGATTTAACGTTCATGACATCCAGATTGGGCACAGTTGCAGGAGTTGACTGCCGTGTAACTCGATGCGGATATACTGGTGAAGATGGCGTGGAGATATCAATACCGGCGCAAAAAGCAGAAGAAGTTACGGAAGCTTTACTGCAGTCTAGTGACGTAAAACTAGCAGGTCTCGGTGCTAGGGACTCGCTGCGTCTAGAAGCTGGACTATGCCTCTATGGCAACGACATCGACGAAAGTGTCACCCCCGTCGAAGCAAACTTAACTTGGTTGATTGCTAAAAGGAGGCGCACTGATGATAACTTTCCGGGATCATCAATGATCTTGCGACAAATCAAGGAAGGCGTTGCTAAGAGGAGAGTGGGCATCCGATTAGAAACCGGACCACCGGCAAGGAAAGGCGCAGTTTTGAAGGACGCGAAATCTTCGGAAACTGTGGGTGCTGTGACTAGCGGTTGTCCAGCCCCTTCACTTGGTGGGAATGTGGGCATGGGTTACGTCAGTGAAAGTCTGAAGAAAGCTGGCACTGAACTGTATGTGAACATTAGAGGCAAAGATGTCCCCTGTGTAGTCGCCAAAATGCCTTTTGTTCCTTCAAAATACTACATAAAGAAATAAAAAACTAATTTACAAAATGATACTTTTATTTACAAAACTTTTTACACAACAGATATAATGCTCCATACTATAAAATATAATTCGTTACTCATTCTACAATTCAAATTACTATTAACTATTTAACACAATAATAATTGAAATTAACATTAATTTTATTATATAACAAGTCTTTTTCATAGTAAAAGGCCATGTATATGAACAAATATAGTCGATTTCTTAATTACCTTACCACTTTTGACAACAATGTCTAATAAACTGAAATATCCTAAAGGTTGAAACTATGCAATGGAGGCACTGGCCTTGAAATTTAAAAAGCCTTGCTGTTTTATGACGTATAACTCACTTGCTACCTTAAAGGTGGTAAAGTAATTGTATGGTCGACTACACACCTACTTAACAGAAATGATCACATAATGATAAAAGTAAAACTGGACACGTCACAAGGAATGTGAGATATTTTTGCACTCTATTGTGTAATACTGTTTCTCATTTCATTATTCTACAATGTACTTAACTATCACAGGAACAATTCACTATATGGTTAATGGAATGATCTGGTTTTATAAATTTAATTCATCAAAATAAAAAAAATCGATGATATTATTCTATGTGGGGCTTGAGCGATTGTCATAGTTTATACGCAGTCTTAACGTTACAGTTATCAGTGCTCCCTGAGAGATATGCCTTGCATTACCCTTTTTAAAACTTTTTATAATACTTTTAAAATCGTTAATATACTTTCTACATTAAGTACAAATACTGGGGCTTTAGAATGTCTTACTTTTAGTTTCAAACAGTCGTTTTGTTGTGACAGTTAGTTGCAGCCGGCGCGGTGCAGTCCGCCGTCACTTGTAATCTTTCAAATAATCCCAAAAGTTGGACTGTGTCAACCGCGTAAAATCATCGTTGAGCTTATTTATCTTTTCTGTGTACTGAAAATAAAACAATACTTTTATTGGTGTAGCTAAAAATCTAACACCTAAAAACATGTTCATGTTTTCACTAACTCTAAGCGACACCTAGCGTTCGTGAACATAGTCAATAGATTATTAATGAGCGCACTTATATCTGAATGGGTTTAGGATGTGTTGTTTAATTGTTTTTTTTTTTTATTACAATAGAGAACATAAACCACGAAAAGAGCAAGTAAAACGTTCTGCTTATAAAAATTGTGATATGGTATTTAAAAAAAATCTCCAACAAAGTGCGAGTCATTCTCGCGCGGAAATCATTCCATTCCACCAAAACTACAACTATAGTTTTATGACAGACAGATCGAAAATCAGGAAGATGGCGTAAGCCAATTATTTGGCACAAACATCAAATGATCGGTAGTCAAAATGTTGAAATGAATAGCCAAGATCCAATTTTGATACTTACATCAGGTTGCTTAGAACTCTGCGCCTGCTCTCGTTTTCCTTTCTTTTCGTCGTCCAGCCTAAGGTTGATATAATAAGTCAACTGATTCTGCAGCTTCACGAATATCTTCCTGTACTCGGTCTGTATTCTATTCATTTCGTTGTTCACATGACAATCCTTTTTCGACACGTAATCCTGTAAAAATAAAAATTTATTGTTTTACTTGAATACAATCCATATCTGGGATTTTGGGAAGTGTTGTTAGTGCCGAAAGGAAAGGTAGAAGTAGTACATTCCACCAGTTGTATTAAACTGGAAGTCCCTTGTAATAGTAGCGAGCTTATTGGCACAAATCGGATATAAATCTAGGCTCTGTGGTTGTTACTGAGAAATTCCTTATGTAATACCCTAATAACACTTTGCCTGTCGTGGTATACGAACTAAGGACCTAATTTTCAGCAGCACTAGACCAACGAAGCAGTCCTTACTTAATTAAATTTCGCCTGTTCAAGGAAAAACTTCATAATTCTCTTATTAACGTAAATTTGTATACCTTATAAGTTAAAATAGTCTTCTTAGCATTCCTATACTTGTCTTGAATGATCGTATGATCCGCCTCTAACTTGTCATACTTCTGTTCAAGTTCATTCAGCTTTGTTTGTAGTTCTGCTAACTTTGCTTTCATTACAAAACATTCTTTAGCGGTTGAATTATATCTTAGTTTAAAACTTTCTCTTTCAGAATTTAGAACATCTTCTAACGACTCGAGTCGCAGTGCTTTTTCTTTGTACTTCTCGGCTTTTTGTTTCCAATCCGATATAGTTTTGGACTGGTCCAATAAAGTTTTGTACTGATCCTTCGCTATTTGACATTCTTCTCGTAACACATTATGCTCTTTGATAAGTTCCGATATTTCATTTTCTTTTGCATCGAGTATTTGCGTTATTTTCGCTCTCTCGTCGAGTATGAAATCTTTCAAAGCATCAACTTCTTTTGCTTTTCTTTCGAGTAGTTCTTTTATTTTTGTTATCGTTTCGAAGTGTTCGTTTTCGATTTCTTTAATTTTTCTCGCACAGTTCATTTCGACAGTTTTCATTTCTAACGTAAACTTTTCAGCTATCTGATCCCTAATGGCTTTCTCTTTTACCATGAGGGCTGTCTGTAATAAATAATATATTGTGATTTATTTCCATTTACATTGTTACTAGAACGTTATAAATACTAGTTAAAGACAGCAGTTGTAACAGGTAGTATCCCATTTCGATATAACGGGTACACGAATTAAATTAAATAATTTTGGTATGTTACCGCTGATAGGAAACGAGGAGTCTTTTTACATGGAGCGCATGTCGGCGTGTGTGTCCGCTTCGCTGGCTCCCCGTGTTGGTCCCCATACTGAGCTGTTCATAAAGAGTTACAAACCTTGGTAGCTAGCGCGTCATCACAGTTCTGTACGAGCTGCTCGGTGCTAGTGTTCCGAGGTCAGCGTGTGAGTCCGCTCTGCTGGCTGCTCCGTGCAGGTCCCCATGCTGCGCTGTTGATAAAGTGTTACAAACCTTGGCGGCTAACGCGTCATCACAGTTCTGTACGAGCTGCTCGATGCTAGAGTGTTCCGAGGTCGGCGTGTGCGTCCGCTCCGTTGGCTCCTCCGTGTTGGTCCCTATGCTGCGTTGTTCGCGTAGTTTGTTGAAGCGTTCTATGATGTATTGTTGGAAGAACTCCGCTTTGGTTTTCAGCTCCTTCATTAACGTTTCATTGCTTTCCTGTGCAGCTGAAAGCAGAAAAAGAGCATTAGTTAAGTAAACATTTAATATACGCCCAATAAATTTCCAGAAACATATTGTTAGACTAATTATATAAATTGTGAACTCACCTAGCTTGACAGTACATTTGCTAAGTTGTTCATCCAAGTATTTGATATGTTTTATATTTTTTTCACACTGTGTGCATGGTTCCCTTTCTTTTCGCATTGCTGACTTTTCATCTATCAAACAAAAATGTTAAAAATAAACTTTAAAAATAAAACAAAAAAAGAATGATGTCTCTATATTTTACAAGTTTTTTTTTAAAAAAAAACACTGTTTTTTCACTAACAGTTTAACTATATTGTGTCAATTGAATACTCCCACCACGAGCATGGCGCTTGCAACAGCATCGCATTATCGAGAAGCTTACAAGAATAACAAAACACTGAAGATATCTCGTAAGTGATATCTTATTTTATATTTTTGATACCAAAAAAAAGCATACCTTGTAAGTACTTATCAAGTTTTTCGGTAAATTCCCTCTGCTTATCAGTAAACTCTCTTTGCAACTCCGATATTCTCTTGTTAGCTCTTTCCAACTCTTCTTTCGAGTTAGTCAATTCCGCTGCCAATTTCTCCAACTGCTGCTTCTGCTTCTCTAATCTTTCTACATACTCTTTCTCTTGTGATTTGTAGAGTTCTTTTTCCTTTTGTATTTTTGATTGTAAGTCTTTTAGTTCTCTTGATACTGTATCGCGGGAGCTGCACGCCTGTAAATAAGTCGTTTATTACTTACTAGCTGGCGCCCGTGGCTTCGCACGCGTGATATAAAAAAAAGTATCCTACGTGATATTATAGAATTTTCTTGTAACCTAACTTATGAAACTAAATTGGACGAACAATTACGATAATTCTTCATACCTGTAGATATAAATTCTTGAGCTCCCCATTCTCCTTGAGCGTATCTTTGAGCTGTCCGCTGTACCGTTCCAGTTCACGCAACAAGTCCGCGTTCGCCTCCTGCACTATGGAAGCGCGACTGCCCTTCTCTGCCTTTAACTTGTCGTAGTCTAACTCTAGTTGCGTGTGCTTCAGATCCAGCTAGAGTAAGGGAAATAAAATAAGGTTATCAATAAATAAAATTCTCAAAAACACAATTGGTTTTCTATATTGCATGGCAACTTATGGCAATTTGTTAATTTATGTTTTGTTGACCACTGCTCGATTACTTTTTCTACTTCTATAACTGTGTATGTGGTGTACTGATCAACTCGATAATCTATCAACAAGCTTTCACGACAACCATATTATATTCCTTAAATTAACACCTATTAACTAAGCCGAATCGCACTTGTACGTCTCCCTAATAGCGTTTATTTTTTCTCTGGACTCTTACTTGGCCAGTTACGAAGATATTGAAAGAAAATTATGCTTTTTGATTTTTTTTGCTACCTATGCGGTTGTCGTCTGTTTGACTGGCCAATCCTGTGGGTTCCTAAGAATAAAGCCTCCAGCCAGAGCAAAAATCTTAAAAACTAAGCAACAACACGCTAAGGGCACACTCCGTAAGTTACGAGTATCGGCTTAGGTCGTCGCTGAGGGAGGAAAGCAAAGGGACGACTGGATTTATTTGTGGACTGGTTTGAAGGGACGGGTGGGAGCATTATTACTTTGATTTAAATCCCCCGTGACCCTTTTAGTACTCAGTGCACCAATTCGCACAATGCTTTGAGTGCATTACATTGAGTCCTATCGTAAAACGTACGCGAGTTGTTTGAATGAGATAACGCGGTGAGTATGAGAGGGTGAGTTTGAGTCAGTACAAGTCTGAAACTGCCTCACGCTCCGGCCGGGCGGGAAACAGCGGAAAAGTCATTTTCATCCCACCATCTCGGAAAGAGTATTTTTAATCTTCAATATCTGAGTGGAAAAGCCGTTTTTATTCTCTAGAGCAGCGGTCGGCAACCTCTTGGCAAGCAAGGGCCGCAAGGTGACAAATTAAACTAAAGGCGGGCCGCAGTCATTTTACTCGCATTAACCCAAGAAGCCCAATATGCCTGCTCATTATAATTGGTCATATTCCATAAAAAAAATACCATTCAAAATTGTTAAAACATAGGTAATTTAATTCGTACACGTAATACTTTTTTTTTTGTTTTTGGGGTGGGAATTCGTCGAATAACTTTGACCCATGTTCCTTCTATTGCCCTTTGTGTTCCGCGGCCGCGGTATCTTTTTCGAACAACCCGCAAACCCGGCAGGCCCCTCTGCTTTGCTGATATCTCTTTGAGGCGCGCGTGAAACAAGCGCGCCGTCGACACGGCCGGTCCTCAATAGACGAACGAACGGTGAGCATTGCGTCCGCAGGCTCGCATCTACGGTGGCCGGGAGTCGTCTCGCGGCGCCCGGCACCCATGGTGACTCCCGCGGCGGCTGGGTTGGTTTGAGGTTCTCTCCCTCAAACGCCCGGCCAACTCCTTTGCTAGCATTACTACTTCGCAGAAGGAGGTGACCGCTTCCTATCCCTCTCACTCCGGACTATGGAATAAACCAAGGACGGACGCGAGAGATAGCCGCCGCCGGAAGTGCTCCACGAAATTCCACCGGCTGTCGAGGACGATTCCCAGGAACTTCATCGTCGACCCGACACCGATGCGAACCCCTCATGCCATCAGCTGGGATCCCGACGGTGGCGTATTCCTGCGGCCATAAAAGACCATGTCCTCGGATTTGTGCGATGCCACCTCAGGACCCAGTAGCCGGATCCTCTTCGCGACTATCGCAACCCCGCGTGTCATTGTTTCGAGTGAGGCGGAGAGGAGGAACGGCTCCAAGGCCGATTTCTGTGCGACACCGCACGACATGTCTCGCCGGTTCCACTCTTCAGAGCGACCGGGGTAGATGCATGATGGCGTCGAGCGCCTCCCGAAGAAACCATACTGGTGCTCCGCAAGATCCGGCCCCGTCCCCACAAGGTGCCCGACGAGGCGGTTTGCAATTACTCTTTCAAAGAGCTTGCCCACCTCGTCGACCACTATGAGCCAGAATGCGGACGGAGAGTCCGCAAAGCGCTCCGGCTTAGGTATGAGGACCAGCTTCCCCGTCTTCCAACGAAGTGGGAACTGGCCCCTCTCCAAGCATGCAAGCATCTTAGGAGTCCTAGTAGTCGGGGCCCGAGAGCCTCCAAGGCCAGGACCCAGGCTTTGCCGTGCAAGCCATTGGGACCCGGGGTGGTATTTTTGGCTGTAGAATAGTGTTCAAATGCTCATCTGTAAGACGAGAAGCATATTTATTTTTTCTATTGTTGACAATTAAAAAATTGTAATGAACTGCTTAGCAAACTTTTTCAAGTCGTCAAAGTCAGATGGCATTTAACAAGATCATTGAATTCATAGAAGGAGCTCTGATATTATCAGATAGTATGACACATTTCAAAGTGTTGCCAAGCAGAGGGGTTAAAAGGCGCGCTTACTTAATGCGTTGATTTTGGTAATAATTAAACTTATTTGCATAACATTCACGGGCCGCAAGGAAGACGTCCGCGGGCCGCGACCCCTGCTCTAGAGGATAAAGTAAATTGAATTTAGAACATCGTGTGCACTAAGTTTGTGAATTAAAAAAAACATTAAACCTCTTTACTGCTACCTCTATGGTGCCGAATATATCATACAACTTTTTTTTAATTTGTTAGAAACTCAGACTCGGAACCTTCTTGGTGTTTTTTTCAATTTGCTTTGTACGCGGTTCTTTACGCGGCATTTTTTCACGTCATTGTTAAACCTTATATTAAAAACAAGAAACTTGAAAACAAGTGAAAAAACTAAAATGAGTGATTCTAACGAGGAAGTTTGTTTGACGCCAACAGAATTGACTGAAACTGTTAATAATGCACAAATGAGCTTTCTCCCTCAACAATCCGATATGTTCAACACGTGGCGACTAGCAAAAGGAGCCAAAACTTTCTCAGAATACGTTTTGCTGGCATATTTTATAGAATTATCCGAAAACAAGAAAGCAAGCACTCTATGGAGTACGTATTCGATGCTAAAAGCAACAATAAAGATGAAAAAAGACATACATACCGATACCTATCCCAAATTAGTGGCATTTTTAAAAAGCTGTTATGAAACACACCTAACCATCTCCCTCTCTCTCCAACATTCACGCCAAGGGAATCCGATGAATCGGTACAACTATTAAGTATGACAGATAGTTTACCGAAAAACAGTACACAAGTGACTAACACCAATATTACAGTACCAAACAAAAATATTACACTCACTTACCTGTCATAATGTAGTAATTAATACCTAAACTGAAATAAAAGTGTACCTATCTTGTGATTGTAAACGTTTTTTTTTTGCATTTAGTCATTTCCTCGCTGAGGTGGAATGAAAAGTTACGTGTTGCACTCGAGTGCAAAGATTTTTCACCTCGTGCTCTTTTGATTCCCTCGCTAACGCTCGGGATTCTAATTTTGAATCACTCGCTGCGCTCGTGATTCAATTTTAGAATCCTTCGCTTGCTCGGTCATCAAAATTGAACACGCGGTTAAAAAGCAACTTTGCACTCTTGTATAACAAATAACTATTGATGATTTCCCAACCGCAAAAAACAATCGAAAAACGTGGCTATTCCTCCGATGTTTCGGTTCTCCAGCAATATTTTTTACCTACCTAGAGTTACTTAGTTTAATGTACAGAAAGTTTTGTTGACGAAAAATGGTGTGCATATTCTCAACTTACATTTTTCAGTTCACTCCGGACTTCCTCAATTTCAGCTTGTAGTGCCTCATTCTGTTGCTTATAGCTTTCCAACAGCTCGCTGTCAGAGTTACTGCCGAGCAGTTCAAGCTTGTTCTGTAGAACTGCCATGCGAGAATTTAGCTGCATCTCTAGACCTTTCTGCTCTTCTAGTTTTGCTCGGAAGTCTAACTCTTGTTTACGATGCTGTTCAATTTTCTTGTCCCTAAAAATATAAAACGCTTTAGAGTAACATTTTATTTCTCGTATTCTTCTCAGCAAACACATTTGATTCAATAAAAACATCGTGCGCCATATTGGATTTGGAATGATCCATGCATTGATATGCAAACTAAACATTTGTGCAAAATTTTTGCTTAAACGGAAACAGGAAGGTTAACGACTTCTTTTTAAAAAAATCTTACTAGTTAAGTAAGTTTTTTTTTAAAAATAAGTCGTTATTATAAGAAGCGTGTTAATTAATTCCATGGGGTTTTGTAGATAAGTTTTATGTAAACGTAAGGCACGACGCCTTCAAAGACTAATGTCAAGCTGTGGTCTACAAGCGATTTCTTACCTTTTGCTAATTTCTTCTTGTAACGACGACAACTTTTGCATCTGTATTTTGTATCGACTCAGTACTTCTTTAAGAGTTGACAACTTCCCTGGAGAAGGAGGTTCACCTGAAAAGAATACAGTTTGTTTTATTTATTGCACACTGCCCTCGTAGTACACCTGCAACTATGCGATGGTTACAACATGGTAATGGTTATACATAATTCAGAGGTAGATGCTGAACTGTATCTTACTATTTCAATACCTTCATAAACAATAGCATAAGTGTTATTCTGACTTCACAATATTACAGCTTTTACATTGAGCTGTAATATTGTGTAGTTTTATGAAAATCCGTTTAGTAGGTTTCGTGTGAAAGGAGTAACAAACATCCATGGTCGCAAACAATCACGTTCATAATAGTTATTTGCTGTCGTTTGTTGCTCGTTCACGCAGCAGAAACTACTGAATGGATTTCTATATATTTTAGCACACAGATAGTTTATAACCGAGACTAACACATGGGAAATTTTATCCCGAGATTTAGTGTTTATTTGATTGGCAGTAGTTTTTACACAAGACTACATGTTGATTATATATTTTAGTAACTTACCAAGGTATGTATTATCAGGTAACGACTCCATTAAAATCTGATGTAGTGTCGTTCTCCAATGTTCATATTCCTTCTGAGTTCCAGCCAACTTGTTTCTGAATAGAACTAATTCGTGTGCCGTCACTTCAAGCTTAGACTGCAATGGAAAAAAAAAACAATACTTTTGAATACTTTTATAAACTTGAAGCTTTGATTGATAATCTTCTAATTTCTGGAAGTTGGAAAAAATACTAGCAAGAATAGACGTCAATATAACAGATGTCTTTTCCCAACTATACTATGATCGGCTTTCAGTCTAGCCCGATGCAGCTAACACCAGTATGTTGTATGGAGCAACTGCCTATTCCCACCAGTCCTCTGCTAGAGCCAGCCCGCGCTGCTGAGCCAGTAAGTTCAAATCAGCCCATAAATAATATCACTCAGATCCAGCCTGTCCCTTTGCTGTCCTCCCTCAGCGACGCCCTACCCCACAGGGGGTGCCCTTAGGGTGTAGTCGCTTTGTAAGTTTTTGCCCTGGCTGGAGGTATTAATTTTTAGGCATCCACAGGATTCGCCCGGTTAAGCAGACGACAACCTCTTAGGTTGAACTGTGAGAATTCAGAAAAAAAACTGCCTATCTGACCTACAGAATTGAAAATCACCTTACAAATATTTTGGAACAGAACCCTTGTAGATTGGTCTCAACAAACATGGACACAATAGTAGAACCGAAAAGTATTATTTACCTAGCTTCCGCCCGCGTATTCGTCCGCGTGGCATAGTTACTTTGCTAACTTTAACCCGCGTAATGATCGAAAAAAATATATCTTTCTCTCCCCTTTTCTTCCTTCTTTCTCCCCCTTTTTTTAAATTAGCCTATGTTCGTCTCCAGGTTCCCAACTATCTCTGTACCAAAATTCATCAAAATCGGTTTGGCCATTTATGCGTGAAGAAGTAACAAACAAACTCACTTACGCTTTTATAATATTAGTTAGGATATCGGAACTACTTACGCCCAGCTCCTTCACTTGTTCCCTCGCCGCATTCCTCTCAGTGGTCAGTTGAGACACCTTCTCTTTGAGCCGCGTAGTCTCTCCGTTGACAAGCCTGCTCTGTGCCGCCTCTAGTTCGCTAGCTAATCTGTTGATAGTCGCCCCTTTTTCAATCAATATGTCTTCTTTCTCTCTGTCTTTTTCCATGCACCGTCGTTCTAATGTCTTTATTTCGTTGTCCTGTAAAATTGAATATTTTAAATGATATAAATTTTGATTAAATATTTTTATGTAAGAAGAGGGTCAATTACCGCGGTCTCGGAACATAAAGGGCATAAGAGGGAACATGAGTGGGTTTTAGTCAGTAGGAAGTACAAGTCGGACAGTCCCTGTCCGACTTGTACTTCCGCTCCGCCCTGAGCGGGGGAAGTTATTTTATGATTTCCCAAACGCAAAAAATAGGATCAAGAGATACTTACTTTATCGTCTAGTCTATTTTTAGCTTTGGTCAAGTCGTTTTGTAGTCTTTCCACTTCGTCGCGATGCCTGAAATAATAAAAGGAAAGTATTTTAAATACATTTTGCGGTTAGTTATAATGTGAGACCAATTTATATTTAATATTTGATAATGCTTCAAATAATGTTTTATACATACCTATCTTGCTGTTCCCTAAATATAGCATCAGTGTCATGCGTGTGTGCAACCTGCAAGTTACATACAAGTTTATAAATAATTTTGTTTGTTTTCTTAAAAAAAAATGATGCTCTTAAGAAGACCTTAACAGCAGTCCGCAGTGAAAAGGTCGGCCAACTATTGTTAAAACGTTACACAGAAAGCAATTATGTGGCGAAGGCAATTGAGCGATGTTGCTGCCGCGGGTTCCAGTTGATTTCACCTTCAGAAGAGCTTTTTCAGAAGTGATTGTTGTAACGTATAATCTTAAATAAGTTTCTTATATTTTACCTGTAGAGTATGAAGTCTTTGCTGTACATCTTGGAGACTAATATTAGCTGAGCGTAGTTCTAGTTTGAGCTGCTCCTTCTCTTGGTCACTCTCCACCAACTTGTCAGTCAGATTTGTGACTTGCTGCTCCAGCTCTATCAACTTGTGCTTGCTTGATGCTGAAAGAAATTTCAAGGTCATCATTCTTTTGCCCTTATCCTGATTTATTTGGGGTTGGTGCAGCATGTCTTCTTTTACTACACTTCTCTATTGCCGGTCATCTTAGCAGTCGCGTTCTCTAGCCAAATTATTATTCATAAAGTCTTTGGAAATAAAGAATAATATTTATTGCAATACTCCTCCAAGTTTGTTCATAAAAGCTGATCCAAACATAGTGTGTGGGAAGTGGGAAGTGTAATGCTGAAGAAATGACATAAAATGCTGGCAGCAGTTACATTCAACATTCTGGCAAATAATATAAATATTAGTTGCCGTCACCACGTGACCCTGGCAGAATAGTCGACATCGGCACAGTTGCCAAAGAAGAAACAAAAAAATATCAACAATCTGTCACTGTGTTTTGTTTCATCATTCATTCATTACCTAGATTAATAAAATACAATTAAAGTTGCACCTGTTCTATGCCATAACAAAATAACAGCTGTATTACAAAAATAAAAGTTGATATAGCATAGTATGGTTACCAAGTAAGTGATGGGCTTCTTGCAGGGACAATTCGGCCTTGTCCCTGTCATTGATAGCAGCAGCCAGGCGAGCTCGCAGGCTGTCGATTTCTGTGTCCAGCTTCTGCATCTGACCAGCTAATTGTTGACATTCTTTGACACGAATCTGTCCAAGAAATTGAACTATCATCAGCATTATTTAGTTAATAAATTATAAGTCTTTATAAAAATAAGAACAAACTTCTGTATTAAAAATTTGAAGCTGGGAAGTTGTTAAACATTATTTTAGCATTTAATTTTAGTTTCAAAGCGAATTTCAAAGCAAGAGGAGGCTTTTACTCATTTGTGAGCCACAATGTAGTCTAGTAAAAAAAAGCAAAGGGACTCACCATAAATGCCTACCGCTAAAGAATGCATCACAGGTAGGGACCAAATAGGTTAACCATCTATGGATTTTAATTGGTTTATTTTTTAGGGTTATATGAAAAGCCCTAGCATAGAGGTTAATCAGAAGAATTGAGAATTAAGTTTTGTACGTTAAAACATTGCAAGAAAGTGATGATCTTTCATTTTTTGTCCTAAATCGTCAATTTTGGCCTTTTTCTAGTGTTTTTAGTTAACACTAGTAAAAGGCCAAGTTATTGGTATGCTTCTTAAAAAGATAAAAGTACTAACATCATACGCACAATGATCCTACTGGAAGGATTTGATGAACCAATCTGCCAAAAAGCAAAGTCCACATAAACAAGAAGTGTACTTACGTCATACATAACTTTGAGTTGTTCATTGTTCATATACTCTTGTCTCTCACAATTGTTCATACCACCATTCATGTGACCTGTAAATTACATTATTTTTGTAATAAGTTTTACTTTTACATTAAACTCCATCAATGTTTAAGTGCCGCCATAGTGAAAATAAACTGCTTTCTAAATATCCTAGCATACAAATTGCTTATTTATACCTCTGTAATCCTGTTGAAAATAATGATTCTGTCCATCACCAGCGCCGTAAGGACTGAACTGTGCTTTCAAGGTTTCCTCCTGGTGTCTCATATGTCCTACATGGTTCTTAGGAGTCTCGCAGTATAGCTTGGGAGACTCGGAGCCATGCTGATTCTCTTTTAAGTGGTTGAGAGACTCCACATAAGTTGGGGGTAAACCTGTCCTTGCTTGTGGACCTGTTGAGTTTGAAAATACATGAAGGCATAAATGTTTTTATCAAAAACATAAATGGATTTGGATAAATTAAATTTACCTATCATATTGAGATGCAAAAAAGCCAACAACCTACTTAAACACAACTCGCCAAAACTTACTAATAACCTCACTAATGGTCTAGGCTCAAGTTTTTTTTCTATAACTTTTCCTGTCTGATGCCATAGAATCAATACCTAATTAAAATATTTTAATCCTAAAAATAAACCTCTTGAGTATTTAAACTACTACTACAAGCTTACACATTTTCTTTGAAACAACAGGTTGCAATCATATTTTAAAAAACCTGACTTAAAATATTTTAACACAGAGTCATTTTAAACAGAACCTTATAGATTTGTCCAGTTTGTTGGTTTGACAATTCTAACATCCATTTTACTCTAAGACTATTGGCACCATTCATTTGGAGAGTAGATAAATAATTAGGGGTGGCCCTTGATTCATGTAACTGAGGGTCGGTGTCTGTTAATAGGTGTTAAGAAATGGTATCAAAGTTTCTTAATACTTTTATTTCTCAAGTAAATGGTTGACGACATATTTGCTTCAAAGTCGTAAAAATCCCCCCCTCCCCTCCTTCCTCCAATTTCTAAACCAAGAGGCTTCCTAAAAAAATTGCTACTAAAGTCTGCAAGAAATGTAGTTTTTTTCACCTAGCTGCAGCCATAACATTGTTTTTCATTAAGTGCTATGAAAAACTAATTTAATTTTCTGGTTAAGTGTAAATTTACATTAATTAGCATTAAAAATATTGTTACTTTAGTGCTACGAAACCATGCTAGACCGAGTCGCACTTGACCAGTTTTTCTGCTAATTTGCCCAACTCCTGTATCAAAGCAATTATACATTGTGTAATGAGTAACTTCTACTTCATATGAATAAGTAAAACATTTTACAGTTGGTTATTGTATTTTCTATTATTACCTCCATTACTCTGACCTGGGTCCAAAGTATAGTTGCCACTGCTGTTGACTGAGCTGGCTTCATCATCATCCAGCAAGTCGTCAAACGCATTAGCGAGCTTATGCTTCAACTAGAACAAAACATTGAAGTTTACTGTTTGTTTTTATCCTGTGACAGTTTCAATACAACATTGAAGTTACAAATAATGCAATGTTTTTGTCAAGAAAACATAAATCACACAATGTGTACATTTCGTTTCTTTTGAATAGAAGTTTTATTTTCGAAGCTGAAAATGTACCTCTTCATTCCGACGTTTCTGATCCTCAAGTTCTTCCTGTTCTTCAAGCCTATCCTGAGCACTATTGTTTATGTGTATACTCGCGGCGCCTTGGAACAAACTCATTCCGGGTCCATCCATTTCCGTTATTTAGCGCCCCACAATGCGAGGCCTCGCACAGTTTTCACCAAAGGACATTACATTCAAGTTATTGGTTTGCGATGGTAACAATAAACTCCTTTACAACGCGTGTTACGTAGATTTTTTGTAAATTAATAACCAAAACAAGTTTTTGAAAATCGTTCACCAATGTTACCAGCTATTAATGCATAGTGTAGAAATCCTATAAATATTGGCAGTATTTTTCTACCATGCCCTTCTGAATTTCAATATTGTCGCTTGCCATGCTCCATGCAAAAACTTAATGAGGGGTTTTTTTTTCCAAAATGTTACATTTTTGTGTACACTGAACCATTTTTTTTTAAATTAAATGGATATTGATTTGATTGGTGATGCGTATAATCTCTACCCTCCTACATGTATTTAAATACATTACGGTGACATCATTATTAAGTACATACACTCTTTCTTGCATTCAGTCATTTACACATTGATTTCCGACTACCAATTTTAATGTTTGCATAAATCATTTCATACTGGCAACATTCTCTGACACTCGTGAAAGGTCGGTCGGTCGCTCCCTCGGTCCGTGGCTCGGTCGTGGTTGGGCGTAAAATATCGGGTCCGGTCGTGCGACAAACCATTCTTTGTTTTCTTCCAAGTGTTGTTCTGAAATAAACTTTGTTTCCTTTTACTAAACATCGAATTATTGAAAATAATTTATTGAGACAGACAGCGGTGAAATAACAATATCTATGTTTTATTAAGACTGGGTACAGTGAGATTCAAACTTAATGGCGGCTCGGAACATCAAAAGTTTACCTGCGGATTAGAAATTCCTACAAAAAATAATAAAGGAATCAGCGGGACGGCGCGGTGGCTGCAGCAGCGCAAATTCGCTATCCCCAGTCTCCCCCCCCCCCCCCCCCAGTCGCATTGAATTCAGTGTGTGAGTTACGTCTAAACTGCACGTATGCGTGCGTTTCTGTTTTCGTAGACGTACCTACAGTCGAAGCTTTGTTATTCTTTTAGTTATTTCCGTTTGCTAAGTTGTAATTTTTTTGTCATCGCTTGATAAATTGTGTTACCTGATCGTAACCTAGATTCAGTTTTTGACTATTTATTGTATTGTTAAAACATTGTTTAAAAAATGCCACGCGGACGATTTAGCGTTCTACGCACGCAAGCCAGAAAAATGGTGTATAATGTTATGCAATTTATGAAAAGGGAGAGTGAAGAAGGCGTTCAAATTCCTATCAAGATAGTCCAAAAACGGGTGGCAGCAGCTACAGGTGTTTCAGTTAGAACGGTGCAAAGGATAGCAGCAACAGCAAGTGAGCATGGCATAGTACATGCCTTTCGTACACCTGGCAAAAGAAGGAAGGGAGTAAAGAGAGTGACGGATATTAGCGGCTTTGACCAACGTGTAATCAAAAAGTGCGTTCATAACTTTCACATTACTGAAAACAAATTACCCACTCTCCAGCATTTACTAAATAAATTAAAAGCTGACATTAATTTCAATGGTTCAAAAAGCAGCTTAAGCCGCATCCTAAAAAGATTAGGATTTCAATGGAAAAGAACCCAGAACGAGAAAAGAGTTTTGATAGAGCAAACACAAATACGGTTGCAGCGTATTGAGTATCTGCATAAAATCACAAACTATCGCTCGGAAGGCAGACCTATTATTTATACCGATGAGTTCTACGTTGATTCCTCCTACAACACGTCGAAGTTGACGGGAATTGTAATCGTGCATGCGGGTTGTGAGGCCGGTTTTATACCTAATGCCCTTTTAATTTTTAAAGCAGGCACGAAAACCGGCGAATCCAATTTTGAAATGAACTATGAAGATTACGAAACATGGGTAAAAACACAACTGATTCCTAATTTGCCAGCCAATTCAGTTGTTGTGATGGACAACACATCATACCACAACAAACAGGTAAATCCTGCACCATCGCCAAACACAAAAAAAGCAGAAATGCAATCGTGGCTTCGCGAGAAAAACATATCATATGATGATACAATGCTGAAGCCACAGCTTTACGAATTAATCGCTAAAAATAAAGATCAGTTCAAAATGTTCAACATTGACAACATGCTTAAAGAAAATAATCACTCAGTGCTACGCCTTCCCCTATACCACCCTGATTTGAATCCTATGGAAATGGCATGGGCAGCAATCAAACAATATGTTGAAAAAAAAAACTTTACCTCCAACGCAAATACCATCATACAAATAGTCCAAGAAAAAGTAAATGAAATGGAAGAAAATGAATGGATGAAAACATTGTGCCGAAAAGTAAAATTGTTCGAGGAAGATTATAAGAAGAGTGACGTAGTTATCGACAGGCTGACGGACGAAATTATTATTCACGTCAGCGAAGATGAATCAGTAACTGACTCTGATTTTAGTGAAGACGAGCAAAACGAAAGCGATAGTTCCATGGAACACATCCCATCCACTAGTCAAGAAGTTTTTCTGGAGGACCCCCTCCTCCTCTCTCCCCCGGAACAGCCCCTGTAAAACTTTATTAAAATAAATTTTAACAACTATATGCGTTAAAACATACAAATGCCTAACACACTAAGCCGAACGTGCCAGTATTTGCACAGAACTAAAATAAATAATCATCAATACATAATAGTCTTTTAATGGTGTTTATCCTACAGGTTTAGTATTGATGATTTAAATTATTTCAATTCAGTAAATCCATTTTTTAACGGTCACAATTCATATTTTAATTAATACTATTTGACACAGACCAGCAAAATTTAAATAAAGTCGAAAATGAATTACGCGGGCTAGGTCGCCCGGGACCATAATAATTATACTGCGCGCCAACCCTACGCCATTCGCTCGCAGTTAACCTCCGTGCCGCCATTAGGTTTGGATCGAAATTATGTTTGACTTACGTTGAATATTTGACAGCCGGTCTTTTTTTGTTTTGGTTAATTATCGTTAATTTGAAACCTATCGAAAGTCTTTTTTACCCTAGTGACGGAGTCAATAAAAAATGTATATGCGGGCCGAATTTTATGTCAATCGATTTGGTTTGATCACTAAAGATATAAGTAACAGTAATTCAAATTAAATATGACATTAAGCAGATCCCATAGTGTGAAAAATCAAAAAATAAATTCGATTAACTATCTTGAGAATAATGTTAGGTCTTCCTCATCATGTTTCGTTTGACCATTTAGGATCTATAAAAAAAACATGTTGTTTGGTTGCCTATCATACGTACTAACGGCCAATCTCAATCACACAAAATCTTACACCAGGTAATACAACACCCAATAGAATTACACACAGATCATCCATGTCACATCATTCATCTTCCTCATACACACCAAATAAACAAACAAATCCATCAACTACACGAAGCAGTCGAAGAAGAAGAGATTGAATATCTATTTTCCTGCGGGATTCAGGACGGGATATTAAAATCGATACAAGGTTGAATATCGGAACCCCGAAAAAGAAAGTTATCGTATTATTCAATACGATTTATTTAATGGTTTCTCGAATTTTAATGCTATGCACGATAATTTTAAGGGCCATTACATAATGTGGTAGGTACTCAAAATCAAAACAGTGAGAATAACCTGAGTAGAAATATAATTCCCCATGATAACAACTCTTAATGAGATGCATTCTGTGATGACATGAATCACATGATTGCGTTTACCTTCTGGTGTTTGTATGTAAAAAGCGTTAAATAAAAACCGATTGCCTACAAACTGCCATTATAAGGATAATCTTAACCGGTTAGATTTTTAATCAGTCCCGACTGTTAAAGTCGCTTTGTTCCACATTCGATATAACTTGACATCATTTTAGAGTAGGTACCGGACGTTATCAAACTTATATTTTTGTTGACCCTGCTCATATTTTTCGATTTTACAGACATGGCGCTAGTCCAACGTTATTCTTATTTCAAGGTGTATCTGGGAGTTATTATGCGTTTCAAATTAGAATAGGAATATGATTAACCTCGTGCCAAGTTGTGATGGTTTTATCTGTTACATTGAGGTAAAATAGTTGGGAGTTTAGAGCCTGCAAAACAGACACGTTTCACACGTTTGGTTTTATTTTTACTCCAAAAAACTGTTTCGATTACAATTACGACTATTAACGTAGGGCTGGAATAAGTATACTAGTAATACACTGCTGGACTTAAAGTCCTTGGGTTGAATCATTGTAGTTGAACACGTAATAGAACAATAGTTTAGTTGAGTTGACAACACCAACAATTTTCTGTCAATATTGTTATACCATAAATACCTAGTACTTTATTTTGATTTGACCATTTTAGGTTATAAAAAATTTTAAAATATTAAAATAGGACAAGCAATTCTGTGGGTGCCGTCAAGAAAAATATATTATTTATTTAAAATGGCGTTTCGTCCAGTGACCCACGTACTTTTCGATATGGACGGTTTAATATTGAGTAAGTTGAGTTTTCCAATTCCATGCTTGTATTTACGCTGAACTTAATCCCAAGACTGTGTCCAAAAGTTTACTTACTTTTATTAACTTGATCCTTGACTGAGAAAGTGGTCTTAGTGTTGTGACCATGCATATAATGCTGCTATGATTGAATTCATTAATGAGGTAGACAAAACCATCTTATTTTGATTTTATATTTTATATAGATACCGAAGAGTTATACACAGTGGCGTTCCAAAACATTGTGTCCAAATTCGGAAAAGATTACACTTTTGACTTGAAACTCAAACTAATGGGTCTGCAATCACATGAGACAGCCAAAATGATCATATCAGCACTTGAGCTACCAATGAGCATTGAACAATTTCTTGAAGAAAGTAAACAACAGTTTGAAATGTTATTCCCTGATACACAACTAATGCCAGGTAAATTGATTGATGATAAATGTTTCAATAAGGATTTTGGCTGCCACTTAACACATAATTAATTTATAGGAGCAAAGCAGCTGATAGAACATTTTCACAAAAACAATGTTCCAATTGGACTTGCAACAAGTTCAAGCAAAGAAAGCTATCATTTGAAAGTTGACAAACATCACAGAGAATTGTTTGCTCTATTTCCCTACAAGACATTTGGCTCATCAGATCCTGAAGTAAAGAATGGGAAGCCACATCCAGATATATTTTTGGTGTCAGCTAAAAGATTCCCTGATATTCCAAAGCCCGAACAGGTAAAACTTTTTTTAAAACAGTAATTATATTTTGCCTGAAACTGTTATTTTGTAAATGGGATAGCAGTATTGAATCAACCTCAAAGTTAAGCGAAAGCAAAAGTTGATAATATTTGGGATAGTGTCATCATTCTTTTGCCCTTATCCCAATTTATTTGGAGTTGGTGTAGCCTGTCTTTGTATTACTTGTCATTTTGTCAGAGACTCCTTTCTAGTCATATGATCCTTAACACACTTCATCCTTAATTACTTTGGTTTTCCTCTACTCTTTTCTTATAGCCATCAATATTCATACTTAGGCTAGACAACTTTTCAGTCACTGGCATCGCTTTCAGATGTCTTCTTATATTTCTTAGTTTATCCAGTGAATTTTATTTCTGACTTTCAAAAAAATTAAAATCAAATTAAATCATTTTATCATTCATTCATTTCATGATTAATTATCATCATTAGATTCAAATGGATCTACTTTTTTAGTGTCTCGTCTTTGAGGATGCAGTTAATGGAGTCTTGGCAGCCAAGGCTGCAGGCATGCAGGTGGTGATGGTACCAGACCCTAGAACACCTAAGAATTTGAGAGCTGATGCTACTCTTGTGATTGACACCTTACTTGACTTTAAACCAGAGCTCTTCGGCCTACCACCATTCAAGTCATAGAAATATTGTGATGTTCAAGTTACAGATTCATAAATAACTTGGGTTATTTGCCTACCTCATAAATGTGATTATTTTAAAGATCAGGATGCATAATTAATAATTTGATTATTTTTTTGAAAGGTACAATGTATTATATTTTACTATGTAATAAAAGACTAATTTTATAATTTTGATTTATCTTTTTGATACTACTTAACAAACTGGCTTCAATAATCAATAAAATATCTTGTATGCTATTTGCAATCACTTTGGCTTTGTAGGTTATATACATCATCTTCCTGCTCGTCTCATCCTATTTGGGGTTGCACACCACACAACTTGTTTTCTTATTCCTATCTCCCCAATCAGAAGTCACTGCATCATTTGAATCTTTGTTCTTCATATCATTCTTTATACAATTTATCCATCTTTTCTTTGGCCTTCTTCCTTTCCATCCATCAACATTCATATCTGTCACTCTTTTAGTCACTTACATTATTTTCATTCCTCCTCATTATATGTCCATACCTCCCTTTAATTTTTTCTGTAACAGGGCTAACTTTCAAACCCTCTAATAATCTAATATATAAATACGATGTACTAAAAATTATAAATAATATAATTATTTAATGTATTTGCTTATTCGAAATAAGAAGCCTATTATAAGTCTGTAGAAATTGCACTTGCTTACAATTTAACATGCAGGTGTTCAGGTGTAAGTAACACATAGGTTCTAAAATTGATATTTCTTTAATAACATGTACATATGTATTGGAAACCATACAATACTGTAACTATGATTTTAATTACCTACACACTAGTTACATAAAGAGTCGGACAGACTTTGCAGATAAGATATAAATTGAAATAACAACATCTTCCAATCATATTAAGCCATAAAGTGTAGAGAGAAACTATAAAATTATACAATATTCATTTTAACTGCATTTCTTGTGAATTCATAATCAATACAAGAAAAATACTAAAATGTTTAAACCAGTCACACATGTTTTGTTTGATATGGACGGTTTATTACTGAGTAAGTTTTTAATAATAAATTTTAATTATATCTTACGACACACAGATGTTTTATTATCAATATTGCTATTTTCAGACACGGAAGATTTGTATACTGTGGGATTTCAACAAGTGGCATCTCGGTTCGGTAAAGAGTTTACATTCGCGCTAAAGAGCAAGATCATGGGTCAGCAGAGCAAAGAGTTTGCAAGCACCATAATCAACGACCTTGGTCTACCACTTAGCGTTGATGAGTTCTTAAGTGAGACACGTGCAATCTTCGATGAAATATTTCCACAGTGCAAGATTATGCCTGGTAAGTTTTATTTAAAAAACATACCTAGTTATACATGTATTCTTTTATCGTACGACAGAATGTAGGTACTTTATTGTACACCAAATACAACTGTTTTACAATATTGCTTATTCTTATGACGTCACAACCACTTTAGTCTGTAGAGCGTGCTCAATACTGATTTAAACTCAGAGTAATCTAATATATAAAATTCTCGTGTCACAGTTTTCGTTCCCTTACTCCTCCAAAACGGATGGACCGATTTAAACGAAATTTTGTGTACATATTGGGTAGCTCTGAGAATCGGCCTTGATTTTTTTTGGCCAGCGGTTTCAACCGCTGCTCAATATTGTTGGTTTGCAATATTGAGCAGCGGGTGAAACCGCTGGGCACAGCTAGTAATATCTAAAGTTACTTTTGTCGATCATTTACCTGCCCCGCGCAGTGGTGGTGTAAGCTAGTAGGAAAAGTCCCAACTTACGAGATGTATAATCTTGTGTTCGTTCCTATAGGCTATAGGCCTAGGCTTTCGATAATGTATCGAAACGAAACTGGTATATTCATCAACCCGAACTGGTCCAGCGCATTAGAATAGAGATCTCATAGAGAGCCTCTCTCTCTTTCTCTTTCATTTGTCCCACATAATTGATGGATTCATAATATGTATTTTTTCTGTCAGCATATTCCACAGCTTCACAGACTTCTCCTTTTTTTGGTGCTCCTAAACCTTTCTTTTTTTTTATCCATTTTAAATTTACAGGAGTCGAAAACCTCATACGTCATCTCCACGACAACCATGTTAGCATCGGATTAGCGACAAGCAGTAGCAAGGAATCCTATGATTTGAAGACTGTCAACCATGATGAGCTATTTGATCTGTTCCCGTGTAAAACCTGGGGCACCTCTGATCCTGATGTGAAGAAAGGCAAACCATACCCTGACATATTCTTTGTTGCGGCCAACAAGTTTCCCGATAAGCCCGCTCCTGAGAAGGTACCTAACTATGACATTATTTTAATTTGCAAGGATACTCGGGTACGAATCGGGTCTGAATGGTCCGGGCGGCAAAATTGAATGTACGTATTGCCGACTCGGCTGAGCTGAATCAGGACGGAACATTCAACTTTGTAGCACTCATCTGGCAGCACAGAATCACATTTTTACACAAGCTCCTTTTCTGTAGATCAGAAGTATTCAGAACCGTCAATTACTAGGGCGAGAAGTTCAAGTGATTGCTGTTGTTAATACTGACATGGAGTTAACTCTTTATCTTATTAAGTATCAGAAAATATCCTTACTAATATTATAAAAGCGAGTTTGTTTGTTTGTTACGTCTTCACGCCTAAACAGATTTTGATGAATTTTGGTACAGATAGTTTGGACCCTAGAGACAGATTATTTATAATAAAATAAGGCGCAAGGGCAAAAACTACACGTAGCCGGTCAGGCAAGGGGTACTGTGTTACCCCGGATTTAAAGCGAGCGAAGCCGCGGGCTAAAGCTACCTAATAATTAATGTAATTTCCTATGTCATATGATAAGTTTCATTTTAAATTAACCTGGAACATGTATTGTTCTAGTGTTTGGTGTTCGAGGATTCTATCAACGGAGTGAGGGCAGCTCGTGCGGCCGGCATGCAAGTCGTCATGGTGCCCGACGCTCGCCTGGACCGATCACGTACTACGGAAGCCACCCTCGTTCTGGACTCCGTTGAGGACTTTAGGCCAGAACTGTTTGGATTACCACCTTATTAGCAAAATGATAGTCATCCTTTATTTTTATTGGTTATTGATTGATTTCTGTAGCGATAATTTGAACACAGTTCTTTTAAATGGTATATAATTTCGTTCAAATAAATATGTATGAAAATGTCTTGTGATGTACTCAACCTGTTTTGAACAAGTTTGTGTATATTGTAACATAACATAACGCCTGCAATCCCCAAAGGGTAAGGTAGAGATGTACCTAATATAAAACCCACATTTCGCTTATTATGTTTATGTCCCATATAATAGAGGGCGAGATATAGGTGTATATTGTAAATAGTAATAAAACTACATTATGGTGCTGTGAAGTTTTGTATTTTTATTTAAATATGACTAGACATGAAGAGGTCAATGTTTAACTCATTCAGGTACTGTAGAGGTGTAATACTGCCTTCGATAGTGTAAATCATACTTACAGATCATTGATTGATCATTTGAAAAACATTAGATGTTTTCCAAACAGTTTTGCTTAACACCAAAAAAATATAACAACTACTTGAGTAGTTAGTACTAAAATAATAAGTACAAATCATGTAATGATTGACAATTGACAATATAAATACAAGCACCAACAAATACTTATAAGAACAGTTTGCCTAATTATCATAAGCTGGAAGACCAAATGACTCAGGCTTGAAATCCTCCAAGGACTTCAGGACTAATGTAGCAGTCTGCAATTGATCAATGTCGATGCGTGGGTCGGGCACTGCTACCACTTGCATGTTGGCTGCATTTGCTGCTTTTATTCCATTCACGGCGTCTTCAAAAACAAGGCACTGGAAAAAAAAAAGAAAAATTACATTCTGCGTTGCCTTTATTACATTATGTCTGCGTTCCCTTAGTTTAGGGGAGAAATAGGTGGAAAGATATGATACCTCCTCAAAATATAACTAAATCATAAGTTTAGTAAAAGAGATACCATTAATCTGATGAAGTCTTTTTATACTAGTTGAGGGCCAATTAAATAATTGTTTAACCATAGCTATCAACCACTCCCAAAAGTGTGTGAATTGGAACAATCTCAAATGAGATCATCTCCAACCTGAATACAAAGTCAGCTAGCTTGTAAGTGCCACTTAAATATAAACATCAGCAACAAATGACATTTGATGGCACAAACAATTGCCTTTTATTGGTTTTCAAAATTGCAGTCATAGTTTCTTTCATTACTTTGTCAAAATACTTATTGTTTCGAATTTAGTCTAATCTGCTTTCTAAAATCCCAATTACATTTTCTATGCCGGTGACTTATATTTTTGATTACTTCTAGATATTAATTTCATTCTGAATAAGAAGTATGTATATAATTGCAAGCTGCCCCCTGTAATAATACTATTTTGTATATACAAGCAGGTAGGTCTTTAGCCTATTGCTATTACAAATAAAAACTATTGCTTTTACTAACCCAATCTTAAAATGTTTTTTATAAATAACCTGACCCACAAGGTCATGACTATAAAAAAATATGTTATTTACTCACATCTTCTGGCTTTGGCTTGTCAGGAAACCGAGAAGCACAGACAAGAAATATGGCTGGGTCAGGCTTTCCCTTAGTTACTTCTGGGTCAGTTGACCCCATGGTGAGGTGGTGGAAAAGACTTAGGAACTCTTGATGGTTCTGCATCTTCATATCCACACTGTCCTTACTTGAGCTTGTAGCTAGAGCTATTGGTACTCCCTTTTTGTGCAAGTGCTCCACTAACTTTTGTGCCCCTGTAATTGTTTTATTATTTCATTAGAAAAAAAAGCCTGTTGTCATTAGGAATTTACAATACAATACAATTACAATAAAATAAATATAAAGTTATAAGTTAAATGTAAAACAAGAGCTTATGGTGGAAACAAGCAATTAAATGGCTAGCATGACTGTGCTGCATCTATGCTTGCATAAAAATGATTTGCATATTCGATTCTACTGTTAACGAGGAGTCAATGAAAAATTGTTACAAGTATGGTCATTGGTCTGTAATGCATTGGTTAAATATATTGAATACTCAAAGATTACACACTTATCATGCATGTTCAATAACATTTTGATAACTAAATTTAATTTTACCTGGCATAAGCTGCACTTTAGGGAACAGTACCTCATAATATTCGAAACTCTCCTTCATAAAATCCTCCTTGGTAATCGGTAATTCCAAAGTCTTTACTATTCTTTCAGCACATTCATGACCTTGGAATCCCAACAGGCTGGCTTTGACTTCCCAGGTAAAGGTTTTCCCATACTTTGCACATACAGCAGTAAAGGCTTCTGTATATAATATTTCAGAATCTGAAAGACATCCAATTATAACGTAGGTAATGTAACCGGACGTTTTAACAGCCAGTATTATCCAATCTCATAAAAACTTACCTAGAAGTAATCCATCTAAGTCGAACAACACGTGAGTTACATTTTTGAATTGCATTTTAAAATATTTCTCAAAAATATATGTGTCTATGAATATTAATTAGTCTTATCCTTTTCACTTATTTTAATTATTTATATCTTTCGTCGCCACTGTAGTTTCGTGTTGGATTTTGACAGTGATAGCAGATACCCTTTGGCCTTTTTAACTTCCAGCTTGTTGACAATAACCGTGACTGAATTACATAAGGCTCGTCACTAATTTTTTACGTGTTTTTCAACATATTTATTTTTTTCCCGATTATGATTGACAAGTTTAAAATTATTGTGGCTAAAATTATCGCTCTTTTTTTTTCCTAACTTTACGTTTCATTTCACTGGTAAAACATTTCTGTTTGCTTTTAAATAGAATAATCAACGTCAAATATTAAATTGGTTTCAAATGATATCAAAATTTGAAAAACGTTATTAATATAAAATTTGGTCGATTGCATGCTTTCTCTCTAACTGAACAGATAGTCTCACAAATGTATGAATTGGCAAACATGGTTGCTGCGTGCAAAGAATCTAACTATTTAATTTAGAGGGTTGTTCTGAGAGAAAAAATATGATTTGATAAAATATCGGTTAAATATATATTTTAGAGACAAGTTTTAAGTTAAAATACACGCTGAAGTTCATTCAACATTTTTGATTATTCTATACGCTTTTTGCCTTGAGAAATCATCGAATGATGAATAGTAAAATATACCCTTAATACCGGGAAGTTCAAATAATGGAAGTTCATCAAAACTATGAATAAACCTACCGTTACTAATTATTAGGGAAAATTACTACTTCAAACTAATTTTTAATTGCTATATTGTGTTAGTTTTTCTAAGCCATTACTTTTCTTTTTTAAAAGGTCTGTCAGAATTTTTTCAATGAATTTCAAAAAAGGGTGGGCAATGGCACAAAGAAATCTTAACGATTGTTAAAAATAAAACCGTGGCCAAAAAGAAAACTTATATCTTCAAAAGCCGGTGACTTTTGTTGGTTTAATTCATTTTTTTATATATTGTCGTTTTAAATAACGTGAATACAAACACAATTATATCTATTCGTACAAATATTCTCATTTAATATTGTAGGATACGCAGAGCTCGTTCGCACAAGTGCACCATTAGTATTGGTAGCTGCTTATCCTTATAAAATCGTTATTTGTTTTGAGGGATCACAATTGTGAAAAACTATAACAGACTAATATGCATAAGTTATCTTTGCGAAAAACAACAGCTTTCTTCACGTTCTGTCATTATATGGTATCGCATTAGCTCTTATCGTTTAATTCAACCAGCTTTCTGAAAATTATTGGTTCGAGTAGAGTATCAAGGGTGAAATAGCAGGAAAAAAAATATGGATCCCAGGACAGAGGGGTCCACCGACTCGAGAGTTCTGCTAGATATAGGGTCTACAATTTTTTTTTTTTTTGAAAGGTTACCTAATATTATATCCACATTTCGCCAGTTATGTTAATATCTTATCCCCATGTAAAAGGGGACTAGCGTAGTAGTCTTGATTTATTTAAAATAAATTACCTTCAAGTATCTATGAATGGGCTTCTTAGGTAGATTGAAGGCTTGGGGCCTGAGCGAGAGCTTCATCCTATAAATTTGCCAGGGCTCTCGGCGGTATACCTACTTAGTTACACTACTGATTAGGTCTGAAATATTTAGTAGAGCTGATTTACGAAATACAAGAGAGTCTTAGAGAGTCCAGAAGGTAAAGATTTATCAAAACTTGGGTTCTTATGGAGATTACTTTTTTAATGACACGGACAGTAAACCAAGAAATAAATATTTCAGGTGTTGTTGTTAATTTAAATCGAGATATTTCTACAAAATAATAGTCGAGGTCTTGGCGAAATATTTATTTGTAAAAATAAGCTGCGGTTAATTCATGGCAGCTGTAGATTGTAGACCTACCCGGGCGTCCTTCGTACTTTTGTCGGGGGCTGGATACAAGGTGACCTCAGTATTTTTTGGCAAGGTCTAATTTCGTCTGCTTCCTTTTTGTTTTGCTTTGTCTTATCCTGGGTTAAGCTTAATTTCGTATTGTTTTTTGGCTAGTACGAGCTGTGTCAATAAGTGCCTATAACTTGTTTGTATAATATCTAAAAAGTGTTATGGATTAACAGTTTGAATAACAAAAACAAAGTTGATATCATATTTCACCGATAAATGAGTAATGACCTTGTATTCCTTTGGGACGTTCACCTTTTAATTTTACCAAGGTATTATAATAATTTGATTAAATATTTGCAATGTTATTTAACTACATAAAAGTACTTAGATGATTGTTTAAGAAGATAGTCTGCAATAATTTTTCTGATCCCTGCACGATGTCCATAAACGTATCGCACGGTTAAGGCCTACTTATAAAAGAAGTACATAATACAGTAAGCCTTGAACTAATTTTCCTATTTTTTCACAATCGTGCCCTTCCCGATAGATAACTTTATTAGGTCAATATAATTAATTGATTTAGTTTGTGGCCTTAAGAAAGTCGGACAAGATGATTGTTGATTATATGCACTATTCGTATGCAACGAACACTTGCTGTTCGATATACACAATCCATAATTATTAATTCGTGGATATAGAGCGTGAAATAAAGCATTCAGGCAAAACAAGAAGTAAGCAAGTATATAGGGGCGCAACGTATTGGCGGATTCTCAGTCGTTAGTCAGGAGGCTCGCGGGCTGCCGGGCGACTCCCGTGAGCATCCTCGTGTATGAGCTACCTATCGACACAGATAAAGGAATTCCTATGTGATGTTAGTAAACAAAAAGTGTATAAATAAAAAGCGCGGCGTGTTCCCTCTGTCAGTCTAGTTGTGAAGTTAAGCTGGCTACAATGTCTCTTCCGGGAGTTTTCCTTTTTTCACACTACGTAGAGAGTTTTTGGGTAAGTTTATTTCCTATCATTGAAAATAAAATTTTATCGCTTTTACTCACGGATCCCTATTTTATTTATGGTCGTTATGGTTTAATCTTTTAAATTTTTAATAGAGCGCACAACCAAGCGAGCAAGCACGTAGGTAATTATTTTTTTGCACTTAATTCATAGACTGCGTCTGAAATGGGTAACATGAGAGCTTGATTCTGACTAGATTGAAAGTACTATGCTTACCTATCATAAAATGAACGTGTTTTTTATTTAGAAATATAACATTTGATATAAAGTTCTTTATTTTATTTATGTGCCTAGTTTTCTGTACTTTATCCCGGACACAAAGATCCACTCGAAGCATAAAGTGTGTGAAGTTACGGCTGCAAGTAGAAAATATACATTATTCAGACATTTTTCTTGCGAATTATGAAGCGCTCCGCCTAGCTTGCGTGTTTTGGAGAAGTTATGTTGCAAGTTAATTTTTAATAGATGTTTTTTCTTCAACGAATGACGCGAAAAAATGTTTAAATAGTTGCATGTAAAATTTGCCCTGTACGCTGCGAAACGAATAAGAAAGCCGAAGTGTTTGCTAAATGGGAGCAGTTTGGTTTATGAGGCGCAATTAATTTATAGAATTTTTGCTTGGGTAAGCATTTAAAATGAAAAGTCTGAACTGTGAAAAGAACTAAGCAACAATACTTAATCCACGTAGACAATGCACCTACTGCTAACAATTAAGTAAACTGGGTAATTCATCCATAACTCAAGTTACGGTTGAAATACTTTCGTAAAGTTCACAACTTCCTTCGTGGGCTTATAATTGGTTGATAGTTTCTGACCTTTGCAGAAACTATATAATTAAAATGCAAATAGCGACCTATATTTAGAGTTAGCCCACATTTTACTTCATTAATAAGAATTAACTACATGCTGAAGTTCTTTCTTAATGAATAGGGATTTTACAAAAGCTTTTGTATTCGATTCAATTCGAAACGGCAGACGGTTCTCGTTTCGCATTCGAATTCTTGTTTTACCTTTTGTTATCAAGAAACTCGGATTGCTTAATCGGAGTGAGCGAAAACTGTGTGGACGATTTATGGGGCTGGTAATGAGTTTTTCCCTGAGTGTCGAGACGTACCTAGTAATATTGAGGTGCAGTGCGCTGCTGCCGCTTCCTATTGCCAAACAAGCGTTCTCGGCAGCTTCAGGAGTGCGTGAGACTGCTTGACCGAGACGTTGAATATTCAGCATTTGTTCACTCATCGCTATATATTAATATTCAATCGGTCGCTTACTCCTGCCTCTGATTCAAGGTTCATTTTTTACCCACTACTAATTAAGAATAATTGCGTACGATGTTTTAAACGATATTCATTCGTCGCACAAGATTGATTTAGTAAACAGCGATTGTGTTCGTAGTATTTTTAGTATAGAACTTGCATTAGCTTAAATGTTGCATAAATTACTTCTGGAAAAGAAACAAGTTAAAGTTGTTTTGTGCTAAAAACGGGTAACATTTTGGTGGTAACACGTGCGACAGTTCGGTGTCGAACATGTGTTGAGAGCCGTGACCGGATGTTCATCAGCGTTATTACCCTGTCTCAAATATCTAGAGACTTTGATGGATACAATTAATTTATGGTATTACATCATAGGTTGCCCCATTACATTATAATTTTATTGCAAATTATACAACACCAAAATTGGGTTCATGTAAGGACTTATGCTTATGATTTTCAAAAAGTGCCAGAACTAACATTCACGATTTAATGTCCTCCATTTCCTGACCACCTCCATGACCTCTCCTGAGAGGACAAGTCGTTCAGATCGTAATTTATGTATTTATTTATTGATATATATTTAAGCATTATGTATTTCTACAAGTATTTATTAATATTTACTTATATTATGTAAGTTATAATAGTTTAAGGCACACACACATATTTTTCTCGTACTCTTTCACACAATATCGTCAGAAATTTCTTAAGAAATAATCAGTACCTACCTTTGTACTCAAATTTTGTATGTTTTTATGTCTGGTCTGGTATGTGTAGGTACATATTAAATAAATAAACATTGTCGCAACAAAATCATGACTTTCTTCTCAGTGGCGTAGCATCCGAATGCGGCGTAGCCCCAAAAGAGGGTAATGAAGTAATGATTTTTGCAAAAAAAAAAAAATTGCGTCCATGATATTACTAAGAGAATGTAAGAGCGAGCGATGTGAAATGTAAGAGTGACTTGGACCGTGGCTCGCATTATAGGTAAGTGTTAATTAAAATTAAAGCATATTGACAGGGTATCAGCCAAGTCCTCATGAAAAAAGAGCGTGGTGAGCTTGAAAAAATTGAGTTTTCTGCACCGCGTAAGTTAAAATTTCTTTAATGACTCATTATGACCATCTCAAGAAAAAAATGAGGTTGTGGGAAGATCGTGTGGTTATTTCCTTCTACGGGGGGGCTTGTTATTTTAGGGCCTCGTACTATCAAGACGGATAGTACAACGGTAGGCACCTAAGCCCCTGTTTCATCAATTTAGAGCTGTAGGAAGGAATTTATAAGTAAGATTTTAAGTAGTTTGTGAAGTAAACTAAAGTATAAATAACTAAAACAAAGATTTCAAATTAAATGAGCCTGCTAATTATAATATATGCCCGTAATAAATCTATAGCTTCTTGCGATCACCGATAAAACCACCTACATATGATCGCTCTTGGTGATTTTGTTTTTTTACTGCTTCACTTTTGTTGTATCGATGGCCTTCCACAACTGCTATGCTATTCTGAAACGTTCAATTGCGATCTCACGTCTGAATCCGCTGTGAACTCATGAGAAATCAACGTTTAGTATTCTGAAATTGAATGAATTCGACACTAGCGCCACCCGAGTGAGATCGTAAGCGGGAGGAATTACAAC
Organism: Ochropleura leucogaster; assembly: GCA_958449745.1. Lineage (NCBI taxonomy): Eukaryota > Metazoa > Arthropoda > Insecta > Lepidoptera > Noctuidae > Ochropleura > Ochropleura leucogaster. The sequence goes on along the minus strand of OY288222.1, from coordinate 8,592,376 downwards.
GGGTGAGATTTTGACGTTTGTCAATAGGATTTTGTATTCTTTCACACATTTTACCTGCTATCTCGAAAGTCATCTCGCATGTCAAACACGAATTCATCTGTCAAATGAAAAGTTACTATTTCTTGAGTGAAAACAAGTTTGTTGATTAAATTAATCAATCTAATAAGCTCCAAAAGAAAGGAATTTACATATACATACATTATTGATTGTCTTGCAGAGAAATTTAAACGGCTAGTATGAACTATAAACTAATATAGCGACCATAAAAAACTTCATAACCTCAGTATTTTCATCTATTTCTAACTTTTGTAGATGTCTCGTTCTTTTTTGATACTGAGTTTGCTGAAAGAATCTGATAGCTTAGACATTGCTGCAAGCCGCCGCCAAGCCCAGAATATGTGAATGGTCAAGACTATGTGCATGTGTACAGACTTACATTACATAACATAACCTCTAATACCGGTGATTGCAAAAAAGGGAAGAAGTCTGACCAATACAATTAAGGTATATAAATGATTTATTAATTACTTTTAAGTTACTTAAAACCTGTTTGACTCCTTTTCCTATTATGCTACAGACCTACCTATCACTGCACCATTCTAATTTCTTGAAGGACATACAAATACTTAATGTGTTTAAAAAATGTTTTTTTTTTTCAGCTACTCTCAACTCTGTCGTTTCTGGCTAATGGAAGCTATCAAAAAATATTAATTAAAAATGAAAATATTTTTCTCTTGCAAGCTTCAATATCATGCAGCATATATCAAATAGTTAATGTATTAAACCAACCTATAATAGCAAAAAATATACATAAGGTATCCATAAAATGCAGCTGAAAGATAAACATTAAAGGAATAGTAAGTATGTTTAATGTTCTATTAGATTCTTCTTTATAATAATATGATTTTAGATTATAGGCAGCCTAGGTACAAATCATCACTTTTAGAGCACCTTTGATCAGTATGTATGGCTTATTGTGCTGACCCAGTATCATTTGGTTTACATGTATTTTTAGTCACTGGTCTCCTTTACCAGTAAAATTTAAAAAAAAATAAAGCCATTATTTAGATGTACTAGTACTTATTTAAAATGTTTTTTTTTAGGTTTCATAAGAAAACTAACATACCCAGTGTTATAGAATGTATAGATAGCACATTGGTTACTATGATAACACCTAAGGAGAATGAAGAAAGATATTACTGTTGCAAAGGATATTATGCAAGAAATGTTCTATTGGTAAGTTCAGTCAAAGAAACACATGCTTAATTTTTTATCTGTTTATTTGGATATCAATCAGTGTTATCATCAAATTACTGTACATTTAAAAAACTTATAATTTATGTTATATAAAGATACCAGCACGAAAATAAACCAAATTTATTATTTTACTTTAAACAAAGTGAAAGTAATAAGTATTTATTTACTCTAATTTCAGATAACAGATGCAGATATAAATATAATACATTTGGATGCTTCATAAGGTGGATCATTTCCTCATCATAAGCAGCCTGGCACCTCAATTAAATATTAATCAATATCCTGAAACAAACAATTTTTAATGTCAAAACTTAGATAGTATTAAACCAATATAAATCATTGAGGTTGTTGTATTTGTCCGTTTAAGCCCCTTCTGAAGCTCCCCGTGCATGGCAGTGTATGTATATATAATGTAAACACATTATGCACGTCATTGATCTCAGCTGTTGTTAGAAGATGACAATAATTAAGCAAAGTCAATGGGCTGCATCCCGCTTGAAAACACTGGCCTCTGCCTAGCCAGAAGCAGCATGGTGAAGTAAGCTTGAAGACTTGATATTTTTATAATACTTAAGTATATACAAATGACTCACTAGTGTATTTGTGCAACTGCCAAATACCTGAACATACCTGATAAGATTTTTTTTTATTAATAATTAACTTAAAAGAAAGACTGGGTCCGTAGATTCCAAAAAATAAGTGTGAGTTAGTTACAGAATGGGCTTATTAACTACCTTTATAAATAACATACATTAAATGGTTGTATTTGTAAATTTGTGTCGCCTGTAGCAAAACCTTCACCACCAATAACATTTCTATGCGCTCTTCTATATTTGATAGCTTTGATGTGCCACCTTCAACCATTCCTAAACCTGTAGTATTTCCAAAAGCAGCGCGTGCAGCAGCATTCTTTTTCACTGCACTTGTTTTGTCAGACCAATACTGTAATGAGAAATACAAAAATAATAATTATTTTACACTGCATGATAAGCAAAGACGCAAATAGCACAACACACAATGAAATATATGAAGTATACTATGTAAATAAGATAACTAAAATTATCAACTAACCTTAAATCATTTTTTTGCAGTCTTCACCGTTTTTCCACCCATACTGTTTAGTTTTACAGTTATTTGATCCCAGTCCTTATTAGCAGCCTGTTTGGCGCTTTAATTTTTGGAAAATCCCATTACCAAGCTAAGCTTCCTTTCTAAAAACTCTGGGAATTACGCTCGGCGCAGTCGGCACTGAAATAGGGAATTAATAATTAAATATGAATATACCGATACCGGCTGTTACTAATTACCTAAGAAATCGTACTTACTTCATTTTGTTAAACACTTCACTGAGAAAACTCGAGGAAATAAAATTAATACTTTGTAAACAAAAAACACTTAGGACGATTGACATTAATGACATTACGTGATGAGAGTTTTTTTTAATACAGAGGCATCTCATTGGACCACGAAGCAAGGGCGACAGCCCATTCAGCCTAGTTAATTCATTGTCGATCTCAAATAAGACTTGTAAATTTTAAAATGTGCAAAATAATACATTTACATTGCATTTAAGGCCAGAATAAACTATAAACTATTAGTGTAGAGCGCAAATTCTGGTAATTTAGTGTGTCGATATAAATTTTAGCAAGACACAATTTAGCGTCACTCTATATTACCATAGAGAAATCTCACTTGAGTTTTCGGACCTCACTTCACTTCACTTGGCTTTGATCTTGTTTTGCGAATACGAAAACTTTGACAGGTGATGTGACATGTGAAGTGTGTATGACTTTCGAGATGGCTTGCGAGGTGAGTTCTGAATTGAATCACTGTTTACAGAATAGCAGTGCTGGTTAGCTGGCTAAAACTACCCTATTAGTATGATAATGGATTGCCGAGTTGGGTCGTAAACCATCGGTCGGTACAAAATTTTGTATCGGCGATGACGCGCTTGCCATCGACCTACTGTTCGCCTTGAACCTCATACAAGGACACGTTTTTTATTATTCAATTAAATGTATTGTAAAGCCATTGTTTTTATGAAGTGATAAGATTAGAAGCGCTCTTTGTTGGTTACATAAAATTTATTGTTTTTAAGTAATGGTGCTACATTGTGGCCTTTAAACTGCAATCCTGCGCAGTTGGGGTGCCTAAGTGCTTCTGGGAACCAAACATTAAGCTGAATTGCTAGCCGCTCATTGATATTCTCAATTAATTTAAGTAGAAGTGCTAGTTTGTCAGCTTTGATTGACTCCTGTGAATCTTTTACGTCTCGGTTCTGTTTGTGTTGATGCGCTTACTTGCTTACCTACAACGACTATTTTAAACCTAGTAAATTTTCTGCGTAGTTTTGTAACATTTTAAAATATAGACAACTGGTATCGTTTAGGAGCCATTCACAAAAATATTTTGATGTTCGTTTGACCTTAAAGATTATACTACTTATTTATATCTACGAAATAATAATAAGGCCATAGTTTCACATATCATTCATGATATATGCAATTAACACATTTTGCTGGCAACGGCAAGTAAAGTAATCAGCAGAACATATCATCAAATCAGTCCTCGTAAGCATGAGTTAGCACATGTACTATGTGATCCGATAGTCAGTCCACGAATGAGTTAGGTACTAATTTTATCACCGATCTGAAAAATGTTCTGCATCAAAAATTCGAAATATGATAGCAAATTCAGGGTCACAATCCACAGAATCTTTTTGTCTTAATGTCAAGTGAGTGTGGAAGTCACACGAAGGGAAGCAGACGTATGTATAGTGTTATAGTGACACATATCCGATGCGGCGAGACGACCGGGACTGGTCGGCCTTCGGGGAGCAAAACGAATCGCGCGCCGCCCTCGGCCGCCCGCGCCATCGCGCTCTGCAGGGAAGCACACTGTCTATACCAGTCTACCTACAATCTCCAATTATGTTTGATCTGAAAGCTCTTAACCTTACAGACAGCTCATAGTCGTTTTGATATTACATTGCACTCATCAATGAATGTCATATTATGCGTCATTCACCATGAACTCGATCCATGGTTCATCCCATCGCATTTCAATGACAAATTAATTCTTTTGGCTAACTATTGACTCCTATAGTCGTTAATGTCAGTTATTTTCGTGTCAAATTAGCATAAACTTGTTTTTCGAACTATCTGCAAGACAAAACTACCGAATACTTAAAATCTTTAATTTAATGCGATCAATGACTTCCATTCGGCGTAAACCTAGCTTGCATTGGGTCTTATTAAAATGTAAATAAACTGTAATAGTATCGATAGTCACTGACCCTACCGATCAGTTGAAACAAATTGCGTATCCCAACAGCGTCTACATTTCCAGCCGCAAATAAAACAGTTTCGCAGTGAAAGGTCATAGAATAACCGCTGTGTATCGACCCGAGAGATGCAGAAGTCGCTTGAAGGAGAAGGAAGCGACGATCACTACTTCAAGTTGTGTTTATTTTATAGACACCTAGCCAGCTACTGTCTGTGCCCACATTTGTAGAATGTCTAGTCGTCTACAACGGGGGATGATGCCTACTTAGCTTAGCCAATAGCTATGTCGGTTTTTCACTTTTCTGTCTTAATCTGAATGAACAGTTGGTTTTCAAAACTCTAGACGTTCCGCTAGACATACGGTAACTACACCTAATTAATTGCAGAATATATCCAAGTGCCATATCATTTATTCAGAGTAGTGAATTTTTTTCTTCTCATCGTGTCATTCAAAATCGTTATTGGCTTATCAATACACCACTGGCTAATTGACACTTTGATCTTTAAACATTAAAACGAGACGATCGAAATTACTGGTCCATAAATGATGAAGAGAAAATACACCAAGATCCGTCTGCCAGACGATCTATGATAAGCTTTCTGGTTTTGGCTAATTGGACTAGGACAAATTTTTTGACTAGTGTATTTTTATAAGATTGTATTATGTAAGCATCAAATGTTGCAAAGTAGATGTTCCATTTTCACTAATTATAAGGTTTTACTTAATAAATATTTTGGCTTATCTATAATTTGTACGAGACTCTGGGTATCACTCCATTTGCAACAATCTTGCGGAAAACTGGATGAAACAAAACACCGCTGCATCGTACTGCAGGCAACTTGTCGTAATATACCTTTTTTTTGCAAAAAAAATAAACCTTACAAAAAATACATGTAATATAACACCAAAACTAGCTCCAGAAGTCGGTGGCTTGTGTTTGTTTAATTCACACATTTTGGTATTTTTTAAAATAATTATTGCCATGCATTAATTTTATTTGTTAAGTATAGCCTATGCCTAAGCTTTATTATTATTATTATATTTATGTCCAATAAAATGGAACTTAATCATAACTGGCGAAATTTTGGGTAGTTTAACCCTATAAAGCATATAAGCGTAATTTAATTTTATACTACGGAATTGTGTAAATAAAACAAATCTCCTAACGATTGTAGTAATCACGTTAGATATGCTGTCTATTATTTAAGAGTTACATTGTATATCTCTATAGATCAGCACTAGATCTTGACCGAATTGAAACGTAACCACCGCGAAATAAAACTTTTCGAATAAAAAAATAATAATATCCAGCTGCATTCGGTAAGACTGGAATGCCGACCCCAACATGGTTGCTAGGCGAAGATAATGATGAATCAATAAAATAATTATCGAATTCGGTTTACGATTGGCAAAGATATCGCTGAACATACAAAAATAAAACATTCAGGCGAATTGATAAACTCTTCCTTTTGGAAGTCATTTAAAAAGTATTAGGTATACCGATCGGCGCCATGCTTCACATAAACCGCCACAGATTGGTCCAAAGTACTCCGCTCCGATGTCGATAAGTGATGAACATTAAGGATGCAAGTTAGTCTCGCAATAACAGGGAGTAAGGAGCGATGGAGTGCAATCAATTAAAGCGACGATGAACCGCGTGAACCGGCCTCAATAAACGCGGAAGCGGCGACGTAGCTGACAAAGTAACGAGACGCCTCCCTACGCGGCGTTATGTAAATTATGTGCAAGTTGCAAGTGCACTCAGACACTATGACGTCAATGCTGAAATATTACAAAGAACAACATGGACGAACTTTTGAGGAAGTCTAAAATGCACCGGACCTAATTCAGCTGTTGTGGCAAGATTGTTCTTTTGATCTTAGTGTGTCTGAGTTTGCACTGCTTTTTGTTTTTCTAGCTGGCTTTTGGCAGCTGGTTTACTACATAATAAATTAATCCTTAATGTGTTTTAGGTAGTGACTTAGGTCCCATTTAACGTACGGTAACCACATTCATCATTATCTTCCTGCTCTTTTCAGATTTTACATTATGTACTTGGGGTCACAATACATTTTCATTTTCCATTCCCTCCGGTCACATTTAAGCTAAAAATAATTATGTCGTAATGTGGAGGCAGCTCACACATTTATTATTTACTCATGTTATGCCTACTCATTTTACATAAGATTTTTATTATTTACTCTCAGAATATTATCGTTTCAAGGCATGTGTATCATTCTTAATTCATTGACCTTACAACGGCAACATGAGTTGTCAATCAAGATTAATTGTGTGAATTTTATTTATACGCCTATTAATTGTGAAGATAATTGAAAGAAAAGGTTTTTTTTAATAGGTTATGTTTCATGTAATTTAAAGAGTAGTTATGTATTTTTTAAGAGCCTAATTAAGTACTCAATTGTGGTAACGGTAAATTAATAGACAAAAAAGTTTTATCTTGTCTTCGAAAGTCACTATCCCATGATTGTATGTATTTAAAATTCTTGGGTCCTTAGCACTTGACAGTTCCAAACTAATTATAGAAGGGAGTTAACCTAAGGCCAAAGTGATCTGATAAAATATTTCTTTAAGGGTAGATACGTAAGTTGTTAATTTAACTTTTAATATTTTTGAAAGAAGATAGAATTCAAAACTGAAAGTATCTTAAAAGTCTTATAAAATTGGATGCACTTAGCCCCTGTTCTGGCATTGTAATTAAACGGTTCTTGCAAAAATGTGCTCTTCTTCCCCTACCTTTGTCTGTGCAGATATTTATTTGCTGATAGTATTTTCATTGCCTAGTGGCAGTAGGTGAGAGTAGATAGCTAGTTGCAATTTAATCTTTTAGTGTTCTGCGAAGGGTGGGTGGGTGTTCTGGGGGACTGTCTTATGTAATTTACGTTCATAAAGTGCTGTTCTTCAGCCTACTTTGCGCATTAATGACTTGATTTCATTAGTATCTTTGGTGATTCCAACTTGCCCAAAATGTTACACAAAATACTGATAATATTACAGTTTGATTAGTGTAAATTAATTACACCCCGTACGTATTTTTTTCAACACTTTTCGCACATAAGAGACTTTTTTTAAACAAGATAACCTTATGACTCCAATTTAATTTCTTTAAACATCGGAGAGGTTTTTAATTAAGAGAGAGATTATAGAGTTATCTAGGAATGTTAATAATTTAGCGTAGGTATGGATCTATTTGTTATTGTGTAACAAGTAGGTAGGTACATACATACGCAGTGAGGACAGCTAGAAATAGTGTCTTATCCAATGTCAAGTGTTTGCTTTTACTTACATATTTGTAGACGTTTCAATAAATGTTGAATAGTGCAAGGTGTGGTGAAATTTTGATAGCGTAGTATTACACATCGATAGAATAGCGATCAATGTAAATACCTCCATTAATTGAATATCTATACAGTACGTAGGTAATCTAATAAGGCAATCAATGTTTATCAACTATCTACCTACGAACCTTGTTTATTTCAGGAACCTATTGAATTGACTTTGTAGAGTTTAGTAGAGTACATGACAGATTTTTAAAATGCCAAAATGTTTTTCCTGGATGTTTTGTATTATGCAAGTTTATCAATTAAAAAACTTCATTTTAGTCACGAAATTGACATTGAAATTAGAGAAAATCATATGTATAAAGCAGCAGCATATTTTACGAGGTTTTTGACCTGGGTAAATAATTAAATTATTTGTTGAAAGCAGAAACGGTACAGATAACATAACCATAAAGATACTTTATCAATTCACTCTTTCAGATAACCTTAAATAAATAAAAAAAATGGAGGAAAGAAGAAAAGATGTATAAAAAAAACATAACGGAAATATAAAAAAAAATGTTTTGCAAGTTTTGAAGTGCCTAAGAAACACTTAACATCTTCGAACAACGTATCTCCTCTTCATAAAGTTAATTTGTCATTTATAAGCAAATGGCTGGGTGTCAGACACACTCATATTAAAGGCAAGGACATGTTATCTGTTTACAAAATGCTCCATTTCCGCCACACCCGTGCAGAGTAGGTAGCAAAGACGGGGAATTAGCCAAAATATTTTGCAAAATACAAGGAAGTTTATCAGTCGATATGTTGACACAAATAAGTGAAGGAAAATTATTTAAAATCATCGTTTATTTGTGAGTACGCAGTACCTGACGAAGGCAAAATGTCGAAAAACGTATTTTACTCAAACGTATTTTAAAATACCTCATTAGACTATAAACATCCTGTTGCGATCGATCAAAGTTTTTTAATTTCTTGAACTCGATACTAAATGTCACCTCAATGGTAGGGCCTAGTCATTAAGCTCTAGGTTCATTCAATCGTACTGTACAGAGAAATAAATGATATGTTGAAATGAAACTTAATGATGACTTTGTGTCTGTCGATTTGTTGATCCAATACTAGTTTCAGACAATCCCCAGCAAGTCATTTGCATAACTGGTATAATCACAATTATTTTGTATACAGACTATTTTTATAACACGTTTTTAATAACTATAATAATCAGTAATTATCAAGGATTGGACCTAACATTCAGAAAATATTGAAAAAAGACTGGAAGCTGTGCTTGGTCCGTCTGATAATGTTTCGAATAACGATAAGGTCGGGCGCCCTTGAGGGATCGTTTACCGAATGTAGAGCACTCTGAGATGCAGAGATAGTAGAAACAGGGGATACACTGTTTATTTATTTGATTACTAACCGTTTTATCTTATCTCGTTCGGTACGACGCGTAACCCAAAGCTACGCTAACGCTTTTGTTAAAACTGAACTGTCCTTCAACTAACATTAATTCATTCCACATCACTTCGCACCTGAACGAACTGATTCTCATTATCACATAAACAACTTATTTGTAATTCAAATGCTATTTAGTGCATGCTCCAGTAAATCGATTAAGAATCACTAGGTAATGCGATTGAGAACAGCCAGTCTGGGGTTGTGTCTGTTAATTACTCATTACTTTAATCAGTTTTATTACTTTTTAGAGAGAGTATTTGTGGAGAAAGTGACGTAATAGGTACACGAGAAGCAGGCTATTTCTGTTATATTCAAGTAAAAGGTTTAAGCTGTGATGCGGTTCGCGATTCCGAAGCCGTGTCTTTAGCAACCTACATCTGCAGTCGGTTTAATGTAACGAAATGGCTCTGAGGAACACTAGATAATTAAACCTAATGGTGCAATTGATAATATAGACAAATGATATCGACGTCACTTTATTTATTTCGGCTTCACGTAAGTAATGAAAGGTAGATATCCAAAAAAGTGTTATTGACACAAAAGGTCAAACAAATTGTTCACAACCTAATTTGTTAGACAAAGATAAGCACGAGGCATCTACTAAAATAGTGACAGTCAGAGAATCGGTGATTTTTTTAGAGATATAGAATAGGGTTACGGCATTTATCGAGGTTGTTAGCCTAAGGAATACTAAGAAACTTTCCCCAACTGAAGTAAGGCAATTGAAGACTAAGAAGCAATCATGCGAAAAACTGGCCAATCTGCAGATACTTACTAACATTGTAAGTATTTTCTTGTATGTGGGCCACGTTAGCAGGCCCAGTGGTTCCATGTACGACGCAAGGTATAATTAGCATTAAGTAGCGCTCGCTATGAAAAACATCCCCACGTCGACGCCAATGTTCAATTACATGCGATGTTGTATTATCAAGGCTCGTGATTTTTTTTCATACCGATGATAGAGATTTGCCTACAAAATTAATGGGGTGCAATATATCCTAGTTGCTTTCAACAAGTATGAGGTGAATTACGCGAAAAGGCAGCTCCTAAGGCCATCAAAGGTGCTTTATGGAGTGAATTGATAGATGATCTGAAGAAGTTAGGTGGATCGCTCTGGAAATAACTTCTAATGGTAGGTAGCGTCGAAACGCACAACTGTATACCTAGTGTGACCCCTTTAGGCAAGGTTATAACCTCATTATTTTAGCCGAACTATCGTTGAGAAACTGTCAACGCCCTCTCTATCTCGTTTGTTGAGTCTCCGGTTCAAATTAGTAAATAACATAATTTATCTTAGTTAACCATGAACTGGACAAACCTTATATTAATTACTGCACATGATACCTACGAAGGATAAGAATGATTTTCAACAAGGCGTTAATATATGTATTTATTTATGTTTGTATCTGTACTATAGCGGACTAGTTATGCTGTAGCATATAGCAGCCATGCATGCACCTCATGTATATGAACGGTAATAAATATTACTTTGTAGTGAAAGGAAAAATCTTAAAGAAGTTGTTTATTAAGTTTTGTTTGACTGGTATATTTTACGAGGGTTAAAATAAAATATAGATAAGTACGCAAATCTCGTTATTTACAACTCTTATGCCTAACATTTTGCTTCTCATGCCCCGCGGTCTCCACATTAAAAATACAATTCTCTCTTTGCGCTCGATACCAAATTGTCATAGTGGCTTTTTTGCATTGCTATGAAATATTTAAAGCCACTGACAATTCGCAACAGGTTTGTGAAAGTTAAACTCCCGTTAAATTCCAGTACCAGTTAAGAATTCCTATGAAATGCGGGATCCGTTAAAATAGCAATAAAAACTTGTGCCACCAGCATCGCTCGATACTTGGAGAGATAATTTCTCACATATTAAGCTGTCACTGAGTGCAGTTAGGTAGTGAGATGCGAGATGGTCGGCCGTTGACGCCGTGTCCAGTGCCTGCCGCGTAATATTACGTAATGAGAGACAGTTACGTAAACCCAATGTCAAGATCGCCGCGTCAATATTGTGCCAGCGGCGCGGCGCGGGCGTCGAGTCCGCATACCCGACGCACGCGCCGCCCAGCACGGCCACACGCAGGGTCAACGACCAATACACCAAACAAAATCTTAAAGCTAAAACTTGAACTTGAACAAAGATTTGAGAAGCTGATATTGGCAAAAATTTTTAAAAGAATCGACGTGCACAAACATTCGAGTGCGGTCAATAAACTTATGTGGACTTTAATTATTAAGTAGGTAGTAACAATCGTGTGGTTTATGGTAATGAATAATACCTAAATATAAGGAAAAACCTTCAAATTTCCAAGTAGCATCTAACTACCTGAGTAAGTAAGAACGTGATGATAAATTCATAAAAGGAGAAAATCCTTGGAGATTAGGGGGATGTCTCTAATCTTCATTGTTAGGAACTCGTACTGTAGAACTCGACCGTGTTTATTTTGACATCTCTTCAAATTTTACTTACATGTAACTCTCTTTTGTTAACGCAGAGCACGCCGCCGCCCCTGGTGGACTGGTCCTACGTGCCAACGCTGGTGTTAGCAGTGATCCTGGTATTGGTGGCGGCGACAGCGCTGGCTGCGCGCGCTGCTGATGGCAAGCAGTCCACGCGCCTGCCCGGGCCGCAGGCGCTACCCTTCCTGGGCACACGGTGGCTGTTCTGGAGTAGATATAAGATGAACAAGCTTCATGAAGCTTATGAAGGTGAGAATAAAATAAACTTTATTGTGCACCAAAATTGAAACACAGGAGAAATAGTTAAAAAGAGAATTTTTGATATTTTGTAAGCATTGATAATATTTTTTAGGCACTTCAACAAGCAAACAATTGACAAGCGTTTGTATTGGTCTAAGCAAGCACTGTCTGTAATTAAATAGGTCTTCTAGTAATCAAAATAAATAAAATAGCAACATTTTTAAGCAAGAGCAATGCAAATATTAGGTCTATGTCTAGTTAAGGTCAAGCAAAAACAATAAACAGGCAAAGATAAATAAGCAACAATAGGCGTTTTGTATTATAATTCGCAAATGATCTGCAAATTGCAAAAAACATAAGGAAAATTGAATTTTGAGGGCTACCTTCACGCATCCTCTATAAATAGATAATTATAAACACAAGTTATTTAGATGTCTAGGTTCCAAAGGTATTGATTTATCCACAGACTGAGAGCTTAACAGGTGTACCTCTAAGAATGAAGATGCCCCCCGAGAATAGTGTTAGTGCCAATTGATAATGAATCTTTTCTCGTCGCGAACAGAATTGTCTAGACTTTGTAATCTAGATCATGGAACAAACATATTTAGATCATGAAACGAATCGTAATTAGGTTTTGAGACTTATAAGTAATTCCGATGACAGCTATAAATAACTTGATCTAGTTTTGAAAAGATTAATTTATAGTTTAGGTACTGTTTGTTCTATTTCGATTACTTACATAATAATTAACACAATTAGGTCGAGCTACAAAACAACACTTATTTCAAAACAAGCAACAAAAACATCGTAATTGATTCCTCTTCCTCTGAGTAAATAAATGTCTTGACTTTGTTGTTTCGCTGAGGAACGCAAAGTGTTTTTAAATGTTTTGAAGATACTTTGCGTTGGCGAAATTACCATTTTGGAAACGTCTTGGTCTCGCCTCAATACTTTTCAAGCTATCGTATTTTATTATAATGTATAAAGCTAGTTTACGGTCACAATGAGAGATTTGCACACAGACATGTTCAGGCGTTACGGGCCGGTATTCGTGGAAACGACTCCTGGAGGCGCATCTGTGGTGTCCATCGCGGAGCGTGAAGCTTTGGAGGCTGTACTTCGGGCGCCGGCCAAGCGACCCTACCGTCCCCCCACCGAGATCGTGCAGGTCTACCGAAGGAGTAGACCTGATAGATATGCCTCCACTGGACTTGTTAATGAGTAAGTAATTCCTTTCGTTCAATAAATTAGAAAGGAGTGGAATGATATCAGTGAAGAGCGTTAAGAAGAGCTCTTGGATGAAATCCGCTTGAAATTTGTCTACTTTTATTATGGGGTGGGCTCATGAAAGTCCCTAAGCAATAGCTTAAGCAAAGGCAAAGGCTAGCAGATGCGTTGGACTCTGACATCATCGCTAACAGGGGGAATACCGGTAGGTACCTATCCAAAAGCAATCCATTAATATTAATGTGACTGTAGACCACAACCGTGACTATAAGTTAATTGTATTACTTGTTCTGTGGGTAGGTAGACTGCACACATAATACCTATAATGATCGCATTATTACGTGTCAGCGTCTGTCTTACATTAAACCACCTTTAATCTCAAGGTTTGTACTATACAGTGCCTTATTTAGATGTCTGAGATGGCTATAAATAAGTTGACGGTCCGATTATAGATAACGTCAATCATCTCGTATTTCAAGTCGAGAGTAATTGACATAGATACCTAGTTAGACTAGGTTAGGTTATCTTTTAAGTAAGCAAGCATTCATTCACAGCGGGTGGCTTGACCTCGAGTCGCGGGCACTCTCGGGGCTACATTACCATTGTATCCTATGCTCGTGATATTTTGACAAGGCTTTGTACTTCTAGTCACGTCGATTTCAAATATAACTACGCAATTACATTGGCACTAAAGTTGAATAACGTTGCAATGTTGCTATTTCCTGTAAAAGAAGTCTGTGTCGATAATACCGACGACGGTTTCATCATAATGTTAAACAGTGCCTCATCAGTTTCTATTGCAATCTAATTTGTTGTTCCTTTTGCAATTGCGGATACTAAATAGCAATCAATGATAGGATCTACATCGTAATAGACAGAGGTTGGATCATGGTCATAAAAAAAAAACACTCACTTATGATCTCTAAAGATACAATCTTCGTCAAAGCCTAAAATTGTAAGCAAATGTATGCTCCTCAATAGAAGTTAAAACAATTGAAGAACGTTACAAAATTAGAAACGAGGAATTAACCAAGTGTGCCTAACTTTTATTGAATTGCATGCTAGTGATAATTCACTAGCGTGCAATTTATAAAACGATCACGTTTATTTGGCAGGTAGAGCTCAAGGTCTTACTGAAGTTATACATTCATAACTAGCAACATTTAATGATCTAGCTAGGTTACACGTAACTATAAATGGTAATATTAGTCAAAAAACGTTGCACGGTCAAGGCTCAACTTTTTGATACTTCGTGAGTTTCGTAAGAGAAGTAAAATGTTGATATGACGGCAGGCAAGCTATACTTATAATCCGAGATTTTGTTATGATTTATTTTCAGATACTGTATCATTCAGACGGATGGCATTCGAGATAGGTACCATCCGTTTGCCCAAATAAACAAATTTGTTTTGGCCCAGATATGCTAAGGTTGAGTCACGTAAAGGATGATTTCTTATAGTCAATGTGGTATATAACTATCAGTACTGAATTTTCTACCTTATATTACAATCACAAAATTACAGTTCTTATACGGGCTTAATTTTTCAAAACCATTTCAGACAAGGCGAAAAATGGTATCATCTTCGGCGGCATCTGACCGCAGAGCTGACAAGTCCTAACACAATGCAGGGTTTTCTTCCCGAGCTAAACAACATTTGCGATGACTTCCTTGTCCTTCTGGACTCTTATCGCCGAAGTGATGGAACTGTCGCTGGCTTTGATCAACTCACCAACAGGATGGGACTGGAGTGTGAGTATATCATTTTCTAGTTATTTTAAGCTTTCTTCGCTGCCGGAATCTTATAGGGTTCTATGATAATACACCTTACCTATAACTAACACATATCGCAGATAAATTAAATTAACTAAAAAGACAACACAAAACTTAATACACAAAGCACACATTCAACAACCCACTCTCATACATCACACAAGTGCACTTCTTTATTCATTTTCTTTACTTTTGTTTGATTTCCAAACACTGTTTAATGTTAAGTGGAAGGCGGAGTCACCTAACACAAGTATCTCCCTGCACCCTTTCAATCCAAAAGACCCGGAAATTGGGTAATCAAGATGCTCTACTGACCGTTAAAAAAATATGAGATTTTAAGGGGAGTTAAGTAAGAATCGTAGTCACTGGTATTGACCCTACTAGATAATTTGAACGCCTGTCGTCAAATGTGTAGACATTGAGCAAGCCTGCGTCTCACGTTAGTTGGAATTTAAGATAATAATTGCGTTAGTGACAGGTTGACAACTGACAACATTGAACATTGTTAACACATCGAATTGCGAAATTATTTACTTTAATCTAATGATTTTAGATAAATCTTTCTAAGACAACTTATATCATAAGCATCCTCGAGGGAAGCATTTTATGTCCCCATTTAGATAGAGGACGTCTATTGGATGAAAAGCGATCGTTTCGATGTAAACGGATCGTCTGGTATTAAGATTTGCGACTTTAATAGGTGCTCTAGCTAGGATACCTTAATAAATAGGTGGTTGATTACACGCCAAGCAGTAATTTGAACCAGGGGGTCTAAAATGGCCGCTTAAGCACAATTATACATAATTGGTTCATAATATGAATTTAAAAACGTTACTACACCACCATTTTAAGAATTTTATTTGTTGTGTTATTACCCTTTTATGATGCTGCTCAAGCGGCCATTTTAGACAACCAAAACAATAAGTAAAGAAGCAGCTTAAGGGAGGATTATGAATATAGATAGAGACTTATAATTGTTGGCATTTGGGAGCGGTAGAATAAAGTAATCAGCAGTTGAGTCGTTTTCGTTGTATTAATTACTAGCTGTGGACAGTGGTTTTAGTGCTGTAGAGTAGTGTAGAGCAATGGTATATAATATAGCCAATAACCTTCCTTGATAAATGGTCTATCTCTAACACTAAAATAATGTATCAATCCGAACTGTTTCAAAGATTAGCCTGTTCAACCAAACAAACTCTTCAGCTTTATAATTTTAAGTATAGAATTAGCGCCTTCCAGCCTTGTACTTTGAAATGTGTTTATCAAACAAATGTATCTCGTAAATCAATATTGTGTGCTGTCGCGTAGAGTTCAAATGCTAAAGTCAGTGGGTCTTAAATAGATTCAAACAGAGAGTTGCGATAATAATGACGAGAAAATGACGTTTGGCTAGATAAGAATGTGGGTCATATGTGGAAGAAAATAACGTTAGACGGCCAACGTACTGGCGTGCGTGCGTGCGACGCGAGGAATGCAACAATCAGAAATGCATTATGAAATTCTACACTACTCCGGATTACATAGAACCATTCTCTGCGTTCAATGTTATCAACTAATGACCGGAAGCTTTGTCGCGTATCTCTCTCCAAATGTGTGCCTCACATTCTTTCTTGGTATCAGGACTCTATGGATAGCGATGGCACATTCCTTTCAAACTGTCATATTTTTTTTGGGATGATAAACTATGATCTTCATGACATAAAATCTGATTTGAGACTTAGACGTAGGCGTAGAGATGTGTACTTAAACTTAATCTTTTACGAATGCAACTTTGAATATTCATTTTATTGTTTGAAAATTTCTCATAATTTGCAAAATAAAGTTTTTTTTTTTATTATTGATAGGCTCGCGTTTGACCTCTATCTCACCTGATGGTAAGTGATGATGTGGTCGACGATGAAGCACGCTTACCTAGAAATAACCTATTCACTCTTGACTTGAAGACCCCCAGGTTATAGCTGTCAGGAAATACAGACTCCGGCAGGGAATTCCACTCCTTAGCAGTACGCACAATGAAGGTATTCCCAAACCGTTTAGTGCGTGTGGGTGGGATGTCTACCATGTAACGGTGGCGCATCGCCGTACGTCTTGTAGTCCTATGATGGAACGGGCTTGGCGGAATTAGGCTGTGCAATTCCATCGCACACTCTCCGAAATGTAACCGATAGAAAACCGAAAGGCTGGCAACGCGCCGGCGATGCTCCAGGCTCTGGAGCTTTGACTCAACCAGCGCGTCGTTGCCGAAGTGTTTAAAAACCAACACAACGTACCTATCTGATAATAAAATCCACTTTCTTTGTGTCTAATCATGTCTAGTTTCTGCTTGAAAGTTAAAGTGACATCACGTTTTGGGTGCATTGAATGCATAATGTTAGTAACTGTCTATGGTAAAATATCTACCATTAAGGTAGGATCCTCAGTAACGGTACCAAATACCTAAGTAATATGTGAAGAAACTTTATTGACTACAGAACAAATAACTAAATATGTGATGTGCCGTATTCTTTCACCGTAACTCTAGACGAACTTGTTAGTTCTAGTATTCAGGAAGTAATGTTTGATTATACTGTTACAGCGGTTTGCGGTCTTATGTTGGGGTCAAGACTAGGCTTCCTGGAGCGTTGGATGTCGGGTCGCGCGGCTACTCTTGCAGCAGCCGTGAAGGCCCACTTTAGAGCTCAACGAGATTCCTACTACGGTGCTCCGCTGTGGAAGTTCGCACCCACCACACTTTACAGAACATTCGTCAAGAGCGAGGAAACCATACATACGTGAGTTAGTTCCCATATCGTAATAATGAAGCAATGCGTAAATAAGCAGTTACAACTTACGTTATTGACTTTGTGATTGATGGGCTATTTATTACTCACAATGCGTGGACAGTGTTTTTATAAGAAACAGTACTGTTATACATTGTGACATTGGACGATGTGCACGTAAAGATAAGTATAGAGTACTTATTGTTTACTGATCGTTCAAGTTCAAATTGAATAGGTATCATTAGTGAACAAGTTTATATAATGCTTTAGGCATCCAAGCCATTTCAAGCTTTTGCTCTTATAGATTAATCATCCCTTTAAATAAATTGAACATGACTCATAAGTTTGGAGACCTTCATGTATTATAACCTTGAACTCGACCGAGCTTTAACGAGGTGTTTCTTGATTATTAAAAAACCTAGATCCTTCCTTAATCGGGCCTCTAAACCTTGGCCAATTTTTTTCTCTCAGTGGATAGATGAAGGTTAGGAATATTTTTGTTGCTGACACACGATTCTGGCTAGACAGCCGCGCGGGTACCGTCGATGAATCGACAACAAAAGCGCAACGACTTAGAAAAAAGCTCTCAACCTTGACGTCTTGTTATTTGTCTAGGTTTTGTCTAGCCAAAACCTTTGTTTAGTAGCTTTTTACTACTTCCAAAAAACTAAATAAAACTACTTCCGTTAGTTTAACAGCTAGTTACAATATGCTAATGTATCCCAATGGGTTTTTCGATTGCGTATTCCCAGATTGTTCTTATCTGCAATAATTGAACGCCACAGTTAAGCAATAACAAAAACAATTTTTGGCAGGATAGTATCGGAGCTGATGGAGGAAGCGAAGAACAAGAAACAAGGCACTGCCGACGATGACGCCATGCAGGAAATCTTCCTAAAGATTCTGGAGAATCCTGCCCTAGATATGAGGGACAAGAAAGCTGCAGTCATTGACTTTATCACAGCTGGCATTGAGACGGTACGCTTACTAATATTCTGAGGGATCACCAAAGAATTTCCGAAAGCAGATGGTCCATCACAAAATTACTGGTCGATTTTTGTTATTAATATTCCTGTTATTATTGTACTGGTTTTCAAGTTTTAGTATATTTTGTATCACGTATAAACTAGACAGGTATGCCAGCCGCAGCCGCCAGCCGTTCATACGGAGAAAAAGAAATACTGCATTACCGTTGAGCCAAAGGGCTCGTAACAAGTTGCAAGATGATACCCAGTATAGATGCAAACACGAAGTCCTAAAAAACAGCTACCATAATTACTCAACAGTCATCACTTTTCAATTTTAGCTTGAATTTGAAATTTAAGTTGGTGACTGAATGAATGGCCGAAATGAAAACAAGCGGTTTTAGCCATCCGGTGAACAACTTAGCACTATATACGATTCATCCCCCGTTCTCTACCAATTGTTATAAATAAACTTATTTTTTCTTTGTTTCAACAGCTAGCAAACAGCCTTGTATTTCTACTATATTTGCTGAGCGGCCGGCCCGACTGGCAGCGCACGATTCGCTCCGAACTGCCTTCATGCAGTACCCTGACTGCCGAGGACCTTGCAGCCGCACCATCAGTCCGGGCGGCTGCTACTGAAGCCTTCAGACTCCTGCCGACTGCACCGTTCTTGGCCAGGGTT
Source organism: Ochropleura leucogaster (assembly GCA_958449745.1). Lineage (NCBI taxonomy): Eukaryota > Metazoa > Arthropoda > Insecta > Lepidoptera > Noctuidae > Ochropleura > Ochropleura leucogaster. Next base: position 8,572,957 of record OY288222.1, on the reverse strand, counting down.
TTAGATACACCTATGAACATTGCTGGTCATAAATTGCGTGCTGGAGTGAGTTTATATTTTTATTCGAAAACATCATTGTTCGTAATTTTGGTAAAGCTCTGGGCGCTTTATTGCTAGATTGAAAATTATAATTTTTCTTAACAATCATAATAGAGAGTAGACTTTTATTTTTTTTCACTTCATTTCATTTAGTCAGGAGTGTGAACTAACAAAATTGATCTCTTAATTCCTTTTTTTTTGTAAAAGATAACATGCATTAGCCCAACACAAGTCACGGGTTATCACATATCAAGCTTTTCGCTGCACCCTTTAAACAAATATTCTTAACAAATATTTATATTCCACAGACATTTATCCTGGCACACACGGGGGCAGCGTGCCGTCTTGAGAAGAACTTCTGGCGAGCGCGCGAGTTTATTCCAGAACGCTGGGTGAATCCCACAGCTCCTCATGCGGCCTCGTTGGTGGCTCCGTTTGGACGGGGACGTCGCATGTGTCCTGGTAAACGCTTCGTGGACCTCGAAATACATCTGCTGCTCGCTAAGGTGTGCATAAATGACATCATACGTTAGGTAGCATAGAAGACTGGCTAAAACAAACCTGCGGGTACCAAGATAATACTATAATGAACCCTTCAGGATTTAAGTGATTTGCGGGTGTCGCGAAATGTTTCAGTAAAACTTGATAGATATCGCTTCATCAGTTCTTCAATCCACCAAAAATCCAGTACCGTCATAAATTACAATTCCTTGTTGCTTGTTTTGCCATAATTTTCCCTGTTTAAACAGGATAAAGTGTGCGTCCGAATGCGTTTTGTATTCGCCGCAGTATTTTAAAGTTCTCTTTTTCTCTTTGGACTTCGATATGCCTAACTTTGTCCTTGAGTAAAACATTTCGTGTTTAAGTACGACATGCATTTTGTAAAGATTTTTTGTTTACAGATTATGCAAAGATGGCGCGTTGAGTTTGATGGCGAGTTGGACATTCAGTTCGACTTCCTGCTCGCGCCTAAGACGCCGGTATCGCTGCGATTAGTCGAGTGGTAGTCGCATACTTCTTGTTGGCAAAGTGCTATCTCTATATAATAAATATTTCAACATTGTTTGCTTCATGATTTAGACATATTTAAGTACGACCTGTCCATTTCTCGCCTTTGAATACAGGCACACGAATGGTACGGTCGTGTAAAATCAAAGCTTTATAAAGACTAAAGATCGCCATGTACTTTAACATTTGCTGTTTAATATTAAATTACTTTAATTAAGTCATTCTTATATTCATTTTACGCGAGTGTTCGAAATGTCTTCCACTTGCTCAGTTAAGATTTTTTATATTCGTCTAATTATATGCTTCTTTTTAAGTCAAAATCTAAGTAAGCCTAAATGTGTTGATCCGGATAGTTAACATTTCTTCTAATAATTGTAACTCAGTTGCCATGACAGCTCATTGTAGCGTGCGTTACAGGGTTTTGGCAAAATCAGCTCAAATCGCACATTTCTTTCTAATTATGAAAGAACTGTTCACAAATTATTGTATAAGAACATAATGTACGTTTTATTTACGTAGAATACTGATCTAGTTTATAGCTACACAATATTATAAAAACATGGCTGTGTTAATATCAAAAACATATTTATACAAAATGTTATAACCGCAAATACCTCTTGTTATAAGACTGTGAACTGCCAGCACATGCATTTGTCAGGATTTTAATGCAATTTTAATCTAAGTGTAAACATTTAAGTTTAGCATTACAATCATTCCATTTTAAAATAAGTTTTTGGTAATACCAGCTTCGATATTTATAATAAAATCATAAATAAATTAGAAGTGGCCATTTCCTATGATTATTTTATTATGTAATATTTTTATGTTGACGTTAGTTAGTAGTAGTACGACGTAGAAAAAACTTGGATGGTTTCATTAATGTAAGCTTTTATTAAAATGAATTATTTTGTTTATCATTATAGTTATAGGAAACATACATACACAAGGATATTGTTAAATTAAACAGGGTGGAAGGAACATCTTCACACAAATTTTACCACGTATTCAGTACATCATTTCGGACGACTCCATAATTTTGCCTTTTCTTAAATCTTAAATCCCTTGTTTAAATTAGTCTATATCAGTCTCCTGGTTCCGAACTATATCTGTACTAAAATTCATCAAAATCGGTTTAGCCATTAAGCGTGAAGACGTAACAAACAAACAAACTCACTTTCGCTTTTATAATATTAGTGAGGATTTATCTTGGCCACTGAAAAAAAACAGGTGCAATAAAACTTTTTGAGTGGACTTTTGAAAGAAACAGCTTTTTTTTTTAAATGACCGACTAAATATGCTATGATGTAGGATAATGCACTGAACACATGGTATTCGTTTGTGAGTCAATGTCTCTTTGACCCTGTATGTATATTATTATAAAATGATAAACTGATCCTAATATTACAATAAAGAAATAACATTGTAGCCGTGTTTCATTTGCGTAATTGTCTTTAATAATTTTGTTAACAATTTAGTTCTGGGACAGAACAGGGTGGCGTATAACGCTAAGTTACGTGTTCTACATATTATAAATAAATCAGAATCCCGTACTATTAATAATTATTATAAACCACGAGATTCTCATGATTTTAAGATACATACCTTGACATTTAATGATGTTTTAGCTAAATAGTGACAGATGCACGGGGGGGGGGGGATCTACTAGTTCAACCAACGCTTGCCAAGGCTGATCCGTGGATGGGTAAACATTTATTCTATGAGCGTTAGTTCCGTAGTAGCTCCATATAAATTAATAATGTATTGCTCCATGTAATTTTAGCTTAGCTTCTTTACGTGTTTCGTGCACCAATCTTACTTCCAGGTTAAGTTTGCTTTTCTCAAGCTATCAGTATTTCGTCAATCATGGTCACTCCAATCTTGGTGACAGCTTACGCTATTTAAGATTTCCTAGTTCTTGTATCTAATAAATGACCATCTTACCAACACTAGTAATCCGCCCATACTTTAGGTTATAGACTTTGCCAACAAACAGAATAGTCCACAATATTGATTAATAGCGCTACATGCAGAGAAAAATGTCTCAACTAAGTACTTTAATTGAAGTACCTACTGACCTTAAATAGATGTTATATACAATGAATGAAGAAGTGGTTCTTCTAAAAAATAATTCAATTAATTTACAACACGGTTGGCGCAGTGGTTGAGCGATCGACTGCTGCGCTGATCGTCGCGGGTTCGATCCCCCACGGAACAAATATTTGTATGGCCTACAGATAGTTGTTCCGGGTCTGGCTGTATGTGTATGTGAGTTTAAATGTTTATAAACGCACCAACGATACAGGAGTAATTTCTAGTGTGGGACAAAGTTTAAAAAAGAAAAACAATTTGTGGTCAATTTCATTTAAAAAAAGTCGTTTCATTAAAATTGTGGTAAGTACCAACAGCTTATGGGCGTAGGATAAGTCCAGATTAGCTTCTATGCGGAGAGCTTGCAATTATTGTCAAGCATTTCAGACTTGGTACTGTATTTCAATTTGTTACGGTAAAAAAATGAACAAGTAGGTACCTATGTTAAATTTTCTGGTCCCCAAACAAGTAACAAAATTGCGGTTTGTTATTTAATGTTATGAATTTCTGACGGTAAATACCTATATCTATTTATACAAACAAATGATAACATACTGAGGTTTCGCACCAACTTGCGGTGAGATAGGTTATCAGTGTTTGTGAATAAAATCGTCCTCTTACACAAAACAATAACTAAACGTACATAATTACGTTAGCTGTCTGACAAGCAACATCTAACCTCTAACTTCATTTGTTTTGAAAGATGAAGTTCTGTGCAAACTTGTCTTTTATGTTTACGGAAGCATCCTCGATGCTGGAGAGATACGCTTTGGCCAAAGACGCTGGATTCAAGGCTGTGGAAAGTGGATTCCCTTTTGGTTTGACAGTGGAGCAAGTGAAGGACGCAAAGGAAAAAGCCGGCGTTGAACAAGTGTTAATCAATTTGAAGACAGGTTTGTGCCCAACAAAGTCCTCTACTTTTTTTAAAAAAATTTTGGGATGTAGATTTAATAATAACATGACCATTTCTGTTGTTTTTCAGGAGATGTAACCAAGGGCGAGTTAGGCGTTACAGCGGTACCAGGAAAAGAAAATGAATTCAAAGAAAACTTTACAACAACAGTCAACTATGCCAAAGCCCTAAACGCAAGGAAAATACATATAATGGTAGGCAAACTACAGAACCCCACTTCACAAAACTGGGAAACCTATGAGAAGAACTTGAAATATGCAGCTGATGTACTGAAGAATGAAAACCTCCTTGGAGTAATTGAACCTATAAATCAATACTCGGTGCCTAATTACTTTTTGAGTGATTTTAACAAAGGTATGTTTGTCATGAATTAATTTTTCTACCAAAATCAACTTAGGGCAACATTATGAAAATTTCAAATGTTCGCTTTACTAAGTACTAGGCAGTCAGACTTTTTTATTAATAGTTTTGTTATTAATCACTGAATTTTTAGTATACCCATCATATCAAATGTATTATCTTGAAAATACTACTAGCTAATTTAAGACCCATTATCTGTAGTCTATCAGTCAACATACATAGTATATATTTATGTTTCAGCTTTGGACATAATTAAGCGCATCAACAGCCCCAACCTGAAACTGATGCTGGATGTGTTCCATTTACAACAAATATGTGGTGATATATCTCATAGTATCACCAAGTTTATGCCTTATGTTGGGCATGTGCAGGTAAGATTATTAATCATTGAATGGAAAAAATGTGACTTGAAGTAAGATCAAATAGCTTCTCCCGCTTTGGTGACTGTGTCAGACTTGTACTGACTAAAACCCACCCATGTTCCTTGTATTGCCCTTTATATTCTGGGGCCAAAAACAAAGGCTGGCATTTGCTATTCTGAGGGTCATTGCATGGGAAGTTATATAACAAAATATGTTTAATTCTCGTCACAAATGTGATTGTGAAAAAAAAATTGCAGTTATTTAAATACTAGATTTCAAAAACTACAAAGTTGAAGTTACAAATAAAGTATGCTTATACAAGAAATGTATTCTGTCTGGTGTACAAATATGTTATTTTAAAATAGTTTTATGTTCTGCATATCAATGTCATTCAAATCAATACTGTTTGTATAAGTTTTTAATAAGTACTTCATTACATTGCAGATAGCTCAAGTGCCTAATCGCAATGAACCAGACACTGAAGGAGAGATAAACTACAAGTATGTTCTCAACCAGTTGGAAAACAATGGTTACACTGATTGGATTGGTCTGGAGTACAAACCATTGAAGAACTCCAAGGATGGACTAGTGTGGGTCAAGAACTATGGCTATACTCTGTGATAATATATAAAATGATGATATCAAAGCTTTGTGTAAATATGATATATATGAGAGGAAAATTTTGAATAAGTAATTGACAAACTGTCATTTTAGTTGTAATAAATTATAAGAACTAATTTCTTAAGCTAATGTTAATAAATATTTTGAACAACCATTCATTAAATGAAAGTTACTTGCTAATGTTTAAATTGTGAATGTTTATATAAATAAAATGTTGTTGTTGAAATATAAAACGTTTATTACTATGATTAAAATAATAATTAATGGATTAATACTAACTTAACAACTTCTATGTGAATACTAAGCGCCATTAGTCTGGAACTGTTGCACCCAGTAGTGTTTTTTTACAGCATCCAGTGACAACCTGTCTTTACTTGAATGTCGTAGGAGCTGCAAGAGACCAAAATAAATATATAAAATACCTAGACCAGCCTTCTTGGATAGGATAGGAATACTTTTGTTATACAAACATTGTAAATACAATGAAATTAAATTAAAGCTATGAATTATCAAATAATTTTTAGCTTTTTCATCCTGTTTCTTTCAATATCCGTGGTAAGATTTAGTAAAATTTCCTGGTTATCAATCAATTTTGACATTTCTTTATTGAAATTGTATGTTTACGTTATTTGTATGCAAATGTTCAATGGGGATGTTTGGATGATCAAAATTTTCTTTCAAGTGTAATAAATAATGCCTCGATTTGTGCCAATACAAACACCAACCTTTGAAATAAGATCCTTAGCTCCTTCAGGTACATAACTAGGATAAACCATGTCTAAGGCAAGAATCCTGGCATAAGTCTTATCTTGTCCCTCACTCTCAAATGGAGGTTTGCCTACGAGAAACTCGTATAGGAGAACTCCAATGCACCAATGGTCAACAGACACGTCATAGACTTCACGCTTGATCATTTCAGGTGGCAGATAGTCTAGTGTACCACACATGGTTTTACGCCTGTAACAAGGAGATTGTATTATCAAAGATATTACAGTTTTTATGTGTTACATTTATAATTAAAATAAATGAATGAGGCAATAATAAAATTATATAAATGACTAGCTTTAGCCCGCGGCTGCGCTCGCGTTAAATTCGGAGTAACACAGTTCCCCTTTCCTGATTTGCAGGTACCAGCTACCTGTAGTTTTTGCCCTTGTGCCTTATTGATGGTAATAGCAAAGCTAAGTAACCCTTTTCTTCAATCTTTCTCCCCTTAAAAAAAATTGCGTATGTCCGTCTCCAGGGTCGCAACTATTCCTGTACCAAAATTCATCAAAATCGATTGAGCTATTACAAACTCACTTTCGCTTTTATAATATTAGTAAGAATATAAAATATCCCTGGCATTATATATGGGCTGCCATTTGTAGAGACCGCAGTTTTACCAAGAAGTATTGTTTTATAACTGGGTGGAAGTTTGGCAGTCACTACACTAGATACCAACCCCAATGTAGTTGGGAAAACACAATTTAATATCTGACCAAGATAGATTAATGAAAAATTGGTTATTTTTGTCGTGAACAACTCAATGGACCTGCATGGTTTACCATCATGGCTCACTTCCTCTTACGGAGGCCAAGTTGTGTCACTGTACTAGGCACAAATTAGTGTCATAGACCTATTATGTAAAAACAGGTGGTTATCCTTATGATTGGTATGCATGGAAGTCTTCAATGAACCAGGACCTTCAAGTGTACCATGAACAACCAGCTACTAAGTTGTTATACAATCTTTCAAAGTTAAGTTGGATGAAATCATTAAACAAAATTTTGCATTTACTTTTTAATGAACAAGATCTGAAAAGAAATGGTTTTGAACAGTAAGCCTTACCTCTCCGAAGGGGCATGCACAGACCAGCCAAAGTCAGCAAGTTTGAGGTCTCCACTAAATGCCACTAGAATGTTCTCCGGCTTGATGTCCCTGTGGATCACATGGTGCTGGTGGCAGTACTCCACAGCATCTGCAACCTGAAATCAGAGACAAAACATAATTGTTGAGCTCTTTTAATACAATATCAACAATAAATATCAAATTGGCCCATTATTGATATTATATTCAAGTTCAAGTTTACTGCAGACCGCATTAACCATTACGATAAAGAGGCATTGTAAGGTAAGCTGTAGCATTAGAACCAAAACAGACAACCCTTAAATCTGCAATGGCTGAGTTGCAGACAGTATGAGGGCTGGCCTTTGAGACTCTTCGGTGATATTTTATTTAATGCGAACTAGCTACATATCCACAGCATGTAAGATTTAGTTTTATCATTATGTACACAAAAAAGGTTAGTAATCAACATCTGATTTTAGCTCTGTGGTTGATTGCATATAATAACAAAAATATATGTACACACAGGAGAGAACTAATAGAAACATACTAGCAGGGTGTTACTTTCAGGTACAAAGGCATATTTAAAAAAAAATAGATATTAAGTTCAGGGTTATTTGAACCTTAAAAAATATTTAGATTCTTACCTGGTATATATATCTAGCAGCTTTGGCTTCAGGAAAGCGACCTTTGGGTGAGTTAGTTAGATGTTTATACAACTCTCCACCTGCTGCAAACTCCACAACCAAGTAAATACGACGCTCGTCGTGGAACCAGGTCAGCAGGCGTAATATGTTTGGATGTCTGAAAAGGGACAGGCAGTATAAGATATAGCAGCCACAAATATGTCAATATAAATAGTTACTTTATGACAAGAAATCTCGTTTTTCGGTTATTCTAATGTTACTTAAAAACTGTAAATCGGTACTCACTTCAAGTGCGACTGAATTTCTATCTCCCGCATGACTTGTCGTTCACATTTCGACCTTACAATTTGAGATTTGAAAAGAGTTTTAATGGCTACTAAATAGCCAGTTTTCTTCTCTCTGGCGACGTGGACATGTCCGAATTTACCTTGGCCCAGGGCTGAACCGAGTTCGAAGTCTCTGGGTGCCCATTTATACCTGAAATACGTGAAGGATGATGTAAACAAAATTCTTACTTCAAAAAACTGTTATAGTGTTGGATAGGAGAGACTTACGAAGTTCCGTATGCTTCGTGGTTTATAATTTTTGTCTCCAATTCTAACACGTCACTCTTCATTGTCATAAGTTTTGAATAATCCGTAAAACTTTTAAATCAAATTATTTCGAGAAGAGCTACAATATGATTTATGTAAACAATCCAACATTCGATTATAGTCCGTTGAGTTTTGAAAACTTTGACAGTTTAGAGTATAACAGCTAAACACAGGGTTGCCAACGGTAAAAAGAAATACGTACTGAACCGCAACGAGTGATCACCGTGAGACCATAAACATAAAATATAATGCACGATTGCAATTTAGGGTGGCCCTATGAGACAATTCTCGAATTTTTGTCAATTTAGCATTTTAAGTAGCAGTAAGTCCATGTAACCATAGGCCAGTATTACATTAGAGCATGCGCTTCTGCTCACATGTATTCCTATTATTTTTTATTTAACGCTCTCTATAATTTGACTACGTCGTACATATTATTATGCTGCAAAAATCTCGTATTATGATTTAAAACCTCGTAAAATAAATACATTTATTATTTAATCTTGAAAACAAATTGGGGCCCACTAGGATAACCCAGACTAGTGCCACTTGCCTGGATAATATTTATACAGATATTATACCAACCCACAAAGTAATTAATAACTTATTAGATTCGTTCATTGTGGGCAACTGATCACAATACGGTATTACACCCATTTTTAAAAAGTATCTCATTTTGATCCTAGGGTCCTAGTAAACAACCAAAAAAAAACAAAAAAAAATATTCAATCGATAAGTGCCATAAAACTGCATTTCAATTTTACAATTTCTATTTTCGCGCGTAAAATCACAAAAACGCTTGACGCCATGTTACTCTGTGGTCATGACGTCAGTTGGTTATGTAAACAAATGCGCTGTTATTAGTCTTTCTGTTTAGTTGTATTTTTCACTATAGTTTATGGTATTATTATATGGTAGTATTTATTTCTTCCATGGTATTATTACTACTATTTTAATAAAAAATAAATGTAAAGTTTTATAATACAAAAATAGTAATAGTTGCTCAGTTGACAGTTGTCAGTCATGGCGGACACTGTTTGGCTTTTTAACAACAGACTAAAAAAAGTGAAAACTTTGAAATCAATTTTAAAATTTATTCAGTTATTTTATTAATTAAATTTAACATTTTCCGATTGCTTGTTGCCTAAGCTTTCTGAATTGTATATTTTTAGAATTTCTTTCATATGGAGTAAAATACCCTATTGCAAATGTAAACAAAAAAGGAGCTAAAAAGGATATCATCGCGTTAAATTCGGTATAACACACCAAGCTACCTGCAGTTTTTGCTCTTGCGCCTGACTGGTTTGTGATAGCAACGCTAAGTTTTCTCTTTTCTTCCCTCGTTCTCCCTCATAGTCCACTTTTTCAAAATAAAAATTAGCATGTGTCCGTATCCTGGTTCCCAACGATCTCTGTGCCAAAATTCATCAAAATCGGTTTAGCCATTAAAGCGTGAAGAGCTAACAAACAAACAAGCAAACTCACTTTCGCTTTTATAATATTAGTAAGGAAGTAAGGATATAACATCTAACAGATAGTGCTACTTATCTTGCGGGAAATGGAGGGGGTACCGCACCGCGGCCCAGGATAGGAAATTCCGGCCAAGGTTTGGAAATGGATGGTTTATCGCACCGGGGCCCAGGTAAAGCAACTCTTGCCAAGTTTTGGAAATGGCTGGGTTACCGCACCGGGGCCCAGGTTAAGCAACTCTTGCCAAGTTTTGGAAATGGATGGGTTACCGCATCGGGGCCTAAGTTAAGCAACTCCTGCCACGGTTTGGAAATGGATGGGTTACCGCATCGGGGCCCAGGTTGAGCAACTCCTGCCACGGTTTCCAAATGGATGGGTAACCGCATCGGGGCCTAGGTTAAGCAACTCCTGCCAAGTTTTGGAAATGGATGGGTTACCGCACCGGGGCCCAGGTTAAGCAACTTCTGCCAGGGTTTGGATATGGACGGGTTACCGCATCGGGGCCCCTGCCAAGTTTTGGAAATGGATAGGTTACCGCATCGGGGCCCAGGATAAGCAACTCCGGCCAAGGTTTGGAAATGGATGAGTTTACCGCACCGGGGCCTAGGTTAAGCAACTCTTGCCAAGTTTTGGAAATGGATGGGTTACCGCATCGGGGCCCAGGTTAAGCAACTCCTGCCAAGGTTTAGAAATGGATGGGACACCGGGGCCCAGGTTAAGCAACTCTTGCCAAGTTTTGGAAATGGATGGGTTACCGCATCGGGGCCCAGGTTAAGCAACTTCTTCCACGGTTTGGAAATGGATGGGTGACCGCATCGGGGCCCAGGTTAAGCAATTCCTGCCACGGTTTAGAAATGGATGGGTTACCACACCGGGGCTCAGGTTAAGTAACTCTTGCAAAGTTTTGGAAAAGGATGAGTTTAGGAGACACGAGATGGGTTTAGGAGAAAACAAGAAACGAATTATAGGAAGAAAAATGTTGCATTTTATTTATTTTTTATAAACACTTGCTCCACCAAGACGAATCTAACAATGTACTTACCTTCTTACTTATTATTTCAAAGTCAGTTCATTTGTTTAAAGACTTCTGTTACGAGGAGTCTGCGTAACACTTTTCAGTTAAAGTTGGGTTTTCATTGAGATTCTTAGATCAGGTCAATTACCTATCCACATTAGTAAAATTGTTTACCTATTATTTTTTTTTCGTCGAGTGTTAAAGCTGACGAATTTAGGAAACTGCCGAGTCGTCGCAAATGTCGAATTACCTAAAAAAGCTATCCAGCCAGCGACATTGAAAAATCAACGAAACTTTCGGATTAAATAAACTGACGACCGAAGGAAATTCACATACCCATTGATCAACTCAGTAAACCTTTAAATCTCTCAGAAGACATACTTGTGGATCTTGAACGTGCCTGATTGCCGTGAAATGTCCTAACAAGCATATTATCAGTGCATCTCCCTTAATGTACCTTACCGAGACGGCCTCCAATCATGATCGTAGATGCTTTGTCTTTGCAAATTAACACGATGATGGATGCATACCTAACCGTAATAAGTATCTACTTAGGAATGATTTTGCAACGTTGACAATACAGCCCAGTATTCTGCCGGCCTCATTTTCCCAACATTTTATTTTGCAAACCGTTCGTACTTTAACATATACTCCAGTGTGTGTTTGTTATTTCCCAAGTTGCGATTTTAGCGGGCATTTATTTCTGCAAAACAACCGGATTTTAGCAGTAGCTTCTGTGTCTATCCGGTAGGCTAAGGAACCTATATCTAAACTGCCATCAACAGTTTAGATGCATCTGTTTTAAACTTATTGTGTATCCTGTTTGAGACTATCTACAACATTCAGGAAACTTTACGAGTAAAACTCCATAAAAAATAAAGATCATTTTGAAATAAAAATAAAAAGCAACTACTGAAATACCTCGGCGCTGTAATTATGATGCTCAAGTGTTGTTAAAGGATGTACTTAGTTGCCAAGAGGAGGTTAGTGCAGCGTGGGTGCGTTGTTGTGAAAACACTCCTTGTTGGCAGGGGGAGAGTGGGGCTCGCGAGGTAAGCGCGGGTTGCGGGGGACCGGGGGCAGGGTGAGCGGGCGCTCCCTAACCCACCCCAATGTTAACGAGCTCAACCCCCATTACTAGATCTGTTTATTTCCAAAGGCAACGATGCCTAACACATCAACAGATAGCAAATGTAGTGGATTTCAGTTTTTTAAATAATTAAATGCGGTCTGCTCAAGGTCGGAAAATTATGAAATGTGATTTTATTTACTTTCACTGATTTAAGTTTTGGAACACGAGGCTTTATAATTGCTGTCGTTCGGAGGTGATCTTGAGGTTAACACATAGCTTGACTAGGTTGGTCCGTGGATGGTGTGCCTCGAAAAGTACGTTAAGCCGTTGGTCCTGGCTGTCATTTGTAGATCTTTGACAGGCGTTACAGGTAGTCAGTGGCTCGGAAATCTGACAGTATTACTCAGTGATTAACTGGAATATTGAGGGCAGATAGGAACTCGCTCCATGTAAAATACTGGTATTCAGCTGAATCTGGTAAGACTGGATTATTAATCGACTTGTACCTTTATACCGCAAAAAATATTCTGAAATAAAATGATTTTGTGCAAAATAAGTACTTAACTGACAAAAAAAAACACAAATAGTAAAAAATAAGTTTAATTCCGGAAGTTAGTAGCACCAAAGTCACCGACTTCCAGAAGTATAAAGTTATATTCCAGTTTTTTTGTGAAAGTCTGTTATTTTCAGATTATTTACAGTGCTGGACAGCTACAGCAGTGCTTACAGACGCTTACTTAGTTAATTCAAAATGCTTATTTTTGCATTTTAGTTTCATTTCAGTCGGATTTTTTCGTTTTGTTAACTACTTGTTTGTTTTTTTTACAGTTAAAAAATGGTTTTAAATAGACAATAATAGTTAATTAATTAATAGGTTGACTTTGTCTACCTAAAATATACCATCGCTACCAATATTACTCACCATACATGTACCCAATTATTACTCTTACATTTAAACGGTTTCTTTACATCTCTTTTTTAATGGCTAATATTTGCAATAAGTACTTATTTGTACAGTAGGAGTTTTATATGGGATTAACATAACTACTAGAGTATTCTGTTGAGCAAATACTTGTCCAATTTCTTATCAAATTAATTCAAAGTTTGTAAAATTAATTTACCATCCGATTGTAATAAATATACATTTCCACCCAATTTCTCACGGAAACATGATACAAAAAGCCTTTCAAAGCTCATTCGTTACACAATACGATGTCTGTATGATACGCAATAAATGTAACAAGATCAGATGATGTTGTAGGTTAATATAAAACAAACAAAATGCGCAGTAGATCGCGCGGCGAGAGTTTTCAAACCACCCCGGTATGAAGCCGGTGGCGGGAAAGCGAGGAAAACGCGCGCATGGGGTGGCGGGCCGGGCTCATTCCGTGGTGAGGCGCCGCTCAATCGATACACTGCTTTTGTACGACAAAATCAACAATTTCCACCTATAAAATATCATAAATTCACCCAAACAGTTCCTTATGATTTTTGTTCGAAGTTTCATTTGTAGTGCTAGTGATTTTGTGAAGGTTCCACGATGTGGTCAAAACCATAAACAAGTGCGTCGCAAAACCGCTTCAGTCTAGGTAAGTAATAATTATTGGCACGTTGAGATGACCTAGTTATCGCCATCGTGTAGGACTTATGCCTGTGTCGTATTTAGGAGTACCTACTTTTATGTCAAAGTGGTGGTCAGTTGTCATATTATTGTTCTTAGAGATATTCATTGTTAATTTAAACGCAATAAGCATCAGCATGTACCTAATGAAATCCTGTCTAGTATATTTTTTTTTTATTAAATTATCGGTGAATCATTTCAAGTTATTTAATTTATTTTAGCATTTTCTTATATTTAACGTAACATTTTATTAGTGAAAACTCGTCGAGTTTTTACTCTTATGATTTGTTTTGGTGTCGCGCAATTTTCACGAGGCTTCAACGTATTTCCGCATTTACAACATTACAAAAATCTTTATAATTATCATTCTAATAATCCCTACAATTTTCTTCGTTACATATTTTCTCTAAGAAGTCTCAATTTGCTCAATGAAAATCTTTTCGTCCGTCGTAATTCCGCATGGTCGCAATCAGCCGTGCCCGTAATGTCCCCTCGTAAGATCTGAAATCGTGAGTGTCATTGACCGTGGGTCTATGGCACGGTGCCACTACCACCCTCGTCTAAAGCGTGCCAAATCCGTCACCTCCGTAGTCTTAGGGGCTGGGGGCGCGTTGCCAAACGAAGCCGTTTGGGGATTTACAATTTTTCTTAAGATATAGTGTTTCCTTGGGACTGACTTTAAAAATGGGTCTGATTCAGATTGTGCAATTCTGCACGTCTATAATAAGAAATCTGGACTGTGCTCTTCAAATTAACGTCGTACACTGCAAGGAATATTGTTTACTTCATAAAAGGTGTTTTTGGGAAATATCTACTAATACTTTGTAGGGAACTTTTAAAATAATTATATTTTAATAAGTAGCATTGAAAATCTGCTTTAAAGGCGCAGTATGTATAACGAAAGATGCAGAACTTCTTAATTTCATAACATCCCAGTTAAGTGAGTTGATTTACTTTCGATCTGAAACCGCTCATTGATTAAAGACTTACGATTTTGCTTTCACTTATTTTAATTGTTCGTTTATTTTAACATAATTATGAGACTGGTTGTACCTCAACAGTCTGGTCGAAAGTCAGCGGCCCTTCGCGAGGAAAGCTGTTTACCGACGGTCGACGGTAAGTCGGCAACCAGTCAAACATCGATAGACTCAAGTGTGACGACCAGAGAGAAAAGCTGCAAGCTTTACTAGGGTGACCATAACCATTCGTATTACTACCGGATGAGTGAGAGGTTGGAAAACAGAGATTTATAGATGAAGCGTTTTAATGGGTTGTAAAAGACAAATTTATAACTACTGCGGAAATTTGAATGCTGTCATCATAAAATTTGTGTTTCCTCATGACTTTTACGGTTAGATAAATGAGTTAAGATAACTCTTAGCAGCGTTATAGTAAATAAAGTGTTGGGAATATTTTTAATTGAAAGTTCAAAACTTGTTGGGGGCCCAAAATTGTTGCTTTCGCAGAATCATTGAGTAGGTAGTGAGTAGTATGAATTACGTTACAATTCGAAATTCAAAAATGGTTACACAGTGAACATTCTTAATATTCATGTACTGCATCCTGTAATGATTCTGCTAAAGTAGCCATTTTGGGTCCTCATTGAGTTAGAAAGTATTTTGAAAGGGTAGGTTTACATTAAGCAAATATTATGTTTCCAATGTTATTCTTTTGGAAAAGTAAAAAGCGTTATCAAAACCTTAGACAAACCTACAGCAGTTAATGTGTCTCATTTAAAACAGAGAGATGGTCTTATTACCCTGAAGGTACTTAACTAAAGTACCGCTAACCGTTCGGTAGGGACACTTTCACTGTCTGGCTGTACGCCCGGAGCACCGATCATCTGATAACTGTCAGTTTTGACACAAATACAATAGCCAGGTTGTATGGTGTATTTTCCTTTGCCTGTCTTATTTAGTAAATAAATGTGTACCTACGTACGAAAAAAAAAGTTTTTGGATTAACTGGTTGATGTCGATACACGTGTTTTTTGTATCGCATTTGTTCAACAAATGTGATTAGTAACTTTTGGGCAACTTTATAGGACCCTATTCGTTTCGAAGGATATTGAAGGAAATTCGTAGTACATTGCTCCTGCAATGAATATTGCTTGGTTGTCAAAACGGCAATGGGAGCGAAGCGAATGTGTTATGCAAATACCATGCTGCTTACATTCGGTGTGTAATAGACGTTACTTATCGGTCGAGCGAATTAATCCTGTAATTAACGATACGCACAAATCATGAGAGGTTTAGGAAAAGTCACTCGCGAGCATTATTATGTAAATAGTTAGGAACTTGGGATCTGAAGTTGAAATAAATCAATATATTTTATTGACTGAAGCTTAACATATCTGTGGGAAACGCCCCGAACGTCGGGTGCTGCGAGAGGACTTCCGGCCACCGTACACGCAGATCTGAGGACGGTCAGCAATGGGTAGTTCACCGTCCGTCCGTCTTAGTGATGATATAATAGGCCACGTAGACGCCTCGGGTGTGTTTATCAGAGGGGTCTGCAAGGGCCACTGTCTGTTCATCTGCTGGAGTTGCGGGTTGTTCGAAAGAGATACCGAGGTTTCGGAACACTAAGGGCAAAAGAAGGAACATCGATGTGTTTTAGTCAGTACAAATCTGATACTAAAGAGCCTTTGAGAAGAGCGAACATTGTTTAATGATATCCGATCTCTAAAAAAACCGCTACAATATGCGGGAAGTACATTATTATAAAATGACTATATTATTGTTGGTATCAAGTTAATAACAACAAAAAAACGGGACAAGAGCTAGTCGGACTCGCATACCGAGGGTTACGCACAAGCATGCGACTTTTAGGGCCGAATCTTTTGATTGCGTAGACTTAAATGATTGATCTTTGTACAGTTCCAAGGCACCACAAACTTAAGTAATATGGTTTAATTTCAACTAGATATCTTAACACGTTCCCGAGATAAAGTGTCTTGCCAGTCAGACGGACAGACGGATGACAAAGTGATCCTATAAGGGTTCCGACTTTTTCTTTTAAGGTATAGAAAAACTAAAAAGGAGTGGAAATCTAGATAGTAGGTAGGTAGGTACTGTCAGAGGTTTTAAACCAAAGCCAAATGCTGGCTGGTTAGCCATGACATTCCAATACTTAGGTCGTTTTAAATAAAGAATTAGAAATAAGAAGACTAGGGAATGGTTTAGGAAGTGTGAGATGTATCTTTCAAAATATAATCTCAAAAGGATTTTATACGCTTTTTTACTGTAGTAATTTAGCGCATATCTCACAGCACCATGACTTTCCGAGACTTTTATAAGACCCTATCTAACTTCGGTGTTTGGTTCGATGGACAACAAAAACTATCAAAATATACCTACGTTTTTTATCAAACACCCAGTTTTCTATTATTTATCCTGAATACAGATAGGGTAGACAGATATCTACAACTACACATTTCATAAAACACTTGCCGCAGGCGATGGTTCTCCCCATTTCCGTTTGCATCTGAATTCGCGAATTTTCCGAAGGGCAACCCCCTCCGAATAGATAAGGGTGCACTTTATTGGATACGGTTTACTTGTTATGGGGGACATTTCCATTTTATGGTGTTGCATGGTGATTGCAATATTTCTAAATTAAATTCCCTTAGTCACTTCTTCATTTTTTTGGCAAAACATCAATTCTTTTTGTTCTGGTTCTGGTTTTATCAAGATTATTTTTGACGTGTGATTGAGGTTCATTGTGAGTGATCATTATAAAAATTCTCACTTGGATCTAAAAGTATCAGAGGAACGTGTCTTGGGTTCGAACTCAAGAACTATGACTTGGCAGGCCAACGGTTACATCACTAGGCTAAAAGACAATACCTACCATTGGGATTGTGGGTGTTGTGCGCAATAATTCCATTAAAGATGACCTTAGGCCTAGTCATCATCATCATCATCATCATCATCATCATATCACGTGTATGTGGACGCCGAGCAATGGGTAGCGCATCGGTCGTCTAGTGTCGTCAGGCCGGTCCACGGCGGGTTCGTGTCCCACACGTGCCTCAAAGAGATATCAGCAAAGCCAAGGAGAGACGGCCACTATCTGCGAGGGTTGTGGGTTATTCGAAAGAGACACCGCGGCCCCGGAACACAAAGGGCAGAAGAAGAAACATGTTTGGGTTTTAATCAGTACAAGTTTGACAATCCTTTCTGCTCCGCCCGAAGCGGGGAAGTCATTTAATGATTTCCCATCTGAAAAATAAGCCACATCATCACTTCACATCATTCCAGTTTGGCCCAAACGCAAGCTTATTTAGTATAAAAATATAAAAACATTCTAGCTTAAATCTTACAAACTGTAAGTACCAATCCCAAACAAACGGAGGTGTCACACAAAGTTTAACACCACCATAACTTGTTAGATTCCAAGATTCCAATAACCTCTAAATACCTGTTGCCCACCTGTATTTAGTATGTCATAGCAACCAGTTCTCATTAATTTCCCTGCTACAATGTCTACGTGGGAACATGAGTTGATGTTAAGCTCTTTTTTCAGTAATTACTGAAGTATTTTGACTGGCAGTCGAAGGTTGAAGTTGTACTAAGGTTTTCTGGTGAATAATGTGAAGATCATAACCGTTGCTTCTGTATTTTTCAGTACATGTCATAAATCGTTTGAACTATTGTAAGTAATATGTATGGCACTTAAAAGTTTGAGTGTCTATTTTTGGTTTGTTTGTAAGTTTTAGGGTTTGTTCGTGAATATTTGAACAAGGATTTTACTCCATTAAAAATTTACAATGACACTGTGTCCAAAGTAATGGCAAACTTGACGGCGGTCGATGGTTGAAATAGAGCAGATCGCGTCGGCCGGCGACCGCTACATGGCCCATTGTGAATTATTAAGTGTATCTCTATCTCCGTGCTTGTCTATGGTAGGTACCCGTACATGTTGTCTATGGTAAACGTTGTACTGCGGAATAGATTACATTGACTACGCGTACGGTAATAGTGTACTATGGAAATGATAGCGTGTTATTACAGAGGCTCTGTTGAGTTAGGTACTATTATTTAAAGTGATCATTAGTTAATGTAGCGACAACGTTCAATCGTATATCGGTAGAAATATATCTTACTAGCTTTCGCCCGCGTTAAATTTGGGGTAACACAGTTCCCCTTGCGCCTTATTGATTTGTAATAGCAACGCTAAGTTTTTCGTTCTTTTCCCTCTTTCTCCCTCACATCCCACTTTTTTCAAAAAAATATTAGCCTATGTCCGTCTCCTCTACTATCTCTGTACCAAAATTCATCAAAATCGGTTCAGCCATTAAAGCGTGAAGAGGTAACAAACAAACAAGCTCACTTTCGCTTTTATAATATTATTAGTAAGGATAACCGACTTCTTTATGTTAGTTACTGTTCTGCAAACTAATAGTTAGCAGTATAACATTAATTCAAACGTCGTTAATAATTCAAATGAAATGAATACTTGTACGAATATTCAGCCAGTTAGAAACGTGTTTATATTCACTAATGAATATTAACGACCACTGCAGGAGTTAATTTTGAAGCTAGTTTAGTTGGGGTTATTAACTGTGACCCAAATGCCACCATTGCAGGTAATGCACTTCTCTATAAAAGCTGCAACTATCGGGTATAAAGCAAACGATGAATGAAATAATAAGGTACCGTTATTTCACCGCAAATGCCGTTTCTGAGGTAGCCTTGCGGTTAATCAAAACGTAGAGCTTCCTGATGGAATGTTGTCAATCTATAGCTAACACTACTTGCGTTGCGTTTCCTGCAGGTTGGGACTGGGACAAGAGGATTGCTCTAAAGAATTTTGATTGACATTTCTATTACAACTAAAAACATGGCATTGTTACAAAAAAATTATAATCCTGGACTGAAATAAATGTTTACTACTTATTATTGTTAAAACATTAAGGGCCTCCAGAAAATCATCAAATTGTTGTAATGGCTCACGTTTTTATATAACTTCACCATTCACTTGTGTTTAATAGTGTTAAGGACTACTTTTTAATACAACATGTTTTAAAAACGCGATCCGGTTACATTTTATCAATTTGAATTCCTAATATACTTACTTTTTTTTTGTTTAAACCTCGTTAAATTAAGTAGCCAGGTTACTTACTTATGTTTTAGTTATCACTTTCATGAACAGCTGTAATCAAATATTATTAAAGAAATTACGACACTGATTGGATACTATTATTCTATTACAGGGCATTATTATCTATTCAACCAGTACGTGTAATTTAGGTAGCTATTTATTATTCCACTTATTTCGGCGTAAATTATCTAATTTATAGCTATAACTGTTGTCAGTCACTACTATTCAAATGGACCTCAAACTTTTGATGCCCTTTTTAGGGTTCCGTAGTCAACTAGGAACCCTTATAGTTTCGCCATGTCTGTCTGTCCGTCCGTCCGTCCGTCCTCGCTTAATCTCTGTGACCGTTAGCACTAGAAAGCTGAAATTTGGTACCAATATGTATATCAATCACGCCGACAAAGTGGTAAAATAAAAATTGGAAAAAAATGTTTTATTAGGGTAGCCATCCTATATGTAAAGTGGGAAGTGATTTTTTTTTAAATTTCAACCCTGACGTGTGATATATTGTTGGAAAGGTATTTAAAAATGAATAGGGGTTTACTAAGATCATTTTTTGATAATGTCATTAATTTCGGAAATAATCACTCCAAAAGTAAAAAACAATGTGTCCCCCCCCCTCTAACTTTTGAACCATAAGTTTAGAAAATATGAAAAAAATCTGAAAAGTAGAACTTTATAAGGACTTTCTATGAAAATCATTTTGAACTTGATTGACACAACAGTTTTTGTACAAAAAAGACAAAAGTTGTACAAAATAATTTCTGGACTAAGTTTGTAGTATAATCGTATATGCAAGCATTTTTTGTAACTTTGTTTACACATTTTATTATCCTGAACGTATCTTTTTTCAAACAAAAAAAGAATTATTGAGATCGGTTCTCGCAATCCAAAATTACCACCGAAATTGCACGTCTTTGTATTAATTAGTAACCCAATTCCCCGAGAGATGGCGCGGTAGGTACTTCTTACATTGGATCGGGTATTACCGAATTGTTCGGTTGGCTTCATAACTGGGAACACTTATTGTGACGGACGGGAAACTACGGAACCCTACACTGAGCGTGGCCCGACACGCTCTTGTTTAAAAATAGAGTATCATTTAGAGTGCCTGTCGTCGTAGATGGCTAGCGATCGTACGATGAGTCGATGCGTTCTTGTCGTGCGATGACTTCAAACATATAGATTTCTTCAGGGTCCTTATTGAAGACCAAAGCCATCGCGCGAGCTCAGGCTATTCATTTATGATTTTCATCGCAAGACGAGGACGCACCGTGTCAACCGAGTTAGGACGAGCGACAACTCATCAGTGGTCCAGTACTCGCAAGTGCGGCTGCCTAACTTGAGGTCCTGGGTTCGATTCCCGTGTCGGGTAAAGTGTTATTGGTTTTTTTCATCAGGTATTTCAAACAGTGGCAGCCACGGATTCTAGATTTGTTTAGACTTACACATAACTTGCAAAATGTCGGTGTTCTGTAGGTACACCTCTGATACTATGAGGTATGAAATGTTACTCAGAAGTATTGTCACTACAATAACGCACCGCTACACCGCCTATAATTTCACTTTCATCTCATTTCAACACAATGATACACGACCTTATCAAAACTAATTGGCACTTTTCTCTTTCCAGAGATTACCTCAACAAAATTACTAGGCGTCGTCACCATCGGTACTGACTTGTATGCAAGTGAAATTATAAATGAGAGGGTAGTTGGAGATTAGTGTGGGATTCAAGATGGCGACCGCGGCACCAGCAGCGTCGTGCATGAGCACAGAACATGGCTGCGTCATGTTTGACTGTCTCGTGCATCTTTGGGAATGGTGAGTGTTCATTTTGATGCATTTTTAGGTTTTAAAAAACTTATTCTCAATAAAAAAATGTCCCTTACTTAAGAACAATAACTATTACTTAAATACTAAATTTGTTAGTTATAACAACATCCGTTTCACACTACTAAACTGGGTCGAGTTTAGTAGTTTTTACCCCATCCATTATTCGCGTAGGTAACGGATTTGCATTCTGAGCTGGGTTTTCGGTGTATTTTGGGTTTGTAGTTGTGTCAGTTTTATTTTTGCAACCCTATCCCATATTTCGACCACGTATTTTTTTTAATTTTTTTGGCGATTATTAAGTTGGTTTCAAGGGTGGTAAAGCTGTTTTTTGAATTTAGTGAATGAAGGCAGTTGTACATAATATTCGCAAAAGTACCAAATGTACTTAACTATGTAAATTCCATATTGCAAAGGTGGTCAATAAAATGCATTTATTCTGCATGTTGTGGGATGTACGCATATTATTTTTTTTTTTAAGAAATATTGCTCTGAGGTCCTCTTGCAGATCATAATCCTAACATCCTTGAACAAGGTTTAGATATACCAATTTATAGAAGACAGTCCACGTGTTAATAATAATCAATATTTAATATTATACTCAAGTCTTTCATAAACAAAGGTGAAATTATCATAACACTATTGTTACTCAGTGCATTAAGGTATAAGTTACATTATATCGTTATTTTTAATATAACTGCAGTAGTAATAATCGGGCCAAAGTCGGAACAATTCTGCCTGACTCCCTGTTACATTGATGTCGTGATTAAAAGTGCTGAAAAAACCAAAACAGTGGTGATGAGAATGAGTCATTTTGTATTATTAAGGAAATTGATCGAGTCTCCTAATTGACTTTTAATAGTTTCTATACGCATTAGTAATTATACATATGTACCTATTGCTTTGTTTTTTTATACTTTCACAACAAAACTTTATACCTTTGTCGCAGTAATTATGAAGCGTCATAAACTATAGCTTCACCAGTAGCAAGTTTTGAATACCATGCTATTAGATTTCTACTAAAATGGTACAAAATTCATAGTTCATACGTAGAGGTTGTATCATTAAAGTCGCATCCGGCCGGTTAATGTTAGAAATGGCTTCTACAGACGATGAACGCTGCTTATAAATGATGTGGTTTTATGAAAAACGTTATAAAAGTTTCCTATTAGATATCTCTATTACGTGTTACATCGACAACATGATACGTTGAAACTACATAAAGAAAGTTAAAGGTCTTGCGCATGTAAATATTTCATAAGCTTTTCCGTTACTTTCTATTTACATAATTATTTCGTACTGTATCGGTATTTCCATGTCGAGAAGACTGCTCAAATAAGTGCTATAAGGAAGCGCATTGTATTTCCACTTTGTAGTTTCTCATTGAGAGGCTGTATTCGAAAGCTTTGAACAGTCAGACGTAAATATCGATTGTTGTCTGTGTGAGTTATTTTCCTGCCGATGGAAAACAAAGTGACCGCCTATGTATCTTCGCCGTTTGAAATATTAAAATGGTTCCGGTTTTGTTCTCTGTGGCTGCGAACTGGCATACAGTGGCAGCTGCCTTTCTAGTGTGCCCACTTCTTGCACTACGGAAACTGTCGCCTGTCGTGAGCTTCATCCGCCACAAAGCCAAGGCTCTCAGAACTGCGCAGTAAATAGAACTCTCACAATACGTTTGTTTGGTTAGTTCTGCTTACGTGTTGGCTTCATCTAGGTTGTGTTAATTAATTTCTGTTTGTTGAGTAAACTTCAATAATTGTGGAAGCAAATGAACTTTTTATTACTAAATGAACATTTTGCAATTGAAAAATGAATTTTCAACCTTAAAACGATTGGTAATAGTAGTAGGTGAATATGCGATAGTAGTCCGGAATTGTCTCTATTTTAGTGCAACGTCAGACAAAGTTTTCGCCGTCCATTCTCGAAGGTTTCCTAAAATAAAACGTCCGTTTCCGGTGTATTTCAGCATTGTTCGGGCGTAAGCTTAGTTCCACGGTGTCGCGACGTCTGGCGACAGTACTACAGTGTGACTGCCGGTAATGAAAGTCTAGACGTATTGTTGGAAGATAGCAGACTGCGTAGGCTCGGTGTCGATGTGTGCTGCTATTCTGCAGAGGTATTCCTCAAAGCGCTCTGCAAGCCAAGTTTACTTTTGTACTGGATGACCGATATTAAATGAAATGGATTTTCGGGGCTATTTATACATTTATAGGTAGTACAACTTTTTAATGCAAAGGGAAACAAATATACCAAATAGCTTGATGGCCGAAAAAATTACTAGCGTTTTTGGATACTTCTAGGTTAATCCATTTTCAGCTTGCATTTAAATTGGTATCGGGTAAAATGCAAATTTGAATTTGGTGAATTAGTTTTAAAAATAGAAGTAGCGTCATTTAGAGTCATAGCGTGAGTTAGTTTGTATTTATATTTTACACTGCTGTTTAAATTCATTATGCAACTTTAGTGAAAAATTTTCGCGATTTGTAGATGTATTCAGTGGATTCGTAATCTTATTAGATTAGTGCATTCTTATTTACATCTTTGTTTAACTACTTAGGTTACTGCTACTTGATTCATATCAAGTCAAGTCATAAAATAGCAAGTTATTAAAAATGTCGTTAAACATTGCGCAAACCACAAACCCATTTAACCTGATTCGTTTATTTCCACAGTTAATTGTGCAAAACAGGTCTATTTCTACGTAAATAGTTTCTTTTAATCTTTTAATAGGTACCGCAGTTACACTGCAACAATCTACGTCGTTCATCTTATCGCAGATCAAACGTTGTTTTTGGTAAGGAAAGTAAATTATGGTTTTAAATCGATTCGGTCTCACAACTCGGCCGTCGTATACCAGAAACCGTTTCCAACCAAAATGGAGGCTGGCGAAATTGAAATTTCATGTTCAATTTGAATTCTCATCTATTTGAGATGCCGTTTGTAATGCTTTGCTATGCTGCTGTGAGTTCCATATTTTTACGCTTGTTATCCCTTAGAAGAAATGTCAACATAGCTATGAGTACATTTTAGGTAACAGTAAAAAAAAGCTCGTCACGGTCTCTGAGATGCAATGTCTCCATTTCCTTTATTAATATTCTTCCAGTACACGTTCTGAGTGCTCCCATATCCCAAAAGGTCAAATTAAATTTTCTGAGACTTTGTCCTACTTTGGTATCAAAGGCTTTTTACATGTTGGCTTTACAACAAAAAAGGCTTTTAAGCTAAATTGCTGGCACGCTCACCATCAATTTATCATTAGTTTTCATTGTACTTTGTCGATTTGATATAGTACCATTAACCGTACTGTGTACTGTCTCACACGATCAATACTACCATCTATTATGTATATCAGTCTTTTTGTAAGGCTGTTTTCAGCTTTAGTCAGCGCTTTAAGCACACAGAGTAAGAAAATATAAACGCTAGCCGCAAACAGCAGCACAAATGAGTCTCGATTAGGAGATTGGATCACGGCAAGCAAGTTAGACCCTTCATAACACGCATATCTTGTCCTTAAAGAAACATGTACGCCTTATAAGAGACTCATTACTCGATAAAAAAATGTACGTAAGTAAATGCGCACAGAAAGGACGGCTAAGAATTCCGGTTTTAAGGTCAAAGGCTGTTGTGTTGAAGGAGGTAAATGAATTGAGAGCTCCTCAGCCTTCATCGATGAAGCCTTTCGCGTACCCGACGCTTTTGATACAATTCATTATAAATTGGCAAATCAAAGGCATTATAAAATAAATCAATTTAAAGGGATATGGAAAAATGTGAGGAGGGTCTGCATAACCAATAAAATATTGATCCAAAAGAAGATTAAGTGACAGTAAATTGTTTCTACTTGACACAATTTAGATTAAGAGATATATAAATTAAAGTATGCTGATTTTTAATGACCTTATTAGTATCCAAGAGAGCAATGATAGCTTAGAAATGTGACCGTTGGATTCCCAAGACATAGGTACGGAGTTTGAACCACCTCTGACATTCGTATTATGTACTAGCTTTTGCCCGCGACTTCGTACGCGTGGATTAATAGTTCCCGTTCCCAGGGGATTTCCGGGATAAAAACTATCCTATGTGCTTTCTCGGGTCCCAGACTATATCTGTACCAAATTTCATTGAAATCGGTTCAGTGGTTTAGGCGTGAAGACAAACAGACAGACATAGTTACTTTCGCATTTATAATATTAGTAAGTAAAAGTACGGATATTGGTACTGATAGTACGGATTTATTACTTGCTTCAGTGAAGGAAAGCATTGTTAAGAAATTAGCATGCCAAAGATATTGCTTGACTGTATCATAGCGGCTTAAAAGCTACTTACTAAGAGAAAAAACTATCCGAGGTCTGTGATAATGTGAATTATGGTGCCATCAGCATTTAAAGATATCTTGTAAGAACCACGTGTATCATTTGATACCATCAATACTAAACTTGGCCACATTTATGACGAATCTGGTGGCACGCCGCAACCCACAAAAGCTGTCTCTGATGCATATATAATCGATATGTTGGCATGAGTCGCGTCGTGAACAATCCAAGTAGGGTCATTACTATTCATCAGAGAAAGGGGTCAGTCGTCGGTTCGATTTCCATTGGCTCATAGCTCGTATGCCATGCTGATCACGCGGTGACATCTGGCGAAAATTGGTACCTCGGAGCTGACGCACTCTCTTTACTTCGGTCATATCCCTCAGTAGGCGTAGAACCACGAACAATGGTGTGTTCCAAATCGACTAAATGATATTCGCCATAGAGGCGATTATTATCATAAAGAACATACCAAGATTTGGATAAGTCTTATTTATAATATAACTAGCTTTTGCTCGCGGCTTCACTCGCGTGAAATTCACGCGTAAAATTTTCGCGTTTAACACAGTTCGCCTTTCCTGATTTGCAGGTACCTGCTACATATTATCCTTACTAATATAAAAGCGAAAGTGAGTTTGTTTGTTTGTTTGATACGTCTTCACGCCTAAATGGTCAAACCGATTTTGATGAATTTTGGTACAGAGATAGTTGAGACCTTGGAAATGGACTTGGGCTTTTTTTAGTGATAAATGAGGGAGAAAGAGGGAAGAAAAGGGAAAACTTAGCTTAGCTATTACAATAAATAAGGCGCAAGGGCAAAAACTACAGGTAGGAGGTACCTACGAAATCCGGAGAGGGGAACTGTGTTACCCCGAATTTAACGCGAGCGAAGGCTTGGGCGAAAGCTAGTAATTTATAAAAAGGGTATTGAAAAAACGTTGCCTATTTGTTTTAGACCTTAGGTAGCAATGTCGCCAGCAAAAACTATAGACGTAACTGTTAAACAGGTTATTCCATTTTGCATTTTCTAATCCTCTCTGACCAATCTGAAATAGACCTTGTGACTTGGAATTTTATGCACGTCCAAATAATTTACGAGTGGACTGTTTTTCTTCAAGGTAATTTGTATTCTTGTAAAAAGTGTAGAAATCGGAAAGTGATTTACTTTCTTTTCTCCCAATTTATGTACCTATTTAGTGTAAACAGAGCAGTTTTTTTTGGATTGTTAGGTCTAAAAAGAAACGCAAAAAAATTAGTGGGTACATGCGATTCACAAGAAACATAGAAGAAAATTAGATAGTGTTCCCAGAGAACGCAAGTTCTTCAATCAATCAACATTACCCTCATGTAGGTGCCCATTACTATATTTACCACCCACTTACAAGGCAGCTAATAAATGTTAAAGTGATAATAACAACACAGCAGAGGCTTGAACTAGAACGGAACATGAAACAATGAAAGCTTACAGAATACGGATACAACGCACCTTACGGATTTGATGACACAGTTTAGATGTTTCCATTTGATTTGAATTTAGAATCAAAATTTAATGGTATTGGGGATCTTGACCTGAAACAGTAAATGATGCCAAATGCTAGAATAACTGGATAGAAAACAAAACATATTTAAGTCGAATTTGTATACTAATGAAATTAAAATATTTAAATATTCGCTTAGAAATTTTGTAAGTCTTTTCGATCAATCTGTAAAAAGCTATGAGCATAAATAAAGATGTATAAAGTCTTTGGCACAAAAAAAATCGGCCAACGAAAATGTCTATACCCAAATATTTTTCAATCCATAAGTTTTTGTTACCAATTGGTGGGTTAAAAGAACAATAATAGGAAGACAGTATAATAATCGTCATTATAAAATGGACAATCGTAGCAGGTGTATCGAAAGTGTGTCGATATCGAGTAGATTTTCACTTGTTTTCGGGAACAAAGCCACGTCTGTCGACCAGTCAAGCGCCGCCATCGGCATACTTGGTAAAAGTGAAGCTTTTCTTTGCGCAATAGTAAGAAAGGCAAATAGAGGAGTAACCGCGTTCTTGTATTTTGAATCATGCCAAGCACAACCGTTGCATTGTCCTACGAGCGGGTTTGCACAACGAATTGGTGTTTATTGACTTACCCGTAACGCGATTATTGAATTAACGGATTTAGCGTTTTTTTGTTTCTACTTATGTCAGGAATGTACTTGCGTTTAGAAAG
The DNA here is from genome assembly GCA_958449745.1 of Ochropleura leucogaster. NCBI lineage: Eukaryota > Metazoa > Arthropoda > Insecta > Lepidoptera > Noctuidae > Ochropleura > Ochropleura leucogaster. The sequence continues at coordinate 8,544,854 of OY288222.1, read as the reverse complement.
TGCTCACACTCTATTGTTGCGCGGTGAGAAAAAATTAAAGACCGCCAAAATTAAGAATCGATGATAACCAAACTAGGTGCAACCGGTTTATTATCAACACTAGACGGTATTAAAATCTCTCGTTTCACTCCACGACTCGTGACCGTTAACGAACCCGGTATTCAAATTTAATTTATTAACATTTTCTTTCGAACTGTAACCCTTTACGACTTATGTGTATAGAGCCTTCGACACAAATCTCTGTCTTTTTCACTCTACTGGAATTCAAATTACCTTATTGGCACGCCGTCGGACACAGGTAAAACCGGTATTATACGGTAAAAATGGAGACCCCTGACTTTGTGAGTTATTTAATTTGTTTGCAGGACAGTTTTCATTAGTTGCTTTATAGATGTGCCAGTGATGACGTATGTTGTCGTCTTCCTCTAACACATGCGTAGCCCGTAGCACTGTCTCATGGTCCTCCTCCCACTCAACGTGGTGGTTGCCGCGAAGCTAGTACGTTACTACTCCAACAGTCGACGGCGGACGGCCGCGAGCGTTCTCCGATACAATCACTAATCGAAATTAATTTAATTGTAAATGCGGCAACACAAAACAATAAAAGTGATAATCATAAATGAAAAGTAGTCGACAAATACGAAAAAGTTGTAACAGAAGTAAAAGAAAACGAGTGAACTGCAGTAGAAGGAATAATCAATTAGATTTAAAAAGTTTTTGTGTTTAGTGTAAAGTGTCAGTAGTGTTTCTATAACTTAGTGTTATTTAAAAGATTGCAGTAAATGAAGCAATTCATCCTGCGAAGCAGAAGAGTGTTTGATGCCGCCAGCGAATAAGGTACGGCAAACCGGATATTGTACTAGTTACTAGACAGTCGTTTGACTAGTTTAGTATAATAATTATAGTCGGTATAAGAGGCTTTAGAAAAAGGATTATGAACTTTTTATATTCGTAAAGTCGTTAAAGAATTTTCACCGAAGCGGTTCAAATGCATCTCAAGTTCAGTCACGCGATGTTTAAATATTTGTAGATGAGATAAACATTGGTGGTCGAGTGCACGCCAGCGCGCACCCCCGTGTGTGCCGGCACCAGGTGTGGTGTCAACAGGTGGACTCAGTTTACTTACACGTTTGTTTTTATCATTACACCTCACCATAAAAGACTTGAAAGATCCTCCACAGACCATAGTCCTGCAGTTCACAACGTTATCTGTTTGTTTCTTAATTTAACTTACAGCTCACGCACTTGAACAGAATTTAGTGCAACTGATACGTTTTGAGAATGACCCACTTTTGAGTCAACTCTGTAACAAAGGTTATCAAATTATTTTGTTTCCAAGAAAAGTATTAGGGACACAAAATGCAGAACAAGTTTCAACATGACCGCAAGAAATAAATCTGATGGCTCCATAAAACTTAAAAATTCAAAACGAGAAATTGATCTGTTCTTAATAATATATCATTCTCATCTATGGAAATGGTCAGTAATCCGCGCGCACATGGTCAATTGGTTATAGAATTAGTTTTTGCCACGAATTTCATGGTTCAGACTTTTTGCATTGCCGGATACACGTAAGGCTTCATTACCCGTATTCAAAAGAGATTCTTTTTTCCGCTGATGATGATTCATTCTATGTGACAATTCAGCTGCCATTACTGTAGGTGAAATAATTTGCAAACATTTGGGCACATCATTATCAAATACGGAATCGATGTGTCATCGACTGCAAAGTACGGTATTCATCACTAACATTCAACTTCTGAGGGGCCTGACGTCCATTTGTCTTTGAAGCAGGTAGTTGAACGGACCTTTCGCAGCAAAGAGTTTTTTGTCTCTCGACCTTTGTTTGGTGTGCGGTATTGAATGGCGGTTGTAGGACAACACTATGAGACTTGTTCGAGGAGTACTTGTTACTACGAAACACGAAACCTTCAAAAATTTGCATTTATGACGCTACGGCTATTTCTGAGAAGTAGTAGGTAAAAGACAATGATGGTGACGATCTCGTGTGAATATTTAATGAAGTCTTGTACATTTGCAATCCCTTTTCGATCATTCTTGAAGGTGAAAGATTTCTAGCTCGCCAATATTATGAAACTGCTTTTCATTCTTTAGGATTGAGCATGAGATAAGAAATCGTGGTAAAGGTTGCGAATTGTGAAACTCCTCAGCTATGATTGAACAAAGCACCTTGTTCAATCGAAGCTAATCAAAATGCATCAGATACCCATGAGAATGGCTTATAAAGATATTATTATTTCTAATCTCTTATAGAAATAACTTAAACTAATATGCGTGTACAACATCGCTTGACGTTGACGACTTGATCACCTGGTGAGGACCAGGCACTAGGAAAAACAAAAAAAATGCAAAAACGAGTACAAAGACGATAACAGATAAACGTTGGTGAACTAATGCTAAACCAATTCTGGTTTGGCGACTTTGGGAAAAGCTAGAATCTATGATAAAACAACAAGAAACCTAAAACAATGAGAGTATTGAAGCTTTTAGCCAAATTGCAATCAGTACAAGATCCGAAACTTCCAGAAAAAAAGGTTCGTGTCTTCCAAATATCGTTCGGAGGAGATTTCCATTAAACCCTCTAACGGATGAATATGATAAAGGGTTTATCAAAAAGAGTCAACAGGAGACGCTTCCGTGGTTCACAGCTGAGGCAAAGGTATGGGTTGTTGTGGCATTTCCCCCGCGCCCTCGTCCTACCCCGCAGGGTGAGTGGCCTGCGCGCGCGCCCGCACACCGCCCTCCACAACGATCAACTCAACAAAAAACTTTCTTTCCAGTTTTGTTGCGTTTGTTCCAATCGTCATTTGAATATCTCCAGGGCACTAATTTGGTTAATGATTTGAATTAGCTTTTGGTACAAATTGATATGCCCTTGTCGGTTTGAAATCCTCATGTTTTTTGTTGGCTTCAAGTTCTCCATTTGGTGCGGTTGCTTTAAAGGTTGTTTTGTTTTCCTTGACATGTTTCACGAAGCACGATTTTTTGATTTTGAGTACATACCCAGTATTTATCATCAAGGAATAAGTAAGTTACTGAAGACAGTTCGTGCCATACATATTTATAATATACGTATGGATCCATCTCGACAATTTATTGACTCGTCGAGTGCGGATATTGAAAAAAGTTGCAGCGGTAGCGGCTAGGGAATATATCTGTTCCCTTATTTCGCAAGTTGTTTTCAATAAGCTGGATGTTATTTGCAGTTACAGCAAATATTCCGTTCCCCTATTGGTTGAGAGTCTGTGAGCTCGTCGTGAGCAATCTGTTCTTCGACATTTAACCGATGGCACATTGCGCAGATTATTGCGAAGCAATTGAAGCGTGAAAGGACTATTGGAATGCAGCGGACGTCTCCCTTCCATCGGACCTTTATATCTTTAAACGGAATCCCTGCTGCTATATTGAACTTTAGTAGTATTGTTGTTATTTAAAGTTTGCCACTTCTTAAAGTAGTACTATTACCTTTCAAATACTTGTCTGATTTCAGAAGCAATTAAAAGTTTCTGGTACTGATTAATTGCTCATTTCAAGAACTTCCTTTTGAGTTTTCCCGGTAAAGGCTTCGTGGTTGTTATTTTCTTCGTCAACTTTAAGTTCAGTAATAAATAAACAAATTCCGGCCAAAGTTTTATAATAATTTCTGTGAATAAAGTGTGACAGTGGTTATTGTATAAACTTTCAAAGAAATGTTTATGTATTAGCTTTTGCTCGGATAACCGTCACTTGGCTTGTTTCCTAGTAAAAGTTCAATATTTGAGGTCAACTGCTATCAGATATTTATTATTTCTCAGCCACAGGAGATTAGCTTCCTGCTTCAATGTTGGAACTTGGATTAACGTTTTATTTCTTAGAATGAAATGTGATTTCGACCCTCTAAAGCGTTTCGCTTAACGAGGCAATAAACTGATGGGAGATCCACACATACAAGCATACACCATTCTGAGTGTCCATAAAATACAAAATAGTTTCACAGCACTGTTTACCCATAGTACGAGTTTAATATTTAAATTAAACATCGTCTACGACATTCTCCATTACGACCTTTTAATATTTTCTGAGAAAAGCGAGGAAATTGCCAGTAAATCGAATGTTCTTAGAATACTTGAGGACAAGTAAGGCATAAAAGTGATCTTAAGTGCACTTTAACTTTCACAGCTTTTAAGGCGTCGTGTGGTTTAATAGCGTATAAAATAAAATGCTAGGTTTAATTAAATCAGGCTTTATGTAAGATGGTTTGAGTAAACGGAAGATAATCAAATTCTTAGCATAGATTGAAAAAAATACTGAAGATACATCTATCCAAGAATTTAACGCAAGGACTAACTACTATAGGTCAGAATAAGTATGCACACTACATTACACTGGAAAGGACTACACATACTTAGGAGTACCTATTATAGTACACCAACAATCACCAATTACCCATGTCTAAGTATCATGTAATAGAGGACGAGCCTGTTGCTATCCACAGGGCATAAATATGAACGCAAAGATGAATCCTGTAGTACGTCACGATGGCATGCAGTTAGGTGACCGGTCGATAGGTACTGTTCGTTGTACTTACGCAACACCTGCGGCCAGAATCCGAGAAGTACACCCGGAGAGCCGCTTATCTCCACTATTATATACAGTTACCAAGTTTGCCTTCCACCCACAACACAAGGCTGTTTACATTATAAACTAGGCCCTAACATTAAACCTGCTAAAGCACACACGTGTGATAGACGGTGGACGATAAGGATTGTGTCAGAATGTTGATGAGGATTTGAACTTGTCTTTGTTACAACATTTTTGAATATAGTAAACATCGGTTGAAACTTTTATGAAGGCGGTGATTAAGAGGTTTGTACCTGCATTCTGTACTGACCAAATGATGTGTCGAACTTATTTTTTATATGAACAATGATGTTATTTTAAATAAACTGCATAAAGATAATTAGGACCTGAGCTTAAATGGTTGATGCTTTGTTTGTGAAGTGAACCGACAAAGCTCGCGAAAAGCAAATGAAAAAGTAGTGCAATTCGAAATGAAAGATGGAATTTTTCTTCAGCGCTCAGCTAATCCAGTGGAATTAAAGTGGTTTTATTGCGATTCCGTTCGTACTTAGCACCGCACTGCAATAGTGCAATCTCAGTCAAATGCCAAAGTGCCTTTGCCTCTTCTAGGCTTAATAGAAAATCTTTGTTAGACTGCGGTTTAAAAGCCAAATCGTAAAGGTTATTGTGTTAAAGATTGGTTCTTTGGTAGTTAAACATTACTGCATCAGCAATCCGGACCTGTAATCGTTAGTTTAACTAAAGCTACTTAAGAATTCAGTGTAGTATTTCGTGGACGAACGAATCACCCAAGGGTTGCGGTGCTAATAACAATAAAGAAAGAGCATGTTACTTAACACTTTAAGATGTTTTGTTATGATAAAGCCACGAAATTCCGACGCTTAGCTAGACGACGTACCTAAACTTTATGAGTTATTAAAATTAATTTGCATTGCATACCTTACCGGTTACTGCTTAGTCTGTTAATATCGCGGTTCACACGGACGCTAGAAATGTCTCACTGTGTTTTATGATCTATTGCGTTTTACACTGCATTGCTAACGGCTGGCTTAATATTTGTGCAGTACGATTTACGATTATATGATTCGCATAATTCAATCGGATGTTAGATTATCTTATTCTTTGAATTTGCATTGTGTATAATATTTTAATTTTAATCAACGTGACGCAGGGTTTTCTTGTATTATGATTAGGTTATGGAAACCGGGTTTCGATGACTGAGTCATGTTATCCTTTAAGGCTTGGGCACACCAAAAGCAGTTGCGGTGCGGTAGCAGTGCGTCTACGTTAGAAAATAATGTAGTTATATGAGGGATGACACACTGAACTAACGCGGGCCCGCTGATCCTACCTGCTCCGCCACTGCGCCGCGCACGCACTGCTCTTCTACAAAACTTTTGAACGGGAGCAGCGCAGGCGCGGGGCGGTAGCAGCGCAGGCGCGGGGCGGCCGCAGTGAGTACGCGTTGTATTACTACGTCCGCCATATTGACTAGTCACACTAAAGCAGTTGAGCGGGACAGACGCAGCGCATGTCGTAAACGGTTGTGATTTTTTACAACTTTATCATGGAAACGAATGAAAAATTGATTGAGTTGGTGAGGTAATATAAATGTTTCATTATTTTCAATCGTATCACTTCATGCAATTCTTCAAAAGAACTCTTCGACATCCGAAAATAAGTATAGAACCTATCTTCAAAAGATTCTAATTCCCGGCATAGACGATGGTACTCCCCATATTCTTCTCTTCTCTTATTTACATCGTGAACCCATATTCTTTTTTTTTTACTTAAAGCTAGAAGCAACAATAGCTCCTCTTCGTCAGAGTCAGAACCGTTCAACATCTTGACGTGTACTGAGTGTGGCTATCGATACGACACACATAACGCAGTTATAAAGCAGGCCCGCCTTCAAACTGCTTTCTGACTGCTCATGTTTCTGGTGTGACATCAACCGCGGCGCAACAGACCTGCTCTGCTAAGGTGCCGCGCCTGTCCTGCTTTTGGTGTGCCCAAGCCTTTATACCTTCGTCACCACTGAATTGATAAAAGAAATAATTTGAAAAGTATTGAAGGTAAACTGTTTGAGGTATACTTGAATGTGAATCACTATTGTTCACTTACTTAACTATACAACAAAACACAATTTACTAAATAACTTTAATCCCAAATGAAAATACTTCGCCACAAAGAAGATAGAACACGACAATTCTGAAATACCTTTTTATTCAAAGAATTTTTGTAATCAGCGCTACTGCCACAGAGTATAAAATGTCAGAAGGCCTAATAACATTAGAAATGTAGATAAAGCACATAATTTCTTTGTACCTATTCCTATTATTAGTTGGATTACTGTGTGTGACAATGACTTTCATCTCTCACGATTCTGTGTCACTTCGCTTCGCTGACGTGACGATGTTATCTACAAGAGCACGTAGGCTACCGGCTATAAAAAAATAATTCTAATATTTAATGTGGGGTTTCACTACGATATTATGTATTGTGTTGTTAAAAAAAAAAAAACTGAAAAGTTGAAACCGAGGTCGAGCGTAATTCAACACTTTTTATTAAAGAATTGCTGGTTGGTATAATTCGAAATGAAAATAGGAAACTTAATTGCTTCTTTTTTAATTTATCACGTAATTTGCTACCTAAAAGCTTTTGTAGCGATGTAAAGCTTTCGAGGCGGTAAATCATTATTTTCAGGTCAGTAAAAGTTAATTCATTTTTACTTTATTTATACCGGTCTTATACAAGTTTATCAAAAATTACATCACTGCTGATTACGTAAGAGTCTCGCTGTATAATTACCCGCTTACAAGAAATGTAATGAAGGCAGTCGGTGTCAGCTGTGTACTTGTGTCAGTGAGATTATAACTTTCTTCTCTCACGACTTTTGTCTCAATTCGCGGCATGCGTGTTGCTTAAATTAAACACAATATTAGGCATGCCGCCTGCACGTGAAAATAAATCGCCATAAAAATATATATTATTAAAATAAATATTTGATTGCTGAGGCACGGGAAAAGAGCTCATATGTAAGGAATTGGGGCGGCTTTTACCAAGCAGTGAGACAGTCAAGAAAAAAGAACTTCATCATATATATTACAATAAATAATGGAATGAGCTGGAGACTTCCAACAAAGGTCAGCACAGCTCTGGACATAGAGAAGTAAAAGGAGATTAGTGAGGCCTTTCTTTAGTTTGTTGTGGAACAAATCCTTACTTATATAATACTAGCTTTCGCCCGCGGCTTCACCCGCGTTAAATTTGGGGTAACACAGTTCCCCTTGCGCCTTATTGATTTGTAATAGCAACGCTAAGTTTTACCTTCTCTTCCCTCTTTCTCCCTCACATCCCACTTTTTTCAAAAAAATATTAGCCTATGTCCGTCTCCTGGTTCTCAACTATCTCTGTACCAAAATTCATCCAAATCGGTTCAGCCATTAAAGCGTGAAGAGGTAACAAACAAACAAACAAACAAACAAACAAACAAACAAACAAACTCACTTTCGCTTTTATAATATTAGTAAGGATTATAAAAGCGAAAGTGAGTTTGTTTGTTTGTTACCTCTTCACGCTTTAATGGCTTAACCGATTTTGATGAATTTTGGTACAGAGATAGTTGGGAACCAGGAGACGGACATAGGCATTTTTAAAAGAGTGGGATATGAGGGAGAAAGAGGGAAAAAACGGGAAAACTTAGCGTTGCTATTACAAATCAATAAGGCACTACCGAATTTAACGCGAGCGAAGCCGCGGGCAAAAGCTAGTGAGCTTATAAAAGTACTAGAAGGAAATTACCAAAGACATTTAAAAAAATATTAAGCATATATTACATATGGTCACACTACGGGGCTTTACGCATTTATTAATAAAAGTATCCCGATATTCGTTCCAGCAATACCCATAAAACCTATTGAAGTACATAATTCACGTCTCAGGTGTATGGTCACCACACACCCTGAGTTTACTTACTTACTATACTTGTAGAATTGGTATATTAGTCACTTGGGTCAAGCTGCGTTTGCTTGCGGTCCGTGGTTACTTGACCCCCCTAAACTCACTCCTTGTAAGAGTTCTCTTCACACCTCGGAAAGCTTGTTAAACCATTGGTCCTGGGTGTCATATGTGGATCTTTGACAGTCGCAACAGACAGTCAGTAGCTCGAAAGTTTGACCATCAGTCTTACCAAGGCCCATCTTTTACTAACTTTGTTTTGGTTGTGTAACTGTGTGTTGGTTGTGGAGGTCAGATACGCAGTCGTTTCTTGCAAAATAGTGGTACCCGGTGAGACTGGTAGCCAACCCCAACACAGTTTAGAGACTAGGCTGATGATGAAGTATATTAGAAAGACGTGAGTTCGATCCAACAGGCTACACCTGTTCATTGTATTGTCTTCACAAAAGACATACTCCATTTGTGTCCCTAATGCGATATTAAGTATAGAGAGAGTAACATTTCCACGTTATAATAAAAATAGCAGTTAAGGTAATGTCTTCGGCACGTGAAGGTTGTCAATTGAAGGAGGTAGCGTCTGCATGAAAATCCGACACAGTGTTTAATTGTTTGAAAAGATATTCAACGAAAATGAATCATTATTTAGCATACATATTAGCATAAATTAAGATAAAGTTTAGAAAACTTGAATAAATAATGATTCTCCAAAATGGCTCTTATATTTTCGAAATTGCCAACTATTCTTTGCCAACCATACTTCTAGCCACTTAAAATTGACGACGAACGTTTTGCTCAAATTCACAGTAACGACAATAGCTGTATGGTTACTTAGTTAGAATCGCCATGAAAAATGAGGCAAAACTACCTTATTGCTTCGGAATGTCGGTTTTGTCATTCAACGTAAGATTAGCGAGTCGCCTCAAGTGTTTTTGACTTGAGACGCCACAATGACGATAATCTTTTGGACTTAAGTAGGTACTGCGTATTGAATTATTACGAAACAGTAGTTAACTTAAGCTGCCCCGAATACATGGTATTACTATTCTTATCTCTGTTTATTGACTGCCTCGTTAATCTAGTCGTCAAAAGACTAGTGTTGACCTTGAGTTATTGGGTTTGATTCTCAGGTAAGGCAAAGATATATTTGAATTTCTATTATGGAATTAAGTAGTAGCAGTCCGGTGTATGCACTTGTGGCCACTCGATGGCAGTAGGTTTTTAGCCTATTATATAGAACTTAACTGATGATATATTTATGTACTTTGAGTAAAACAGTGAGACAGCAATGAAATAAAAAACTTGATACTGATGAAGACTACAATGATATTTGACAGCTGTTATGGCGGGAAAGTGTAAAACGGCGCCGTCAAGTTACCGATAGAAAGGTATTCTCGTTTTTTTGACATTGAGGTGCCGTGTGGGTTTGTTGGCTTTTTGAGGTTATTTCCCTTTGAATCCAGTTATCCCTTATATTTTTGTGTTGTGTTAGTTATTATTAACTTTGAATAGGTGAGTTAACTATATTTATTGTTGGCCAGTACGGCCATGGATGGAGATGAGCGCTTGAAACCCCCTGATAAGGGGGGTGGTGAGTACGAATGTGTGATGGAGACTGATGGTATTCCGGCTTCTGCAGCTTCACAAACTCTTTCTCGGAAAAGAATGGCTGACAATCTGAGTACTGAACCACCGTCCAAACGTACCATTACTGATCCAGAGAGTGGTCTTGGATCAGAATCTAGTATATATAAACACCCATCTCTTGAAATAAATTACCGTAAATACGACATTAATGACTTTGGTCCGTTTATTGTACATGTGTCCCGCATTGCTGATTCCCCGAATTCCAGTGTGAGCTTAAAACCTATAAGATTGGGGTCGTTCCTGGTTGAAGGTGGCGTCCAACACATTAAAAAAGACGGTATTAAGCAGATTGGTCGTAATAGGTTATCAGTGGAGTTTGGCTCCGCTAACGCAGCTAACGAGTTTCTGGACCACGGACTTTTAAATAAGCATAAACTTAAAGCTGAAATTCCATCATATAATGTTTCCCGGTTAGGTTTAGTACGTGGTGTTCCTACAGATTGGTCCATGGAGGAATTTGTTAATGCCACTGAATATAAAGAAGGACATGGGAAGATAGTGAAAGCTCGCCGTCTAAATCGAAAGGTCAGAAAGGACGATGGTTCTCCTGCTTGGTTGCCTACACAGTCGGTCGTGTTGACATTTGAGGGCCAATCCCTCCCAAAAAAGATATTCGCTTTCTACACATCTTTGATAGTCGAGGTTTATCAACTTCCTACCATCCAATGTAGGAAATGCCTTAGGTTTGGCCATGTCCAGAACGCTTGCCGTTCAAATGCCCGTTGCTACAAATGTGGACAGTCACACTCTGGTGATACCTGTAACATTCCCTCTGACCAAGTCAGGTGTCTTCTGTGTACTGGGAGACACCTTGCTACTGACCCGTCATGCCCCGAATTTGACAGACAAAAACGCATAAAAAAAACAATGTCTGAGCAATGTATCTCATACATGGAGGCTTCTGCGCAGGAACCTTCTATAAGACGGGCCTACTCTGACGTCGCTAAAACTATGTTTTCGCAAACTCTGCCTCAGTCAGTAAACTCACCATCTTACTACGCAACTCCCGAAACTACTCCTCAAAAGAAATCTTATCGCAAAACTGTAATAACTCCTGCCCGCCCGAGGACTCCCCTCCCGGAGGGCTACAATCGTCATGCTCACAATGACATTATTAGAGAACCAACATCATCTCTTACCAATGGCTGTGGTCTGAATAGCTCTCATGCACGGCCAAACGAAAATCTTCCAGAACTGTTAGTTATGCTTATAACAAATATCCTCGCTAAATTTAGCGAAGTGTTACCGTACGACGCTGCCCCTTTACTTGTCAGACTCGCTGAAATTGTATCCAATGGCTTCCCCGGGCTTAACCCGAATTCTTCAGTGGAACAGTAGAAGTATTGTCCCTAAAAAACCGGATTTATTTAATTTAATTAATGCTCATTCTGTTTCTGTTGCGGCCATCTCTGAGACATGGTTGAGGCCTGGGTCCCGCTTTAGGGTCCCGGGGTTTGCCTGTCTACGGGATGATCGTGATGATGGTAGGGTAGGATGTGCATTGTTGATTAAAAGATCCTATCCGTTTTCTGTTATCCCTCTTCCTCCTCATTCCCAAGAAATTAACGCTGTCGCGGCTTGCATAGGTAATATTAATTTTATCTCAATTTATATCCCTGATCCTAAACTCTCCCTGATTCCTGACACTTATTATTTTAGGAGACTTCAACTCCCACCACAGTTCCTGGGGATCATATTATACAGACTCTTTTTCCCCCTGGTTAGTGGACCTCTTTGACGACATTAATGTATGCGTCATAAATGATGGCTCTCCTACCCGTCGTGTATATCCCGGTCAAAACCCGAAATCGGCGGTTGATATTTCGGCGTGCTCTCCAGAACTTTCGTGTCTATTGAATTGGAACACATTACCCCACTCTTTTGGCAGTGATCATTTCCCTATTATTATATCAAAACCTTCCTCGGTAGTCCTAATCCCTGCTCCCCAACCTCTCCTGAAACATAAAATACAAGAAGCTGATTGGGGAAAATTTTCTTTTTATGTTGAACGTAATACAACCAATTTGGACCAAAACCCTTCTTCCCAAAATTACTCACATTTTCGTAATACACTGATTGAAGCTGCCAACTTATTCATCCCCAGGAAAAAGCTTTATACTTCTAAACTTGCCTCACCTCCTTGGTGGGATTCTGAATGCACCACTGCTGTTAAAAAAAGAAATAGTGCTGAGGACGTCTTCAACGAATCCTTAAGCCTGGATGATTTTAGAATCTTACAAAAAGTTACTGCCCGTACTAAAAGACTACTTTCTAAAAGGAAGAAGAAAGGATGGAGCGGGTTTTGTGAGAGTTTGTCCCCCAGAACTCCCCCGTCACTTGTATGGAGAAATATAAAACGGTTTAGGGGTTCGTTGAAGCCTGACTCTCTTCACTCTTACGATTCTTCGGTTTGGTTGGAGGACTTTGCAGACAGCCTAGCCCCTCCTTCTGTCCCCTGTGATTTCCCTTCTTCTGTATCCTCTCCTATTTTAACTTCCTTTGATGAAAAGTTTTCTTTCGACGAATTGAATACGGCACTTACAGGGTTGAGAGATACCTCTCCAGGTGAAGATGGTATCCCATACAGTTTTATTACAAAATTGAACACGTCTAGTCTTCAGTATCTTTTGGACATCCTGAACGACATTTTTATTACGGGCGAAATACCTGATGACTGGAAATGCCAAATTATTATACCTATTTTAAAACCATATAAGGATGCAGGCAAGGCTAGCTCATATAGACCAATTGCTCTTTCATCAACTATAAGTAAAATTCTAGAACATCTGATTAAAAATCGCCTAGAATGGTTTTTGGAAAGTAGTGAGTCTCTGGCAAAGAGTCAATTTGGTTTTCGTAAAGGCAAAAGCACAATGGATAGTCTTAATATACTTACGACTGATATACGTCTCTCCTTGTCCAAAAAAGAACACCTTGTGGGATGTTTTTTAGATGTTTCAGCTGCCTATGACAGTGTCATTATTCCGGTACTCAGAGCAAAAATGCTAGAGCTGAGTGTTCCAGTGAGAATCGTACACTATATCTGTCAACTTTTTATGGGCAGAACTATCAAAATACGAAACGGCGGCTTCCTCCTTCCACCTAGAACTCTATGGCAGGGCATCCCGCAGGGATCAGTATTGAGCCCCTTACTGTACAGCATTTATACTTATAACCTTGAGCAGTCAGTCCTTCCCTTTTGTAATATCCTGCAATATGCAGATGATATCGCCTTGTATGCATCTTCTGATTGCATTGATACAGCATCATCTAAAATAAATGAGGCATTAAGTTACGTGCTCTTTCAGGTGTTTGGTGGGGTTCCCATCCATATAACCAAAAACTCATTTATAATGCTCCTATTCGCAGTTAGGGCTTGCAATATCCGTTCATTTTAACTATCCGGATAGTACGGATATTAATATTTTACTATCCGGATTATCCGGATAATACGGATATTTTTTAGTTTTTATTATAAATGAAACTAGTAAGCTTTTGTTACACGTTTTAATCAGTCTCTCAAGCAAAATGTCAAAGAAATAAGAACCTATACCAATACTTCAAATAATAATCACATAAAAAAACTGCTGTTCATAAAAATTGTGAGGGTTGTGTAAATATGTCATTGTACCTATTATTTCTGGAACTCTTCGTTGTGATATCCTTCTTTGGAGTGATACTAGAAGTTCATTACTAATAATGCCATCTTTTTGCGATAATTTATGAATCATAAATTTTAACGCTCAGCAGTCAGTAAGTTTGCATTTTCTTCACAGATGACTTCTACCGTAGCTTTGATTATATTAAGGGATTCCGAAATTTCTTTAATGTTTTAATTCCGTATCAGTAAAAGATATATCAGATTTAAAATCAATTAATGCTTTTAATACAGAATCTTTTAATAATAAGAACCGATCAATCATGTTAGCAAGACTGCTCCATCTTGTTTTGCAGTTTTAACAACTTTTGACGTGACAACGTCTTATAATTCGATAAAGCCGGCTGCACGCACGAAAAAACATGACTCATGCGGCGGTACTTCGCTGTGAGGCGTTCCATGTAAGGCTTGAAGTGCAAGCGAGAGCGCGGTACGAGCGACAAAGAAGCACAATTGGCCTTTGCGTTCGGCAGCGTTCGACATCCGTCTCTCTCCTACTTGAGTGAGCGATGCGTCTGCGTGGACAGCTGCTATACTATAGTACATTTACATGTTTTGATCGAGTATCAAGTGCAGTGAAAAGTGAATGTGGTTTCAATTGTTTATAGCAACGATAAATACAGCGATAAAGTTAATGATTCTTTTGATATTAATTATATATTCAGTGATGTATTGTCGAATATTCGTGCTTTCATCATTAAAATGAACAGCATCGGTCCGCTAGTGCAGCGATTGTAGGTTATGCTATAATTGACAAAATTAAAACAATAAGTAACAGAACTATTTCACGATGAGTAAAATAGCGATGGCTTTACTATTCAATCGAAATAATTATCGAGCGTAGCTATAGATACAAATCTATTAAACAAATTAAATTAAAATTTTCTTTTGAAAAATGCTACCATTCCATCAGTATTTTCTTAAGAAGTTGTCACGTTCAACTATCGTCAGTAAACCGACTTTACAGACTACCAATTTTTTATTTAATTTTAAAGAGAAATACAACTATCCGTAATATCCGTAAAATCCGGATAATTATGCAAGTCAAATCCGGATTTGAAAATCGGCGGATATCCGGATAATACGGATATCCGGATATCCGGATTGCAAGCCCTATTCGCAGTTGTATTGACTATGGTTCGTTCATTTTGGAACCCTGTAATAAAACAGCCCTAAAGAAATTTGACAGCATACAGACTAAATGCCTACGTATTATTCTTGGTGCTATGAAATCTTCACCAAAAAATGCCCTTCAAGTGGAATGCTTAGATCCTCCACTATTCCTCCGCAGACAATATCTGTCTGATAGATACATCTTTAGGGTTATGTCATGTTCGTCTCATCCACTTATTCCTCGTCTAGAGAGTCTTTCTGAGGAGGTGGCAAATAATCGATATTGGCATCATAAGGCAACCCCCAAAATTATTAAGAGTTTTTTAAAAATTAAAAATCTTTCTGCGCCTGTTCATAGTTGTAATATCAACCCTTTATTCCAAACTAATTATTCTTCGCTTGTATTTACTCCTAGGGTTATTTTGAACTTTGGAATTGGAAAGGATGACCCTGTAGCTAATCAAAACTTCACCAGACTTCTATCCGATTGGCAAGACTGGATACCGGTGTTCACTGATGCCTCCAAATTAACCTCTGATGACAATGTTGGAGCTGCGGTTTGGATTCCAAGTTTCAGTGTGACTTTATCCTTTAAATGCCCTTCTCAGACATCTGTGTTCACAGGTGAAGCTGTTGCCTTATATGAAGCACTTCTATTTGCCAATTCTCATGGTTTCCCCAAAACTATAATTTTTACAGATAGTAGAAGCTGCTTACAAAAACTCTGCAGCAACCTATTCAAAATGAAAATTAAGCTCCCTCTTATTTTCAAAATTAAAGAGTTATTGTTTAGTTGTAGTCAAAAAGGTCTAGATGTAGTCCTGGCTTGGATTCCTGGGCACTCTGGTATTACAGGTAATGAGGCGGTGGATTCTTGGGCTAAAGATGCTACAAAAACCGGATTAGTTACACACACTGAAATATACCACACAGATTTGTCACCTTTAGCAAACCTGCATACGAGGAATGATTGGCAAGAATTATGGGATTCTTCGAGACTTACTAAAGGGCGTTACTATGGTGATATACAACCTCTGATACCACAGAAACCCTGGTTCTTCCGATTTCGCAAAGGTGGCAAGCAAGCCACATCTTCCATCTGTCGCCTTCGTTTGGGTCATGCATGCACACCGGTCTTCCTTGCCAAAATCAGAGTGCGCGATAGTTCTCTTTGTGAATGTGGTTTGGACGATGGGACGGTAGATCACATTTTTTTCAATTGCCCTAAATTAGCATTTTCTTTATATGATGTTCTCCCTCAAGACATACCTCGGCCTATTAACTTTCAGTCTCTTCTCACTTATTCGCACACTCCTTTTATAGTTTATTTATTGAAGTATATTTCGTTTCACGATTTAAAGTTTTAAAATCTGTCAGAATATTTTATTTATGGTCTCCTTTTTTTTTTTCTCTAGACATAGACTATTTTCTTTCTTCCTACTAACACTTTCCACTTCCAACTAATATATTTTTCTTTGCACGATATTGTTACTGTCGTGTGATATTTGTGTCGTCATTTAATGTTATTTGTTTTAGGTTTCCTGAACCAAACTCCTATCACCCTCAAATTAAACACCGTACATTTGCCCTACGTGTCACTCTCATACAACGTCGTAATTGGCCAAATACGTCTCACACACAAGAGACGTGAATGCCACATTAGGGAAAAAAAAAAAAAAAAAAAAGGTATTCTCGATAGTTCTACGGATTAGGGAGGATATTCTCGCCAAAGGTATAGGTAAACACCTCTGACTGGCCTATGTTATTCTGTTTTACTTTAACGTGTTCCGAATACATATTACTATTCTTATCTCTGTTTACGTAAATTCAAGCCTTTGTTATTACCAAGTCAGTTGTAGCATCCATTCATTGTACATTTATTTACCTCTGTAGCATATGATTAGGTATTATTAGTGCGTAGATATATATAATAGCTGGCTGCTAAACAAGTAGGTTCGGTACATAGTCACGTTTTCGCAATTTATGACCATCGTGTTCGATGTTGAAGTCTATATTTTAGGTTCCGAAAATATTGTTTTATTGCTGTCTAAAGTACTAATAAAATGTTTGAATGCCTTTACACTATTGATATTGTATTGGCCAGGGATGGCGTGCCTAGTGGATGATAATTGTGATATGATACAAATCTAGGAACGCCACGCCATGATTTAAGTAGAATATACGTTTTTTTTAATTGGTTTAATTTGCATATTACACAAAAACATAAAATCTAAATATTATTTAAGATATTGATTCTTCTTTTTAGCGTGCTGATGGCAACCAAAATTGTGTCAGCCCAGAATTTAACTCCGATTTGAGGGCTTGCAGTAGTTTTCAGCAGTTCCTGTAATGGACAAACAACACGACATCGATATAGATTTATTTGTTTTTAGTTTTGTCAATTTTTCAAAGAAGTTTTTGAGAAAACAGAAATGTTTAATAAATGTTCACCATCCCTGGTACAAGCATTAATGTGGTTCTAGTTAGTATGTCGAAGACATTACTATGACATGACAAAGCCTGTCTACAAAGTTTCAATAGCCTGTTACGATTATGAGCCTTAAAATTGTTATGATCACACGCACACGCATTATTAACTTATTAATAGTGTGTCTGGCCTGAAAATCTCCTTCAGTCATATAAGTACTGCTGCAAATCAAACCACGATTAGAACTCACACGCTTGCCAAGTGGGTCATAACTGCATTTTGTCACAATGTAGGGTAAAACTGTTATATTTATTAACCGCATGCTATTTGGATGCGAAACGTAAACACGAACTGTAACCTGCTCATTGTTAAGTGTAGTATTTATATTGATGCGGGATATAGTTGATCTGTACGATCAGTTTGTTGTGATGAGATCATATAAATAACCTTCTAAGTACATTATGAAGTTATGTTGGTTGAGTATTAGGTACTTATTTATCCTTGTACAACCTTTTATAAAAGACGTAGAAGTAGAATGTTGCAGGAAAACTTGAAAGAGATTATCTTTTTTTTTAAAGTGTTTGGAAACTATAAAGTTGACATGATCATACTGTTAAATCCTCTTAAACCACACTAGTGGCAAAAGTTTGTGTGTTTGCTACTTTTGCAAGCTCAAATTTCTGTACCAACTTATGTGTTTTTTACTCTTAATGTCGAGAGCTTATATCCTGTTTTAACACAAAGGCTACTGTTAATCCCGGTCTACCCGGGTGAAACCGCGGAGCGCAGAGAGTAAAATAATCTAATTTATAAAATTCTTTTATCGCGGTGTTAGTGACCAGTCCTTAGAAACGGCTGGACCGATTTGTATGAAATTTTGTATGCATATCGGATAAGTCTGAGAATGAGCCAAAGTCATTTTTTAAACCACAAAGTGATAAGGGGGCCCTGGGCCGCGGGTGAAGCCGCTGGTCACAGCTAGTAATGCTATAAAAATCCAGATAAAAAAAGGCGAAACAGGCACTGCGCAGTGCGCAACAAAACGCTCAAAGTTAGTAAGACGATCCGCTACGGATAACTTTCTATCACCCGCGTCCGCTTTCCACCAAAAACGTAGTCTTACACATCAGATGGGGTGCGCTATACTTAGCCGAGGACTGCAATACAAATTCATTAGTAATTCAAACCCCTGGTCCAGCTGTGTACTGCGACAGGCTAAATTGATTGATTGATTGAATCGTTACTCGATAATAATAGACTATTTTACCAACAACCGATAGTTATCGATAACGTTTCGTTTAGGTAGTACGTACTTTAAATCAATCATTGTTGTTAAAGATTGGCCAAGTGTGAGTCGAATTTGTACGATACAATAAAGTATAGTATACAGTATTATATGGTATACAATATTTTGTATAGTGGTTAATTTTTACCATAATTTATATGAAGGAGAAAGGAGTAAATTATGCAGTTACGTCTGATAGGGTAGAATGGAAGAAGGAAACGTGTTGCACCGACCCCAAATAGAATAGGACAAGGGGAGGAAAATGATGATGGTGATGAATTTGATTTTTGCTAGCTAAGCGGACATAGTTATGTATACATTAGTTACATTACAACATCTAAGGTGTTTTTACGGTTAAAAAACAACTTTGTGAGTTCTTTAACAAACGGACGAACAGCGGAAACTTTTCAATAGCTTAATTCCTCTTCGCACCCTTCGGTTACAGAACCCTAAAAAGCACGCACCGGTAGGCGCGTGTCAGTTCATTTTGTAATGAATTATGTATTACAGAGCATGGCCAAACTTGGCCTTGCATACCAGTCGCCAACGTTTGCTTAGGAGGGCGAGAAATTAATAGTTAAATGTAAATGAATTTGTGCTACTGCGTTAATATAATGGAGTGCCTTGATTCTTGATGTAGATCTTAGCGTGTGTTTATAGATCTTATCTGACTTCTGGCTATGTATTTAAAGAAAAACCTTAAAGTTGGTATGTCTGGAAAGTTACAGGGAATCCATGATCACAACCATCATCGTTAGCTTTGTCTTTTTCCAATTTTATATTATATATATTTATTTTATGTTGATTTTTTTTAAGCTTTGCCCCTCGCTAGGAATATCTTCTGAATCGTGGGCGCGTTTACAAACATCTTAACTCACATACACAAACAGCCAGACCCGGGGCAACTATCTGTAGTCCATTCAAACATTTGTTCCGTGCAGGGATCGAACCCGCAAGACGCTGTACAGCAGTCGATCGCTCAGGCACTGCGCCAACCGTGTCGTCAAATTGGTTTCCTGTCTAAACGAATGCATTCATACATGCATGCATCACACAATTTTATTATATACATAAATCACAATATAAATATATGTATATGAGACTGACGTCTTCGTAAATGCCTTCTTTGTCTTAATCTTTTTTATTTCGCCGATCATTCAACAGTTTTAAATCCCTCGTTGAGTTCCACTGTCGATCTCTATCTTGTGGTTAGCACGATAGAGCCCTACAAAACTCGTGACTGGCTCATTGCCACCTCAATTGATCCCTTGACTTGCCACTATTTGTGCCCCAGTACAAACAAACAGTCAATCTTGTAATTATACTATTTTTAACCGAAGTCAAATGTGGCATGTTTATGTCTGTCTGCTAATGGATTGCATGTGCATATTATATATTGGAATTGGAGATTTCTGACAGGTTTCCGAGTAAAATTAGAATATTTTTGAGGAAAACTGGAAACAGCATAATATTTAGACTGCATATTAATATCTTTCTACTCAGGTTGGAGAGGAGTATATTGAGTAGTAATTGGCACGCTGACAGTTTTTTTGCGGAGGTTCATTTAGGTCATTTGAGTGCCTAGGATCGTAAGCCAAACTTAGCAGAGCAGGCTAACCTTTAAACCGTCTTAATCGTTTTCAACATTATGCGAAAAGTACTCTAATTACGCAGTGTATGTTCACCACTATCAATCTTGACTATGCACCAGCAGGGTTTCTGGATCGTAGACACATGTTACTCAAATATGATAGAGTATTTTTATAGCCTGGGATTTAGATTCCATTGAAATTATACGAGATCTATGAATAGTATCTTATTCACAAAAGTAACAGGTGTGTTCGATCTAGTCTATTTATGACGTACAGGTTCGTGCCTTTTATTATTCAATGCCTTAACCGCGCTTACCAATAAAATATTTTCGATTATTATAATATGGATATCCGTGAACTATATTTTATAGCGAGACCATAGAGTAGTGACAGTTACTGACCTCCGCTGTCATAACTTTACAACAAATTAATTGAATTCTAGCGAATTTCAAATTTATTAAAATAATGATATATCTATGCTATTTCACAGCGACACCATAGAGTATTGACACTTACTGCCCTCGACTGTCATAACTTTACAACAAATTAATTGAATTCTAGCGAATTTCAAACTTATTAAAATATATCTATGGTATGTTCATCTATAATTCAATCAATCATTATGTTCGTTGACACCGAAGTGTGACATCATACAGGTGAGGTTGGTATGTGCTTGCATCGGAGTATAAAAGCGCTGATCCCACGCAGATCTATTCAAATGGGATCCGTCATAATACCAAGTTTAATAATAATGCCATAGAGTTAACGGATGAGTCTCGATTTGTTCATTTTAGATTGGTTAAAAATTAAATCTTAATACAGGCTGTTCGTTTTTATCATCCGCAAGAATGAATGCTTTCAATTATCAAGCTTGTTCTTCATTCACTCTTTCGCTGCCCAGAACTCAGCGTATGAGTCCAAAATATATGGTATAATTTGGACTGGACAGCGAAAGGGTTTATCATCTTTCATCTTTGGGACTTAAGGAACTTGAAGGACTTGCATATTTAATTATTACGAAACAGTATTTAACTTATGCTGCCCCGAATATATTACTATCCTTAACTCTGTTTATTGGCTGCCTCATTAGTTTAGTCGTTAAAGGCTACTGCTGAGCAAGAGGTATTGGATTTGATTCTTAGGTAGGGCAATGAGATATTTGAATTTCAATCTACAAATGTAACAATAGTTCGGTGTGTACTGATCGGTTTTATTATCCGCTAGATTGAACGTATTGCAAAATTAGCAAGCTCATTCTTTCCTTTTCTATTTTAATCAGGGTTTAACACCGATTTCGTTTATACCCGTATCAAAATGTATGAGTGCGCTAACGACCAAGAAATATAAGCCAAAGCGGATACTTGAACCTTATTGGTGTCGTAAACCCTTTTGATATTGTGTATCCTTTAAGAGATTGATACGGTGCGAAATGTGTTTCATTTATGAAATGATATCACCAAGAATGTTTTTGTATACGAAGAGAAAATGGCTGAAGTTCCTCGGGACATTTAAGCATAATATATTTTCTCTTTTATCTTGATGAGTTTTGATTTGGTGTGTGTGCTGTATGTATGGGTATAAATTTGGAACAGGCTAAATTGCACTTTTCGTAATTTAAGATTATGATTTTTTTTTCTAAATGCGCCGCCATTAAATGAATTTTCTTCATGCTATCATATATAGAACCTTTACGAATTTTGTGACAGTCAAGTGAAAACAGTATTATAAAAAAAAAACGGAGATATTATGTGAAGAGAAAGCTAAAATAAAAAAAAGTCACTATAACATTTTACAGTTCTACGGAGGTATACGACTTAAATCTTGTGAACCAGTTTACCAAACGTAGCTAGTTCGGTATGTTAATGGGATTGATAAAACCCACATCAACGTCAGCGCATCCGTGTCGATAGTGCTACGAAAGTTTTGAGACAGGCCACTAACATAAGACAGTGTGGTTTTGAATTGAGAATAATTATTAAACTAGCTGTGCCTAGCGGTTTCACCCGCTATTCTCCTTCTTAGTGTCGTAGCGTGATTTAACATAGTCCTATAAGTATTGATTTCGTGAATGAATGCCTCTGCAACATTTCCAGTTCCTTCTGTTCGGTGTCTCTTTCGAACAACCCGCAGCCCCGGCAGGCGGTGGTCTTCGCAGGCCCCTCTGCTTTGCTGACATCTCTTTGAAGCGCGCATGGATCATTATCTCCCCGTCGACACGACCTGTCGACAATAGACGGACGGATGGTGAGCTAACTTTGCCACCCTTGTTTTTTTTTTTTTCGGGTAGAAAATCATCAATTGACTTCCCCCGCTCTGGGCGGAGCAGGGGGGGGGGGCATGTCAGACTTGTACTGACTAAAACCCACCCATGTTTCTTCTTTTGCCCTTTACGTTCCGAGGCCGCGGTATCTCTTTCGAACAACCCGCAACCCCGGCAGGCGGAGGCTCTGGCAAGCCCCTCTGCTTTGCTGACTCTCTTTGAGGCGCGCGTGAAACACGAACGCGCCGTCGACACGGCCTGTCGTCAATCGACGGACGGACGGTGAACTACTTTGCCACCCTTAGGTATTGATTCTTTCTCAATCACTCGAGAGCTCAGCAGTCACCTCCTTACGAGCTATATTATGCTTCACATAATCCATTCGTCTCTTTGGCCTTCCTCTATTAATATAGCCATCCACATCAGGCATATATACTATACTAGCCGCTTGGAAATAATTTTACAAAACATTGCCTGCAAAATCATTCCAACGTTTTATCACCGATGCTGTCAGCAGATCGTTTCAGAGCATGGTTTATTTAACTTTTTTCTGATAGTATACAAACAACCGGCCAAGTGCGAGTGGGCCATATCTTCTGACTGATTTTTCACAGTTCCAAAAGACCACAGACTTGAGTAAGAGTTTTAATTACAATCAACAATAACTCCACCCGTTCCTGACATAAGGTGGTTACTGACAGACAGACGTACAGCAAGTTGAACCTATAAAGGCTCCGATTTACTCTTTTGAGGTACGTAACCCTAATAATCAATGCAACACTACCAAAGTTTAATGTCAATAATTCTTAATGGTATTTTCAAAGGAATTTCTAACTAATGTTATTATGATAGATAAGGTCAGTAACTAATACCAAAGTTTTGCAAGGTGCTTGTTTAATAAGCTCAAGGTGGACTTGCACCTAATTAAACTGATTCAATGGTTGATTAATAGTACGGAACTGATTAAAAGAAATATTAGGTACTACTTGAGAAAGTTGTGTAACAGTGTCTTAGGTAAGCATTCAATTATGTATACTTAAAAATGCTTATGGATTAATCCCATATTTTAACTGCTGGGAAGCCGTATAACCTGTATCCACTTGCTCAAGATTATTTAAGTCGCTAATGCTTTTAGTTTTACAACGACTCCTTAAACTGAATGTATCAATTATGTAACAGTATTATGAAAGCGTATCATTTTTAAATAAGGAACACAATTTGTTAATGAGTAGTATAATAAGTCATCTCAACTTTGTGTCACTTGGAATGACGGTATTCCCCTTAATAAGTCGGTAGTAAAGTTTCAATACCAAAACAAGTAAACAATCATCAAGACGAAAGTAAATATAAGTCGATTACAAGGAAATTTTACTCGTACCTTTCTTTTGTCTTCCTTAAAGCAAACATTTACCGTTAATTTCTGGTTTGTCCTCATTGTTTTTGGTTTAGTGAACTCGGAGGAGACAGACGTGGCTTTTTTGTTTGAAGTTCCGACCTGTAGAGCGGTAACTCTACACTGGCGGCCGCCGTGCGGCAGGCGAGTACAATCGTTACAACAAAAACACAACTTATTGTGGACACTCTCTTTGTCAAGTTTTCATGCTCTGCCGATCGGTACAATGTTCACAAATGTCAACTCTTTACTTACTCTGGAACAACGTTAACTTAGCGTTAGGAAAATTGGTTAATTACCTTGATTTCGGAGACCTAATGGTACTTTAGCTGCTGTGTCATGAAACTCCTAAATCTATTTTTCTTCGTGTAACAGGGCAGGGGAAATTCTTTCTTTAAATAGCTACATGATTATGTTCCTGAGACAGACTTGATTTTCTTGTTCGAAACATGAAAATTTATAACGACACAAACCAGACAGCTTGTTAAAAAAGAATTCACAAAATGTTGCCCATTTCGAATAACACAGGTTTCACGATGATTTTATATTTTTACTTTAGAATATTTAAAGAATGGCAGACTTTTTCCACGCTGCCTGAATTCTTTGTAGAAAGTGGTTAGTGTGCCGTGAATATTAGCATAAAATTATAATTGTTTAATCCGTTAAATTGCTTGTTTTAATAGACTGATTTATTGTTTCGCATTTTTTTGATTTTTCTTTAAATACGACGTGATTTGCACATAACTTACCATAAAATACGTAATGACTTTTATGGTAATTATGATTTATAGAAAGTAACGCTCACATGTTTCAACATAATTTTAGACTTATTTGGCATGGTCAAAACAAGAAACTTTTTCTATTTTTTTCAATAGATACTTTATAGCCAGTTGCCATATTTTTGGGAAAAGGATAGGCTCATTATCTGCCAATAAATTGTATGCAATAACAAATAGACTAAAATTCTGTCCTATTTCTGCGAATTTCCATCGAATATTGTTTCGTCTATAGATGAGAGAAAATCTCGCACACGGTGCGGTTGTACGCACAAAGACAACTCGTCTATGGTCACGGTACTCAGGTTACAGTTTACCACCGACATGTGAATTATCTAACCACGCTGGTCCAGCGGCTGAGTAGGGTTGTCCGTTGTCTGTCGCATCACATGTGGTCAACAAATGTTTCAACTTTTTTTGGGTAAAGGAACACACAAAATTATCAAATGGGCTTTCAGTCAATCTTAGCGGGTCTATAAATATAATTCTAAAGATGTTGTGTGTAAATAGACAAAACGACAATCTAAAACCAACGATTAAAGAGTTTCCGTTACCACTTCTAGTCGAGCGCGTTCACATATCTATTGCAATTACCATCGTTAATTGGAAGGCGCAGAACCGGACCCTATCCAGCTTCCAGTTGCAACGGAAATGTGGCAAGACTGGCAACCCTCGGCACGGGTTGACGGAGGCTGTGTACTGTGAGCTGTGTAGAAAGGAGCACGCGGCTCCAAGGACGACGACGTGCGCGCCGGTTGTTCACCTCGCCGGCAAGAATGCGCAGGATCGCCGCGGGAACCCGGCGCTTGCGGTGCGGGACCGGCTCGCAAGCCGGCCAATCGACACTGCCTTAGCATTCCACTGCAGTGAATCGTACACCTTAATATCTTACATACTTGAGGTGTCAATGGAATTTCGCTGGTACTACTCAACCGTTCGTCTCCAACATTTGTCAATCGAAACGGATGCGCAGGCGTAAGCCCCGGTGACAGCTTTGATCTTCCCCACACCTTTTTTTCTTTTTCTGTTCGGGTGTGTTGTTTGTTTCAAATACTGTATTCATGCGATGAAGTCATTCATAGAGTTGTATTTGTTTTTCTTTACTGGTGTTGAAAGGCAGCGCAAACTGAGTGCAACATGCGACTATGAATGAATAAGTAGTTGTATGTTTTATAGAACTTGAACGAACCGGTCATTTTACTAGAAGTACCTACTTCATGATTTGTTTTTGTTGTCGATGAAACTACACGTATAATGATTTCAAAGAAATCTGATATGATTACTTTTTCTTTCATTTAAATGACACGCGGAAGTATAAATGCTTGCAGGTCAGTTTTAAAATATTTGTTTGATATCGTCTTTCAGTGTTCTGATATTTTATTTTACGAACAACAAACACACTTGCCAAGCATAGGTACCTACTATTATTGCCTTGGTGACTACACAGTTACATAGGTAACTACGTATATCGTATCTCGTCAGACGAGATAAGTTTCAATCGGATGCTGTGATATTGATTTCATACCGTGCAGATT
Source organism: Ochropleura leucogaster (assembly GCA_958449745.1). Classification (NCBI taxonomy): domain Eukaryota; kingdom Metazoa; phylum Arthropoda; class Insecta; order Lepidoptera; family Noctuidae; genus Ochropleura; species Ochropleura leucogaster. Next base: position 8,518,629 of record OY288222.1, on the reverse strand, counting down.
TTATAACCATGAACTGTAATTTGAAACTCAAGGGAATAAGAAACAATTTGCAATGGATTTACTTCTTTTTAATGTGTGAAAAATAAGGAATATGGCGTTTCTCATAGGCAGCTGACTTTTCCAATATCAATAGGTCATTGCTCTTTATGAGCATTTAAACAAAAAAAAAAACAATGACGTCATTAACAAACATATCGTCAGTAAGAATTTTAATCACAATGTAAATCATAATAATATGACTCGGATTCAGAATCAGAACTCATTCAAAAGTAATCAAAATTTCGCATGTTATTAAAACTTTAGTAAATTCTTCATAAACGAGAAAAGTGTAACAATTTAGCGGCTTGTCAAACTACGTCTTGAGCGAAACAAAAGTGTTCTTCTAAGGCGCAGAGTTGTCGCAATTCAAGTTTTGAGTGTTTGACTATTGCAGTCAGTTGTTTTATTGCTTGTCAACAGTTGACTAAATAACAGTTATTTATAGACTTCAATACTTTATTGAAAGCCTGTATCCAGCGTTACACCATTTATTTTATTGAACGAAGAAGGCAAAATATTTTTAAACTGACTTAATCATTGTTAGGTTTATTTTTAAAAACATTGGCCCTAGCAAGAGTGTTCGGTGTTAACGTATCATACTTAAATGCGTTGCATATTTGAATCGAAAATACAATAGTTTGTGCAATGCAATCCATAGATACGAATTAATATTAAAATTATGATAAACATCTTTTGCCCGCGGCTTCGCTCGCGTTAAATTCGAGCTATCACAGTTCCCCTTTCCTGATTTGCCCTTGCACCTTATTTATTGCAATAGCAAAGCTAAGTTTTCTTCCCTCTTTCTACATTATCATTTCACACATTAAAAAAATTGCCTATGTTCGTCTCCAGGGTCCCAACTATCTCTATAACAAAATACATCAAAATCGCTTTAGCCTTTTAGGCGTGAAGACGTAACAAACAAAACACAACAAACTCACTTTCGCTATTATTATTAGTGAGGATTATGATGTGTTACGTATTTTTAACATTCCAATCGACACAGTGTGTGAACCAATCCTTCACAAAACTGTCATTATATACATGAAACTAAATATTATGTAACTTACTTTTTGGGGTGGAAAATCACGTTTTACAATAGAACTCAATCTTACGCATTTAATCATTGTTTTGAACAAGGAACTGGAACAAGCATTAAGCTTCTATAAAAATAATCCTCACGGCGCTGGTGGTCAGATCATTTTTTTGGTGATGGTACCTAAGTTTAAAAACATGGCTGCTATTAGGAGTTTAAGCATCGTTTATGAATAAACGTCAGTATCTATTAAAAGTGGGTGCCCATTCAATCCACGATATACACAGCAAATAAACCAGTATTAACGAACGTGACTCGATAACTAACAGTCAATCTTGTCTATAAACAGACGTAATTTACATACTAAGACACCCATTTAATTGCACTTGGACATAATTTTGCGACCGCAAGCCAGGATGCGGTTAATTTTAACTCTAAGGTTGTAGCTATATAGCTATGGAGACTGGACATGATATGCTCCAACTAGCCAGGGGTAGTGATTGTCTGCTTAATTATTTCCTTTCAGGTGATGACCGTTGCATACGGGGCATCGATCCATTTGTGCGAGCTTATGTGACGACTGCCTTATAAAAGAATATGGCTTCATCAATGATGTCATGCGATACTGTTTTAGACACAGAATCAATTTGATTTGCTGACATTTAGATCGAAGTAGGTCATTTGTAGGTTTTGTATTTCCAATCAAATATTTTTCAATTTATTTTGCCATTCGATCTGACATCGAGGTGTCTCGTTTGGAAATTGTCACTTTAATGTTGAAACCCGGATACCAGAGATAAAATGAGTAAGGCTGAGTCAGAGATTTCTAAACTTTCAATCAGCAGCGCGTAGTGAATGAAAATGGCGGCAATGTTAAACAAATGAACATGCTATTTGAAAATCGTGTTCCGAATCTGTTATTGGTATTGCGGTACTATGAGTAACTGAGTACTTTCTGTGTTTGTGGTTTCATTTACATTACGTGCTCAATGACTTACGAGAGCATAGTATATAATTCGAATAGCCACACACTTCTTCGAAACTTCTAATTTGAATCAGTTCTCATATCCCTATTTCTGAGAAAGTTCTGAGCTAAGATGTGCGTGCGTAAGTAACGAGTAACTTAGGTACAGTTTGAGCGTTGATTACCTAAGTATTTTATAACAACTATTAAAGTAGCATTAACATTTCGCTGAATAGAGGCGTCATTACGGGGACTTTGTCTATTTTTGTTGCGAAAGGCCATAATGAGGCAAACGTTGGGGCTCGAGGAGACAGTCAATAGCACGTTTGTTGCTTAATATTAATCAACCGTTAAGTGTGAAGTACTGTTTATTGGTGACTAATATAATGGAGAAAATGGAGAAAAGATTTTCTTAAAGGTGAAGAAAATCGGTATTCATTCATTTATTTGCAACTACTGTTAACTGCGCAGCGTGTGCTGTGCAGTTTCACCCGGTGCTTAGCTTTTAAGTGCCGTAGTGTGACGTTGCATAGTCATTACCTTCCTCGATAAGTGGGCTATGAACCCGTAGTTCCTGAGTTAGGCACGTTCAACCAAAAAAAATCTTCAGCTTTATAATCTATTATGATATCTATATATGTATAAATGAATCCCTGTTTCCCTTGGTCACGATACCACGCGTGAACAACTGAACCGATTTCGCTATTTTTTTTTATATTCGTTGAAGTCAAAGATCTTACGGTGAGATAAAAAAGGCATTGAAACGCACAGCTAGTAATAATATAAAAATATAAAGTGCAGATCGTTTAAGGTGCTTATGCTTAGATACTTTACCGACTACGAACTCTTAATACCTCGTAAAAACTTCAGTTTTCGGGCGCAGTGTAATTAATATTTAGTTATGGTAATGCGTGCACAATTAAAATTAACGCTTACATAAGCATTGTAAACAACGAATTAATTACTTAATTACATTAAATTTCACAGGTTTTATTAATGTGCAAGCTCGTTGGATAATCATCGACATTACATAAATTACGTTAACATAAAGAATAGTATAATCGTTCAGTGCAAGTGACTGACAATTTGACAGCGAGCTGTCACATCGGACAGTACCGTCCGAATAATGAATCGTGATTCTGTAACGCTTTCGTAGGTATTTTTTAAATATAAGATGATTTGGTTGATTTTTAAGGTATCGAATCTCAAAAGTAAAACAACGGAACCCTCATTGGATCACTTAGTCGTCCGTCTGTCTGTCAAGACCCTTATCTCAGGAACGCGTGGAGGCATTGGTTATAATTAAAACCATAATTACTCAAGCCTGTTGTCAAAAAAAGCTGTGATAAATTAACCTTTTAAGTTTAGGTAGTCAAAAGATATGGCCGTTTATGTCGCCAGTTTGTAGGGAACCCTCGGTGCGCGAGTCTGACTCGCTCTTGGCCGGTTTCTTTTGTGGTATGATGACTTAGCTTTTGACGCCATGCTTGCGTAATAATTGAAGGCATTATAGTTGATTTTTTAAGTAATATTATGTAACTAGATTTTGCCCGCGGCTTCGCTCGCGTTAAATTTGGGGCAACACAGTTCCCCTTTCCTGATTTGCAGGTACCTGGTACCTGTAGTTTTTGCTCTTGCGCCGTATTTATTGTAGCAAAGCTAAGTTTTCCCTTTTCTTCCCCCTTTATGTTTCAATTCTCATTTAAATGAAAATTGTCTATGTCCGTCTCCAGGGTCTCAACTACCTCTGTACCTAAATTCATCAAAATCGGTTTAGCCATTTAGGCGTGAAGACGTAACAAACAAAGTTACTTTCGCTTTTATAATATTAGTAAGGATATCATGGCTGTAATCTCCGAAGAGTCCTAATAATTCACCTACCTTTCTCCAGTTCTGTTTAAGACCCATGTATGTACCCAATAGGTGACATACCTATTGCCATGTTTTGAGTAACTATATAGGACTAGCTTTTCGGCTTGCCGTCGCACGCTTTAATTAAGAATGTGACTATCGATTCGGGTTGTATACTCTGCTTTGAATTATTCGAAAGACACGTGGCGCCATCTGATATCATAAGGAAGTTATTGTTGTTCCGAGAACAGTATTTATTTCGAGTTGAAAGGTATCATAGGTCCGTTTCTGTACACCTACCAACGTATACTTAGATGCAAAATTCTTGATGATATTTTCAGTGGTTTAGTTGTGAAAACGTAAAAAGCAAAGCTTACTTTCGCATTTAAACTATTAGTTAGGTTGTCGAATTGTATGCATGATCTGCCTTTAATGTTCCCTCAGCTGGTGTACTAGCAACGACTTTATGAATGGAAATGGGCTGTTATCTACCACGCGAGTCCATTACTGGATCGTAGATGTCGCATTTCGAGTTTTTGAATTTAGAACATGCCGGTTTCCCTTTACCGTTTTGACAGCTGACAAGTTGTATAGACTAGCGTACGATACCACAATCGCGTTTCAAAATATCACCTTTGATCTAACTAAGAATCAGAGCATCGCACAGTGAATGTAGGTCAACTAAGGTGGATTGACATTGAACGGCCGATTAATCGCAGGTCGTCTCATGGTGCAAACGGGCCCGCCGCATTGTTGGCTCGCAGCCAACTGGACCAACTCGGTCGAGCCGCGAAGCAAACAATATCACCCATAATTACCCTATTTATGACCTAACACTAAGAACCAGCTCACAGACTAATTCTCCAATATTAACACTTCGGAAACGACAAAAACTAAACGAATCACTCAATTTCATATTTAGAACGTCTGGGTTATTTTCAGTGCGTGCGAAATTTGATGATTTGCCAACGATTATGTTTGTCTCGGTCAGTGTTGGTATTTAGTTCGCGTGAACTATTAGTTACTTTTGTATTAACGACAACAGATAAAGCTTATGAAACTATTGAAAGTTATCTTCTACTCCATGAATGGCATTATAACCTCAGGTACACTATAATAATACCAGCTTATTTCTGTCCCACTGTTGGTTAAAGATTCACACAGAGAAGATTCAACCATCATCATCTGCCTAGCCCTTTCCCAACTATGTTTGGGGTCGGCTTCCAGTCTAACCGGATGCAGCTAAATATCAGTATTTTACATAGACCGACTGCCTATCTGACGTCCACAACCCAGTTACTACTGGGTAATACGATACCCCTTGGTAAGACTGGTTGTCTTTCGGAACACTGACTACCTGTAACGACTGTCAAAGATCTACAAATGACAGCCGAAACGAACAGCTTAACGTGCTTTCCGAGGCACGGAGGAAACTCGGTATGTAACTGATGGTCACCCATCCACAGACAAACCTAGGCAAACGCAGCTTAACCTAAAGATTAACCCAAACGGCTGCTATTATTTAGGCACGAGCTCCTCAAGAGAAGAATAAACCAAAAAAATTGATTTACTTAAGATGTTTCCTTCATCAATGTCAGCGATGTCCAAGATAAACTCAGAAAGTACATATGAATTAAAAAGCTCACATTATTAGCATTTAGATTTAAAGCCACAACCTCGTTTCCATCGACGCCATACGTACCTACGCTATTTCCGAGTTAAATAATGAATCCACTTTCCTTTTAATAAGGTTGACTGATAGTTTGGTGATTATTGCGCCATTGTTATTATGACCAGCATCTTTTTATAGGCATAATAAAACCTAATAATATTTAGCAATACGTCGATTCTCATCCACTTTATGGTGCAGCTAAACATTGTGGACGTGATAGCTTTTAATCAAAATATCCTGTAGCACATTGGCACGATGTTCTACGTGTTAATAAAGTCTACCAAAGGTATATTTGGGTCACTTTCGTCATTCATTACTTATAATTAGCAGGAAATTAGAGAGCTTTAAAGAATGTCGCGGAAAATTTGCATAGACTATGTATAATTAGTTGAGTTCTTATGCATAATGCATGGGGTGGATGTTAAAATGTAGATACGGCAGATTAGTAAGCAATGCATTACGTATATCCTATCACTTTAACTATCACCAATCGGAAATATACGGAATGTCTAGACGGTGACGATATTCTAGTTTGCTTTTTTAAGTGTTCTTTTATTAGCTTCTGTTGTAACTTTCTCAATAACTACACATTTGTCTTTTTTATATTGTGTTCTTTTTTTTTATAAATCTAATCCGACTGAATGACTTTTCATGTAATAGTCATTCACATACATGTAAATTCTGAATTTTGCTTATTCTGGGTACTTATTATTGTACTCCCAAAGGATGGGAGATAGCTGTTCACAAATTATTAATTGACACCAGCTGTATTATGTACACTTTACCATGAACCACAATAAACACGATTTGATTTAAAAAAAAAATGCATTGAAACCTAGTTTATTCATTTTAGTTCTGTGTTTTCCCACCATCACAGATAACTTGACTGAAGTCTACACACGGCCACACATCAAACTTTAAGTTTTCAGTATAACAGATCCGCATAAACCGGTTTTCTATAGCTTGAAATTTTGCCGTCTGCACGCGTACTTTACGCTTATAATACGACCCTAGGATGAAGCATATAAGACTACTTCCACTCTCTCACTTGAAGCATAAATGATAATTTTCCCCCACCCTTCCATTGCTAGTGCTAGCCTGCGATGCTCACCCAGTCACCAAATAACTCAGATCCAGCCTGTCCCTTTGCTGATCTCCCCCAGCGGTGCCCTAATCCGAGGCTCGTACCCCACGGCGGGTGCTTGTAGTCGCTAGCTTATAGTCGCAAATTTTTTAAGATTGTTTGTCTAGCTTCCCTACTATGACCTCTTAAAGCAATTCTTATTCCGCTGAGGGAAAGAGACAGAGCTATACAGGGTGTCTAGCACCATCTCTTTCACTCAGTGGAATAAGAATTGCTATAAGATGTCATAGTAGCCCTTCTGACCTTACTTTAAGAACCACAAGTTTGCTTGGTTAAGCAGACGACCATCTCATAGGTAGAACTGCGAGATGCCATTAAAAAAAACCTTAAATTGACTCCACGATCAAAAGTCAATGATTGACACGACTCATTATCATTACGTGAAGGAAGCGGTCTCACACAACGACTGTCGACTTAGATGTTCGCGCATCTTTGGTATCTTCCGGTCATTAGCCAACAGTAGTGGTCGCTTTCATGCCGGATGCTGCGCGTGAGTCGAATGATGGATCGAAGCTCATTATTGGAAGATGAGAGTAATATGAGTATGTGTAGCAAGTTATGAAATGAAGATGGCGGGTAGATTGATATGTGAAATGCTTTTGATTCTTTGTTAGAAGTTATCGTTGGATTTGGATCGGTTTTTAGAAAAGGGTTTTTATAGCGGTAACTATCTGAATAAACATAGATTAATTATGTATTTGAATCTGTAAATAATCTTACTAAATATTATAAAGAGGAAATATTTTTTTGTTTGTATCTAATAGGTTTCGAAACTACTAAATTATCAGGAAGTAACATAGGTCATAATATATCCTCACGCTTCGACAAATAGGAGTAATAGTCTAATACATAGTAACAACTAAGAATTTCCGCCCAATTACTGTACCTTTTTGTAAAGGTCTGACACTCCGTCGGACTTTTACTGACTCAAACCAATCCATGTTTCTTCTTTTGCCCTTCTGTTCCGGGGCTGTATTTCTTTCGTACAACTTGAAACTCCAGCAAATAGTGGCCCTAGTAGGCCCCTCTGCTTTGCTAACTTCGCCGAAACGCGCCGTCGACACGGCTTGTAAACCAGCTTGACTCAATATTTCTAACAATGTGCGATAATTGATAACGAGTTGCATAATCATGAGTAAAGATAATTTAATTAGGTCGATGACTCTTCAAAATTGTTTGTTTACCTTTAATTTACGCAATGCGTGTTTGCCAATACATTATTCGATGTCTACTTGATATTTCAATTAACTATAAGTAAATTTCTTTTACGTTGACTTATGTGTTTTTTTTTTGGATATTATTATATCAAATAGTGTGTAAAAATTGCATTAACTGATTAAAAACATTTTTATTTCTACCACTCTGCCACTAACTTACCTTACGACTTTTTAAGTTTTTTAACTAATATAATTAATACATAAAAATTAAATAGTGTCACTTGTTAATGATGTATGAGTATCTTTTATCTTTTCACTCGGCTGACTTAGAGCAATCTTGCAAAAATATTTATAAAGTACCTAAGTATGAGAAGTTGATAGCTGCACTTCATATTGACAACCCCGGACCGGATGTCTAGTTAGAGAATATTTAATCTTATGTATGCACTTTATTTCTTGGGAACCCATGTTCATTCGAGTAACAGCAAAAACTTGTTTATAAGGTTGTCATAAGAAACTAGAATATTAATAAATTCACACACCGACGGGTTTTTCAGCGTGCCTTATATTTGCGTGGGAAGTGACTATAAAAAACTTGGTATTATTTTGCGTGCCAACACTCCCATGAAAATAGGCTTTTTACGTGTTTTACAATAAGGGTTGCATGATAACACCATATCACGCAGACAGATACAAACATAGATTAGCTGGTATAAGATTTTTATTTCTTGTTAATGTAACATTAACCACCAATTTGTCTGTCTAATTCAAAATAAATGAGAATTTATTCGTATTGTTAGTTCACTTTCTCACTTAATGAACGAGCATTTAATAAATTACACCGTACCAAGTGTGACTGGCTATGATTACGAAATGTTTTCACGTATTAAAATTCTTTTGTATACGAAATACATCATAAAAGTATTGGAGTCTGAATGCTTGGCAGTGATTGTGGCATGCGAGCCAGGCCGCGAGACGCCACCAAGTATTACGTGACTATACGCAATGTGCTTCTTTAACATATACAATATTTTTTCAAACGAACCTTATCAAACTCACGATGATAACATTTCGATCAAGCGACTCAAATTGAATCGTTTCGGTTCATGTTGCCGAGCACGCGACCACATTCTACGTAACATTTTATTATGCCATACATGTCAACGGTGAATAACCCTTTTACAATGTAATCTCTTCATTTACGTGTCTTTCTGTTTCAGGCTTGATCCACCCGCAGCGCAGAGCCAGTACCAAATGGAGAACAAGAAGATAGCGCCGGCGACGCAGCAGCCGCTGACCCAACAACATCTGATGGCGCATCATGTGCACCCTGAGCAGATCTACTCGCAGCAGCACCCACAACTAACCCACCTAAGTTCTTCACAAACAGGCCAAATACAACCAAATGGCGTCATGCACCAATTACTGCAGAGTCAGTATCACTCGAACATGAATGCACGATCTCCGCTCCTTGAAAACAGACACGATTTATATGGCACTGGACACAATCACGATTACGCCAGGCATTACGGAGCAAATGACAACTATAATTACCCGCAGTCACCTCCGAGGCACGAAAGAACAGAAGTGCATACAGATCAAAATGTAAATCATGAGCTACTCCACAATATTCCCAAGGGATATAATGCGGAAGTATATCAAGATTATTTAAAACGAAACCCACCGAAAGATACCAACCAAATATACCAAAATCATCAACCTACGTATAGGCCTAATGTTAACCCTAATCAGTACGGATCAAAGCCATATCTTCCATATTCGAATAGGACGGGACCACAGAGCAACACTGAATTATTACGAAGACAGTATAGCGAAATTCAGCAAATGAAACTGCAACAACAACTTCACTATCAGAATCAGGCACAGATGCATCAACAGCAGAAATTTGCTGAACGGCAATTGTTACTTCAACAAATCCACGGAGTTCAACCACCACCTAACTTGCAAAACAGTATTTACTCTGATGGTTCATATCGAGACTTAGATCGATACAGTAGTAAAAACGACTTCAAGGAATATAGTAGCCCTGATATACAAAAAGACATCGATAGTTACGCTAAAAACAATGAGTACAAGGAATATGAGAAACAAAATAGGCAATATGAAACTCAATGGGCTCAAAATCAGCAAGCAGAATACAGAGAGCAGGAACAACAGTACAGGAGGCAAATAGAATCTGACAAGGGGAAAAGCCAGTCCCCTCCATCGGATTATAATAACCAAAGCCACAAGAATAATATGAGTGTCGCATCGCCCATGAAGTCTAGCGAATCTAGTAGTCCCAGCGTGAAATCTCCGTCGTCTGATAGCAGGAGAAGTAGCGGCGGCAATCAAGCGCTGCGGTCACCTATAGCGCAACGAATACCATCAGCTCCAGTTACTATGTCTGGCATACTTTACAAACAAGGTTCAGACGGACTGAAAGTCTGGAGAAAACGATGGTTCGTGCTGTCGGAGTATTGCTTGTTCTACTATAAAAGTAAGTAAAAAAAACAATAGGCGTTAATAAATACACAATGCCATATTGTTACTACGGGAGTTTATTCACTCGATGAAACACGGTAAAAAAACTCTTGTATTTTCTTCATTGTATTGTATTAACTTGCGTTTTTATGTTATAGGTCAAGACGAGGAGAAACTGCTTGGCTCAGTACTCCTACCATCTTATAGAGTATCTGGTTGCACTTCGGAAGACAAAGTACTTCGGAAGTATGCTTTTAAACTGGAGCATGCCAACATGAGAACTTACATCCTCGCAGCGCCCGATCAGGAGGCCATGATGAAATGGGTGAAGGCGTTGACCATGGCCGCACTAATGCAAAGCCCCAAGTAAGATTGCCTTCGAGATCAGATCACTAGATAGTTACGCCTTGTTGATACCTGCCTCAGATGAATGTTAACTTGTTAAAATATTTGAACAGTTGTTTTAAGTTCAAATTTGTTGATTCTAAAATCCATTAATGTCTATTTTCAGTGAGCGGCCGCAAAAACAGAGCGATCGGACAGCTGCGAAGGCAGAGGTGGGTAGTATTGTAAGCACGTATAATGTACCGGTGCAGGTGATCGGCAATTAGTTTGTCAGAGCGGAACCAAGGACAGCCATTACATGGTCGTTATAACTGCAGATAATAGTGCCGACGACGCCGCCGCAAATTGATTGTAACATTAACGACCTGTTCCGAATGCATTTCGTAAATGTATCACAATTGATTGATAGGTGCCAAATAACAACATCGTGCAGTATGATATCTTCATTTTTTTTTTTTGTTTTCTTTCAGGATGGCGACGAAATACCAACCTACGCTAACGCACCACCTAAACCTAGACGCTCCAATGAAGGCTACAATTCACCAAGCCCAGACATGTAAGTTTTAATTTTATTAGATAATGTCTTAAATTGTTATCGATAACAAACAAACTTAATATACTATTCCATTTCAATGCATTACAGGTACGATCCAAACTATGACTTACTCAAAAAGCCAGCATCACACTACAGTCAAGGCACTAGTCACGCACGATATCAAGACCACGCAAATTACCCAGCCAGTCCGAACCAAGAGCCCACATACACTCGCAGTCCGCAATCTCCACCGCCAGTACAACAGCAACCACAATATCAAACAAAACGACCACCCTATGATACGCAACATCTCTCTCTGCCATTAACAAACACAGTCACCGATAAACTTGAGAACAACCAACCCAGTACATCATCCATGTATAAGTCTAATGCGCAGTCGCCTTACTTTGATAGGAATCGAAGTCAGCAACAAGTTCAACAAGATAAGAGAGAGCAGATTTATGAAATGCAATCGCAACGTAATCCTTTCCTTCAAGATAAAACACCCCAGGAATTATCTTCTAAAGACGAACGAAATGAAATGCAAAACAAGAATTCTCGATCTAATAATATGAAGGAGGAAAGAGAAAGAGCTGAATCTGCTCATCATGATATGCCGCTTGAAACTAGAAATAATGCTAAATCAAATTTAGATTTGAACGCTTATAATCGGGATGTGTATGGGGAACTAAGTTCAAGGCCTGGAAGAGCAGGAAGTGCTATTAATGAACGCCTGTTAGCGGAGAGGCGGACCCCAGATGCATATGGTAGATCTACAACCATGGCTGCTTATAATAAAGAAAAAATTGGAGACTATGAGGATGTATATTCACAATATGCCACTGAAAATGAATACGGTAAAACCTACGCCAAATCTCCGAATCCATCGCATGATCGCGATGGTGTTAGCATTTCCAGTCATCAACAACAACAACAAACCACGAGAAATACGGGAAATTATGTAAGTTAAACATCAATCTGTAGTTTTCAATCTTTCCAATATAACGATTTATTATTAACGACAATTTATTTTTATCTCGATTTCAGCCCCAGGAAAAAACGTTCAGTGGACCAGCTGTATTGAGGAGGAAGAAAATGCAATCAAGTGGCATTCAACCACCAATGCCAAGACCACACAGCGCTGATTTTCTGGAATACGAATCAAAAGCTGAGATGTTAAATAAAACTGCTCCCACACGCTCAGCTTATGATACGTACAAGGAGCCACCACAACGACCTAAGTCGAGCTTGGATATTAATTCATATTACGACCCTAGTTCAGACAGGTATTACTCCGAAGAAAGTTATGCAGAAAAAATGCGGCAGTCCGCACAGTACTTAACGCAGGGACTTGTTCCGAGTGTGGCTCCTAGAAATATGGACATTCCTCTGGCGAAGTATGCAAGCGGTTTAGCGAAGAAACAACTCAGTACTGCGTATTCCCAAATTACAAATAACAATTTCGAAGCCGATTTTACGACGGCTAGGGATAACGTCAGTTACAATTCAAAATATGGTGATCTCGAGGCATTGAATTCTAATTGGACATTAAAGGAGAAGGAGATACAAAAAGAGTATTTGAACAGAAGTGGCAGCGTGATGAGTGATGGGTCTAATGTAAGCGGTTATGTCAAGGAGGCAGCAAAGTATGATACTAACACTGATGGCTTTATGAGGTCTGCCAGTGCAAGGTTGCCGTCGACAGCTCCCGAAAAAGAGGGTGAAAAGAAAGTCCAGCAGGTAAATAAAGTTTGTTAAATAATAATAAAATATTTTATTGACATAAAGAGATACCTTATTATAAGAAGCTCTGATTCCTGAGCTAGGTAAGACCTGTGTTACAGAAGTCAGTGTCTTTACCCGTTTTTGGTACTAACAGTTTATGTAATAAAAACAATAATGAAAATAAACATAAATCACTTAAAATTAAGTTTAAGCATGCTCTTGTGTGGAATGTGTGTGTATGTATGTATGTATTGGTGTGAGCGTGTAAGTGTACGTGTGTACGTATGTGTGTGTATGTATCATATTGATGTGAGCAACAGATCATTCAGTATATGATATTAATGACTTTAATTTCTACTTTCCAGCGTGAAGAATCAATGAAACGATTGTTGGAATGGAAGCAAAGGATGTTGCAATCTCCTCTAACAAGAAAAAGTACTCCTGCCACGATATCTCTAGCAAGATCTCTTAACCATAGTCGTCAATCTTTGAGATCAGACCAATATAAGCCCAAGACTTATACAAATGCTTCCTACAATAGCTACTCTTCTGATGATGAAGGTATGTGAAAGCAAATGTTTAGAAATTTATTTTACTATGTATATGATTATGATGTGTTCGTAAGTAGTTACATTTTTGCAGCATGGTTTGAAATTTTCAAGATTAGATTGGTGAAAAATATTGGTATTCCAAACAAGTGTGAAAGGAGCATGAATCTGTTTATTTTATCTTTTGATTTTTAATAATATTTTGCATGAAAAGAACCTGCGAAAACTCTCGTCTCGTCTTTTTTTTTTCAAATAGTGAAAAGAGTTTAAACATTTCAAAAGAATATTGCATAGCTTTAGCATTCTATTAAACATTATTTTACGCAAACTCGATTGTTTTCATGTTACTTATACCTAATTTACAAAATTTCATAAAAGTTTATCATTAATCTCTAATCATTATTACAAATAATTTGGGTGCGTACAGTACTGTTTCCCTTACAAATCCTATTATTTAAAATAATGAAAATGCCATTTAATAAATAAGAAAAGATTTATTAATTATTTTTATGTGTATTATATTATCATATACATGGAACACCTGCAGTAGCATTATGATGACTTCGCTTTGCGGAGGGTACCTTCCTGCCTGCGGGGTCATTGTGCCACTAACATACTCTTACTGGTCTACTATTCGGTGGTGGGTTACGAACTTTAGTTCTTGTTGGTTATATTTTGAGTAGTTTGCATCACTCTAACACCCAAAGCCAATACTAACATTGTGGTGACCATAAGGAACACTATGAACCATTATTATGTTTTAAATAATTACTATTGATATAGTAATTATTGGTTTCACTTTTGCACCTCAGAGGGAACATCGGGCACTGATCTGCAAAAACCCAGAGAAATGCAGGCAGGAAGGTCTCATAAAGTGAACCTAACAAGTCCTATCATTATGCGACCTATAACCCCGCACGCGCCCTCTATTGCACAAACTGATCCAGTGGAAATCTCTTCCAGTGAAGAGGTGAAAATTACGGATAGCTGTGAAAATACTTATCAAAATATTCTTTGTACAAAATCTATTCCTATAGTAGACTTACAAGATAACGGCAACAATTACGAAAAAACGGTATTTGAATCGCAACCAGTTCAAGAAAACCCTCCGCCAACTATGTCTGAAGATGGGTATGAATCAGAAGACAGTGAAGCTGAGTCTGAAACACAGATGGAATACACTGACAATGACTTAGACGAAGTGTTGTTAGACTCTGAAGATGACAATCCAAGTGAACGTCAAAATAGTGACGAAAAAGAAAGCGACAACACAAAAGATAATAATGACACGAAGCAAGAAGACACTGAAGCAAAATCCGAAACACCCCCGGCTGGTGGTCTTGGAGAGAACCATTATTTGCCTATGAGTCCCAGAAAAATGTCTGTAAACGAGCCCCCTCATAAAGCTATTTTCGACAATTTTAGTGTATTTGATCAGTCTATGCCACAAGGATATGAAGACAACCCATACGTAGAAATGAATTTGGGAAACGAAGACGATGATACTCAAACATATGAAGTAGTTTGTGTAAATAACGGAAAAGTAGAACCTGTTTATATGGAACTTAATAATTTATCAACCAGCGAAACAAAATCTCAAGATGAAGCTACGAGTACTAAATTATTGGACACTGCATCAAATTTTGCTGACTCTAATAATCACACTTTAAAAAGGGCTGCTAAAACTGACAAGAGCTCAAAAGATAAATCAGAAAGCTCTGATGTTGATGACGAAACGAATAAAGAAGTTTCGTTGGATTCACCTTTCAGTCGATTTAGTATATCAGACACGTTTCGACCGGCTTCATATTATTTAAGCAGTAGCAAAAGTACTCTAGATATTCATGATAGTTCCGACAGTGAGATAGCTTCACCTCCTCCTGTTCCAAGTTCTTCTCCTCCTTGTGATGATTTGTCGGATGATGCTCTTTCCAAATATATCTTAGATAAATTAGACAAATCAGATATGTCATATGATAATTCCATTTTAAAAATGCTTACGAGTGAAAATCAGAAGATGAATACCGTTAAACGAAAAACTACATCTTTAATGATTTACGGAAGTCGAACATCCATTCATGATACACTTACTAGGGGAGAAAAAATTCGAAATAGTAGAGCAAGTCTTACTAACGACATTAATAAAATTAATGGAAGTTCTAGTAACTTACTAAGCAGTACTTTACTTGATCACTACAATCAATCAAGCAGCATCGAAACAGATTCTTTGAGAAGTTATAGTGCAGACAGAGGTTCGTCACGATTGTCACTCGAATCAGATGTTAGTAGTAAGTTTGATTTAATACCATCAAAAATATCTTCTGAGGTAACTAGTTTGAATGAAAGCGAATCTGCTATAGACTTTAGACATCCCATGGGATATCAAGATTTAGAAATGATGATAAAAAGAAGACCTCTTTCAGATGAATCACTATTTGAACTGGTAAAGGCGGAATTGCCATTTCATAATGATGTTCCTACTTACGTAGATTTAGATAGATATTTGGATAATTTACAAGCTGGCACAAGTGACGCACAAAACGTGAGCCTCCAAGGTCATTGTCATTTGAATACTTCAGCTCCAGATACATCGAATTACAAAGATAATGTGATTCAAGCTGCTCTACAAACAGCTTCACATACACGTTCCTCAAGTACTCCTATAAATCATAATAGTAGAATAAATAGTTTTGGCAGCAGAAATTCTATTGGACAACAATTCCGACATATAAGTGAACAAACGTCTAGCTATACAGGTTCGCAGAGCTCTTGCAGTTCATCTGGAGTACCCAAGTCACCATTGTCTTATTATTGTAAAAACTACGACGAAGAAAAACTTTCAAGTAAAAATTTAAATAACGAAGATTTTTCTGACAAGGTAAAAGAATTTGAAAATGAA
The DNA here is from genome assembly GCA_958449745.1 of Ochropleura leucogaster. Lineage (NCBI taxonomy): Eukaryota > Metazoa > Arthropoda > Insecta > Lepidoptera > Noctuidae > Ochropleura > Ochropleura leucogaster. Next base: position 8,502,230 of record OY288222.1, on the reverse strand, counting down.
AAGATAGCACTACGCTCAGGAAATGAGACCAATGCCTCTTCAACCTCGACAGGATTTCATAGCAGAGAAAGCTCTACGGAACACAGTGCTCCTTATTACTACTCTGATCTTTCTTCACAAGAGCATATTAATGTTTTACCTACTTCTCATTACTTGAAAAATACTAACCTTCATCGGAAACTGAATAACCAACGGCGCAGGGGACCATTACATAAGAAAAATGATATCTCACATATTCATAATCCTATTCGAAATAATCAACTTATTTTATCAGAACCATCTTTTGAATTGGCTGCAACAGCTAGAAGTGTGTCTGTTGAGTTTTTGAGCGCAGCTGATAAGGATCCTGAAATAGATATGAAGAATATATATGAGTCTACTGGTGGCAGAAATTCTAAAATTCCAGAGTCGATGAATTTATCTGGTCTTGGATGCAAACGAAATTCTGGTATTCCCAATAATCACGACAACTCGTCGCCAGACTCAAATGCAAATTCCTTAATAAAACTCTCTAGCACAAGCATGTCATCCCACTGCAGCGGAAATTCATCAAATACCGTATATTATGACGCAGAAGCGGATGCTGGAGCTTATGAAAATGTTGTATGCCAAGGAGACAAACATTGGGACGAGGATACTCTGTGGAGAGATAATCTAAGACGTGTTTCTCATAGGCATGCTCGATCGATGGATGATTTAGATTCAATGCCTGCGGGAACATCCGTATCTGCTAAGATAAATGAAGCCTGCGGCATGAGTAGCATTAAAAGAGTAAAGAAAGATGGTACACACAAAATATGTAGGAATGTCACTTATGTAAATTGTGACATACAAGGACGAGTTTTAAGAAATAGAGAAAGTAAATCTGGTTTTCTTTGCAATTTTTTAGAAGAAGAACAAAAATTGGATGAAAACGACGTATATGTTAGCCTTGCTGAAAGCGCAGAAACGTCTTTAAAACAATCAGATGAAGGTGTATATGAGCAATTATCGGTTGAACCAAATAATCCTATGGTTTTCACAAATAAAAGGAGATCCTGCGAAGCTGAAGAAAGGAATAAGAAAAAGTTTGAAATTGATAGGGAAAAGCTTAGACAGTGGGATTTGATGTCGAGTGGTTTAATGAAAGGCAGGGTAGGACGTGTGCGGGGTTCAGGTGCTAGTGGGGGCGGGGGAGACGCTGCCGGTAGTACGGACACTGGAACTGATAGTGCAAGCAATGAAGGTATCCTCTAACATTCTAAGGTCCTGTAAGGTACACTATGTAAGTTATATTTCAGTTACAATATTAAAGCAAAGCAAAGTCATTGTTTTTAATTCTTGGAAATGTAAATAATTTGGCATTTTTATGTTTTTCTCATCAAATTAATTTAAATTAGATTTGGTTCGAAGGAAGTTTTGAAACACGATAAGGTGTAAAGAAAAATAAGCATGCGATTTTAACATGGATTGTGTTTTTTTTGTAAATATTAATTAAACATTTCTACTAATATGCGCACTGATACACACTTTATCATGTTTACCTCTCGAATTTAATTGAAAAGAATTGTATTTACCCATTTAAAATGAATCGTAAGTGATTCAAATCTAACGAAACTAATGTAATTCTTGCAGCTTCTATGACAATGTCAGGCGCGCATACGGAATCTGGTACAAACAATAACACGGCAAATCAGCAAGCATTGTCAAAGAAAGCTTTTCTCGGGAGTAACACGTCCATTGGAAGGAACAGCCGGGACGCCAACATACCGGTACGTGCTGTGAGCCCGAGGGTCAGATGGGTAGAAGATAAACAATCTAATGATCATTACGGCTCACAACAAATGTCAACGTCTCAGCAAAATGTAAGATCATTTAGAAATTCATCATTTACATACCCTGTAAAATCACTTTTTAATCATTTATCAACGAAAAAGTGGTAATCTTTGAAACTGTCAGTAATGTTTATATTTTTTTTTACAGTTACATGCATTGAGTACAACAGAGGACTCTTGGGCTACAGCTAGGTCCCCATCCAGAGCTTCTCAGCAACCTATAAGAGCTGTTAGTCCTAGAGTTCGAAGGAACACAGAAACTGATGATATGGTACGTGATCATGGAAACCCAGCCGTTAATGTTTTAGTAGTTGCATTCATTATTGATGTGTTCTCATTTTTGTTTGTTAGTTAGCTTTCACATATGTATTTATTTTATAATTTGTGCATTTTGCTTTATCATTTGTGTTACGTTTTGTATTATCACATTAGCAACGAGGGCAACAGCAGCTGAATCAGAATCAAAATGAACAGTTAGGTGAGATACCTACTGCTGGCGAACTTCTTGGTCGAACTCACGAAGAATTGGTGTTACTCTTGATTCAATTACGGAGACGCCATGCGGCGACCCATCGGGCCATCGAGCAGTGCTGCGCACAAATCAGTAGCATTGAGGTGTTTGTTTATGCTTTTCATTACTCATTGTTTGTTTTTTTATTGATTTTACATATTATAATTTTTGCAGTAGTTAATGTAATGTTGTTAATTTCATAAAATTTAACGTTGAAATCCTTCGTTGATTAAGGCTACTGTTCACATCATTATAATTTTGTTTCTTTGTAGGATTGCCTCAGTTCTCTAAAAGCAATGGAACGCGAAGAAAGTCTTCAACGACTCGAATTTCTCAAAAACCAGTTAATGGAATTGGAACATCAGTACGAAAAGAGCAAACCTCTAGTACAGTTAGTGGACAACATGGTTAAGTTAGGATCTCTTTATAATCGCCCTGGTTCTACAATCGAAAGGCTGGAAAGAAACCAGAGACTACGACAAAAAGTTCTTGCTGAACACGCTCTTGAGCAACAAAGGTACAACTGTTTTCATTATTCCTTTGTATTGTAAAAATCATTAAACAGTTAGGATTACAACCAATCAACTGTTCTATAAACAAATTATTTAGAGTGGGTAAAATCAATCCCCCCTGCCTCAAGCAATAATAATTATTATAATATTCAAGCGGCGTATCTTTCAGATGGCTAGAAAGTGTAGCTGCCGGCAAATCTTTGGAGACAGAAGCAGCTAGAGCGAGAGTGGCTGAACTATGGGCATTGGAACAAGAACTATCTGATGAAGCTGCCATCCTACAAGGATTGAGAACCGATAAAGACGCTATAGAGAACTTACTTTCAGGTAAGAAATCAGTCCTAAAAGTAAAAAAAAAAATGGGAATGCGGTTGATGAATGTATGGAAGTCTGTCAGAAAGAAGTCAGAAGTTTTGAGTGTGAATGTCAAATGTTAAAACATTAACGGAAAATAAATTAAACTTTGAATGGACTGTGCGAAACAAAACGTGGCTAGAAAGGCTCATGATTTTTGACAACTAAAGAGAAGCTTATTGGTACATAATCTTCTTCTACCAAGTAGAAAAAAAAAGAAAAAGTAGAAATAATATAAATATGATATATGAAATTGGGAAAAAGCCAGGAGTGTGTAAAACGTTTACGTATAGGGACAGTTTAAAAACCCAGTTGGTTTGTATTTCCAGGTGTCCGCGGAAAGTTGGACAGTGTCCACAAAGGAGAGCTGAACCTTGATGGTAACCCTGCCCCCACACGAAGGCCGGCTCCCACGAACAACCCTGGAGGAGCAGGTGGAGGTGGACTTGAAGAAGAACTAGCGCGCGTGCAACAGATGTTGGCGCACAATTCTAAGGTTTATAAGGTTTTCGTCTATATCATGCACTTTTATTTTTTGTTTATTTATACCTACGTATTTTAATATATTTTTTGCACTACTGTGGACTTCTATGTCGACGAGAATGCGATTGTATTTTTAGTAGTTGAACTTTGTGTCTGTACTGCAAATAAATATTTATGTATATTTGCATGTTTTACAACGTGGAAGTAGTTGGTGATTTGCAATGCATGGAATAAAATATTAGCAATGTTAATAGAACGCCACATTAAACGAAAAAAAATAATTAAACAGAAATTGGAGCAAACAGTCGCAGACAACGCTCGTCTGGAGCGCGAGCTGCAGCAGCTGCGGCGAGCGCTGCAGGCGAGGCGAGCTGCCGGCCACCAGCATCATGCCACCAACCCCACCGCCATGCTCGAGGACGGTTAGTATAACATTGTACACAAATACAGAATGATGAAGGCAGAAATAAGTGAAAACGTGAAGAAGGTTGACAAAGGTCAAAACCCAATGTGGTGAAAGAACCACATTCGGATTTTAACAGTTGCAAAGAGTAAAAAAGAGAGAGAACTGGCGTTAATATTAAAAAGGACTGTGAAATACGTGTAAAAAAGCTAAATGTGCCATTTTTATGAATGCCCCTTTTAGTTTTTAAATTCGCGTTTCCGTTTTTAGCGAGCTACACGTAGCCTTAAAATTAAAACGAAAGAATGCTGACTTTTGGCGTAGTGGCTGAGCATTGGCTGTTCGTTTTGTCACGTCGTGGTTTCGATTGCAGTATGAAAAAAAATGAACGCAAATGTTTGTGTGGCCTACAGGTAGTTGTTTCAGGTTGAATGTTTGTGAGTATAATGTTTGTAAACGCCCTTACAATACAGTACAAGATCCAAGCTAGGGGAAAAAAAAATATAAAAAAAATGTGCAGTACTATTTGCTTCATAATTGCAGAAGTGTCCCGCGTCCAGCAGTTGGTGACAGCATTGCAGCGTCAGCGACAGGAGCTGAGCCGAGCAGTGAGACATCTGACTCAACAGTCACATGCGTTGCAGAATACCCACAACTCTATGCCCGGTTAGTATCTTACCATTAGGATACTCCTCTTATTCTGGGACAAACAAGCATTTTTGTTGAATAACATCTAACTTCAATATGCTTACCATATAACATATTCTTGGGTCGTCTCTTGCATCCTTTCTAAAGGTTAATACAACTATACAGGTTTGGTCAGACAGAACATTTTTTTCAGGCAGGCTTGCCATGATCATTAATTTCTCTAGTAAATGAACACGTAATAAAACCATAACTTTTTATACATCCAGATAAACGTCGCCCCATGTCGTCGTGGCAGGAAACCAACCTCGACACAGGCCATACGATCGACCACGGCCATTCCGACTACGACTACGATGTGGCTTCGCTGATGCCGCCGGGACATTACGAGCCATCCAACGTGGAGACGCCCTTGTATGTGGATACTAGGGGACCTGGTGCGGACGTCACTTCTCCGCTTAACAGCGAGGACTTGCAACATGCTGGATTTAGTAAGCAGACTTGTTCTTTTTAATACTATTAAAACTAAACAAAAATTAAAATAAGAAATATTTTTGAAATCTGTCTTGAGAGCTCGGTTATTTTTTTGAGAATTTATATAATGCCAAGAAATCTTACAAGTAAGTTAGAATCTAATCTACTGATATTTGTTCCAGGTAACCTCACAAATGTTGAAAAACAGGAGATCAAAACAGTCCGCATTGTCAAGCGCGAGAGTGAGCGACGCCAGAGAGATCGCGAACGTTCACTCCAGCCGATGTCTGACTGGCCGACAAACAACATCACTGCTAACCTAGACCAGTTCTTAGAAGAGGAGCTCGTACAATCCCTCAATTACTCTCGGTCAACATCGTTACCTCGAAACGAGCAATACGAACAAGTATACGGCATACGCCGTGATAATAACTATTTGCAGCCAAACATGGATCTCAGCCCCAAATATGTATCGAGTCCGTCTCTCTCAAACTACGATTACTCACAAAACATGTCTTCTCTTAGCAGTAGCTACAACAAGAGCTACGACAGGTCTGGATATGATCGTAACATGTCTTTGTCAACGCAGTACTTGAACAGTCCCACAGATAGTTCCAGAACTTTGACGAATGATCCTCTATCAAAGAACAGCAGCATGGTTAGTCTGACAAGGTCGCATATGGAGTTGTCTCCGATCTTCAAGAGTGAGGCTGCTAAGCAGATCATAACGGAGATGTCGGGTGATGCTCCAAAGAACAGTTCCTTGCATCGACGACAAGTGCCGAAAGAAAAGAGGAGGCACTACACGGCACCACATCATCTGAGTGCTAAGACGTTAAACGAAATGCCTAAAGATGCATACAATCAAGATGTAAGTTTTCTTTGTATCGTTCATGTCTATCCTAAAGCATAAAATTGTACGGGTTTTGATTTCGTTTTCGATCAATCTTACTTATACAGTTCCTAAAAGTGATGGCCATTAGTGTCTTATGGGTAAAAAGCGTTTGAAACAACGCCTTGAAAACCAAAATCAGCATAAACGATATTAAATATTAAAAAAATATCACAACAGTAATCCCCAAATCTAAATTGATCATTTTGTCCAGAAGATGGGTCGTTCAGTGGACGACGCGGATATGGAGCGCGCTCTACGCGGCGCAGCTCCCGATGTGGTGCGCTCTGCGCTTCCGCCGCATGCGCTCCGGCTGGCAGATAACACCATCGATCAGCTGCTCGCAGCCCCACAGAAGATTCTCATCCCTGAGAGATATATACCGGAGAAAGTAAGTTTCTCAGCAACAAATAAATGATTAATTTCAAAAGTCATAGTCGTCGTAGCGACTGGTTCGGTCCTGGTGTTCGATTCCTAGGTCGGGCAAAGTGTTGTCGGTTTTTACACGATTGCCCCAAAAAGGAGTGTTATTCATAATAATTTTCTCAGAAATAGCCACGGGGCCTGGATTTATGAACGGTTAGCATAGCATTACGCTCGCCCTCTATTACATGGAACGGTCAAATGTGTCTGTACTATCAGTTAAACCTCTGCCTTAGCTATCTTAGATTACGGTTAGTTTATGTAGTCGTCGAATTCAAGTTATCCTATCGCTTTTGGTTTAGAAAGCCTTATTTGGCAACTCAATATTATAGTGCAATTGAGATAAATCGCTCATTTGCCAGGAGGGTGACATAAAAAATAATAACTAGAATTATGCCAAGCTTCTCATGAATGAACGAGAAACATCAGTAAATGCAAAAATGTATCAACAAGGTTAGGACTAAAATATGTAAAGAGTTCTAATAAAGCCCTGAGGTGCCTGCTCTTGCGGAGGTAATTGATTCACGCATAACTTATCGAGAGTAAATGAGTTCACTGAAGCACTCAAGTGTTTTGTTTATCAAGATTGTAATGTTCCGGTAATAAACATTCCGGAACCAATGATAGCATTGTGTATTTGCATCTAAGTATAAATAGTCTAATGCATTCAATTAATTGAAAGAAATCAAACATTTTTATTTAGAAGATGAAAAGCAGATCTATATATCCAATACTTGTAGTGAATATAAACGAGAAAAAGCTAGTAAATGTGATAATATCTAAAAACATGTTGTATACCATCAAGGTAACATACTTATCAGAGATTATTTTCTAACAGCCTCCAGAACTGTCACCAGAGGAACAACAAAAGAGGCAAGAGAAAGTGGAATCGATAAAGAAAATGCTGACAGGCACATCAGCAGACCCCAGCAAGGTAAGCGTAATACACCTGTTGCATCACCTCCAACTCACTTCCGAAATAGATTTACGATGCGTTACTTCCTGAATTTTATGAATAACGAGGAATACATTCTATGAATGTATAAATTATGACTATTTCCGATTACTACTTGAACTGTTCTATCTTTAATAAAGTGGACTGAGTCACGATTTACTACATTACGACATAGTTTCAACTTCTTGAGCGATGCTTCTTCATAGTTTTCATCATCACTCCCAGTTGGAAATAGATCATCAACTACATAGTTTCTAACTTCATTTAGTTAATACTGTACATCTAACGCATTCAGTTATCTTCTACTTTCACTATATAAAACATTGCACTCTGAATCGCTCGCCCTGCTTTCATTGTTATAGGAATGAACGTTTTTTTATACTTTATGCATGTTCATTCTACTCTTGACTCACCCTAGAGTGTTAGATTTAAAATCTGAATATAATGTACCTATAGACTACTTATAAATAGATGAGTGTTTGCAGATAGAATTATGTGGTTTCATGTAAGTAGTCCTCGGTATGTAGTCGTTCATCGTATTGAACTATATGTTAATTTTCATGACATATTTTTCTAGCTGTGAGTAAAATATGTCAGTAGTAGTACTAGTGTGTATCTATATATATAAAAGGAGAACTGACTGACTGACATATCAACGTACAGCCGAATCTACTGGGGTTATGAATGTGAAATTTTGCACACGGCTTCCTATTATAATGTAGGGGAGCACTAAGAAGGGGTTTTTGGAAATTTAACCTTTAAGGGGGTGAAAAGGGGGAATTTTGTTAGTATGGAAAATCTTATTACTTGTGTTAATAAACATGAAACTTGGCACGAACATCTATCTAAGTAAATTATGAAGTTTGGCATTTTTTATTTTTCCAAATTACCTCTTGAGAGGGGTTGAGGGGGTGTGAAAATTTGCATAGAAGAATTTAGATACATGCAACGACATCTATTGGGCCAAAATGGTACTAACGATCAAAATATATGCGAATTTAAAGTTTTCAAAGTGTTTAATCTCGCTGTGCATTTAGAAAATGGTCAAAGAGTGTACTTTAACCCAGAAAACTTAGCTGATAAGGTATCCTGTCCACCAAAAATGACACTCATGTCTTTTTTCGAATTATGTCAAGTAGATGACTATGCAAACTATGCGAAAACCCTACTATATTGCGAAGTACCTGCATACTATGTTTGGAACAATAATCGGTTTAAAAGGAGGAAAAGAGGGGTAGATGTAGCTGGGTGGCCAGGCATTAAAAGAGACCACGCTTTAGGCAGAGTATACACGGTACATCCAAATAATGTTGAGTGGTACCACCTTCGTTTGCTTTTACATGAAATCCGGGGTCCGTTATCTTTTGAAGCATTAAAAACAGTCAACGGTGTGGTACTACCGACTTTCAAATCAGCTTGCAAGACTTTAGGGTTACTTGAAGATGATCAACATTGGCATACAGCACTACAAGAGGCAGCCCTCCGCACATGATGAGAGAGCTTTTTACGATCATGTTAGTTTTTTGTCAACTGGCAGATCCGTTCAGTCTGTGGGATGAATTTAAAGAATACCTGTCGGAAGACTTTAAACGACAGATTGAGAGGCAGGTAAAAAGCGGAGTAGAACACCTCATGGATGAGATTTTTAGTAAGTGTCTGTTGGAAATAGAAGGAGCATGTTTGGCACTTGGAGGATGTGCACTAGAAGAATATGGTTTACCGAAACCGAGTAGATCAGAAGGGTTTCAAAGTGAATTAGGAGCGTATATTAATGAAGTTAACTAGGATGTGTTTGCCTTAGAATCATTTGTCAATATCAATGAGAATTCACTAACTGAGGAACAAAAGTTAGTGTACAATGAAATTATTTCAAGTACACATGAAAACGAGGGAAGAATTTTCTTTTTGGATGCCCCAGGTGGGACTGGTAAGACTTACCTCATCAATTTACTCTTGGCAAAGATTAGAAGTACTCGTGGAATTGCCTTAGCAGTCGCGTCTTCCGGGATCGCCGCTACGTTATTGGAAGGAAGTCGAACGGCGCACTCTGCTTTGAAATTACCCCTTTATTTGTCTAACGTAGAAACTCCAATGTGTAACATTTCAAAGCAAAGCAATCTTGACGAAGTATTGCGTGAAGCAAAAATAATAGTCTGGGATGAAAGCACTATGGCGCACAAAAGATCTATTGAAGCGTTAAATAGGACTCTACAGGACATAAGAAACAACAATTCTTTAATGGGTGGTATGACAGTGTTGCTAGCTGGCGATTTTCGTCAAACTTTACCAGTAATACCAAAAGGAACGCGCCCTGATGAAATTAAGGCATGCTTTAAAAGATCTTATTTATGGTCCTTAACGAAAATTCTAAAAGTGACTAAAAATATGAGAGTGCATCTGAGAGGGGACGTCTCTGCTGGGCATTTTTTAGACCTTATACTTAAAATAGAAAACGGCATGTATCCAGAAACAGACGGGTTGATAGCTATAACAGATGAATTATGTAGTGTAGTAACTACAGTCGAAGACCTTAAAGAAAAAAAATATCCAGATGTAGCTCAAATAAAGGACAAGCCTTTAGAATGGCTACGTGAAAGAGCTATAATGACACCTAAAAATGACCAAGCAGCAGTAATTAATGATATTTTGCTGAAATCATTTGACGGCACAGAAATGGTATATAATTCAATAGACACGGTGATAAATACAGACGAAGCAGTCTATTATCCGGTTGAGTTTCTGAACACTATTAATCTAGCCGGGCTTCCATTTCATAAACTAACACTGCGCGTTTGGTTTCAAATTTCTAAGTAACATCACAGGTGTGCCCCCTGTGATGTTACTTAGAAATTTGAAACCCCCAAAACTATGCAACGGTACAAGGCTACAAGTAAAAGCTTTGCATCGTAATATTGTTGAAGCTACCATTTTAACTGGGTCTTCCCAGGGAAAAACAGTCTTCATTCCACGTATTCCATTAATCCCGAACGATCTCCCTTTCGAATTCAAAAGACTTCAGTTCCCTTTAAAAGTTTGCTTTGCAATGACGATAAATAAATCACAGGGTCAAACCCTTAAATTTGCAGGAGTTGACTTGCGACAGCCCTGTTTCTCCCATGGTCAGTTCTACGTAGCATGCTCTCGTGTGAGCTCATCTTGCAGCCTGGTCATATTGGTAACACCCTCCAGAACGACCAAGAATGTAGTCTATAAAGAAATATTATAAAAACTTAATTGTTTTGTTATAGCCATTAACCCGCATATTTCTGGATACATACTGTTTCCTATTTTTAGATGTCATTATAGCTCTTTCACGTAGCCAATTCTTCCATACAAAAACTGTCAGATGTCAATAAAAATTATCTATCGATTGAAAAATCAACCTTCGAATTTTTTAGAGGGAAGTACGAAACCCACGCGGACGAAGTCGCGGGCAAAGTGCTAGTATTTTATATTCTGTCTGGAAACACTTCCAAAGCTTGTATAGCCGCTTAGAATGTTGGCTGTAAATATGTAAACCGGCACAGTCCTATATGTGTGTGCTTGTATGATGACCGTTAGAGTCCGGACGCTGGAGAGAAGAGACAACGGGAGCACTTGCTACAAATGAACCAGATTCTCGCCAAGCAGGTCACTGAGATGAGCAAAATCATCGCCGGTAAGGACGTTGCTTCATATTAGTTTTGCCTCCCACCGTTTTACTTATAATCTGTGTAATTTTCGTGATATTTGTATAAATGTTTTAAGGTTAATCTGTTTCATAATTCTATGATTCCTTTTTAGTGTGTTTATTCTTATTTAGATTTTCTCGTTGCCTAAATCAATTGTAAAATAATTATTTAATAGGAATTATGGAACAGGTTTATGTTATACTAAATTGTCATACGTTTTAAATGCCATAATTCTGGAATATTCTATGAATTTAAAATAAACATGTCATCTATTATTCCTGCAAAAAATGACAATCTAATGTAACTAGAAACACTTAAATGTGTACTTTTAACTGAAAATAAATGTTTAATTATCGTTTCTGCAACATGACATTAAAAGTTCATGTAGACTCGAAACTTTGTATAAATGTCTCACATTTTAATTTCTCTTAATTTTCTCACAGAATTGCCATTTTGACGTATTTTCTCTTCTCTTATCAAAGTAGCAATTGTTGTGTGTATTGATGTGACTAACCTTACCACGTGTGTGTCACGCCTGTAACAGTTTGCTTGATGTTGTTTGTCCGATTTGTGCAGGAACCAACACTGAGCAAGGACCGTCCGCATCCAACCACTGAGCCAGACACCTACATTCACACCTGCACATTTTACACCACCTCCACATTACCCACTCCCATTAACTCAACCTTGGGTACAGTAGCATCTGTCAAAAAAAAACTATGAAAAAAGACGAATGCTAAATGTTGCTCTGGGCCTATAACTATTTACTAACGAAATTGTTTCAAATCCCTCAAAAATATGTCATGTAAGAAATTGGCTGACTCGGACGGTTCTTCGAAGATATCCACTACCCAGTGTGTTGCGGCATGGTTTCGTTTTTTGCATTTTGTTGTGAGTAGCTCACTTATTTTTGATTTTAGTAGAATTTCATTAATAGTTGCATTGTTTTTGTTTGCATTTTGATGTGTGAATGGTGATTTGAATTAACGTATTCTTTTTGTTTTACGAATGGTATCTGATATTTTAATTTTATTTTATCAGTTAAAGCGTTAGAAGAACTGCCTCAAAATGGTAATGCTGACGACTTGGACGATCGATCACCTGACGTAGAGCTGCCGATCTACCAACAAAGAGACAATTTCTTTACCTAGAACTCTGGTTACTTTGGTAAAACAACAAAAAAATACTTTTATACACCCAGCTAAATCATATCTGTAGCTAAAGAATCTTTGATACTTATGATCACTTCAAAATTAGCCCAATTTAGGCTGTCTTCGGCGAATAATTATTGATAAGTAATTTTCAAGTCAAGGATCTGCGTACAATCGTGGGTAAAATTACTTAATACCTGTACTTAAAATTTAAACATATAACCAAGCTGGGCTTTAAATAAAATATAAGCAGTCAATGTAGAATGTTCAATTAATAGAAACTTAAATATTATTGTACTCGTTTTTTCGTATGTTTATAGGTGATTATAAATTAAATATTAAAATCATCTGTAGAAGAATAGTGGTATATAATTGAAACTACTTTTTTTATAAATCGTGAAATTATGTAGTGGTTAGTCATATACTTAAATGTTTTAGTAACTTATTCGTGTGAAAATGAGAAAGGCTTAGTTAACATTTGATTGCTTTTTTAATTGTACCATAGTAATATATTACGATGAAACATGTTCAGGTTGTACCAGAACATATTGTTATTTTGTGGATCTCCATCTTTTTATGTGTAGGAACTAGATATTATAAATTTTGATCGAATAAATTCGATTTGCATTGTGCGTTCCACATATCTACCGCAATATCATTTACATGAATATGTAATTAACTGCTAGGAGATAAATAGGAATTGGTATATTTTGTAGCACTTGCTCAATTTTGTGGACATTCCTTAGCGATGTTGTATTTTGTAGAAATACAAATGACTCTGTAAAATATCCTTAAAATGTTATTTTGGCCAGTTAGCACATATTGGCATACCGTTAAACTCAATACTTTGAATGGCAAAACTTCCTGTTACATCTAGATATAAAGATTGGTTATTATAGTGTTCTGATGATCAAACAATTTCTTCTTAAAGCTTTTCAATGTATTGAATATAGCAGTATGCGGTTATAAAACATTATTTTTGGTATTTAATACATACAAGTCTTCTATGTAAAAGGCCTTGAATTGTTACTTTAGAGTTAAGATAAATAGCGAAATGTATCTAGATGACATTATAATGTATACAGTTGCCATGTTTATTGAATAGAAATTGCACATTTATACTAATTAACGTAACTTTAGATAACGAATGACAATGCGTTTTAGTATTATTTCGTTTATTTTTTTGTACTTAATTGTAAATATTAATCATATTTTAAGTTTAAATTAATTTAACATTTGTGTAGGTACTTGTCTTTATTTAGTTTATCGTATGCACATTTATGTAGCTCGTCAATTACTTTTGTATCTAGTATTGTATGAAAAGATTATGTATCAAATATATCTAACCTGCTTCGTATTATTATGTAGCAACGAATCGATTGTGATTCAAATATAAAGGTGAATGCTAATAACTCATTCATAGGATTAATGTTTCATTAGAGAAAGATTTACGACTTAAAGATCGTTATAATTATTCTTCGACTACATTTTGCAGATGATAACGAACAATTTGAGAAAGATAAGTATAGCGTTAATGGCGAGGGGACCCTTGTAATAATTTTATATCATAATTTGCAGATTGTGGGATATTAAGTCATCTTATTTGGGAAAATGTCGGGAAGGAAAACTTGATGACAATATTTACTGCAAAATGGAGTCTTACTGTGGTTAGCAATTCTAGGCAGTAAATGTTCACAGTATCTTAAAAGCTTTAAATATTCCTGCCTACAATAATTTCCTAGCCACTTAGTTCAGTTCAAAGTTACAATTAGCTTTTACCATTTCAAGTGAATCTCAAATTATTTTTTGAACTTAGAAAAATTACTTTTAAACAAAATGAAGTAAGTACATTGTATTTAGTGCCATGGCTTAGCGTTTTTGTACGGTAAGTATTTTTGTAGGTTTTAAACTGCCAGTAATTGTTTGCTTATGACAATGTGTGTTAAAAATTCAATTCTCAAATTAAGAACTCATGGAGGTTTATAGGAAACCTTGCCATTATGCCCCTTTTATTTAGTTTTTGTCATATAAAATATCCCTTCCCTAAAGTTCTAAAGACTGTAACTTTTTAACATTGATTTGTTTTTATTGTCAATTATACTTAAAACGCTATTAACTTCCAACAATCTACTAGCATATTTTAATAGAGAATATTTTAATTTGAAAATATTAAAGTTTTCCGAATTATTGTATCGTAGGAGATATTTATAATAAATAGCATTGATATAAAAAAAACTGATTTTCTCACTTATCTATTAATAAATTGTGTCGGAAAATATTCCTAATCGACTCAGAAAATGATGTTAAAACTGTAGATACGATTCCTAATTAATTGAATGTTATTGGAGCCTAAGAAATCCTGTACTAAAATAAACTCTCTAGGCAAATTGAGCCATAAAATACAAAATTACCATAAATAATAGCTATTTTAAAGGTAACATTTATTAGTACCTTGCTATTCCTCAATAAAATAATATATATTGCCTTATAAGTAGACTGCCCGTATTCGAAAATGATTTCTACTTCAAAATATATTAGACTTAGGTGTTAGAATTGTAGCCCATAATATTCAACGAATGATTCTGAGTATATATAAACTTTATATGTAGCTATATATGCTGAAGCTTATTAATTGACTGTTAAAAATGTTAATAGATCCTATTTAGAAGCAAGTGGCTAAAGAATTTATTTAAAGGTAATTACGTAAAGTAAATAGAATGTAAAGGACATTGGATGTACAAACTATTACAATTAATTCAATACATGGTTTTAGAAGCAAGGGCCCAATAAACCCGTGAGTCACAAAAAATGGATTCTAATAACATTTTTTTTTACTGAAATTAATCTCTAGAAACATGTGCTGAATTCATATAAAAGTTTTGCACGTAGATGTAACTTATAAAGAGTATAAAAAATGATTTTCTAAAGCTAAACGACTGTAACCAAGTTTTCATATTGTCCAAAATAAATGGAATGTTTCATTTGTTTATATAATTGTCCTTTGTAGTGTACAATATAGGTTTCATTTTAATAAAATTGTACATCTATGTACTAATGTAATAGTTATTGACAGGTTTTAAAAAGCTACTTGCTTCGAACGTAGCCTAACAAAAGCCCCCATATTAGAAGTACTATTTTGACTGCCTTAAGATGAGTTGTTGTGTAAATACCTACAGGGAATTGTGCATATTGTTTTATATTATTGACTCTATCCAATTTTACATCAATCCTTGTAATTATAGCGCGTATGTTGTTCACATCTGAAAATAAATAATATGCTGTATTACTTGTTGGGTTTTATTTATTGCACTTTCTTTGCTATTCAAAATTGACTCCGCAGCAATGGATACCTTATTAATCAGGTCATGTCAGTCAGAGGATACACCGAGATTGTATTTAAGCTCTATAGTAGGCGAGTCGGGGACTGTGGGCAATATTTTTTACTTATTTTTTTTTCAACTACATAATTATATTAACGGGGACAGTGTACGGGGATAATGGGAAGTATTTCTAAATATTTAAGTACCATTGTCCCCTCCCGGGGTTGTGAGTTGTTCGAAAAAGATACCGCGGCCCCGGAACGTAAAGGACAATAGAAGGAACATGGGTGGGTTTTAGTCGGTAAAAGTCAGACACTCCCCCCCGCTCCGCCCAGAGCGGGGGAAGCTATTTGATGATGTCCCATCCCAAAAAAAGTACCATTGTCCCTGAAGGACCAGGGCAAAAAGACGGGGAATAAAGGGTATATTCTCATCAACTGGTCAAAAATTTAGTCTTGAGGAAGCTCGGTAAGTAACGGAAGGTCACCTATCCACAGACCAAACTAGGCAAGCGCAGCTTAACCTAAAGATCGACCCGTGTGGCTGTTATTATCTAGCTGAGAGCTCATTCGTCGTATCTATGTAGATACGACGAAGGAGCTCGCGGCTGGTGCCGGCTGCCTCTGTCGGTGCCGGCCGCCTGTGTTGGTGCCTACTCAAAAAAAAAGTCTTAAAATGGGAGTAAAAATATCCTTAACGAATGGCACTTTTTCTGCCCATACTTGGGATAATTTTCTTAAGATAATAATAATAATAATAATAAAATAATAAAATCGTTTATTTATAAAAAGGGGGCACATATACAATAAAATAAAGCATTTAAACAAACAAAAGAACACAAGATGGATTAAGAGAAAGATGGATGTGTTGTGTAAGGAATGATATGAAGGAGAAAGGAGTAAATGATGACGTGACTTATGATAGGGGACAATGGAAGAAGAAAACGTGTTGCGCCGACACCAAATAGAATGGGACAAGGGCAGGAAAGTGATGACTTGCGATCATTTTCTTGTCCTGAAAACAACTGTCAAGATCTAAAACATGACAGCCGGGACCAACACGTTAATGTGCATTTAGTCACAAGCAGAACAAGCTCCTTTAATTTAATGACAGGTCGGAGAACAAAAGAAGATAACTTTGTCTGAAATCTTAAAGTTGGATTTATTTGACCCAAAGCTGACGCGATAAGCGCAGTTGAGTGATGGATTGCAATGACGAAGTTCAAGTTGAATTAAGAGCGACAGCTTTATTTTTCTTTCTTTTTAATTAAAAGTGGGGTTGGTTTGATTAAATGCTCTTTGAAAACATGTGAAAATTTGTAATTTTTTTGGGTTCCAAAGCGGGTTTTGTAAACCACACATCAGAGGGAACATTTGCATGACGAAAATTACTTTTGATCATCATCATCTATCAGCGTTTTCCAACTATGTTCGGGTCGGCTCCCAGTCTAACCGGTTGCTGCTAAAAATCAGTTCTTTACATAGAGCGGTGGCCCATCTGATCTCCATAAACCATTTACTGAGAAATACGAAACTTCTTGGTCAGATAAGCCCTTACTGCAACAACATAAAGGTACTGTCAATGTCAAGTTGTTACTACGAATGTGTTGTTGACTTTCTTTATAACACATCATCACGCTTTTAATCCGCGTAGAGTTAGGAAGAGGTGTACCTAATAATGATAAATGATGTATATTTTGCAAGTAGGATTTACAAATACTTTTACACGTCTTTTTTTAAAACTAGATGAGGCCGGTGTTTCGTACCCGACTACTCTGACAAAAAAAAATAGCCGAAACAAACTCAGAGGTCATAGTCTCTTTTAAGGTCCAGACAAAAAATCTTGGTCAACTTACATGAGGACTATGCAGATCAAATGGTCTTTTTAATAGCCCAAGAGCCCACGACAGCCAGACCTTCGTTATTTTATAAAAGTTGAAAGTTTCTCTGTACATGTCTCCTATACAGGTAAGAACGACCAGCGACTATAAAGTTTGGGTTGTGGTTACCTGGGCAGGTAACAAGTAGTAAAGGTGTATAAAATAGTACTTGAAATTCGTTAAAGTATAAAGCTCAATTTTTTAATATTTCCTTCGGGATAACTTTAAAAATCTCGTCATCCATTGCCGGACACTTATGACAGTTGCTACCCCCTGCCAGACACCCCTAAACTTTAATAAATTATAATTATACTTTCGTTATAGTATAAAAGCTAAATTTTATATATGTTACTTGGGGACTTATAAAAAGATGTTACCTCAATAGCCCGACAGTTTTCGTGGTTTTTACATCTTGCCAGACACATCGAAAGTCCACTATAGGTGTGAGCGCGAATGCTTAGTCGATTACTATTTTTTAAGACATCTAATAAAAAATAATTTTATTACGTTCATAGCCATGTTGTATAAAGTAAAAAATGATTGTTTAATATCATAAAAATAAAAAAAAAGTATAATTACAAGTGAAAAAAGATAATTAAACTTATTTATTAATTTAAACATTGTCGTCGATGTTTTAATTTTCTTCATCACTACTACTCCAGTCGATGGCAGAATCGTCCTCAACATCACCTTCTTCCTCAGTTTCAGAAAAAAAAAATAAGCAAGTTCAAAAATTAAGCAAGTTTATACAATTATAAATAATTCAAAAATTATGTATCATAATTTGTCATAATAATTATATACCTGATTGAGTTTTGAGTGAATCACTAACATAACTCGGCAGTTGATCCCCTTCAAACCATTTGAACTGGTATTTGTCATCTTTTAATACCCAGCCATTATTTTCTGGTTGATATGTGGTTGGATTTTTTAAATGAGCATTATTCCAAATTGTACATATATAATTTGCTCGCAGAAATTGCTGCAGTAGTTCGCTTTTGCAAGGTGGTAGGTTGCTAGCGTCAAAATTTCGCAACTTCTTTCGGTCAAAAGCCTCGTTTACATCGGAGACTGTGTACGAGTCGATGAATATTTGAAGTCTAGCGGCATCAACATCAATTACATTAGGGACATTATAGACATTGCATATAAATCTCTGAATAATATAAAAGATATTTTGTTGATGATTTAAATTTTCAATTAATTCGTTGTTGCCGAAGTTCTTGAAAGCTTCCTGGTACTCTGGATCTTTTTTTAATATCTTATATGGTTTTAATTTTCCTTTTCTGAAGAGCGCAGGATTTAAATCACAACCTGTGATGGCATGAAACCCAGGTAAGCTCTGACAAGTTAACAGTCCCAACTTTGCATGTATTTTGGTTAGGTCCACATACCTTAAATTATTTCCAGTGCCTGTAAGCATCCAAACAACCGAATCACTTTTAAGGTGATGTATGTTACCAAGCATTATAGCCGCAAATGAAAACATCGACGACAAAGTTTAAATTAATGAATAAGTTATCTTTTTTTACTTGTAATTATACTTTTTTATATTTTTATGATATTAAACAAACATTTTTTACTTTATACAACATGACTATGAACGTAATAAAATTATTTTTTATTAGATGTCTTAAAAAATAGTAATCGACTAAGCATTCGCGCTCACACCTATAGTGGACTTTCGATGTGTCTGGCAAGATGTAAAAACCACGAAAACTGTCGGGCTATTGAGGTAACATCTTTTTATAAGTCCCCAAGTAACATATATAAAATTTAGCTTTTATACTATAACGAAAGTATAATTATAATTTATTAAAGTTTAGGGGTGTCTGGCAGGGGGTAGCAACTGTCATAAGTGTCCGGCAATGGATGACGAGATTTTTAAAGTTATCCCGAAGGAAATATTAAAAAATTGAGCTTTATACTTTAACGAATTTCAAGTACTATTTTATACACCTTTACTACTTGTTACCTGCCCAGGTAACCACAACCCAAACTTTATAGTCGCTGGTCGTTCTTACCTGTATAGGAGACATGTACAGAGAAACTTTCAACTTTTATAAAATAACGAAGGTCTGGCTGTCGTGGGCTCTTGCTCTATAAGAAAGCACCACACAGATTGAGTGGACCTATCCAGTACTGACTGGACAGTTATCGTGTAGGACTCATAACCCCCAATAACATCCACATTTTGCTGGTTATGTTTTAGGTAGCCAGGGGGCTCTCACTCACGGGACCTAAACTTCGAACGGTCGAACCTATTAGTATCAATCGGGCAAACATCTAGGCTCCGTTAGTGCTGCTAAGAAATTCCTGATGACAAAAAAGTAGTTACACTTTGCCCGGTATTGGTTCGAACCGAAGACCTAAAACTCAGCAGTCGTGTTTGCGACCATTATACCAAAGGGGCAGTCATTCCTTCCTTAAGAACCAAGACTTATGTAAACAAATAAATACCTATCAAAGTGTTAGCTTTTAATTGGGTGACAATACAATTAAATACTACCAAGAAATGCAGCAAAACAATAAAATTTAATTTTAAGTAGAAACTTTATGAAAGCGGCTAATCTCGGTTTTGTGGCGAAACGTTATCAACTGCGGTAAACGAAGTTGATTGAAGTACCAGTTAGTTTATATACCATAGTATAAAACTCAGAACCAACCCAGTTTCAGTGGCGTTACTGAGAAATTCTCAAGGAATGAAATTCTAAAAAAAAAAAAAATTTTCAAGGAAAAATGAAATTCTTAAGGAAAAATTAGATTCTCAAGGAAAAATACAAACCTCAATGCCCGAACTGAAAATCTGTGGTCAGAGATACTTTTGCCACACCAGGGGAATAACACCTATAACCTGTAAATGTCTTTTTAGGGTTCCATATCTCAAAAAGAAAAACGGAACCCTCATAGGATCAATTTGTTGTCCGTCTGCTTGTCAAGATCCTGTTTCTCGGGAACGCGTGAAGAAATTAAAACTATATTTTCAATTATGTGGTCCCTTAGAGCTGTGAAAAAATCAACTCTATAAATCTACGTAGTTGAAAGATATGGCCGTTTATGTCCAAAGTTTGGACTTGGTTTTTTATTCATTCTTCTAGGTGTATCGATGGCAAAACGTCTATAAACCATGAACCTGTAAAGATTGTTTGCTCCAAACGACTTGGGTCCGAAGTCTGTTTAGACATTTTCAAGTTGGCTACGGCAACGCGTGCCCATGTGGAAGGTTTTCTGATGGTCGTTGAAGCTGTCAGGGAGTACTGCTCCCGCCAGAGATTGCGTTTGCTGTGGAGGCAAATACCCACCCAAGAAAACTATTACGGTTTTTGGGGTTTCGTACCTCAAAAGGAAAAAAACGGGAAACCTAATATAATCAATTTTTGTCCGTCTGCCTGTCTGTCAAGACCGAAAGCTCTTGGAAACGCGTAGATGGATCGAAAAAACCAAAACAAAAACCATATAACTCTTTGGTGAAAAAACCTAAAACCGTTGTTTGTGCTGTGAAAAAAAACAACCCTCTTAATCTACGCAGTCAAAAGATTTAGCAGTTTATGTCTCAAGTTATGCCCTCGGTGCGCGACTCGCTCTTGGTCGTTTTCTAGCTTCTGGGGCACTGAGACAACATTTCTTTCTTTTGATAAAAAAAGTTGTTCCACACTACGAATTTCTCCTGCCTCGCGGGTGCGCTTACAAATATTTAGACTCACATACAACAACTATTTGTAAGCCTTACAAATATTTGTTGCGGGCGAACCCGCGACATGCAACGCAGCAGTCAATCAGCCACTGGGCTAACCCTACCGTCGATTTACTCAATTAGTAAGTATCAAGCACATACAATTTTATGGAACATCCCTCTTATGTTATCTATAATGAAAATTGATCGAAAAAAAAAGCTATAATCTTTACGTATTAGGTCACTAATGATCGTTAAGACGCCGTTAGCACCGCTTATTGAATGGTTCGAGGCGTGATTAATGGCACATCGCAGAAGCCGTCGACCGCATACATCTCTATTTTTTTACTTGCAATTACTTGCAAGACTCCGCAAAATCCATTAATTTAAATAGTGCATTAAAAAAAACTAATTAAAGATTTGGTTTCCATAAATCACAGCTTTCGATTGTTTTTAAGGTATTCATCTATGACAGTTTCTTTTAACAACCGCTGTCTATAAATTATTTATGATGCCATAAAATAAAAAAGAAAGCAATATCATTTTGACAGTTCATGAAAGATTGGTGGAACCCGATGTTGTTTTTACGAAATCTATCAATTCTTTGTTCAATTTTTATTATAGTTTACAATTTTACAAATCCAATCAGTTTGAATAGGCTGTAAGATACCTAAGTACTGAGATAACTCTCTCATACTACTAATAATCAGAATTATATTCAGAAAAGAATCAGACTTTTATTTGCGAAACCTTAAAAATTAAACATTATTATTTATTATTATTTCTACTATCATACTACTATTATAAATGCGAATGTTTGTGTGGCTGCATGAATGAATGGATGTTTGTTACTCTTCCATGCAAAAAGTTGAACGGATTTTGATTCAATTTCTCTGACAAATAGTGGAAACCTGGAATAACACACAGGCTACTTTGAGTTCCGTTGAAATGGTCTCTTTGGATAAATTCTGACGTCTAAGCGGGTGAAACCGCAACTAGTTTGGAGTATTTTTGAATATTCTATTTTCAAATTGAGTGATGACATTTTTTTTGGAATTTCTTTGGAAACTACTCATTGATAAAAATGAACAGAAAAATACATAAATAGCAACATCATATTTTTTCAAAGCAAATCTCAAATATTTATCCCAATCCATAATGGAAACATACAGGCAGTGAGTAAAATAAATAGAATACCGTTGATCGGTTGACCGCAAAAAAAACTTCGAATTTCGAGACTAGCACGCATTGGGTTCCGTAGCAACAAACTATGTTTACCCTTATTCATAGGTTTTACCCTCAACTATTGCACTAAATTCTTACAATCATATTTGTGTAGCGTTTTATAGAAAATTTCTGCTCTAGAAGTTTCTACACCACACAAATGAAGTCTCACCTGTGTGGTGCCAACAGTTCCGGAATAAAATGTCTGTGTCAAACAGACGGACCTATAGACAGATGGACAGGAGGAATTTGTAATGCCGTCTGAGGTTCCATTTAGCAAGTAATCCTAAAAAGCCGGTAACTTATGCTTGATACAACTTGCGTTCAATAGGCATATGAGAACTTCTACTTTTTATGCTGCATACATCTCTTAAATACTTACCACAATAACAAAGTATAGCTATTTAGATCCATAAAGTATTGCTATTTTTACATTACAATCTAGTTTATGTAATATCAATGTATTCAATGAGACGTGAAACTGTGGTAATCACTTCTTCCGTTTTTAACCCTTCTACAGTTAGCAGCACTTACGCACGCAGCCAGTTGCTTCGATTTTTTCGTCTAGCACGAAAGTGCCCGTAGCACAGTGATGTTCAATTTTCGCTTTTATATTAGAATTAAACTTATTAATTTTGAATTACAATAACCGTACCTTTTCGTAAACACGATATTCCAAAAGCAAAATAAAAAACAGGATTTTCTAACTGTGCGTTTAAAAATAATCATCGTGAAAAAGTTCAGTTCGAAATTTAAATTCTGTCAATTTCCTGTTTATTCCTCGAGGTGAGTACCGACCAACACTGGGACTTCAACTCTTTGTCCCCTTCGAAGTGATTGTGATTCCATGCGCGTACGCACACAGGCGGGCGGTACGTGGATGCAGTTCAATGCCGCGTGTCTTCCTTCCGTTATTTCTCGGCTTCGGAGACAATCGGCGCGTGCGACGATTCATCTTAAATGTCAATCGACCAATAGAATGCAAATTCAATGCGTCGCTTGAACGATTGAGTGTCGAAGTCTTTCGTACTAAGTATCCAACGGTACTGCGGTATAGATTTTCAATGATTTAGGACAACTATTGAATGACACAACGTTATATTGAAATAACAGCAGTACTGTTGATAATGTTATAAGTATTTGTTATGAATATCTTTGTAATTTGTATAAACATAGATAGATAGATAGAGGGGCCTCGCTAGGGCCACCATTATAAAGGGCCAAAGAAGGAACATTGGGTTTTAGCCAGTAAAGGTCTGGCACTCCCCGCCGCTCCGCTCAAAGTGGGGTAAATTATTTGATGATATACCGCAAAAAAAGACGAGCCCGATAAGATTTGACATCAACCGGACTATCATAGTTTAATTCTATTTTAATGGATGAACTTTCTTACTTAATTTGTAATCTATGGAACTTTTGTGTTAAAATTGCATGCTTCTGGACCAAGTGATTCAGACTGTAGTATGTTTGTTAGCGAATTTAAGACTTTTATAAATTAAAACGTCTATCATCACCATCAACACGATGTTTTTCTTTTTCTCCGATTTTGGCTATGAGTAAAATCCCCCACTGTTACATGGGACTTTAACATACCTGAATAAATGTGTCTATACTGTTAGTATCATTTCTACGAAACCCTACAGGTGTGATGTTATGTTTACGTTTAACAATTTAAATAGATTCTATAAATAAACGCTTAAATGTTTCTAATAGCATAGAGGGCTGAGCAATATTAAAAAAAAAAAACATAGACCACATTAAAAAAATAAAACCACATTGTGTTAGTGATTATATTATTAAAAGCTATGTTACTGTGTACTGAAATAAAATAAATAGTATGCTCATACTCAGTGCCAGGTATATTCATCAAGACACATGTAGCTTTATAAACTTACCCAAGGCATACAGCATTTCGGTAAACACCTTTAGAATGTTGTTGGTGCTTCCTCCAACTCTGTTCATCATAGAGGCTACCTTCTTACGCATTATTGCAAAATAGTCGTCAGTGTGTGCATCGGCGAACATACCGGACTCACTACAATAGGGTGGTAGCCTCAACAGCATCCTAGCACCCTAAAGGTATTATTAAATTGAAATATGTCCATATTCCTCAACTGTTTGACAACTGACAACTGTCATGGCGTACATAAGAATAGAACATTTATACCTAAGGCAAGGCAAATTGCGATGTCATGTATCTTAAAAAAAATTCTCACTGAAGCATGAATTAGAGTTCTAGCTGAGCTCAAATAACGAGAGCTGTCTTCTTTTTAAACAAACCAATCAAATTAAATAAACAAACAAACAGTAAGTGAAAAGGTCTAAGATGGTTTTCAAGATCATTTTTTTACCCTTGAAAATTACCTATGGATATTCTTATCATAGTAGGTCAATAGCGCATTAACTATTGTTTAAATAACTGTTTATTTGTACACACAGTTCTAGGTTGATATTCAAAACGTAACCTTTAATAAAACCATTTTTTTTTTTTTTATTATTGATAGGCTCGCGTTTGACCACTATCTCACCTGATGGTAAGTGATGATGTGGTCGACGATGAAGCACGCTTACCTAGAAATAACCTATTCACTCTTGACTTGAAGACCCCCAGGTTATAGCTGTCAGGAAATACAGACTCCAGCAGGGAATTCCACTCCTTAGCAGTACGCACAATGAAGGTATTCCCAAACCGTTTAGTGCGTGTGGGTGGGATGTCTACCATATAACGGTGGCGCATCGCCGTACGTCTTGTAGTCCTGTGATGGAACGGGCTTGGCGGAATTAGGCTGTGCAATTCCATCGCACACTCTCCGAAATGTAACCGATAGAAAACCGAAAGGCTGGCAACGCGCCGGCGATGCTCCAGGCTCTGGAGCTTTGACTCAACCAGCGCGTCGTTGCCGATGAGCCTCTTGGCTCGTTTCTCTATAGACTCTAGCGCTTCAAGCTGGTATTTGGCGGATCCGTCCCAGAGATGAGAACAGTATTCCACACACGATCGAACTTGCGCTTGATATAAGTTCAGCAACTGTTCCGGTGTGAAATACTGTCTCACCTTTGCTAGGATACCCAACTTCTTAGCAGCCAGTTTAGCCTTAGCCTCGATGAACGGACCAAAATTGAGGGTAGATGTAAGCGTTACACCAAGAAGCTCAATATGGTCGGTAATTGGCACGGTTACATCACGAAAAGAAGGAGCAGGTTGAAATTCACTCCTCTTTGCGGAGAACAGACACGCCTGGGTCTTAGCAGCATTGAACTTGACCAAGTTGGCATCTCCCCAATCGGAGACAGCCCTCAAGGACAAGTTCAACCGCTCAACCATGGCCTCGCGAAGAGACCGGATCTGAGACCCACTAGCCCCTGCGTTGGACGTATATCTCTCAGCAACAGTGCTGTCGTCTGCATACCCAAAGGTGCCGGGCACTAGCAGACTGTTAATGTGCAGCAAAAATAAAGTTGCTGAGAGAACCGACCCCTGAGGGACCCCAGCATTAATAGCCAATTGGTCAGACGAGCAGCCATCTATGACCACTCGAATGGACCGATCCCTCAGGAAGTCCGCAACCCAAGTACAAAAACCAGCGGGTAGACCGAAAGAAGGAAGCTTTTTAATAAGGCTTTCATGCCACACCCTGTCGAAGGCCTTAGAGATGTCAAGGGAAACGGCAAGCGCTTCCCCGTGTTTCTCAATGGCCTCACTCCAAATGTGAATGGCATACGCTAGAAGATCCCCAGTGGACCGGTTTCGGCGAAAGCCGTATTGTCGGTCACTGAGGATGTCATTGGATTCTAGGTATGCCAGGAGTTTACCATTCAGTACACGCTCCATAGTCTTACAGAGTATGGACGTGACTGAAATGGGCCTGTAGTTGGCCGGGTCAGCTCGACTGCCCTTTTTGGGCACGGGTTGCACGTTAGCTTGCTTCCAAGCTTTCGGTACTTTTCCAGTCTCAAACGAGAGGCGAAACAGGCGCGTCAAGATTGGAGACAATTCAGGCGCGCACGTTCTAAGTACAATTGCCGGAATACCGTCGGGACCACTAGCTTTGTTCACGTCAAGATTACGCAGCACCCTACGGACGTCCTTCTGGTGGATGCGAATGTCCGACATACTCGTCTCGCATCCAGCAGGAGAGGCCGGGGGGCTTGCGTCGCCGCTGTCAAGACGTGAAGATTCCGCAAAAAGAGCGGCAAATAAATTTGCTTTCTCTTCAGCGGAGTGGGCCAGTGACCCGTCGGGTTTAAGCAGTGGTGGAAGTGAGGGGCGACAGAAGTTCGATTCGACCGACTTAGCCAGGGACCAGAACGCTTTACTACCAGCCGGGTATGAAGCAAGTTTGTTCCCAATTCGGCTAACGTGGTCGAACCGAGCTTTCCGCAACACCTTCTTGCAGGACTTGGCAGCCCTATTGAAGGCCCTCTTCTTCTGACCTACATCATTTGCTTTGCAGTTTCGAGCATCGACCCAGGCCAGGTACGCCTCATGTTTAAGCGCTTCAGCACGATTACACTCGGCGCCGAACCATGGTCGAGCTTCGCTGGACATCGTTAGGTCAGAGAATGGAATGTAGTACTCCATCCCCTGTCCTAAAACGTCCGTCACAGCGTCTGCGCACGTCGAAGGGTCAGTTGAAGAAAAGCAAGAAGGCTGCCAAGGATAACATGCGAAGAAAGATCGCATCCCATCCCAATCCGCTGACTTGTATCGCCAAACCCGCCGCGTGCCTTTAACACTGGGATCGGGCGGGGAGTAGACAGACACAGATTTCACCAGACAGTGGTCGGAACTACCTAATGGTGATGATATTTCAACCGAGTAGCGGTCTGGATCTGTAGTCAGCAGAAGGTCCAAGCAATTGGCAGTGTGCGATTCAACATCCGGCACCCTAGTAGCTCCCTGGACCAGCTGGGTGAGATTTAACGCTAGCGCTAGCTTGTGCGTCTCTCGACCAGCATGGTCTGTGGACTGGTATGGGAAAAGCCACTCCTGGTGGTGGGCATTAAAATCCCCCAGTAACACAAACTGAGCAGAGGGGTACCGCTGCTGAGCCGCATCCGCCGCCTCACTAAGGTACTGTGCAAGCCTGGTTGTCTCCTGGTCACCGCTATGCGAGCGGTAGACACAGGCATAAATAATTTTATCTATGCCAGTGTCCACCAAAGCCCAAAGTGCAGAAAACCTGGTGTCTTCAAGGTTACGGAGACGCCGATAACAGATGTCGTCCCGGGCATACATGCATACACCCGCGCGTGGTTTAAAATTGTGCTCCAGGGTAAACCCTGGGTAAGAGAGGTACGACACGTCTGACGGACATCCGATCTGCGTCTCCGAAAGAAATAGGAGTGATGGCTTCTCAGTCTCGAGGTGGTGGTGGACTGCGACGAGATTTGAGTGCAGACCTCGAATGTTGCTGAGGTGCACTTTAAGAGAGAGGGAGTGCAGCCGCTGTTTAACGTTATTCCTATTTCTTTTTCTTGGCATATTTGTAAGAGTGAAGGAAGGGGAGGAGAAGGAAGTGAAATGAGGCTCCACGCTGCTAACCTTCAGACACGCACTGGATGGATGGTATCGACTGGGGGACTAGCCTGGAGACTGCGGGGACGCCCGAGCCCCCCCGGGAATGTCCATCGGGCCCTCTCATCTGGTCGCCAACCAGCACGATGGTGCATTCCGGGATTTTTCGACAGTTGGTAGGGCAGCCTTTCGTGTGTGGCTAGCACACTACTTGGGCCCCCAACTACCTGCGGTCGGCCAGCGGCGCACCGTGCCTCGGATCCCGCTACCCTCCGCGACTAGTCTCCCGATACATCCGTACCTGTGTGAGTCAGATTGGTCTGCCTGCAGTGGAGCAACTATTTCGACCCAACTCCTCAATAGGCTACACCGGGCGTCGTACCGGAACACGGCTAGGCCGTTTGGCGGCACGTCTTTGCCCGGTGGGTGGTCGCAAGCCTGCGGTCGAAACCTACCACCAGTTATGTCACCTGATTAGCACCGCCCGGGGACCACGTGTAGGGATTCCTTAAAGGGTACTTTCCTACGGACGCGGGTGACTCGGCCCCCAAAAACCATGTTTATTAAGTACCAAAATTGGTATAATTTCCACCTAAAATTAACAAACGCTAACATACTTAGTTCCGTACCACTGGCTCATTTTAAACAAATTAGTTCCACACGCAAAATAAAGTGGCAACAACAGTCGTTATGCATTTAACTAACCCTTTTAAAATACACCTAGTTGTCTACTTAGCCCCGTCACCCACTAAACAGGGTTTCATTAAGTCCAAATTAGGATAAGCTCACAAAAGTAATTATGATAATTCATGGCCCAATTCTACGGGCGGCAAGAGGCGTTGTTTTGATCTGAGAGAACGCAAAAAACATTATAAATGGGACTATTAGAATATCTTGTAACCACTAGGTCATTAGAAGACTTGTTTTTCGCATTAATATTTTCACTTTGAGTCTACTTTGTGGATGCAAGTTGGAGTTAGTCGATGTTAAGATAAAAGGGAAAGCTGCTGCCAAGTTTTTAGTACTTGCGTGGAGTCGGGCATATGTTGAGTGGATGTTTCTCTAACGACAGGCCCTTAAGTAGCACCACTGTGTCACTTTATTACTTTATCTAGCACTCTGCTGATATGTCTCTGTTCCTTAACATTTACACCGAATACTCGTAAAGTTTTTTGCATGCGATCTCAGGGGGTAAGAAACTTGTAAGTTCAGTACATTGAACTTACATGATTTTAAAAACATAAAAGAAATTGGTAAGTACTAAAAACCAATAAAATTGCAGCAAAATGATCGTCATATAATTTGAACAACCGTCCCGTTACAAGTTTCAAGACGGTGGTATTAATTCTGCTTCATTAGTGTTTCTCGAGTCAAGGGACGATTAAATTCGGGAGTGTAGAGCAAACGGGACATTTTTATCATTGGCATAAATTAAATGCAATAAGGTATTTAGAGCCTTTCCCTTGAGACTGGTTTGGGGACCGTTGGTCGACCTGGCACCCACCATTGATCTCATTGTTTGATACATTGCACTTTTGGGAAGCGTTGCCTGCACACCATCATCGATCAACTAGTATACAGGCTGTTTCAACTATCTGTTTGTACCACAGTTAGCTGTTATTCTGCACGGATGAAATATTTTGGCATTGGAAGAGCATTGT
The DNA here is from genome assembly GCA_958449745.1 of Ochropleura leucogaster. NCBI lineage: Eukaryota > Metazoa > Arthropoda > Insecta > Lepidoptera > Noctuidae > Ochropleura > Ochropleura leucogaster. The sequence goes on along the minus strand of OY288222.1, from coordinate 8,472,667 downwards.
CATTTGGAACACCTAGGCTGGTACCTTTAACGCCAACATATATTTTTAGTTCATAACTGTGTGAGTGGCGTCATTTTATTTCTAGGATTTTTCTATCATATTGATATCATATCGTGAAAACGTATAAAATTAACAACTGGTTCAATATTTTTTTATGACACGCTGTCTAAAAAAAGGATAGCTATTGAGCATGTATTATGATTATGAAAATTCAACACAAACTTTTTTTCTCAACTTATTCCTAAACAGCTATGAAAGAATCAAGATCAAAATCTGTTCACCCGTTCAGAAGCTATGATGCCACAGACATACATATTCACACTTCAAACTTATAACCCGTCTTTTTTGGTCGGGGGTTAAAAAGGCAACTAAGAACAAACTGAAGAGAGATACTTCACATTAAGCTGTTAAAAAAACACATCCGATTTTCTTTGTACTGCGAATTAAAAATAGCGCAAGATCCAGACGGAATTTAGCAGTAATACCAAATTCATAGCACATACCGACCGCTTTAAGATATTGTCGCAAAATAAAAAAGAAGCAGGAAAAACGAACGTTTGTTTACACCCTGTGGAAGCGGTTGGCGTCGCGTGCGCACATATAACCGTGGTGCAGCTTCGGCGACACACAATCACACGCCGGTCGTCCGCCGCAACACCGCAACTGTGAGTACCACACATTACATGTTCACAAAAATACACGCTGGAAATTCAGAAATGTTAGTTTTCGGGAATCGATTAGAAATTCTTTTGTTACTAATCATCTTGAAAATGTTTTTCAATTGACCCTCAAATATACAAGGATATAAGGTGGAGTGATGGTTAAGCACCTAAGGTCAAACATTACTGAGGGTGTTTGGTTCCTGAATTTCTTGAGGGTCCAGTTCATTAATCTTAATTTAAATGGGTAAATTTTATATGCAGATATTAATGGTCTAACTTTTAAAAGATGATATTTGAAAACACAATTAAAAATAATAAAACTTATTAAGGACCGAAATAATTCGTAGATGCTCAGCCACTTCAAATCATTTCATAAATAGATTACAAAAAAAAACAATTTTAATTTTTACTCACAGTTTAACAATAAATTATTATCTATTTTATTTGTCACCATCACTCACATAAATAAGTTAAACATGGGACTTTTACCGGCGCCAATGCAGGCGCTTGGCCAACTTTTATTATGTTTGTTTATAAAATTAAGCACAATATATTTGCAAATCACATAAATATTCATAACGGCATCTGTTTCTTTTGAACTTGACTCTTGTTTAGTGAAAGTGTTAAATGTTATGATTGCTTTATGATAAGTTTATTGACTTTCGATAGTGCTTAAAAGGTGACACTAAAACTTACATAGCTTATGCAGATTGGTTAATTATCATTTATCGTAAACGATTAATGCGCGTGTAGTTTAAGATGTTATTATTTAAGTTCTTGTTAAGTCGGCTAAAATGTTTCTTATATAGAGCTTTCTAAAAGATCAAGTTATTCTATTGACGCCCTTTAATTGTTTTCCAATATGGATTCTGGCTCGTATTTACTTAAAATATTTTAAGGATATTTGTAGTCGAATAATATACATAGATTTCTTAAAGACTGAAATTATAGTTTTGATTTAAAATTTTGCTAATTAGTGTTTATCTAAGTGTCGGGGTCGGCTTCCAGTCTAACAGAATGCAACTTTATACCATAAACAGTTTCCATAGATATTTTTTTTCTGAATGGTATCTCGCAGTTCAAAATAGGAGGTTGTCGTCTTCTTAACCGGGCGATTCCTGTGGATGCCTTAAAAATTTAGACCTCCATCCAGGGCAAAAACTTACAAACTAAGCGATTACACGCTAAGGGCACCCCGTGTGGGTTACGAGCCTCGGCTCAGCAAAGGGACAGGCTGGATCTGAGTGAGGAAAAATATACTTGAGGACTCAAATGATTATATGTATAGTCCTGCCGGGATTGCGGGTTGTTCGAAAGAGATACCGCGGCTCCTAAATATAATAGGTAAAAGGAAGATGGGTTTTAGTAAGTAAAAGTCTGACACTGGCGCCGCTCCGGAGCCGGGGAAGGTATTTGATGATTTTTCATCAGCAAAAAAAAGATTATTAAGTACTTGATGATTATAATATGTATGACTTGTACTACTGAAAACTTGGTCCAATAACGTTGCGTGCGGCAATAAAGATATTAATAGTTCGGTAACAGTAACAGCATTAAATGATAATTAATTTGCGTTTTATGGAAATGCTGGTTGGTTGGTTTAATTTGTTTGTTTCCTTTTTTTATTAGGAAATAAAATTATCATTTCCGAGTGAAAATTAATCATATTTTTGTTTCATTGCTTTTGGCTGCAGCTGTATTTTTGTGTAATTTCCAGAAAGGAAAATTGCCTTAATTTAAAGCATGGGTAACGGCTTTTAATAACGCCAAAAACATTCATTTGACTTTAAAAATCATCTTACAGCAAAGCTCTTTTCACGGATAACAAATTAAATCACAAAATTAAAAAAAGTTAAATAAGTAAACTTAATTAAAGTTTTAACCAAATAATTCTTAACACAATAAGTAGTTTTCATTGTACCAAAACAAAACAAGCATAATATCAATATTGAATAGCACAATATGAAGTATCATCATGTGCAGTCAATAATATTGGCAAAACAAATGGTTTTTATTATTTTTTGTATCGTCAGTGTCTTGGTATTTATTTGTAAATATTAGGAATCGACTTCTATACTAACTATTTCTTTGTTGAAACTACTAATAAGTTTACAAAGCTAAATCGTGTTTTAAATATTGCATACGTAAAGAATTCTATTAAGATCTTCAGGATTTAAAAAAAAAAAGTAAAGTACCAAATTAGTTTAAAAAAATAAATGGTGAAAAAATTGACGATAAAAGCATTACAAAAATTAAACTTTGAGTCTCAAGCGTGAGATATAGCGGTCTTGTCTCACTATCACTAAGAACCGCTAAATTTATGATTTAATTAGAGAATAATTTTAAATATTCAGCAGAACTATGTTAAAAACGAGAAGATTTTAAAACAGAGTTTCTCTTGTTAAAATTCTAGTAAAGTTCGATCGTCGTCTGTTTCGATATGTATCTGAGTTAGTAGGAATTATCTTTCTACAGTCTTCGATGGTCATGTCACGCCATCGCATTCAGTATTCACAAGTTATACGCATTATGAAATGCACCATAATCGCACTACAGGACTCATGTCACGGGCAAAGAGCCATAGAGCAAAGGAGCCATAGAGCAAAGGTGCTATAGATGGACAAAGGCTTTTCACTTTCGGCCGCTGACCTTAGCTGTAGGATAACGACACTTATGTGAACTCATCAAGTCTTTAGTATTCAGGAAGGGTGCTAGTATCAATGCGTGTAGGTACTCATTGGTGAGTCGCTGACGCGTATGTGACACACGGAATTGCGACCGATATAAAACTGATGTTATTGACTTTACTGACGAATTGTTTGCGGTAGAACGACCGGGAAAAAGGGTTTTAAAAACGTGCCTAAAATGTTTGAGTTGACGTTTTAAATGGATTTTAAATATTTGTTGTTTTAAATGTATGCGTTTAGAGTAGCATTTTTACGCGTATCGAATGGACTTTGTCGATGTGAGTTTGTGTAAATAAATATATTGATCTATTTAGCGTAAATTACTCACCTATCATCATCATTTTCCTGCCTTTGTCCCTTTCTATTTGAGGTCGGCACAACACGTTTTCTTCATCCATTTTGCCCTGTCAGAAGTCACGGCATCATTTAGTCAAAAAAAGTAAAAGTACTTAGGTACCTATCATGATGTAATTTAACAATGTAAGCTTAAGAAACAAAGTACCTAAACAATAAGTAAGTTCTTGTTACGCCTTGTTCTTTAACATCAGTTGTGATATGCCAATTATAATAATTTCATACTTTGTGCCAATGTCACAATAATTACATTAAATGTCTGAAAACACGAATACATTCCACAACAATGCAATAGGTCCTATCGGAGGGCTGAGACATTCCTGACATTTAGTACTCCGCCTTTGGCAGTTTATTACTTCTCAGTAATTGAACAAGGAGCTTTGATACGACTGCCAATTGAGTACTGGCAACTAAACAGATGAGTGTTCAGGCAATAACATCAATTGTCTTTTTCTGAAAGACGAAATGAATCAGCTGAGTAGTCAAACCTCTAAGATCGTTAACTCAAAGGTTTAATCAATTGGATCAAAATATTTGTTGCAATGCATTATAATCACAATCAAGGTATTTAACTATTAAAAGAAACTATCTAAATAACACATTCGAATATTAGAAAGGTTCTTATATTTCTGTCTTATGTTTAAAAAATATATATTGTAGCTACTAGCTGTGCTCAGCAGTTTTACTCGCTGTTCAGCTCCCTTGCCATAGCGTGATGTCATTAATGATAATTTGGAATTCTATTGACAAAATAACAGTTAAGATCAGTCCAGTATTTTCGGAGCATATTTTTGTTACAGACATATCTCTCCTCCAGAAATTTCTTTTAGGTGTGCACTGTGCAATAACCCTTGCTTTGCCTGAAAACCAAACTTTTTGCTGACTGTACTAACGTAGTGATTATAGAGACGGGCAGTGTGATGGTTCCACTATATAGATCCTTTTATTGTTATGAAGACTTTGTATTGTTGCGTGGTTAGAACAATGGCGGACTACAGTTTGTAATGGCATCACAAATTGAAAAACTAATATCTATAGAACGTTCTAGTTGATGTGCCTAAATGCTTATAAAGCTTTTTTGAAAACTTGTAATAGGGACAAAACTATGACCATCAACCGCGCACAAATCCAGACAACATAGCTGTTGTGAGAGATAAAATAAATGATTAAAACTAAAACTTATTTGTTTAAATGAAAACGTTGCCTCACACTAGGAATTTCTCCTGTATCATGGACGCGTTTACGAACATTTAAACTCACATATCTATACTAATATTATAAAGCTGAAGAGTTTGTTTGTTTGTTTGTTTGAACGCGCTAATCTCAGGGACTACTGGTTGGAATTGGAAAATTCTTTTAGTGTTGGATAGTCCATAACATCACGCTACGACCAACAGGTGCTGAGCAGCGTGGGTGAAACCGTGCGGAACAGCTAGTTTTCTATATGTGAGTTTAAATGTCAGCCAAACCCGTAACAACTATCTTTAGGCCATACAAATATTTGTTCCGTGCCGGGATCGAACCCACAACAAGCCGCGCAGCAGTCGATCGCTCAGCTACTGCGTCAACCGTGTCGTACATGTACTATTTTACTTTAAAAAATGTCGTAAAAGGTACAGGGCCTTTTACGTAATTTTTACATTAAAAAAAACGTGTCATAGATTTTGAATTTTCGAACAAAATATTGAGTACCATGGGGCATTATTTATGTATTAGGAGACATTACTCCTGGGCCAAGTAAATAAACATAGATAACGTGTTATGTCAATGTTTTGGCAAGCATTTCCTTTTGGAATAGAAACCGTGGATTTCCCTGAATTTTATATAAATTATTTATATATTCTCATTAGATTTCTCTTAGGAATTCAATGCTGTTCTGTTTATATGTTAAGACGGGATCATATTAGTAAACAATAATGTTTTATAGATTTTTTCTTCCAAACACAACTCCTTGTTTTTCTTTGAATTAACTACAACCATATAATAATACCATAAATTAAACTAAAATTATTAAACTAAACTAAACTTATAAAGAAATTAAAAAATAGCGTCAAAAAATTCGTCCTCAACGCTGTCAATTGGCAATGTTCCCAAGAGACTGGCCGCGTTGCCACGTTGTATGGCAACCAAGTGTTTGGTAGTAATTTGGTATACATTTAACTACAACTGAATTAAGAATGACATCACATATCTATGCATTGTCATCGTAATTAAACATGTAGGTATACAAAATATAGCTCAATCCTTACTAATATTATAAAAACGAAAGTGAGTTTGTTTCTTACGTCTTCACGCCTTAATGGCTAAACTGATTTTGATGAATTTCGGTACAGAGATAGCTGGGACCCTGGAAACGGACATAGGCTATTTTAGAAAAAGTGAGAAATGATTGAGAAAGAAGGAAGAAAAGGGAAAACTTAGCATTGCTATTACAATAAATAAGGCGCAAGGACAAAAACTGCAGGTAGCAGGTACCTGCAAAACATGAAAGGGGAACTGTGTTAGCTAGTCCAAAATATAAGGGGACGAAATTTAACTTCTAAGTTTTTCTGAATAGAGGTTAGAATTAAAAATTCAAACAAATTATATTTAGTTTTTAATGACTTACATAACTTACATAACACTTATATAATTAATTTGCATATTCAACCTATTTCCATTTACCTAACCAACCTCACTGCATCCGTTATTTTTGCGGAAGGGAAATCATCAAATAACTTCCCCTGCTGTGGGCGGATCGCGGGGGAGTGTCAGACTTTTAATGACTAAAACCCACCAATATTTCTCTTTCTGCCCTTTATGTTTCGGGGCCGGTATTTTTCCTCATTGCACCCTTACTGAATGAGTCGTCAGTTACTTATACGTGTAGCTCATGCCGATCTTAGTGAAAGAAAGATAGAAAGAAATACCTACCTTCCATAATTGATTTTGTGCTACCAAAACATTCATCCGCTGACTCAGTCCCTGATGCTCAATTTGCATTGCTGATGGACCCCAGATGTTGAACCGGTTTCTTATTGTTCGGAGAATTAGCACCGGTGTTCGATGTCACCGAATTATAAATATTAATATGTGGTTTAAGTTGACAAAGAATATTTCAAATGGTGATTCTTTGATATTTTTAGTCATTCAAATTTGTTAGGAATTAATCTAAATTGTTTTACCAAGTTACCAAGGACACCAAGCCCCCTCTAGGCTTGGTGAACTTACCGTAACACAGGTATTTTATGCCTATTTCGGGCACAAATCTCTCACAAATGTTCATATTTTTTAGATAAAAGTACTTTATCGTTCATATCGTTTATGTATTGTTCACCATAAATAACATTTGTGATGAGCATTAAACAATAATATAGGTATATATTTAAAAAAAAATATTTATGTACCCACATAACACATATTACGGGAAAAATATATACAGACAAAAGAGCAAAAAGGCATTGCTTATTTTATTCAGGAATGTCTTCCAGCAGACCTGCGACAGAATAGTTAGATAAAACACGTATACACAGTGTTTAAAAATAAAAAATAAGCACTAACTTAAATAAACATAATTATATCAAAAACAAACATACTATTAAAATTAATGTAATTTTACATATATAATTATATATATTTAAAATAATACACTAGTTTCTCGGCACTATGCTGAACTGGGCCTAGTGGGCGCAGTCGTGAGACTAACAATAATTATTTCCTTTTTGTGTTTAGTTTAAAGTTATTTTTTTTAAATTTGATGTATGTTTTTATTTTATTTTCTTTCTTTGTTTGATGTTGTGTGCCAAATAAATCTATTTTCATTCTATTTTCTATTCTTTAGTCAGATACTTCTAAATGCTTCAAAGTTAAAGTTATATGCACGTGAACACAATAAAACTCAGTGGTTTATGAATGTTCGTTCACTGCTTTATTAGGTTTATCTTAGTTTATAGCGGAATAGAATCCACGCATGTCTACACGACGGCTTTTAATGCCTCCAGATGAGATCGTAATATTCTACTCAACAACAGCGAAGATGCATTGAATACTAATTTCACAACAATAATTTTAATAAAGTTGTCTTTGTAGGAAGATGTAGCTCCGACATTGTTTATAAACATTTAACGGAAGAATGTAACGCGACATTTTACATCTAGTAGGGTGAGGATCGCGAACGAAGATTCTCAAATAATATCAAGGCTGAGCCTTTTAGTTTATTGCGAAATAGCACACGACGCTAATACTATTGCAAAGGAATTATCTATTACTAGTCTGCCATAGACTAGAAGATCATGTATAAAATCTAACTAAAATATATATAAACTAGTATCAATATATATATTTACTTAAAAGGCGTTAAAAAATGCTCAGAAGTCATTTATTGAAATTAGGCTGATAATCAGCACTTTTTGAACGTCAACATAGCAAGAGACAGTCCCCCATAACGACCACCCTTCGCCACTTCCTAGTGTTTTAGCTGGGAAGAAAAACTGGCGGAACAAACTCCCTAGTCTCCCTCCACATCATCATCAATAGAAAAAGTATGGATGGCATGTATAAAACTTACTGTGAAACCAAATATAAATATTAAAAATAAATTTTTAGTAATAGTTTCTTTATACTATAAATACATACTAGATATGCCAGAGGTCGTATCCAAATATAAGCCTCATATTCGGTCTAGAAGTATTTATTATTTCAATAAACCATTTACAAAGTACGATTACTTTAGCCTGGGGCCTGGGGTTTCTATTTAAAGCCAGTATGAAGGCATCGAGGGAATTAAGTGGCGTTCTTCGGCTATTGTTACAAACGATCAAACAGATTTGAACTTAAGCAAGTGGGAAAAGCTATTTTCCGCTAAGCCATTAGAAGGTTTAGCTCGTCATTGTCTTACATTTAATGGTTTCAAACTGTTTCAGACGAGTGTGTTTTGTTGTAGATTAGTTTTAGTTTCTTGGACTTTCGATTTACGATTTGTGTGGGAGTATTTCTTGAGTCTGTCTGGTTTTGCCAATTTTCTAATTTAAAACTCTTTGGTCTTTTCCAATACTCTATTTGAATATATTTTTAAGAATGGTTTGAATCATTTCTAAAATAAAGATTATTATTTAACACTACTACTAATAACAAAATAATTCAGCTTATACTACTAACAATAATATGGGCTAAATATGTCTAATTCGAAAGTATTTTTTTAAATAAAATCTAAGATTTTGTTTACGGAAAATTCTTCGATTTAACTCTAACCTTTTGCTGCATTACAGTCTGTATCATGGTTAGTTTGTAACGTGCCCTTGTTTCTAGAAAATTACTATACGAGAACATCTTATTATCTTAGATGAATTCACCCTTGAATCAGCTGTTTTTATTACATATCAACGTTCAACATTAAGTTGGCTTCAAAACAATTTTGTAGCACAATTTATCGACGTTCCAGATTCAAATACTTTTACTTTTTTATCGCGGTGACAGTAAGGTGATAGTTCTTAGAAAAAGTGAGATGAATTCAGAACGATTGGCGGGTCTATTGTGAATGGTTAAGTGGGTATTAGAAGAAGCCTAGTTTTTACAATGAGATGTTAGGTCAGTGGGTGATGGTGACAAATCTGGAGCGGCAGTACCGTTACTCTGGCGCTTGTGTCGCTGCTCTGCGCGTGCGCAGATCGAGTAAATAGCGTTGTTTATTACTTGATAATTACTGTGAAGCGCTCCTTGTAGATTATGGTATTCAGCTGCATCTAGTTAGAATGGAAACCGACCCCATCATAGTTGGGGAAAGGCTAGACAGATGATGGTGATTACTGATGTTTTTTTTGCATTTATTAGTGTATTTCTGTCAGCATAATGTTTTATTTACTTTAGCCAACCGTGTGCCTAGCTGAGTACTGGACCAATCAATTATATGAATAGGTACTCTTAGTTCAAAAGTTTTAGCCATCGACACGCAAAGGACGAAGACACGCATTTGAACGCACAGCATGACTATTACCTATTACAATAGACTTAGAGGGTTTTATTTTTAGCACAAAGAGCCACAAAGTTGAGTATACGGTTTTAATTTTCGATACCTCCACGCGTTCCCGTTATAAACGGTCTTGATAGACAGACAGACGGACAACAAAGTGTTTCAATAATTTTGAGGTACGGAACCCTAAAAGACAACGATATTGACATATTAACTTGATGTTAGTTTTGTGTTTTTTACCTGCACATAAAACTTGGTTGAATTGTACCGGTTTCTTCGAGTCGTTCTTTTTTTCTTTGCATTCGCATCGAAGTTATTATTGCGTATTGGTTATGCATTTAGGTAAAACCTTTTTTTTTAAATTGCGATTTTTCTCTTGTTTCATAAAATCATCTATGATAATAATCTTTAATCCAACTCTTTAAATGTAATTCTTTTTAGTTTTTGAGTGTAAGTTAATGTCCTTAGGCGTCTGAAGGATATCCAACCAGTGCTGTTTGTGAGTTTAAATATTTGTAAACGCATCTATGATACAGAAATAATTCTAGAAGCAACGTTTAAATCAAGCACTACCTTTTTTATATACGGGTTGCAGTTTGTTCGAACGAGATACCGCGGCCCCGGTACACAAAGGGTAAAAGAAGAGACATGGATGGATTTTTGTCAAACTCTCCCTTCGGCTCCACCAAGAGCGTGGGTAGTTACTTATTTAATGATTTCCCATCACTAAAAACACTAAACACACACATTATTGAAGAATGGGAGAAATTTAAAACAAGCAAATACTTTCAGACTATCAAAGCAATAAGTTGAAGACTTTATAGACAGACTTAGCAAATTCTAAGGTAAACATACCTCCATAATATTCCTGATAAGTAGCCTATTTAATAAGCATATGGAATGTGGAACCGTCACCAGCCGGTAGTATCCGTTACTCGCATATACCGTACACACCCCGACACCTAAGTTCCATGGGAAATAGGTAACTGTACTGACTTACTAGTTACTATGACAGCTAGGTAGGTAATTAATATAACTTTGTAGATATGTAATGAGGAAATGCTGGGTGAAAACTTGTTTTGAGGTCCTGGTTTAATGACGAGAAAACCTGTATTGGACTTCGTTATCTGTGCATATTTTGCTTTTTAATTTTATATTAGTGTGGCTTAACACGTATATTTAGTGTTTTAAAGGATAGTTTTCGCCCAATACGTTAAAGGACTCGGATCGTAGGTCGATGTTGATTTAAACAACTTCGCCTTTGGGATTAAAACTATTTAAGTATTACGGTATTACTATGGTTTTCTTATAACTAAACGTTCGTGTTTTTGTTGTTGACAGGTTCACAATGAGAGCGATACTAGCGTTGGCCGTCCTAGCGGTCGCAACAACTGCTATTAAAGGTAAGAACACATTATATAAAGTTAAAATGGTAAAAGAATCCAACTGTTAAACAACAACAGGCAACCTCTCTATAACCAACAAAAACAGTTCTAAGTTTTGCACAAACATGCACACAATAATTATGATTGCTTTTATATCTGGAGTAAAAAGTACTACTCGTAAGTCGAATTATTCAGAGATCGATAAGGTTACAATTTGAACGACTGAATGAAATAAAACAGTTTTCAAAAATATTCGCCCTTCGCCACGTCATTGTGTTTCAGCAATCAGAAAAAGTGGCAAAATAACGTGCCCAGCATGCACGAATAAACCAAGATACTTAAATCAAGTAAAATAAACCATCAATCAAAAATCTTATCTCCCAGTACAATTAATGTCTCTCCTCACGATTTGAGGTGAGTTATCTGACTGAATGTCTTCTCATGATTTGAGGTGACTTATCTGACACCAAGGCTTACCGACGGTAGCTTATGGCGCGGCCGATGGATTAACGGGGACCTCATAACAAAGGGTTGGGCGACATAAATCAATCTTTCGGTTAACTGCCTACTAAGTTGGGCTTAACCCCGCTTATCTCATGTTGCAACTGTTATACTAAGTTATTTATCATTGCATTGACTATAAAGTTAGTTTTGTTGACACTGAAAGTTTTGTTTGACGGCATGTTTGATCGATCCACCGTCTGCAGTTTACATAATTAGTGATTACTGAATTTATTTTATGACGACACGGTTGGCGCAGTGACTGAGCGGTTGACTGCTATGCTGCGTGTCACGGGTTCGATTCCCGCATGGAACAAATATTGTTCTGGCCTCCAGGTAGTTGGTTTGGGTCTGGCTGTTTGTAAATGCACTCACGATACAGGAGAAATTCCTAGTGCTGGGCACATTTCTTTTAAACTGGTAAAAATTGATTTGATTTAGTAGTTCTTCAAATAAAGAGGTTTTTTTTCTGGATCAATAATCTCTTCTAAACAAAGCTACTATCCAAACTGTTTAATGGCGTCTCTATCAATAAGACCTCCCACCAAAATATGTTATGAATCATGGGCTTAGGTAATGCAGTTATAGTTATAGTTAGTTTGCTTTCAACTTTGGCACGTGGATTTGCAATCGCACTGCCTACATGTTGTCAATATTAAATCATGCCTCTTTACTTCTTTAAATAAAAGATGCGTGGCTACTGGAATTAACAGAAACAATAATGTGATTAAGTTATAGATGTTTAACAAATGACGGTTGAAAAGATACCATTTCTAATTTCAAATGGTCAAAATTCGCATTCGAATTTTGTTTTTTTTAAACTACTATTTATCCATTTCCGCAATTATTTTACAATATGGCCATAGATTGATATTTATGATCTGTTATTATCAGCTTTTAAAATCTTTGTTTTGTCTAAACAGCGGACAGCAAAGCGCGCATAGTATGCTACTTCAGTAACTGGGCGGTGTACCGGCCCGGTGTGGGCCGCTACGGCATCGAGGACATCCCCGTGGACATGTGCACACACATCATCTACTCCTTCATTGGCGTCACCGAGAAGAGCAATGAGGTCCTCATCATTGATCCTGAGGTGAGGAACTTCATTATCTAAGTTTTTCGATTCTATTCCGGTCGAAATTTATCTGTTTTTCTTAGATATAATAATTCTTGTGTCATTGACAAGACAAAGTAAAAGAATAACCAAATTATTTCCTTTAGAAAATATACTTTTAGAATGTTGAATTTATTCTTCCTCTAAAAGTTTAGTTTAGACAACATCAAAATAAAATTTAAGTAATTGTCGCCAGCCTCCAGTTTTCAGTCTGAACTAAATATATATACGATATGTAAATATTTCTTTTTAGATATTCTGATAAGTCTTCAAGTATTTCTTCCACGCATTCTTTGCATGCCACTTGATTAACTATCAACATTCTTTTTACAGCTCGACGTAGAGAAGAATGGCTTCAGTAACTTCACGGCTCTGCGCAAGTCGCACCCCAATGTCAAGTTCATGGTGGCCGTGGGAGGTTGGGCCGAGGGTGGCTCCAAGTATTCGCACATGGTCGCACAGAAGCAGACCAGGATGTCCTTCGTAAGAAGCGTTGTTGGTGAGTACGAAAATTGGATGTAATAATGCAGTAGGTTTTGCTTTATCTAGACTAGGTTTAGTTATTATCACCAACAATTGACGTGGGTAAAAAAACCTAAAAAATATGCGTTATATATAAAATGTAATTGGACAGTGATAGCCTAGGAAAATTGACTCAATTGGAACAATACAATGGGTAAAAATTTATGAGGTTTGGTTTTAATTTAATAAAATATTAAATCTAATATATAAAATTCTCGTGTCACAGTTTTCGTTGCCATACTCCTCCGAAACCGATTTAAACGAAATTTTGTGTGTATATCGGGTAGGTCTGAGAATCGGCTAGCATTTATTTTTCATGCCCCTAACTGAGCAGCGGGTGAAACCGCTGGGCACAGCTAGTTAAATATAAATTCAGATCAAACCTCATAAATTTTTGCCTATTGTCTTTTTTATGGTGCAGTAGGATAAAACAAAAACGTTTTGCGCTGACCCCAGATAGAATCGGACAAGGGCAGGAAAATGATGATGAGGTATACAATTAATACAATACATACCTTTCTACTTAGTTCTACAAATAATTGGGGTTGGTTAGTTATTCTTCTAGGCACTTCTTCACTCTTGTTAGTCACAAAATGCACTGTGGAAAAACCAGTGCGACATTTTGGGAATAGGAAAACAATAAACGCGCCCCACAAACAAGGACGTTTGGCAAATAAAATGTATCAAGTGCGAGTCACAATCTAGCCGTAAATTATGCACTGTTGTGTGTTTTTGAATATATTTCCTCATACGTTACCACGATTCCTTATTTTATTGTTAACATAGTTTCGTGGAGCGACTCCCACAAGGAAAATAAAAGAAATCACAAAAGGGTGGAATTTGTTTGCAGACTGGATATTTTCTGTATTAGATAGTCCGAGAATTGCACCAAGAGAAATGTTTAAAGTATTAAGGAATATTTGTATAGAGTTGTTTCTTAAGAAACTTGGTTATGTACTCACTTAGGTACTACGTTCTAGGATAGAAGTGGAAAGAAAACATGCACAAATTCACTATCCATGTATTTATTTTCTGCAAAGAATATCTTTTATCCCGACAATAATTCCCGATAAGCAGTTTACTAAACGACTAAAACAATTTTGTTTATCTAAATTTTCATTCACCTAAGAGAAGATTTACAGATATTAGTGTCGAATCTGAGGAACCGGATTAAACTGACGACACGGTTGGTGCAGTGGCTGAGCGATCGACTGCTGCGCTGCGTGCCGCGGGTTCGATTCCCGTACGGACCAAATATTAATTGTATGGCCTACAGATAGTTGTTCCGGGTCTGGCTGCTTGTGCATGTGAATTTAAATGTTAGTAAATGCACCCACGATACAGGAGAAATTCCTAGTGTGGGTCAACGTTTTTAAAAAAAAAATAGTCTAATAGTAAAATTACATACCACATCTAATTTTATTCTACACCATTTTAGTAGCGATTAAAGATAGTCCGATTTAGCTTCAAAGCATTTATGGTGAAAATCGTTATAATAAATAATAATAAATATCTTGGGACAACTCACACACGGCTATCTGATCCCAAGCTAAGCAGAGCTTGTGTTATGGTAACCAGACAACTGATATACACACTTATATAATTTATAAATACATACATATTATAGACAAATCACACCCAGACACAGAACAAACAATCATGCTCATCACACAAAGTTTGTCCTGGGTGGGAATCGAACCCACGACCTCCGGCTCAGCAGTCAGGGCCACTAACCACTAGACCAACAGGCCCGTCACAGGTCGTTAATTTCAGAATAGCGATATCGCCATTTTCTCTAAATCGAGTAACTAAACTATCATGAATGCTGTCAAAATATAATATATTTAACTTGTGTCACTTAAATTAATTTCAGAATAGGCAATGTGTAGTAATTTTTAGAGTGGTGTTAGTTTAGTTTGTAATAACAGAACCGACACTAATGTCTTATTAAATAGCAGAGACGTAAATTGTATCCAGGGAATTGATATTCAATCTATTTTTCAATTTTCGGGTAACATCTCCGAAAAGTAGGCAAACAAATATAAGTAATATCAATATTTGCAAATGTTGTTTGTGTTTAAGCGAAAATGGTGACTGGTCAAAATGTATGGAACAGCTAATTTCTTTTAAAAGTAAGAAAAAAATGAATGTACTCCACATTGTAATTTTTACTTCCATACGTTGGGAAAGATGTACTGAATATGTGGTCACCGTTTTCGTGTCGGTGTTCTTTCCGCCCAGCATAAGATTTGTCAAAATATCCATGTCTTGAAAGGTTATTCTTACTTACATATCGTATCTTGATGTTTCCATAATATTAGGTTAAGTCTCTACTCTTTTTAGTCTAGACATCTCAGATCCAAGCTTTGACTTCTTAATTAGTTAAGTGGGAGTTTCAGATGTTATCTAAAAACCGCTGAACGTATTTTAGAGGACCCTACTATATTAAAGGAGTACTTATCTTGCAAAACTGTGGTGAAATAAAAGATCACTATCTTAGTATCCCGTTACTTAACCAGATTACAATTTAAACTCCGACATTTTAAAAATACTGCAGCTTTTAAAAAAAAGTACCTCTTTTTTCTGTCCACAGACTTCCTAAAGAAGTACAACTTCGACGGTTTGGACCTGGATTGGGAGTACCCTGGTGCTGCTGATCGTGGTGGCTCCTTCTCCGACAAGGATAAGTTCTTATACTTTGTGCAGGAGCTGAAGAGAGCCTTTATCAGAGAAAAGAGGGGATGGGAACTGACAGCTGCCGTACCTCTCGCCAACTTTAGACTTATGGAGGGATACCATGTACCAGATCTTTGCCAGTGAGTGTGGTTTTTATAACAATCCTTACTTATATAATATATATATATATATAAGGATATATAATATATATATATATATATATATATTATATATCCTTACTTCCTTATCCTTACTTGTAATATTATAAAAGCGAAAGTGAGTTTGTTTGTTTGTTTGTTTGTTTGTTTGTTACCTCTTCACGCCTTAACGGCTAAACCGATTTTGTTAAATTTTGGTACAGATATAGTTGGGAAACAGGAGACGGACATAGGCTAACATTTTTTTGAAAAAAGTGGGATGTGAGGGAGAAAGAGGGAAGAAAAGGGAAAACTTAGCGTTGCTATTACAAATCAATAAGGCGCAAGGGGAACTGTGTTACCCCAAATTTAACGCGGGCGAAGCCGCGGGCGAAAGCTAGTTGATCATAAGAAACAAACAATGAAGTCGTTTAAAAGTAAGGTTCTTATCCAAAACAAAGTTCATAGCTTTTTTCTCAATTTATGAAACGACGTCACTCAAAAAGGGCCTCTAATTAATAAATCTCCAAGAAAATCCTTTATAATACGACCCCAACTCAAGCATGTTTCATGAACAATTAACTCCATACTTTGCAACGACGAAAAAGTTTGCAACAGTTTAATAGTTTACAACAGTTTTATCGCTACAAAGTTACTGTGTGCTACATAAATAACGGTGTGAGAAAGGCTGAAAACATTCAACATTGTTCTGAAGTGTTTTAAAACTTGTGTTGTTTGAGAGAATGCTAAGATTTACGCGTATTGCAGGGAGCTGGATGCAATTCATGTGATGTCGTACGATCTGCGAGGGAACTGGGCCGGCTTCGCTGATGTGCACTCACCTTTGTACAAGCGTCCTCATGACCAGTGGGCTTATGAGAAACTTAATGTGGTGAGTACTTTAAATAAGCGATGAATTACGTTATGTTCGTGAACGGGCGCTGTCAGTTGGGACTGGTCATGTTTTACCTGCCACAGTTAATTTTTAATTGATTGAGTTATTTAATTGAATTTTGCTTTTACTCTAAACGCTCTTACTGTGCACGTCTCTCTACATCGCTATCACATATTTGTATAATCTCAACACGAATCATGTAAATATGATTTTGTAATAATATTCTTATTTAAAAGAGTGTCCATGGAGTTTCAACGAGATCAACGTTTTGGAATGGGAAACTACAGTACTTTCACAAGTTATTAAGTCTTGTGACCGGGACTGTAGCTTCAACATTTTGTTACTTGACATTAAAAAGTGCCTGTTCTAATTGAAATAAATGCTTTGAGTTTGAATTACCCAAATCTCCCACCATGACTCATCGTGGGAGTCTGGACTACATTTTCTTCGGACGATTCTCGTGACTATATTGCAAATTACAATTCATGCTAATACCTTTTCAGAACGATGGCTTAGCTCTCTGGGAAGAGAAGGGCTGCCCCAGCAACAAGCTGGTTGTCGGCATTCCGTTCTACGGGCGGTCATTCACCCTGTCGGCTGGTAACAACAACTATGGTCTCGGCACTTACATCAACAAGGAGGCTGGTGGCGGCGACCCTGCTCCTTACACCAATGCTACCGGATTCTGGGCTTATTATGAGGTAATTTATTTGTTTAGACCAACTCCTGAAGGAGAAATAAAGGAGATTTTTGCACTTAAACGTGACGCATAACGTCAGGGGGTCTAAAATGACCGCTTAAACAGAATCATATTAGGTTTATGATATGAATTATGTTACCACTGGGAGCATAAATCCTACTATAAACGCGAATGTTTGTGAGGATGGATGGATGTTTGGATGTTTGTTACTCTTTCACGTCAAATCGGTTGAAGGGAACTTGATGAAATACGCAGAGGTAGATTATAGTCTGGAATAACACACATAGGATACTTTTTTTTCGTTATCACGTGGCCGAAACCACGGGCGCCAGCTAGTTTTAGTTATAAAGTATGAGTGATTGTGAATTTATAGAAAATAAAAAGACCTATCTGATGAAAATGGTTACTGCCAGCTACGCAATTCCAGAGGTGCCGAATTTGTGTGGCTTTCCCAGAGACATACATGAAAATACTCGTGTGCCTGTAATTATGCCGGTTCCCAGACACCTCAAACTGGAATAGCAACGTTGTTTTCCCCCACGTGTGGCAGCTTACTTTATTTTTTCCTCAATTTAGCTCTATTCATTCAACTGAAACCTGTATACACGTGTAATTGAATTAAAATGTTGTTTCTGTTGGACTATAAGCAGACAGAGATTAATCTTTGGAACATGTAACTAGAAAGTGATGTTTATTTCTAAGTCTACTTACACGAAATTGCCTAAGAATCCACCTAGTTAGGAGCTTTGAATTATTCCGTATTAACTTATGCCAAGGCGTTGCTCGCGGTATTTTGTCCCACGAGTTCGATCTAGCGGGATTAAAAGTATCAGTGTATCCAGATAATAAACCAGGTTGTCAAATCCATGCCGTAGTTTTAACGTGAAAGAATAACAAACATCATTCATACAGACATCCGTACGAAAATTTCGCATTTATGATGTTAGCAGGATGCCGACCTTCCTATTAACAAAAGCTGTTTCTTCTAGATCTGTACCGAAGTCGACAAAGAAGGCTCAGACTGGACCAAGAAGTGGGACGAGCAAGGCAAGTGCCCTTACGCGTACAAGGGGACCCAGTGGGTCGGCTACGAGGATCCCCGCAGTGTGGAGATCAAGATGAACTGGATCAAGGAGAAGGGCTACCTTGGTGCCATGACCTGGGCTATCGACATGGACGACTTCAAAGGCCTTTGTGGTCCTGAGAACCCTCTGATGAAGCTTCTGCATAAGCATATGAGCAGTTACACCGTCCCACCACCTCGTTCAGGAAATACAACTCCCACGGTAAGTTTTTATTGCAATTGTGTTTCTTTTTTATTTTAAAGTGAAAGTAGAATTACCAAAAAAAATAGCGGTCGTTGTATTTCCTTCTCAGGGTACAGAAATTTAATAAAAATACCCACAAATTCATACTCCGACCCAAATATTCGAAAACAATTCGTCATAATGAATAACGTATTTTATCCCTTTGCTTTTCCTAACTGGAAACCATAAATACAGTTGACTAATAAACTTTCCCAACGTTTGGACGAAGTAGACATGCGCGATTAATCGCAACAGAAACAAATGGATGGTCCATTACTCATATTGATATAAATCTCAGCCTGAATGGGCGCGGCCGCCGTCGACGACGTCCGATCCGGCCGAGGGAGAGCCAATCGTCACGACTGCAAGGCCGACTACTACCACTAAGACAACCACGAAGAAGCCTGCGACCACGACCAAGGCGCCACAAGTCGTCCAAATTGAGGATGATGAGAACGATATTGCCGTGAGACCAGAGCCTCCTAAGGCACCCGAGACCCCAGTGGTAGCTGACGTACCTGTAGCTCCTGAACCACCCATTGTAAGAGAATAGCACGTATGCAATTAAGATAGATACAATATTTTCCCCTGATAGAGTTTTTGTTAATTGAACTATTATTTTGTAGGAGAACGAGATCGATAATCATGATGTGTGCAACTCTGAAGACGATTATGTGCCAGACAAGAAGAAGTGCAATAAGGTAAAGTTTATCACCTGTTCAGCTACCCTACCATGACGTCTTAAAGCAGAACTTATTCCGCTGAGGGAAAGAGACAGAGCTATACAGGGTGTCTAACACCATCTCTTTCTCACACATGAATAAGAATTGCTATAAGATGTCATGGTAACCCTGCTGCGCATCTAAAATGGCTGTTTTAGCAGAATCATAATAGGATAATATTAATTATGTTAAAATCCTTAAAATGGTCACATACGCAGTTAATATTGTGAATTATAACTTTGTGACCATTCTTCTAAGACCCCAGATAGCTAACACAAAAATACATTTTATTTGGGATATTTTTTTGAAAATCCTTTTTTAGCAGTTTTGTTTTCTTTCCTAGACTGAATAATTAATAAATCATATTTTCCGCAGTACTGGCGCTGCGTCAACGGCGAAGGAATGCAATTCACTTGCCAACCAGGAACGGTGTTCAACGTGAAACTGAACGTCTGTGATTGGCCGGATAACGCCGACCGTGCAAACTGCGAGCCCTAGGCTATAGTCGTGTGTGAACAGGACGCCTTACTGGTCATTGTGGAGATACTGTTTGATCGAAATCGTATTCACCTTGCAAGACAGCTGATAAGTTGTGGGTTGCATCTCAATTAAATCAGGAATGGACCTGGTATTCAAATGGATGTAGACGGCTCAATGAAGAAGCAATTAGCAAATGAGAGTTCTGATCATGAAACTGGTTAACTAGATTCTAGAAATCGTATCTGAAGTTTAGCGGTTAGCAAGACTCGTTTTTAGTATTTCGGTTTTGATTTTCCGCCTTCATGAAATTCAATTATGCTACAAAAATTGGTGTCTTGCCTTTTATGTGGTTTAGCTGTTCGGTGCCTTGATTTTGATAAAATGGTGTCTCTTCTCTACGCAATGAATCATAATAATTGGTCGTATTTACGTAGTTTTATGTTACTGAACAATATTGTCGTATTTTGTTATCAAGTCGCAACATAATACGCCAATGTTTTCTTGCGTCTCTTTTATATTAAGTGGGTAGGCTTATTGTGATGTTTAGGTTTATATTTGCTTGTGTTAATACTGCGATTTTTACTTAAAAGTTGCGTTTTAATTGGGATAACGTAAATATTTCAAAACTTTTAATTTCCTAATTAAAGCGTTATTTGGTAAGAAAGCAACAAATTAATAAAAACATTGACATTATAGCATATACTGCCTTAAATCGTGTACAAGACTGCATCGATTAGAAATAATTATAAAATAAGAATCAATATAGCTTTAAGCGCTATATCAATATTGATGTCATTATTAATAAACACGAACAACAAGAAAGATTTGAATAAGTTGAGAAAACAGGGACATTTTATTTGCTCATTTTAGTTTGTTAAGAACTTGCAGTTTCCGCCGATAACTCTATTCAGCTGTTATGAAGTTATGGCAGAAAATTGTATTTATTTTATAAATTTTGTTTCAACTTCGGAAGCCAATTAGACTGCTCCCGGCTTCGGGGATTTAAATGAATTTCCCCAGCACTTGTCGTGGGCGGTCGCTTACTTAACCACGTTTAGGTTAATTTATTTATTTTAATAATTTTAAGACAATAAATTATGGTAAAAATCTGGCTTGTTTTTTGTTGTTTACCTTCCCTACAACTTGTGTTGTTTATAGTAACAGATTAGATGAGATTGTCTGTTTTTGCATAATTTAGGGTTATTTGGGATTAGATTGAGGTCTTTGGCTTCACGTGAAACTTTATAAGCTGATAAGGTAAGTAATAATATCTTAACTCATACTATACAGGGTGGATTTTTTCATTTAACTTATGAAGTTTGTTAGGGTCATTGATAAAAGTACAGGGTGCAACTGTTACAGATTTTAGTCGGTTCGATTACCGTGTGTGGCAAGCGAAATAATATAGATTAAATGATATTTTTCTTTGAGTAAAATTTTCTATCTAAAGTATTAAGAGTACTTCCCCTTCAGGTGGCATTACAAAATTCCACCAATTGTATATATACCTATGTACAGGAACTTATTACAATGTATTATGCCATGTTCTTACACTTAGATCATTTCGACATCTTGACTTTCATTAATTTAATAGGCCTTAGCCGTGTAAAACAAATAGGTTAATGATTAAATATCAGTATTTATTTTACCGCAGTATTAAGTTAGTGTTTGGTCATGAATTCATAAAATATTTTCTTTATTTAAATATTTTCAACAACTATTTTGAAATATGAGGTCAATTCAACATAACCGTAACAAAGCAACATTACTTCCTATAAGATAAACACTACACTTTTGCGTTGTATTGTATCACATTGCTAGTTCAAAAGAATCAGGCGCTTTTTTCCCTTACTTAAAGCCGTGAAAACGTGTTTGGAATCACGGAATAAGAACCATGTTTTGCGGTTAAATCACGTGAAATTGTATTTTAAACAATACCCTAGGGGTAACCGCCGCTTTAGACATCTTGCGTGTTCATTCCCGATTAGATTGTTATTTATTTGGATGGTAATTGGAATTGGATCATTAGAGAATTTCTTAGCTGCACAGCGTGGCTGACGTTTTCTGTTGTATCCCTAGATTTAAAGATGGGGCAGAATGGACCCAATTCTTTAGCATCCTATCCAATTTATAAGACAGCGATGATCAAACATAACATTTTATTATAAGTAATTAGGTATTCCCAATTATAATAAAATGTTATGTTGACTCTAATCACTTATTTTTTTACAATCTGTAAAGTCCCAAAAAGGGGAAACAATTACAAGGCGCCAGAAACATCATCTACGTAGCGCTGTCAATAGGAAGAATTACCTAAATGCTTGTTGTTCATTTTGTACGTTTAAATGTCTTAATAAGAAAATAAACCATGGAAATTAAGGTGAAAAGAGCTCGTGTTTAAATTGGTGTCTGATGGGCCCCGCAGCCAATTTACTCTCAACGTGATAAATGGCTGCCAAATATTTTTGTTTAATTTGCCGAAACTATTAATTAGTCATCCAAAGTTCTGACTTTGTCGGCAGAATCTGTACCGAGCAGTCAATTATATTATGTGAATGAATTTGTTTAATCAACCTTGTTTTACGTTCCATTTGAATCTTGCTCTTCCACGATAATTTACGGCGCATTTCTTTAGTCGTGAAATATTTTAGTACGAAACTTAAACGAGTAAAAGAATATCTTTATTACGTAACTAGCGGTTTCACCCGCTGGTCAGCTCCTTAGTAGGTATGTTAGAAGTCTAATAAGTACCACCATACATAGTCATAGTATCATAGTCCATATATAAGTATATATATATTGTATATACATATGGAAAAGAAAACTATAGGTAAAACTGCTGTGACTCCCGGCACCACCGGGAGTCACAGCCTGCCGGTGTTATTTTTAAACGAATCAGGAAGAGGGTAGAAGGGTTGTCTGCTTAAAAATGTCCACCCTCAATAACTTCTGTTTAACCACGATCGTGGATCGCGCTGAAATATCAGAAACTTAAAATAAATAGTAAACATGTTAAATATCCCGTTTCAAATGTTATCAATAATGTAAGTAAATATTTAATACTTATAATTAAACATAAAAGTTGCCACCGATGTAATCTTATCTTCAGTTATTATTAGGTAATTGGTCTGCATTTCCTGGGACTCTCTTTCCCTTATCTTTGTGCACACCAACATAAAGGAAATTGCTGTTATAAATAATGAATGCATCAATATGAATTACCGTAGGCGGTCTTCAATGGTAAAGTTACGCAGAACGACCAAGTATTAATATCTATAGAAAACTTACACGTGTATCGTAGTTATTTTTAATATGTACCTGTTTCATTAAGTTTGTGATGTGAAGAAGATGAAATAAGAATATTGTTTAAGAAAAAAAAACACCCAAGTGCGAGCCGGACTCACGCACCGTGGGTTCCATAGAAATTTGCGACATATATGACCAAATGTTTTTATTGCATATACTTAGAGAGCTGATCATTTCACAGCTCTAATGCACTACGAATTTGAGTATATGGTTTTAATTTCAACTCGATATCTTCACGCGTTCCCCTTGACGGACAGACAGACAGACATACTTAGGTACAACAAAGTGATCCCATGAGGGTCCCGTATTTGTTGCGGGTTGTTCGAAAGAGATACCGCGGGCCCGGAACGTAAAGGGCAATAGAAGAGGAACATGGGTGGGTTTTAGTCAGTAAAAGTCTGACACTCCCTCCCACTCCGCCCAGAGCGGGGGAAGTTATTAGGTGATTTCCCTCACCAAAAACAGGGTCCCGTATTTTCCTTTTGAGGTACGGATCCCCAAAAATGGGGTAAGTATTCCTCTAAGTGCACCAAATAGCCAAGTCATGGATATACAGACACCTCGACCATTTGGTGTGTTTTGAGGAATACTTTAGACAAAAAACTACCAATATAACGAAAACTATTTTAAAAATAGGATCACAACCAGTGTTCTCTCGTTTCTGACTAACTTCATGAAAAGAGCGTGGGTTCATGCTTATGTTTAATTGATTTGAAAATAATATACTTAATAAAATCAATGCAGCGCACTGCACACTCACCTACCAAGATTTTCAAATCAATCAAAACATTTTTATTTCAGATAGGCATACATCAGCACTTATAAAACGTCGAGAAAAGGTGAACAGTTCGGGTTGCTCGTCTCCTATGGAGAAGAACCGGCAAGAAACTCCATGGTTAGTCTTTTTCCAAGTATGAGTACTTACGTACAGAGGACGGCGTAGGCCCGACAATAATAATGTGAACACGTCCTTTACATACCATCCACATGACTTTTTTTGCGGATAGGATATCATCAAATAACTACCCCCGCTTTGGGTGAACAGCTCCCCCCAGTCCACCCAGAGTATCAGACTTGTACTGACTAAAACCCACCCATGCTATTGCCCTTTATGTTCCGGGGCTGCGGTATCTCTTTCGAATAACACGCCACCCCAGCAGTCGGTGGCCCTGGTAGGCCCCTCTGCTTTGCTGATATCTCTTTGAGGCGCGTGTGGACCACTGATGCGCCGTCGACACGGCCTGTCGTCAATAGATGGACGGACGGTGAGCTACCCATTGCTCGCCGTCCACAGGCCCGATCGATCACCTTGCCTTTTCACAACTATGTTAGGGTCGGCTTCTAGTCTAACCAGATTCACCTGAATACCAGTATTTTACATAGATCAACTGTCTACTTACTTATTTGACTTCTACAACCCAGTTAGTACGGGGTAATACGATACCCCTTGGAAATGCTGGTTGTCAGACACTGAATTTCTGTAACGACAAAATCTACAAATGACAGCCAGGCGGGACCAACAGCTTAACATGCTTTCCGAGGCACGGAGGAGACTCGGTATGTAATTGGCCGTCACCCATCTACAGACCAACCTAGGCAAGCGCGGCTTAACCTAAAGATTGACTCGAGATGCTGCTATTATTTAGCTACTAGGTCCTTTACACACAAAGAGTGTTAAAATACAGAGCATGTGTTAAAGACACCGAGAAGATTCACATCTGCCACACGATTACATCTTCGAACATTTCAGCTTCAAAGTTTTTAGCAGCTCGTTAAAGCGAAACGGAGTTTAACATCTCGTTAAGCATTAATTAATTGGTTACATGGGCGTTTTGTTATTTAATGTTATTTTAACCTTTGGTTAGTTAATTATGATAATACTGGGTAAATAGGTCGATTTGAGTCGGCATCCTTTTTGTGTGTGGGCGGCGTCTTTTGAAACTAATTTATAAGTTATTTTCGGTGAACGTGTAAGTTAAGTCTGCCTTCTTATTTACTTACGTAATAAATTTAACATTTGTGTGGGATCTACTTATGTTTGCAATATAGAATGTTCACGTTTCTGCGTTATTTTGTGTTTTTCCCTTCAGTTATCAGACATCAAAGTATTATTATCAAAGTTTCTATGGCGTTCCTTGTTAATCTACAACTAGCTGTCCAGCGCGGTTTCACATGCGTGTTTGGTTACTGCCCCGCTCCCGTGGGTACTAGTGTGATGTTAAATAGCCTACTGTTACTCAGTAATAATATAGCTTTGTAATGCAAAAGTTTTTTTTAAATCGGTTGAGTAGTTCTTGAGTTAAATCGTAGCAAACAAACAAACAAATTTTACTTCTTTATAATAATATACTAGCTGGCGCCCGCGTGATATCGAAAAAAAATAAGAATATTCTATGTGTTATTTCAGACTATAATCTACCTCTGTTCCACATTTTATCAAGATCCTTTCAGTAGTTTTTTAGTGAAAGAGGATCAAACATACATCCATATTCACAAACTTTCGTGTTATAATATTAGTAGGATTGCCTTGATGTTTATTTTGGGAACGAGCACTGTTTATGCGCAGTATATAAAAAAAATTACAAACTCGTTGAAATAACTTATCATAAGAAAGTTTTAAGTACAATAGAAGTACAATGGAGAAATATGACGCAATTTTACACAAAAATAAAATGCAAAAAGATTTGGGCTCGTCCGGGATTTGAACCCGGGACCTCTCGCACCCTAAGCGAAAATCATACCCCTAGACCAACGAGCCAACTGAGTGATGCGTTGAAATAGTGGTTCAAATTAGACGTCAACATTGGATATATTAAAAAGAGAAAGGTACGCTCGCACGTGGCTGATCGGTTACCACACCCACCAACTAATTCCGTAACAAACAGTGTTAAATAGAAGTCACGCAAAAAAATGCGTACCACGCACATTATCACTTTAGAATTTAGAATGTATGTTTAATAATCATTTTCACAACATGAATCGTTTTATTTATTAATATAGTTAAAATCTGAATTGATTTATACGAGTAACATGTACATTTTTAAATTTATAAAAGGGAATAAGTACTTTAATTAAGGATGCGTTTTTAAGGAAAACTCAGATAGTTAAAATATCCGTAACTCACTTGATCTTTCCATTTCACTGTGTACGTATGTGTATTGACAACATATATTTTTTTACTCTTTTATTATTGTTCTTTAGTAAGTTAAGGGCCGGTATTTCAATCGTTAGATAACTTTTACCTATAGAGTAAATGTGACGTTCTGGCAGTGTCCATGCTAAAACTGTCAAAATGACAGACTTATTCGTCGGATAAAACTTAACTGGCGATTGAAAAAGTGAGTAGTTACATTAATGATGACGTCATATGCCACGTGTTGTGTGACATCATTTGGTTGGAGGGATTTGACAGTGTAAACGACTGTTTGGCCTAGCTAGAGTCGATTAGCATATATTTTCTTAACTACCCAGATTAGCAATAAATTTGAAATAACTAGGTTAATAAGCGGTAAAAGTACTTCAATTTTATTATGTACCCACTTACCTACTTGTCGTAATTTTAATTGGAAAAGGCTTTGAGCTTCGCCTAGGTCTATCAAAGGAATCCCCGACCATCGAACAACCTCTCAAGTACCAATTAATATTCATTGAATATTTGAAAAAGGAACAGGACCTTCAACATGTGTTTGAGCTTCATTTCTTTACACTTTGACGTACATAAGTAGGTTATTTATTAAAGGGGTTTTAATGAGGTCGAAATTCAAAACGAAAACTGGCCACCTAACTTATACATGCCATTATCACCTTTAAACCTTAAGTGTTACGGCTGATTTATCTATGTGTTCAGAATGTTATATTCTTATCAACCTTGTCAATGAGTTTTGTAGGCACAATCATCAGATAGGGGGAAATATTTTCGTAAGTACGTGTTATATTTTTAGTGTTATCTAAATTATTGGATAAAGTTGATTGGATGGAATATCCATACGTACGTACATACATACTTGGTATTGATTGAATTCATTGAAAGATTGTGGCTGCCGTTTATTTTTTTTTTTGGTACCGGAATAAGTGTGTTTTCTGTGTGGCAGAGGTGGTAGATGGCCCACATGTGTGCCTTTTCTTATGAAACCTTTCATGCCCCGGAGGTACGTCACTTCCGTCCACGTCATTGGATTGCGTCCTGCGCCCGTCAGTCAAAGGTGATAGGTTGTTTTTTCCGACATTTTTTTGGAAACAAAACAATTCTGTATTATTCGGTACTAGCTTCCGCCCGCGTTGCATAGTCACTTTGGGTCAACGCTGACTTTAACCCGCGTGATGATCTTTCTCCTTTTCTTCCCTCATTATCCCAATTTTCTCCTTTTTTTAGCCTATGTCCGTCTCCAGGGTCCCAGCTATCTCTGTACCAAAATTCATCAAAATCGGTTTGTCCATTTAGGCGTGAAGACGTAACAAATTAACAATCTCACTTTCGCTTTTATAATATTAGTAAGGATGTCCAGTTTTATCCAAGAAGTTTACAATTTCCAAGTATTAAGCAACGCATAATTCGGCCTTTGTTTTCAATCAGGCACTAATCTAGACTCCAAGAAACTACAAAGAAATTAAAGGAAAAATCCATAACCACTTTTTCCAACGTTCGTCTCTAATGCAGTCTGCCAGATTTGTCAGACAATAAACTTACACCTAACAGGTATAAGGCATCATTTTAGTTTCTCGACCTTCCGAAGGAGTAGGTAGCTGTTACTTATAGTACACACATGTCGCTAGCTATGTTGTAAGTCCCATGTAAAAGGGCTATTACAATCAACCGGGTACAAATCCAACCTCCGTGGTTGCTTCTGAGATTTTCACGATGAGAAAATTTAATAACCCTGCCTAGTCACGACCACTCAACAAACGAGGAAGTCACCCAACAGGCAGTCAGTACTTCAACCTTGTCTATGACTTGTAGAACTTCGCTGCTGAAGTTGTTGTATTTATGTTCATTACATTCACGACGTCAATGTGGTCTATAGCCGGAGTGACGTGTGACGTCAGCATTATAGAGACGATTTGTGATTTGGCACGATCGCGTGTGTGTGACTATAGAAACCTGACACTTCTCTCCTCCTCCCTTAAATCCATCCAAAGGTGGCCTTGAAAAGACCCCTATTGACGATAAGACCGGCCATTGTGTTACCCTATTTATAAGCTGTATACTGTAATTCTTGTAATTTGTATGGTGTACATAATAAAAAATATTCTATTTTTATTCCTAACGTCATAAGGTTTTGGTTGTATCGTATAGTGCACGCATAGTTTTATTGGTTTTTATTTGACACTGTTAAGATTCTATTTTCTTTATAATAATATATAAAGTCTAGACTAATCTTATTTTCATTAAGGCAATGAATGTCAAGCCTATTTTAAAAAAAGCAATAAATAAGAAAAAAAACTTAGTATATTACTTTTAAAGTACGCAACAGGTTAAATGTTGAAAAAAATATCATCCCGGTTTATAACACTCCAAATTTTAAATAAAAAAATAGCACAAGTACATAAAACGGAACTAAGCTTTAGGCTTTTTATTAGAAGTAAATCATTGATTTAACAAAATAATAAATTTGGAAATAAGAGTGAAATATTATGTGAAGACATAACCTACAACAATTTTATAAAAAAAAACCTATAATTTGTTAACAAACCTAATAGGTAGGTACACGGTCTCCTCAATATCATTAAACATGTGCATCCTAAACGATTACGGTAGAATTTAAAATAAAATACAAAGTACGTTATAGAATGTAGTAAAAGTGCAAATGTAAGGAGAACCCGCGCATCGGGCCGCGCACAAGCGAAGCGGGCTAACTCCGCTCCGACGGCTAGTAGCCTCGAGGAAAGCGCGGGTGCTGTCCCCACGCTACCGTTTGCCGCCATTACCGAGCTTTCCCGCGAAAAACTTGTCATAGACTGTAACACGCATTAAAAAATATAATCGCAGTATATAATTAAAAAGAAAAGAGAAAAATACTTACTGGCTGAAAACATTTTTTTTATCGCGTTCTAAAACCGTTAGCAAAAATGGGTTGAATATTATTTGTGATAAAAAGAAAGTAACTCTGTAAAATTGACGGCAAAATTAAGTGAAAAATAAATAAAGATGATTTATGGTTTATCAGTTTTTGTGACACGAACAAGTGAAAGTTATGGAAGAAAGAAAAATAGAAACAGTAAGACGTAACAGGTAAGTTCGTCGTAGTTTTTCCCAATTAATCAAGAAAAAGTCGAATAAAAACTTTCTTTGGAGCTTAGCGAAGAACCCTTTTTTGTCTTATTATTACAACGAATTGTTTTAACACAAGACCAGTTCAGTATTTAATACTTACTCCACGTTAACCCTATAATTACGTAAAATTACAATTGTATTTTTACCGACGTTGTTGCCGGAAAATTCTCAGAGAGAGAACCGTTACATTTTTAATGACACAAACGGACATAAAAATAAAGAATATATTACTGATCCAAATTAACTAAATTGCTGCTAAGCAGCGAAATTTTGTTTATTTTTTATTGCAGTGCGTACTGACAAAGTAATTAAGTCCATACCGAATAGGATTTAGGACACGGCATTACGTAAAACTAAAGCAAAAATAAAAAAAAGAGATGATGAACTAAAATTATTAAAACTAATTTCCAGAATAATTAATCAATTAAGGACCGACAAATAAATCCATAAAGAACGAAAAAAAAACTGACGAAAGCCGAGGGGTACAGTTTAAAACGCAACGATGAAGCTCATTGAGATCTAGTGAATTTACAGTTTGTAATTAGACGAGTAATGGTTGCTGAAATGAAAACTAGAACAACGAAAACACGGCTGAGTTATGGCGTTCTAATGGTTTAAGTTGGGAAGTTTAGGAGCGAGTTAAACGGGCAATTGTATTGCAGTTAGGTAACTATAATTTAGACGACGTCCATCCCGCCATCCCGTCATCCCGTCAGCGTCTCAAATTATTTCCAAAGCGCGATTGCTTGACAAATTGCTTTAGTTGGACACCTGGGAGTTGGGCGAAGCTTTTGATGTCGCTATTAATGTATTGTAGTAGATGAGACTTATTCAAACTAGCAGTTTGATTAAATTCTATGTACACTCATGTTTGATCAGTCGACGTTTTTGCAATTTAAAAAGGTCCGGACTCGGTTTGCGTCCACTTCGGATTATTTGAGTTTTGTTTAAAAAAGTTTTCTCTATCTCTCGAACGATTCGTTTTGTAAGATAGCGGATTTCAAGTAATTCGGTACTAAAAACTTCTCATTTAATTTCGAGCTTCCGTTGTGACTTTTTGTTCCAAAATAATAACGTTGGTAAGCAATTAAAGTACAACTATTACTCATCTTTCATTACATCTAAATATTAAAAAAAAAAAAAAACGATTTGACATGTAGTCTCGATCAAATTATTGCAATTGAATTGTCTGGTAGCGTCTTTAAATGGCCATAGAGTGACTCACAAAATAAAAGACGAACAAATGTGTTTTATGGCTCAAACTCTGCTCGTCAGTGCCGATCGTTATTATATGTGGTTAGAAACTAGGTTTATGAAGCTTCAATGATATCTAGAGCCCCTAACCTCTGCTCGGGTGAAAATAGCGAAGACGAATATAGATATGAGACTAAATATATTGCAATTTACATTGAAATGATTAGAGCCTTTTCGAAAGAGTGATTACATATATTATTTTAAAACAAGTATAAGTAATAATATGCTTATTTCATATCTTCATATAACTTAAATGCTCAACAAAACCTTTTTTGTTTCAATACAAATAAATTGATTTTATGTAGATATGTCTCCAAATCCCAAAGAAGCTTCTCATGTTTTTAAAATAGGTTTTTTTTTTATTAAAAACGTAAAAAAGGTTCTTATAAAGTCGGTAACGCATCAGTGATCTCATCGTTGCAGGTGCCGTGAATGGCAACCATTCTCTCGTTCACCATATTCCACGTTCACCTCTGGGGCATGAAACGATATTCCTTTTTACAATGAGCAGTTAATTTTCTCCCTTATTTCATATTTTCAAATATTCTTCCCTATTATTTTATTTTATGGTGAATTCATAATCCACTCATAAATTGACGCTAATCAAAAATGAAAATTCACTTAAGCCTTAATTTGGTGGTTAGGAGATATTTTCCTCAAAAGCCAATATCTTGGACGAATAAATTTTAAAATAGAGGCTCTTTTCCTGAACGGAGAGAATATTATTTGGTGTCGGTCACGTAGTGATAAGTCTGACCGTAAATCGAGTTCGACGATGCATTGAAAAGAAAAGTGTTCGGTTTTAGAAAAGGTACAGCGGGATAATCTCTTATCTATCTTATTCATTGGTTCCTAAGCGGGGTTTAGTGAGCAGCGTTGAATATATCCTTTAAATCATCATAATGGGCCCATTAGTTAGCCAATACGCGAGACTAAGCGGACGTGTTTTTCGTTGATTATAACGATATTGATTTGAGTAATTACGAATAATGTTATTGCAATAATTTGTTGAGTCAGTGTTTTGTGTTAATGTCGAGTGTGACTAACAAACCTTTTCATCCCACCATCTCGGAAAGAGTATTTTTAATCTTCAATATCTGAGTGGAAAAGCCGTTTTTATTCTCTAGAGGATAAAGTAAATTGAATTTAGAACATCGTGTGCACTAAATTTGTGAATTAAAAAAAAAACGTTAAACCGATTTACTGCTACCTCTATGGTGCCGAATATATCATACAACTTTTTTTTAATTTGTTAAAAACTCAGACTCGGAACTTTCTTGGTGTTTTTTCAATTTGCTTTGTACGCGGTTCTTTACGTGGCATTTTTTCACGTCATTGTTAAACCATAAATTAAAAACAAGAAACTTGAAAACAAGTGAAAAATATTATCCTTACTAATATTATAAAAGCGAAAGTGAGTTTATTTGTTTGTTTGTTGCCTCTTCACGCTTTAATGGCTAAACCGATTGTGATGAATTTTGGTACATAGATAGTTGGGAACCAGGAGACGGACATAGGCTAATTTATTTAAAAAAAGTGGGATGTGAGGGAGAAAGAGGGAAGCAAAGGGAAAACATAGCGTTGCTATTACAAATAAATAAGGCGCAAGGGGAACTGTGTTACCCCAAATTTAACGCGGGCGAAAGCTAGTTTTGTTATAATTTAAAGATTATTCTGTAATACTTTCCTGTCATAATGTAGTAATTAATACCTAAACTGAAATAAAAGTGTACTTACCTATCTTGTGATTGTAAACATTTTTTTTGCATTTAGTCATTTCCTCGCTGAGGTGGAATGAAAAGTTACGTGTTGCACTCGAGTGCAAAGATTTTTCACCTCGTGCTCTTTTGATTCCCTCGCTAACGCTCAGGATTCTAATTTCGAATCACTCGCTGCGCTCGTGATTCAATTTTAGAACCCTTCGCTTGCTCGGTCATCAAAATTGAACACGCGGTTAAAAAGCAACTTTGCACTCTTGTATAACAAATAACTATTTTCGTTGTGAAAGATGAACTAGATAGTTTTTAGATAATCAGCGTTTTTCGGTGTTATAAGAATGTCGAACCCAGGAGATAGCCCCTTCGGCCGCAGCAAATTGGTAAGACGAAGTCCCCCACCGACGCCGCCGCATGCCGATCAAATTCAGACAAGAGAACCAATACCGCCAGCAGCCACGGAGAACGAACTACCGGCTGAAGTCGTTTCTACGCCGGAGATTCAGAGATGGCTAGGGTCCATCGACACAATTTTGACTGAAATTTGCTCGATTGTGGCGGAGGGAAAAATGAATTCCGACCAAAAACTCCGTGTCACCAATCTCTGTCGAAAAGTGAACCATGGGACGTCTCAGATGGCTGTGTTGTACCAATCTCTGAAGCAAAAGTCCATCCAAGCGCACACAACCATCCAGCACCTTCAACTGCAGCAGAATGTTGCGGATTCTCTCTGTCAATTTAAAGAAGTCGTGGAAACGAAAATGAGCCGAAACGAACCAGCAAATACTTCTTATGCTAGCATGGTGAAGAAAGGCTCTGATAAATTTATACGCCCACTAAATATCAGTGCAGTCGCTATTTATCCCAGCGACAAAACTAAAACCAGTGACGACACCAAAACGTTGGTACAAAAAATTATCTCGCCTGAGGAAATGAAACTCCATGTCCGCGGACTAAGAAAAATTAGAAACGGAGGCGTCATCATAAGCAC
This sequence comes from Ochropleura leucogaster, assembly GCA_958449745.1. Lineage (NCBI taxonomy): Eukaryota > Metazoa > Arthropoda > Insecta > Lepidoptera > Noctuidae > Ochropleura > Ochropleura leucogaster. The sequence goes on along the minus strand of OY288222.1, from coordinate 8,439,041 downwards.
CGATAATAAAGACGACATCGACAAATTAAAAAGCTCACAGAAGCTAGTTTCCTCAGGCCTTACAATTGAAGAGCCATCCAAACGCCGCCCTAGGATTGCTGTTATTGGTGTCCCCGTTGCTCTAACAGAAAAAGAGGTGTTTGATTGCATTTTCTTGCAAAACCTGGCCGATAAATTGCCGAACATCACTCGTGAGTCCTTCGTAGAAACTATAAAATTGAGCCATAAGTCAGGAAGAAAAGAAAGACCTACTTGCAACTACATATTGGAAGTTCCTGCTAATATCAGGAAAGTTATGATTGATCAAGGAAGAATTTTCATAAATTGGACCTCATGTCCAGTAAGAGACTTCACTATTGTGACCAGGTGTTTTAACTGCCAGCAGTTCGGACATGCAGCCAAATTTTGCAGAGAAACGAGCCCTACTTGCAACTTCTGTGGCGAAACCGGACATTCTTTCAAGGAGTGCACTAATAAAGATTCTACACCTCAATGTGCGACCTGCAAACGCTTCAAGAGAAAGAATGATCATCCAACTGGTGATGTAAATTGCCCAGCACGTAAATATGCAGAGGACAACTACATTAACTCTATTGACTATGAGGGCGCCTAGGAGCGCCGCCGAATAACAAGTTAATTAAGCACATAGATAGTAGGTTAACCTTTACATATAATTTCCTTTTTATGGCCAATCAGCTAATTTTTGATCTAGATAATTTTTCCGTGTCTGAAGCAAAAACTTGTAATGTGGAGGAATGCAAAAACATAGTCTATACTGGGGATAACACACTAAATATACTTACACAAAATATTCGTAGTATAACCCGAAATTTTAACGGTTTCCAAGTATTGCTGCAAGATCTTGATATATGTTGCGACATTATCGTTCTAACAGAATGTTGGTTGTCCAAACAAACGGCAAATTTACCAACTCTCGATGGCTTTAATCTTCACAAAAGCGATAAAACATTCAACCAGAATGATGGCGTCGTAGTTTATATTAAAAATAATTTAAGAACATTAGTAGATGAACCTTATTTTCCAGACTGCAACTGCTTAATAATTAAAGTTATTCCCGATACAGTAATATTGGCTATTTACAGGCCTCCATCCCAGGGTATTGATGGGTTTTTGGACTCGCTTAACACTAACTTAGGTAAATTATCTTCATTTAAAAATATCATACTGGTAGGTGATATCAACATAAACACAGCTGCTGTAAAACTCGACACTCATGCACATAAGTATCTCAATATTTGCTCGTTTCATGGTTTATTACCAGCTCATTATCATCCAACCCACCAGAGTGGCTCCTGTCTAGATCATATCCTTATAAAATCGAAAAGCCCATCAAAAACGTTGGTTACTAATTCATCCTTGACCGATCATCAAGCTGTTTTACTAACGTTACAAATAACTTCACCTAGAAATAAATGCATGCGTAGCTATACTAAACTCAACATGACGAGTCTCGAAACTGACTTACGCGGTATTAATTTTGACCCCGTTTATAACTCACATGACCCAAATGATTCCCTACAATATTTTGTAGATTTATTGCAATCTGCGCTTAGGAAAAATACGTTTACCAAAATAATACCTAGCAAGTATAGTAACATTAAACCATGGATTACGCCCGGACTGGTTCGCTGTATCAGACAAAGAGATAAACTCCACCGAAAATCTAAAAATGCACCGGATAATAAACTACTATCAATTACATACAAACGGTATAGGAATTTCTGTAATAATTTGTTGAAGAAGTTAAAAAACCAATATGATCAGAATCAACTACAGAAAGCAGGTAAAAACAGTAAGCTTATATGGAAATTCATAAAAGCTAACACTATTAGATCAAAAAATTCCGAACCAGCCCTTGATCTTCTATCTTTTGAGCAAAGCCCTACCGATGCAGCAAATAAAGCTAACAACTACTTCATTAACGTAGGAAAAAACTTAGCAGAGAAAATCTTACTTTCTAGTAATTCCATTCCAAGCCAAACTATGACATACGCAACACAAAACTCTTTCGTCTTATTAGATACCGATGTTAATGAGGTAGTAGGTATAATAGATGGATTAAAGGAAATTTGTGCCCTAGGGTGTGACGACATACCTAATAGCATACTCAAAAGATTTAAATACCTCATTGCCCCTCCTTTGACACACATTTTTCAGCTATGTTTAACAAAAGGAGTATTTCCTAAATTGCTTAAAAAAGCCCTTGTTACCCCTGTGTTTAAAGCTGGAGATAAAAGTTGTGTAAATAACTACAGGCCAATTTCGGTTCTAACAGGCCTCTCAAAGATATTAGAAAAAATTATAAACTCTAGATTAATAAAATATCTTGAAAGTAATAAATTGCTTTCTGATCATCAATTTGGTTTTAGGCCTAAAAGATCTACAAGCCAAGCTGTTCATCGTCTGACTAATTTTATAAGCACTAACCTAGATAACGGCATGCACACAATAGGGATATTTTTAGACCTAGCCAAGGCTTTTGATACAATTTCTTGTACCTTACTTTTATCCAAGCTGGAGATGATGGGAATACGGGGTGTACAATTGCAACTGTTGTCTGATTACCTCAGCGACCGCCATCAGTGTGTAAAAATAGGTCAGTGCATCAGTTCTGAGCTTAAAAATACCTGTTACGGAATCCCACAAGGCAGTATTTTGGGTCCTACCTTGTTCTTAATATATATAAATGACCTATGCAATTTGACACTCCAAAATGGTGTCATTATGTCATATGCGGATGATACAGCTCTACTGTTCGCAGCTAAATCAACAGTCGACGTCTATGATGTTGCACAGAAAGGTTTCAATACTGTGTCTAACTGGCTTCATAAAAATCTCTTAACACTAAATATAAACAAAACAAAATACCTATTATTTACAATGAGAAACGCTTATCCAACTCTTACTAATCTAAGCATTCAAGCGCATAACAATTGTAATTTACATAATGCTGACATTGCATGCACTTGTCCCACTTTAGCGAAAACAGACCATATCAAATATCTAGGTATTACGATTGACTCAAATCTGAACTTCCGCAAACACATCGATTTATTATGCACCAGAGTGCGTAAACTAATCTACATTTTCAAAAAGTTACGTCACATTGCCCATTTTCGATTAATTAGGCAGGTTTATTTGGCTTTGTGTCAATCTATTATTACCTACTGCATAACATCCTGGGGTGGTGTCGCTAAATCAATTTTGCTGCCCCTAGAACGCGCCCAACGAGCAGTTTTAAAGGTTGCTACTTTTCGTCCTTTCAGATTTCCTACACATCAGCTGTATATAGCATGCAAGGTGCTAACAGTGCGTCAATTGTTTGTTTTGAACGTAATCTTATTACAACACACTGAACTTTATTTTAACCCAGTACCCTCAGATAGGAGGAGAAAAGATTTGGTTTGTGCTAACCTTCGGACGAAACATGCTTTTGCTAATCGTTTTTACTTATTTTTGGGACCCTACTTATATAACCAGTTTAACAGAGTACTAAATATTTATAGTTTAAGTTATAATAGGTGTAATCTACTAGTTCAGGAATACCTGGCAAAACACAATTATGCAGACACGGAAAAACTACTAGAAATTGTAAAATAAAGTCTGAATGTACACACTCTAATAAAAGTCGCACTGTTTACCTAATCTACTCTATCTACTTTAACATTATTCGTTAATTTATTTTACCATAATATTATATCTTACATTCGATAAAATAACATAATATTTAATATTATATACCTAAATAATTACTTGATAAGTCGTTGAAAATAATGTGTCTTCTCTATAAGTTAGCTACTAAGAAATTTACTAATGTCCTCTTTTTTAAATGTATGACGTAAATTGATGGCCTGAAACACAGGTTTTCATAAACCTAGATCAGGCAGGTCTACATTATAGTTAGAATTAATTTTCCTCTATGACGATTAATGTAAATCATAGTTTTACTTATACTTGAATAAAAAAAAAAAAAAAATTATGATGATCTAAACACACACACCCACCCTTGCTAGGCCTAGCTGAGGTTCCGTACCTCAAAAGGAAAAACGGAACCCTTATTGGATCACTTTGTTGTCCGTCTATCTGTCTGCTTTAACTTAGAAAGCCATCAACCATAATTTCAACAAACATACCTATTCAGGTTTGTGACTGCAGCTGAATAACAGTAATTTAAATGTAACGACTGCCTATCTCCACAATCCAGTATTGGGTAATACAATACACCTTGATAAGACTGATTTTCAGACTTTCGGGGTACTGACTACCTGTAAAGACTGCCCAGCTGTAAAGCTGCTATAAATACAGCCAAAATCAGCAGCTTGCTAAACACGGAGGAAACTCGGTGCGTAACGGTTGGTCACCCATCCAAAGACTAACCTTGTTAAGCGTAGCTTACCCTTCAGTCGGCTCATGTGTATGTTATTATTCAGTCAGGAGCCTTGACATCGCGATATAATAATGATCCTTGACATATAAAATGCGTACTTAAACAAATCTGTACATGAAACTAATTTTTCTAATCTTATCTACAATAGATACTGGAGAAGGTCGTGGATGTAGCGTCACTGGAAGATTTACTGTTCTTGATGTGGGCATGCGTGCCGCTTCACTGGCTTTAAGCCAAATTATTTTTTGCCAAATCTGCAAGAATCGTACTAACGAATAAATTCGACGAAGGTCGACGAATCCCTTGTATAAAATTATAATTCTGTAATTTTACGCTGACTGCTTGTTAGGAACCGGAAGGGGCTATTCTGAGCAATTACGGTTCATGTATAATTATAGGTGGGTATGACAAAGTTCATTTGGTAAAGAGGTTTTACCATAAGTCGATTGGTACCAAGTTATCTGATAGGCTTATGCTTATAGAATTTTTGACAGTTCATTAATCGGTCAGAGGCCTAAATTCGGCAAGCGTCGGGTAGCCTACTTCTTAAAATACTCCTTTACTGAAAGAAAGATTGATGGTGCAGTCATTAGGACCTCGATAATTAAATACATTATGGTTTTATAGAACGCTAATGGTTTTATGAAACGACTGTCGTCTGACCTCCATAACTCGTTTAGTTCATTTCCAAGTTGTTATGAGATTAAGCGAAATTGTTAATTTTTGTTTCACAGCATTTTACGATACTTTTTGTGTTGTTTTTTATTTATTTTAAGAATGCGGGATTAAAAGATTTGGTATTTACGTTTTTAATGGCTTTGCTGACCCAAATAACTATTTACTCATTTTATGTATTTTTCTTGGAATTAGTGGAAATTATATTCTAAAATTAATAACTATGGTTACTGCTAATGCATTTTTATTTACATCCGTGACCTGTAAATTTTACCGCTGTGTGTTAAGAGACCAGTTTTTCTATTTCTAATATTTCTAAATTACAACATACAAATTTTCCTGTACCATCACAATTTGGGAATTTCAAAAATAATACATGTTTTATGTGAAGTTTTGGAAACAATACCATTGTTTGACACGAAAAACCAAAAATATTTAGTCCTATTGGTTAATTTATGATTTTTAGGGTTCCGTAGTCAACTAGGAACCCTTATAGTTTCGCCATGTCTGTCTGTCCGTCCGTCCGTCCGTCCGTCCGTCCGTCCTCGCTTAATCTCTGTGACCGTTAGCGCTAGAAAGCTGAAATTTGGTACCAATATGTATATCAATCACGCCGACAAAGTGGTAAAATAAAAATTTGAAAAAAATGTTTTATTAGGGTAGCCACCCTATATGTAAAGTGGGAAGTGATTTTTTTTTTAATTTCAACCCTAACGTGTGATATATTGTTGGAAAGGTATTTAAAAATGAATAGGGGTTTACTAAGATCATTTTTTGATAATGTCAATAATTTCGGAAATAATCGCTCCAAAAGTAAAAAACAATGTGTCCCCCCCCCTCTAACTTTTGAACCATAAGTCTGAAAAATATGGAATAAATCTGAAAAGTAGAACTTTATAAGGACTTTCTATGAAAATCATTTTGAACTTGATTGACTCAACAGTTTTTGTACAAAAAAGACAAAAAGTTGTACAAAATAATTTCTGGACTAAGTTTGTAGTATAATCATATATGCAAGCTTTTTTTGTAACTTTGTTTACATATTTTATTATCCTGAACGTATCTTTTTTCAAACAAAAAAAGAATTATTGAAATCGGTTCTCGCAATCCAAAATTACCACCGAAATTGCACGTCTTTGTATTAATTAGTAACCCAATTCCTCGAGAGATGGCGCTGTAAGTACTTATTACATTGGATCGGGTATTATCGAATTGTTCGGTTGGCCTCATAACTGGGAACACTTATTGTGACGGACGGGAAACTACGGAACCCTACACTGAGCGTGGCCCGACACGCTCTTGGCCGGTTTTTTATTAGATTCTGAGTGCTAACTGTTCATTTATCGCTTTAAAAAAAACGGCCAAGAGCGAGTCAGACTCAAATACCGAGGGTTCCGTGCAAATTTGCGACACAAATGACCATATCTTTTGATTGCGTATATTAGCGGGTTGATTCATTCTCAACTCCAATCCACTATAAATTTAGTATATGGTTATCATTTTAAATCGATACCTCTACGCCTTCTTGAGATAAAGGGTCTTGACAGACAGGCAGACGGCCAACAAAGTGATCCTATATTATGAGTACCGTTTTTTCTATTGAGGTACGAAACCATATTAACTTGCTTTTGGCACTGCGTACGTTTGTTTGTTTACTGAAACCAGTGAACTGTGGGCTCCCCATAGCGCAGCAACATGCATATTGGAAACAATTTCGTCGCAGTAAAGATTTTTCTCTCTATCCCGTTAATTACTTGCAGAAGTGACCATATGGTATGAATGAAGCAAAGATTACATTCTGAAGTCGGCCGTGTATGTAGATACCTACTTAGCACATAGTAGTAGTACCTATAATTCAAAGTATTTAAAAAAAACCTACCTAATCGAGTTTAATTTAACTTTGACTTGTACGATCTTTGAATGGTCTTGATTGATGAAATTCAATGCCTATAATCTATATCTATAAATATTATAAATGCGAATGTTTGTGAGGATAGATGTATGGATGTTTGTTACCCTTTCACGTCAAAACGGCTGAACGGATCTTGATAAAATTTGGCACAGACAAAGATTATAGTCTGGAATAACGCATAGGATACATTTTTTTCGATATCACGAGGGCGAAGCCACGGGCGCCAGCTAAAAATGTATAAAATTAAGAGTGAAAATCACTGACTTATTTTTGGATGGGGATCCTTAGCGTTTTTTTTTTTTTTTTTTTTTTTTTTTCGGGTGGGAAATCATCCAATGACTTCCCCCGCTCTGGGTGGAGCGGGGGGGCATGTCAGACTTGTACTGACTAAAACCCACCCATGTTTCTTCTATTGCCCTTTACGTTCCGAGGCCGCGGTATCTCTTTCGAACAACCCGCAACCCCGGCAGGCAGAGGCTCTGGCAAGCCCCTCTGCTTTGCTGACTCTCTTTGAGGCGCGCGTGAAACACGAACGCGCCGTCGACACGGCCTGTCGTCAATCGACGGACGGACGGTGAACTACCCATTGCTCACCGCCCACAGGCCCGCATCTACGGTGGCCGGAAGTCGTCTCGCGGCGCCCGGCGCCATGGGCGTCTCCCGCGGCGGCTGGGTTGGGCAGATGTTCTCTCCCGCAAACGCCCGGCCACCTCCTTCGCTAGCATTACTGCTTCGCAGAAGGTGGTGACCGCTTCCCATTCCCTCTCGCTCCGGACCATGGCCTGAACCAGGGCCGGACGCGAGAGATCGCCGCCGCCGATCGCCTCTACGAGGGCACGGCGGTGCTCCGCCCAAGCCGGGCAGATCGCCACTGTGTGCTCCACCGTGTCCTCCGGGCGATCGTCACAATGGTGACACCCGGGCGCTTCCTCCCGCCCGATGATGTGCAGGAACCTCCCGAAACTTCCGTGTCCGGTGAGGACCTGCGTCAGGCGGTAGGTGAGGACGCCATGACGCCTCTCCAGCCACTCCTCAAAGAGGGGACTTACCGCCACTATTGTAGCGTGCCCTGCACGGGGTTGCGACAGTCGCTCTCTCCATGCCACCATGAGATCGCACCGGAGGTCTGCCCGCCGAGCGGCAACTTGCCGCGGCAGTGGGTTTTCCCCCCGGTGTAGTGCCTCCGCGCGCCACTCAAACAGGCGCGCGAGGACTATCGCCTCCAGATCCCACGGTGGCAGTCCGGCAAGGAGACTTGCTGCCTCGCCGGAGATCGTGCGGTAGCCCCGGACAAGCCGTATGGCCACCACCCTTTGGGGCGCGTTCAGATAGTGGGCGGCGCGCCGCCCTAAAGAACGCGCCCATACTGGGGCCCCGTAAAGGGCCATGGACCGCACGACTCCGGCATAGAGCCTACGGCAGGAGGCGTTTGGCCCCTTGAGGTTGGGCAGGAGCCGCTTGAGAGCAGCCCCCGTCCGCTCGAGCTTGGGAGCCAAACGTCGGAAGTGTTCGATGAAGTTCCACCGGCTGTCGAGGACGATTCCCAGGTACTTCATCGTCGACCCGACGCCGATGCGAACCCCTCCTACCGTCAACTGGGATCCCGACGGTGGCGTGTTTCCGCGGCCATGAAAAACCATGGCCTCGGATTTGTGCAAGGCCACCTCGAGACCCAGTAGCCGGATCCTCTCCACGACTATCGCAACCCCGCGTGTCATATTGTCGGCCGCCGCCTGGTGCGACCCCCCCTGAGCCAGGACGAGCGTGTCGTCAGCGTAGCAAACTACACTGACGCCGCTGGGGAGGTCGGCGCGCAGCACCCAGTCGTAACCGATGTCCCACAGGAGCGGCCCCAAGACCGATCCCTGCGGGACACCGCACGACATCTCTCGCCGGTTCCACTCTCCAGAGCGACCGGGGTATATGACGGCCCTGTCCGTCAGATATGCCCCGACCACACGACGAAGATAGGTCGGCATCCGGTGGTATTGGAGTGCCTCCCTGATGCAGCTCCAAGGCATGGTGTTGAACGCGTTGGCGATGTCGAGAGACACCGCCACGACAACCCCACCCCTGGACACTGCAGCCCCCGTCGTGAGGGCTCTCACGCGCATGATGGCGTCCACCGTCGAGCGCCCCTTGCGGAAACCATACTGGTGCTCCGCAAGATCCGGCCCCGTCCCCACAAGGTGCCCGACGAGGCGTTTGCAATTACTCTTTCAAAGAGCTTGCCCACCTCGTCGAGCAGCACAATGGGCCGGAATGCGGACGGAGAGTCCGCAGGGCGCCCCGGCTTCTGAATGAGGACCAGCTTCCCCGTCTTCCAACGAAGTGGGAACTGGCCTCTCTCCAAGCATGCGCTTAGGAGCCCTAGTAGTCGGGGCCCGAGAGCCTCCAGGGCCAGGACCCAGGCTTTGCCATGCAAGCCGTCGGGTCCCGGGGCGGTGTTTTTGGCTTTCAGCCTGCCCACCGCCGCTCTCAGATCCACCCCAGTCACCTCCGGAACGTCGTCGTCGTCGTTGTCCTCGTGGTCCGCTTGTGGCACCGCAAGCGGCGGAGCCATGGGCGGAGGAGCATGCTCCCCTCGCGAAGGGAACAGAGCGCTCACCACATCCTCAACTAGTTGGGGCCGGAGACTCTGCGTCAGCGGGGGGGCCCTGGTGCGGAGTTTATCCCGCACCATCTTGTATGGGCGCCCCCACGGATCCCCGTCCAGAGACTCCAGCATCTCCTCGCGGGCCAGATCCTTGGCCCGCAAGACACCTTCTAGGAGGGCGGTCTTCGCCGCTCTGTACCCCTCATACAGCTCCGCCTCGATGGCTGCCGCATCTGGTGTTCTGATGCGGAGCCTGCGGTGCCTGGCGTACCGGTGTCGCGCAGCGACGCATGCCTCTCGCAGTGCCGTCAGCTCGCGCGACCACCAGTACACCTGACGCCGGGCGCTTCCAGACCGGACTCGGGGCATTGCCACGTCACAGATCTCAGACATGGCCTCCTGGAACCAGTCCGCCTCGTGGTTAGTGTCGGCAGGCCTGTCCGGTGATGACACCCAGGCCTGCACGATCGAGGCTTCCAGGAGGAGCTCCCGGTCCAGCTGTTTCAGCGCCCAACGCGGACCACTCGGGGCCTGTAGGACCGGCGCGCTGGAGGTCTGGGTGGAGACGTCGAGCCGGATATACCGGTGATCGGAGTAGGTCTCCACCTCCTCCATGACGCGCCAGTCGACGACACGCGGCGACAGAGCGGGGCTAGCGAACGAAATGTCCACCACCGACTCGCCCCGCATCCGCACACACGTGGGGACAGAACCCCGATTTAGGACGACCAGGCCTGTCTCCAGTGCCCAGTCCTCCACCATCCTTCCCCGCACATCCGTGTAGCGAGAACCCCAAGCCAAGTTCTTGGCGTTGAAGTCCCCGAGCACTAGCACGGGGAGGGAGGGGTTACCGACGACGACGGTCAACTCCCTCAGGGAGTTGTGGAACTCGGCGAGAGTTCGGCTCGGGGAGAAATAGACGCCCGCTACGACTATATCCCCGAACCGTGCCGCGACGCACCCCTGACCCTTCCTGACACCCTCGAAGGACGGGGTACCGGCGGCGGCCGACGAAATTATGGTCACTGAGCCGCTCAGGTCCTCAACCCAGTCGTCCCTGGGGAGGACAAAGTACGGCTCAGCGACCACGGCGATATGAATCGACCACTGCGCCATGCTCTGGAGCAGGAGATCCTGAGCGCAGGCACAGTGGTTGATATTCGCCTGTAGGAGGCGTAATGGGGCCGTTATTGGCACTCCATTACAGCCCCCTCCTGGACCCCCTGTGAGGGTCCGGCTGCCACCGCTGTGGCGATAGCGGTGACGCTGTTGGCGGCGGCAGCAGCGGCGTCAGTGGCAGCGGCTGTGGCGGCGGCGTTGGTGGTGGTGGTCGCGGGGGACCTTCCCTTGCCCCTAGTTTTTGCTGGTGGTGCGCAGGCCTTGCCTCCCGCCCGGTGATCGGCCGGCCTGGCCGCCGTCGCACATGCGTCACAGTGCGGCGGGGCGTCGCAGGTCGCGGCCTTGTGACCGGGCTGGCCGCAGCGGAAGCACAGTCGGCTGCGGTCCACCTCCGAGCACTTGACTGCCACGTGGTGACCCACGTGGCAGCGGAAGCACCTCAGAGGTCTGGGCTCTAGCAGTTTTACCTGCGCAGACACCCAGCCAACCAAGAGCCTTCGGCCCTCCACGATTGTTTTGGCCGCCGCCACGGGGCAGCTAACCGTTACGGTTCGCATGCCCCCGAAGTCAGGACGCACGGTGCCCACTGCCTTCACCTGGTCGGCAGGGCACCCACCAGTCCTGACGACGGCAGCCACCACCTCCTCTTCCACCACGGAGTCGTCCAGGCCTGAGATGCGCAGACTTGCGCACTTGACGGGCCTGGACACTCGGGCCTCGTCCGCATCTAGGGACGCCCTGAGCTTTTCAGCCAGGGCGTCGGCGGACGAGCTGTTTGCTGCACCGGGTATCTCCAGCATCCGAGCCCCAGTCGCTGTGACTCTAAGCCGGAGGCCCCCGGTGATCCCGAGCTCCTGCAGGTCCACCGCCGCTTTCGCCTTAGCGAGCACGTCGCGGTAGGTCACGCCCCTCTGTTCCGCTTCCGGCTGTAGTGTAAGCACTACAGCTGCGGTCTTCGGGGCGCGAAGCCTAGCCGCGCCGTTTCGCTGCCGCTTCTTCTGCGCCTTCTTCTTCGCCGCTTTGGCCGCCTTGCGCCCCCTCCTCTTCTCCCCGACCACCTCCCACCCGGCTTCGGCCGTCGGAGAGTCAGGCGAGGGGGCGGTGGCGGCGGCTGGCGCTGGCGTCTTCGCCGCTTTGCCCTTTTTAGGGGCTTTCCGAGCCGGTTTCGGCCCGGCCTGCACCGGATTCGGCGCGGCCTGCGCCGTTTTAGCCGGCGCCGGATGCGACGAAGTCGGATTCGCCGAGGTCGGCGCCGGCATTACTGGGGCTGGCCTCGCAGTGGCAGACGCGGGTTTTGCCGGGGCCAGCGCGTGTTTTGCCGGAGCCGGCTTTGCAGGGGCAGCTGGGTTCTTGCCACTCGACCGGCCTGATGGCCTCGGTCCAGCCGCCACGGCCGAGTATGAGGCCGCCCCCGGACCCCTTCCTGCCGTCCCCGAGCCCCCTTTTGCCGGCCCAGTGGCCCCGCCTGGTGTGACCGGACCCTTGCTTGCCGCCAAGGAGGGGCGCAGAACAATGCCCTCCAGCACGGAGAACCGTGCCTGGAAGGCAGCCATCTCTTGCCGAACCAGGTTGAGAATGCGATCCTCAACCGGAACGGCATGGCTTGCCGTCTGCTGCCCCCCCTCTGGTGTTTCGGGGGACCTCCTCTCCCGGAGACCGGCCAGGTCCGCCTGGAGCCTCCGGTTCTCCTCTAGGAGGAGTTCCGTGGCGGCCGTCAGGCGGGCCACCTCCGCTCGCAATTCGGCCACCTCGCCGGACGCAGGAGGGGGCGCGAAGCTGGCCTCTGCAGCCGCTATTATTGCGGCCGCAGCCGTACCCACGGCCTTAAATTTAGTGGCCTTTTTCATCTTCAGGGCCACGTCCCTGACCGCGGCCTCAACGGCCTCCGCAAATCTGGCCTTACGCTCCTGGTTGGAGCCGCCATCTGCATTTGCCTCCACGCTAGGGGAGACCTCCTCAGGGTCGGTATCGACCGAGGGCCTCCCAGACTCACCAGCCTTCTGGGTCAGAGGGCCCTCGTCCTTGCCTCGGCCACGGCCACGCACTCCACCACGCTCACGCACTCCACCGCGCTTGCTGGTGGGGATCTTCCTAGCCGAAGCAAGCTCCCCTTCTGTAGTGGACCCCTGGTCGACTACCTGCCTGGGCCGCTTGAGGAAGAACTTTCCGTTCTCCCTCCTAGCAGCCCCAGCCCTTTCGCGGCGGGAGCTCACTGAGCTTCCCGCGCTCTCCACACTCGATCCTTAGCGTTGATGCTCACTAAGACGGGGTTTTGCTAAATTAATCATCTAAGGGGGTGAAATGGTTGCAGGTTGTTCGAAAGAGATACCGCGGCCTCGGAACGTAAAGGGCAATTTTTTTTTCTATCTTTTACTCAAAATTTTGCGTTGGCATTCTATAACATCACGCTACGACACTACGGAGCTGAGTAGCGAGTGAAACCGGTGAGCAAAGCTCGTAATTGATATAAGCCCCTATAAAAGGACAATATTTGGTTAATAACGTAAAGTTTTCATTGAAATATTGTTTCTACGTATTACGAATACCTATTTTATTAATAAGGTGACAAAATTAGGTCAAAATAGTGTTTCGAAGCGAAATAATTCATCAATAATCTTTACTAATTGAAAGCGTAATTGAGTTTGTTTGTTTGTAACGTCGTCATGCCTAAATGGCCAAACCGATTTTGGCGAATTTTGGTACAGAGATAGTTGGGACCCTGAAAACAGGATAATTTTTAGAAAAGTGAGAAAAGATATTTTCTTTCGATCATAATGCGGGTTGAAATTTGCGTTAGCCCAAAGTGAACGCGAACGAAGTCGCAGGCAGAAGCTAGTTTAACTATAATTACCCTAAGTTTGCAATCAATATCACTTATCGGTAAAATGTGGGAGTACAGAACTAGCCTCGATACAAACCCTTTGGGAAATTGATGTGTGACGTGTAATCACTTAATTTAATATTTAAATAGTGTTTATATTACTGAGACAGTGTTCATTATTCTCTTTAGGTTTAATAATATTTGTAGGACATTTCAGGGTGTTAAAAGTCGTAAGTTTTTTTTTCTTCTGAAAAATCTTTGCCGCACACTAGGAATTACTCGTTTATCGTGGTTGCGTTTACAAACATTTAAACTCACATACACAAACAGCCAGACCCGGAACAACTATCTGTAGGACATACAAATATTTGTTCCGTGCGAGGATCGAACCCGCGACACGCAGCATAGCAGTCGATCGCTTAGCCAGTGCGCCAACCGTGTCGTCAGAAAGCAAAAAATATTTTGCTGGTCCCTGAAAACCAGTCTAAACTAAGGAAAATGTGTGATGCATGTATTTTTCGATACATGATAGTTGGTGCTTTAAAAGTAATTATGTAGTTTCATAAATAATTCCACGTGGTGAAAAAATATTCTTTACAATATTAGGGTTTCGTACCTCAAAAGGAAAAATCAGAAACCTAATAGGATCATTTTGTTGTCGGTCCGTCTGTCTGCCTGGCAGTCAAGACCCTTTATCTCGGCAACGCGTGGAGGTATCAAGTTGAGAGTATATATGTATGATTATGTCTGGAATCACACATTCATACTTTTTTTTCGATATCACGTTTTAATAAATTCTTATGCGATGCGGGCGCAAGCTAGTATAAACTTCCCATCCGAAAAACAACTGACTATGCTTATATAGTTTATATACGCATAGTCAGTTGTTTTTCTATATATAACCATATAATTATATAGGCTCATAATAAATAATACCTATAAACACAACTTTAATATTCTTCCTACAATTGAATATTTCTGAAAACTCCATTCTTTATGTTTTACCTTCTTCCTTGTTTGTCTATGACAAGTATGCTCAGCCGCTTGGCAAAATGGTGGCGGATAAATAGTTGGTCCTCGAGCAAATATTGTAGAGATCCAAGGATCTGAAGGTTCCCGGGGGATGTGGAGTGTGTACCTACATTTGCTAGGGTACGCACACAGGAACCCGCACAAATACTCTAAGTAAACACTAGAACATATTTGTGTATTTGTTTGTACATAGGTGTGTTTATGCATTTTGGACACGGTTTTTATTTCAGTGGTATATATTGTTTGATATACTGTGAGGGGATGGAATTGAACGGTGGGGTACTTCGGTGTTAATCATTACAATTCTATTTTTCTACAGTTATGTGTGATGATTTCTTAGTAACTTGTAAACTTTAACCCTTTCTTTATCTAATATATAAAATTCTCGTGTCACAGCTTTCGTTCCCATACTCCTCCGAAACGGCTGGACCGATTTCAACAAAATTTTGTGTACATGTCGGGTAGGTCTGAGAATCGGCCAACATCTATTTTTTAAACCCCTAAATCAGCAGCGGGTGGAACCGCTGGGCACAGCTAGTAACCTATATTATAGTTCACTGCGACTTTACTCAATCATTTATTTCAAACTAGCTTCCGCCCGCGAGTCGTCTGCGTGCTTTTTTTTAATGATTTATAAAGACATATTTAAACATTTAAACTTATATGTAAATAAATCAATAAAAGGAATATTATCTCTTGAATAATATTAACACATTACAACATAATGTCCACTTGTTCATGCTTAACTCTGCCAAATAATACAGGCTGATGCTAAAAAGCAGATAGAAGGATAATAATTTGACATGGTTGATAATCCAATCGTGGTAGTTTGGCGGCCACCCAGCACTGCAGCCCAGCTCGCTAGCTACAATATTGATTCAGTTATAAACAGTTTGGAACTTGTAATTCATGTAACGAGATAGGTTAATGAAGATACAAGCAATGTGTATCGTGTTGGGGAGATTGATAGTGATTGAGTACGTTCTGACACAACTCTAGTTACATGCAAGTAATACAATAAAACAACGACAAATACTGCTATCCTCAAATATCCTTAACCTATATTATACTAGCTTTCGCTCGCGGCTTCGCCCGTTGTCGGTGTCAGCTTTTTGAGCTAAGCTAGACTAATTTCTTGTTTTTTTTAAAAAAACGTTGACCCACACTGGAATCACTCGTGTATCGTACTTATCGTAGGTACGTTTACAAACATTTAAACTCACATACATACACACATACACAAACAGTCAGACCTGGAACAACTATCTGTAGGCCATACAAAAATTTGTTTCGTGCGGGGATCGAACCCGCGACGCAGCGTGGCAGTCGATCGCTCAGCTACTGCGCCAACCGTGTCGCCTTAGCTTAGCTCTAGGTGTGCAAGCCACTTATGAAAAAGGAAATGTAGGTAATGGGTGTAACTGTACAGTTACACCCATTACCTACATTACTTAGTGTACACTAAGTGCACCTACGTCTAACTCATTGGGGATTACGGAGTTGTTATGTTATGTCATTTCAATTATTTTTTCATCTAACCTAATTTTTTGTTACTGATCTGACCTTGTCAACTTTTATAATCGCACGGATAACGAGAGGCTTATCAAAATGTGTCTATTTTTAGTCAGTTTTGTGAATAACGTACCCGTCTATGTTGACATCAGATGAGCTTATTAAAAATGTATTTTCTATCTATTTTCTCCGGGATTTACGAGGGTAAAGTAGCGTGTATTAATCAGGATAAATAATTACTCATTAGAGACAGTTTAAATATAAATATTTGCTTAATAAATATACTATATAACTATGTAATAATCCTACTATAAGTATTTAAAATCATAAACGCGAAAGTTTTGTATGGATGGATGGATGTTTGTTGCTCTTTCACGCAAAAACTACTGAACGGATTTTAATAAAACTTTTCAATAATATAGCTTATACATCAGAATAACACATAGGCTACAATTAATAAAGATATATTGTATATGCTATCACCATTCGAGAGAATCCGCGGGGCGCAGCTAGTAATTTTATAAAAAGGAAAAATTTAGTTAGTTTGTGGGGTTGTGGGGGGTAATCTCTGAATCTAATCTCATATATATGTGGGTTTATAGAACCAAATAAAAAGAAACTCACGTGTAACCTTTTGAAAAGTGGTTATATTCTCTTCTTATACAACTCGTTTACACGTCAAAGCTCATATTTTCTAGCTATCTGTAATTTCTCAGTCCTTGGTGTCGGAAGAACTGCTAGTCCGAACTAGTATTGTCTATGTAAGAAATAGAATGTTTCGAAAATAATTTAATATGAACCCAAACAACCACGTAATAATCATGTTTTACAATATTTTGTTTATATTAAATGTAACAACATTTTACAGTTAAATCAGTCATCTACAAAAAAAGGCGGAGCAACGGACTCTACTCACTCAAAAGATAGCAACCCATTAACAGAGAAAATAAAAACATGAAAATCACAAAAACCTGAATTATGTTTAAAAAATTCAACACCCCGTCTGAATTTTATCCCGTAATTTCTTTCGGTGAGAGCTCAATTGACATCACAAGTTGTCTGCAAAAATGTTTAAAAAAAATAGTCATGAGCCTTTTGAATAGACACCCTGTATATTTGTTAATTCACTTCGGGGGGCCTGTAGCTCGTAGTACAAACAAGGTTGTATTACGAACTTGAAAACTGGCCAAAATGTCTATGGAGCAGCGAGTTTTGGCATGAAAAAGGGTCCATACACTTACTACGCAGACGAAATTAGAAGCAAAACATAGTTAAACATTAAGCAGGCAGGAACACTATAATGGGAAAGTTTTGACTTCCGGTATCACGTGGCTTATTATGTGGGGATGTAAATTAGCAACCAATATCCGTATTATTGGACCATGAACACCATTGACAAGTTTGGCAGTAAACATTGTTTCTAATAAACTACATTACTTTCACAAGTTATTATGTCTTGTGACTGGGACTGTAGCAGCATCCTTTTATTTTTGTTGTTATCATGACATTCAAAAGTGCCTGTAATGGTCTAATTGAAATAAATGATTTGATTTGATTGATTTGATTTGACTACAAATTATATTTAGACCGCAACTTGCTTATGGTCTTTCGTTCTACAGCTATACCTGTCGAGTAATAATACAACTTGCAATGCAGCAACTTGTGAGATTAAAAAGGAAACGACGAGCGAATGTCGGACTTAATGTAAAAGCTAATACCGAGAGTACGTGCATATGGAAATTAATAAAAAGAACTGACACACTTGCCCATTTACACATTGAAAATGGTTGTGTCATTTCAGTTTTCTTCATCATAATATTTTTAAGTAGGTAATACTGTATCGTGTCAACAATACGCCAAACCAATAATGTTAGTAAACTGTTCAGAATCCCGAATATCATGAAGAGATCATAAGGGCAAGCCAAAATTTTTATTATACTAGTAATAATCTTCTTCAGTCAAGAATATAATGTTGCAAAATACTGGGTAGGTGGATACGCATCATTTCTTGAATATAAAATTCTTCGACATTCGCCGTATATCGTATGGAAACGTCTGGGGTCCCAAGGCATTTGATGTGAATTTTGTCTTGTACCAAGTTTATTCTGAAGAAAATTTTATGGTTTTTTTTTGTGATACCTGCTATAACACTTATATTAAGTACATAATAAAGTGTCTACTATTTAAGCAATAATAAACTATGACATAAATAAGTAGGAATTAGAGGGAAAAGTCTTTTTGACTTTATGGACCCAAAATAAATCTTTATGACGTGTTTACGACTCATATTACCTTTTATACTGACCTCATATAATGTCAGTTATTGTATTGTCAGATGGACCACCTTTGAGAAACTAATATGAAAGATATCAACTAAATAAGGTCTTATTATAGTTATTTAATGGACATTCTGTCTGGCTAAAACATGTGTGGTTATTTTTGAACACAATAGGGGAGTATTAATAGAAATATGCCTTTGTGGTTTTAGGCCAAATACATATTTGGCAAATGTCTATGTTATGAAAAAAGTTGGTATCTACTTATAATATTTATCGGCATTTATTTTTATTGTATAACGGGCTGTTGTTCACAATTCCATGTCCAAAGCGAGTATTTTGCGTACGAATAAGAAAATCATTGATTCACCTCATCTCCCGAGGAAGGGCAGCAACGCCATGGTGCTACTGACGATCTTCCGAGGGTACGTGGCTAACAGAAGTAGAGTCACTTCATTGTTTGGTTTCATCATCATTTTGCATTACCCTGGGATCTATCTGCCAGGATTCCTAGATTTTTTAAGAATTTTATAAGTAGTTATCTAGAACATCTAAAGTTAGAAAAAATACGTTTATGAATATATAATACTTTTTATGACATTTAAATTGAATGAAACCTGCCAATGAATCAAATGAACGCGTCTGACTTTCACGTTATTTGACATTTCGATCGACCGTAAACAGAAAATTTCTTCTGTGTTTGTATTTATGTTAAGTTTTGTAACAAGAAATTGCTCGAATTTTAATCATACTTTGTCTTGAACCGTCACTTTAGTAAGATATTCGAGTAAAAAAGTATTATTCAAGAAGATTAAGCGGGCTGTTGGAAATGATAAAATCGATCGAAGTCGTCGGGCGCCTGCAAGACTAATGGCGGTTCCGAGAATGTTCGCCTTTTGCCACTTTTGCTATCGATGCCCGCTTGTGGCTTTCCCATTGATATGTTGTTTTGAAAAAGATGAGTTGGCACACATGACCTTCATTTCTACCGAGCTGATTCCTTCTTTTTTTGATCTATTTCTTCATTTTTTTTTTACACTGTTGCCACAGACAATTATTCGAAACTATAGCCAGGACATTGTTGCAATCGTGGGAATACTCTGGATGGGGCTGGTACAATAACGTGGAGCTTGGTACAACCAAAGAGAGGTCTAAGCCCAAGATGTAGTCTGGGGATGAAGTTCATTTTGCTGGTTAATGTTATTTTAGGTTGTAAAGATTAAGTACACCCGACTAATAATTTCGGAAGGTACAATTCACCTCTTAAATTTTAAGATGTGAAGTCTTTCTATTTCGATTGTACCTTCCGAAATTATTAGTCGGGTGTACTGTATAAAGTTCGCCTTATTAAGAAGCGAATACGATCACAATTTGTCCTTAAGAAAGCGCCCGAACATAGCAAAACCGTCCAAATGTATGAAAAAGTTGTATGAGAATGAATATAGAATTTTACATAATCCGACATTGAACCAAAAGGGTTGGATTTCCAATATCAGGGTACAATACATGCTTTATTTATTATGCGGGGACATTTTTATGACGGCGTTGAATATGAATTAAGTTCCTGTAATGAGGAACATGGCGTGTTCTGACTTTTGATGAAGAATAATCGATGGTGATGTCACTTTGTCTTTACTTACTATATTTAAGAAAAGTTTTAAATTTACTGACATATTGTGCAACTGGTTTTGCGGTCTAGAAGCATGAAATATTGCAGTTTCTTTTATTGAGAAACAAAACCCTCTACGTTCACTTTAACAACGTTTTAACAGCCGTTTTGGTTCTGCCTCGCTACTGCAGCGTTTCAGGTATGTTCGCATGAGCACGCATGGACTGTTTCCATGCAACTATGCAGAAGCTTTGCGTGTCTCTTGTGTACAGAGTGCGGGCCAGCTCCAATACCGTTATTAGAATGACAGCAAATAGGTTGCACTGACCTTATATTGCAAAAATGCTTTGACCGACAAATTGCACTATAGTGTCGCACTCCTAAGAGGCTATTTTAATTAAAGTAACTTCAACTCTTCATTAATGGCTTTTGTAGACGAGAAAAAAAGTATTTTAATTTGTTGAAATGACAAAATTTTTCGTTGACATTGTTAGAATTATCTATTTGACGGTTGATATGATATTTACTATTGCGGCGTTTTAAAATCAATGATTGCTGACATAAATAATGATCTATTTTCTTTTTTTATTGTTTTCAAGAAAATTGGCACAAATAAACGTTTTTTTTGTAAGTCATCCCCAAAAGACATTTTTTTTTTATAAAAGCGGAAGGAAGTTCCTTTAATATCACGCTTCTCATGTAGATATCAAATATATCTTACCTAACATTTTTGCTTAGAAATCATAGCAAGTTTTGATAAAGTCGGCGGCCATGCAAGGGGAGATCAATCGCCTGTATTGATAACGTTTTGGTGACACAAAATCCTCACTTTATTGGCCGGAGATGAACGGAGAGATGAGAATATGATCGCTCTTTGCATTGAACTATAGGATAACAGCATGGTTTGGCGTAGCTTTAGTACAGTGTTGCCCTCGTTGTTCGTCCCTTCTTAGAACTTTTCCTACGGGTTTGTGGAGTGTTCCTGTATCATAACACCATCACTAAGGTGTTATCTAGAGGCTTATTCTTAGTCATATTTACATTACTAACATTAGAAATGCGAAAGCAGCTATACCTTTTGAATGATAGGAATTTGGTAGATATGTATGTGCCTATTTCCTCTCCCGTAAGATAATTTTTGACTTCCACGCGGACGTAGGAAATAATAACCGAGAGCGACGTAGGATTATTAATAACGTTAACAAAGTTAGTCATTGATTTTAGCGCCTACGTCTGTTTCGTTGATTAAACATTCTTGAATTCATTTCACAAGAAAAATAATCTATTTAAATAAAACTAATGCGTGTAACTGATGCGCAATAAGTTACAGAAGCCGTTATCTGTAATTCTTATAAGCAAGTAAATATTTCGCTCACAATACGTTCCAATGATTGATAATACAGTCAATTCGCGACTATAGGGAAATATTCGTAGATATTAATTCGTTGATACTAAGCTAGTACTTCAATATAATGGCCTACCAGCATCGGGAGCAGGCCGGTCGGAACTAGCGGTGATCAGGGCTCTTATACTGCTCCAAGTAGTTCGGATCCACCACAGGTGGCATGGAGGTTTTGGAGTCAGTCAGTGTGACGGAGCCTCCGCTCCTGGGCTGCACGCAGGTGCACAGGACCTAGGGAGAAACCTCTAACAATACGCACCGTGTCCAGAAATACTGGTCCCTGAATCAAGTTCTTTACCCAGTTGTCAAGCAAGAGCTTCCTCAGATATTGGCCGAGGCTATTGGCTATTAAGCCCTTGGTCAACACGACTATCGGCTCACAAGACTGCTATAAGAACAAAATCTTTATTATTAAGGAAACTTTAAATAAAATCGGAATAGAAGCTTTTAAAGAATTATTGACTTATTGATAAAGATGTTACATAATTGTTAAAACTATTAAATAGAACAGAATGGTCTAAATGTTCAGGCTTTTAGTCAATGGTCAGAAAATTGAAATCCGTATTGCCTAGTGAAGATTTATCAGTACCCTTCCAAGAGGGTTTTCAATTTAAAATGGCCGTCTGATAGATAAATCTTGTTTCAGACACTAATCATTGGGGTCCAACTCTTGGGTACTTAACTGGATTCTTCCACAGCCATGATTTATTATAAAAAGCGCAACCATTTTTGAATTTCCGGTCTGACAGATAAGTTATATCGCTATGGCAACACTGACGCGGTCCCCCTGGCCCTTTTAAAGGCTTTAACATATCCAATCATGTTGAAAGATTGTGCAGAGGTCTTGTATGCAGCGGCTACGCCAGTTTTTCGGACAGAATTTTACACTCTTCCCAAAAGTTTTTTTATGAACACCATAAAAGTGAAAGCTTTGCCTGGTTTCATGATATTTGATTTCGAAAGGCATTCGATAGATAGGCCGCTCTGTCACGTCCACCCATGGTATGGAACGTGACCCAGGGATTTATTATGACTGGAATGTACGCATACTTCTTAGGTGCTCAAAGATTTCCTGATCGTATTTATTTTGTACAGCAAAAACGTAGAAGGTATGAATACATTTTTATATTGAGGTATGAATTTCACAAGATATTATACAAATTTATCAATTTTATGCGATTAAAACTGTGGGTGACAGATTTTTTGTTTACTTTCGATTCGTAGTGGTGTTGCAGAACGTTGTTTTTTTTTAAATGCGTTTTACAACAATTGCCTTAAAAATAACGTAATACACTTAAATCATGTTTCAATACCGATTCTGTTTCGTTTGTAATTTTTTACTCAGTATCCAGATACTTTCCAAAAGTGCTTACTGGGCAACTTTGAACCATTTCTTGTTTTCTTACCTGACCAACAATTACATTCAAATTCTGAATTCTGTTCCAGTTTTTAACCGACTTCAAAAAAAGGAGGAGGTTCTCAATTCGTCTGTATTTTTTTTTTTTTTTTTTTTTTTTTTGTGTTTGTTACCTCATAACTCAGGTCTGAGTGAACCGATTTTGATGATTCTTTTTTTATTCGAAAGCTGGTGGTTGTCGTTTGGTCCCATAAAAAATATATCAAGATCCGACAAGTAGTTTTTGAGTTATCTTTAATAATACGTATTAGATTGACTTCGTGTACGTTGATGATATATTCATTCGTCGATTATATTTTAGAAGTTGTCGAAGACAAATGATCAAAAAATGGTATGTAGGTACTACTACGGTTTGGAAGGTCATCGCAGTAATTTGGTGATAGATCTTCAGTGATATACAACGGCACTCTTTAATAAATGACAGCAAATCTGCCGTGATTGCTGCAATCACATGTCTGGGTTTCGCCAGGGTAGGCAGGCGAGTGGGAGCAGGGTGACCGTATCCCCTCTCCACCCCTCACCTAGTCATTAAGAAACATAAACATCAGATCAAGTATCAGCTGTATCCCCTAGAGGATGATGCATATGATTTCTGAATTGGTTTAATACTAAAGCATAATATAGTACTTAGTATTTAATCTATAGCTTGATGTGGAACTAAAAATTGTATCTAAGACGGGACTAAAGCTAAAAAGAAAAACTTTTTAACCGTGTTTGCGTATTATATCATAATACTATAACTAAAAATGTTGAAATAAAAACTTTTTAGTAAAAAAATAAAACCGACTTCTAAAAAAAACTAAAAACTGGAAAATAACTTTATTTCCGGAAGTCGGTGGCCAATAAAGTCAACGAAACCAACAAAAGCCACCGACTTCCGGAAATAAAGTTATTTTCCAGTTTTTAGTTTTTTTTAGAAGTCGGTTTTATTTTTTTACTAAAAAGTTTTTATCTATTAATCTGCAGCAATCTGCTGGAGAAAGCCTAGCAATAAAACAGATCCTTATCTTACCTACGAATCTAATATTCTTCCAAATAACCACTAATTGCATACTAAGCAAAATGTTCTTGCAAAGGTATGAGGGCGCTACGCCTACGTGATCGCTTGTCGACTAATAAATATACCCATTAAAGACGATAGATCATCTAATAGCATATGTAACGAACTGCCGACACGCGCTGCTTTATCCAATTATCAATATAATTAATACTCAATTTCATCTTCACGTTTCTTGCCTATTTACTCACTAGTTGTTTCATAAGATGACGCCTGAAAGGATGGTGGGGGTATGGAAGGAGAAGATATGCTGCGCTGACCCAAAATGAATTGAGAAAGGGCTAACTAAATGATGATGGAAACCGGCGCTGTGCTGTGAGCCAATAGCACAGCTGCTGAGTGGTAACCCTTTTGTCGCAGTCACGATTTGGCCAGCTTGTTTTAACGGACTTCAAGGTGGAGGTTCTCAATTTGACTGTTTGATTTTTTTTGTGTTTTTGTTACTCGATTTCAAATATAGGATTTTTATAATCGAAGGAGTATGGTGTCAGTGGTCCCATTTGTATTAAGTACTTGGGTAGTTTATGAGCTAAATACATATTACGTATTTTTCTTCCATGTCTATTTGGATGATCTGTAGATGTCTTTTAGTAACGATAGACAATGAATACTCGATAAAGCTTTCTGTCAGATATGATTACACAGTTACTAAAAATGCTGAAATAAAAAGCTCTTTTTTACCTTACTTCCGGAAGTCGGTGGTAAAAAAATAAACAAAACAAAGAAAAGTAATGGACTTCCAGAAGTTATTTTTCACTTTTTTTTTAAAGTTAATATTTGTTATAATTATGCTTTGTTGTATAAAATGTTTTGTTGCTATTTTATGTGCACGTCAGGAACTTCTGTGTCAAAACAATCTTTGTTTCTTTGGGACTTACCAATATCAATCGCTTGTAAAAAAAATATATTTCTTTACTGACTTTTAAAATGATTGACATTAACTTGGGGTAGTTTATGGAGGTCAGCCTTTTGGTAACAAAACAGTTTTTTATTTCAATTTTGCATCATTGTTAGATGGAATGGTCATTGCTGCCCTTTCTCTAAAAAATGCGCGTTAAAATGGGACGGTGAAAAGTCGTCAGATAAAGTATAACTTTACTTTATTTGAAAGAAGTCATGGATTTTTAATGTTCAGTGCAGGTACACTTGAAAAATTCTACGAGCCCGGTTACTGATCTCTTTTACTGACTGTACTTGCCACAAAATATACCACATACACTTCAAATCGATACATTCCACAAATTCACTAAGTGGGAACAGCGACACAAGTTGTACTGACCGCATTTTATTTATTGATCTCCAGATAGTTCGCATAACATGTCCAATAAAACAAGTGTCAGCATTCCTTGAAATATAGCAAAGTTTGTTTTGATTCTGTATATACAAATTTGCAATTTTACTTGTTTTAGCTCACTGCTCAGTTCCTTTGTGCTGTATTGTGACGATATATAGGTTACTAGCTTTTGTCCGCGGCTTCGCTCGCGTTAAATTCGGTAGCGCCTTATTGATTTGTAATAGCAACGCTAAGTTTTCCCGTTTCTTCCTTCTTTCTCCCTCATATCCCACTCTTTTTAGAAACAAAAACCTCCTTGAATTGTAGCAAATTTTGTAATGGTTGTGTACATACAAATTTGCAATTTTACTTATTTTAGCTTACTGCTCAGTTCCTTTGTTCTGTATTGTGACGATACATAGGTTATATTATTTGCTGATAAATTAGTTTTCTATTGACGAATCATCAGCCTGCCCTTGTTCCATGGGTTTTAGGGTTGGCGTATCTTTTTGCCATTCTCCCCTTTCTCCTTCATATTATTTCTCACACCATCCATCCATCCATCTTTTCTTTTGGTAGTCCTGGTTTACATATGTGCCTATGATTTACATATAAATTCGTCTAATGGTTGAAGAACCATGCGTTCTTAGTCTAAATTGTGACGACTTCGAACATTTGTGTATTTGAAACTCAATCATCAGAAATGACTTTTGTAATGAACTGGCTTTTGCCCGCGGTTTCGCTCGCTTTAAATTCGGGGTAACACAGTTCCCCTTGCACCTTATTGATTTGTAATAGCAACACTAAGTTTTCCCTTTTCTTCCTCACATCACACTTTTTTTAATAGTCTATGCCCGTCACCTGGCTCCCAACTATTTGTGTACCAAAATTCATCAAAATCGGTTTAGCCATTAAAGCGTGACGAGGTAACAAACAAACTTACTTTCGCTTTTATAATATTAATAACTAACTGTTCCACGCGGTTTCACCCACGCTGCTCAGCACCTGTTGGTCGTAACGTAATGTTATATAGCCTATAGCCTTCCTCAAGAAATGGACTATCCAACACTAAAAGAATTTTCCAATTCCAACCAGTAGTCCCTGAGATTAGCGCGTTCAAACAAACAAACTCTTCAGCTTTATAATATTAGTATAGATAAAATAGTAAAAATGCCACATAGGTAACACAAAATATAATTATAACAATGATGATTTAGTTAAGTAGATAAAACGTGATCCTTCAAAGTTCTCATTAATAAAGTGGGTGCCTCTCTGTGAGTGTTAAAGCCTTTGTATTCGTAGCTTCGCTCACAACTTTTTAACTATAACCGCTTAATATTTTATTAAAACTTAACGTAAATACTTTATTATATTACAATAGAAAAACCGCATTTATTTTCGAACTTAATTTCTCTGAAGCAAAAAGTTTTTCTAAAAAAAAATACTCTAGACTTCTTTGTTTCATCGCTGTCCATTGTCCCTGCAACAATGGCTTACCACACACTTGTAGAATCATTACTTCATAAACTCGTTGATTTGGAATGAATGATAATGAAAATAGTTGTAAATAATAGTATTGTAATAGGGAGACCATTAAAACCTTCCTTAAATTAATTCAAAGTTTGTCTTGAAAATATCGATTGTACTATAAATAAATAATAATAAATATCTTGGGACAACTCACACACAGCTATCTGATCCCAAGCTAAGCAGAGCTTGTGTTATGGTAACCAGAAAACTGATATACATACTTATATAATTTATAATACATACATATTATAGATAAATCACACCCAGACACAGAACAAACAATCATGCTCATCACACAAAGTTTGTCCTGGGTGGGAATCGAACCCACGACCTCCGGCTCAGCAGTCAGGGCCACTAACCACTAAACCAACAGGCCCGTCAAGTTAAAATTTTATTTTGTTATAATAAATGGGTTGCTTTGTCGCGTCGCTATTATCAATGTTTAATCATCTTTTTGATGGTTCAAAAACTTTTACAACTGAAGTTGTTGAATAATAATCAGTTTAAAGCACAATTTTAAAATTGATTAAAAAGTTTCGGGTCTCAACAATATTTTGAAGACTAAGCTCATTTTATATTCATGTTTTTTTAGGAGAATATACTCCTTAGCGCCGGCTCTACAGGTTTACTATTAAAATTAAATTTTGTTAGCCAGAATAAAGGGATAAAGGAAAAGAAAATATAAATTTGTACATGAAGACAATACAAACATCACAGTTTTACTTATGCATACATTTTTTTTTAAGAAAAACTTTGCCCCGCTCTAGGAATTTCTCCTGTATCGCGGGTGCGTTTTACATACACACAAAACGCCAGACCCGGAAAAATTATCTGCAGGCCATACAAATATTTGTTCCGTGTTGGGATCGAACCCGCTACACAAACAAAAGTCAAACGCTTAGCCACTGCACCAATCGTGTCTTCAAACACTAACCCATTCCCCATTGGGTAGACAGAAATCATAGAACGCCGCCTGCCACAATCCTTACATACTCATTTCCAGTCATCCACGTTTTTTAATCTGGTAATAAACGTATGCTAGTTGCGAGTACTACGCAATTGACCTTTCTGAAGAACCTCACCAATAATATAAATATAAATATCTTGGGACAACTCACACACGGCTATCTGATCCCAAGCTAAGCAGAGCTTGTATTATGGTAACCAGACAACTGATATACATACTTATATAAATTATAAATACATACATGTTATAGATAAATCACACCCAGACACAGAACGAACAATCATGCTCATCACACAAAGTTTGTCCTGGGTGGGAATCGAACCCACGACCTCCGGCTTAGCGGTCAGGGCCACTAACCACTAGACCAACGGGCCCGTCCGTATAATGTCAGTATATGTACACATAACGGCACATCAACATATACAAAACCATTTTAACCTGATTTCTCTACTACAGTGTGCAATTCGTAGTAGAGAGATCAAGTTGTAATAGTTTAGAATAGGTTGACCTGCCATCGTCTGTACTTCTAGTACGTCCGCTTCAGTTGCTAATTTTACGTATAGGGGTATGTAATTAAAATATCATAAAGTAAAGCAGGTGTTGGTAACTGTAATAAGTAAATTACACATTATATCTATGTACAAAAACGTCATGTGTTTTTAAGTAGTCTCATTTACCTTAAACAGTCGTAAAACACAACTTTCAACATTTAATAAAAATACTAAATATTGATAAAATTGCCATTACCATTCTGTACAAAGTGTCCTTGTTGTTTAACCGCAAAGACTCTGAACTCCTTCCAAATACGACACAAAGACTTCCTTTCAGTTACTCTTTCTTTACTTTATCCATTAGCGTAACACCATACCACAACACCATACATCCTCACAATATGTTTCTAAAACAACGGTATGGGTAATTCTGAATGAAAATTCGTATTTCCCCACAACTGAAGCTATGTACCTAGGTACAAAGTTTACTAATAGTAATTTTGAAGGACAAAAAGCATGCGAAATATCCTAATAAAGTGAAGAAACATTTGAATAATTAATCTTGTAGGAAAGAAGTTTTGTATTTTTATATCCAAGCTACTTATTCGAACTAATTTATTATGTTTTTACGGGACCTCCCGACCGAGACCCTTTTTACATAGGTAGTACATAAAATCCGAGCCTAGGCTCGTTAGAACACGTAAAAGCGCTCCGGCATTCTGAGTATACCCTAGGGACAATAAATCGGAACACGTGTACCTAAGTACTAACTATATCAAATGACATGGTTTTAAGGGTTCTGAACCTAAAAGATAAAACGAGGTAGGTACTATTACTAAGACTCTGCTGTCCTTCCGTCAGTCCGTTTGTCAGCACGCTGTATCTGTGATAATTAGACTGTTGCAATGTTCACAGATGATGTGTTTCTGTTGCTGTTTAAAAAACAGAATAAAATAAATATTTAAGGACAATACAGCAAACATGTTTTTTTCCGTTTTTGTAGATCGCGAATCCGACTCGCATTTGGCTGGATTTTTCTAGTACGTTATTGTAAACACCAAGTTGTTTTTTTTTTTATTTACAGTGTGCCAATTGTTATGCTTTTACCTGTACTGATATTTGTAACATTTTAATGTTCCACTGTGTAGTTCTCCTGACTGGTTTTCAGTCATGGCGGCCAATGTCAAAGAAGATTAGCCATCGGCGCGGGAGATATTATAGAGCAGGCGTGTGTGCGCAGGCACAAGTGCACTCTCTGTTCCCTCACTCTTATCTCTGTCTGGGACTGCACTCCGACACGACCGGAGAGAGATCCAACGCAAGACCAACAGTATGTGTAATGTGCTTTCCAAGATATCAATTTTTTAAATTCGGTCTGTTGCTAATTCCTGATGGAAAAACCGAATAACACTTTTTGAGTAGTCGCGCTTGCGATCGTTAGCAGTCACCTCATCTAATGAGCCAATTTTCAAAAGCCGGGGTCAGACGTATCTGTAATACAAGACATTTCTATTACGAGTGACCAGGTTAGCTATACGAGGGCCGAAATAAAAAGAAGTTTTAGTGAGTAGTTTGGAGGCCCTAGCATGATACGGAATTAAGAAGAGGCCGAACAGCCGCCACGCCTTCGAATCATCAAATATCTTTCTCCGCTCTGGGCAGAGAGGGGGGAGCGTCAGACTTTTACTGATTAAAACTCACCCATGTTTCTTCCTTTACCCTTTATGTTCTGGGGTCGCGGTATTTCTTTCGAACAACCCGCAACCCTAGCAGGCAACCGCCACGCCTATATCGCTGAATCTTCCATATTCAGATCTTTATTGTCACATCTGAAAAACAACCTCATTGCTATTCATAAATTCGTTACAGAAGAACTTTGATTAACTATATGCGCATCATACGGTTGAAGGTCAACGTTGTATGTTAAGGTTC
Organism: Ochropleura leucogaster; assembly: GCA_958449745.1. Taxonomy (NCBI): domain Eukaryota; kingdom Metazoa; phylum Arthropoda; class Insecta; order Lepidoptera; family Noctuidae; genus Ochropleura; species Ochropleura leucogaster. The sequence continues at coordinate 8,409,012 of OY288222.1, read as the reverse complement.
ACCTAAGGAGATATTCAATGTCTCATAAGGGAAGGTTTTTTATTGCAAACAACACGCATAGTACATGCATTGAATAAGAATATTAAAGCACTAACCTCTACATAGTACCTAGTAATATAAATATGAGGTTAACTTAATAAAATGCCCTGAACTGTGAGGCAAAGATGTACCAGATGGAACATCAACGTTTATGTTTTGTTAAGTCCTATGTAATAAGGGTGAAGTCTATTGCCATTCAGCGGACACAAAGCCGGACTATGCAAAAAAAAAATTGCTGATAGAAAAATCTAATAACAATTAGCCGGATCCGGGAATCGAGTTCAGGACCTAATACTAATGTGACGCTCTTAACCATAGAGGCAGTTCTTATTAAATTAAAGATAGATATTATGTAGGTATGCTCACGGGATTTGTCTGTATTTTTTGCACAAAATCTTGTTTTGGCAGTTGTTGGTACAAGTTTCGAGCATCCAACTTTCTAGATAGGATCGTTAAGGGCGCCTGAATTTTGTTTTTACCGGCCTTAGGATTCGCAAATATAGTCTTGTTTGTTGGCAAAAATATGGCACAAGTTTTCATGGAACTCTCTTCTTTTTTTTACTTAATGATATTATTATCATTTCAGAGACTTAAAGTTTACGTTGTAATCGGAAATACATATTTTATCGTTATTTTGGTACTAGTTGGAATGGATAGTTATGATGCGTAATTTGGGATAATGTATTTTTTTCAGATTTTAATTTCAAATATGTTGCAAATTATAGCCTAAAATTACTGCTGACGCTAGCATATCTACTTTTCGCAGTAACGTACTAGAATCTAATATTTTAGTGTCCAAAACACAAGGTAATTGATTGATTTATGTTCCATCGGGTGTCTTCCACAAAAGTGGCTTAGCTAAGTGCTGTTTCATGTAATAAATAGATTATTGGCTTGTTTTGTCGCTGAGATTTTTTCGACAATCTTTACTTTGTTTTATGCCAGTTACAATAAAAAGAAAAAAAATGCTGATAGGTAATGTATTAATGGCATGTATGTAATGGTTTTCTATTTTATATTGATCAAGAAATAGGGTGTGGCTGTTATAAAACTTTTCTTTTAGGACACAAGAGGAATCATCAGTATTCAACAGCCTAGATATAGATACAGCCTAGATATAGATACAGCCTAGATATAGGCCTAATTATTTCATCATCATCCCTTTTCACCACACCTTTTCACCCTATTCACCCCTTTTTTATCCCCCTTTCATATCATGCCTTATACAATTCATCCATCTTTTTCTTTAGCATTCCTCTCGCTCTCCGTTTAGCAACATTCAGATCCTTCACTCTTTTAGTCACATGTGCTTCGTCCCTCCTGATTACATGTCCATACCAAGACAAACGACTCCCTTTAATTTTTCTGTAACAGGCGCAACTTCCAAACTTCCACTAATATACTCATTCCTTACTTCTTCCATTCTTGTCACTCCACACACATCCATCTCAACATTCGTATCTCCGTTACCTGCAATCGTTTTTCATCCACCTTCTTTACAGCCTAGCATTCAGCCCATACAGTACAACAGTTCTAAATCACGGACTTGTATATTTTCCACTTTAACTTGAGGGTCATCCGTGAGTCACAAGTGATCCATGCCAATAACTCGATTTTGTGCAACTCTCATCCAGTTTGGCTAAGTTCAAGTCGGCCTCATTCTCCGAGAGTTCCGTAAAAACTTGCAACACAAACACCCATATCTTTTGACTGCGTAGACTTCAAGAGTTAATTTTTTCTCAAGTTTAAAGGACCACAGGCTAAGATATATGGTTTTCATTTCAATTCGGTACCTCCACGCGGTTTCGAGATAAAGGGTCTTGACAGACAGACATATTTACGGATGGACAACAAAGTGATCTATGAAGGATTCCGTTTTTTTCTTATCAGGTACGGAACCCCAAAAAAACATTAAGATATTTTTCTTAGTAGTTAATAAGAGAAGTCTTGCTAAAATATGGTCTGGCCCGGAAAAAGTAGTTACTTTATTTGTTATCTAACCAAACACACATTTTCTGCGTGTGGTTGTTACAAAATAGGTCTCCGGTCTCTGGGCCAAGGTTAGAAATTTGCGGCCTGACGGTAAGATAAGTCAGTAAACTATCCCTAAAATATTTTCACGAGAAATCGTCGTTATAAGCCATAGATACTTTTTTATTCTTAAGATTTACCGTAATATTACGGTCTTCTATAAAATAATCACAATGTGACATGAAGCGCCACATCTGGCAAGTTGGCTCGAATTGAATTCCCATGGGCGTGTGAAATAAATTATTCGTATTATTTGGTCCTGAACACTTCAGATTATATTAACATATAATTTATATTACAAACGTACAGGATGTCTAAAATGGCTTAAACATAGCCATAATAGAGTAATGGTATGAATAACTTTACCATTCGTAAAAAGGTTTTTTTTTTATAAAAAACGTTGCCCCACACTAAGAATTTCGCCTGTATCGTGGGTGCATTTACAAACATTTAACTCACATACACAAACAGCCAGACCCTGAAAAACTATCTGTGAGTCATACAAATATTGGTCCCGTGCGGGGATCGATCCCGCCACACGCAGCGCAGCAGTCAATCGCTCAGCCACTGCGCCAACCGTGCCGTTTTGATTAATTGAAAATTCTTAGTATTTATTAACGGTAAACATACATTAAAAAAAGATTCCGATGAATTGACAACCTCCTCCTTTTTCGAAGTCGGTTAAAAAGCTTCTTAAAGATGTTGTAGAAAACGGGTTCCCATTTGTATGAGGCCCACTGGATAACGTCATACCTTACAAGGACTAAGCCGCCCCACAAATTACGTGATATTAAGTAAATCCCTACATGTGTTATCTTTTAAACTTACCTCCTCGTAATACGCAAGGAATCAAAGATTGTTTGAATTACAATAATGTTATATTCATGCCTTTTGAGAAATCTTTGAAGCTTCGCATGGAGTTCATGGTTAACGTAATTATAATTAGCAGATTACTGGATTTACTCCAGTTCTGATATAATATACTTTCATACAAGATACTGCTGAATCAAATCAAATCAAATTAAATCAGAATCATTTATTTCAAGTAGGCCAGTTACAGACACTTTTGGACTGTCGAAACATTAACAACAATAAAATGCAGCTACAGTCGCAGTCACAAGTCATAACAACTGTAAAAGTACTGTATTTGCCCATTCCAAAGCGTAGATTTCTATGGAGAAGAATGGACAAAAACTCCATGGATATTCTTTTAAATATAAAGAATATTGTTACATCGTTTGTGTTGATTTGGAAAATTATATGAGAACGATGTAGCAAGACGTGCACGTTAACAGTGTCCATAGTAAAAAAAAAAAAAAAACATATAAGCCGTGCCACTAAGAGATGACCAGTAACAACTGACAGCGCTCGTTCAAGAACATGACGCATAGATCAGCACCATTCAACTACTGCGAACTAAATGATCCGACACACGCGCCACCATCAGCGAGACATTTGAGTGAGCCCGGCTCATCCGCCAGAGCAAATTAGTTGAGAAAAGACGTAGGTTTCCACTGAATTATTTATTTTAATCAAATCGTATATGTCCTTGCAAACTTTGTATACTAAAAAATGATGATTACAATATTGCCATGCAAATGTTTACAATTCCAAATTTAAAAGATGTGGCAGGTCAACACAAAAAGGAGCTAGTTAATGTCAAACGGAAATAAAATAGTTGAAAGAGAGACTTGTTGGTATTGTACGGATGAATTGCCTTTATTTTTTTTTCTCAATGAATTCATAGTGCGTCGGACAGAAGTTCTAGCAATCCTCCAGATTTTGCTAATATCAAGATGTCAGTTTAATAAATGGTTAACGTTCCACATATAAACCTTTCTGCTCACCTTTCCTGTAATATTGTGATTATGGCAGCGCTACCAAACAGCTATTAAGTCAGACATTATGATATATGACACGTTCAACCAGACTTGGTTTACTTTAAAATGAGAATAAACTTGTATGGCATATTTCATATTTATTTACGACCACAATTGTTGCGAAACTTTAAAACGAGTTTGTAAATAAAGGAAATTAATATTCGAACGTGACCAGCGTAATACTGGCAACTCTAACATCGAATTGGCTTCTTGCGGTGTATAAAGAGAAAAACAATGCTCTTATCATTTTATGTAAACACAAGCAAAGGAAAATCCGAGTAAGTCCCGTTAGGAATTTAATTAAAAGGAATGTACGAAAATATTTAGAACAACGCCCGAATAAATAAATGATTTCGAGACGATGTTCCGTTGTAGTATTTTATGGTTTTATATATGTAAGTATTGTAGAGGAAAGCTCGTTGTTTCGGGAAGGAATGCAACACAAAAACCCCATTACTGTAGAACGACACAGTTTTGCCCACGTACACGGATGCTGAACGACTTTTGTCCTTTCTTTGATCAAGGTTAATAGCCTTAGCGAAAATACCCTCCATTCACTAACCCGGCAATGTACAAGAACTGAATCGTTTCTCTTTTGTCAAAGAACATAAAACTATAGCGTTCCAAATCTACTGATTGAATGGCCGCGCTTTTTGTTATGTTAATATTTAAAGTAGTTGACAAATAAATGGAAGTGTGGTTTTGTAAAAACCTAAATAAAACTGAAACGGGTGAGTTTTCAGTGCGAATAGACGAATAAACGACCGACCATGGCGCGGTCATTTATTTTGATTTGTGATTTTTTATTCTTGACTATTTTGTGCAGTGATATTGTAGTTGTTTCGGTCGAGCTATGCTTCTGAATGCTTCTGAATGTTTTTTTGACTTTGTAGAATATATTCTACTAGTTTTCTCCCGCGACTTCGTCCGCGTGGCATAATTACTTTGGGCTAACGCTTTTTTCACCCGCGTAATGATAAAAAAATATCTTTCTCTCCCCTTACTTCTCACGTTCTCCACCTTTTCTCACTTTAAAAAATAAAAAATAGCCTGGCAAATTGATAATGTATCCATATCAAGTCCTGTTTAAAACTATAAGTATGAACATCAATGATATCGTAAATTAGTTCGTAGAATCGTCAAGCGATCGCGTACGCGATCGCGTTCGAAGCGATGAATAGACATCTTGAAAATACTTTAATAACTTTTATATTAGCAGTAATTCTTTCACCTCAAATGTGTTCGGTATCAACATCACCAGCAATAATGTTGTCATAAACTGAAAACATCTTCCAACAATAATTGGGACATTTTATTGTGTATAAATATTACTTTATGGTGTATTTATTATGTGACTCCTGTCGTTTTGGCGGTAAATTAGATTTTCGCAGTTTCTAACCATTGAGGGAAAGTGGTTTTGGGAATTAGAAGTCTGTTGGATGTATTTGTATTCCCTGTTGACTGTTGATTTAGTGGACGATTACCGGGCCATTCGGTCATCTTAGAAGTTAAACTCTTTGGTGGAAAAAACTAAAAGAAGATATGCGAATTGAAATTATTTTACAGAAGATGATTGTTTGATTGTTGTCACAGTAGGTTGCTATGAAGTTAGGTTGGTATTGCTATTTCTACAGTTTTGCTTGAGTTGAATGAACGCTGTAAAAAAAAACATTATTGCCTAATAAACCTTATTCTTGCATTAATACCTCTATATAGTCTCTTGCAAGTCTTAAACAGACGTGGTCACCCTCAGTATCTTGTTTATTTCGGTCCATCATCTTTTGTCTTGCGACTCTTAAGTTACACAACTGAATTCCGCGGTAGGGTTCTATTAATGGTCTTCATTCAGTCCACTAAAAGTCTTCTAAGTTGTCGCTTGCGCAACTTTCCTTGTTCCAACGACTTTTTCCATCATAATAAATTGACGAAGTTTCCGACTATCATTGCGCTGAACACGGCAGATAACCGCCTGAAAGCTAGCTCATTAATATTAATTATATTTGTAGTACCAGTAGTTAGTAGATTTTATTAGTAAGATTAATGCTATGATCTGATAGGAAATAATCTAGGTTACGGCCTTTAAAACAGCGGGAAGAAACAGTGTAATGCCGTGCCACAGTTACCTACAACGATAGTCGTGAAGCAAAACTAAATTTTTATGTTAGAACTTGCTAACGGTCGATTTAAAATAATCTTCTTCCTATAGAAAATTGTATCATAAAAAGAATAATCGTTCATGAAAGACTTCTTTCAATGTGTTCGTAACTGTATTTTTAACATAATGGGGTTAATTTTCTACGTAAATGTGGCATTATGCTTTCGTTTTAGGGTATAAAATACATTGTGTTTAAGTAGTAACTTTTATACCTTAAGCGTTAGAAAAGCTCGCTAGTTTTGAAGCTCAACTGTAAAATGAAATTGCGAGGACGCAGCTTCAAGATTTATGTAAGTAAGTATTTGTTTGAAAGTTGTAATGTAAAGTTTTACACTTAAATAGATAGCTAGATAGTCACACAAGACGAATATTTAGAGATAATGTGCTTCGTCATTGGCATATTATCATATCTGTCGGTTTCTTTCTTTATGGTGTAGTTAGGGCTTTTTTTGCTAATGGGAAAACCTTCAATAACTTCCCCGCTCTGGGCGGAGTGCGGGGAGTGTTTTAACACTCCCAAGTTCACAAGTCTGCTTGTACTGACTAAAACCCACCCATGTCCCTTCTTTTGCCCTTTATGTTCCGTGGCTGCGGTGTCCCTTTCGAACACGCTATCGTTTCTGTATGCGAGTTTAGATGTTTGTAAACTCACCCACGATGCAGGAGAAATCCTAGTGTGGAACAACCTTTAAAAAAAAACAATAAAAAATAAACTAACAAATAAAAGACTATAAAAGGGCATAAAAACTCGTCCTTAACACTGACAGCTAGTCATAGATACGTGTTATGTGCATACCTACTAAGTATTAATATAGACAAGAAATGAAGAATATTCCACTGAGGCAGTACGTAGAACCTATTAACAGGGAGAGTATAATTAGAACTGTAAAGTATTCTCCCCGCAAGACTTTGTAGCATCCAGTTATCTTGCTTATTCATGACGCCAGTTTATTCCTTATTAATGTGGGTACTGCTAAATAATGTAACAAATCTCCGATTATCTCCGGCGGAAAGTTATACCAACTTGTTTTTATTTCTGCGCATGTAAGCCTGAGATTCGGAGCATCCAGTATTTATTGTAAGGCTCCTAAGATTCTTTGTGTAGCCCGCCTTGTTTTATATTTGTAGTTTTCTAAATAAATGCGTCAAAAAACTTCATGATGAAAAAGGTACCTGCCGTTGCCATCTTGTCCATGGTTTACATACGCTACTCAGAAGACTGCAACTTTCAGTTAAACGTTTTTCAGTGTCATAAATGTGACTAACGGTATGATATAGTGCAGTCTAACTTTTAATTTTTATAATTATGTACCTTTCGCCCGCGACTTCGTCCGCGTGGCATAGTTGGTTAACGCTAACTTTAACTTGCGTGATGATCGAAAAAAAAAATTCTTTCTCTCCCCTCTTTCTCCCCCTTTTCTCACTTTAAAAAAAAACATATGTCCTTCTCCAGGGTCCCACTACCTCTGTTACAAAATTCATCAAAATCGGTTGAGCCATTTAGGCGTGAAAACGTAACAAACAATCAAACAAATTCACTTTCGCTTTTATAAATATTAGTAAGGATTATTATCGCCTGCTTTATTAAAAATGACGTCACGTTAATTAACTTTTAAACTTTTTTAACTACGGTTTTTAGGTCAGCTTTAAAAAGCCGTTAAAATTTTATCTGAAGCAAAAAGATAATGGTAAACATTAAAATGTGAACATAAAGGGCAAAAGAAAACCATGGGTGGGTTTTTACCATCGGTAAAAAAATTAAAAAGGCATTAAAATGTATGGTGAAACATTTATTGGTAACAGGGCAAGGCTAGGAACTGTCACCCACCGATATAGATTGACAAGCGTTGACCTACCACACAAATACGAGGAGTATAAATCTTTTTTTAGTTCTACCATTTCTAGACATTCTAGGAGAAGTCTGGGTATTTAAGGTCATAACATAAATCAGTCTACGTTTGACTCAGCCGCGTACAATGTAGGCATGTAAACAGTTTCGCTTGCCATTATACCAGAGAGTAATACAAGGTACAATAAAGATAATATACAGAATAGACAAGAAATAATTTAACATTCCCTCTTTTCCGTAACAAATTAATGTATAAAAATAACGAGTCTCAGTGTAGGTAATGGCAGTTTACCTTGTGACAAATACTCTAAGGATTTGCAACCCACACTCGTGTTCCAGCTTAAGATGTTCTGTGCCCTCGCCCTTTGATGATACGGATTCGTATGATAAATATTTAACTGTAAATCTTGTAGCTACTTAGATTTTATGGTTATGGGGAAAGTTTGTCCTTGAACATTGACCACGTAAAAGTATTTGTTAATAAGAAAGAAAATAAATAGATACTCATTTTATCGCTTAGTACTTAAACGTCTATAAACAATAGACCTATTTTTCACCTAAAAATGTTTGGTCCTTCGAGCCGATTGATCAGATATTTTATCTATAATGTTAAAAGTGTAAGTAAGAATACTGGGTGTATACGTGGCCATATTACAATTATCAAAAGCACAAAAATAATCCGTTTGGTCATGACCTTTATGCGAACAAATTGCGGATATAATTTAAGACACTAAATTATAATAACCGGAATGGTTATCCTCGTAAAAAAATGAATTGTTTCCCACCGCCCCCGGGGAGATTTAGATGTGAATACGTCTAAACAATCCCTTTTCATGGCAGTTGAAAATTCGTCAGTAATTTCCTCCGGGAAGCCTATTATAATACTTATCAAACTGTTCTTTACTTGTTATATTTTTCATACTTAAGAAGCAAGTAAATAAAGATTTAGTACAGAAATCTTGGATGAGGAAACTCGTTACAAGATGTAATAAACTAGATTCATCTGGACACAGAAATTAAAAGAATTATTTTAGGAGCGACGAAACATTTTACAACTTCATAAAAATTGAAGGTGTTGCATTTAATAAGTATCTAGATTTACAGCACAAAGCTTCTTCTAGATTAGGAAAGTAACAGAACTAGGTTTTTTTTTGTAAAAAGAATAAAACATTTCCAAATGTTTAAAGACAAGACATGTAATGATTAGACGTATATATAAATAAATAAATATCTTGGGACAACTCACACACGGCTATCTGATCCCAAGCTAAGCAGAGCTTGTGTTATGGTAACCAGACAACTGATAGACATACTTATATAATTTATAAATACATACATATTATAGATAAATCACACCCAGACACAGAACAAACAATCATGCTCATCACACAAAGTTTGTCCTGGGTGGGAATCGAATTCACGACCTCCGGCTCAGCAGTCAGGGCCACTAACCATTAGACCAACAGGCCCGTCAACATTATAATACTATATAATGATTTATGATTAAATTAAATATCATATGATTTAATTTATTTAATTATGGCACTCTTACGACTTATTCACGGGGTAACAATCATACTTAGAATTTACAGTGATTTTTTCACTTACAGGTGTGCACAGCACTTAGTATAAAAAAGTATTTCCCTGCTTGCTCGTCTTCGTTGTACTAGCACTATCTTAACTAAGTGTCTTCACAGATTGACGGGAGTCTGCCATACTTCATTATTGGATGAAACTGCTCACAGAATAAGTCATGTTTGTTTTCTTACGCCAGTTATTAAGACCATTTTTAATAACACTATGGGCATAACTCGAAATAAATGTTATTAACTATCGAATTCATTTAAATAGTTCATGATTAAACTTTTGGTTATAAATTCAAACTTCAAACAACTCTATTAAAATTGAAATTATATTTTTATTTTTAAAAGGGCAGTCTGTTTCAGAAAGCTAATACTAGATTTATTAAACATACAAACTACCTCTACAATTCGATTAAGTCTTCCAGAAGAATACATGAATTACTAAAATGTATAAATAGAAAGTGACGGTTATAAAAACATTAGTACAAAAGGCCCCTTGTGGGTGTTGTGTGGGTGATCACAGTGGAGGTTAGAACCAGACCCCTCAGACGGGGGCGATTGAGCTCAACCCTTTGGATGCCGCCAAGTTTTTACAGCGTCCCAACTTTTTCCGAACAAATGACTTTTATTTGTGAAAATGAAAGGGCTCTAAGCCAGTAATGAAAGAGCTAAGAACGGATACGCTTAAAAGTTATTGTTATGAGAACGAGACAAAATATTTAAGGAAGATAAAGGGATGGGATTGCAATAAAGACTGCCGATTTCTCATTGTTCGAGCAAAAATATTTATCTTTTATTACACTAATATTAAGGCGAAAGTTTGTATGTGTGTATGTTTGTTACTCTTTTATGCTCAAACGGCTTAATAGATTCGGATGTATAGTTTGGTATCAATATAGATTATATTCTGGATTGAAACACAATGTAAAAAAGAACTTCAAAATCTGACTGTACATAACTGAGTAATTATTATAGTGCTGGAGAGCGTATTTATCAAGGAAGGCTATAGGCTTATATAACACCTCGTTTAAAACACTAAGGAACTGAGCAGCATGTGAAACCACCGAGCACAGCGTGTTTTTTATAAACATCATGTACAGACCTACATTTCGTTCTCATATCTCCTTACCCAGGTTTGCTGGCAAATAATCTTAAGAAATAAGCAGAACTTGCCATTTTTTTTTTGCGGATGGGAAATCATGAATACCACTAAAACCCATCCATGTTCCTTCTATTGGCCTTTATGTTCCGGGGCCGCGGTATCTCTTTCGAACAACCCGCAACCCTGGCAAATAAGCAGTATTTTTGCACTAAAATTTTTTCATGTGTTGTCTATTTTTTGTGCATAAATTGTGAAATAATAGAAATAGCGATTGTTTTGTTAACGCTAATCAATGACCAAGTTCAGAAAATAATCCTATGAATTCTAAGACTAATCTAGGCTTAACAAACAATGTGTTTAAAAAGTAAATGTTTCTGTACACACTCATAGATAAGTACAAATCCAATACAACATCTATCAGCCCTCGATCCCAATTTAACAGAGGGCGTTATCACTTGAGATATACGAATGGTCCCTCAGAAATACTCGCGATAAATTGGATGAGATGAGTGAAGGCGACAGAACGGCCTATAGTTTATTTACTATAGTAGTATAGTGTGACTGGGTAAACGAGGGACATAACTGAAATATGGTTAACTAGCTGCCCTCCGCGGACTTACTCGCGGTGTATTTGAGTTATTTGATCTTACCATAGGGTACCGAATTATTTTGGGATTAATATTTGCCTGTTCGTATGTATTAATTCAATATTTAAACTGTATAAAATTTTAACACAAAATTTTATCCAAATCCGTTCAGGCATTTGAGCGTAAAGGTAACAAGAAACACACAAACTTTCAAATTGATATTATTAGGGTGCTTATATTTTTTCAAATATGCTTAAAATTGAGATGAAAGGTGCGAAGGTCCACCGCGACCAGTTTTCATTTCATCTTCAACATTTCCACATTTCCACGTGGTTAATTCGCGTGAGATCACTTCTGTACAAGACAGAGGCAAATCTGTCTTAAAACTCGTGCACATATTCCTATTCTGAACCAAATTTGAAGATGAAAAGAAAACTGGTCGATCATACCTTCGCACTTTTTTCTTCGCACGATTCAGGTTTCCATTTCGAATCCTATTTTTACAATATCTGTACAAAAAATTTAAATGGACATCCTCCTTTATATTTTGTCCTTTGTTTAACCAGTCTGCTTGTACAACTATGCATACTTAGCACCTTATAGTCGGGACGAGGGATATCCTCTCTAAACACGATCGACTGAGAGCGGATTAAGAATCGCTCCTGCTTTTGAGGCTTAGTTAGAGGGCGATGTTTTGTGAAATTGTTGGACCGCTTCACTAAAAAGGACCAATTTTCAGCAAAGGGTTATGTGATTCAGGGAAATTGTTTCAAATTGGGATCTGTCAGGTGTGGTTTCACAAAGTTATTCGTACTAACTGAAACGGTTACTGGAACGAAATAACGTGTCTATATCAAACTCAATTCCAGTAACAAAACAGAGTTTAAGCGCGTTTCCTTTATTTTTATCTAAGAAAAAATATTTCTCCCATTCTTTTTTAATCCTCATGCAATCTGGGGAACACGTAGATTTTTTAGCTACAGTTATTTTCTCCTGCCAGGCGAAATGTCAGACTTTTACTGACTCAAACCTATATATGTTCATTCTTTTGCCCTTTATGCGGTATCTGTTTGGATAGTACTGTACTAGATACTACTGTCAGATGTTACAGCATCATATTCTTCGATTTCTGATAGTATTATTCGCACGAATATGCAAAACCACCTGCATTATATAAGACGTACAAACGAGTTCAAACTGAATTGAAACTATTCCGACAGTTTAGATATTCGGATTTAATGGTATACAAAGAATTATCTTTATACTATTAACTGCATCGGTTTTCTATGCAAACTTTGTTTACTGGGGTAATGAAGATTCAAAAGTCTTGTAACCAAGACATTGTTTCCCCTACCCATTAAGATCTTACAATTGCCTGCTTATCTCAATTACCCCGCTATGCAAACTCGGTTAATTTAAAAAAGAAACATTCTGCAACTCATTGTGTGAAGTAAATGAGAATGGAAAGAAAATATCTCGGACGCAATTGTGCATAGGACGTAGATAGCGAGTGAAAGTTATAGACGCTCTCAACAAACTCCGAAGTACTAATTAAAGTTTTAATTTCAACTGTCGAGTTAATTTATACTAATAGAATGTAAGTGAGGAATCTTAAGTTCAATATTCATTTTGTTACAAAGTGTTTGTGGAACAATGTTTGGTGTCTCGACAGAAATTGAAAAGCTAAGACATTTCCAGATGGTTGTCGAATCGGTGTACCATTTATAAGTAAACGCATCAGAAATCGATTTAGATAGTATTCCTCTATATTGTTGGATGTGCTCTTTAGTAAACACGTATTCGTTGTTGCGAGAGAAAATACAGCTATCCTTACATATATTATGTATGTTTATAACTAGTAAGAAGATTTTGTTGTAACTAATTTGTTTTTGTTAAATATGGCCTAAGGTTATTTGTACTAACTAAAGCTGTAACTGGAACGAATTAACGTGTCGAAATTAAACCCAATGCCAGTTAAAAAACATAGTTTAAGCGCGTTTCATCCTTTTTCTTATCTAAGAAGAATAGTCCCTCCCACTCTTAATCAATCGTTGTGCAACTGGGGCACACGTAGATTTTTTTTAGCTATGGTTATTTTCTCCTGCTCGGCGAAATAGGAGGGAGTGTCAGACTTTTACTGACACAAACCTATTCGTGTTCTTTCTTTTGCAATTAGTGTTCCAGGGCTACGGTATCGGCCCTCCCGATTTTGCTGACATATCTTTGAGGAGCGCATGACCTGGATCCGGGTTCACCCACCTAGTTCACATTATATGTCCTTACTTCTTTTACTTATCTATTGAAACGATCGAAATCGCTCGCTCTAGATAGTCAATAATAATATTATCAATATCCGTTACGAACAATGGAAACATTATCATATCGGCCTGCTATTTACCACAAACATAATCCTAGCCGAGATAAATGATTATACATAACATGAACTCTACGCTTAGCAACATAGAAACTGAATTACCGTTAGGAGTATGTCGTATTTCTGAATTTCGACGAGCAATTTTTTTTGCTCAACTTTATTTTTTGACAGCTCAACTTTGTAAACTTGCAGCAAACTTTTCCGCGACGCAAGTCTGTCGCAGATGTCAACTTGCGCAAACTCTACTTGTGGGATATGTGCACACAAAAGATGCTTTGTTATTACTCATTTTGAGACAAAATCCGTCAGTTGCATTTTATTGCACCTCTAGCAAAAGAGAGATTACACATATTGTTCAGAAACTAATGACAATGTTTCAGACATAATATTTTAGACTTGTAACGACTGTCAAAGATCTAAAAATGACAGCTTCAGCTCCAACGGCAACAGCTTAACGTCCTTTACGAGGCACAGAAGAGTCCGAGAGTCATCCGTATGTATAGGATGGTTACCCATCCACAGAACGACCACATCAAATGTCCTTTAACCTAGAAGATCGAGCCATAGGGCTTCTATTATAAAGCCCCAAGTCAACGATTAAAAACTTCGCACAGGAATCTCTATACATACAATTCTCTCGAGTGTATTCGTGATACCAAAAGTCGTTAGTGGTTAGTATCGTCCTCTTCACAATGCTGCGCGCCAACTACAATTCTACATGGATATTTATGTGTATAATATATATTAGTAAATCGTGGGCATTGCTCTGGGAAGCGGAACGTATTAATATAGTATGTATGGGCTATTAGCTGTCAACCTGTCGTAATATCTCTTTTGTTTCTGTTATGTGGGTGGGCGGGGCGACACATTTGTACTTTCTGATTTTTTGTAGGAGAACCTTAGTGAATGAATATTTTGTTGTAGTTGGAAAAATAACTATAAATAAACATATTATTAATATGGTCTGAATCAAAAATTGCTGCTGCAAGTATTTAGGTATTTATTGGAAAACTGGACAGCAGCCTGAAAGAACGGAGGTCCGAAAGAATGTCAGTTATAATGACGCTTAATTTCAGGAAAAATCGTAAATAAATATGTATGTACCTCTCTATGTTATTATCTGATGATGAACACAGTTTTGACTACTACATACCTATTTCAAACCAACACGTCATTAACCCCACATGTGACTACTGGAACTGACAGTAAGGAAAAATTCATAGCTTCTCAAAACCTTACACAACGCGGGCCCAATCCGCCAATTTTCTCGTATCAAATGTGAAAAGTAGCCCCGAACGATTAAGGAGCGTAGCTGACCCTCGTTACTTTGAGGATACAACTCTATCAGCAGTCCACCGTTGGGAATAGTGTAGTATTGCCCAGTGTGCTCTGATCGACGCGATAAAATTGATTGTCGCTGAGCGCGAGTGAGTTACGACCGTATGTTGCTGTTGAGCTTTTTAGATTGAGATTGAATGAGAAGTCATGTACGTGATGTAAGTTATGTTAAAAGGCCAAGTTGTGTTCAAGGCCCTTTGAAAGGCCAGGTAGGAATGCTACACTGGTACAGATTAAAAAAAAATAAACGTGGCCTCAAGCATGGCCGCTAGGGCACGCCACAATATGATATGTCGTCTCGTTGTGGAGTGACTGGAGAGTCGCCACGGTATCTTCACCCACCGACTGACACAGGTCCTCACCGGTCACGGTAGTAAACACTCCAGGCGTTTCCTCCCGCCTGATTATATGTCACCATTATGACGATCGCCCGGAGGACACGCTAGAGCACAATGTGGCGGTCTGCCCTGCTTCGGCGGAGCACCGCATTGTCATCGTAAAGGCGATTGGCAGCGCGAATTCTCGTATCCGGCTTTGGTTCCGGACTCGGTCTGGAGCGAATGGGAATAGGAACCGGTCATCTCCTTCTGCGAAACAGTTATACTAGTGAAGTAGCTGGCTCGACGTTTGATGGAGAGAACCTCAAACCAAACCAGTTACCGTGGGATACGCTCCGAGCGTCGGTTGCCGCGAGACGACTGCCGGCCCCCGTAAACGAGGGTCGGTCGCATCTTTTAAGTGCATTTCCAAATTCAATGGATCCTTGGACTCAATCATCAATTATCGACGGATTGAAATAAAACTCTGAAATGAAATTTCACTTCCGCAAAAAAATATTTGATGACAAAGTTTCAAAAACAACTTTTCACTCAATCTTCTTAAGGGAAATTGGCGGAAAATCGATCACAAGATATTATATTGCAAGAGTTTCCATTTTCCTAAATATTTGCATTTTTCTGAGTGTGTTTGAATAGCTATCAATTTCGAAGGCGACGTTTAAAAGGAAATTAAGAAGAATAGAATAGCAGAAATTCCTAAATATGTCATCGGCATCTATCATGGTGCGAGAGAAAGATAATTATTTCGCGCATTCCAATCTTAATCCAGAGAAATGGATTTCAGTTGGTTTCGTTCAGTCGATAAATTCTACGTAGTTATGCGTACCGAATTAAACTTATTTTTAATCATGAAAATTTCTCGAAGAATTTCCCTAATTACATTTTATTAAATTGGGCGTAAAATGAGAACGTTATAAGATTTGTTTTAATGTCGATTTTTTTCATAAGTTACGTGAGCCCGGATTTATTTATATTA
The DNA here is from genome assembly GCA_958449745.1 of Ochropleura leucogaster. NCBI lineage: Eukaryota > Metazoa > Arthropoda > Insecta > Lepidoptera > Noctuidae > Ochropleura > Ochropleura leucogaster. The sequence goes on along the minus strand of OY288222.1, from coordinate 8,392,760 downwards.
CAAACTAGTTAGCGCCCGCTGCTTCACCCGCGTAGTGATCGAAAAAATGTATCCTCTGAGTTATTTCAGACTATAATCTAACTCTGTGCCAAATTTCATCAAGATCTGTTTAGCCGTTTTGACGTGAAAGAGTAACAAACATCCATACATCCATCCTCACAAACATTCGCATTTATAATATTAAATTACAAACTAGCTGGCCTGCGCGGTTTCACCCACGTCTTTGGTTACTGCCTCGCTCCCGTAGGTAGTAGCGAGATGTTTTATAGTCTATGTTCCACAGTGATAATGTAGCTTTCTAACGGCAACAGAATTGTTGAAATCTGTCTAGTAGTTTCTGTGTTTATTCGTTACATACAGTAATACAATACAAATATATCCTTTTTTATAATATATATATCCTTTTTTATATAGTGTAAATTTAACCTCTGTTTGGCAAATATAACTTAACGCACATTTTACATGAGAATTTGTCACGTTAGGACGAATAGGAATAAATTTCTGATAACCTGTGAGTAAGATCACTCATTTACCATCTTCTAAAATTTCTAAAGTCACCTCATAATTGTTGTTATATGTATGACGACGTGGTATAACAAAGTTCATAATGGTAAGTCCTCAGGAGCAGCTCTCGTCTCCGGGATTAGGGAAGCGCCGTTACACCGCGCTCCAACTTTTAATCCCACACATGAGGGCGACAGTACTTTACATCGATTTTTAGTGACGTGAAGTCTGAAAGACTTCTTCTCGTCGTATTGGAATCTTAGACTGAGGTGGTTTGACTTTCAGTTCATAGACAACATAATAAAAAGTTTTGTTGGCAACGTTGAAAATCATCTTTACGTGGTATATCTTTGGAATATGAAAACCAAACTTCAACAATAAAAATTCTAGTGAGTCATAGTTTATAGTGACACTCGGGATTTCTCCTGTATAGTGGATGCATTTAGAAACGTTTAAACGGTCACCCAAATATTTGTTCTATGCTGGGATCAAACCCGCGGTACGCGGTATATTTTCATCACCAAGAGTGTCATGACCATCACAAATAAAGATATTTAAAGAATATACAACTTCAGTCAGTTTTGTAATATCATAAATTCTTTTCACATTCAATAAACCGAGTTACGATAAGTTTTATTTATCCGTGTCACATCACTAAAATAATATTATGCCAAAGAAATATGAAACGAAATTATTTGCAAAAATTATGTTGAAATCCGATTTGCGAACCGAGAAAGCGGGTTATGCGTCGAATTTGGCTAAATTATTATTTATGATATTTCAGACATGCGCTGGAAACAGACTTATATTATTATAGCCGAGTTATTATGAACAAAGGAAAATATTTATGTGTTGAATCGGAAAACATGTCTGTGTTTTTAGAATTACGTTCATATAAAGATAGACGTTTTTACTTTTATGAGCTTCACCTGTAACTTTAAAAAGAATTTTAGAAGCTGAAACACCCACTTCTCTGAGTAATTAAGTTAAAAAAATCACACGAGTTTAGTTAGGATGACAATCAAATGCATGGTAAGTGATGTCATTTTAAATCCAATATGGCGGACTTTTAAAGATGGCGGACTAGTTAATTTACGTGTTCCTATGATATGGGTATCAAAATATGAAAGGGCTTGCTGAGAATAATACCAGAAATAAATACACGTCACTAAAAAGCTTGTCTTTTAATTTTTTAACTATATATCATTTTCGTATTACTAGATTATTTCCAACGTGGCATGATTGTGTTCCAAATAAATCAAAGATAAATAAATATAACACCGTACCTACAGCTAAATTAACAGGAAGCTCCTGTGAATTGAACACGCCCGCATTTTTGTACTAAATAGGCTTGCGTCTGGCCCCAACTTGTCTGGTGTAAAGCGGTGATGCGTTCGTGGAACACGCTTGCCTAGAAATATTCATTCGAAATTTGAAGAGATCGACATTATAATTTAAAAAAAAAATACGATTACAAAGTACTTTTTTTACGGATGGCAAATCAAACCTACCCATGTTCCTCCTTTTGCCTCCTTTTGTATCAGACATATTTCGTTGTAACAAATTAGGTATGCGGTGTCGAAATAATCGAGGTCGCCGTTTAGCAGAAACTGTATCGTTGAAAACCCACAATTATCCGAAGGGACATCGAGAATGTAATAAAATGGACAGTAACCCGGGAGAATCTCGACTACTCCTTGGGAGATAATAATATTACACAGTTATTGCAACGATATACGTTGAGATACTTTTATTATTATTCTATTTCGAGTTTCTTCTCAAATGAAGATTGGTTCGTAATCTCCAACGGACAGATTCAAGACAATTGGGGAATGAGGATAAATATATGTAAGTATATTGGGAATTGTTATTTTAATGTTAATTGTAGTTTTAAGTGGGCCTACTCTTGATTTTAATCTTGTCCTGAGGTCGTTGGTCGATGATAAGACGAGCTCGTCCAAAAGAAGTCTATTAACGACCCGGATTGTATGAATTCGGGAACACAGACGCAAGCAAGGACATTCACTTCTTGGCTGTGAGCATACTAGAGGATATAGTGAAGCGCTTGAATGTGTGGAATATCGACAAGGTATGGCTAAGAACTCCCAGTACGTCTGGACGATGGAAGAAGGGAGTCCACAATTCAGCCAACAAATACATGGTGTATATCCTGCTGCGTTTTATGAGTTAAATAATTATCTATTTCTTAAATGTTTGGCAGACACAGTACAAACTGTTTAGTCGAACAATGCTTGACGTTAATTAGAAAATGTTCCATTCTTCACCCTTTTATTATAATTTTTATTTGTAAAAATCCTGCTATTTTCAAATTGTGGAAAAAACTGCAACTTTCTAAACAACGTATCGGGTATCCGTCAATGTTTAGATCTCGGCATCTCGCACAAGATAAATGATTGTGTATCCAAAGTGTAACAGTGTAAGACTCCAGAGGGGCCTGCCACTGCCTGCCGCGGTTGTGAGTTGTTTGAAAGAAATACTGCGGCCCCAGATCATATAGGGCAAACGAAGGAACATGGATGTTAAAAATAGAGGGGATGGGGGGTGTTTCTGATGATTTCTCATCCGAAAAAAAGGTTATACTCCAAACACATGAACATAACTCTGTTTACTAAGCCCCTCTCCTTTTACTAGGTACATAGTTTTTCATAGCCAGGCTTCTCCGTTCTAAGACTTTAATGGGCTATTATGAGCCATAATGCTGCTCTAAATTGACGGCATACGTGTAAAACGGCTCGACGAAGACTTACTTACGTTTATCGCGCGTCTCCATTATTTCCTTGTCGAATAAACGCAAAGTCACCTGGCGGCCATTAAAATTTCCTTTCATGGTCTTAAGGACGCCTTGTAAGCGCTGAGTTTACGTGGTTCAGTAATATTTGAGGAGTTTTAGTAAGTATATTTTTATATGATGTTACATGCGGTATGAGGGTCGTACTGTGTTGTGAATAATTGAGGCATGTTTGAGTCCGCGATTAAAATCAACTATCTGAATTTCTTAATTCAAACCATCTTTTGGGGTTCTAATAGATTCGTTATAAGAAGTTATCAGTTACTTTCATTTTTTTCTTTATTAGTTTAGAGACGTTACAAAGGCATGTCAGCCTCATGATACCCTAATCTAATTAACTATTTTAATAAACCTTAAATAACTATTACATTATTGTTAGAAATTCTTGCTTTAATAAGACATTTTGGAATCATCGGATATCTATTTAAAAATGTTAGTAGGGAACGTTATTTATTTTGACGTTTACCTACTACAAACGGATCTGTTATAACTGCAGTTTTTATTATTAATGAAAAAAAGTTTTGTAATAAAAAATAGTGTATCGTGAGTGACATTAGATTTATTTATAGACATAATTGTAATGGATTGACTCAATATTTTAAATTATTTTATTTTTATTTCAATTTTATAAATTGTTTGTGCATAAGGCAATTCTGTTTGTGCCTATTATTATATATTTATGTAATTAGCTATGCCCAACGGTGTCGTCCCCGGCTAAATTTAAAATAAAATAGATTAAGGCCGATTCTCAGACCTACTGAATATATATTATATAACACGAGAATTTTATGTATAAAAAGATGTTCAACACAACGTTGTTTATTATTATGAATAAATAAATGTTGATAAAGATGATGAAATAGAAGTAGACCCATTATCGACAATATTCAAAATCTGGTCTCAATTTCTGACCTTCTACAACTTTTTCCCAGGGATACTGTAATAAAAATGAGTTGCCCCATTGATTACATTCTCTCATTCAAAATTATTCACCGTCCCCATAACACGAACCTGGCAATCGGCAAAAAACAGTGAAATAAAACTCATGCATGACGGTAGACGTTTTTGCCGATTTCAGTTGCCGGTCGAACGAACGAAATGGCGCATTTCGTTTATCAGATTTCGCTTGTAGCCTGAGAGCGTGTGTTTTTCATTGGCCCACAGCCACACTGGGCCACGCTGGCCCACGGCTCGCCATGAATCTATAATAATATTAGAAAGAGGTAAAGTTTGTTTGTGTGTCAGTTTGGAAGTAGGGCGTAATCTTCGGAACTAATACTAATAAATCTGTTATTTAATTGAATTTACTTTCAGTACTTTCATGAGTTTTGTACAGTCAGTGAAAGATCTAGTTGTTTTTATAAAACTAAAAGTTATTTTTTTAACTTTTTTTTTTCTATCACATAATGTTAACTATATACGAAAATCTTCATGGATTTTCCTATCTCTTTTGCTGACTATATTTTTCAATGCATCTATCAACACATCGCTCTATCGCATACTAAAAAAAAATCGCAGTTTCAGTTAGTTGAAATGCCTGATAAACGGTGTGTGATGGGTAACACCCTGTATTTAAATTGTACCATTCGAATAAAATCCAACTATAACGGGACTGAAGCCGCGAGCAAAAACTAGTTGCCAATAAAGTGTCCGAGGCGAAGGCCCCGCCAAATGTCGCTTGCAGACAATTCTAAAATTGTGCCCCTATCTAATATCGGAAAATATTGAAGTTATGATTGTTGTGTACTGTACTACTGACTGTTATTGTATGGGTGTGTCCGGAGTTTTTGTATTGTTGGGCTGTGAAAAAACGGGTTTGTTGAGTTGTTAGTATTGGTGGAAATGTTTTGGTATACCAATTTTACTGTGAAATATATTATTATGATAGACATTCGCTCCATGACATCCTTACTATAATATTATAAAATCAAAAGTGAGTTTATTTGTTTGTAACTTCTTCACGCCTAAATAGCCAAACCGATTTTGATGAATTTTGGTACAGAGATAGTTAAGACTCTGGAGACGGATATAGGCTAAAAAAGGGACAAAGGGGTCTCCCCCTTTTGTCACTTTTTTTCTTTTCTTTTCTTGAAGAGGGAAGAAAAGAGGAGAGAAAGATAATTTTTCGATCATCACGCGGGTTAAGGTTAGCGTCAGCCCAAAGTAACTATGCCACGCAGATGGAAGCTAGTGATTATATAAATTTAAATTGATTAATTGTTCAATCATATAACTATAATGATTTGAGGTTTACACGATAAGGCTACATATTCACTTATGTTTTTTTACTATTTTCCTCTAAGCCACGTGTTGTCTCATCCCGGAAGGAACCAAAGGAAATAAATTAAATATGTTACAATCATAATCAATATCACAATACATAAATACATTCTTATTCCGTCCCATCCCTGCTTACCAACACGTGGTATGAATGTTAACTAGGTCTTATAACCACCTTATTATATTATTATGACGGAACAAACAATTTACTCTGGACAGAGAAATGTTAATTGGTTTAGTAACACTTTTTTGACAGTCGCCCGAACGTTTGAAAACCATTCTAACTATATGACTAGCTATTACTAGGAATGTAACTAGGAATGTTTGACGGGCCTGTTGGTCTAGTGGTTAGTGACCCTGACTGCTGAGCCGGAGGTCGTGGGTTCGATTCCCACCCAGCTTTGTGTGATGAGCATGATTGTTTGTTCTGTGTCTGGGTGTGATTTATCTATAATATGTATGTATTTATAAATTATATAAGTATGTATATCAGTTGTCTGGTTACCATAACACAAGCTCTGCTTAGCTTGGGATCAGATAGCCGTGTGTGAGTTGTAAAAAAAAAAACTGGTTTAATCCAGATAGTACTGCTATCATTAAGTATCAACCATCTGGGTTGCGGAGATCAGATAGGCAGTCGTTCCATGAAAATACTGGTATTCAACTGCATCGATGCGGACTGGACGGCTACGATAATCTGTATAGAAAACCTTTTAATATCAAAACTTGATTTAAAGATAACATAACAGTATTTAGGTGCTTTCTTACCTTTAAAAACAAAATGCCTCATATTTTTTTAAGAAATAAGATTTTTTAAAATATTATTAAAAACATTTTTTTTTTATATAAATTTACTCATGGTAAAGGAGAATGACCACGACAATATGGACCTCGGTACAGAGTTGCGTCAATTCCAAAGTTGTTTAGATGGATTATAAATTAACCAAATAACCATCTACAATTGCCTTTTTGGAATCAAAACCCGCGTTTCCAAGTTTTTTTAGAAAACGTAACTTAACCTCAAAATAGAAATCGTCGTGTATAGAGGTAAGTTTATAGGTAGGTCGTTGTTTCGAGAGCAGATTTATTAGCATATCTGATGGTATGGAGACTTAAATAAATCAGTACCTATTTTTAACCTACATTTTTTTTTGTTGAACCAAGCATCAACAAAAAAAAACACTGTAATATTTAAATCACAATGAACAAACTTAGCATGCACCACGCGCGCAATTCGGCTGTCCAAAATCAAAACCTAGCAAGTACATCTGAGTTAATTTTACAGGAGCAGACATGAAACATTTTCAGCTGCCATTTAGAATATAATTCCTTTTTTAAATATATAATTCCTTGTTTTCATGGCAATAATTATGATTTGTTTTATTTTACGAAATAGATAAATTAAATGAAAATGCATTTGGACAAGTTTTATGTGCCTTACTAATGACTTCTTTGGATACTTCAAGATATGTATGATACTAAACCAATAGCAAAAACCTAGTTAGATCTCTACCTAGGTTTGTTAATTGGTTTCTCTAAACATCAGTTTTTGGATCTAACATTGAAAACCTAGCAAAAACACTTACTAGGTTTTTGAATTGGATTTTTTATTATTTTTAATACCTTATGTCGTATTTCAACCTAGTAAGTAGCATAATTATAGTAAAAAAAAAGTTGACTTAATATAATGTTTGATAATCGTGTTCAACACTTCAGTGATATTGTAAATCAAAAACCTAGTAAGGGACAATTCCAACTTCAAAAACTTAGTAAAAAGACTAATTTCAAATTCAAAACCCTAGTAAGTCCATTCACAAATTCAAAAACCTAGCATGTACCGTACTTAATAGGGTTTTTGTATTTGGAAATGTTACTTACTAGCTTTTTCACTTTGTAAACACCGAGTACGAAGTGCACTTGCTAGGTTCATACATGTTTATATCTCCGATTCTATTTAAGATAGAAATACAGTTGTTTTTGGTATAGACGCAGCAAAAAATTTTGGGAATATTGGTTAAAGAAAACGTGTTTCATCAAAAATGTCCCTTGCTAGGTTTTGATTTTGGACAGCCGAATTGTCATTGGCCTTTTTGACAATGACAAATTCAATTTGACACCAACACAAATGTTGCCACTTTAGATTTTAAAATAAAATCGATTACTCGAATTACACTCGAACACTCGACACATAATTATTTCAAATGACTTATTTAGTTCTATAATCATTAATTTATTAAAAAGGTTCGATTTATATTAAACCGAAGCAAGATGATTTAAAAAAATCTATGCAATCATTCATATGTATCGTTAGCCAACAAAGTGAAATTGCTTTAAAAAGTTTTGAAATATTAATACGACTACATGTATGAAATACTAATTACTTCACACCACAGTAGTATCATCTCGCTTTATTATTTATAAAAACCCCGCGATTTACCTTTCCAATGACTTTACATTTATATTAATTTGTAATCGTATACAAAAAAAAATCGATTAGAGTTGTCAATATATTTACTTATTTTGATTATGGCAACACATTAACGTAAGAATAGCCGGCAGTGGGTAATTCATTTTATCAAAACAATTTCATAACTTATTAAGTTTACAAATAAACCCCTATACAAAATTGGGATTCTAATTGCAGAATGTCTACAAAAATAAAGAAAATAATTTTAATACAATTTTTATCTTGATGCATGAGAAAAACCAGTACCGTTGATGGTCATGATCCTTTCCCATCTTTAATGTCATAAATAATGTTAATGACCATATCAGTTTAAATACTAACGAGCTACTTTAACGTACGGCCTTCATTTGTTAACATCCTCCCAAGAAAGCAAGTTTACTCGAACTCACGACATTGTAATAAATTGCAAATGAAAACTGTGGGCGTTAGAAAAACTTCCTTAGGCTTCAGAATATTAATAACTTTACAAATGACTAGATACACGTGTCGACTAATAACTTTATTATTCAATCTCTATATGTATAGTTCAAATCGCTCTGGGGTTAAAAAACCAATTGGAAAACAATCGCCAAAACACAAATGTCTGTAATCCTTACTATTATTATAAAAGAGAAAGTGAGTTTGTTTGTTATGTCTTCTCGCCTAAATGGCCAAGTGTAGTGGTACAGAGATAGTATGAGACGAACATAGGCTTAAAAGTGAGAAAAGGGGGAAAAAGAGGAAAGATAGTTTTTTTCGATCATCACGCAGGTTAAAGTTAGCGCTAGCACAAAGCAACTATGCAATGCGGACGAAGTCGCGGGCGGAATTTAGTAAAATATAATCCGATAGTTTCTAAATATTACGTTTCGGCCAGGTGCGTGGTACTCGCTACCAGAGTGCGTATATAAACGTAGACGAGGTAAAATGGGTATGTAAGGATCGCAGCACGCAGCGTCCTGTGGTTTCTGTCAACCCTCTTCGGAGAATGCGTGAGCGTGTATGTATGTAGTTTCGGAATTTGTGAGGCTAGAAAGATTACATATGAGCATCTAGTCCAGTGATGAAATAAGAGGCAACTTTCATGTTTCTAAAATTGGATACTACACGTGTAGATCGCATATTATGTCATGCTGTTAGCACCTTTTGTGTATGCTCATCTTTTAGGCTTTAGACAGCTCGAACCAGAAATAGTTCTTATGACTTAGAGGTTATGTTAAAAAAAAAATGTTTTCGTTTTGCTCTGACATATTTAACCTGGTGTCAGAGTTTTAATGCGTGTGGACCTCTGGCTTGGCTTTATATGCAGTTGAGAAATTCAAAAATTCTCACAATTTTGGTTTCCTCAGGATGTTTTCCTTCATCTAAATAAGTGATATGTTTACAATACACACATGAATCTGAAAATCAGAGCTATGTGTCTTGGGTTTGAACTCAAGACTCATGACTTGGCAGTTCGACGGTTACACCACTAGATCACTACAAGGATATCAATGAGTACACATAATGAATTTTAGTTTCAAATTACTTAAGATTTAAAATTTATTTTCAGCACCTAAAGGACCTCATCTGCTCAGGCGCTGGAGAAGCTGGTGAGTTGCTCCTGAGGGAGCTTACGGCTCTGATTAACCTCATGCTCTCCGGCAAGGTGAACGAGGCCGTCATCGACGTTTTGTATGGTGCAAATTTATGCGCCCTACATAAAAGAGATGGCGGCATACGCCCCATTGCTGTGGGTTCTACTTATCGCCGTATGGCAGCCAAGATATGTTCAAAATTTTATGGTGAGGTTGTTTCGGAAAAATTTCAGCCCCTGCAGCTAGGTTACGGGTCCAAAGGGGGCTGTGAGGCTGCCGTACACGCTTTATCGACCTACCTAAATTCTGGTAAAGGTGAGGTCATCCTGAAGGTTGATATAAAGAATGCCTTCAATTCAGTTAATAGGGATACCTTGTTAACAGCAATTAAACAAGAATTACCCCAAATTTACAGTTTCCTTTGGCAATGTTACAGACACCCAACTAAATTATTATATCGGGACAACCTCTTAAAATCTGCTGTTGGCTGTCAACAAGGTGACCCACTTGGGCCAGTGATTTTTAGTTTAGCTATCCACCCAATCATTAGACGGCTAAATTCCAAATTTAACGTTTGGTACCTCGATGATGGAACCTTGGGCGGCGATGTAGATACAGTCTTAAGAGACCTAATTTATTTAAAAAAAGAACTTCATTCTATTGGCCTTGATCTCAATCTTTCCAAATGTGAATTATATTTAGCAGACAGCACCGACAAAGGACTGACTTTATCCAAATTCAACACAATAGCCCCTGACATCAAAATTATTGACAAAAGTTCTCTTCGTCTCCTTGGGTCTCCTATCTTCGAGAATTCCTTTCGAGATTTTATTGATGAAAAAATCCAAAAATTTAATGATGTCTCAGAAAGATTGCTCCAAATTAACATGCATTCGGCTATTACTATAATTCGTTACTGCTGTTTTGGCCCTAAATTAACATATTTCCTACGTGCTTCTCCATTATGGAAGCACACTAATCTTTTAGATAAAATGGATCAAATTATCAGACATACCTTATCTTTAATTTTAAATGTGGCTCTGGACGACCGAGCTTGGGCTCAAGCCACTCTTCCCATTCGTTTGGGAGGACTCGGCGTCCGCAAAATTTCTAGTATTAGTCTACCAGCTTTCTTATCCTCGGTCCACGGTACTGAGAAATTAATCAGGAATATCCTGGCTTCCACACTGATTGATTTTGATGTGCCATGCTTCTCCGAGGCTAAGGATGCTTGGAAAGTCGCTTGCCCGAACACTGAACAACCCGACAAACCATTTTCCCAGAGACAGTGGGACGAGCCGCTCTGCAGAGTAGTTCAGAATAATTTACTGAACACGTCTGCTACTACTGCTGAGCGTGCGCGCCTTTTGGCTGTGGGCAAGTGGGAGTCGGGTCTTTGGCTTCACGCACTACCATCGTCGAGCATAGGCACTTTGTTCGACGATACTACTTTCCGCCTCGCTGCTTCCTTACGTTTAGGTGCTCCTTGTTGTTCTCCTCATCGCTGTCATTGTGGTGAAGTAGTCAACAGCCTTGGACACCACGGCCTATCATGCAGCCGAAGTGCGGGCCGTTTTGCGCGGCACGCGAATATTAACGACATCATCCGTCGAGCTCTTGTCACCGTCGGCGTTCCAGCTGTTTTAGAACCCAATGGCTTGGCACGCGACGATGGCAAAAGACCGGACGGTATGTCTTTGTTTCCTTGGAAGTTGGGTAGGCCTTTAGTGTGGGACGCAACGTGCGTCGATACTCTTGCGCCATCCCATCTTCCTAGCTCTTCGTGCTGCGCTGGCGCTGCTGCTGCGGCTGCAGAGAACCTCAAGCGGCGTAAATATAGTAACCTTATTGGGAACTATATTTTCGAGCCGTTTGGGGTTGAAACTCTGGGACCGTGGGGTCCTTGTGCTCACAGCCTTTTTAAGGCTATATCAAAACGTTTGGTTGACACTTCCCATGACCCAAGGGCTGGCTTTTACTTTGGCCAGAGGCTTAGCGTTGCCATACAACGTGGCAACGCGGCCAGTCTCTTGGGGACATTGCCAACTGACAGCGTTGAGGACGAATTTTTTGACGCTATTTTTTAATTTCTTTATAAGTTTAGTTTAGTTTAATAATTTTAGTTTAATTTATAATTAGTTTAAACTATATTAAGTTAAAATAAATTATAAATAAATCGTCTTAAGATTTCCAAAATAACCTAACCTTTAGCTGACACGTGCCATCTAGTCGTTTGTAAAGTTACTAATGTTTTGGATCAAAAGAAATGGTTCCAACGCCCCCAGTTTGGCTGGCAGGCTGTGGGTTGTTCCAAAGAGATACCAAAGTTTTGTAATACAATGGGTTGAAGTGTCAGTGGGTGTAGTGTCAGCCGCCCACAGCAAGAAAAGTCATATGATGATTTCCAATACAAAAAAATCTTTTACCATGTTCCTTTCTTTTTTAAAAACGTTGCCCCACACTAGGTTTTCTCCTGTATCGTGGGTGTGTTTACAAACATTTAATCTCACATACACAAACAGGCAGACCCGTAACAACTATCTGCAGGTCATCAAACAAATATTTGTTCTGTGCGGGAATCGAACCCGCGACACGCAGCGCAGCAGTCAACCGCTCAGGCACTGCGCCAATCGTGTCATCAAAAGGTCGAAAATTCTCTACAGCTGCTATTTTCATATTATCTTTTATATTAAGTTTAACGATATTCATGAGCAAATTGCCTACATTAAAACCAAATAGGTTATCACGGATCATTTACTGGCTAATTTCGGTGAAAGGCAGAGCCCACCGAGAGTCAAGTGCCCTGAAAAAAAGTTTAATGAATCTTGAACGTAGTGTGGGGTGATTTAAGGTCCACGTAACCTATAACAAACGTAAAAGGTTAATTTCAAACCTTATTATATCGTAGGAATATATAAACCTGTATTACACCTACATAAGGATGATAAATACCAGTGAATATGACTTCTAGAATTATAAAAGTTTGTGTAGGCCAAAGTAATCCCACGCAGTTAGTGGTAATATTGTCTGACATTTAAAATTATTTTCAGAATCTGTAAGCCGAGACATGATTAGCCAGCTGGCAATCATGTAATTAAGATTAACGAAACTGAAAGACACTGGTTCTCCCCGTCATTGTGATATTTTTTTTCTGGAACTAACTTAAACTAAGTAATTATAATCTAACTAAAGCGTTTAGCAAGAAAGTATTTCTTGCGATAAGTTTTAGGTAACGGAGAAATCAGAGATAAAAGTGACAACTTATTAAGAAGTATGTATGACATGTATTTTTTAACCCCATGATCAACAATATTTACTCTATTGTAAAATGCATTTATCAGCACAATACCTACCGTTACGTACCGTTTTTTATTAAGTGGGTTAATCAGCAATACTTTTGTGTAAAGTTACTTAATTTGAAGTACAGAATGCTTTATGGGCGGCTTTGTGAGGGATCCGTTTACACCTTGGGCTCGAAAGTGAGTTTGTTTGTTACCTCTTCACGCTTTAATGGCTCAACCGATTGTGATGAATTTTGGTACATAGATAGTTGGGAACCAGGAGACGGACATAGGCTATTTTTTATTAAAAAAAACGTGGGATGTGAGGGAGAAAGCGGGAAGAAAAGGGAAAACTTAGCGTTACTATTACAAACCAATAAGGCGCAAGGAAAACTGTGTTACCCCAAATTTAACGCGGGCGAAGCCGCGGGCGAAAGCTAGTTCTCAATAAATTAAACAACAAATACCCAAAAAACTCCGAAAAATATTTCCGAATTTATTCCGAACAACTTTGTTGATACAACTGTCCCTGTTGACTGTTGACCAACGCCCGGTTCCAATAAGCAAAAAACAAGTCGTTTTGATTACGGATAGTAAGATTTTGACATAATATGTCTCATAGAACTTATGTCAAAATACTACTATCCGTTAACAAAACGAATCGTTTTTTTGTTTATTGGATCTAGGCGATAGTCAACTTCTTAAAATATGTTTCAAAAACAAACGAAATTATTGAAAAAATATTATTTAAACTTAAAGATTGTTCTAGTTTTTCACATATTTGATTAAATGTAAAGTTTTCCAAACAAATAATTGTCTGTAGACAACAGTCAACCAGACATGCCAGTATTGCAACAGAAAGCAATGCTCTTTTTTAAATAATCTCTCCAGCGATTTGTCAAAATATTCGAATTTCGAATAAAAGCCGATCTCCTGACCGTCGCTTCGGCATCGCGATGGGGCGACAATAAAAATATTCCGTTTCGAATTAACAACTTCGACAGTACAGCAGCACATTAAGGGTAGGTTCTTAAATCCGTCTAAAATTGACTGGCCGTAAATTTCAGTTAATGTCTGTCGAAACGATCCAACACAATACAAGAGAGATGTTTTCTCTAGGCGGATAGCTTTTTCCTTCGTAAAATGTTCAGTAAAGCAAAAAGTTTATGTCAGGCTGAATGGTAACACCCCTTAAACTGGTAGTTTGGAGCGTCTTATGTCGGCTAACGAGCTTCCTTAGGCTTCATAGTTGTTGACAATGTCAACATGGATGTCAAGTTATCTTGTTGGTTAAGTATAATGCTGTGTGTTAAAATGAAATACTTCCCATTTTTCCTGAGTTTAAGTTAACGAACTTATTATAAGTTTAGGCTTATTATTAAACATTCTATGTAATAATGCAGTTTATGAACCATATATGTGCCAAATGTTATCCATATCATTACAGTATTTCTTATGTTAAAGAGTCATCATCCTTATTTTAGTAAGGTTAAAATAAGCTATGGTGTGTAATCCCGAATCTCCTTACTATTAATTTTTATTTCAGGAGTTAATTAAGAATTTAAAGTAAAGATATTAAATAGAATTTCTATTAATTAATCAATGTAGGTGGTATCTATTATTGATCATAATTAATCTAACTCGACACAGTGATGGGTATCAATTATCGGCCGATTTAATTAACTTACGAAAATAATCGTTCATTTTGTTCGCATCTTGTGGGGTTTCATAAAGAAGAGCGGAGGTTTACTACCTACGCACAAATATTCTGTTTATTTTAAAACCTTTGTGTGAAGAGAAAAGTATTACTTATACGATTTCTAAAAGCGAGATCCTTTCTAATATTATAAAAGCGAAAGTGAGTTGGTTTGTTTGTTACTTCTTCACGCCTTAATAGTTTAACCGGTTTTGATGAATTTTGGTAGGTACAAAGATAGTTGGGACCCTGGAGACGGACATAGGTTAATTAAAAAAACTGGCCAAGAGCGTGTCGGGCCACGCTCAGTGTAGGGTTCCGTAGTTTCCCGTCCGTCACAATAAGTGTTCCCAGTTATGAGGCCAACCGAACAATTCGGTAATACCCGATCCAATGTAATAAGTACCTACAGCGCCATCTCTCGTCGTGTCATCAAGTTCAAAATGATTTTCATAGAAAGTCCTTATAAAGATCTACTTTTCAGATTTTTTTCATATTTTCTAAACTTATGGTTCAAAAGTTAGAGGGGGGGGGACACATTGTTTTTTACTTTTGGAGCGATTATTTCCGAAATTATTGATATTATCAAAAAATTATCTTAGTAAACCCCTATTCATTTTTAAATACCTTTCCAACAATATATCACACGTTAGGGTTGAAATTAAAAAAAAATCACTTCCCACTTTACATATAGGGTGGCTACCCTAATAAAACATTTTTTTCAAATTTTTATTTTACCTCTTTGTCGGCGTGATTGATATACATATTGGTACCAAATTTCAGCTTTCTAGTGCTAACGGTCACAGAGATTAAGCGAGGACGGACGGACGGACGGACGGACAGACAGACATGGCGAAACTATAAGGGTTCCTAGTTGACTACGGAACCCTAAAAAAAATAGGTAATAAGGGTAAACTTAGCTTTGTTATTACAATCAGTAAGGCGCAAGGGCAATAACTACAGGTGGCAGGTCAAATCAGGAAAGGGGAATCGTTACCCCAAATTTAACGCGAGGAAAGCCGCAGCTAAAAGCTAGTACTTTTATAAATCAAAAACGCATTAACATCTTGCCTCACATTGTATTTTTAACCAGAACATTCCGGCTCTCTTGATCACACAGGCCAGAACAAAGCCAACAAAAGAGGATGAGTTTTAAATCTTAGTTTTTCGACTGAAATATCCACTTTCAATTTTAACCTTTGTGGAAATAACGATACTGGTCTGACCACCAATCTTACCAAGGGGTATCGTATCACCCAGTGTTAACTGGGTTGTGGAGGTCAGATAGGCAGTCGCTCCATGTAAAATACTGATATTCAGCTGCATCTGGTTAGACTGGAAGCTGACCCCAACATAGTTGGGAAAAGGCTAGGCAGATGATGTGGAAATAACGATACTTTCAGATTTGGTCAAGAGCGATTTCAATAGAAATCAAACAAAAACAACTTGAAAAAAGAAAATGACAATAGTGGATTGAAAATTTCAATTAGACGACTCAAATACGGACAATAGAGAATGAAAGAATGAAAGGCTTGTCGAGAAAATGCAGCTGTAAAGAAATTCGTGGCTGTACCTCCTTTTTAGGTTATAAAACCTAATTTGAAAGTTTTCAATGTGGGTAGCTTATTATAAGGTTTTCATCTCGTATTTTATGGTACTTTTGAGTTAGGCTTTTGTGAAAAACTCTTCGTAAAAAAAAGACAAAAGGGGTTTTAGCCATTCTGTGAATGTTATATGATTATGGGCACATAAAAGTCTAAGCTCTTTTGTTTTTCATATGAAATCTGATTATACAATAGGCAGCTAGGATCGTTAGATTAGCTCACGCAACTGGCTGTTTTCTAAATGAAAAGAAAAGATTTTTAATTATATATTTTTTTTATTTACAGGTAATAAACAATGAAATATATCGGCCTATTTCATCTAATTGAATGGAATAAGTATGTCCTGTCAAAATATGGTGAGTTTGCAAATATTAAACCAGAACTAGTCCTACTTTTTCATTAAAATCATCCATTTCATTTTTTGAGGCTCAACTTCGACTCTTCAGAAATCCGTGGAGTATCTTCCTGCATTTTATGCGAAGCACAGTTTTTATTGCATTACTAATTAAGGAAAACTAATTACCGTCTTTATTACTTTCAAATTTTCATTTACTGAGGTGCAAGTTATGAATAATTCACGAATTAATGGTAGTTTTTCAGTTGGTAAAACGGGTAATGAATGAATTAAATGAGTTTTATATTAATACTTTTTTTTTGAGTACTGTTTAGACCATGTTGTGCCTACATAGCTTCACAGTATAACTTATTTACTTGGCAAGTAGTTAATAACAAATTCTGAATTTCATAAAACTTTGTTCTTTTAATTTCTAGACAGTCTGTGTCATTTCTAGCAAACACAAATTGATAGAATTGACATGATACTTTTGATTTTAGGGATTTCAGTCTCCAAATGAGACAAAGAGAAAATCACCCCAATGAAAACTCTTTGATGTAATTTTACGAATAAAATACTACTTTACATAATTGTAATAAATACATGAATCGGGCCACAAAGGGGAACATTTTGAACTTTCATTAGTAGGTAATTATTTTTTTTAAGAAAAGAAAAGTTAGTGAGTAGTATAATTAATTCAATATAATATAAAGAGATTAAATAAAAATGTTAGTGACGTGAAAAGCTAGCCGGGGTTACGACAGATGACCTTGGGTCGCTTTATTAATTTAGAGTAAGTGTTAATCGGCAAACCTAAATTAAAGTATACAAAAAGTCACACTGGCTGAATACTAAATTACATTAAAAATATAAAACATATTTAAAAATCTCTGAAAATTTTACATTTCGCGTTTTAATCACACAAAGAAATAAAAAAAAACATATTTTTAACAAACTAAAATTTCGTTATATTATTTTACATTTAATTTTTGAATAGATTTTATAATCAAACTGCTTCGTTGCTCTAGTTGCCGCAAGCAAGACTGCTAAGCATGAGGTCCTAGATTCGGACAAAGTGTTTTGGGTTTTTCCATCAAAAAATTTTCAGTAGCAGCCACGGAATCTGCTTGATGGCAAAAGGCATGCCCCCTTCTACATAAGACTACATATATCATTTATTATCTCATCACAAGTAAATGGTAGGATTAAACTACTTTATTATACTTTACTAGTATAATAAATAAACTAGATTTGCACGTTTATTGTAGCCTAAAAAATCGTACTTGTATATTCGATGTTATTGTATCTATATCCTGTACCTTTTATCTTGTAAGACGACGGAGACTAGTCTCCACGACACAAGGAATCCTAGTGTGGAGGTCAGTGATTTTGTATGTCAGTGTATTTCAGTTTTTGTAAAGCTCTCTTATATAAAAATTTATGATGTTCTCGTTTATTGATTTTTAAACATATATTTGATTTTTTTTAATAATTAAAAAAATAGTAGCCTACCGGCATCGGGAACAGGGTCCAAGCTACCGGTGGTCAGGGCTCCAGAGAAAGGAACCTCCTAACAATACGAGCCGTGTCCAGGAGTAAAGCTTTCTGTATCAAGCTCTTAAAGCTATTATTTTTATTGCTTAACATAGCCAGGATACTATAAGAAGTTTAACCCTTCCTCGCTTGAGTTTCGTCAAGCAATGTAGTGGAAAAATTGTGACGTTACATTACATGGGTCGATCGTGATTTACGATGCGTCTTAAGCAAGGGCGTAACATGACGCTTGTATACCCTGAAGGGGTGGCAGAGGTTTATAGTGTGCCATGGTTTCGTCAGATATGTTTTGGTTTCACTTAGGTAACTAGGTTTGGCCGCGGCTTCGCTTTCGCGAATGTGTAGAAGTTCTAGAACGTGACATACGAATCCCAATAGATAGAAAGAGTTACTTACGCATTTTTAATATAATAAGTCTAAATATTAATTAAAGTCGTATTAATGAGTGATAAGTAAACGATAATATCTCATTGAAACAATCAGATGTCTGTGATGTCATTGTGTTTTAATTATTTATGATTTCCGTTTTCCGATTATTATTCATTGTTGTATTCATTATTAATGATGATTACACGAAGTAAAAGAAAATCACGAATGTTTTTTGTTGTATTCATTATTAATGATGCTTGAAATAAGGTGAAGTAAAAGAAAATCACAAATGTTTTTAGGTTTTCGTACCTCAAAAGGAAAAAAGTAACGGTAGCCTTATAGGAACACTTTCTTGTCCGTTTATCTGTCATAACAATTTATCTCGGGAATGTGTGGAAACATCGAGTTGAAATAAATTGAAACCATATATTGAAGTCTGTAGTCCCTTGGAGCTGTAACAAATCCTCTAAGTCAACGCAGTCAAAAGATACGGCCGTTCATGTCGCAAGTTTGTGGGGAACCCTCTGCGCGCGAGTCCGACTCGCACTTGTATTTTTTTTTCTATCTTTCTATCCAAAACAACGAATGTTCGTTTTAATAAACACTGAAGAAGATCCCATTAATTGAACGGTTCGATTTTTAAATTAGCCGCTTCAAATAAAATCGTTTCGTATTTATTAAAAATGATAATTCATGATTTACATATAATTCTGCCCTCAAGTAGACAGTTTTCTGACATTATTCTGTCCTGTCGTAATAAGTAACTTAGACAGCGTGGGCGAAATAGCGGGTTAAACTAGTTTAATACATATTATTTTCCTCATAACAGTAAGTTCGAATTGTTCGTGTGTCGGGATTTTCTCGGAAAAGCAGTAAGTGTCAATTACATGAAGTAATTTACTTTAGCACTGCTATAAATGCAAGCTACAATGCTGCATTAAATTTTAAACAACATATTTATCGTTGCAGTGGCCCGGTACTGGTATATATCCGATCATCGATTTTTACTATATAATTGCACTTTAAATACCAAAACGATTAGACAAAGATGAACCTAAAGGTCTCAAACTCAAAGTATTTATTTAAATTATACCATCACAGGCATTGTAAATCTACATTTTAATTCAAACTTAGTTAGAGAAAAACACCGAATTATTCGATATAAATATATGATATATTTTAAAAGTAATCAACAATTCACACTTGCAATCAATAAATTATAAATTAGAATAATATAGATCCATTAATTAAATTAATTTAAACATACCGTGGTGGCTAAGATATGACCAGTCACGACTGACAGCGTCTGTTCACGAACATGACGCATATGTCAGCCCCATTCAGCTCACCTATTTTGAGGAGAACTAAACGAACCAACACACCCGTCACCATCAACAAGACCTTTAAGTTAGCATGACAATCTCTCAACCACCAGGGCAACTTATGAGTTAAATAAATTATATAGTGCTCAACTCACATGGACATTACAATTATACTTTATATTAGGAAATTGAGTTTATATAACGCAAAGATAGTCTTACTATCTTCTGCAGCTGCCACAATAACTTCAGATGCTGATCAATTAGTTTGTCCCAATGGCTGTGGAGCAGGACCGGCATTGAGCCAAGCATTTATTTCACTAATGAAATCCCCCAACTTATAACATGCACACTATGTAGACAACTACATAGTGTGCGTTTGATACAAGATTTAAACTTTCGATTAAATCAGTTGTAGGATGTGTGGAGGTTTTTTATTGTAACATTTTGAACAGTACCATGGGGTACTGTTGGATAAAATTTAATTAAGGATGTTTTATGGAAAAGAAGAGTCTACTTTCGCTTGCCTGAAACCTGGCTGAAAGTTGGTCCCTATTTCTAGTATTATAGTGTAGATTATTCCTAACGTACATAATGTTTTCATAGGTATATCGACAAGGTAATGTCATGATGTTCATTTTCTTAAACAGTTCCCTTAGAGAATCGCGCCTACGTAGATTATATATGGCTCTGAAGGCTCTTTTCTGCAGAATAAATATAGACTGAATGTCTGCATCGCGTTCCGAGATAAAGGGTCTTGATAGACAGACAGACAGACAAAAAGGGTTCCGTTTTTAACTTTTGAGGTACGCAACCCTAAAAAAATATTAACAACTCTCACAAAAAACACCTGCAAAGTTTGTCCGTCTAAGAAAAATATAGCTTTATTTTTCTGTAATATTGTCCTGAAATCATAAAGTTAAAAAGTTTGCTCTCAAGTATTTGATTTGATCTAAATTATGGAGGGCCAAATATTTTTTCAGCGAGACAGATTTTTTCGGGAATCGAAATTGTATTGTATTTGCATAACAATCCTTGTTTAGCTTTCTGATGAAATTAAAAAGGTAGGTATTTGACTAAGATATTGCGAATTATTTAACTGAAATTATATTATTTTATCTTTTGTAAGTTATCAATAAAAGTCGTCAGTTCAAAGGTTAGAGTTTCAAAGAAAAATAAATTCCTGGCTTTGACATTTTGTAGGACTTGAGGAAATGAGCCGAAGTGTAGCAAATCAGTGATCTGCTACGATTTTATATACACGGGGACGCGTAGCTGTGACGTCATATAAGCTACATCGTAGCAAATTGATAGTCTACGAAAATGTAGGAAAGATTTGTAAGAGTATTCTTGAAATTTGTTATAATTATTTATTAGTTTGTAGATTCCCATTCTTCATATTGTTATGACCGCAATGGGTGGCGTAATAATAATGGCGACCAACTAGAAGCAAGGTTTACTAAACAAAACCAGTCAAGAGCGAGTCAGATTCACGCACCGAGGGTTCCGTACAAACTTGCGACATAAACCGCGATATCTTTTGGCTACGTAGACTTAGACTGTTGAAATTTATCACAGCACAAAGGGCACACGGCTAAAATTATAACCATATCCTCCTGGATATGGTTATAATTTCAACTCAATACCTCAATCCGTTTCCGAACAAAATCACATTGTCTAAACTAATTAAATAACCCGCCCCTGATTATTCCCGACCCAAAAGTGCCCATAACACTTGCCGCATTCCCGCGTTGGATGGCACCAGACAACCTTTGCGCCAGAAACCGGCTTGAGTGGGAGTCACCACTGACAATGTTTAGCCTGTGCTTTAAGTTCTGAACAAAGTCCTTAGCGTCTTTACCCCAACTGCCAATTGTCTTCACTGATATGGGCACCAAAATGGTACAGCGGTTCCAAAGAGCATACTTCAACCTTTTCTTTGAAGCGGCATCTTCCGCAGCGGCTGACAGAGAGTGGACGATGCGACACTGGTGGCTGACTATCTGTTTCCGAGATAAAGGGTCTTGTAAGACAGACAGACGGGCAACAAAGCAATCTAATAAGTGACCCGTTTTTTCCTTAACCCTAAAAATAGATTTTAACTAACTGTAGGTCAAAACTAATATATTCATCAAGTTTGGTTCTACCTCCAAGTTCCAACATGAATGTTCAGAACAGAAATAGAACTTACTGTTTATTTTACTGTCATGATGATATCGTGCTCAAGGTTTATGGTTCTTCAATCGTTTGTATAATATCGCCATTTTCTTTGGAAGCTTTCTTACAGGCCTCAGTTGCGTATATATTCTAGAATTTATTGAAAGAGTCTATCAAACTATCATAGATTGATATCTAGCTATTTCGGGTTTAGCTTGATGGCAATAAATGAAAAACAGCTTTTTATGTGTTTTAGGAAGTTTGAACAAATTAGATAGATGATATTGTTTCCGTAACAACAAAACTTGTATTTTTGTGTTCCGTACTTTTTGCTATTAAGGTGTGGAGACGTAACAAACTAACAAACACATTTTCGGTTTTATAATTATACTAGCTGTTCCAAGCACCCACGCTGCTCAGCACCTGTTGGTCGTAGCGTGATTTTATATAGCCTATAGCCTTCCTCAAGAAATGGACTATCCAACACTAAAAGAATTTTCCAATTTCAACCAGTAGTTCCTGAGATTAGCGCGTTCAAACAAACAAACAAACAAACAAACTCTTCAGCTTTATAATATTAGTAAAGATTGTCAGCGCAGCATGTCTTCTTCTTCCATATTCCTTTACCTTTTTTTCTCATCAGACACCCTCCTTTTCAGCCATTACATCCTTCACAATCTCCATCTCTCGTTTCTTTGGCTTTCTTTGTTTCTTCTCTTATACTCATTTACAACTCTTATGAAGGTATGAGTAGAAAATGAATGTAAATAAACAAAAAGCATAGACCGGCTTTTCATAATATTAAAAAGGTTACAACAAAGTACGAGGTTTTTCTTTACTTTTTCCTCGCATTATTAACGATTCTCTCAATGGAATTTTGGAGTTAGTATTTTATATGAAAACCGCTAAAAGGTTGAATATACATGAAATTATATCGTTTATTCTGTTTCACACATATGTTTTATACCTATAAGGTTTCCAAATTACCCACCGCTATCAGGGCCTCCAAGCTACATTTCACAGCTGCTCAGAAAGATGAACCTCCGAGCGATACGAAGCCATGCCCAGGAGTAACACTGAATAAAAATCTTTTTTTTGTGGATGGGAAATCATCAAATAACTTCTCCCGCTCTGGGCGGAGTGGGGGGAAATGAGTGTCAGACTTGTACTGACTAACCACCCATTTTCCTTCCATTGCGCTTGTCTCGGGGCCGCGGTATCTCTTTCGAAAAACCCGCAACCCCGGCAGGCGGTGGCTCTGGCAGGCCCGTCTGTTTTGCTGATATTTGTTTGAGGCGCACGTGGAACACGTATCGGACGGACGGACGGATGGTGAGTTACCCGTTGCTCACCGTCTAAAGGCCCGTATCTACGGTGGCCGAGAGTCATCTCGCAGCGTCCGACGTAGGAGCGTCTCCCGCGGCGGCGAATCGCACCGTTGATCCAGCCAAACGAAAGCTTCCTCAGCTGTTGGTGGAGGCTCTTGACAATTAAGCCATTGAGTGTTTATCAACATGAGAATTGTTGTTTGCGGGGCAATTTAGACAGGCGCTCACGGTTCCTAGTTAATGCCATTTGTATATAAAATGATTCTTAAGATTTAAAAACTGTGTGTTTGCGTCCGTCTCATAGAGAGGAGGACTGAGTCATTGGTGGAGGTAGCATGAGCAAATGTGGGAAAGTGTGTAGGGTTTTTTCTGCATTGTATTTAAGGCTTAAAAACAATAGAGAAACAGTTCATTATTCAATGACATTAAATCGAGTATTTTTCTCCTTCGTGGAAACGGACCCTTAACATCGATCGACATCGATAAACTTCTTCAAATCAGGATCGTAAAATTGCCTCGGCTTCAAGTTCAAGTGCCTGTTCTAAAACCTAGTGATATTGTTACGTAAGTAAGTACACACTTAAAATTTAATCGTCTGTCTGGCAAGCTGAGGTAGGTTTACGAATTCGCGTGATCCATGTTTATGTTCTATAGGAGTTATTGCATTTATTAGTGTGTGAAATTGTTATGTTAGCATTAAAAGGTGGTGGTACACATAAAGGTGGGTTGTGACTTTAGCTTCACGCCCCAGTATTCAATTGGCCCTTTTTCCTACCAATTTTGTCTCATGACAAATTTGCTCCTACTATTTTTAAGTAGACGTATTTAATGACCTGGCCGCGGACTGCGATAGCTAATTCGAGGTGGAAACCAAAACCAAAATAGTGGGACAAAAGCGGTTAAAAAAAAACGCGATATAAACAATAAAATTGACAGCACGATTGGCGCAGCGGCTAAGCAATCGACTGCTGCGCTGCGTGTCGCAGATTCGATCTCCGTACGGAACCAATATTTGTAAGGCTTACAGATAGTTATTCTGGCTGTTTGTGCATGTGAATTTAAATGTGTGTAAACGCATCCACGATGCAGGAGACGTTCCTAGTGTGGGGCACCTCATAAACGCTTGTACTAGTCTGTAAAGAGGTATGTTATCCAGGATCTGGGTTACAGAGTTCAAATTGGTAGACACTCCGTCTGGTGTTATGCGGCTTAGACTGAAAGATAACTCCTACCTAGTTTTACCACGGTAGGTAGCCTTGTATAGTTGCTGATTATGTAAAACGCTCATTCATAGGATAAACTCTTTTTTGGGTTTCGTTCCTCAAAAGAAAAAAAAACGGAACCATTAGTATCACTTTGCTGTCCGTTTGTCTGTCAAGACCCTTTATCTTGGGAACGCGTGAAGATATCGAGTTGTTTACTAACTAATTAACCATATATTCAAATCAGTAGTCCCTTTGTGCTGTTAAAAAAATCAACCCTCTAAGTTTACGCATTCAAAAAATATGGCTGTTTATGTGGTAATTTTGTACGGAAACCTCGGCACGCGAGCCTGATTCGCGATTGGCCGGTGTTTTATTCTTAAATCATCGATCGCTAAACCGCTACTAAATCCCCATTTACCAATGCTCAATCAACCAATATGGTTCTCCCTATATTTATGCTCCCAGGGTGTCTCTAAATTTAGCCAAAAGCTGTCACAGAGAAAGCTCACACATAGATTCACATTATCAACGACCACATATCATTTTAACTACCCATTTAATTCTAACAGTAACAGCAGAAACATTAAATTCATTAACTGAAATTCCTCGTTAATGATGAGACGACTGTGAAATAGTATCGCGACGGATTCTAAAAGTTTTGCGAGACTGGCAAGCACTATTATTTAATGTGTGCATTGCGAATTAAAAGTTGTGTGGGAAATAGTTAGGGCGGGTTGTGGAAATGTGGGTGTATAGACGTAATAATTAATGTATTACTGGGCTTATTTTAAAGATGGGAAATCATCAAATAATTACTGACTAAAACCGATATTTTGCCCTTTCTGTTCCGGGGCCGCGGTATCTTTTTCGAATAACCCGCAACCCCGACAGGCAGTGGCCCTGGAAGTCCTTTCTGGCTGGATACAGCAGTAACTAACGTTAGAAATGTTGCAAAAGACATAATTATAGTTACAATGGTGGGATAAAATTAAGTATATTCTGTTTGTCTTGCCGGGGTTGCGAGTTGTTCGAAAGAGATACCGCGGGTCCGGAATACAAACGGCAAAGGAAACATGGATGTAAAAGTCTGACAGTCCCTTCCGCTTAGCCCATGTTGGAGGGAAGTTGTTTTATTATATTCGAAGTTGGTTTTTATTAGTAAAAACATACATCGTGCACCATTTTTTTTAAATGTGTTTCCCTCAGTTTATCCACTTGCTTATGCCCGAGTGCCCACTTCACGCTCAAGTTTGAGAAACCTTGTAGAAGATACAATATTTGTTTTTTAACGTATTAAGGTTTAGAATTTGTCAGCATTTTAGTCAGTACGTTTCATACAGTTACAAGAACATATAATCTAAAAAAACATTTTTAATATAAGCTTTAACATTCTTAGTACGGATAGGCAGTACATAAGGATATTTGCCAAGCCCGATGTCCGACCCGTAGGAGATGTACTCAGGCGGGGTCATTAGTTTATGTCCAACACTGCAGAGGACATGGGTCTATTTATATCCCTCCCCAATTAGTTCAGAACCCTATGTCAATTGGTGAGCTATCTTTCCGCTTCCCTTTACTGTTACAAATAACGATGGTATGGTTACTATGTGAATGAAGTAAAAAAACCGGGACGGACTCCCACATCGAGGGTTTCGTACAAACTTGCGACACAAATAGCCATTTCTTTTGACTGCGTAGAGGGTCTTGTAACACAGGCAGACAGACGGACAAAAAAGTGATCTTCAAATTGTTTTTTAAAAATAAATAAATAAGGGTTTCAGTTTTTCCTCTTGGGGTAAGGAAACCTAAAAACAATATGTGTGAAAATATAAGTGAAAAAGACTATTCAGGTCCATTCGTGGATTTGTGATGATCCAGACCTTAAGGTGCTGTACAAAGCAAACACTTCGTAAAACGTCTAGATTTTCGTCGCAAAGTTAGCTATATCTGTACATGCCATAAGCCAAAAAAAAATACCGTCTATAGTTCAATACATAAAGTAAAGACTTACACCAAATAAGTTTACAAAAGTGGTCTAGTACTACGAAAAAAAAAATGTTTAAAATACACACATACACAAACGGCCAGACCCGGAACAACTATCTGTAGGCCATACCAATATTTGTTCCGTGCGGGAATTGAACCCGTGACACGCTGTGTAGCAGCCGATCGCTCAGCCACTGCGACAACCGTGTCGTCAAAAGAGTGTCCATGGAGTTTCTTGCCCATTCTTTTCCATAGAGATCTACACTTTGGAATGAGTAACTACAGTACTTTCACAGTTATTATGCCTTGTGACTGGGACTGTGGCTTCATTTTATTGTTGTCAATGTTTCGACAGTTCAAAAGCGCCTGTAACTGGCGTACTTGAAATAAATGATTTTGATTTTGGTCCTTTACGATTATGATAATCAGGGTAAAGCCTATACCAGACATGATCGTAAATTGCGGGAACGTTCCAGATTGAAGAGGTACGGTTCGTTAACCTAATGTCGCCCGCACCACGCTATAGCGCAAGCCGTATAAGTTACAGAATCAGGTGTTACTCTGCGGTAATCCATAGCATTAAATGTTTTGCAAAACGTATTTAATTTCAGTACTAAGAGTTTATTTTTTCGCGAAATTTTATCTACTTAAATATTTTACGTAAATTTTAATATTAACAAAGTTATTAAATCTTAAGAAAATTCAACCGTTTTTCTTTTGATGTGAGCACGTAAACAGTAAAATAAATTGTAGAGACTAGTTCAATTTATTAGAGTTCTTTTTATATACTTTTAAAAACATTTTTTTATGTCGTGCTCGAAGTGACTGTCACCAAAGGTTCATTCAGGTTATTGGCTCTTACTGCTGGGGTGATAGTGTAGAATGCGCTTGTGTCCCCGCAACCCAGCCAGAAGTGTCGAGAAGGAACACCATGTGGTTTTAGTCAGTAGAAGTCTGACAGACCCCTTCGCCATGATAAAGCACATGTATCGATTTCCAAACGTAAAAAAAAGGTTACTGGCTCTGCAAATAAAAATAGAAGAAGCTAAAGGCCTGTACCTGAGATTTGCATCAATAACGTTATTTATTTCTGAACTGTATTTATTCAAGAATTTCAGATTGCATCGCTTCGGCATAATTTCCCAGCACCAAGTCACATCGGCAGCGCTAAACTACGTAACTCGAATAATATTTTGATAAGTTCACTTTGCCTCGTTTAAAATCAACACACCCGGGACTCCGTATTTTCATAGCACTCTTTCAAATATCGAATTATAAACAGCTGTCTATGGCATACGAATTCTTTTTAAAGCAAATACGGTAGGAATTTCATTTTACGTTCTTAAGTTCGTTTTATAAAATTTGATCAATCGATTTGTAAAAATGTATGGCAACATTACTAATGCTTATATTATAAACTAGCTAATGCGTCGTTGTCTTTGCACAGAATTACCATCCTAAAATCCATATCAAGATAAAAAAAGTATCCTTGGTGTACTATCATCAAATTTTATTCAAATCTGTTCTGTAGTTTTTGCGTGAAAGTACATATACATTAAAAAAAATGCTCCACACTAGGGTTTATATATTCATCCTCACGTTTTTTGTATTTAGGACGGAATGATTTTTATCCTTGTATAAAGTTACCCAGTTAGCAAGAAAAAAGCCGCGGACAAAAGCAAACAAACAAAAGAAAAGAAGAAAAAAAACCGGCCTAGTAAGTACGAAGCTTCCGTAAACACTTACGAAATAAACGGCCATATATTTTGACTTCATAGATTAAGAAGGTTTTTACAGCTCCAAGGAACCACAGACTTGAATATATTTAAAATCGATACCTAAACGCGTTCACGAAATAAAGGGCCTTGACAGACAGCAAAAAGACGGACAACAAAGTGATCCTAGGTTTCTTTTTTTTATTTTAAGGTATGGAACCCTAAAATGAAGAAACAAGTAAATAAACATACATGACAAAACATGACAAAGAAGTACATAACCACTCTTCACTCCAATATTTTGCAGGAAACAAATCAATACCAATTGACATAAACGATCTACGTGATAGCAGCAATAAACTAAATGTTTCCAATACATTTCTTTTATGAAGGGAAAACTGCTCTTCTGTAATGTGAACCATCCAATTAACAATATTATACTCAGGCTGTAAAACCTATTAGGAAGAAATGAAGGAAAAATATGCTGTAAAGGAAAACATGACCAGTGTCTTCAAAATCCTAATTAAGCAGAAACCTCAATAAGAACTCAAGAAAAACGCATAAAATAAAACAAATATATTCATACAGCTTTTCAGGTAATTACCGAGTACTTAAATCGCCAATCAACGTTCGATTAACTTTTCAAACCAATTTGATTTAAGAACACAATTTAATTAATACTGGCACACAACTTAGTTACCGATAAACAGATTATCCCCACAGCTTTTCATCCTGGAAAAACCGATAAAGCCAATAAATAGAAATAAAAAAAAACTGTTCATTCCCTTTTCAAATGCAAGCGTTCTTTTAAAAATCTTGGTTGGCTATAATAGTTATTTGTTATACAAGAGTGCAAAGTTGCTTTTTAACCGCGTGTTCAATTTTGATGACCGAGCAAGCGAAGGATTCTAAAATTGAATCACGAGCGCAGCGAGTGATTCATAATTAGAATCCTGAGCGTTAGCGAGGGAATCAAAAGAGCACGAGGTGAAAAATCTTTGCACTCGAGTGCAACACGTAACTTTTCATTCCACCTCTGCGAGGAAATGACTAAATGCAAAAAGAAAACGTTTAGGTACAATCACAAGATAGGTACACTTTTATTTCAGTTTAGGTATTAATTACTACATTATGACAGGTAAGTATTACAGAATAATCTTTAAATAATAACAAAATAATATTAAGGTATAATTAAGAAAAATTTAAAGTAACGTTGCTACAGTTATTTAAATAGAGTGTAATATTTTTGTTTGGTACTAGAATCACTTATTTCAGTTTTTTACTTGTTTTCAAGTTTCTTGTTTTTAATATAAGGTTTAACAATGACGTGAAAAAATTCCGCGTAAAGAACCGCGTACAAAGCAAATTGAAAAAACACCAAGAAGGTTCCGAGTCTGAGTTTTTAACAAATTAAAAAAAAGTTGTATGATATATTCGGCACCATAGAGGTAGCAGTAAATCGGTTTAATGTTTTTTTTAATTCACAAACTTAGTGCACACGTTGTTCTAAATTCAATTTACTTTATCCTCTAGAGAATAAAAACGGCTTTTCCACTCAGATATTGAAGATTAAAAATACTCTTTCCGAGCTGGTGGGATGAAAATGATATTTCATGGCTAAACTTGAAACGGGATTGCCAATCAAATCAATAGCGAGTCATCGAATTTACTTTGTACAAAGTGGGCTGGCTCCGGCGAACCGGAGTTAAATTTTAAGGGTCATAAATATAGTACGGCCTTAGAGATTCTATCGATTTTATTAGGTATACTTATTTTTAGATAAACGATCTGGTTGTTTAACATTTAATAAACTGTAGACACAAAGTGATGATTTCAACTTTAATTTTGCGTTTATAATTTGGTTTATAGAATTCATTTAACGAGGGGCCGAGCCGTTTTTGAATAACACCTGGGTCCATTGTTAACCTTTTGCAGTATCGTCACTGTTGTTGTAATTAAAACGGACAAAACAATTAAACGGCTTATTTATTGGCCCATATCGTTGATTCCCATAAGGAAAAATGCTGAAACGTCTATTATATAGACGTCGGTATTTGATTCCTTCTCATAACTAAGTTCCAATTACATACTAGGATTGACAGTCCTTTTAATTGACAACTGGGAAAATCCATTGCTTTTCTTTTTGCAAAGTTTTTCTCCGCTGGAAAGTAGGTGCATTAATGCCCCGAACAACAACAATCCGTAAGCAAAACGTAAATAATAATCCGTAAGTGTTCAAATTTCAAAAACGTATTTTTTTTCAGTTTTTTTTTATTATATAAGTACTTTTAATACGAGTTGCGTATATGTTTAGCCAGCAGATATCCTATTATTCTTGGTTGTGCAAAGCGTAATTGGGTTTTGCCATCTGAAATTCGTCAGTAACAGCAGGCATGGACTCAGGATTTGTGCACAGTTGACGCCAATATTGTTATGATAAAGTTCCATGTGAAACGGGAACTTTTACATTACGGCCGAAATGAGTTGTGCTATTTAAAAAAAAACGTTGCTCCGTACTAGTAATTTCTCCTGCATTGTGGGTGCGTTTACAAATATTTAAACTCATACAAAAAAAACCCAGAGCCACAGTACTGTCTAGGTTATACAAATATTTGTTCGATGCGGGGATCGTACCCATGACACGTAACGCAGCAGTCAAAAGCTTAGCAACTGCGCCAACCGTGTCGACATTTAATACACTTCTGCT
Source organism: Ochropleura leucogaster (assembly GCA_958449745.1). NCBI lineage: Eukaryota > Metazoa > Arthropoda > Insecta > Lepidoptera > Noctuidae > Ochropleura > Ochropleura leucogaster. The sequence continues at coordinate 8,361,889 of OY288222.1, read as the reverse complement.
ATACACTTTGGGGTTACACGCGTGACGTTATGATAGGTACTTGACGGGCCTGTTGGTCCAGTGGTTAGTGGCCCTGACTGCTGAGCCGGAGGTCGTGGGTTCGATTCCCACCCAGGATAAACTTTGTGTGATGAGCATGATTGTTTGTTCTGTGTCTGGGTGTGATTTATCTATAATATGTATGTATTTATAAATTATATAAGTATGTATATCAGTTGTCTGGTTACCATAACACAAGCTCTGCTTAGCTTGGGATCAGATAGCCGTGTGTGAGTTGTCCCAAGATATTTATTTATTTATTTTATAGGTACTGTTTAATTGTAGGTACCCTGACCAATGACTATATTCATACTTATACAAAATATTTATATAGTATAGTAACTTAAATAGTTTATCGTAACCACATCTTTGTTGAGCGTCAAACGTTGGTATTTCTATTATGCGACTTAAGTTAAAGTTGAAACTTAGCTTATTCAGACTTAAGTCTGATCAATAAGTTGCGGTGAGTGGTAAGTCAATTACTTACTTAACTTGAACTTGATAACTTTGATGAAGAGGACGTTGACATCGCTTGGGAACAAAACATTGGGTTTAAAGTATTTGCAAACAGTTTGTCGGATGGTTCAACAGTTTTTGAATACTGAGTCGGAATATTTGAACACTTATTTATTTATTTAATACTTCAAGCACAAAGTACAGAGGCGGACTTAATGCCATAGGTACTTTTAACTAGTCAACCTTTGGGTGATGCAGAGAAAAACAGATGTAGGTTTATAACTGAAAAATAACATAGGATTTTTTTTTGGGGTGGGTAATCATCAAATAAATTCCACCGCTCTGGGCGGAGCGGGGGGGAGTGTCAGACTTGTACTGACTAAAACCCACCCATGTTCCTTCTGATACCCTTTACGTTCCGGCAGGGGAAATAAATTAGGTTTTCATCACATTCAAGCAATGATTATGTTATTGTTTCTCAGCCAAACAATTATCCTGTTTCAGCACAAAAGCTCCCCGGAAAAAGGAAAGAACGGACATAATAACAGAGTTTTTATGAATTAATTGGAGCTTGTGCTCTCTGCCTGGTATTTGTGATTTATACAGGCTCATATTAATCGCGGTAAACCTTCATGGCTATCTGTGTAGGTCTATTGTTCCACCCTCCTTTGTTGCGTGACATATTGTAAAAAAATAATTACAAATGATACTGTTGTCTGCTGAAACGAATTGAAATCAACTGGGTCATGTTTTGTTTATGGAATATTTGTTTTTATGGTCACGTCACTCTTAAGAAAAAAATAACCTTTATAGGATTACTAGCTTCCGCCTGCAACTTCTTCCTAGTGGCATAGTTACTTTAGGCTAACGCTTACTTAAACCTGCTTGATGATCGAAAAAAAATATCTTTCTCGCCCATTGTCTTCCCTCTTTCTTACTTTAAAAAAAATACCTTTGTCCGTCTCCAGGGTCTACTATTTCTGTACCAGAATTCATCAAAGTCAGGTTGGCCATTTAGGCGTGAAGACGTAACAAACTAACAAACTCACTTTCGTTTTTCTAATATTATTAAGGATCTGTTTTTAGGGTTCTGCCACTCAAAAGGAAAATACCTTTATAGGATTACTTTGATGTCTGTCAAGACCCTATATCTCGGGAACGCGTGAACGTATCAATTTGAAAATAAAACCGTGTACTCACGTCTCTAGTCCCTTGGAGATGTGAAATTAATCCTCTAAGTCTATGCAGTCAAAAGATATGGCCGTTTATGTCGCAAGTTTGCACGGAACTCTGTTTGCGCGAGTTCGACTCGCATTTGCCAGGTTTTTGTTTTGTTCTGCAATTGGTGCATCTTAAGTTATCTTATTATTTTGCAATCAACAATCATCTAATCAGTTTGTTTCTGCATCACTCAAAGATTAGATATATTGATAGAATGCCATCACCCACAGGTTGATGGCATTCAATTGGCATGCAAGTCCGCCTCCGTACACATGATGTGTACCTACTTAAATTTTAAAATAAATACACATAGGTATCCCATAATTTTCTAAAATTCAGTAATTGATTTAAAAATATTAGGCTTCATTTATCACCTAGTTTTTAGTTGCAGTCATTGCAGCTGAGCCTGGCAAGTGCCAATAGATTCAAAACTGATTTAATTGAGCCACTTATATTGCGTAGGGGCAGTTTTAATAAAATTTTATCACCACATGTTAGTAGCACAACCATTATAAAATCCATTCAAATACATTCTCTGAGTGGCAACATTTTAGCGGGATAGCCATTAGCCATTTTCGTATCAATTTAAATGCAACTACGTCCATAAAAGCTTTAAAACTAGTTAGGCACGCATGGGATATGCACACAGAATTATGTTAGTTTCAGTGATATAGCATGTTTACAAAAAGAGCAGATATTTATTTTATGAGAAGGTAGTTTTTTACATGACAGCACATAAAATTAAATTATAATATTAAATTGTAAAAAAAACGGTGCCTTACTGTTTCACCCGCTGCTCCGCTGCCGAAATAATAAAGTAAATTACGACCGATTCTCAGACTTACCCAATATACATAATTTCATAAAAATCGGTCAAGCCGTTTCGGAGGAGTATGGACACTAAAACTGTAACACGAGAACTTTCAACCGTTGCTAAGCTAAAAAAAATAAAAAGGTTATGACCGACTAACATTTGCTCGCAGCTTCGTTTGCGTTAAATTCGGGGTAACACAATTCCCCTTTCCTGATTTGCAGGTATCTGCTACCTGTGGTTTTAGCCCTTGCGCTTAAAAAAGGCGCCTAAATAATAAGTTTTCCCTTTTCTTCCCTCTTTCTCCCTCATTGCTCACTTTATAAAAAAATAGCCTATGTCCGTCTCCAGGGTCCCAACTATATCTGTACCAAAATTCATCAAAATCGGTTTAGCCATGTAGGCGTGAAGACGTAACAAACAAACAAACTCACTTTCGCTTTTATAATATTAGTATGGATTCTCAGTCCTACCGAAAATACAAACAAAATTTAATAAAAAATGGTCAAGCTGTTTTGGAGGAGTATGGCTACTAAAACTGCGACATGATATTTTAAGATATAAAGTCATGCTCACAGCTAGACAAAAAATAACTAGTACTAATTGGACGGTGGAGGTCAGATAGTCAGTGCCTCCATGTAAAATACTGGTATTCAGCCGCATCCGGTTAGACTGGAAACCGACCACCACATAGTCAAAAAAGGCTCAGCAGATGATTAAACATAAAGCCAACGACGAAGAAAACAGAGAGAGATATAAATCTAGTGAGCCAATACTGTCTACATAAAAGCTTTACTGCAACGTATGACAGGGATTTTACTTTTTATTTGCATGTTGTCATGACAACGGCACTGTCCCGGTATAATAAACAAAGAAATGTGCGCTCCCTGTATCTGAGCTTTTATTGCGACGCGACATTTTGCAATTTTCTATCTCTTGGGTGTCTGACGAAACTGAATTACTTACGTAGATGCTTTGATTTTAAAGTTGAAGTCACTGTCATGAAGTTATAAAACTGCATGTCTTTTTATTTTTAATTTTTAATTATAAAAACAGTCATATCTTTTGACTGCGTAATTCAATCCTCTTAAATTACGCAGTCAAAAGAAAATACTGTTTTTTTTTTTTATAAGGTTGTAAGGAACACTCGGTGCGCGAGTCTGACTCGCTTTTGGTCGGTTTTTCTACATCTCATAGCCAATATCAATATGGGTTTAATTCTACCCTTTCTACTGATTGAACCCAATTATTACTTGATTTTATCATCCGGGTGACCTAAGCGGTGGAGTAGTTCCATGAGATCTTAAAATCGTTTAATTCAAAATGTTAAGATTAATCCGATAAAACAACCCAGCCCACGCTGAATCTGGGTTGCGGGTTATTCGAAAAAGATACTGCGACCCAGTAACACAAAAGGCAAAAGAAATAACACTCATGGTTTTGGTTCAGTAAAAGTCTGACACTTTCCCTGGATGATTTCCCACCCAAAAAAACACTCCACACTGAAACTCTTACTTCATATTCCGAGGTACTTTCATAGTTGAAAAGTTTCATTGTTAAAATACAAATATTCTTATCCTAATACGAGCCTGTCCAGTTAGCAATAGGCAAGTGGCATTATAAGGCTTTTTTTTTAAATTGTCAAGTGGGAGAAGATTCTGAAGAATTTATTTCAATTTATAGAGATCCTAAATCTCGAATAACGTAGTTCTTTGTGCCGCAGATTTTTCGACGTAGACATTCTCGCGACGGTAAAAGCACTTCACTCGAAATTGTGTATATGTAAAGTAGTTGTGAGATGGGGAATTCACTGGGATTTTCTTAAATTTTTGTTAAGTGTGAAAATAAGTGATGCGTTTGCTATTTATGCTTAGTTAAGTTAGGATTTAGTTAAGTTAGGCCTTGAGATTTTTGTTATGTTAGCTATACTGTGGAAACATCTTTTAATTGTTTATGCCGAATTTTCGATTTACCTTTACAATATTTGATTAAGATACCAAGGTGATGCAAAAGGTATAAAATCGTAGTTAATTAAGCTCTGCAGTAGTTATAGAAAAAGCCAAGGGTTGTGTATTATACATATTATGCGTGACCCTGTGGGTTCAATATTTGTAAACATTTGCAATAAATAACATTCACATGCACTCAAGTCAAAGCAATATATACGATTTAAAAAAAATGTTGTTGGCCATAATTATGATGTCATTTAAATTAATAAAAAAAAAATCATTTTTCTAAAACTCCTTGTTCGTTTTTTGAATACATTACAACCATCTCACAACAAATAAAGCAAAATGATTCAAATACTACACAGGGGAATAAACTTTGTCTTCTAAATTCTGTTTCTCTTCGTAATAGCTAATTTATTTAACCAGTAAATAAGATCTGGTCGACCACGCTTTGTGTAACGTTATTTTAGTCTTGACACCCACTTAATTCTCTAAATTATTCTCATTATACCTATAATCTATTGAAAATTTATTATAATAATATCCTAGAAACATATTTTGTGTGTTTTTTTGCTCTAAAAGTAACAAATGTATTTAACACCCAGCAAAAGCAAGTTTATTGTTGACAAAAATAAATATCTCTTTAATTCTGCCACTATCTTGTCTGTGGTAAACAAAGTAAACCTTCTTATTTCCATGCACATCTCTTTGACTGAAAAAGAAATTGCTCCGAATTTAAAAGTATACCCTACATTGGTAGTACAAATTTGTGCAACACGGTAGATAAAGAGATAGATAGGGGCGCATAGGTACGTGGGGACATTGCAATTCTTACTGCATGCACTCCTATTTGCAACACATGTTAGACTTTTGCTTGCCAGGCGTGGCTTTGAAAATGGCGTGAGGATTTCAAATTCAAAAGATTTTTGAATGAATCCTTTAGAAATTGCATAGAAGTAAGTATCTGCATTCTCAAATAACTATACCCGCGCTACGCAAAAGATTATTCAAAATAACATATTAAAAAAAGACAATTGATATGCTGCACTAACGACAGATCATTTAGTAAAATAATAATACTAGGCCTAAACTAAACAAAGAAGAAACTACATATTTAAGGATTCTAATAACGTATTCCATGTTTAAATATTTTTGATTTTCAAAACTAGCCAGTACCAATAAGAAGCCTTAAAAACTTTTTACTAAACAATCGACAGTGGCGCCGTTTACGCTTTCGTTTGAACTTAGAGGTCACAAAAAAGTTCATCTGATACCCTTATTATGTTATTATTAAGTTAAAATATCAAGAGAGGCTACAGCGTTGAAAGCGTGGGCTCCAATTAATATGCTAGTATCCAATCTGCTATAATAAGTAACTAACTGCCTAAAGTTAAAAAAAAAAAAAAAAAAAAAAAAAAAATGTTTATTTCATCACTTTTGAAAACAACTTTGTTAGGTTTGGAGTCACCTTTTAAGCAAAGATTTGCTTGTATTAGGTGGTTCCGCTCCTCCATTTTAAAATACTCTAACATTTTGAGAAATACCCAAAAATAAAATAAAAATTAAAGGTTAATAATTTTGACGACTAACAATACTAACAGTTGAGGACTAATAATAAAAACATTTAAAATCTAAATAAGTTATAACGCACAGGGTTTAGAATAATGTTTGTGAGTATGTGTGTGTTTGTGTAGATGTGAGATGTGTTATGTGTGGTGTGGTTGTGTGTTTAAGTTTACAATGTATGTGTGTTTCTAGGTTATGTGATGTTATGTAGGATATCCTCGGTTTCTTCGTAACTTTTGCTGTTGAGCCATTCGGTAAGTGTTTTTTTGCAGTCACGGTATGTCATAGGGTAGATCGCACATTGTTCATTGAGGAAGTTATAAATACGGGACGACTGTTTAACATATTGCCTTGTAGCAAATGTAGTTTTTACTGGATTATCTTCTGCTACTTTATTCTTCCTCCTCGAGTGTGTCTTAAAAGTAATTAAAGGAAGAGACTTATGTTTTTTTAGTGCAATCTGCAGGACATAGAGTTTCCTCACAGACAAAAGGTTCGAGGTTAAGTATAAACTTTCGGTGGAGAATCTAAGTGGCTTAAAGTACATGACTTTTAGTAAAGCTCTCTGCGCCCTCTCCAGCTCCAAAAATTTTGTTTTTGTTGCCCCTCCCCAAATAGGCAAACAGTACATCAATATAGATTGACCCAAAGATATATAAATTTGCTGTATTAAATCCTTAGTAGTTACGTGGCGAAGAGATTTGAAAGTCCAGATTAATTTTCTAACTCTGTTCATTATTAGTTCTAAGTGCAAGTGCCACGACAGCCTTTGATCAAGAATGACACCAAGATATTTAGTACTAGTTACTTTATTGATTTTTAAACAAGAGCAGGTGGTGTTAGTGGAGCTAGAGCAGGTATGGATTTTAATCTGGAGATCTTGTGACGGCTGGGTACGGTTATATATGGAAAAACATATGTAGTTAGTCTTAGAAATATTTAAAGTTAAAAGGTTCCGATCGAGCCAGGTAGCTATTGTAGACAAACCCCGTTCAGCAATGCGAATATTAAAAGGTCGATATTATTCTAATAAAGGTTAATTTTGTTTAGCTAACTGACTTAAAATATTATGTATCTACCTATTTAAGCTTTCCCTCTTTGGTTTCTGTATTGATGTACAGTTTACCTATTTATTTAAAGTAATAGCAACTTTTTCAGAAACATCTTCATGCATCTTCTCAAGTTTAATTTGATTTAGGTTTGTTTATTGGATTGTGAATTTTTTTTAACGGTCTGATGTTGTGGTTTACAAAAAAAACAACAATCAATATGAGTAATCCTGGTACGAGTTATTTGTCCCACGGATCATTCTACTGAGCTTGAGAGTGTTCTACGTGTTAATATAATTATAGTGTTCAATGTTATAACCTACACGTGTGGTTTTTATCCCAATCCGCTCTGTTAAATGAAAAAAAAACATCCATGCACCCTCATTTATCAAATCAAATCATTTATTTCAATTAGACCTTACAGACACTTTTGAATTTCATGAAAATAAAAAAAAACGCTGCTATAGTCCCAGTCACAAGACATAATAATGATGAACATTCCAAAGCGTAGATCTCTATGGAGAAGAATGGGCAAGAAACCCATGGGCACGCTTTTAAAGTGTTATTTATTGATTGGTATAGAATTTTCACGTGTACGAAAGAACACACGCTAATCTCATCGTGGTGAGAGAATGCTGTTTAAATTCAAATTATTCCATACACAGATAAGGCAAAAAGTTATAGAAGTATTCGAAGCTTTTCGAAATAAAAAAAAAAAACTATTAACAAAACCAGGCCATTCAGCAATACAATAATGAGGACATTTAAACATTAAAAGGAATGGGTGGAAAAAGAGCAATTCCATGTATTTGCCAATTGTAGTGAGCATGCGAGATGCCAATAACGATTGCACATACCTCTAAGTATAGTACCAGAGCGGGTTGAAGCGGGAGCCGGCTATTAGCAAACACTATTGATTGCTGGGCTGACCGCCACAACGTTCTGTTCGTCTATCATGCATGCTCATTGGTAATTATTGAACCTTTTAATTGGTTGATAATCAAATGTGATGCTTTTGTTCTGCTACTTAATATTCAACTAGCATCCGACCGCTCTGGTTAGGTTCGTTTTGTATACTGCCTATCTCGCACTTTAACTTAGTTGACAAAAATACTAACAAACAAACTATTTTTATTTAGATTTATAGGTACAGATAATGAACCTAATATGTACACATGTTTGATATACAAGTATACAGATTGAATTTAGTTGAAGTGGTAACATGGCAGAAAAAGTTTTTTTTTACGCATTATTTTATTAAGGTGTAGTAAGCAGTGACAGCCTAGTGGAGTATTCGTCGGACTGTCAAGTCATAGGTCCCGAGTTCGAACCCAAGAAAGAGAAAGAGACTTTTTGGATTCATGTAGGATGCACATGAATGCTACTTAATATTTATAAATGCGAATGTTTGTAAAGACGGGTGTATGGATGTTTGTTACTCTTTCACATCAAAACGGTTGATCAGATCTTGATGAAATTTGGCACAGAGCTAGATTGGAATCACATATATTCCTCGATGGCATCTTAGCTAAGTCAGAGACCCATGGATGGCATACAACCTCTGAGACCAGGTTAGTCACTTACCACACGATAATAAAGGGTTTAGAAGTGCTTTCGTTCACTTTTATAATAATACTAGCTGTGCCCAGCGGTTTCACCCGCTGCCCACTTAGGGGTATGAAAAATAGATCTTGGCCGATTCTCAGACCTACCCGATATGTACACAAAATTTCGTTTAAATCGGTCCAGCTGTTTCGGAGGAGTATGGGGACGAAAACTGTGACACGAGAATTTTATATATTAGAATATAGGTACGGGCGCGATGAAACTACAAATTCCATGAACTTCTAGACACTAGTCAGTTTATTACTTCTGAATGGTTTCAATTTACATAAATTTATGCATATTAAACTTAATTTAATACTTGTTTTGTCTGAGAAACGTTTTACAATTTCTAATTTTACATTATTGTTAACAAAGAGAGCTTAAATAAAAATACTACCTTAATCAGTTGAAACGCAATTTAGCAGTTATGTTATTTCTTAATTTTTTATAATTTTTATTTTAAACGTATCAGGAAAAGGGTAAATTGTTTCGTTAACTAAAAAACATTCACCAGCAATAACTTCAGTTATCCGTGATCACGGCGTTTACAACAGCGCCGAAATGTCGGGAATTCAATAAAGGTAAATAATAAACTTAAAAAATTATGTTTTTTTTTTTTTTTATGATTATAAGAAATATTTAAAAATGTAATTTTATGTATAGAGATCAATAAATGGACGATAACTTAAAAATATCCCGTTTTAAGTGTTAATGATCATGTTGATTAATAGTTTAATGCAACATGACAGTCACCGTAGATGCGGGTCTGTGGACGGTAGCTCTCCGTCCTTTCTGTCCAGACACGACAGGCGCCTCAAAGAGATGTCAGTACAGCAGAGGGGCCTGCTGGGGCCAACGGCTGCCTGGGTTGCGGGTTTGTTCGAAAGAAATACCGCGAGTTCGAAACATAAAAAGGATCGCTTTGCCTAGAGAGGAGGAAGTTATTTGATGATTTCCCATCCGAGAAAAAAATCATGACAGGGAGGTAAATTTAGTAAAGAAAATACAAACATTTATTAAAAAAAAAACAATTCTCAATGTTAACATTCAGAATATTTGCTACGTAGATTTGGACTTAGTTTTAACACTATTTATATTTATGAACGTTATTAATGATCCGTAATAAAAAACGTTTTAAGACCAATATAATATGCATGTATTTGTATTTATGACTAATTTAGTCGACAGTGTCTTTTAAAATATTTTTGTCATTGATCAAGTCTAATAAACATTTATTCTTTTTTTTTTGTAGGAATTCGTACCTCAAAAGAATAATCAGATCCCCATAGGATCACTTTGCTATCCGTCTATCTCAAACACGCGTGAATTTTGGAACTGTGAAAATAAACCCTCTTAGTCTACGCAGTCAAAAGGTATTGCCGTTTATGTCGCAAGTTTATATGGCACTTTCGATGCGCGAGTTCGACTGGCTCTTGGCCGTTTTTTTTCTATTTCGGTTTAGAAATCAATAGTTTAAACGATCTTTACGCGACGACGGGTTCATGCTAGTCTTTTAATAAAAAATATGCGTGCACCCTCACCCTACGCTATTACAGTCTTTTAGCTTTTCAAAGTATTTTGACACATGCAATGATTTGATTATACAGTTAACTAAGCACATAATTTCTGTTATTATATTCCAAGTTAATAATAAGCTACAGGTGTGTTCTGGCGTATTACAATAAATCAAAAGTAAATTAGATTTGGGACACGCAAAGGACTGTTTAAACAAACGAATCGGTATTAATTATTTTCAGTCTTTTTATTTGAATAGCACATAGTTAAGCGCTCTCCATCCTTAAACCGTGTCAAACTGGTATTCCAAAACGATTTTTTAAAAAAGAAGTACAAATCTTCTTCAACATTTATTGTTGTAGCTGTTGCCCTCGACTTCGTGCACATGGGAATTTTGATGTGTTTTTTGAAAGATGTTTCTGTTATCTAATTTGTGAAAGAATTTCAAGAATTAGTTCAGCGGTTCTAAAGATTACTTCCTTTAACCAAACTTACTTTACCTGACTTTACCTGTTTAGAATGATAGTAAGTATAGACATTTTATTTATAAGTTTAAGAAAATAATACTTAATACACGAATCTACCATTTATAATATTATAAATTTGAATGTTTGGGAGGATGGACGTATGGATATTTGTTACTCTTTCACGTCAAAACGACTGAACGGATCTTGTTAAAATTTGGCACAGTGGTAGATTATAGTCTGGAATTGCACATATATTTTTTTTATATCACACGGGTGAAGCCACGGGTGCCATCTAGTTAACCAATAACTCAGAGACACCATAGTGAATCCATAAACGTCAACTACTAGACATGGCTCTCAGCACATAATATATTTAGTCTACTTCAGTCTTGCACCCTTACTCCCGGCCCGTAAATCATAGCCTCTCATTACACATTAAATATGCAGACGCCGTGTTGATATATTTGAACTTTACTAAAAATAACTTATGGATAAATCTTGTTTACTTTTCAATTCTAAGCTGATTGCATTGTTGAATAAATGGGTATCAGAGGCAGTTTAGAATATTCATTTAGGTCTAATAAAAGTAAACGTTTATAAACTACTAGCTGTGCCCAGCGGTTTCACCCGCTGCCCACTTAGGGCTATGAAAAATAGATGTTGGCCGATTCTCAGACCTACCCGATATGTACACAAAGTTTCGTTTGAATCGGTCCAGCCGTTTTTGAGGAGTATGGGAACGAAACCTGTGACACGAGAATTTTATATATTAGATATATCAACGTTTAACTAATTTTTAACTGTTACAACGTAACATGGTTACTTTTCCCTAATTTTATTTTCATTAATTTTTGACAAGTTTTGTAAAAATTGTCAAGTCAGCCCTATTAAACCTCTATGAATATAAGTAAATAGGGAAGTTAAGCACATATACGTACATCCTATTTATTTGTATGTAATCCCGGAATCCCGGAGTTTTTATACTTATTATTTTAACAAGCCGCTTCAATGATTTGTAAGCCAAAACTAATTTTAGGTACCTAAATATGCATTCGATAATCCCATCTCTACTTATAACGTCAAAAAGACTGATTATATTGTCAGCCCAATTACTCAACGCAAAGGAACGCAAAGGGCAATAGAAGGAACATGGGTGGGTTTTAGTCAGTAAAAGTTTGACATCCCCCCCCGCTCCGCCCAGAGCGGGGGAAGTTATTTGGTGATTTCTCACCCCAAAAAAAAGCCCAATTACTTTTAATTTTGACTATCATGCCATAAATGGCAGACATCATTATCGGATTATGTCATAAGCATGAGTTTAACCCATGAAAAACGATTAAGGTCAACAAGAAAAGTTACATTTCTGTTATGCTCATCGCACATGAAACCAGATAACATACTCAATTACTATTACAACAGCGTCTAAATATACGTGATAACGCGGCTCTGGTACCACCATAATCTACAAATTATAATGAACTTTAATCCTATAAAATAAAGAACATAACTAAATGAGTGTATCCTTTAGGAGGATTAAAAGCTTAGCACCACCCGTATTTGGTTGTCTCCGAAATGAAAGGGTCGAAATTCAGGCCACGATGTTTAACTTTTTTGTATTTTCTCTTCTGGTAACATTTTAATCCAAAGGACTCTTTCTCTGTCTTCTGTCATTGGATCTATTTGGTGGTCTCCTGCTGCTTTTGATAAATTATGTAGTAAGATCCTTTACTATAAATATGTTTTTTAGGTTGTATTTCTGTTTAACCATGAGATCTTTCTTTTATTTTTTTTGCATCTGGGAAATCATCAAATAACTTCCCCCGCCTTGAGCGGGGAGGGGAGGTAAGACTTTTACTGAAAAAAAAACCCCCCATGTTCGCCCTTTACGTTTCTCTTTACGTTCCGGGGCCGTGGGGCCGCCTTGCAGAGATTATGAGCTTGGGTGGAAGGTCAAAGAGTATTGAGATTTTCCGTAAAGATTTTCAGGTAGACCAGTTGATTGGCCGGGTAGAATTATATGGGAGTTATGGGACTGACACATATCCGATGAAATGTGAGTGTACTGTACCCAGACTGATAAATTTTACCAGATTGATGACGAACCTGTGTTACCAATAGTAAATATAGCATATAGTAATAGGTTACACTCAGTTAATTTCAAAGTTAGTTAGATTTGTTTTAGGCAATTATAAGGTCAACACTTTAATAGGTAAAATAATTAAACGATCTCAAACTAACTAGCAAATTTTAATTCAAAACGAACGATACTTAAACGTCCAAAACTTAAATATTTTTTTCTTAAACTTTTACTCCAGCCAGTTTACCCGCTCAGACCAGGATCATCATCATTATAATTAATTTTCCCGCCCTTGCCCCATTCTATTTGGGGTTGGCGCAACACTTTTCTTCCTCCGCTCTCCCATAACAGACGTCACGGCATCATTTACTCCTTTCTCCTTCGCTTAGTATAGCATAAATGTAATAATTCAAGGAATAAGCAATTTAAAAACCAAATTTCATCCAAGTCGGTCCAAACGTATAAGCGTGAAGGAGCATCCTCCTTTATAATATTAGTGTGAGATAGGTTTCTCTAGCCAAGATAGATACATTCTTGCAGCTGAGCCAATAAGTTAATAACATACAATTGTACGTAAGTAGTGCTGGTGTACCGCGGAGTGTCTGCGGCAATACTAAATAGCTACTAGTAGCTGCTAGCAGCTAGTGCTAGTGGCAAGTTGTTGCTGCTTGCCTCCCACGAGAACGTCTCATTGCTACTGGTTTATAGCCACGAGGGAAGTGGCTAGTAAAGTGACTTAGTTTATTTATTTTTAACTTTAAAATGGAAGAAAAGTAAGATGTTTAAGATACTCTTAAAGTTTGTGAGGTGTTGCAGTTCTATTTAAACAATTCGGTTACTTAAGGTTGCTTAAATCCGGGGTTGCGGGTTGTTCGAAAGAGATACTGTGGCCCCGGAACATAAAAGGCAAAAGAAGGAACATGGAGTTAAGTGACGTCATTATAAATCCAAAATGACGGATTCAAAGAGTTTTCTGAAAAGAATATTCAAGCGTGTTTTTTTTAGGCAAAAAGGAAACTTTTCTTGGATCACGTTGTTGTCCGTCTGTCTGTCTGTCAAGACACTGTATCTCGGGAACGCGTAAAGGTATCGAACTGAAATTAAAACCATAATCTCAACTCTATGGTCCCTTATTGCTGCAAAAAAAATGCATCCCTTTGAGACTATGTACTCAAAGATAAAAGAAAGACATAAGTTTGTACGGAACCTTCGATGCGACCTTATGGTAGGTTTTTTTTTTAAATAACATTGTTATTGATTATACAAACTATTCTTGAACTTTACTATAAATTTACTTATCAAAAATAATTGGTATTCATTTCGTGAAAAACAGTTTTGCATTGTTAAGATTACTAATTATATAGTTTATCTTCAAAATTAAGGTGACATTGTCAAATGAGGTAATTTCCATTACTTATGAGGCAAGTTCGACGTTCTAAATTACTTGTATTATCTTTGGGTTTTGTCCCTGTTGAATATTAATATTAAATAGTCTATTAGAGACCTACAGAGAATATATACTAGTAATTAGTTTGTTAATAAGTGGGTTTAGTATTTTACTTTAGATTATAAGCTTTTAGAAATATACATAACTAGCTTTTGCCCGCGGCTTCGCTGGCGTTTAATTCGGGGTAGCACAGTTCCCCTAGCGCCTTATTTATTTGTAATAGCAACGCTAAGTTTTCCTAATAAAAAAAAATAGCCTATGTCCGTCTCCTGGTTCCCAACTATCTCTGTACCAAAATTCATCAAAATCGGTTTAGCCATTAAATCGTGAAGAGGTAACAAACTAACTCACTTTCGCTTTTATAATATTAATAAAGATTATCAACATTTAACACTTGTGTTTTCTAAGACATGTTCAGTTATTTTAGTTCGTTTATATCTTGAGAATTTCTTCCACAGATGGAATAGAAAAATGAAGATAATTTCTGTAGGGAAAAACTCAATAATACTTCGGAGAACCCCAAAGAACTTAGAACCTCATACTCAATAGTCGCTCTCGTAACCACTAGACCAAGAGAGCCAATCGTGACCGAGTTTATAAAATTCTTATGCAAAACATTAGCATTCAAGACAGGCGTGCCAACCAAACATTTTTATCAATGAGTTTGAAAGGTCTGTTTGTATTTACCATTTGACTTCCAAAAGGTCTAAACCTATTTGGACAAATTGCGGGACATTCTGAATAAGAAAGTGCTAACCGAAATTATTTCGGCAAGACAACGTATATTCTTTTGTGTTGTGAATATTGTGATCGACTTCGTTTTGACAAAAAACCTGGGTTTTATGTCAAGTAATTTTTGGACTTCTCAACATGTATTATGCCGTTACAATATCATCGTCTTCTATTTCTGACACGACTGCGTCTCATGTATTTTTTGTGTAAGTTTTTTTTCACGCTAATAATTTGTTAAGTCTATTTTCTCAAACGTTACTATGGTAAACTTCTTCGAGAACAATCGGCAATTTGCTATACTGGCCAAATATATACATGCGAGCACTAGCCGGCAAATTTGTATGAAAATCCATACTGTCTTGTTTTAGTGGCCAAATAAATTACTATGTAAACTCATATCTGTCGCGTAATTTAAAAAAGGGAACGATTTTTTTTTCAGAATCATGAAGTTCTATAATGAAAAAAAAATGAACACTTTGGTGCGTCAAAAATTATTGTTGTTCGTTGATAGCACATTTCATATAAGTAGTTCTGCTTAGGTACTACTTAATAAAAGCCTTGGCAATAAGTAGGCATTAATGGACTTAAGCATTGAAATATTTATCCGTCAATGCGGCTTTTGCTGGTCGCTTCACGAAAGTGAGTTTGTTTGTTAAGTCTTCAAGCCTAAATGGTCCAACTGATTTTGATGAATGTTTGTATAGAGATAGTTAGTAGGCCTGGAGACGTATGTAGGTTAATTAAAAATAAAAATGGTATTAGGGGAGAGAAAGATTTTTTTTCAATCAACACACGGGTTAAATAGTAACGTAACTATGCCACGCGGACGAAGTCGGCGGGCGGAAGCTAGTGTACTATAACTGACATTTTTATCCATATTTATTGACAGTTATTGTTGTTTACAATGACTGTTGAGTTGGAGTCATTGTGTTTCCACGATAAAAATAATGAATTGTTCCAAATGCGATGCGAACAGAAGTGGTTGTGAAATGATCGGATCAGCGTATTCATATCCGTTGTGGGAACAGCCGCTAAACATCGAATTTCATTTCCAACAGTTGTTGCATTCACTAGTGCACTCTGCGTGGTAATGTTCGAGTGCTCAACAATTGTTTATACAGGTTGAATTTTTCAAAACTGTGTGGTTGGCCAAACTCAAAACTCAAAGGAGGCTTGAGCCCAACTTTGACGTTAACTAATACTGAATCATTGGATTAAAAAAGACAATTTTGTTTTTGGCCGTGAATTTGTTTTTTTAAAAACAAGCAGTATTATTCGATAGTGTCGCTAGTTACGATCAAGTTCACATAATTAATGATACACGGCAAACTTAAGGAATATGTAAAATTTTCAAGCAGAGATCAGAAGACCAACAAGAAAAAGAAAATGTTATGACTTTTCAAATGAAACATATTTTCTAGCAGAAATGAATCCTGTCATAGTAACAAAGATAGGTCAGCTTAAAAAAAAAAAAAAAACCTTCATGAATTATTATTTGCTCAACTTATTTCTCCATTAATCTCAACGCACAAAGAAACATTATATACAAGCTCCATCAATATAATATTATCGCAACGTAATAAGATTTTCTTTTCTATTTCTCAGTTATCGTTCAGAGATTTGATATACGCGCTATGGCAGCTGTCAAATCATGGTGAACACAAAAGGGCTCGATAAAGGAATATCGATTATTCAGTAATACGAATATTCGGATATTTTACTCGAATTTGCATTTGAATTGTGTTATTAGTTCCTTTTTAGGATTCAGTAATCAACGGGACCATCATCATTTCATTGTTCTCTTGTCTATGCGTTCCTCATCCAACCGTTATTACTTTATAACGAACTAGCTTTTGCCCGCAGCTTCGCTCGCGTTTAATTCGGGGCAACAGGTCCTCTTTCCTGATTTGCAGGTACCTGCAAATCAAAAACCTGTAGTTTTTGCCCTTGCGCCTTATTGATTGTAAAAGAAAAATTAAATTTTCCCTTTTCTTCCTCACTTTTCAATTCAAAAAAATTTATGTCCGTCTCCAGGGTCCCAACTATCTCTGTACCAAAATTCATCAAAATCGGTTTAGCCACTAAGGCGTGAAGTCGTAACAAACTCACTTTCGCTCTTATAATGTTAATAAGGATGGGTAAGTGACGCACGATGAGACGAGATGACGACGACTGAGAATCTGCTGTGTTTCCGTTCGTCAGTCATAAGATTTGCACTGTTTTATGAAGATGCCATGTTTAAAAGAAAACAAGAAAAAGAAGATCCCCGTGATCTTGACACAATATTTGAATTTACAAAGAATGCTTTTGAATTTTCTGTTTTTAATTTATACATGTACGTTGGTGCAAAACGATGAATGCAGGATTTGTTTTTGGATTTTGCTGTTTATTTTGGAATGTTTAGCGCGTCTTTGTTGAATGTAAATAACCTTTTTTTTAATCGGTTTTCATCGAATTACTTCCCCCGCTTCGCCCAGAGCGGGCGAAATTATTGAATGATTTCCCATTCAAAAATAAAAAAGGCTAGCTGTTACTTTAGCCTCAGGCTAGGCGTTGCCATACAACGTCGCAACGCGGCCAGTGTCTTTGGGATATTAGCAAGTGACAGTTTGATTTAGAATATTTTGACGCATTTTGTTTGTTTATTTATAAGTTACTTTACTTAAGTTGTTTTGTTAAGTCATAAAGATAATTATGAACTTGGTTTGTCAGTCGGACAATCTTTTATCACGGTCACTTGGCTCACTGCGTATATGTTATGTATGCGTATACTATAATCATAGTAAATAACAAGTTTCACCAACGGTTTAGTGGTCAATGAAACCGTAACATAAGCTTGTTGACAAGAACTAGGTTTATGCGTAGTGGTCCCTTCACAAATGTTGTGTTTTCACTTTTTATTGGCACTACCTTTATATGATTATGTGGTGCTACTTAGGATTACTATCTACTTTATGCTGTGGAGTTATTTTGTCATGAAAACTTACTAGAGTGGATTTCGCCTATATTACTAAACGCGATCAAGAACTGTCAATCCTTACTCATATTATAAATGCG
This sequence comes from Ochropleura leucogaster, assembly GCA_958449745.1. NCBI lineage: Eukaryota > Metazoa > Arthropoda > Insecta > Lepidoptera > Noctuidae > Ochropleura > Ochropleura leucogaster. The sequence continues at coordinate 8,343,898 of OY288222.1, read as the reverse complement.
AAAGTGAGTTTGTTTGTTTGTTACATCTTCACGCTTCAATGGCTGAACCGATTTTGATGAATTTTGGTACAGAGATAGTTGGGACCCTGGATACGGACATAGGTTTTTTTAAATAGGATTGATATATGAGGGAGAAGAGGGAAGAAAATGGAAATCTTAGCATTGCTATAACAATAAATAAGGCGCAAGGGCAAAAACTGCAGGTAGCAGGTACCTGAAAATCAGGAAAGGGGAACTGTTTTACCCCGAATATAACGCGAGCGAAGTCGCACGCGAAAGCTAGTCTGATATATGATAAAAAAACTTTTATTTCACAAATCAATGTTATTGTATTGGTTTTTAGGAAAAGTTGTTAAAGGATATAGGAGACTAAATACACTGATAATAGCACAAGCTATTTAATTAGCTATAAACATATTAAAGACATTATAAAATGTAAACTGCGTTCATAAGTACTGATCGCGTTCTAATTTATCGGTGTAACTTGAATCGAATCGATTCGGATTTCTGTAAGATTACTGATCTTACTGATAGGTATCATATCTCCAATTAGTGTTACTTTAACATATATTTTCCTTCTATCATAATATTTTCTGACTAATTATCTTCTCTTCTTCTATTTAATAACCAAACACGAAACTCGACATAAACTTAAAGTTAATTATCCTGAATTTAATATTATATACCTAGGTCTTTCTTCGAAAAACTCCTCAACCGATTGTTTTTCTCCACGTATTTATGTATGTTTAACTATCTTTACTTTTTTTTTTGTTATACATACATAATGTACAAACAAAAACAAAGTAAAGATAGTTGAACATACAAATAAAATATACCAAATACTTAAATACATACATATGTATTTAAGTATTTGGTATATTTTATTTGTGAATGTTTTCTTGAAAACTTTCTTTGATGTATCTTGCACCTACTATGTTTTCACTCTGCATCATCTTAAGGTAGACTGGTAGAAAGTTGCCCAAGGCATTAAGTCCACCAATGCACGGTGTTTTTTTGGACATGTGCCTAAAGTTTTAATACATAAATAAAAGTCTAACTTATTTTTGCATAGAGAGACTGCTTTTTCATATAGTCATTTAATTTCCTCAGATAGTGTAAACTGCTTTATCAAGTTTCATTCATAATCTATTGCCTAAAATAGATTTGTAAAACTGCACCCACGCTAAACTCATTCGTCGAACTATTAAACATTTCTGACGTCACCGCGTCGTAGCACGATCGTAGCTCCTACGTAGCACGCCTACGCAGGCCTACGCTACGAGTCTACAGAGAACTTTTATGATCCCATACATAAAATTACACAGTCAAAGCCATTTTTAGACTTCTGTTATTGCAAGTCAAAGTAATACCGTATTTATTTTAAATTAATGGTATGCAGACTTGCCAGATTTTCCTTATCATTTGGCTAATATTATTCTGACGTCAAAGTTATCTTTATTCTAGCATATTTTATTGAAAGATTAGATTAAAGAAAGAAACAATTATTTATTTTGTTCTAAAATTCTGTGTATGAAATTACTTTGACGTTTTCATTTCGCATATGTTTGTATAATCGGCTATCGATATCTTTTGTGATGCAAATCCGAGTGTATTTCAATAAAATGCAAATGTTTTGCGTTGTTATTAAGGCCTGTGATTGGCTGGTTTTGTTCGTTGACTTTATATCTTTATAATTTTATTTTGCATTTACTTTGGTATATATTTTGTGTGTAATGAGATTTTAAAATGAGCTACACTAAACAGATACCGACTCACCAACTGATCACGTTAACTCCAAATGTGAACTTTCTTTACTAAAAAAAGTCAGTTTATAAAAGGCAAAATCCTTTTATTCTAACAGACAAAAGTGGAAACTCGTGTTTCAGATGCTAAAAACGTTATTTTAAATTTAAAACTACAGTCACCCGATGGGGATTTTTGACGGGTGAACGCGTTCACGTCGCCCTCACAAAATACCAATAAAATTGTTTATTGACGGCGACAAAACGTTACGAATGAAAAAAGGGAAAATTCCGCCACTGCTGGAGGTGCTACCAAGTTTTCTTGTGAAAATAAGACAGTCATAAAAGTAAATTTATTACCCGTAGTAAATAAAGCGTAACATATTGCGCTTTCGAGCTGTAAAAAGATGTCGCAGTTGACTGATACAGTCGTTAACTGTTATCAATGCGAATCGTTTCAATCTACCTACCTTTTCATATCTACATCGCGTATTCACTTCAGCTAGAGATTAAATTTTTGGCGGGATGTTTTTTTGGGTTTTTCCATCAAGGATTCTCATCATGATTAACTACCTTTCGCACGCGTGGCATAGTAACTTTGGGCTAACGCTTACTTTAACCCGCGTTATGATCGAAAAAATAAATTCTCTCTTCCCAATTATTTTCCAACTATTATTTTCAATTATTTTCCAATTATTTTTTATCCTATGTCCGTCTCCAGGGTCCCAACTACATATCTCTATACCAAAATTCATCAACATCGGTTGGGCCACTTAAGCGTGAAGACGTAAAAAACAAACTCACTTTCGCTTTTATAATATTAGTATGGATGTAAACAACAAAATAAACTAAGGGCTAAATAATAACAGCCGCACGGATCAATCTCTAGGTTAAGTCGTGCGACCCGGAGAAGGCTACCACTCATAACATACTTAATAATGTTATATTCATGCCTTTTGAGAAATCTTTGAAGCTTCGCATGGAGTTCATGGTTAACGTAATTATAATTAGCAGATTACTGGATTTACTCCAGTTCTGATATAATATACTTTCATACAAGATACTGCTGAATCAAATCAAATCAAATTAAATCAGAATCATTTATTTCAAGTAGGCCAGTTACAGACACTTTTGGACTGTCGAAACATTAACAACAATAAAATGCAGCTACAGTCGCAGTCACAAGTCATAACAACTGTAAAAGTACTGTATTTGCCCATTCCAAAGCGTAGATTTCTATGGAGAAGAATGGACAAAAACTCCATGGATATTCTTTTAAATATAAAGAATATTGTTACATCGTTTGTGTTGATTTGGAAAATTATATGAGAACGATGTAGCAAGACGTGCACGTTAACAGTGTCCATAGTAAAAAAAAAAAAAAAACATATAAGCCGTGCCACTAAGAGATGACCAGTAACAACTGACAGCGCTCGTTCAAGAACATGACGCATAGATCAGCACCATTCAACTACTGCGAACTAAATGATCCGACACACGCGCCACCATCAGCGAGACATTTGAGTGAGCCCGGCTCATCCGCCAGAGCAAATTAGTTGAGAAAAGACGTAGGTTTCCACTGAATTATTTATTTTAATCAAATCGTATATGTCCTTGCAAACTTTGTATACTAAAAAATGATGATTACAATATTGCCATGCAAATGTTTACAATTCCAAATTTAAAAGATGTGGCAGGTCAACACAAAAAGGAGCTAGTTAATGTCAAACGGAAATAAAATAGTTGAAAGAGAGACTTGTTGGTATTGTACGGATGAATTGCCTTTATTTTTTTTTCTCAATGAATTCATAGTGCGTCGGACAGAAGTTCTAGCAATCCTCCAGATTTTGCTAATATCAAGATGTCAGTTTAATAAATGGTTAACGTTCCACATATAAACCTTTCTGCTCACCTTTCCTGTAATATTGTGATTATGGCAGCGCTACCAAACAGCTATTAAGTCAGACATTATGATATATGACACGTTCAACCAGACTTGGTTTACTTTAAAATGAGAATAAACTTGTATGGCATATTTCATATTTATTTACGACCACAATTGTTGCGAAACTTTAAAACGAGTTTGTAAATAAAGGAAATTAATATTCGAACGTGACCAGCGTAATACTGGCAACTCTAACATCGAATTGGCTTCTTGCGGTGTATAAAGAGAAAAACAATGCTCTTATCATTTTATGTAAACACAAGCAAAGGAAAATCCGAGTAAGTCCCGTTAGGAATTTAATTAAAAGGAATGTACGAAAATATTTAGAACAACGCCCGAATAAATAAATGATTTCGAGACGATGTTCCGTTGTAGTATTTTATGGTTTTATATATGTAAGTATTGTAGAGGAAAGCTCGTTGTTTCGGGAAGGAATGCAACACAAAAACCCCATTACTGTAGAACGACACAGTTTTGCCCACGTACACGGATGCTGAACGACTTTTGTCCTTTCTTTGATCAAGGTTAATAGCCTTAGCGAAAATACCCTCCATTCACTAACCCGGCAATGTACAAGAACTGAATCGTTTCTCTTTTGTCAAAGAACATAAAACTATAGCGTTCCAAATCTACTGATTGAATGGCCGCGCTTTTTGTTATGTTAATATTTAAAGTAGTTGACAAATAAATGGAAGTGTGGTTTTGTAAAAACCTAAATAAAACTGAAACGGGTGAGTTTTCAGTGCGAATAGACGAATAAACGACCGACCATGGCGCGGTCATTTATTTTGATTTGTGATTTTTTATTCTTGACTATTTTGTGCAGTGATATTGTAGTTGTTTCGGTCGAGCTATGCTTCTGAATGCTTCTGAATGTTTTTTTGACTTTGTAGAATATATTCTACTAGTTTTCTCCCGCGACTTCGTCCGCGTGGCATAATTACTTTGGGCTAACGCTTTTTTCACCCGCGTAATGATAAAAAAATATCTTTCTCTCCCCTTACTTCTCACGTTCTCCACCTTTTCTCACTTTAAAAAATAAAAAATAGCCTGGCAAATTGATAATGTATCCATATCAAGTCCTGTTTAAAACTATAAGTATGAACATCAATGATATCGTAAATTAGTTCGTAGAATCGTCAAGCGATCGCGTACGCGATCGCGTTCGAAGCGATGAATAGACATCTTGAAAATACTTTAATAACTTTTATATTAGCAGTAATTCTTTCACCTCAAATGTGTTCGGTATCAACATCACCAGCAATAATGTTGTCATAAACTGAAAACATCTTCCAACAATAATTGGGACATTTTATTGTGTATAAATATTACTTTATGGTGTATTTATTATGTGACTCCTGTCGTTTTGGCGGTAAATTAGATTTTCGCAGTTTCTAACCATTGAGGGAAAGTGGTTTTGGGAATTAGAAGTCTGTTGGATGTATTTGTATTCCCTGTTGACTGTTGATTTAGTGGACGATTACCGGGCCATTCGGTCATCTTAGAAGTTAAACTCTTTGGTGGAAAAAACTAAAAGAAGATATGCGAATTGAAATTATTTTACAGAAGATGATTGTTTGATTGTTGTCACAGTAGGTTGCTATGAAGTTAGGTTGGTATTGCTATTTCTACAGTTTTGCTTGAGTTGAATGAACGCTGTAAAAAAAAACATTATTGCCTAATAAACCTTATTCTTGCATTAATACCTCTATATAGTCTCTTGCAAGTCTTAAACAGACGTGGTCACCCTCAGTATCTTGTTTATTTCGGTCCATCATCTTTTGTCTTGCGACTCTTAAGTTACACAACTGAATTCCGCGGTAGGGTTCTATTAATGGTCTTCATTCAGTCCACTAAAAGTCTTCTAAGTTGTCGCTTGCGCAACTTTCCTTGTTCCAACGACTTTTTCCATCATAATAAATTGACGAAGTTTCCGACTATCATTGCGCTGAACACGGCAGATAACCGCCTGAAAGCTAGCTCATTAATATTAATTATATTTGTAGTACCAGTAGTTAGTAGATTTTATTAGTAAGATTAATGCTATGATCTGATAGGAAATAATCTAGGTTACGGCCTTTAAAACAGCGGGAAGAAACAGTGTAATGCCGTGCCACAGTTACCTACAACGATAGTCGTGAAGCAAAACTAAATTTTTATGTTAGAACTTGCTAACGGTCGATTTAAAATAATCTTCTTCCTATAGAAAATTGTATCATAAAAAGAATAATCGTTCATGAAAGACTTCTTTCAATGTGTTCGTAACTGTATTTTTAACATAATGGGGTTAATTTTCTACGTAAATGTGGCATTATGCTTTCGTTTTAGGGTATAAAATACATTGTGTTTAAGTAGTAACTTTTATACCTTAAGCGTTAGAAAAGCTCGCTAGTTTTGAAGCTCAACTGTAAAATGAAATTGCGAGGACGCAGCTTCAAGATTTATGTAAGTAAGTATTTGTTTGAAAGTTGTAATGTAAAGTTTTACACTTAAATAGATAGCTAGATAGTCACACAAGACGAATATTTAGAGATAATGTGCTTCGTCATTGGCATATTATCATATCTGTCGGTTTCTTTCTTTATGGTGTAGTTAGGGCTTTTTTTGCTAATGGGAAAACCTTCAATAACTTCCCCGCTCTGGGCGGAGTGCGGGGAGTGTTTTAACACTCCCAAGTTCACAAGTCTGCTTGTACTGACTAAAACCCACCCATGTCCCTTCTTTTGCCCTTTATGTTCCGTGGCTGCGGTGTCCCTTTCGAACACGCTATCGTTTCTGTATGCGAGTTTAGATGTTTGTAAACTCACCCACGATGCAGGAGAAATCCTAGTGTGGAACAACCTTTAAAAAAAAACAATAAAAAATAAACTAACAAATAAAAGACTATAAAAGGGCATAAAAACTCGTCCTTAACACTGACAGCTAGTCATAGATACGTGTTATGTGCATACCTACTAAGTATTAATATAGACAAGAAATGAAGAATATTCCACTGAGGCAGTACGTAGAACCTATTAACAGGGAGAGTATAATTAGAACTGTAAAGTATTCTCCCCGCAAGACTTTGTAGCATCCAGTTATCTTGCTTATTCATGACGCCAGTTTATTCCTTATTAATGTGGGTACTGCTAAATAATGTAACAAATCTCCGATTATCTCCGGCGGAAAGTTATACCAACTTGTTTTTATTTCTGCGCATGTAAGCCTGAGATTCGGAGCATCCAGTATTTATTGTAAGGCTCCTAAGATTCTTTGTGTAGCCCGCCTTGTTTTATATTTGTAGTTTTCTAAATAAATGCGTCAAAAAACTTCATGATGAAAAAGGTACCTGCCGTTGCCATCTTGTCCATGGTTTACATACGCTACTCAGAAGACTGCAACTTTCAGTTAAACGTTTTTCAGTGTCATAAATGTGACTAACGGTATGATATAGTGCAGTCTAACTTTTAATTTTTATAATTATGTACCTTTCGCCCGCGACTTCGTCCGCGTGGCATAGTTGGTTAACGCTAACTTTAACTTGCGTGATGATCGAAAAAAAAAATTCTTTCTCTCCCCTCTTTCTCCCCCTTTTCTCACTTTAAAAAAAAACATATGTCCTTCTCCAGGGTCCCACTACCTCTGTTACAAAATTCATCAAAATCGGTTGAGCCATTTAGGCGTGAAAACGTAACAAACAATCAAACAAATTCACTTTCGCTTTTATAAATATTAGTAAGGATTATTATCGCCTGCTTTATTAAAAATGACGTCACGTTAATTAACTTTTAAACTTTTTTAACTACGGTTTTTAGGTCAGCTTTAAAAAGCCGTTAAAATTTTATCTGAAGCAAAAAGATAATGGTAAACATTAAAATGTGAACATAAAGGGCAAAAGAAAACCATGGGTGGGTTTTTACCATCGGTAAAAAAATTAAAAAGGCATTAAAATGTATGGTGAAACATTTATTGGTAACAGGGCAAGGCTAGGAACTGTCACCCACCGATATAGATTGACAAGCGTTGACCTACCACACAAATACGAGGAGTATAAATCTTTTTTTAGTTCTACCATTTCTAGACATTCTAGGAGAAGTCTGGGTATTTAAGGTCATAACATAAATCAGTCTACGTTTGACTCAGCCGCGTACAATGTAGGCATGTAAACAGTTTCGCTTGCCATTATACCAGAGAGTAATACAAGGTACAATAAAGATAATATACAGAATAGACAAGAAATAATTTAACATTCCCTCTTTTCCGTAACAAATTAATGTATAAAAATAACGAGTCTCAGTGTAGGTAATGGCAGTTTACCTTGTGACAAATACTCTAAGGATTTGCAACCCACACTCGTGTTCCAGCTTAAGATGTTCTGTGCCCTCGCCCTTTGATGATACGGATTCGTATGATAAATATTTAACTGTAAATCTTGTAGCTACTTAGATTTTATGGTTATGGGGAAAGTTTGTCCTTGAACATTGACCACGTAAAAGTATTTGTTAATAAGAAAGAAAATAAATAGATACTCATTTTATCGCTTAGTACTTAAACGTCTATAAACAATAGACCTATTTTTCACCTAAAAATGTTTGGTCCTTCGAGCCGATTGATCAGATATTTTATCTATAATGTTAAAAGTGTAAGTAAGAATACTGGGTGTATACGTGGCCATATTACAATTATCAAAAGCACAAAAATAATCCGTTTGGTCATGACCTTTATGCGAACAAATTGCGGATATAATTTAAGACACTAAATTATAATAACCGGAATGGTTATCCTCGTAAAAAAATGAATTGTTTCCCACCGCCCCCGGGGAGATTTAGATGTGAATACGTCTAAACAATCCCTTTTCATGGCAGTTGAAAATTCGTCAGTAATTTCCTCCGGGAAGCCTATTATAATACTTATCAAACTGTTCTTTACTTGTTATATTTTTCATACTTAAGAAGCAAGTAAATAAAGATTTAGTACAGAAATCTTGGATGAGGAAACTCGTTACAAGATGTAATAAACTAGATTCATCTGGACACAGAAATTAAAAGAATTATTTTAGGAGCGACGAAACATTTTACAACTTCATAAAAATTGAAGGTGTTGCATTTAATAAGTATCTAGATTTACAGCACAAAGCTTCTTCTAGATTAGGAAAGTAACAGAACTAGGTTTTTTTTTGTAAAAAGAATAAAACATTTCCAAATGTTTAAAGACAAGACATGTAATGATTAGACGTATATATAAATAAATAAATATCTTGGGACAACTCACACACGGCTATCTGATCCCAAGCTAAGCAGAGCTTGTGTTATGGTAACCAGACAACTGATAGACATACTTATATAATTTATAAATACATACATATTATAGATAAATCACACCCAGACACAGAACAAACAATCATGCTCATCACACAAAGTTTGTCCTGGGTGGGAATCGAATTCACGACCTCCGGCTCAGCAGTCAGGGCCACTAACCATTAGACCAACAGGCCCGTCAACATTATAATACTATATAATGATTTATGATTAAATTAAATATCATATGATTTAATTTATTTAATTATGGCACTCTTACGACTTATTCACGGGGTAACAATCATACTTAGAATTTACAGTGATTTTTTCACTTACAGGTGTGCACAGCACTTAGTATAAAAAAGTATTTCCCTGCTTGCTCGTCTTCGTTGTACTAGCACTATCTTAACTAAGTGTCTTCACAGATTGACGGGAGTCTGCCATACTTCATTATTGGATGAAACTGCTCACAGAATAAGTCATGTTTGTTTTCTTACGCCAGTTATTAAGACCATTTTTAATAACACTATGGGCATAACTCGAAATAAATGTTATTAACTATCGAATTCATTTAAATAGTTCATGATTAAACTTTTGGTTATAAATTCAAACTTCAAACAACTCTATTAAAATTGAAATTATATTTTTATTTTTAAAAGGGCAGTCTGTTTCAGAAAGCTAATACTAGATTTATTAAACATACAAACTACCTCTACAATTCGATTAAGTCTTCCAGAAGAATACATGAATTACTAAAATGTATAAATAGAAAGTGACGGTTATAAAAACATTAGTACAAAAGGCCCCTTGTGGGTGTTGTGTGGGTGATCACAGTGGAGGTTAGAACCAGACCCCTCAGACGGGGGCGATTGAGCTCAACCCTTTGGATGCCGCCAAGTTTTTACAGCGTCCCAACTTTTTCCGAACAAATGACTTTTATTTGTGAAAATGAAAGGGCTCTAAGCCAGTAATGAAAGAGCTAAGAACGGATACGCTTAAAAGTTATTGTTATGAGAACGAGACAAAATATTTAAGGAAGATAAAGGGATGGGATTGCAATAAAGACTGCCGATTTCTCATTGTTCGAGCAAAAATATTTATCTTTTATTACACTAATATTAAGGCGAAAGTTTGTATGTGTGTATGTTTGTTACTCTTTTATGCTCAAACGGCTTAATAGATTCGGATGTATAGTTTGGTATCAATATAGATTATATTCTGGATTGAAACACAATGTAAAAAAGAACTTCAAAATCTGACTGTACATAACTGAGTAATTATTATAGTGCTGGAGAGCGTATTTATCAAGGAAGGCTATAGGCTTATATAACACCTCGTTTAAAACACTAAGGAACTGAGCAGCATGTGAAACCACCGAGCACAGCGTGTTTTTTATAAACATCATGTACAGACCTACATTTCGTTCTCATATCTCCTTACCCAGGTTTGCTGGCAAATAATCTTAAGAAATAAGCAGAACTTGCCATTTTTTTTTTGCGGATGGGAAATCATGAATACCACTAAAACCCATCCATGTTCCTTCTATTGGCCTTTATGTTCCGGGGCCGCGGTATCTCTTTCGAACAACCCGCAACCCTGGCAAATAAGCAGTATTTTTGCACTAAAATTTTTTCATGTGTTGTCTATTTTTTGTGCATAAATTGTGAAATAATAGAAATAGCGATTGTTTTGTTAACGCTAATCAATGACCAAGTTCAGAAAATAATCCTATGAATTCTAAGACTAATCTAGGCTTAACAAACAATGTGTTTAAAAAGTAAATGTTTCTGTACACACTCATAGATAAGTACAAATCCAATACAACATCTATCAGCCCTCGATCCCAATTTAACAGAGGGCGTTATCACTTGAGATATACGAATGGTCCCTCAGAAATACTCGCGATAAATTGGATGAGATGAGTGAAGGCGACAGAACGGCCTATAGTTTATTTACTATAGTAGTATAGTGTGACTGGGTAAACGAGGGACATAACTGAAATATGGTTAACTAGCTGCCCTCCGCGGACTTACTCGCGGTGTATTTGAGTTATTTGATCTTACCATAGGGTACCGAATTATTTTGGGATTAATATTTGCCTGTTCGTATGTATTAATTCAATATTTAAACTGTATAAAATTTTAACACAAAATTTTATCCAAATCCGTTCAGGCATTTGAGCGTAAAGGTAACAAGAAACACACAAACTTTCAAATTGATATTATTAGGGTGCTTATATTTTTTCAAATATGCTTAAAATTGAGATGAAAGGTGCGAAGGTCCACCGCGACCAGTTTTCATTTCATCTTCAACATTTCCACATTTCCACGTGGTTAATTCGCGTGAGATCACTTCTGTACAAGACAGAGGCAAATCTGTCTTAAAACTCGTGCACATATTCCTATTCTGAACCAAATTTGAAGATGAAAAGAAAACTGGTCGATCATACCTTCGCACTTTTTTCTTCGCACGATTCAGGTTTCCATTTCGAATCCTATTTTTACAATATCTGTACAAAAAATTTAAATGGACATCCTCCTTTATATTTTGTCCTTTGTTTAACCAGTCTGCTTGTACAACTATGCATACTTAGCACCTTATAGTCGGGACGAGGGATATCCTCTCTAAACACGATCGACTGAGAGCGGATTAAGAATCGCTCCTGCTTTTGAGGCTTAGTTAGAGGGCGATGTTTTGTGAAATTGTTGGACCGCTTCACTAAAAAGGACCAATTTTCAGCAAAGGGTTATGTGATTCAGGGAAATTGTTTCAAATTGGGATCTGTCAGGTGTGGTTTCACAAAGTTATTCGTACTAACTGAAACGGTTACTGGAACGAAATAACGTGTCTATATCAAACTCAATTCCAGTAACAAAACAGAGTTTAAGCGCGTTTCCTTTATTTTTATCTAAGAAAAAATATTTCTCCCATTCTTTTTTAATCCTCATGCAATCTGGGGAACACGTAGATTTTTTAGCTACAGTTATTTTCTCCTGCCAGGCGAAATGTCAGACTTTTACTGACTCAAACCTATATATGTTCATTCTTTTGCCCTTTATGCGGTATCTGTTTGGATAGTACTGTACTAGATACTACTGTCAGATGTTACAGCATCATATTCTTCGATTTCTGATAGTATTATTCGCACGAATATGCAAAACCACCTGCATTATATAAGACGTACAAACGAGTTCAAACTGAATTGAAACTATTCCGACAGTTTAGATATTCGGATTTAATGGTATACAAAGAATTATCTTTATACTATTAACTGCATCGGTTTTCTATGCAAACTTTGTTTACTGGGGTAATGAAGATTCAAAAGTCTTGTAACCAAGACATTGTTTCCCCTACCCATTAAGATCTTACAATTGCCTGCTTATCTCAATTACCCCGCTATGCAAACTCGGTTAATTTAAAAAAGAAACATTCTGCAACTCATTGTGTGAAGTAAATGAGAATGGAAAGAAAATATCTCGGACGCAATTGTGCATAGGACGTAGATAGCGAGTGAAAGTTATAGACGCTCTCAACAAACTCCGAAGTACTAATTAAAGTTTTAATTTCAACTGTCGAGTTAATTTATACTAATAGAATGTAAGTGAGGAATCTTAAGTTCAATATTCATTTTGTTACAAAGTGTTTGTGGAACAATGTTTGGTGTCTCGACAGAAATTGAAAAGCTAAGACATTTCCAGATGGTTGTCGAATCGGTGTACCATTTATAAGTAAACGCATCAGAAATCGATTTAGATAGTATTCCTCTATATTGTTGGATGTGCTCTTTAGTAAACACGTATTCGTTGTTGCGAGAGAAAATACAGCTATCCTTACATATATTATGTATGTTTATAACTAGTAAGAAGATTTTGTTGTAACTAATTTGTTTTTGTTAAATATGGCCTAAGGTTATTTGTACTAACTAAAGCTGTAACTGGAACGAATTAACGTGTCGAAATTAAACCCAATGCCAGTTAAAAAACATAGTTTAAGCGCGTTTCATCCTTTTTCTTATCTAAGAAGAATAGTCCCTCCCACTCTTAATCAATCGTTGTGCAACTGGGGCACACGTAGATTTTTTTTAGCTATGGTTATTTTCTCCTGCTCGGCGAAATAGGAGGGAGTGTCAGACTTTTACTGACACAAACCTATTCGTGTTCTTTCTTTTGCAATTAGTGTTCCAGGGCTACGGTATCGGCCCTCCCGATTTTGCTGACATATCTTTGAGGAGCGCATGACCTGGATCCGGGTTCACCCACCTAGTTCACATTATATGTCCTTACTTCTTTTACTTATCTATTGAAACGATCGAAATCGCTCGCTCTAGATAGTCAATAATAATATTATCAATATCCGTTACGAACAATGGAAACATTATCATATCGGCCTGCTATTTACCACAAACATAATCCTAGCCGAGATAAATGATTATACATAACATGAACTCTACGCTTAGCAACATAGAAACTGAATTACCGTTAGGAGTATGTCGTATTTCTGAATTTCGACGAGCAATTTTTTTTGCTCAACTTTATTTTTTGACAGCTCAACTTTGTAAACTTGCAGCAAACTTTTCCGCGACGCAAGTCTGTCGCAGATGTCAACTTGCGCAAACTCTACTTGTGGGATATGTGCACACAAAAGATGCTTTGTTATTACTCATTTTGAGACAAAATCCGTCAGTTGCATTTTATTGCACCTCTAGCAAAAGAGAGATTACACATATTGTTCAGAAACTAATGACAATGTTTCAGACATAATATTTTAGACTTGTAACGACTGTCAAAGATCTAAAAATGACAGCTTCAGCTCCAACGGCAACAGCTTAACGTCCTTTACGAGGCACAGAAGAGTCCGAGAGTCATCCGTATGTATAGGATGGTTACCCATCCACAGAACGACCACATCAAATGTCCTTTAACCTAGAAGATCGAGCCATAGGGCTTCTATTATAAAGCCCCAAGTCAACGATTAAAAACTTCGCACAGGAATCTCTATACATACAATTCTCTCGAGTGTATTCGTGATACCAAAAGTCGTTAGTGGTTAGTATCGTCCTCTTCACAATGCTGCGCGCCAACTACAATTCTACATGGATATTTATGTGTATAATATATATTAGTAAATCGTGGGCATTGCTCTGGGAAGCGGAACGTATTAATATAGTATGTATGGGCTATTAGCTGTCAACCTGTCGTAATATCTCTTTTGTTTCTGTTATGTGGGTGGGCGGGGCGACACATTTGTACTTTCTGATTTTTTGTAGGAGAACCTTAGTGAATGAATATTTTGTTGTAGTTGGAAAAATAACTATAAATAAACATATTATTAATATGGTCTGAATCAAAAATTGCTGCTGCAAGTATTTAGGTATTTATTGGAAAACTGGACAGCAGCCTGAAAGAACGGAGGTCCGAAAGAATGTCAGTTATAATGACGCTTAATTTCAGGAAAAATCGTAAATAAATATGTATGTACCTCTCTATGTTATTATCTGATGATGAACACAGTTTTGACTACTACATACCTATTTCAAACCAACACGTCATTAACCCCACATGTGACTACTGGAACTGACAGTAAGGAAAAATTCATAGCTTCTCAAAACCTTACACAACGCGGGCCCAATCCGCCAATTTTCTCGTATCAAATGTGAAAAGTAGCCCCGAACGATTAAGGAGCGTAGCTGACCCTCGTTACTTTGAGGATACAACTCTATCAGCAGTCCACCGTTGGGAATAGTGTAGTATTGCCCAGTGTGCTCTGATCGACGCGATAAAATTGATTGTCGCTGAGCGCGAGTGAGTTACGACCGTATGTTGCTGTTGAGCTTTTTAGATTGAGATTGAATGAGAAGTCATGTACGTGATGTAAGTTATGTTAAAAGGCCAAGTTGTGTTCAAGGCCCTTTGAAAGGCCAGGTAGGAATGCTACACTGGTACAGATTAAAAAAAAATAAACGTGGCCTCAAGCATGGCCGCTAGGGCACGCCACAATATGATATGTCGTCTCGTTGTGGAGTGACTGGAGAGTCGCCACGGTATCTTCACCCACCGACTGACACAGGTCCTCACCGGTCACGGTAGTAAACACTCCAGGCGTTTCCTCCCGCCTGATTATATGTCACCATTATGACGATCGCCCGGAGGACACGCTAGAGCACAATGTGGCGGTCTGCCCTGCTTCGGCGGAGCACCGCATTGTCATCGTAAAGGCGATTGGCAGCGCGAATTCTCGTATCCGGCTTTGGTTCCGGACTCGGTCTGGAGCGAATGGGAATAGGAACCGGTCATCTCCTTCTGCGAAACAGTTATACTAGTGAAGTAGCTGGCTCGACGTTTGATGGAGAGAACCTCAAACCAAACCAGTTACCGTGGGATACGCTCCGAGCGTCGGTTGCCGCGAGACGACTGCCGGCCCCCGTAAACGAGGGTCGGTCGCATCTTTTAAGTGCATTTCCAAATTCAATGGATCCTTGGACTCAATCATCAATTATCGACGGATTGAAATAAAACTCTGAAATGAAATTTCACTTCCGCAAAAAAATATTTGATGACAAAGTTTCAAAAACAACTTTTCACTCAATCTTCTTAAGGGAAATTGGCGGAAAATCGATCACAAGATATTATATTGCAAGAGTTTCCATTTTCCTAAATATTTGCATTTTTCTGAGTGTGTTTGAATAGCTATCAATTTCGAAGGCGACGTTTAAAAGGAAATTAAGAAGAATAGAATAGCAGAAATTCCTAAATATGTCATCGGCATCTATCATGGTGCGAGAGAAAGATAATTATTTCGCGCATTCCAATCTTAATCCAGAGAAATGGATTTCAGTTGGTTTCGTTCAGTCGATAAATTCTACGTAGTTATGCGTACCGAATTAAACTTATTTTTAATCATGAAAATTTCTCGAAGAATTTCCCTAATTACATTTTATTAAATTGGGCGTAAAATGAGAACGTTATAAGATTTGTTTTAATGTCGATTTTTTTCATAAGTTACGTGAGCCCGGATTTATTTATATTACAAACTAGTTAGCGCCCGCTGCTTCACCCGCGTAGTGATCGAAAAAATGTATCCTCTGAGTTATTTCAGACTATAATCTAACTCTGTGCCAAATTTCATCAAGATCTGTTTAGCCGTTTTGACGTGAAAGAGTAACAAACATCCATACATCCATCCTCACAAACATTCGCATTTATAATATTAAATTACAAACTAGCTGGCCTGCGCGGTTTCACCCACGTCTTTGGTTACTGCCTCGCTCCCGTAGGTAGTAGCGAGATGTTTTATAGTCTATGTTCCACAGTGATAATGTAGCTTTCTAACGGCAACAGAATTGTTGAAATCTGTCTAGTAGTTTCTGTGTTTATTCGTTACATACAGTAATACAATACAAATATATCCTTTTTTATAATATATATATCCTTTTTTATATAGTGTAAATTTAACCTCTGTTTGGCAAATATAACTTAACGCACATTTTACATGAGAATTTGTCACGTTAGGACGAATAGGAATAAATTTCTGATAACCTGTGAGTAAGATCACTCATTTACCATCTTCTAAAATTTCTAAAGTCACCTCATAATTGTTGTTATATGTATGACGACGTGGTATAACAAAGTTCATAATGGTAAGTCCTCAGGAGCAGCTCTCGTCTCCGGGATTAGGGAAGCGCCGTTACACCGCGCTCCAACTTTTAATCCCACACATGAGGGCGACAGTACTTTACATCGATTTTTAGTGACGTGAAGTCTGAAAGACTTCTTCTCGTCGTATTGGAATCTTAGACTGAGGTGGTTTGACTTTCAGTTCATAGACAACATAATAAAAAGTTTTGTTGGCAACGTTGAAAATCATCTTTACGTGGTATATCTTTGGAATATGAAAACCAAACTTCAACAATAAAAATTCTAGTGAGTCATAGTTTATAGTGACACTCGGGATTTCTCCTGTATAGTGGATGCATTTAGAAACGTTTAAACGGTCACCCAAATATTTGTTCTATGCTGGGATCAAACCCGCGGTACGCGGTATATTTTCATCACCAAGAGTGTCATGACCATCACAAATAAAGATATTTAAAGAATATACAACTTCAGTCAGTTTTGTAATATCATAAATTCTTTTCACATTCAATAAACCGAGTTACGATAAGTTTTATTTATCCGTGTCACATCACTAAAATAATATTATGCCAAAGAAATATGAAACGAAATTATTTGCAAAAATTATGTTGAAATCCGATTTGCGAACCGAGAAAGCGGGTTATGCGTCGAATTTGGCTAAATTATTATTTATGATATTTCAGACATGCGCTGGAAACAGACTTATATTATTATAGCCGAGTTATTATGAACAAAGGAAAATATTTATGTGTTGAATCGGAAAACATGTCTGTGTTTTTAGAATTACGTTCATATAAAGATAGACGTTTTTACTTTTATGAGCTTCACCTGTAACTTTAAAAAGAATTTTAGAAGCTGAAACACCCACTTCTCTGAGTAATTAAGTTAAAAAAATCACACGAGTTTAGTTAGGATGACAATCAAATGCATGGTAAGTGATGTCATTTTAAATCCAATATGGCGGACTTTTAAAGATGGCGGACTAGTTAATTTACGTGTTCCTATGATATGGGTATCAAAATATGAAAGGGCTTGCTGAGAATAATACCAGAAATAAATACACGTCACTAAAAAGCTTGTCTTTTAATTTTTTAACTATATATCATTTTCGTATTACTAGATTATTTCCAACGTGGCATGATTGTGTTCCAAATAAATCAAAGATAAATAAATATAACACCGTACCTACAGCTAAATTAACAGGAAGCTCCTGTGAATTGAACACGCCCGCATTTTTGTACTAAATAGGCTTGCGTCTGGCCCCAACTTGTCTGGTGTAAAGCGGTGATGCGTTCGTGGAACACGCTTGCCTAGAAATATTCATTCGAAATTTGAAGAGATCGACATTATAATTTAAAAAAAAAATACGATTACAAAGTACTTTTTTTACGGATGGCAAATCAAACCTACCCATGTTCCTCCTTTTGCCTCCTTTTGTATCAGACATATTTCGTTGTAACAAATTAGGTATGCGGTGTCGAAATAATCGAGGTCGCCGTTTAGCAGAAACTGTATCGTTGAAAACCCACAATTATCCGAAGGGACATCGAGAATGTAATAAAATGGACAGTAACCCGGGAGAATCTCGACTACTCCTTGGGAGATAATAATATTACACAGTTATTGCAACGATATACGTTGAGATACTTTTATTATTATTCTATTTCGAGTTTCTTCTCAAATGAAGATTGGTTCGTAATCTCCAACGGACAGATTCAAGACAATTGGGGAATGAGGATAAATATATGTAAGTATATTGGGAATTGTTATTTTAATGTTAATTGTAGTTTTAAGTGGGCCTACTCTTGATTTTAATCTTGTCCTGAGGTCGTTGGTCGATGATAAGACGAGCTCGTCCAAAAGAAGTCTATTAACGACCCGGATTGTATGAATTCGGGAACACAGACGCAAGCAAGGACATTCACTTCTTGGCTGTGAGCATACTAGAGGATATAGTGAAGCGCTTGAATGTGTGGAATATCGACAAGGTATGGCTAAGAACTCCCAGTACGTCTGGACGATGGAAGAAGGGAGTCCACAATTCAGCCAACAAATACATGGTGTATATCCTGCTGCGTTTTATGAGTTAAATAATTATCTATTTCTTAAATGTTTGGCAGACACAGTACAAACTGTTTAGTCGAACAATGCTTGACGTTAATTAGAAAATGTTCCATTCTTCACCCTTTTATTATAATTTTTATTTGTAAAAATCCTGCTATTTTCAAATTGTGGAAAAAACTGCAACTTTCTAAACAACGTATCGGGTATCCGTCAATGTTTAGATCTCGGCATCTCGCACAAGATAAATGATTGTGTATCCAAAGTGTAACAGTGTAAGACTCCAGAGGGGCCTGCCACTGCCTGCCGCGGTTGTGAGTTGTTTGAAAGAAATACTGCGGCCCCAGATCATATAGGGCAAACGAAGGAACATGGATGTTAAAAATAGAGGGGATGGGGGGTGTTTCTGATGATTTCTCATCCGAAAAAAAGGTTATACTCCAAACACATGAACATAACTCTGTTTACTAAGCCCCTCTCCTTTTACTAGGTACATAGTTTTTCATAGCCAGGCTTCTCCGTTCTAAGACTTTAATGGGCTATTATGAGCCATAATGCTGCTCTAAATTGACGGCATACGTGTAAAACGGCTCGACGAAGACTTACTTACGTTTATCGCGCGTCTCCATTATTTCCTTGTCGAATAAACGCAAAGTCACCTGGCGGCCATTAAAATTTCCTTTCATGGTCTTAAGGACGCCTTGTAAGCGCTGAGTTTACGTGGTTCAGTAATATTTGAGGAGTTTTAGTAAGTATATTTTTATATGATGTTACATGCGGTATGAGGGTCGTACTGTGTTGTGAATAATTGAGGCATGTTTGAGTCCGCGATTAAAATCAACTATCTGAATTTCTTAATTCAAACCATCTTTTGGGGTTCTAATAGATTCGTTATAAGAAGTTATCAGTTACTTTCATTTTTTTCTTTATTAGTTTAGAGACGTTACAAAGGCATGTCAGCCTCATGATACCCTAATCTAATTAACTATTTTAATAAACCTTAAATAACTATTACATTATTGTTAGAAATTCTTGCTTTAATAAGACATTTTGGAATCATCGGATATCTATTTAAAAATGTTAGTAGGGAACGTTATTTATTTTGACGTTTACCTACTACAAACGGATCTGTTATAACTGCAGTTTTTATTATTAATGAAAAAAAGTTTTGTAATAAAAAATAGTGTATCGTGAGTGACATTAGATTTATTTATAGACATAATTGTAATGGATTGACTCAATATTTTAAATTATTTTATTTTTATTTCAATTTTATAAATTGTTTGTGCATAAGGCAATTCTGTTTGTGCCTATTATTATATATTTATGTAATTAGCTATGCCCAACGGTGTCGTCCCCGGCTAAATTTAAAATAAAATAGATTAAGGCCGATTCTCAGACCTACTGAATATATATTATATAACACGAGAATTTTATGTATAAAAAGATGTTCAACACAACGTTGTTTATTATTATGAATAAATAAATGTTGATAAAGATGATGAAATAGAAGTAGACCCATTATCGACAATATTCAAAATCTGGTCTCAATTTCTGACCTTCTACAACTTTTTCCCAGGGATACTGTAATAAAAATGAGTTGCCCCATTGATTACATTCTCTCATTCAAAATTATTCACCGTCCCCATAACACGAACCTGGCAATCGGCAAAAAACAGTGAAATAAAACTCATGCATGACGGTAGACGTTTTTGCCGATTTCAGTTGCCGGTCGAACGAACGAAATGGCGCATTTCGTTTATCAGATTTCGCTTGTAGCCTGAGAGCGTGTGTTTTTCATTGGCCCACAGCCACACTGGGCCACGCTGGCCCACGGCTCGCCATGAATCTATAATAATATTAGAAAGAGGTAAAGTTTGTTTGTGTGTCAGTTTGGAAGTAGGGCGTAATCTTCGGAACTAATACTAATAAATCTGTTATTTAATTGAATTTACTTTCAGTACTTTCATGAGTTTTGTACAGTCAGTGAAAGATCTAGTTGTTTTTATAAAACTAAAAGTTATTTTTTTAACTTTTTTTTTTCTATCACATAATGTTAACTATATACGAAAATCTTCATGGATTTTCCTATCTCTTTTGCTGACTATATTTTTCAATGCATCTATCAACACATCGCTCTATCGCATACTAAAAAAAAATCGCAGTTTCAGTTAGTTGAAATGCCTGATAAACGGTGTGTGATGGGTAACACCCTGTATTTAAATTGTACCATTCGAATAAAATCCAACTATAACGGGACTGAAGCCGCGAGCAAAAACTAGTTGCCAATAAAGTGTCCGAGGCGAAGGCCCCGCCAAATGTCGCTTGCAGACAATTCTAAAATTGTGCCCCTATCTAATATCGGAAAATATTGAAGTTATGATTGTTGTGTACTGTACTACTGACTGTTATTGTATGGGTGTGTCCGGAGTTTTTGTATTGTTGGGCTGTGAAAAAACGGGTTTGTTGAGTTGTTAGTATTGGTGGAAATGTTTTGGTATACCAATTTTACTGTGAAATATATTATTATGATAGACATTCGCTCCATGACATCCTTACTATAATATTATAAAATCAAAAGTGAGTTTATTTGTTTGTAAC
Source organism: Ochropleura leucogaster (assembly GCA_958449745.1). Lineage (NCBI taxonomy): Eukaryota > Metazoa > Arthropoda > Insecta > Lepidoptera > Noctuidae > Ochropleura > Ochropleura leucogaster. The sequence continues at coordinate 8,322,642 of OY288222.1, read as the reverse complement.
TTCTTCACGCCTAAATAGCCAAACCGATTTTGATGAATTTTGGTACAGAGATAGTTAAGACTCTGGAGACGGATATAGGCTAAAAAAGGGACAAAGGGGTCTCCCCCTTTTGTCACTTTTTTTCTTTTCTTTTCTTGAAGAGGGAAGAAAAGAGGAGAGAAAGATAATTTTTCGATCATCACGCGGGTTAAGGTTAGCGTCAGCCCAAAGTAACTATGCCACGCAGATGGAAGCTAGTGATTATATAAATTTAAATTGATTAATTGTTCAATCATATAACTATAATGATTTGAGGTTTACACGATAAGGCTACATATTCACTTATGTTTTTTTACTATTTTCCTCTAAGCCACGTGTTGTCTCATCCCGGAAGGAACCAAAGGAAATAAATTAAATATGTTACAATCATAATCAATATCACAATACATAAATACATTCTTATTCCGTCCCATCCCTGCTTACCAACACGTGGTATGAATGTTAACTAGGTCTTATAACCACCTTATTATATTATTATGACGGAACAAACAATTTACTCTGGACAGAGAAATGTTAATTGGTTTAGTAACACTTTTTTGACAGTCGCCCGAACGTTTGAAAACCATTCTAACTATATGACTAGCTATTACTAGGAATGTAACTAGGAATGTTTGACGGGCCTGTTGGTCTAGTGGTTAGTGACCCTGACTGCTGAGCCGGAGGTCGTGGGTTCGATTCCCACCCAGCTTTGTGTGATGAGCATGATTGTTTGTTCTGTGTCTGGGTGTGATTTATCTATAATATGTATGTATTTATAAATTATATAAGTATGTATATCAGTTGTCTGGTTACCATAACACAAGCTCTGCTTAGCTTGGGATCAGATAGCCGTGTGTGAGTTGTAAAAAAAAAAACTGGTTTAATCCAGATAGTACTGCTATCATTAAGTATCAACCATCTGGGTTGCGGAGATCAGATAGGCAGTCGTTCCATGAAAATACTGGTATTCAACTGCATCGATGCGGACTGGACGGCTACGATAATCTGTATAGAAAACCTTTTAATATCAAAACTTGATTTAAAGATAACATAACAGTATTTAGGTGCTTTCTTACCTTTAAAAACAAAATGCCTCATATTTTTTTAAGAAATAAGATTTTTTAAAATATTATTAAAAACATTTTTTTTTTATATAAATTTACTCATGGTAAAGGAGAATGACCACGACAATATGGACCTCGGTACAGAGTTGCGTCAATTCCAAAGTTGTTTAGATGGATTATAAATTAACCAAATAACCATCTACAATTGCCTTTTTGGAATCAAAACCCGCGTTTCCAAGTTTTTTTAGAAAACGTAACTTAACCTCAAAATAGAAATCGTCGTGTATAGAGGTAAGTTTATAGGTAGGTCGTTGTTTCGAGAGCAGATTTATTAGCATATCTGATGGTATGGAGACTTAAATAAATCAGTACCTATTTTTAACCTACATTTTTTTTTGTTGAACCAAGCATCAACAAAAAAAAACACTGTAATATTTAAATCACAATGAACAAACTTAGCATGCACCACGCGCGCAATTCGGCTGTCCAAAATCAAAACCTAGCAAGTACATCTGAGTTAATTTTACAGGAGCAGACATGAAACATTTTCAGCTGCCATTTAGAATATAATTCCTTTTTTAAATATATAATTCCTTGTTTTCATGGCAATAATTATGATTTGTTTTATTTTACGAAATAGATAAATTAAATGAAAATGCATTTGGACAAGTTTTATGTGCCTTACTAATGACTTCTTTGGATACTTCAAGATATGTATGATACTAAACCAATAGCAAAAACCTAGTTAGATCTCTACCTAGGTTTGTTAATTGGTTTCTCTAAACATCAGTTTTTGGATCTAACATTGAAAACCTAGCAAAAACACTTACTAGGTTTTTGAATTGGATTTTTTATTATTTTTAATACCTTATGTCGTATTTCAACCTAGTAAGTAGCATAATTATAGTAAAAAAAAAGTTGACTTAATATAATGTTTGATAATCGTGTTCAACACTTCAGTGATATTGTAAATCAAAAACCTAGTAAGGGACAATTCCAACTTCAAAAACTTAGTAAAAAGACTAATTTCAAATTCAAAACCCTAGTAAGTCCATTCACAAATTCAAAAACCTAGCATGTACCGTACTTAATAGGGTTTTTGTATTTGGAAATGTTACTTACTAGCTTTTTCACTTTGTAAACACCGAGTACGAAGTGCACTTGCTAGGTTCATACATGTTTATATCTCCGATTCTATTTAAGATAGAAATACAGTTGTTTTTGGTATAGACGCAGCAAAAAATTTTGGGAATATTGGTTAAAGAAAACGTGTTTCATCAAAAATGTCCCTTGCTAGGTTTTGATTTTGGACAGCCGAATTGTCATTGGCCTTTTTGACAATGACAAATTCAATTTGACACCAACACAAATGTTGCCACTTTAGATTTTAAAATAAAATCGATTACTCGAATTACACTCGAACACTCGACACATAATTATTTCAAATGACTTATTTAGTTCTATAATCATTAATTTATTAAAAAGGTTCGATTTATATTAAACCGAAGCAAGATGATTTAAAAAAATCTATGCAATCATTCATATGTATCGTTAGCCAACAAAGTGAAATTGCTTTAAAAAGTTTTGAAATATTAATACGACTACATGTATGAAATACTAATTACTTCACACCACAGTAGTATCATCTCGCTTTATTATTTATAAAAACCCCGCGATTTACCTTTCCAATGACTTTACATTTATATTAATTTGTAATCGTATACAAAAAAAAATCGATTAGAGTTGTCAATATATTTACTTATTTTGATTATGGCAACACATTAACGTAAGAATAGCCGGCAGTGGGTAATTCATTTTATCAAAACAATTTCATAACTTATTAAGTTTACAAATAAACCCCTATACAAAATTGGGATTCTAATTGCAGAATGTCTACAAAAATAAAGAAAATAATTTTAATACAATTTTTATCTTGATGCATGAGAAAAACCAGTACCGTTGATGGTCATGATCCTTTCCCATCTTTAATGTCATAAATAATGTTAATGACCATATCAGTTTAAATACTAACGAGCTACTTTAACGTACGGCCTTCATTTGTTAACATCCTCCCAAGAAAGCAAGTTTACTCGAACTCACGACATTGTAATAAATTGCAAATGAAAACTGTGGGCGTTAGAAAAACTTCCTTAGGCTTCAGAATATTAATAACTTTACAAATGACTAGATACACGTGTCGACTAATAACTTTATTATTCAATCTCTATATGTATAGTTCAAATCGCTCTGGGGTTAAAAAACCAATTGGAAAACAATCGCCAAAACACAAATGTCTGTAATCCTTACTATTATTATAAAAGAGAAAGTGAGTTTGTTTGTTATGTCTTCTCGCCTAAATGGCCAAGTGTAGTGGTACAGAGATAGTATGAGACGAACATAGGCTTAAAAGTGAGAAAAGGGGGAAAAAGAGGAAAGATAGTTTTTTTCGATCATCACGCAGGTTAAAGTTAGCGCTAGCACAAAGCAACTATGCAATGCGGACGAAGTCGCGGGCGGAATTTAGTAAAATATAATCCGATAGTTTCTAAATATTACGTTTCGGCCAGGTGCGTGGTACTCGCTACCAGAGTGCGTATATAAACGTAGACGAGGTAAAATGGGTATGTAAGGATCGCAGCACGCAGCGTCCTGTGGTTTCTGTCAACCCTCTTCGGAGAATGCGTGAGCGTGTATGTATGTAGTTTCGGAATTTGTGAGGCTAGAAAGATTACATATGAGCATCTAGTCCAGTGATGAAATAAGAGGCAACTTTCATGTTTCTAAAATTGGATACTACACGTGTAGATCGCATATTATGTCATGCTGTTAGCACCTTTTGTGTATGCTCATCTTTTAGGCTTTAGACAGCTCGAACCAGAAATAGTTCTTATGACTTAGAGGTTATGTTAAAAAAAAAATGTTTTCGTTTTGCTCTGACATATTTAACCTGGTGTCAGAGTTTTAATGCGTGTGGACCTCTGGCTTGGCTTTATATGCAGTTGAGAAATTCAAAAATTCTCACAATTTTGGTTTCCTCAGGATGTTTTCCTTCATCTAAATAAGTGATATGTTTACAATACACACATGAATCTGAAAATCAGAGCTATGTGTCTTGGGTTTGAACTCAAGACTCATGACTTGGCAGTTCGACGGTTACACCACTAGATCACTACAAGGATATCAATGAGTACACATAATGAATTTTAGTTTCAAATTACTTAAGATTTAAAATTTATTTTCAGCACCTAAAGGACCTCATCTGCTCAGGCGCTGGAGAAGCTGGTGAGTTGCTCCTGAGGGAGCTTACGGCTCTGATTAACCTCATGCTCTCCGGCAAGGTGAACGAGGCCGTCATCGACGTTTTGTATGGTGCAAATTTATGCGCCCTACATAAAAGAGATGGCGGCATACGCCCCATTGCTGTGGGTTCTACTTATCGCCGTATGGCAGCCAAGATATGTTCAAAATTTTATGGTGAGGTTGTTTCGGAAAAATTTCAGCCCCTGCAGCTAGGTTACGGGTCCAAAGGGGGCTGTGAGGCTGCCGTACACGCTTTATCGACCTACCTAAATTCTGGTAAAGGTGAGGTCATCCTGAAGGTTGATATAAAGAATGCCTTCAATTCAGTTAATAGGGATACCTTGTTAACAGCAATTAAACAAGAATTACCCCAAATTTACAGTTTCCTTTGGCAATGTTACAGACACCCAACTAAATTATTATATCGGGACAACCTCTTAAAATCTGCTGTTGGCTGTCAACAAGGTGACCCACTTGGGCCAGTGATTTTTAGTTTAGCTATCCACCCAATCATTAGACGGCTAAATTCCAAATTTAACGTTTGGTACCTCGATGATGGAACCTTGGGCGGCGATGTAGATACAGTCTTAAGAGACCTAATTTATTTAAAAAAAGAACTTCATTCTATTGGCCTTGATCTCAATCTTTCCAAATGTGAATTATATTTAGCAGACAGCACCGACAAAGGACTGACTTTATCCAAATTCAACACAATAGCCCCTGACATCAAAATTATTGACAAAAGTTCTCTTCGTCTCCTTGGGTCTCCTATCTTCGAGAATTCCTTTCGAGATTTTATTGATGAAAAAATCCAAAAATTTAATGATGTCTCAGAAAGATTGCTCCAAATTAACATGCATTCGGCTATTACTATAATTCGTTACTGCTGTTTTGGCCCTAAATTAACATATTTCCTACGTGCTTCTCCATTATGGAAGCACACTAATCTTTTAGATAAAATGGATCAAATTATCAGACATACCTTATCTTTAATTTTAAATGTGGCTCTGGACGACCGAGCTTGGGCTCAAGCCACTCTTCCCATTCGTTTGGGAGGACTCGGCGTCCGCAAAATTTCTAGTATTAGTCTACCAGCTTTCTTATCCTCGGTCCACGGTACTGAGAAATTAATCAGGAATATCCTGGCTTCCACACTGATTGATTTTGATGTGCCATGCTTCTCCGAGGCTAAGGATGCTTGGAAAGTCGCTTGCCCGAACACTGAACAACCCGACAAACCATTTTCCCAGAGACAGTGGGACGAGCCGCTCTGCAGAGTAGTTCAGAATAATTTACTGAACACGTCTGCTACTACTGCTGAGCGTGCGCGCCTTTTGGCTGTGGGCAAGTGGGAGTCGGGTCTTTGGCTTCACGCACTACCATCGTCGAGCATAGGCACTTTGTTCGACGATACTACTTTCCGCCTCGCTGCTTCCTTACGTTTAGGTGCTCCTTGTTGTTCTCCTCATCGCTGTCATTGTGGTGAAGTAGTCAACAGCCTTGGACACCACGGCCTATCATGCAGCCGAAGTGCGGGCCGTTTTGCGCGGCACGCGAATATTAACGACATCATCCGTCGAGCTCTTGTCACCGTCGGCGTTCCAGCTGTTTTAGAACCCAATGGCTTGGCACGCGACGATGGCAAAAGACCGGACGGTATGTCTTTGTTTCCTTGGAAGTTGGGTAGGCCTTTAGTGTGGGACGCAACGTGCGTCGATACTCTTGCGCCATCCCATCTTCCTAGCTCTTCGTGCTGCGCTGGCGCTGCTGCTGCGGCTGCAGAGAACCTCAAGCGGCGTAAATATAGTAACCTTATTGGGAACTATATTTTCGAGCCGTTTGGGGTTGAAACTCTGGGACCGTGGGGTCCTTGTGCTCACAGCCTTTTTAAGGCTATATCAAAACGTTTGGTTGACACTTCCCATGACCCAAGGGCTGGCTTTTACTTTGGCCAGAGGCTTAGCGTTGCCATACAACGTGGCAACGCGGCCAGTCTCTTGGGGACATTGCCAACTGACAGCGTTGAGGACGAATTTTTTGACGCTATTTTTTAATTTCTTTATAAGTTTAGTTTAGTTTAATAATTTTAGTTTAATTTATAATTAGTTTAAACTATATTAAGTTAAAATAAATTATAAATAAATCGTCTTAAGATTTCCAAAATAACCTAACCTTTAGCTGACACGTGCCATCTAGTCGTTTGTAAAGTTACTAATGTTTTGGATCAAAAGAAATGGTTCCAACGCCCCCAGTTTGGCTGGCAGGCTGTGGGTTGTTCCAAAGAGATACCAAAGTTTTGTAATACAATGGGTTGAAGTGTCAGTGGGTGTAGTGTCAGCCGCCCACAGCAAGAAAAGTCATATGATGATTTCCAATACAAAAAAATCTTTTACCATGTTCCTTTCTTTTTTAAAAACGTTGCCCCACACTAGGTTTTCTCCTGTATCGTGGGTGTGTTTACAAACATTTAATCTCACATACACAAACAGGCAGACCCGTAACAACTATCTGCAGGTCATCAAACAAATATTTGTTCTGTGCGGGAATCGAACCCGCGACACGCAGCGCAGCAGTCAACCGCTCAGGCACTGCGCCAATCGTGTCATCAAAAGGTCGAAAATTCTCTACAGCTGCTATTTTCATATTATCTTTTATATTAAGTTTAACGATATTCATGAGCAAATTGCCTACATTAAAACCAAATAGGTTATCACGGATCATTTACTGGCTAATTTCGGTGAAAGGCAGAGCCCACCGAGAGTCAAGTGCCCTGAAAAAAAGTTTAATGAATCTTGAACGTAGTGTGGGGTGATTTAAGGTCCACGTAACCTATAACAAACGTAAAAGGTTAATTTCAAACCTTATTATATCGTAGGAATATATAAACCTGTATTACACCTACATAAGGATGATAAATACCAGTGAATATGACTTCTAGAATTATAAAAGTTTGTGTAGGCCAAAGTAATCCCACGCAGTTAGTGGTAATATTGTCTGACATTTAAAATTATTTTCAGAATCTGTAAGCCGAGACATGATTAGCCAGCTGGCAATCATGTAATTAAGATTAACGAAACTGAAAGACACTGGTTCTCCCCGTCATTGTGATATTTTTTTTCTGGAACTAACTTAAACTAAGTAATTATAATCTAACTAAAGCGTTTAGCAAGAAAGTATTTCTTGCGATAAGTTTTAGGTAACGGAGAAATCAGAGATAAAAGTGACAACTTATTAAGAAGTATGTATGACATGTATTTTTTAACCCCATGATCAACAATATTTACTCTATTGTAAAATGCATTTATCAGCACAATACCTACCGTTACGTACCGTTTTTTATTAAGTGGGTTAATCAGCAATACTTTTGTGTAAAGTTACTTAATTTGAAGTACAGAATGCTTTATGGGCGGCTTTGTGAGGGATCCGTTTACACCTTGGGCTCGAAAGTGAGTTTGTTTGTTACCTCTTCACGCTTTAATGGCTCAACCGATTGTGATGAATTTTGGTACATAGATAGTTGGGAACCAGGAGACGGACATAGGCTATTTTTTATTAAAAAAAACGTGGGATGTGAGGGAGAAAGCGGGAAGAAAAGGGAAAACTTAGCGTTACTATTACAAACCAATAAGGCGCAAGGAAAACTGTGTTACCCCAAATTTAACGCGGGCGAAGCCGCGGGCGAAAGCTAGTTCTCAATAAATTAAACAACAAATACCCAAAAAACTCCGAAAAATATTTCCGAATTTATTCCGAACAACTTTGTTGATACAACTGTCCCTGTTGACTGTTGACCAACGCCCGGTTCCAATAAGCAAAAAACAAGTCGTTTTGATTACGGATAGTAAGATTTTGACATAATATGTCTCATAGAACTTATGTCAAAATACTACTATCCGTTAACAAAACGAATCGTTTTTTTGTTTATTGGATCTAGGCGATAGTCAACTTCTTAAAATATGTTTCAAAAACAAACGAAATTATTGAAAAAATATTATTTAAACTTAAAGATTGTTCTAGTTTTTCACATATTTGATTAAATGTAAAGTTTTCCAAACAAATAATTGTCTGTAGACAACAGTCAACCAGACATGCCAGTATTGCAACAGAAAGCAATGCTCTTTTTTAAATAATCTCTCCAGCGATTTGTCAAAATATTCGAATTTCGAATAAAAGCCGATCTCCTGACCGTCGCTTCGGCATCGCGATGGGGCGACAATAAAAATATTCCGTTTCGAATTAACAACTTCGACAGTACAGCAGCACATTAAGGGTAGGTTCTTAAATCCGTCTAAAATTGACTGGCCGTAAATTTCAGTTAATGTCTGTCGAAACGATCCAACACAATACAAGAGAGATGTTTTCTCTAGGCGGATAGCTTTTTCCTTCGTAAAATGTTCAGTAAAGCAAAAAGTTTATGTCAGGCTGAATGGTAACACCCCTTAAACTGGTAGTTTGGAGCGTCTTATGTCGGCTAACGAGCTTCCTTAGGCTTCATAGTTGTTGACAATGTCAACATGGATGTCAAGTTATCTTGTTGGTTAAGTATAATGCTGTGTGTTAAAATGAAATACTTCCCATTTTTCCTGAGTTTAAGTTAACGAACTTATTATAAGTTTAGGCTTATTATTAAACATTCTATGTAATAATGCAGTTTATGAACCATATATGTGCCAAATGTTATCCATATCATTACAGTATTTCTTATGTTAAAGAGTCATCATCCTTATTTTAGTAAGGTTAAAATAAGCTATGGTGTGTAATCCCGAATCTCCTTACTATTAATTTTTATTTCAGGAGTTAATTAAGAATTTAAAGTAAAGATATTAAATAGAATTTCTATTAATTAATCAATGTAGGTGGTATCTATTATTGATCATAATTAATCTAACTCGACACAGTGATGGGTATCAATTATCGGCCGATTTAATTAACTTACGAAAATAATCGTTCATTTTGTTCGCATCTTGTGGGGTTTCATAAAGAAGAGCGGAGGTTTACTACCTACGCACAAATATTCTGTTTATTTTAAAACCTTTGTGTGAAGAGAAAAGTATTACTTATACGATTTCTAAAAGCGAGATCCTTTCTAATATTATAAAAGCGAAAGTGAGTTGGTTTGTTTGTTACTTCTTCACGCCTTAATAGTTTAACCGGTTTTGATGAATTTTGGTAGGTACAAAGATAGTTGGGACCCTGGAGACGGACATAGGTTAATTAAAAAAACTGGCCAAGAGCGTGTCGGGCCACGCTCAGTGTAGGGTTCCGTAGTTTCCCGTCCGTCACAATAAGTGTTCCCAGTTATGAGGCCAACCGAACAATTCGGTAATACCCGATCCAATGTAATAAGTACCTACAGCGCCATCTCTCGTCGTGTCATCAAGTTCAAAATGATTTTCATAGAAAGTCCTTATAAAGATCTACTTTTCAGATTTTTTTCATATTTTCTAAACTTATGGTTCAAAAGTTAGAGGGGGGGGGACACATTGTTTTTTACTTTTGGAGCGATTATTTCCGAAATTATTGATATTATCAAAAAATTATCTTAGTAAACCCCTATTCATTTTTAAATACCTTTCCAACAATATATCACACGTTAGGGTTGAAATTAAAAAAAAATCACTTCCCACTTTACATATAGGGTGGCTACCCTAATAAAACATTTTTTTCAAATTTTTATTTTACCTCTTTGTCGGCGTGATTGATATACATATTGGTACCAAATTTCAGCTTTCTAGTGCTAACGGTCACAGAGATTAAGCGAGGACGGACGGACGGACGGACGGACAGACAGACATGGCGAAACTATAAGGGTTCCTAGTTGACTACGGAACCCTAAAAAAAATAGGTAATAAGGGTAAACTTAGCTTTGTTATTACAATCAGTAAGGCGCAAGGGCAATAACTACAGGTGGCAGGTCAAATCAGGAAAGGGGAATCGTTACCCCAAATTTAACGCGAGGAAAGCCGCAGCTAAAAGCTAGTACTTTTATAAATCAAAAACGCATTAACATCTTGCCTCACATTGTATTTTTAACCAGAACATTCCGGCTCTCTTGATCACACAGGCCAGAACAAAGCCAACAAAAGAGGATGAGTTTTAAATCTTAGTTTTTCGACTGAAATATCCACTTTCAATTTTAACCTTTGTGGAAATAACGATACTGGTCTGACCACCAATCTTACCAAGGGGTATCGTATCACCCAGTGTTAACTGGGTTGTGGAGGTCAGATAGGCAGTCGCTCCATGTAAAATACTGATATTCAGCTGCATCTGGTTAGACTGGAAGCTGACCCCAACATAGTTGGGAAAAGGCTAGGCAGATGATGTGGAAATAACGATACTTTCAGATTTGGTCAAGAGCGATTTCAATAGAAATCAAACAAAAACAACTTGAAAAAAGAAAATGACAATAGTGGATTGAAAATTTCAATTAGACGACTCAAATACGGACAATAGAGAATGAAAGAATGAAAGGCTTGTCGAGAAAATGCAGCTGTAAAGAAATTCGTGGCTGTACCTCCTTTTTAGGTTATAAAACCTAATTTGAAAGTTTTCAATGTGGGTAGCTTATTATAAGGTTTTCATCTCGTATTTTATGGTACTTTTGAGTTAGGCTTTTGTGAAAAACTCTTCGTAAAAAAAAGACAAAAGGGGTTTTAGCCATTCTGTGAATGTTATATGATTATGGGCACATAAAAGTCTAAGCTCTTTTGTTTTTCATATGAAATCTGATTATACAATAGGCAGCTAGGATCGTTAGATTAGCTCACGCAACTGGCTGTTTTCTAAATGAAAAGAAAAGATTTTTAATTATATATTTTTTTTATTTACAGGTAATAAACAATGAAATATATCGGCCTATTTCATCTAATTGAATGGAATAAGTATGTCCTGTCAAAATATGGTGAGTTTGCAAATATTAAACCAGAACTAGTCCTACTTTTTCATTAAAATCATCCATTTCATTTTTTGAGGCTCAACTTCGACTCTTCAGAAATCCGTGGAGTATCTTCCTGCATTTTATGCGAAGCACAGTTTTTATTGCATTACTAATTAAGGAAAACTAATTACCGTCTTTATTACTTTCAAATTTTCATTTACTGAGGTGCAAGTTATGAATAATTCACGAATTAATGGTAGTTTTTCAGTTGGTAAAACGGGTAATGAATGAATTAAATGAGTTTTATATTAATACTTTTTTTTTGAGTACTGTTTAGACCATGTTGTGCCTACATAGCTTCACAGTATAACTTATTTACTTGGCAAGTAGTTAATAACAAATTCTGAATTTCATAAAACTTTGTTCTTTTAATTTCTAGACAGTCTGTGTCATTTCTAGCAAACACAAATTGATAGAATTGACATGATACTTTTGATTTTAGGGATTTCAGTCTCCAAATGAGACAAAGAGAAAATCACCCCAATGAAAACTCTTTGATGTAATTTTACGAATAAAATACTACTTTACATAATTGTAATAAATACATGAATCGGGCCACAAAGGGGAACATTTTGAACTTTCATTAGTAGGTAATTATTTTTTTTAAGAAAAGAAAAGTTAGTGAGTAGTATAATTAATTCAATATAATATAAAGAGATTAAATAAAAATGTTAGTGACGTGAAAAGCTAGCCGGGGTTACGACAGATGACCTTGGGTCGCTTTATTAATTTAGAGTAAGTGTTAATCGGCAAACCTAAATTAAAGTATACAAAAAGTCACACTGGCTGAATACTAAATTACATTAAAAATATAAAACATATTTAAAAATCTCTGAAAATTTTACATTTCGCGTTTTAATCACACAAAGAAATAAAAAAAAACATATTTTTAACAAACTAAAATTTCGTTATATTATTTTACATTTAATTTTTGAATAGATTTTATAATCAAACTGCTTCGTTGCTCTAGTTGCCGCAAGCAAGACTGCTAAGCATGAGGTCCTAGATTCGGACAAAGTGTTTTGGGTTTTTCCATCAAAAAATTTTCAGTAGCAGCCACGGAATCTGCTTGATGGCAAAAGGCATGCCCCCTTCTACATAAGACTACATATATCATTTATTATCTCATCACAAGTAAATGGTAGGATTAAACTACTTTATTATACTTTACTAGTATAATAAATAAACTAGATTTGCACGTTTATTGTAGCCTAAAAAATCGTACTTGTATATTCGATGTTATTGTATCTATATCCTGTACCTTTTATCTTGTAAGACGACGGAGACTAGTCTCCACGACACAAGGAATCCTAGTGTGGAGGTCAGTGATTTTGTATGTCAGTGTATTTCAGTTTTTGTAAAGCTCTCTTATATAAAAATTTATGATGTTCTCGTTTATTGATTTTTAAACATATATTTGATTTTTTTTAATAATTAAAAAAATAGTAGCCTACCGGCATCGGGAACAGGGTCCAAGCTACCGGTGGTCAGGGCTCCAGAGAAAGGAACCTCCTAACAATACGAGCCGTGTCCAGGAGTAAAGCTTTCTGTATCAAGCTCTTAAAGCTATTATTTTTATTGCTTAACATAGCCAGGATACTATAAGAAGTTTAACCCTTCCTCGCTTGAGTTTCGTCAAGCAATGTAGTGGAAAAATTGTGACGTTACATTACATGGGTCGATCGTGATTTACGATGCGTCTTAAGCAAGGGCGTAACATGACGCTTGTATACCCTGAAGGGGTGGCAGAGGTTTATAGTGTGCCATGGTTTCGTCAGATATGTTTTGGTTTCACTTAGGTAACTAGGTTTGGCCGCGGCTTCGCTTTCGCGAATGTGTAGAAGTTCTAGAACGTGACATACGAATCCCAATAGATAGAAAGAGTTACTTACGCATTTTTAATATAATAAGTCTAAATATTAATTAAAGTCGTATTAATGAGTGATAAGTAAACGATAATATCTCATTGAAACAATCAGATGTCTGTGATGTCATTGTGTTTTAATTATTTATGATTTCCGTTTTCCGATTATTATTCATTGTTGTATTCATTATTAATGATGATTACACGAAGTAAAAGAAAATCACGAATGTTTTTTGTTGTATTCATTATTAATGATGCTTGAAATAAGGTGAAGTAAAAGAAAATCACAAATGTTTTTAGGTTTTCGTACCTCAAAAGGAAAAAAGTAACGGTAGCCTTATAGGAACACTTTCTTGTCCGTTTATCTGTCATAACAATTTATCTCGGGAATGTGTGGAAACATCGAGTTGAAATAAATTGAAACCATATATTGAAGTCTGTAGTCCCTTGGAGCTGTAACAAATCCTCTAAGTCAACGCAGTCAAAAGATACGGCCGTTCATGTCGCAAGTTTGTGGGGAACCCTCTGCGCGCGAGTCCGACTCGCACTTGTATTTTTTTTTCTATCTTTCTATCCAAAACAACGAATGTTCGTTTTAATAAACACTGAAGAAGATCCCATTAATTGAACGGTTCGATTTTTAAATTAGCCGCTTCAAATAAAATCGTTTCGTATTTATTAAAAATGATAATTCATGATTTACATATAATTCTGCCCTCAAGTAGACAGTTTTCTGACATTATTCTGTCCTGTCGTAATAAGTAACTTAGACAGCGTGGGCGAAATAGCGGGTTAAACTAGTTTAATACATATTATTTTCCTCATAACAGTAAGTTCGAATTGTTCGTGTGTCGGGATTTTCTCGGAAAAGCAGTAAGTGTCAATTACATGAAGTAATTTACTTTAGCACTGCTATAAATGCAAGCTACAATGCTGCATTAAATTTTAAACAACATATTTATCGTTGCAGTGGCCCGGTACTGGTATATATCCGATCATCGATTTTTACTATATAATTGCACTTTAAATACCAAAACGATTAGACAAAGATGAACCTAAAGGTCTCAAACTCAAAGTATTTATTTAAATTATACCATCACAGGCATTGTAAATCTACATTTTAATTCAAACTTAGTTAGAGAAAAACACCGAATTATTCGATATAAATATATGATATATTTTAAAAGTAATCAACAATTCACACTTGCAATCAATAAATTATAAATTAGAATAATATAGATCCATTAATTAAATTAATTTAAACATACCGTGGTGGCTAAGATATGACCAGTCACGACTGACAGCGTCTGTTCACGAACATGACGCATATGTCAGCCCCATTCAGCTCACCTATTTTGAGGAGAACTAAACGAACCAACACACCCGTCACCATCAACAAGACCTTTAAGTTAGCATGACAATCTCTCAACCACCAGGGCAACTTATGAGTTAAATAAATTATATAGTGCTCAACTCACATGGACATTACAATTATACTTTATATTAGGAAATTGAGTTTATATAACGCAAAGATAGTCTTACTATCTTCTGCAGCTGCCACAATAACTTCAGATGCTGATCAATTAGTTTGTCCCAATGGCTGTGGAGCAGGACCGGCATTGAGCCAAGCATTTATTTCACTAATGAAATCCCCCAACTTATAACATGCACACTATGTAGACAACTACATAGTGTGCGTTTGATACAAGATTTAAACTTTCGATTAAATCAGTTGTAGGATGTGTGGAGGTTTTTTATTGTAACATTTTGAACAGTACCATGGGGTACTGTTGGATAAAATTTAATTAAGGATGTTTTATGGAAAAGAAGAGTCTACTTTCGCTTGCCTGAAACCTGGCTGAAAGTTGGTCCCTATTTCTAGTATTATAGTGTAGATTATTCCTAACGTACATAATGTTTTCATAGGTATATCGACAAGGTAATGTCATGATGTTCATTTTCTTAAACAGTTCCCTTAGAGAATCGCGCCTACGTAGATTATATATGGCTCTGAAGGCTCTTTTCTGCAGAATAAATATAGACTGAATGTCTGCATCGCGTTCCGAGATAAAGGGTCTTGATAGACAGACAGACAGACAAAAAGGGTTCCGTTTTTAACTTTTGAGGTACGCAACCCTAAAAAAATATTAACAACTCTCACAAAAAACACCTGCAAAGTTTGTCCGTCTAAGAAAAATATAGCTTTATTTTTCTGTAATATTGTCCTGAAATCATAAAGTTAAAAAGTTTGCTCTCAAGTATTTGATTTGATCTAAATTATGGAGGGCCAAATATTTTTTCAGCGAGACAGATTTTTTCGGGAATCGAAATTGTATTGTATTTGCATAACAATCCTTGTTTAGCTTTCTGATGAAATTAAAAAGGTAGGTATTTGACTAAGATATTGCGAATTATTTAACTGAAATTATATTATTTTATCTTTTGTAAGTTATCAATAAAAGTCGTCAGTTCAAAGGTTAGAGTTTCAAAGAAAAATAAATTCCTGGCTTTGACATTTTGTAGGACTTGAGGAAATGAGCCGAAGTGTAGCAAATCAGTGATCTGCTACGATTTTATATACACGGGGACGCGTAGCTGTGACGTCATATAAGCTACATCGTAGCAAATTGATAGTCTACGAAAATGTAGGAAAGATTTGTAAGAGTATTCTTGAAATTTGTTATAATTATTTATTAGTTTGTAGATTCCCATTCTTCATATTGTTATGACCGCAATGGGTGGCGTAATAATAATGGCGACCAACTAGAAGCAAGGTTTACTAAACAAAACCAGTCAAGAGCGAGTCAGATTCACGCACCGAGGGTTCCGTACAAACTTGCGACATAAACCGCGATATCTTTTGGCTACGTAGACTTAGACTGTTGAAATTTATCACAGCACAAAGGGCACACGGCTAAAATTATAACCATATCCTCCTGGATATGGTTATAATTTCAACTCAATACCTCAATCCGTTTCCGAACAAAATCACATTGTCTAAACTAATTAAATAACCCGCCCCTGATTATTCCCGACCCAAAAGTGCCCATAACACTTGCCGCATTCCCGCGTTGGATGGCACCAGACAACCTTTGCGCCAGAAACCGGCTTGAGTGGGAGTCACCACTGACAATGTTTAGCCTGTGCTTTAAGTTCTGAACAAAGTCCTTAGCGTCTTTACCCCAACTGCCAATTGTCTTCACTGATATGGGCACCAAAATGGTACAGCGGTTCCAAAGAGCATACTTCAACCTTTTCTTTGAAGCGGCATCTTCCGCAGCGGCTGACAGAGAGTGGACGATGCGACACTGGTGGCTGACTATCTGTTTCCGAGATAAAGGGTCTTGTAAGACAGACAGACGGGCAACAAAGCAATCTAATAAGTGACCCGTTTTTTCCTTAACCCTAAAAATAGATTTTAACTAACTGTAGGTCAAAACTAATATATTCATCAAGTTTGGTTCTACCTCCAAGTTCCAACATGAATGTTCAGAACAGAAATAGAACTTACTGTTTATTTTACTGTCATGATGATATCGTGCTCAAGGTTTATGGTTCTTCAATCGTTTGTATAATATCGCCATTTTCTTTGGAAGCTTTCTTACAGGCCTCAGTTGCGTATATATTCTAGAATTTATTGAAAGAGTCTATCAAACTATCATAGATTGATATCTAGCTATTTCGGGTTTAGCTTGATGGCAATAAATGAAAAACAGCTTTTTATGTGTTTTAGGAAGTTTGAACAAATTAGATAGATGATATTGTTTCCGTAACAACAAAACTTGTATTTTTGTGTTCCGTACTTTTTGCTATTAAGGTGTGGAGACGTAACAAACTAACAAACACATTTTCGGTTTTATAATTATACTAGCTGTTCCAAGCACCCACGCTGCTCAGCACCTGTTGGTCGTAGCGTGATTTTATATAGCCTATAGCCTTCCTCAAGAAATGGACTATCCAACACTAAAAGAATTTTCCAATTTCAACCAGTAGTTCCTGAGATTAGCGCGTTCAAACAAACAAACAAACAAACAAACTCTTCAGCTTTATAATATTAGTAAAGATTGTCAGCGCAGCATGTCTTCTTCTTCCATATTCCTTTACCTTTTTTTCTCATCAGACACCCTCCTTTTCAGCCATTACATCCTTCACAATCTCCATCTCTCGTTTCTTTGGCTTTCTTTGTTTCTTCTCTTATACTCATTTACAACTCTTATGAAGGTATGAGTAGAAAATGAATGTAAATAAACAAAAAGCATAGACCGGCTTTTCATAATATTAAAAAGGTTACAACAAAGTACGAGGTTTTTCTTTACTTTTTCCTCGCATTATTAACGATTCTCTCAATGGAATTTTGGAGTTAGTATTTTATATGAAAACCGCTAAAAGGTTGAATATACATGAAATTATATCGTTTATTCTGTTTCACACATATGTTTTATACCTATAAGGTTTCCAAATTACCCACCGCTATCAGGGCCTCCAAGCTACATTTCACAGCTGCTCAGAAAGATGAACCTCCGAGCGATACGAAGCCATGCCCAGGAGTAACACTGAATAAAAATCTTTTTTTTGTGGATGGGAAATCATCAAATAACTTCTCCCGCTCTGGGCGGAGTGGGGGGAAATGAGTGTCAGACTTGTACTGACTAACCACCCATTTTCCTTCCATTGCGCTTGTCTCGGGGCCGCGGTATCTCTTTCGAAAAACCCGCAACCCCGGCAGGCGGTGGCTCTGGCAGGCCCGTCTGTTTTGCTGATATTTGTTTGAGGCGCACGTGGAACACGTATCGGACGGACGGACGGATGGTGAGTTACCCGTTGCTCACCGTCTAAAGGCCCGTATCTACGGTGGCCGAGAGTCATCTCGCAGCGTCCGACGTAGGAGCGTCTCCCGCGGCGGCGAATCGCACCGTTGATCCAGCCAAACGAAAGCTTCCTCAGCTGTTGGTGGAGGCTCTTGACAATTAAGCCATTGAGTGTTTATCAACATGAGAATTGTTGTTTGCGGGGCAATTTAGACAGGCGCTCACGGTTCCTAGTTAATGCCATTTGTATATAAAATGATTCTTAAGATTTAAAAACTGTGTGTTTGCGTCCGTCTCATAGAGAGGAGGACTGAGTCATTGGTGGAGGTAGCATGAGCAAATGTGGGAAAGTGTGTAGGGTTTTTTCTGCATTGTATTTAAGGCTTAAAAACAATAGAGAAACAGTTCATTATTCAATGACATTAAATCGAGTATTTTTCTCCTTCGTGGAAACGGACCCTTAACATCGATCGACATCGATAAACTTCTTCAAATCAGGATCGTAAAATTGCCTCGGCTTCAAGTTCAAGTGCCTGTTCTAAAACCTAGTGATATTGTTACGTAAGTAAGTACACACTTAAAATTTAATCGTCTGTCTGGCAAGCTGAGGTAGGTTTACGAATTCGCGTGATCCATGTTTATGTTCTATAGGAGTTATTGCATTTATTAGTGTGTGAAATTGTTATGTTAGCATTAAAAGGTGGTGGTACACATAAAGGTGGGTTGTGACTTTAGCTTCACGCCCCAGTATTCAATTGGCCCTTTTTCCTACCAATTTTGTCTCATGACAAATTTGCTCCTACTATTTTTAAGTAGACGTATTTAATGACCTGGCCGCGGACTGCGATAGCTAATTCGAGGTGGAAACCAAAACCAAAATAGTGGGACAAAAGCGGTTAAAAAAAAACGCGATATAAACAATAAAATTGACAGCACGATTGGCGCAGCGGCTAAGCAATCGACTGCTGCGCTGCGTGTCGCAGATTCGATCTCCGTACGGAACCAATATTTGTAAGGCTTACAGATAGTTATTCTGGCTGTTTGTGCATGTGAATTTAAATGTGTGTAAACGCATCCACGATGCAGGAGACGTTCCTAGTGTGGGGCACCTCATAAACGCTTGTACTAGTCTGTAAAGAGGTATGTTATCCAGGATCTGGGTTACAGAGTTCAAATTGGTAGACACTCCGTCTGGTGTTATGCGGCTTAGACTGAAAGATAACTCCTACCTAGTTTTACCACGGTAGGTAGCCTTGTATAGTTGCTGATTATGTAAAACGCTCATTCATAGGATAAACTCTTTTTTGGGTTTCGTTCCTCAAAAGAAAAAAAAACGGAACCATTAGTATCACTTTGCTGTCCGTTTGTCTGTCAAGACCCTTTATCTTGGGAACGCGTGAAGATATCGAGTTGTTTACTAACTAATTAACCATATATTCAAATCAGTAGTCCCTTTGTGCTGTTAAAAAAATCAACCCTCTAAGTTTACGCATTCAAAAAATATGGCTGTTTATGTGGTAATTTTGTACGGAAACCTCGGCACGCGAGCCTGATTCGCGATTGGCCGGTGTTTTATTCTTAAATCATCGATCGCTAAACCGCTACTAAATCCCCATTTACCAATGCTCAATCAACCAATATGGTTCTCCCTATATTTATGCTCCCAGGGTGTCTCTAAATTTAGCCAAAAGCTGTCACAGAGAAAGCTCACACATAGATTCACATTATCAACGACCACATATCATTTTAACTACCCATTTAATTCTAACAGTAACAGCAGAAACATTAAATTCATTAACTGAAATTCCTCGTTAATGATGAGACGACTGTGAAATAGTATCGCGACGGATTCTAAAAGTTTTGCGAGACTGGCAAGCACTATTATTTAATGTGTGCATTGCGAATTAAAAGTTGTGTGGGAAATAGTTAGGGCGGGTTGTGGAAATGTGGGTGTATAGACGTAATAATTAATGTATTACTGGGCTTATTTTAAAGATGGGAAATCATCAAATAATTACTGACTAAAACCGATATTTTGCCCTTTCTGTTCCGGGGCCGCGGTATCTTTTTCGAATAACCCGCAACCCCGACAGGCAGTGGCCCTGGAAGTCCTTTCTGGCTGGATACAGCAGTAACTAACGTTAGAAATGTTGCAAAAGACATAATTATAGTTACAATGGTGGGATAAAATTAAGTATATTCTGTTTGTCTTGCCGGGGTTGCGAGTTGTTCGAAAGAGATACCGCGGGTCCGGAATACAAACGGCAAAGGAAACATGGATGTAAAAGTCTGACAGTCCCTTCCGCTTAGCCCATGTTGGAGGGAAGTTGTTTTATTATATTCGAAGTTGGTTTTTATTAGTAAAAACATACATCGTGCACCATTTTTTTTAAATGTGTTTCCCTCAGTTTATCCACTTGCTTATGCCCGAGTGCCCACTTCACGCTCAAGTTTGAGAAACCTTGTAGAAGATACAATATTTGTTTTTTAACGTATTAAGGTTTAGAATTTGTCAGCATTTTAGTCAGTACGTTTCATACAGTTACAAGAACATATAATCTAAAAAAACATTTTTAATATAAGCTTTAACATTCTTAGTACGGATAGGCAGTACATAAGGATATTTGCCAAGCCCGATGTCCGACCCGTAGGAGATGTACTCAGGCGGGGTCATTAGTTTATGTCCAACACTGCAGAGGACATGGGTCTATTTATATCCCTCCCCAATTAGTTCAGAACCCTATGTCAATTGGTGAGCTATCTTTCCGCTTCCCTTTACTGTTACAAATAACGATGGTATGGTTACTATGTGAATGAAGTAAAAAAACCGGGACGGACTCCCACATCGAGGGTTTCGTACAAACTTGCGACACAAATAGCCATTTCTTTTGACTGCGTAGAGGGTCTTGTAACACAGGCAGACAGACGGACAAAAAAGTGATCTTCAAATTGTTTTTTAAAAATAAATAAATAAGGGTTTCAGTTTTTCCTCTTGGGGTAAGGAAACCTAAAAACAATATGTGTGAAAATATAAGTGAAAAAGACTATTCAGGTCCATTCGTGGATTTGTGATGATCCAGACCTTAAGGTGCTGTACAAAGCAAACACTTCGTAAAACGTCTAGATTTTCGTCGCAAAGTTAGCTATATCTGTACATGCCATAAGCCAAAAAAAAATACCGTCTATAGTTCAATACATAAAGTAAAGACTTACACCAAATAAGTTTACAAAAGTGGTCTAGTACTACGAAAAAAAAAATGTTTAAAATACACACATACACAAACGGCCAGACCCGGAACAACTATCTGTAGGCCATACCAATATTTGTTCCGTGCGGGAATTGAACCCGTGACACGCTGTGTAGCAGCCGATCGCTCAGCCACTGCGACAACCGTGTCGTCAAAAGAGTGTCCATGGAGTTTCTTGCCCATTCTTTTCCATAGAGATCTACACTTTGGAATGAGTAACTACAGTACTTTCACAGTTATTATGCCTTGTGACTGGGACTGTGGCTTCATTTTATTGTTGTCAATGTTTCGACAGTTCAAAAGCGCCTGTAACTGGCGTACTTGAAATAAATGATTTTGATTTTGGTCCTTTACGATTATGATAATCAGGGTAAAGCCTATACCAGACATGATCGTAAATTGCGGGAACGTTCCAGATTGAAGAGGTACGGTTCGTTAACCTAATGTCGCCCGCACCACGCTATAGCGCAAGCCGTATAAGTTACAGAATCAGGTGTTACTCTGCGGTAATCCATAGCATTAAATGTTTTGCAAAACGTATTTAATTTCAGTACTAAGAGTTTATTTTTTCGCGAAATTTTATCTACTTAAATATTTTACGTAAATTTTAATATTAACAAAGTTATTAAATCTTAAGAAAATTCAACCGTTTTTCTTTTGATGTGAGCACGTAAACAGTAAAATAAATTGTAGAGACTAGTTCAATTTATTAGAGTTCTTTTTATATACTTTTAAAAACATTTTTTTATGTCGTGCTCGAAGTGACTGTCACCAAAGGTTCATTCAGGTTATTGGCTCTTACTGCTGGGGTGATAGTGTAGAATGCGCTTGTGTCCCCGCAACCCAGCCAGAAGTGTCGAGAAGGAACACCATGTGGTTTTAGTCAGTAGAAGTCTGACAGACCCCTTCGCCATGATAAAGCACATGTATCGATTTCCAAACGTAAAAAAAAGGTTACTGGCTCTGCAAATAAAAATAGAAGAAGCTAAAGGCCTGTACCTGAGATTTGCATCAATAACGTTATTTATTTCTGAACTGTATTTATTCAAGAATTTCAGATTGCATCGCTTCGGCATAATTTCCCAGCACCAAGTCACATCGGCAGCGCTAAACTACGTAACTCGAATAATATTTTGATAAGTTCACTTTGCCTCGTTTAAAATCAACACACCCGGGACTCCGTATTTTCATAGCACTCTTTCAAATATCGAATTATAAACAGCTGTCTATGGCATACGAATTCTTTTTAAAGCAAATACGGTAGGAATTTCATTTTACGTTCTTAAGTTCGTTTTATAAAATTTGATCAATCGATTTGTAAAAATGTATGGCAACATTACTAATGCTTATATTATAAACTAGCTAATGCGTCGTTGTCTTTGCACAGAATTACCATCCTAAAATCCATATCAAGATAAAAAAAGTATCCTTGGTGTACTATCATCAAATTTTATTCAAATCTGTTCTGTAGTTTTTGCGTGAAAGTACATATACATTAAAAAAAATGCTCCACACTAGGGTTTATATATTCATCCTCACGTTTTTTGTATTTAGGACGGAATGATTTTTATCCTTGTATAAAGTTACCCAGTTAGCAAGAAAAAAGCCGCGGACAAAAGCAAACAAACAAAAGAAAAGAAGAAAAAAAACCGGCCTAGTAAGTACGAAGCTTCCGTAAACACTTACGAAATAAACGGCCATATATTTTGACTTCATAGATTAAGAAGGTTTTTACAGCTCCAAGGAACCACAGACTTGAATATATTTAAAATCGATACCTAAACGCGTTCACGAAATAAAGGGCCTTGACAGACAGCAAAAAGACGGACAACAAAGTGATCCTAGGTTTCTTTTTTTTATTTTAAGGTATGGAACCCTAAAATGAAGAAACAAGTAAATAAACATACATGACAAAACATGACAAAGAAGTACATAACCACTCTTCACTCCAATATTTTGCAGGAAACAAATCAATACCAATTGACATAAACGATCTACGTGATAGCAGCAATAAACTAAATGTTTCCAATACATTTCTTTTATGAAGGGAAAACTGCTCTTCTGTAATGTGAACCATCCAATTAACAATATTATACTCAGGCTGTAAAACCTATTAGGAAGAAATGAAGGAAAAATATGCTGTAAAGGAAAACATGACCAGTGTCTTCAAAATCCTAATTAAGCAGAAACCTCAATAAGAACTCAAGAAAAACGCATAAAATAAAACAAATATATTCATACAGCTTTTCAGGTAATTACCGAGTACTTAAATCGCCAATCAACGTTCGATTAACTTTTCAAACCAATTTGATTTAAGAACACAATTTAATTAATACTGGCACACAACTTAGTTACCGATAAACAGATTATCCCCACAGCTTTTCATCCTGGAAAAACCGATAAAGCCAATAAATAGAAATAAAAAAAAACTGTTCATTCCCTTTTCAAATGCAAGCGTTCTTTTAAAAATCTTGGTTGGCTATAATAGTTATTTGTTATACAAGAGTGCAAAGTTGCTTTTTAACCGCGTGTTCAATTTTGATGACCGAGCAAGCGAAGGATTCTAAAATTGAATCACGAGCGCAGCGAGTGATTCATAATTAGAATCCTGAGCGTTAGCGAGGGAATCAAAAGAGCACGAGGTGAAAAATCTTTGCACTCGAGTGCAACACGTAACTTTTCATTCCACCTCTGCGAGGAAATGACTAAATGCAAAAAGAAAACGTTTAGGTACAATCACAAGATAGGTACACTTTTATTTCAGTTTAGGTATTAATTACTACATTATGACAGGTAAGTATTACAGAATAATCTTTAAATAATAACAAAATAATATTAAGGTATAATTAAGAAAAATTTAAAGTAACGTTGCTACAGTTATTTAAATAGAGTGTAATATTTTTGTTTGGTACTAGAATCACTTATTTCAGTTTTTTACTTGTTTTCAAGTTTCTTGTTTTTAATATAAGGTTTAACAATGACGTGAAAAAATTCCGCGTAAAGAACCGCGTACAAAGCAAATTGAAAAAACACCAAGAAGGTTCCGAGTCTGAGTTTTTAACAAATTAAAAAAAAGTTGTATGATATATTCGGCACCATAGAGGTAGCAGTAAATCGGTTTAATGTTTTTTTTAATTCACAAACTTAGTGCACACGTTGTTCTAAATTCAATTTACTTTATCCTCTAGAGAATAAAAACGGCTTTTCCACTCAGATATTGAAGATTAAAAATACTCTTTCCGAGCTGGTGGGATGAAAATGATATTTCATGGCTAAACTTGAAACGGGATTGCCAATCAAATCAATAGCGAGTCATCGAATTTACTTTGTACAAAGTGGGCTGGCTCCGGCGAACCGGAGTTAAATTTTAAGGGTCATAAATATAGTACGGCCTTAGAGATTCTATCGATTTTATTAGGTATACTTATTTTTAGATAAACGATCTGGTTGTTTAACATTTAATAAACTGTAGACACAAAGTGATGATTTCAACTTTAATTTTGCGTTTATAATTTGGTTTATAGAATTCATTTAACGAGGGGCCGAGCCGTTTTTGAATAACACCTGGGTCCATTGTTAACCTTTTGCAGTATCGTCACTGTTGTTGTAATTAAAACGGACAAAACAATTAAACGGCTTATTTATTGGCCCATATCGTTGATTCCCATAAGGAAAAATGCTGAAACGTCTATTATATAGACGTCGGTATTTGATTCCTTCTCATAACTAAGTTCCAATTACATACTAGGATTGACAGTCCTTTTAATTGACAACTGGGAAAATCCATTGCTTTTCTTTTTGCAAAGTTTTTCTCCGCTGGAAAGTAGGTGCATTAATGCCCCGAACAACAACAATCCGTAAGCAAAACGTAAATAATAATCCGTAAGTGTTCAAATTTCAAAAACGTATTTTTTTTCAGTTTTTTTTTATTATATAAGTACTTTTAATACGAGTTGCGTATATGTTTAGCCAGCAGATATCCTATTATTCTTGGTTGTGCAAAGCGTAATTGGGTTTTGCCATCTGAAATTCGTCAGTAACAGCAGGCATGGACTCAGGATTTGTGCACAGTTGACGCCAATATTGTTATGATAAAGTTCCATGTGAAACGGGAACTTTTACATTACGGCCGAAATGAGTTGTGCTATTTAAAAAAAAACGTTGCTCCGTACTAGTAATTTCTCCTGCATTGTGGGTGCGTTTACAAATATTTAAACTCATACAAAAAAAACCCAGAGCCACAGTACTGTCTAGGTTATACAAATATTTGTTCGATGCGGGGATCGTACCCATGACACGTAACGCAGCAGTCAAAAGCTTAGCAACTGCGCCAACCGTGTCGACATTTAATACACTTCTGCTATACACTTTGGGGTTACACGCGTGACGTTATGATAGGTACTTGACGGGCCTGTTGGTCCAGTGGTTAGTGGCCCTGACTGCTGAGCCGGAGGTCGTGGGTTCGATTCCCACCCAGGATAAACTTTGTGTGATGAGCATGATTGTTTGTTCTGTGTCTGGGTGTGATTTATCTATAATATGTATGTATTTATAAATTATATAAGTATGTATATCAGTTGTCTGGTTACCATAACACAAGCTCTGCTTAGCTTGGGATCAGATAGCCGTGTGTGAGTTGTCCCAAGATATTTATTTATTTATTTTATAGGTACTGTTTAATTGTAGGTACCCTGACCAATGACTATATTCATACTTATACAAAATATTTATATAGTATAGTAACTTAAATAGTTTATCGTAACCACATCTTTGTTGAGCGTCAAACGTTGGTATTTCTATTATGCGACTTAAGTTAAAGTTGAAACTTAGCTTATTCAGACTTAAGTCTGATCAATAAGTTGCGGTGAGTGGTAAGTCAATTACTTACTTAACTTGAACTTGATAACTTTGATGAAGAGGACGTTGACATCGCTTGGGAACAAAACATTGGGTTTAAAGTATTTGCAAACAGTTTGTCGGATGGTTCAACAGTTTTTGAATACTGAGTCGGAATATTTGAACACTTATTTATTTATTTAATACTTCAAGCACAAAGTACAGAGGCGGACTTAATGCCATAGGTACTTTTAACTAGTCAACCTTTGGGTGATGCAGAGAAAAACAGATGTAGGTTTATAACTGAAAAATAACATAGGATTTTTTTTTGGGGTGGGTAATCATCAAATAAATTCCACCGCTCTGGGCGGAGCGGGGGGGAGTGTCAGACTTGTACTGACTAAAACCCACCCATGTTCCTTCTGATACCCTTTACGTTCCGGCAGGGGAAATAAATTAGGTTTTCATCACATTCAAGCAATGATTATGTTATTGTTTCTCAGCCAAACAATTATCCTGTTTCAGCACAAAAGCTCCCCGGAAAAAGGAAAGAACGGACATAATAACAGAGTTTTTATGAATTAATTGGAGCTTGTGCTCTCTGCCTGGTATTTGTGATTTATACAGGCTCATATTAATCGCGGTAAACCTTCATGGCTATCTGTGTAGGTCTATTGTTCCACCCTCCTTTGTTGCGTGACATATTGTAAAAAAATAATTACAAATGATACTGTTGTCTGCTGAAACGAATTGAAATCAACTGGGTCATGTTTTGTTTATGGAATATTTGTTTTTATGGTCACGTCACTCTTAAGAAAAAAATAACCTTTATAGGATTACTAGCTTCCGCCTGCAACTTCTTCCTAGTGGCATAGTTACTTTAGGCTAACGCTTACTTAAACCTGCTTGATGATCGAAAAAAAATATCTTTCTCGCCCATTGTCTTCCCTCTTTCTTACTTTAAAAAAAATACCTTTGTCCGTCTCCAGGGTCTACTATTTCTGTACCAGAATTCATCAAAGTCAGGTTGGCCATTTAGGCGTGAAGACGTAACAAACTAACAAACTCACTTTCGTTTTTCTAATATTATTAAGGATCTGTTTTTAGGGTTCTGCCACTCAAAAGGAAAATACCTTTATAGGATTACTTTGATGTCTGTCAAGACCCTATATCTCGGGAACGCGTGAACGTATCAATTTGAAAATAAAACCGTGTACTCACGTCTCTAGTCCCTTGGAGATGTGAAATTAATCCTCTAAGTCTATGCAGTCAAAAGATATGGCCGTTTATGTCGCAAGTTTGCACGGAACTCTGTTTGCGCGAGTTCGACTCGCATTTGCCAGGTTTTTGTTTTGTTCTGCAATTGGTGCATCTTAAGTTATCTTATTATTTTGCAATCAACAATCATCTAATCAGTTTGTTTCTGCATCACTCAAAGATTAGATATATTGATAGAATGCCATCACCCACAGGTTGATGGCATTCAATTGGCATGCAAGTCCGCCTCCGTACACATGATGTGTACCTACTTAAATTTTAAAATAAATACACATAGGTATCCCATAATTTTCTAAAATTCAGTAATTGATTTAAAAATATTAGGCTTCATTTATCACCTAGTTTTTAGTTGCAGTCATTGCAGCTGAGCCTGGCAAGTGCCAATAGATTCAAAACTGATTTAATTGAGCCACTTATATTGCGTAGGGGCAGTTTTAATAAAATTTTATCACCACATGTTAGTAGCACAACCATTATAAAATCCATTCAAATACATTCTCTGAGTGGCAACATTTTAGCGGGATAGCCATTAGCCATTTTCGTATCAATTTAAATGCAACTACGTCCATAAAAGCTTTAAAACTAGTTAGGCACGCATGGGATATGCACACAGAATTATGTTAGTTTCAGTGATATAGCATGTTTACAAAAAGAGCAGATATTTATTTTATGAGAAGGTAGTTTTTTACATGACAGCACATAAAATTAAATTATAATATTAAATTGTAAAAAAAACGGTGCCTTACTGTTTCACCCGCTGCTCCGCTGCCGAAATAATAAAGTAAATTACGACCGATTCTCAGACTTACCCAATATACATAATTTCATAAAAATCGGTCAAGCCGTTTCGGAGGAGTATGGACACTAAAACTGTAACACGAGAACTTTCAACCGTTGCTAAGCTAAAAAAAATAAAAAGGTTATGACCGACTAACATTTGCTCGCAGCTTCGTTTGCGTTAAATTCGGGGTAACACAATTCCCCTTTCCTGATTTGCAGGTATCTGCTACCTGTGGTTTTAGCCCTTGCGCTTAAAAAAGGCGCCTAAATAATAAGTTTTCCCTTTTCTTCCCT
Organism: Ochropleura leucogaster; assembly: GCA_958449745.1. Taxonomy (NCBI): domain Eukaryota; kingdom Metazoa; phylum Arthropoda; class Insecta; order Lepidoptera; family Noctuidae; genus Ochropleura; species Ochropleura leucogaster. Next base: position 8,294,212 of record OY288222.1, on the reverse strand, counting down.
CTTTCTCCCTCATTGCTCACTTTATAAAAAAATAGCCTATGTCCGTCTCCAGGGTCCCAACTATATCTGTACCAAAATTCATCAAAATCGGTTTAGCCATGTAGGCGTGAAGACGTAACAAACAAACAAACTCACTTTCGCTTTTATAATATTAGTATGGATTCTCAGTCCTACCGAAAATACAAACAAAATTTAATAAAAAATGGTCAAGCTGTTTTGGAGGAGTATGGCTACTAAAACTGCGACATGATATTTTAAGATATAAAGTCATGCTCACAGCTAGACAAAAAATAACTAGTACTAATTGGACGGTGGAGGTCAGATAGTCAGTGCCTCCATGTAAAATACTGGTATTCAGCCGCATCCGGTTAGACTGGAAACCGACCACCACATAGTCAAAAAAGGCTCAGCAGATGATTAAACATAAAGCCAACGACGAAGAAAACAGAGAGAGATATAAATCTAGTGAGCCAATACTGTCTACATAAAAGCTTTACTGCAACGTATGACAGGGATTTTACTTTTTATTTGCATGTTGTCATGACAACGGCACTGTCCCGGTATAATAAACAAAGAAATGTGCGCTCCCTGTATCTGAGCTTTTATTGCGACGCGACATTTTGCAATTTTCTATCTCTTGGGTGTCTGACGAAACTGAATTACTTACGTAGATGCTTTGATTTTAAAGTTGAAGTCACTGTCATGAAGTTATAAAACTGCATGTCTTTTTATTTTTAATTTTTAATTATAAAAACAGTCATATCTTTTGACTGCGTAATTCAATCCTCTTAAATTACGCAGTCAAAAGAAAATACTGTTTTTTTTTTTTATAAGGTTGTAAGGAACACTCGGTGCGCGAGTCTGACTCGCTTTTGGTCGGTTTTTCTACATCTCATAGCCAATATCAATATGGGTTTAATTCTACCCTTTCTACTGATTGAACCCAATTATTACTTGATTTTATCATCCGGGTGACCTAAGCGGTGGAGTAGTTCCATGAGATCTTAAAATCGTTTAATTCAAAATGTTAAGATTAATCCGATAAAACAACCCAGCCCACGCTGAATCTGGGTTGCGGGTTATTCGAAAAAGATACTGCGACCCAGTAACACAAAAGGCAAAAGAAATAACACTCATGGTTTTGGTTCAGTAAAAGTCTGACACTTTCCCTGGATGATTTCCCACCCAAAAAAACACTCCACACTGAAACTCTTACTTCATATTCCGAGGTACTTTCATAGTTGAAAAGTTTCATTGTTAAAATACAAATATTCTTATCCTAATACGAGCCTGTCCAGTTAGCAATAGGCAAGTGGCATTATAAGGCTTTTTTTTTAAATTGTCAAGTGGGAGAAGATTCTGAAGAATTTATTTCAATTTATAGAGATCCTAAATCTCGAATAACGTAGTTCTTTGTGCCGCAGATTTTTCGACGTAGACATTCTCGCGACGGTAAAAGCACTTCACTCGAAATTGTGTATATGTAAAGTAGTTGTGAGATGGGGAATTCACTGGGATTTTCTTAAATTTTTGTTAAGTGTGAAAATAAGTGATGCGTTTGCTATTTATGCTTAGTTAAGTTAGGATTTAGTTAAGTTAGGCCTTGAGATTTTTGTTATGTTAGCTATACTGTGGAAACATCTTTTAATTGTTTATGCCGAATTTTCGATTTACCTTTACAATATTTGATTAAGATACCAAGGTGATGCAAAAGGTATAAAATCGTAGTTAATTAAGCTCTGCAGTAGTTATAGAAAAAGCCAAGGGTTGTGTATTATACATATTATGCGTGACCCTGTGGGTTCAATATTTGTAAACATTTGCAATAAATAACATTCACATGCACTCAAGTCAAAGCAATATATACGATTTAAAAAAAATGTTGTTGGCCATAATTATGATGTCATTTAAATTAATAAAAAAAAAATCATTTTTCTAAAACTCCTTGTTCGTTTTTTGAATACATTACAACCATCTCACAACAAATAAAGCAAAATGATTCAAATACTACACAGGGGAATAAACTTTGTCTTCTAAATTCTGTTTCTCTTCGTAATAGCTAATTTATTTAACCAGTAAATAAGATCTGGTCGACCACGCTTTGTGTAACGTTATTTTAGTCTTGACACCCACTTAATTCTCTAAATTATTCTCATTATACCTATAATCTATTGAAAATTTATTATAATAATATCCTAGAAACATATTTTGTGTGTTTTTTTGCTCTAAAAGTAACAAATGTATTTAACACCCAGCAAAAGCAAGTTTATTGTTGACAAAAATAAATATCTCTTTAATTCTGCCACTATCTTGTCTGTGGTAAACAAAGTAAACCTTCTTATTTCCATGCACATCTCTTTGACTGAAAAAGAAATTGCTCCGAATTTAAAAGTATACCCTACATTGGTAGTACAAATTTGTGCAACACGGTAGATAAAGAGATAGATAGGGGCGCATAGGTACGTGGGGACATTGCAATTCTTACTGCATGCACTCCTATTTGCAACACATGTTAGACTTTTGCTTGCCAGGCGTGGCTTTGAAAATGGCGTGAGGATTTCAAATTCAAAAGATTTTTGAATGAATCCTTTAGAAATTGCATAGAAGTAAGTATCTGCATTCTCAAATAACTATACCCGCGCTACGCAAAAGATTATTCAAAATAACATATTAAAAAAAGACAATTGATATGCTGCACTAACGACAGATCATTTAGTAAAATAATAATACTAGGCCTAAACTAAACAAAGAAGAAACTACATATTTAAGGATTCTAATAACGTATTCCATGTTTAAATATTTTTGATTTTCAAAACTAGCCAGTACCAATAAGAAGCCTTAAAAACTTTTTACTAAACAATCGACAGTGGCGCCGTTTACGCTTTCGTTTGAACTTAGAGGTCACAAAAAAGTTCATCTGATACCCTTATTATGTTATTATTAAGTTAAAATATCAAGAGAGGCTACAGCGTTGAAAGCGTGGGCTCCAATTAATATGCTAGTATCCAATCTGCTATAATAAGTAACTAACTGCCTAAAGTTAAAAAAAAAAAAAAAAAAAAAAAAAAAATGTTTATTTCATCACTTTTGAAAACAACTTTGTTAGGTTTGGAGTCACCTTTTAAGCAAAGATTTGCTTGTATTAGGTGGTTCCGCTCCTCCATTTTAAAATACTCTAACATTTTGAGAAATACCCAAAAATAAAATAAAAATTAAAGGTTAATAATTTTGACGACTAACAATACTAACAGTTGAGGACTAATAATAAAAACATTTAAAATCTAAATAAGTTATAACGCACAGGGTTTAGAATAATGTTTGTGAGTATGTGTGTGTTTGTGTAGATGTGAGATGTGTTATGTGTGGTGTGGTTGTGTGTTTAAGTTTACAATGTATGTGTGTTTCTAGGTTATGTGATGTTATGTAGGATATCCTCGGTTTCTTCGTAACTTTTGCTGTTGAGCCATTCGGTAAGTGTTTTTTTGCAGTCACGGTATGTCATAGGGTAGATCGCACATTGTTCATTGAGGAAGTTATAAATACGGGACGACTGTTTAACATATTGCCTTGTAGCAAATGTAGTTTTTACTGGATTATCTTCTGCTACTTTATTCTTCCTCCTCGAGTGTGTCTTAAAAGTAATTAAAGGAAGAGACTTATGTTTTTTTAGTGCAATCTGCAGGACATAGAGTTTCCTCACAGACAAAAGGTTCGAGGTTAAGTATAAACTTTCGGTGGAGAATCTAAGTGGCTTAAAGTACATGACTTTTAGTAAAGCTCTCTGCGCCCTCTCCAGCTCCAAAAATTTTGTTTTTGTTGCCCCTCCCCAAATAGGCAAACAGTACATCAATATAGATTGACCCAAAGATATATAAATTTGCTGTATTAAATCCTTAGTAGTTACGTGGCGAAGAGATTTGAAAGTCCAGATTAATTTTCTAACTCTGTTCATTATTAGTTCTAAGTGCAAGTGCCACGACAGCCTTTGATCAAGAATGACACCAAGATATTTAGTACTAGTTACTTTATTGATTTTTAAACAAGAGCAGGTGGTGTTAGTGGAGCTAGAGCAGGTATGGATTTTAATCTGGAGATCTTGTGACGGCTGGGTACGGTTATATATGGAAAAACATATGTAGTTAGTCTTAGAAATATTTAAAGTTAAAAGGTTCCGATCGAGCCAGGTAGCTATTGTAGACAAACCCCGTTCAGCAATGCGAATATTAAAAGGTCGATATTATTCTAATAAAGGTTAATTTTGTTTAGCTAACTGACTTAAAATATTATGTATCTACCTATTTAAGCTTTCCCTCTTTGGTTTCTGTATTGATGTACAGTTTACCTATTTATTTAAAGTAATAGCAACTTTTTCAGAAACATCTTCATGCATCTTCTCAAGTTTAATTTGATTTAGGTTTGTTTATTGGATTGTGAATTTTTTTTAACGGTCTGATGTTGTGGTTTACAAAAAAAACAACAATCAATATGAGTAATCCTGGTACGAGTTATTTGTCCCACGGATCATTCTACTGAGCTTGAGAGTGTTCTACGTGTTAATATAATTATAGTGTTCAATGTTATAACCTACACGTGTGGTTTTTATCCCAATCCGCTCTGTTAAATGAAAAAAAAACATCCATGCACCCTCATTTATCAAATCAAATCATTTATTTCAATTAGACCTTACAGACACTTTTGAATTTCATGAAAATAAAAAAAAACGCTGCTATAGTCCCAGTCACAAGACATAATAATGATGAACATTCCAAAGCGTAGATCTCTATGGAGAAGAATGGGCAAGAAACCCATGGGCACGCTTTTAAAGTGTTATTTATTGATTGGTATAGAATTTTCACGTGTACGAAAGAACACACGCTAATCTCATCGTGGTGAGAGAATGCTGTTTAAATTCAAATTATTCCATACACAGATAAGGCAAAAAGTTATAGAAGTATTCGAAGCTTTTCGAAATAAAAAAAAAAAACTATTAACAAAACCAGGCCATTCAGCAATACAATAATGAGGACATTTAAACATTAAAAGGAATGGGTGGAAAAAGAGCAATTCCATGTATTTGCCAATTGTAGTGAGCATGCGAGATGCCAATAACGATTGCACATACCTCTAAGTATAGTACCAGAGCGGGTTGAAGCGGGAGCCGGCTATTAGCAAACACTATTGATTGCTGGGCTGACCGCCACAACGTTCTGTTCGTCTATCATGCATGCTCATTGGTAATTATTGAACCTTTTAATTGGTTGATAATCAAATGTGATGCTTTTGTTCTGCTACTTAATATTCAACTAGCATCCGACCGCTCTGGTTAGGTTCGTTTTGTATACTGCCTATCTCGCACTTTAACTTAGTTGACAAAAATACTAACAAACAAACTATTTTTATTTAGATTTATAGGTACAGATAATGAACCTAATATGTACACATGTTTGATATACAAGTATACAGATTGAATTTAGTTGAAGTGGTAACATGGCAGAAAAAGTTTTTTTTTACGCATTATTTTATTAAGGTGTAGTAAGCAGTGACAGCCTAGTGGAGTATTCGTCGGACTGTCAAGTCATAGGTCCCGAGTTCGAACCCAAGAAAGAGAAAGAGACTTTTTGGATTCATGTAGGATGCACATGAATGCTACTTAATATTTATAAATGCGAATGTTTGTAAAGACGGGTGTATGGATGTTTGTTACTCTTTCACATCAAAACGGTTGATCAGATCTTGATGAAATTTGGCACAGAGCTAGATTGGAATCACATATATTCCTCGATGGCATCTTAGCTAAGTCAGAGACCCATGGATGGCATACAACCTCTGAGACCAGGTTAGTCACTTACCACACGATAATAAAGGGTTTAGAAGTGCTTTCGTTCACTTTTATAATAATACTAGCTGTGCCCAGCGGTTTCACCCGCTGCCCACTTAGGGGTATGAAAAATAGATCTTGGCCGATTCTCAGACCTACCCGATATGTACACAAAATTTCGTTTAAATCGGTCCAGCTGTTTCGGAGGAGTATGGGGACGAAAACTGTGACACGAGAATTTTATATATTAGAATATAGGTACGGGCGCGATGAAACTACAAATTCCATGAACTTCTAGACACTAGTCAGTTTATTACTTCTGAATGGTTTCAATTTACATAAATTTATGCATATTAAACTTAATTTAATACTTGTTTTGTCTGAGAAACGTTTTACAATTTCTAATTTTACATTATTGTTAACAAAGAGAGCTTAAATAAAAATACTACCTTAATCAGTTGAAACGCAATTTAGCAGTTATGTTATTTCTTAATTTTTTATAATTTTTATTTTAAACGTATCAGGAAAAGGGTAAATTGTTTCGTTAACTAAAAAACATTCACCAGCAATAACTTCAGTTATCCGTGATCACGGCGTTTACAACAGCGCCGAAATGTCGGGAATTCAATAAAGGTAAATAATAAACTTAAAAAATTATGTTTTTTTTTTTTTTTATGATTATAAGAAATATTTAAAAATGTAATTTTATGTATAGAGATCAATAAATGGACGATAACTTAAAAATATCCCGTTTTAAGTGTTAATGATCATGTTGATTAATAGTTTAATGCAACATGACAGTCACCGTAGATGCGGGTCTGTGGACGGTAGCTCTCCGTCCTTTCTGTCCAGACACGACAGGCGCCTCAAAGAGATGTCAGTACAGCAGAGGGGCCTGCTGGGGCCAACGGCTGCCTGGGTTGCGGGTTTGTTCGAAAGAAATACCGCGAGTTCGAAACATAAAAAGGATCGCTTTGCCTAGAGAGGAGGAAGTTATTTGATGATTTCCCATCCGAGAAAAAAATCATGACAGGGAGGTAAATTTAGTAAAGAAAATACAAACATTTATTAAAAAAAAAACAATTCTCAATGTTAACATTCAGAATATTTGCTACGTAGATTTGGACTTAGTTTTAACACTATTTATATTTATGAACGTTATTAATGATCCGTAATAAAAAACGTTTTAAGACCAATATAATATGCATGTATTTGTATTTATGACTAATTTAGTCGACAGTGTCTTTTAAAATATTTTTGTCATTGATCAAGTCTAATAAACATTTATTCTTTTTTTTTTGTAGGAATTCGTACCTCAAAAGAATAATCAGATCCCCATAGGATCACTTTGCTATCCGTCTATCTCAAACACGCGTGAATTTTGGAACTGTGAAAATAAACCCTCTTAGTCTACGCAGTCAAAAGGTATTGCCGTTTATGTCGCAAGTTTATATGGCACTTTCGATGCGCGAGTTCGACTGGCTCTTGGCCGTTTTTTTTCTATTTCGGTTTAGAAATCAATAGTTTAAACGATCTTTACGCGACGACGGGTTCATGCTAGTCTTTTAATAAAAAATATGCGTGCACCCTCACCCTACGCTATTACAGTCTTTTAGCTTTTCAAAGTATTTTGACACATGCAATGATTTGATTATACAGTTAACTAAGCACATAATTTCTGTTATTATATTCCAAGTTAATAATAAGCTACAGGTGTGTTCTGGCGTATTACAATAAATCAAAAGTAAATTAGATTTGGGACACGCAAAGGACTGTTTAAACAAACGAATCGGTATTAATTATTTTCAGTCTTTTTATTTGAATAGCACATAGTTAAGCGCTCTCCATCCTTAAACCGTGTCAAACTGGTATTCCAAAACGATTTTTTAAAAAAGAAGTACAAATCTTCTTCAACATTTATTGTTGTAGCTGTTGCCCTCGACTTCGTGCACATGGGAATTTTGATGTGTTTTTTGAAAGATGTTTCTGTTATCTAATTTGTGAAAGAATTTCAAGAATTAGTTCAGCGGTTCTAAAGATTACTTCCTTTAACCAAACTTACTTTACCTGACTTTACCTGTTTAGAATGATAGTAAGTATAGACATTTTATTTATAAGTTTAAGAAAATAATACTTAATACACGAATCTACCATTTATAATATTATAAATTTGAATGTTTGGGAGGATGGACGTATGGATATTTGTTACTCTTTCACGTCAAAACGACTGAACGGATCTTGTTAAAATTTGGCACAGTGGTAGATTATAGTCTGGAATTGCACATATATTTTTTTTATATCACACGGGTGAAGCCACGGGTGCCATCTAGTTAACCAATAACTCAGAGACACCATAGTGAATCCATAAACGTCAACTACTAGACATGGCTCTCAGCACATAATATATTTAGTCTACTTCAGTCTTGCACCCTTACTCCCGGCCCGTAAATCATAGCCTCTCATTACACATTAAATATGCAGACGCCGTGTTGATATATTTGAACTTTACTAAAAATAACTTATGGATAAATCTTGTTTACTTTTCAATTCTAAGCTGATTGCATTGTTGAATAAATGGGTATCAGAGGCAGTTTAGAATATTCATTTAGGTCTAATAAAAGTAAACGTTTATAAACTACTAGCTGTGCCCAGCGGTTTCACCCGCTGCCCACTTAGGGCTATGAAAAATAGATGTTGGCCGATTCTCAGACCTACCCGATATGTACACAAAGTTTCGTTTGAATCGGTCCAGCCGTTTTTGAGGAGTATGGGAACGAAACCTGTGACACGAGAATTTTATATATTAGATATATCAACGTTTAACTAATTTTTAACTGTTACAACGTAACATGGTTACTTTTCCCTAATTTTATTTTCATTAATTTTTGACAAGTTTTGTAAAAATTGTCAAGTCAGCCCTATTAAACCTCTATGAATATAAGTAAATAGGGAAGTTAAGCACATATACGTACATCCTATTTATTTGTATGTAATCCCGGAATCCCGGAGTTTTTATACTTATTATTTTAACAAGCCGCTTCAATGATTTGTAAGCCAAAACTAATTTTAGGTACCTAAATATGCATTCGATAATCCCATCTCTACTTATAACGTCAAAAAGACTGATTATATTGTCAGCCCAATTACTCAACGCAAAGGAACGCAAAGGGCAATAGAAGGAACATGGGTGGGTTTTAGTCAGTAAAAGTTTGACATCCCCCCCCGCTCCGCCCAGAGCGGGGGAAGTTATTTGGTGATTTCTCACCCCAAAAAAAAGCCCAATTACTTTTAATTTTGACTATCATGCCATAAATGGCAGACATCATTATCGGATTATGTCATAAGCATGAGTTTAACCCATGAAAAACGATTAAGGTCAACAAGAAAAGTTACATTTCTGTTATGCTCATCGCACATGAAACCAGATAACATACTCAATTACTATTACAACAGCGTCTAAATATACGTGATAACGCGGCTCTGGTACCACCATAATCTACAAATTATAATGAACTTTAATCCTATAAAATAAAGAACATAACTAAATGAGTGTATCCTTTAGGAGGATTAAAAGCTTAGCACCACCCGTATTTGGTTGTCTCCGAAATGAAAGGGTCGAAATTCAGGCCACGATGTTTAACTTTTTTGTATTTTCTCTTCTGGTAACATTTTAATCCAAAGGACTCTTTCTCTGTCTTCTGTCATTGGATCTATTTGGTGGTCTCCTGCTGCTTTTGATAAATTATGTAGTAAGATCCTTTACTATAAATATGTTTTTTAGGTTGTATTTCTGTTTAACCATGAGATCTTTCTTTTATTTTTTTTGCATCTGGGAAATCATCAAATAACTTCCCCCGCCTTGAGCGGGGAGGGGAGGTAAGACTTTTACTGAAAAAAAAACCCCCCATGTTCGCCCTTTACGTTTCTCTTTACGTTCCGGGGCCGTGGGGCCGCCTTGCAGAGATTATGAGCTTGGGTGGAAGGTCAAAGAGTATTGAGATTTTCCGTAAAGATTTTCAGGTAGACCAGTTGATTGGCCGGGTAGAATTATATGGGAGTTATGGGACTGACACATATCCGATGAAATGTGAGTGTACTGTACCCAGACTGATAAATTTTACCAGATTGATGACGAACCTGTGTTACCAATAGTAAATATAGCATATAGTAATAGGTTACACTCAGTTAATTTCAAAGTTAGTTAGATTTGTTTTAGGCAATTATAAGGTCAACACTTTAATAGGTAAAATAATTAAACGATCTCAAACTAACTAGCAAATTTTAATTCAAAACGAACGATACTTAAACGTCCAAAACTTAAATATTTTTTTCTTAAACTTTTACTCCAGCCAGTTTACCCGCTCAGACCAGGATCATCATCATTATAATTAATTTTCCCGCCCTTGCCCCATTCTATTTGGGGTTGGCGCAACACTTTTCTTCCTCCGCTCTCCCATAACAGACGTCACGGCATCATTTACTCCTTTCTCCTTCGCTTAGTATAGCATAAATGTAATAATTCAAGGAATAAGCAATTTAAAAACCAAATTTCATCCAAGTCGGTCCAAACGTATAAGCGTGAAGGAGCATCCTCCTTTATAATATTAGTGTGAGATAGGTTTCTCTAGCCAAGATAGATACATTCTTGCAGCTGAGCCAATAAGTTAATAACATACAATTGTACGTAAGTAGTGCTGGTGTACCGCGGAGTGTCTGCGGCAATACTAAATAGCTACTAGTAGCTGCTAGCAGCTAGTGCTAGTGGCAAGTTGTTGCTGCTTGCCTCCCACGAGAACGTCTCATTGCTACTGGTTTATAGCCACGAGGGAAGTGGCTAGTAAAGTGACTTAGTTTATTTATTTTTAACTTTAAAATGGAAGAAAAGTAAGATGTTTAAGATACTCTTAAAGTTTGTGAGGTGTTGCAGTTCTATTTAAACAATTCGGTTACTTAAGGTTGCTTAAATCCGGGGTTGCGGGTTGTTCGAAAGAGATACTGTGGCCCCGGAACATAAAAGGCAAAAGAAGGAACATGGAGTTAAGTGACGTCATTATAAATCCAAAATGACGGATTCAAAGAGTTTTCTGAAAAGAATATTCAAGCGTGTTTTTTTTAGGCAAAAAGGAAACTTTTCTTGGATCACGTTGTTGTCCGTCTGTCTGTCTGTCAAGACACTGTATCTCGGGAACGCGTAAAGGTATCGAACTGAAATTAAAACCATAATCTCAACTCTATGGTCCCTTATTGCTGCAAAAAAAATGCATCCCTTTGAGACTATGTACTCAAAGATAAAAGAAAGACATAAGTTTGTACGGAACCTTCGATGCGACCTTATGGTAGGTTTTTTTTTTAAATAACATTGTTATTGATTATACAAACTATTCTTGAACTTTACTATAAATTTACTTATCAAAAATAATTGGTATTCATTTCGTGAAAAACAGTTTTGCATTGTTAAGATTACTAATTATATAGTTTATCTTCAAAATTAAGGTGACATTGTCAAATGAGGTAATTTCCATTACTTATGAGGCAAGTTCGACGTTCTAAATTACTTGTATTATCTTTGGGTTTTGTCCCTGTTGAATATTAATATTAAATAGTCTATTAGAGACCTACAGAGAATATATACTAGTAATTAGTTTGTTAATAAGTGGGTTTAGTATTTTACTTTAGATTATAAGCTTTTAGAAATATACATAACTAGCTTTTGCCCGCGGCTTCGCTGGCGTTTAATTCGGGGTAGCACAGTTCCCCTAGCGCCTTATTTATTTGTAATAGCAACGCTAAGTTTTCCTAATAAAAAAAAATAGCCTATGTCCGTCTCCTGGTTCCCAACTATCTCTGTACCAAAATTCATCAAAATCGGTTTAGCCATTAAATCGTGAAGAGGTAACAAACTAACTCACTTTCGCTTTTATAATATTAATAAAGATTATCAACATTTAACACTTGTGTTTTCTAAGACATGTTCAGTTATTTTAGTTCGTTTATATCTTGAGAATTTCTTCCACAGATGGAATAGAAAAATGAAGATAATTTCTGTAGGGAAAAACTCAATAATACTTCGGAGAACCCCAAAGAACTTAGAACCTCATACTCAATAGTCGCTCTCGTAACCACTAGACCAAGAGAGCCAATCGTGACCGAGTTTATAAAATTCTTATGCAAAACATTAGCATTCAAGACAGGCGTGCCAACCAAACATTTTTATCAATGAGTTTGAAAGGTCTGTTTGTATTTACCATTTGACTTCCAAAAGGTCTAAACCTATTTGGACAAATTGCGGGACATTCTGAATAAGAAAGTGCTAACCGAAATTATTTCGGCAAGACAACGTATATTCTTTTGTGTTGTGAATATTGTGATCGACTTCGTTTTGACAAAAAACCTGGGTTTTATGTCAAGTAATTTTTGGACTTCTCAACATGTATTATGCCGTTACAATATCATCGTCTTCTATTTCTGACACGACTGCGTCTCATGTATTTTTTGTGTAAGTTTTTTTTCACGCTAATAATTTGTTAAGTCTATTTTCTCAAACGTTACTATGGTAAACTTCTTCGAGAACAATCGGCAATTTGCTATACTGGCCAAATATATACATGCGAGCACTAGCCGGCAAATTTGTATGAAAATCCATACTGTCTTGTTTTAGTGGCCAAATAAATTACTATGTAAACTCATATCTGTCGCGTAATTTAAAAAAGGGAACGATTTTTTTTTCAGAATCATGAAGTTCTATAATGAAAAAAAAATGAACACTTTGGTGCGTCAAAAATTATTGTTGTTCGTTGATAGCACATTTCATATAAGTAGTTCTGCTTAGGTACTACTTAATAAAAGCCTTGGCAATAAGTAGGCATTAATGGACTTAAGCATTGAAATATTTATCCGTCAATGCGGCTTTTGCTGGTCGCTTCACGAAAGTGAGTTTGTTTGTTAAGTCTTCAAGCCTAAATGGTCCAACTGATTTTGATGAATGTTTGTATAGAGATAGTTAGTAGGCCTGGAGACGTATGTAGGTTAATTAAAAATAAAAATGGTATTAGGGGAGAGAAAGATTTTTTTTCAATCAACACACGGGTTAAATAGTAACGTAACTATGCCACGCGGACGAAGTCGGCGGGCGGAAGCTAGTGTACTATAACTGACATTTTTATCCATATTTATTGACAGTTATTGTTGTTTACAATGACTGTTGAGTTGGAGTCATTGTGTTTCCACGATAAAAATAATGAATTGTTCCAAATGCGATGCGAACAGAAGTGGTTGTGAAATGATCGGATCAGCGTATTCATATCCGTTGTGGGAACAGCCGCTAAACATCGAATTTCATTTCCAACAGTTGTTGCATTCACTAGTGCACTCTGCGTGGTAATGTTCGAGTGCTCAACAATTGTTTATACAGGTTGAATTTTTCAAAACTGTGTGGTTGGCCAAACTCAAAACTCAAAGGAGGCTTGAGCCCAACTTTGACGTTAACTAATACTGAATCATTGGATTAAAAAAGACAATTTTGTTTTTGGCCGTGAATTTGTTTTTTTAAAAACAAGCAGTATTATTCGATAGTGTCGCTAGTTACGATCAAGTTCACATAATTAATGATACACGGCAAACTTAAGGAATATGTAAAATTTTCAAGCAGAGATCAGAAGACCAACAAGAAAAAGAAAATGTTATGACTTTTCAAATGAAACATATTTTCTAGCAGAAATGAATCCTGTCATAGTAACAAAGATAGGTCAGCTTAAAAAAAAAAAAAAAACCTTCATGAATTATTATTTGCTCAACTTATTTCTCCATTAATCTCAACGCACAAAGAAACATTATATACAAGCTCCATCAATATAATATTATCGCAACGTAATAAGATTTTCTTTTCTATTTCTCAGTTATCGTTCAGAGATTTGATATACGCGCTATGGCAGCTGTCAAATCATGGTGAACACAAAAGGGCTCGATAAAGGAATATCGATTATTCAGTAATACGAATATTCGGATATTTTACTCGAATTTGCATTTGAATTGTGTTATTAGTTCCTTTTTAGGATTCAGTAATCAACGGGACCATCATCATTTCATTGTTCTCTTGTCTATGCGTTCCTCATCCAACCGTTATTACTTTATAACGAACTAGCTTTTGCCCGCAGCTTCGCTCGCGTTTAATTCGGGGCAACAGGTCCTCTTTCCTGATTTGCAGGTACCTGCAAATCAAAAACCTGTAGTTTTTGCCCTTGCGCCTTATTGATTGTAAAAGAAAAATTAAATTTTCCCTTTTCTTCCTCACTTTTCAATTCAAAAAAATTTATGTCCGTCTCCAGGGTCCCAACTATCTCTGTACCAAAATTCATCAAAATCGGTTTAGCCACTAAGGCGTGAAGTCGTAACAAACTCACTTTCGCTCTTATAATGTTAATAAGGATGGGTAAGTGACGCACGATGAGACGAGATGACGACGACTGAGAATCTGCTGTGTTTCCGTTCGTCAGTCATAAGATTTGCACTGTTTTATGAAGATGCCATGTTTAAAAGAAAACAAGAAAAAGAAGATCCCCGTGATCTTGACACAATATTTGAATTTACAAAGAATGCTTTTGAATTTTCTGTTTTTAATTTATACATGTACGTTGGTGCAAAACGATGAATGCAGGATTTGTTTTTGGATTTTGCTGTTTATTTTGGAATGTTTAGCGCGTCTTTGTTGAATGTAAATAACCTTTTTTTTAATCGGTTTTCATCGAATTACTTCCCCCGCTTCGCCCAGAGCGGGCGAAATTATTGAATGATTTCCCATTCAAAAATAAAAAAGGCTAGCTGTTACTTTAGCCTCAGGCTAGGCGTTGCCATACAACGTCGCAACGCGGCCAGTGTCTTTGGGATATTAGCAAGTGACAGTTTGATTTAGAATATTTTGACGCATTTTGTTTGTTTATTTATAAGTTACTTTACTTAAGTTGTTTTGTTAAGTCATAAAGATAATTATGAACTTGGTTTGTCAGTCGGACAATCTTTTATCACGGTCACTTGGCTCACTGCGTATATGTTATGTATGCGTATACTATAATCATAGTAAATAACAAGTTTCACCAACGGTTTAGTGGTCAATGAAACCGTAACATAAGCTTGTTGACAAGAACTAGGTTTATGCGTAGTGGTCCCTTCACAAATGTTGTGTTTTCACTTTTTATTGGCACTACCTTTATATGATTATGTGGTGCTACTTAGGATTACTATCTACTTTATGCTGTGGAGTTATTTTGTCATGAAAACTTACTAGAGTGGATTTCGCCTATATTACTAAACGCGATCAAGAACTGTCAATCCTTACTCATATTATAAATGCGAAAGTGAGTTTGTTTGTTTGTTACATCTTCACGCTTCAATGGCTGAACCGATTTTGATGAATTTTGGTACAGAGATAGTTGGGACCCTGGATACGGACATAGGTTTTTTTAAATAGGATTGATATATGAGGGAGAAGAGGGAAGAAAATGGAAATCTTAGCATTGCTATAACAATAAATAAGGCGCAAGGGCAAAAACTGCAGGTAGCAGGTACCTGAAAATCAGGAAAGGGGAACTGTTTTACCCCGAATATAACGCGAGCGAAGTCGCACGCGAAAGCTAGTCTGATATATGATAAAAAAACTTTTATTTCACAAATCAATGTTATTGTATTGGTTTTTAGGAAAAGTTGTTAAAGGATATAGGAGACTAAATACACTGATAATAGCACAAGCTATTTAATTAGCTATAAACATATTAAAGACATTATAAAATGTAAACTGCGTTCATAAGTACTGATCGCGTTCTAATTTATCGGTGTAACTTGAATCGAATCGATTCGGATTTCTGTAAGATTACTGATCTTACTGATAGGTATCATATCTCCAATTAGTGTTACTTTAACATATATTTTCCTTCTATCATAATATTTTCTGACTAATTATCTTCTCTTCTTCTATTTAATAACCAAACACGAAACTCGACATAAACTTAAAGTTAATTATCCTGAATTTAATATTATATACCTAGGTCTTTCTTCGAAAAACTCCTCAACCGATTGTTTTTCTCCACGTATTTATGTATGTTTAACTATCTTTACTTTTTTTTTTGTTATACATACATAATGTACAAACAAAAACAAAGTAAAGATAGTTGAACATACAAATAAAATATACCAAATACTTAAATACATACATATGTATTTAAGTATTTGGTATATTTTATTTGTGAATGTTTTCTTGAAAACTTTCTTTGATGTATCTTGCACCTACTATGTTTTCACTCTGCATCATCTTAAGGTAGACTGGTAGAAAGTTGCCCAAGGCATTAAGTCCACCAATGCACGGTGTTTTTTTGGACATGTGCCTAAAGTTTTAATACATAAATAAAAGTCTAACTTATTTTTGCATAGAGAGACTGCTTTTTCATATAGTCATTTAATTTCCTCAGATAGTGTAAACTGCTTTATCAAGTTTCATTCATAATCTATTGCCTAAAATAGATTTGTAAAACTGCACCCACGCTAAACTCATTCGTCGAACTATTAAACATTTCTGACGTCACCGCGTCGTAGCACGATCGTAGCTCCTACGTAGCACGCCTACGCAGGCCTACGCTACGAGTCTACAGAGAACTTTTATGATCCCATACATAAAATTACACAGTCAAAGCCATTTTTAGACTTCTGTTATTGCAAGTCAAAGTAATACCGTATTTATTTTAAATTAATGGTATGCAGACTTGCCAGATTTTCCTTATCATTTGGCTAATATTATTCTGACGTCAAAGTTATCTTTATTCTAGCATATTTTATTGAAAGATTAGATTAAAGAAAGAAACAATTATTTATTTTGTTCTAAAATTCTGTGTATGAAATTACTTTGACGTTTTCATTTCGCATATGTTTGTATAATCGGCTATCGATATCTTTTGTGATGCAAATCCGAGTGTATTTCAATAAAATGCAAATGTTTTGCGTTGTTATTAAGGCCTGTGATTGGCTGGTTTTGTTCGTTGACTTTATATCTTTATAATTTTATTTTGCATTTACTTTGGTATATATTTTGTGTGTAATGAGATTTTAAAATGAGCTACACTAAACAGATACCGACTCACCAACTGATCACGTTAACTCCAAATGTGAACTTTCTTTACTAAAAAAAGTCAGTTTATAAAAGGCAAAATCCTTTTATTCTAACAGACAAAAGTGGAAACTCGTGTTTCAGATGCTAAAAACGTTATTTTAAATTTAAAACTACAGTCACCCGATGGGGATTTTTGACGGGTGAACGCGTTCACGTCGCCCTCACAAAATACCAATAAAATTGTTTATTGACGGCGACAAAACGTTACGAATGAAAAAAGGGAAAATTCCGCCACTGCTGGAGGTGCTACCAAGTTTTCTTGTGAAAATAAGACAGTCATAAAAGTAAATTTATTACCCGTAGTAAATAAAGCGTAACATATTGCGCTTTCGAGCTGTAAAAAGATGTCGCAGTTGACTGATACAGTCGTTAACTGTTATCAATGCGAATCGTTTCAATCTACCTACCTTTTCATATCTACATCGCGTATTCACTTCAGCTAGAGATTAAATTTTTGGCGGGATGTTTTTTTGGGTTTTTCCATCAAGGATTCTCATCATGATTAACTACCTTTCGCACGCGTGGCATAGTAACTTTGGGCTAACGCTTACTTTAACCCGCGTTATGATCGAAAAAATAAATTCTCTCTTCCCAATTATTTTCCAACTATTATTTTCAATTATTTTCCAATTATTTTTTATCCTATGTCCGTCTCCAGGGTCCCAACTACATATCTCTATACCAAAATTCATCAACATCGGTTGGGCCACTTAAGCGTGAAGACGTAAAAAACAAACTCACTTTCGCTTTTATAATATTAGTATGGATGTAAACAACAAAATAAACTAAGGGCTAAATAATAACAGCCGCACGGATCAATCTCTAGGTTAAGTCGTGCGACCCGGAGAAGGCTACCACTCATAACATACTTGGCTTCTCCGGGCCTCGTAAAGCACATTGAACTATTTGTCTTAGCTGTTGTTTGTGATGTATTCGTAGAGCTGTTGTTTGTTGATACAGGTAGTCAATGCTCAAAAGCCTTAACCAAGAAGTATCGTATTACCTAGTTATTAAATAGGCAGTTGCTCCATGTAAAATACTGATATTTAGCTACACTTAGACTAAAAATTCAATTCATGCAATAGAAGGAACATGGATGGGTTTTAGTCAGTACAAGTCTGACACTCCCCCGTGCTCCGCTTCGCCCAGAGCGCGGGAAGTTATTGAAAAAAAGACACATAAACATAACTAGTGAAATGTAGGTGTACTCTTAGGTACACCTTTACTTAGCCCTTCGGCGTTTACCAGCGTGATGTTATATTATGACTTCGTGTCTGCAACTGAGAAATACCAGACGACAGTCTCTGTTACTCTGTTTAAAGGAAAATGATTCTTAACACAAATTCTTAGTGTTTAATTTCGACGTGATAATATGATATATAGTACGGTTCTTTTTCCTATGCTGACTTGTGGAAATATTTAAAGACTACGCTGTCAGTGAAGGTAGAGTTAGGTCTCAAAGTCTGGGAATTTTGTAATGAAAATTCTTATTTGTCGCTGTCTATCTTCTTTTTGTCTCAAGAATTTATTCTGCCGATGAAACGTCAAGGCATTTAGATAGGTACAGAGTGAGTCTTTGAAAACTGCGATGACAAGCAAACAGCTGTTGTTTTTGTTCAATTGTCTTCAGATTTTCTTTAAGATTCTACTTTTCGTGGGTGCTGATAATTTGTGCTCCATCAATGTCTCTAACTAACTAACTACATTGTCATCATCACAACGCTCAGCAAAGGCTTTCTTTTTTATCCACAATTTTATCTTTTGCTCACGACGGGATAATCATTCAAGGTTTTTTTGGCTTAACTGATCTAGGAAGGTATGAGAGAAAAAAAAATGCATTAATATGGCATTATAAAAACAAAAATAACTTAAAATTATACAAAATCATGATAAATAGACCAAAATAGGGCCTCCTTCACCTTGATTGCAAATAACGATATCCTATTTCCTAATCCTAGATCAGGGATGGCGAACATTGTTGGATCAGTGTGCTATTTTACCTACAGGAGGAATCAATAATTCTTATATAATAAATCAAATAAATGAATAATTTATTTGCTACCAATGAAAAAATATTAGGATTTCTTGAAACTTTGCTATTTTGGACAGTATGCAAAACGTTTTGATTGGAGGCATGCCGAATAAAGTGCCATTGGTTTACCATCCCTGACCGAGATCAATAATTATAATATGTATCACAACTACAGTACTTTCACAAGTTATTATACCTGTGACTGGGACTGTAGCTTTAACATTTTGTTTTTTTTTTGACATTTAAAAGTCCCTGTAATGGTCTAATTGAAATAAATGATTTTGATTTTTTGATATTGAAACAATTTTTTACATACCTACCCCTATACATCCAGAAATCCGCCGAACGTTTATAGCCCGCATATCAAACTGAAACGGACAGAAATATGTCAATTTGTACGATGGCTTCGGACGCGCTATTGTTAAGTCGGCTTTTGTTAAACGTCACAGATGACTACGCACTGCTTCCATTGGCTATCGGCATCGTGAGGTACGCTTTCCACAAAAATGGAGAGACTAGTTTTTTGGCGTTGATTAGGAAACGATTTATCAAGTTAAGCAGTATTCATGCGCGTTTGACAATTTCTTAGATATTTTTTGTTATATTATTTATACCATTTGAAACGGGATATTTACCATGTTAACTTTTGTTATTGAGTTTCTAATATTTTGGCACTTGGTAAATTTCCCGTTTCAAGTATAATGTCAGTGACCTACCTGTCGACCACCCTATCAGTGTCCATTGCTGAACATAGACTTCCCTCATGCTGCGTCAAAAGACCCTACCCACCTCCTTTCGTATCCAGCCTAACCCAGCTATCAACTAGCTGGCACACGGGCGCTACCACACTACACGGTATCCATTTCAGGACTCGTTTGCATCATCGGCTATCGGTCCTTTGACAAACGTGGTCCTCCTTTGTGCTCGGCCCCCTGCCCCTTCAGCGTGCTTTCCTACTTTGAAAAAAGAAAGAAAAAAAAAACATTTATATTAGTTGCAAATTACAACGAGCACACATAAAAGAACATTATAATTGCACCACAAATCAAATCAAATCAAATCATTTATTTCAATTAGACCATTACAGGCACTTTTGAAAGTCAAGAAACAAAATGAATCTACAGTCCCGGTCACAAGGCATAATAACTTGTGAAAGTACTGTAGTTGCCCATTCCAAAGCGTTGATCTCTATGGAGAAGAATGGGCAAGAAACTCCATGGACACTCTTTTAAATTATAATATTTTTACAAAATCGTGTTTACATCATTCATGTTGAGATTATACAAATATGTGAGAACGATGTAAAAAGGCGTGCACAGTAAGAGCGTCCAGAGTAAATAAAAAGCAAAATTTAATTTTAAATCTAAATAAGTTTAAAAATGAACCGTGGTAGCTAAAAAATGACCAGTCCCAACTGACAGCGCCCGTTCACGAACATGACGTATGGATCAGCCCCATTCAGCTCGACCATTTTGAAGGGAGCTAAATGACCCGACACACCCGCCACCATCAGTGAGACATTTAAGTGAGCATGACACTATCAACCACCAGGGCTTCGTCAAGTCAATGATAATACATAGCACTCACATATGGGCTTAATAATTATACAATACTAGAGACATTTACAAGTACATATATGGGACAAAAAAATAGCTTTCACGTCGTGACTGTGACAGGTAGGTTTCCACTCAGCATGATGCCGTGCCATGGGAGCCCACAGCACAGCGCTGGTTTTCAGTGGTCAATCCGTGAGTAGAACGTACGGAAGTCAAAACAGCATACATAAATATTTTAAATACTCAAATGATTAAAAAAATAATAAAAAAATAGTATTAAGATTAATTAAAAACTAAATTAAAAAAAACCGTGACGTTTAGAACAAACAGAATAAAATATATTAATATCTTAAATACAGGCCATGGCTTGTTTTCTGACTCACTCACCCCTTGCGTCACTTGCGCGCGCGCTTTGTCATTACTTACCTGCAGTTAATTGGACCTTTTTGGGCTAGTACAGCCTAATTTATTTCAATTATGTCTTTTTAAATATTTTGTTTTGTTTTATATTTAGTTTTACTGTTTTGTCTTGTGCAAGTCAAATAAATTATTTTTCTTTCTTATTTCTGAATGATATAATTTCCGATCTTATCTTGCATCTCAAATGCAAGATCAGTAGGCCTACTATGACGTCTTAAAGCAGAACTTATTCCACTGAGTGAAAGAGATGGTGCTAGACACCCTGTATAGCTCTGTCTCTTTCCCTCAGCGGATTAAGTTCTGCTTTAAAACGTCATGGTAGGGTAGCAGATCGGAAATTATTGCTCTCGATCCCATCTCGATTGTTTTCACTCGTCACTGGAAAGACACAGGTACAGACACCATTCAAAGAAAATAAATCCGACTCCGAGCACAACCGGGCAGCCCAGTCTATAGCGCACTCTCAGACCTATATTAGTTATATTCTAGGAAACGCTTATATTCCAACATACCTAGGTTATTTCCGTTCCTATTATTTATTTATTGCATCCTAGTGAAAACTAAAATGATTCATTCCATTATAATAACGTTGATGAGTGCATGCTGATAATAGAGAAGTATTTCCAGTATACGTACAAAAACCGATCTTCATCCGTAAATTAAAAAATATATAATTATATAACTCACTCTTCATTCAATTTCCTTTGAGTATCTAAATGTTGCAACAAAGAGTCTTCTTAATTAAAGGTTAATTGTAAGTAATAAACTTTTACAGAACCTACTGCTTATATAGGTAGCATCAAAAGTAACGATTTCAATCAATATGAGTTGTTCTTTAAATATTCAAGTGACGCCAATCCAGAATATAAAATGTATTGCCCTTTTATTGCTTTTTTGAAGGTAATTTATGTGTGTCTACGCGAATATTTTGGTAACGCCCGCTTGCCCTGATTGTGCTGGTGTTTTATTTTAACTTGTATTGATATATTATGGAATTTATCTACAGTCACATAAAGTAGAACATTATTACGTTTTTCGTCATTTTAATTACTTCTATAGTACTGCAGCAGTTGGTAGCCATGTTTATTTTTCCGCCGCCAAGTAAATAAAGTAATGTGTGAGAAAGTATTTTAACTGGACGCTACAGACTTGATTAGATGTGATAGATCACCTTAAGTTTTGCTTAAATGGAAGCTCAAAATCGAATTATCTTAAAAAAATAACAACTAAATATGAATATAACACCAGCCTGTAATTCGAAATGGGCTAGGCAATCGTATATTGTTAAAGAAAATTTTTGAAAATAAAATTACAAGTTAATATCTATCTCATCTTTAAAAACTCAACTCAAATATCAATGACTAACAATGAAATCAATCGATAGCTACAAATATCTACCTATATTATCTGTCGAAACAGATGCGCTTATTTCAGCTTTAAAGCTTAATTGACATTCCAATTATCGAAAAAGCGGCATTTCGCCTCCATCGACATAATTTTCCAGGAATATTTATAGAGATGACCAACGTATTTTTAGCTTGATATTTTATTTAATTTCTATGAGCAGATTGTGAACCAGTGATATTGAGCCCGGAGTTTTCAAATACAAGCTGACACTTAGCTTTGTGACAGTTTCATCACCTTTGTTGTTAAAATGGTAAACAAAAACATCATTAGGAAACTAAAACTTTAAAGAAATTTAAGAATCCATATCTATCTAGTGTTTTCTTTTTTGGTGTGATGTGGGTACCTAACCAGTACCTAACCCTACGGGGGTGTCAGGCGTAATTTTACGTTAAAAAAAATATTTTACACTATAGCACGGCCAACGAGAAGCGATACCAAATGTAAACAAAACCCATGCTAAAACCCCATTTAAAATGGCCGCCCGAATGTTGGCGAACCCGTCTTAACGTTGTCATGTTTTTGCCGGGAGAACGAGACATTACGACAAAGGCACAAGATGGAAAGAGCTAAATATTAGATTGTCAACGCCACAGTTGTTCTTTAGGTTAATGACCTTTCGTATCGCTTCTCGTTGGCCGTAATATAGAAACAAGTGTCAAACGAAATTAAAATAAAACAACATGAACAATGTACATATGTGTGTTAATGTAAGCTGTTTTTAAAACTGATTTTTACGAATGCAATTAATCAAGTTCGTACGTATATATTTTTTACCATCTAAAAATAGACCACCTTTTTTACCTTTCCTTCCCAATACTAGTGTTAACCCTTGAAGAGATACAAAAGACATTTTTTCGCCTCTGAAAAGGAATCTTTTCTAAGATATGTAGACTACGCTTCAATATTAGCGGACGTAAAAAAATCTTACACATGTCATACTTGTGGCAAAAATTATAGAATAAAATATTATACACATTTTATCGGCAGACTTTTTCAATTGGTTTGATGAAAGTGTATTATTACTGTAAAATGTGCATGCTTATACCTAAAAAGTAAAACATGTAAGTTCTAAAACTGTTTCCACTATCTTGTATACCATCTTTTAGGTAAATAAATACCCAAATCATGGGTATGGGGTATGCATAAAAAGTAACTGTTTTCACTTTAGCATGATGCAGGTGACATTAGTACAATGTACCATTCCTCTTCAATCTGCAACGTTACATCGATTTCTGATCACGACTATAGCCGTATAAGACTACCCGCAGACATATGTAGTGATGGGATGCATTACTATGAAGTGCTAAACATGTCTTTTCATCCAATTAACCGCACCATGCTACAGCAAAATTAGTATATTGCGCTATTTTGGATTTAGAATGACATCACTTATGATCTATTTAGAATTGTCATCCAAACTAATTACATATGTATACATTTCAATCTTTTCAAATCAAATTTTACTTTTAAGATTTCTTTACATATACAAGTGAAGACAGTAAAAGTACCACGCGCGTCTCAAAGAGATGTCAGCAAGAAGGGCCTGCCAGAGCCACTGCTCTGCGCTCTGCCCAGAGCGGAAGAAGTTATTTGATTATCCCCATCCGTAAAAGACAGTAAAAGTGTGTTTTTTTTTTAACCCAATCAATACGAGCCAAACAGTGCACTTTCCATAAATCCTTGTATATTTGAATAGTATGACGGTGAATCTGGTTGTCAATGCTGGTGATTATGGCAGGTCGCCAAGATTCAGTTATGTTGGTATATATGGAAGGATCGTATTGGGCATTTGGTGTGTACCTCGTTAATTAGAGCCTAATGATGATGATCATGACGCCAATTTGTTATGTTTACAGAGCATTTACTTATTAAATAGTTATTATACTGTATTTTTACTAGCCATTAAGTTGGCTCACCTAAAGCATGTAGGTATTTTTTTTTAATATTCTACATGCGGAATGTCATTTTGGCTATCATCATTTTATTGATGTCCAGAATGGTCTGATAGCCATTGGTCGTATGATGCATATCAAGCGGTATGATGTTCGTCAAGGTGACTTGACCATCAAGGCCAACATCATACCGCTCTCCCTTTTTAGTCTTAGATCTAGCTGCCTCCTCAAGTGTAGGCCGAGCCTTGTGTCAATTAAACATTATCGCCACAATAATTACCGAGGGCACACCACCGAGGGCATATCGACAACCTCACGGGCCCAGTCGAGGCACTTGTTTTTCTTATCTTTCTCGAAGTTTCCATATTGCGGGACCTTTGTGTAAATAATAATTGGCTTTTTTTGCGGACGATGGGAAATCATCAAATAACTTTCCCCACTCTGGGCGGAGCGGGAGGAAGTGCCAGAGTTGTACTGACTAAGACCCACCCATGTTCCTTCTATTGCCCTTTACGTTTCTGAGGCGGGGTATCTCTTTCGAACAATTCGCAACCTCGGCAGGCGGTGGCTCTAGCAGGCCCCTCTGCTTGGCGGTGGCCTTGACAGGTTTAATGGGCTTTGGATGTATTTCACAGTTGCACCGCGATTATTGGTCAAGCAGACATAGCTGGGTTACTCCGTGAATGGTGGCGTAGTCAATCAAGTGCGTATTGTAGTTACTCTGAATGGCACCAACTTACCCTACGCAGATTACAGGCGCGATGTTGTATGTACTGTGTAATGCACAATCAATATATAAATAAAATAAAACAATTATTTTCTCAAAACTATACATTATTCTTATAATTAAGGTTCAGTACTTAGTTTAATGTTAGTTACAACTTCATGATTACTTAGTATTGTTGGTTAATTAATATTTGTGTCCTAGTTTGACTATCTAAGTCTGCATGTCGTGTCAATGCAAACCTTATTCAAATACAAATCCCTATGGTTTTCTCACTTGATTAATTTTACTTCAAAAATCCTGCTACTGACAGCCAAAGATTGATTGCAGGATCTAAAAACAATTGGCGTGGAATTCAAGCTCTAGCTTTTGGGTTCGGCTTAAGTACGTAATTTAGTTCTAGCTTTTCAATGTGGTAAAGAGTACAATATATGTATTGGAATAGGACAAAACAGCTGTGTCACAATAGTATTGGTTTGTGTACGGTAAGGATTGAAGACAACGCCTAAAGACAGGCTACGTATGTTGTAGATATAAACAAAAATCTTCTTATTGAAAAAAATCTGTTGTCACAGTTTTAGTTGCCATACTCCTTCGAAACAGCTAGACTGTTTTTTATGACATTTTATATGTATATTCGGTAGGTCTAAGGATCGGTCGTAATCTATTTTCACCCCTTTATGTGATAAGGGTGGCTCTTTTCAGAAGGAGACTTGAGCAGCGGGTTAGACATATATCAAATGTTTGTTTTTGTTATATGATGTTTTTTAATTGGGTGTAGGTTTAATTTGGAGGAAGTTCGCAATCCCACATGTAGCAACTTTATTTAGTACATTAATGAAGCTAATTAATCCTAATAAAAACAACAAAAAATGCAAAAGTCCGGCTATAAAACTTTTTGTGTTTAGCTTTTTTCAGAATTCAACTTTTGGGTTTTCTAAATAAGTCTCCTTAGTCAGAAAAAATGCGGGCAAAGTTCCAAATGGCGCCTTAAATCGGTTACGTTGACACAAATGCTGACATGAAACAGAGATGCCGCGGCCCCAGAACAGAAAGGGCAAAAGGGGGAACATGGATGGGCTCAAGTCAATAAAAGTCTAACACTCCCTTCTAGTCCGCCTAGAGCGGGGGAAGTTTCTGAAATTTATATCCCAAAAAAAAACTTGTTAAATAAACCGTACGCTCAATAAATTAAAGCTTTAGCTCTCGGTAATATTCCTTCAGAGTTCCGTCAAAAGGAATTCTGCTTTAGACATGTGATAGCCGAGTCAATGTTTATAATTTTATATGCCACTTCAAACAGGTGTTCGGAAATGAAACACTTTTCTGGGTATTTGGGGCGCTTACACATATTTTGATTGATTTATGCCTAAATAATGTTTTTTTTTTGTTTTTATTGCTTTAAATTTTACTATTACAGTAGTTAAGTAAAGTAAATTTAAAGTATGAAAAAAGACAAACAACACATTTGTTTTGTGTTTTTATTTGGAAGTCGCACTGATCATAAAACTATTAAAAGCAACCGGAGGAAACCGTGCACACTAAAAAAATAATGAACTCAAACTCACAGAATTTATTTCAATTAAACCATTACAAGCACTTCTGGACGTCAAGAAACAAAACAATATGTATATTTATTATGAAGACAACAGGAGTCCAGTGTGTTAGTAACAAAATTCGTAGCCTATGTTAGTACTTAATAGTAAACAGCGATCTGGTTCGAAGCTATAGTCTCAGACACAATGCATAATAACTTGTGAAAGTACTGTAGTTGCTTTGTTTAAAGTTCTGTTGTTGTAACGTTTATATAATTAGTTTATTTAACGACAACTGCAGATTTTGATGAAAGCTGGCACTGTTTCCCCAAGTTGATAGATACTTTAACCAAAAAGGAAAATTTTGTTTTAAGTTTTTGAGAAATACGTGGACAAACATCGACACAAATCTTTATGAATTTGGCATACAAATTTAGAAGCTCACAAAAACATATATCGTGCAATTCGAACCAAATTCCATATGTAAGGGAATATTAATCTTTTATTTCAAGTCGGTTTAAAAGCCCGGACGATGGATGAAATCAACCAATCTATCGAACTGGCTCTTCACTTCAGCATTAGCTATTCTCACTGCTTCTACCAATACGGAGGAAACAGAATTCTTGATTGATGCTCGTCACCGGATCGAATAGGATTTTCATTAGAAACTCTGTACTGTACTGTTACTGTACTGTCAATAAAACAGAAGTCAACATGTTTCCAGATACGAATGAAATCCTTACTAATCCTAACTATATATGTATCCTTACTAATATTATAAAAGCGAAAGTGAGATTGTTTGTTTGTTTGTTACCTCTTCACGCTTTAATGGCTAAACCGATTTTGATGAATTTTAGTACAAAGATAGTTGGGACCCTGGATATAGGCTTTTTTATTTGAGAAATGAAGGAGAAAGAGGGAAGAAAAGGGAACATTTTGCTTTGCTATTATAATAAATAAGGTGCAAGGGCAAAAACTACAGGTAGCAGGTACCTGCAAATTAGGAAAGGGGAACTGTGTTACCCTGAATTTAACGGGAGCAACCCGCGGGCAAAAGCTAGTTTACTTATATGTCATAAATGTTTTCGAGTCCAGTTAAATCTTTCTTCTCATATATAAAATTCCAGTGCCACAGGTTTAGTTGCCATACTCCTCTGGAACTGTTTGATCGATAAATTTAATATGTCTATTCGGTAGGTTTGAGAATCGGTCGTAATTTATTTTTCATACTTCTAAATAATATGGGTGGCCCTCTTCAGAATGGACCAGTAGCGGGTGAAACCGCTAGGCACAGTTAGTTATGTATTTTATGAAATACAAACAGTTGATTTTATAATTAAAATTGACTTTAATACGTACGTATTAAACCTCATTATTTTTAAACGTTGCCTATGCTGCACTATGATTTTCTCCTGTATCGTGGGTACGTTTACAAACATTTAAACTTACATACACAAACAGCCAGACCCGAAACAACTACCTGTAAGACATTCAAATATTTGTTCCGTGGGGGATCGAACTTGCGACACGCAGCGCATCAGTCAATCGCTCAGCCACTGCGCCAACTGAACCGTCAAATTCACGAACGACACTGTACAAACTATGTAGTGGGTTTCCGGTTTTGAACAGCCTTGTAATACATTCAGAAATAGACAAAAGGCAATCAAACAGATTGTTTGCTCCGCAATGATTACTACGCTAGTTTTAAAACTGGTACAAACATGTAGGTTATTCAGTGTCAGAAAAAAGTACTGAAATGACATCCCAGTACGCATGTAGGCATTCAAAAAGCAATCTAAAAACGTACAGAGTCTGAACATTCCCATCTGTTATTCTGTGATGAGATGTCACAACTTAAATAAGCTTGCTATAACGGATTATATCTCGGCGCGGTTTTTATTTTACGATGTATGAGAAAAAGTATGAAAAAAAGATTACAATTGTACGTATAAGTAGATCATTCTCTAAGTAGAATAGTTTACAATTTGAGGTATTTCCTGAAAGACCTTCAGAATATGAAAGTATTATGTTTTTGCCAGGATTTGGATTATGCTCAGAAACTTTTGGAATCTACCCGGCACCAGATGGTCTAACGCAACGCCACGTGGAATCCATCTTATGAAACTGCTAATTATGGGTACGCGCAGTAGACGAGCTCTAGTTGTTTGGTGCCTTACATAGACGTTATTAAAAAATCTTAGGGCCCCATTAGCAGCTGCTTCACAAGATGGGTACCATGACATCACACGAACGATAAGATTCATATCTCAATCAACCCAAGCCAGTAGAATACATCTGATACCAACAGACACTGTTTGCCAATGCGAGATGTCAAATTGATAATGACAAGGTGCTTTGACCTTTATAAAAGAAAACAAGATCAATATAATATAAGGAAATAAGAAATACTTTTCCTGCCGTCTTCCTAACTAACCGTACCGCCTAGTTAAGTATGGGAACGCAGATATTTCCCGAGGGCAAGCCGAACGATGTAACGAATCAACTTTACTTAATGTTACCGTCACACATCGACTAAGGAATAAGGCTTCACTTCACAGTCAGCTACGCTCTTAAGGACATGTCCCACCGGCGACTAAGTATCGTCTACTTTCTCTATTAATAATCATAAAAAAACGTTTTTGTAAAAAATAAAACCGACTTTACTTCCGGAAGTCGGTGACTTTTGTTGGTTAATGCCCCGTTCTAATAAACAAAAACGACTCGTTTTACTTACGGATGATAGGATACCTAGGTATTTTGACATAAGTTCTATGAGACTTATGTCAAAATACAACTATCCGTAAGCAAAACGAGTCGTTTAATAACAAATTAAAAACGAATAGTTGACTTTTTGCCACCGACTTTTTATTTTGGCATTTTTATTTATGTTATTTTTTTAAACGTTACGAGAACGAATTGCTCTTGTATCGTGAGTGCGTTTATAAACATTTAAACTCACATACTCAAACAACCGGATCCGAAACAACTCCTGTAGGTCATACAAATATTGGTTCCGTGCGGGAATCGAACCCGCGATACACAGCGCAGCAGTCGGTCGCTCAGCCACTGCGCCAACTGTGTCGATATAATAATATCCTAATAATTTTCCTTTGTCACTAAAATATTTGCAGATCATCCATATAATATTATATATAGAGAAAATAAATAATATGCACGATAACTTATAAACTACTTAGGCAAAACAAATAAATTTGATTAAAGACCACCTCAGAAGTATGCCCTTTCGAACAAAAAAAGAATTATGAAAATCGGTCTACAGTTAGTGGCGCAATCTGTGAAAATACATTAAAAAAAAGCGGTCGAACATAAAACCTCGTCGTTTTTGGATGTCAGTCAAAGAGAGGATTTTGTTTCTAGTTCCTCGCTACACTCACTCATCCAGTACAACTCATACAGTACGGCCAACGAGAAGCGATACCAAATGTAAACAAAACCCATGCTAAAACCCCATCTAAAATGGCCGCCCGAATTTTGGCGAACCCGTCTTAACGTTGTCATGTTTTTGCCGGGAGAACGAGACATTACGAAAAAGGCACAAGATGGAAACAGCTAAATATTAGATTGTCAACGCCACAGTTGTTCTTTAGGTTAATGACCTTTCACAGTTACGCTACGTATTAATTAGCTAGCAAATAAATGAACCGTGTAGCTAACGTGGTATATAGCACGTCTCCTCGCATATCTTGCGTAGCCATGGACGGTTGACTTTACAAAGTTTTCGAGTTGCGAAAACAAATGAGATCTTTTACATGTGGGGCAAAGTTGGTTCGGAGTTTGTCTGGAGTATCGTTATGATGGACGGGAATTGGATGCTGTGGGTAACCAATTAGAATAATTGGTGGGTACTCGATCGTCAAGTGTTTTGAAATTGATGGCAGCAGAATTTTGTACACACTATTTCAAAAGTTTTTCCTATTCTACCGCTTTTAGAAGAACATTTATAAACTGTACTGAACGTGCGTAATTCCTTGCTCAATAGAAAAGTAGGTACGCCAAATATCTTTTTACTAGCTTTTGCTCGTGGCTTCGCTCGCGTTAAATTCGGGGCAACACAGTTCCCCTTGCGCCTTATTGATTTGTAATAGTAACGCTAAGTTTTCTCTTTTCTTCCCTCTTTCTCCCTCACATCCTACTTTTTTAGCCTATGTCCGTCTCCTGGTTCCCAACTACCTCTGTACCAAAATTCATCAAAATCGGTTTAGCCATTAAAGCGTGAAGAGGTAACAAACAAACAAACTCACTTTCGCTTTTATAATATTAGTAAGGATTAGTTATAATAACCGTAGATCCGAAACTTCTTCATAACGGTACGTGGTAATTTACAGTCCTAATAATAGCCAAATATGCTTTATTCAAATTCAATAAGTACTGTTCAGTACTTTTTCTAGGGGAGCCATATCTGCCCGGGTTGCCGGTTGTTCCAAAGACATACCGTGGCCCCGGAACATGAAGGGCGAAAGAAAGAACACGGATAGGTTTACGTCAGTAAAAGTCTGATATTATAAAAGCGAAACTGAGTTTGTTTGTTACGTCTTCACGCCTAAATGGCTAAACCGATTTTGATGAATTGTGGTACAGAGATAGTTAAGAACCTGGAGACGGACATAGGCTACTTATATTTATTAAAAGTGAGAAAGAGGGAAGAAAAGGAGAGAGAAAGATATTTTTTTTCGATCATCTTGCACGATAACGTTAGCGTTAGCCCAAAGTAACTATGCCACTCTGACGAATTCGCAGGCGGAAGCAAGTAAGCTATAAAAATGGGTAAAGGACCAAAAACACGTGGAATGCATTGTGTGAAATATTTAATGTCTAGAAAGGGGGTTACTATAAAGATAACAGTGACGACATGCCGTGTCTAGCGCGCGTTCGTTTCCACGCGCGCCACAAAGACGTGTTAGCAAAGCAGAGTGGCCTGCCAGGACCACTTCCTGCTGGGGTTGCGTGTTGTTCGAAAAAGAAACCACGGCCACGGAACGTAAAGGGCAAAAGAAGGAACATAGATGCTTTTTAGTCAGTAAAATTCTGCCGCTCCGCCCAGAGCGGGAAGATGGGAAAGAATGTTCGCGTTAGTCGTACGGCGTCGTCGCTATGCCGCTATTCCACATAGTTTTCTTTTACCATTTTGAGAGCACAGTTGGCACAATAAAGCGTCTGCCTCGGTCTTACCCGTGACATGTAACTGCTAAATTATGATCATTTCTACTAAGTAGTTACTGCTATTTCTGCGCTCTTCAGTAACTTATAATTGCTGCGGTATCTTTTCAGAAATCGAAATACGACGTCTCCTTTGTGAGTACTGTAAATTGAACCTAATAAGGCTTAGTTATTATTTAAATAAAAGAGGCTCTCAATAATTTTAGAAATAAGTGTATTTTGGACTAGCACTAGCTGTGCCCAGCGGTTTTACCTGCTGCTCAGCTCCATTCCTGAAAAGGGGTTTAAAATAAATCACGACTGATAGTCCGACCTACCTTAAGACACATTTTTTTTTATAAAAATAAGTCAAGCCGTTTCGGAGGAGTATGGTACCTAACTAAAACTGTAATACGAGAATTTCTGACTGTTCTCTTTCTATTCGCATTTTAAAATTTTTGAGGATTCGAATGCCATTTTTTTCTTTATTTAATTATCGGGACTTTACTCCCATAGTATGCCAGTCGCATCGAATCCAAAACAATTGCCAAACTTTCAAATAACCTGGACCATGAATTTGAATAAATCCTTCGTAGCGTCACCATTTGGTTTCGAACGCCATTGTTATCAGCCTGCATAGTTTAAGGTTTAATGCATGATATAAAAATCAATTATCATAAAAAAATCAATCTAATAAAAAATACTATATACCTATATGAATATAATATGTATACGAATGAAGGAACGTAGACCGAAGTGTAAAACTATTTAATTAAAGTTCAGGCTATTTCCATCACATGTTCAATTGTTCATGTTGGGGTGACGTGGTTGCCACATAATATCGACCAGCAACCACCACGATTCACAGAAACCATGCTTGAAAATTATTTACTTGGAATTTCTGTAATAACCCCGTGATTAGGTTCTGTTTTTATGACTAACGTCGAATTGAAAGGTTTCTTTGTTTTGTATGTTTGCTTTATCTATAATTGAGATCTTAATTCTATAATTCAATACAATAGTTATATGCCTAACCGATTAGGCTGACCTGAATTAGTGGTTTGTTAGGTGTTCTAGGTAGTACTAACTGTCAGTGATAATTATAGGATTTATAACTTGTTCTATTTACGTACGATGACGCCATTTTTTCTAAAAGTCTAACGGCGACATTTATTCACGATACTAATATTTACAATACAATAAAATCATTTATTCTCAGGCAATAACCCATAGTGACAGAACGCGTCGCGATGTCATAGAAGTTAAGGGCCTCACCTCTCATGCATGAGATTGTGGGTTCAAATCCGGGCAAGTACCAATGTGACTTTTTCAATTTATATGTGCTTTCTAAAGCTTATCGAAGACAACACAGACATCAGTGAAAGAAAACATCATGAAGAAACCCTTACAACCTGTAATTGCCAACCTGTCTTGAGCAAGCGTGGTGATCAATGCACGTGCCTTCTGTATAAGAATATTCTTTTGCCCGGCGGTGGGACAGTTGTAGGCTGGTACCAATAGAAATACTTTACGGACAAAAATATGTATACTTAATACAAAGCGTATTATTAAATAAACCCTTACCAATTTTAGTAGCACTTCACTGCACTATGTCACTGTGCGTTCATGTGGCACTTGTGCGCCGTGACACCGCACCTTACAGTCAAAAGTCCTCTTCCAAGACGAGGTGTAAATAACAAATGTCGGTATTTGCACCACAAACGCTTTAATGTTGACTTTGCAACTCGATTCCAGCAACTGCACTCTTGCCACGTACTTGAGCTTCTGACGCACGTGTTCTATAAT
Source organism: Ochropleura leucogaster (assembly GCA_958449745.1). NCBI lineage: Eukaryota > Metazoa > Arthropoda > Insecta > Lepidoptera > Noctuidae > Ochropleura > Ochropleura leucogaster. The sequence continues at coordinate 8,260,713 of OY288222.1, read as the reverse complement.
GTCCTCCTCAGGTGGCATCCGTCGTGCTAATCTCTAAAAATACAGCGTCGAACGCAGCGCTGACCTCAGACTATTCTCTATGAAACATCATCACTTCGTATTTCTACAGAATAGCCTTACTGGAATTGTTAGAGAATACCCAATAAATCAAAACTCTATGCTTTATTCCAAAAATGATCGCAACAACAGCTAAAACATATAGGTACATCTGTCAAGTGGACTTGGAGGATAGTATTTTTTACAACTTCAAGGGATCACAGACTTAGAGAATATTGTTTTAATTCCGACTCGGTAACCCCCACCGTTTGGGTCTTACCAGAGAGAATGACAAACAACAAAGTCATACTATCAGGGTTACGTCGTTTCCTCTTGAAGTACCCTAAAATCCCTTTTTTTTACAAAAAAGAAATGAGAATTTTTTAAGGAACATTCTTTTCATCCCCAAAATAATGTTAAGCTTCGTCATGACAGGATTTTGCTCAAGGTCACAAAGCGTAGCCTCAAATCACGACCCAAGTAACGATTATAAGTCTTAGTCTAAGTCATAAATATGATAGTACCTACTGAAAGAACCTAATGTCTTTCCGATTCACTACCTCAAATACTAATGACCTTAACCATTAAGATTAAACCTTTATTCCAAATATAGAAAAAAATAATTGTGACTTCTGTTTATTTGACATTTGTCGTGTCACTCCGGATTTGAAGAATTTTGAACCAAGTTTTCCCTATTTTTAATCATCATCATTTTCCTTTCGGTGTTGAAGTATTTTCTTCCATTCTCCCCTGTCAGACGTCACGGCATATATCTCTATCTCCTTCAAATCATTATTTACACAATCCATTCACTTTTTGTGGCCTTCTATCTTATGATTATATTGATGATTTTAGTTTTCCCTTTTAATCTACCTACTGTCTTGTGCTGTTTCACCCGTATATATAGTAAAGTTAAATCTGAAACTGGGTCACTGCACTTATGATTGCGAACAGCTTTTACTACGGGACCAACCCTGACCAACCCTTTTATGTTCTCATAACTCGACAAAAAGGCATGAACACCTGTGTTTTTTATAAATTCGCTTGCTATTAAAAAAATCTACCCAATACTCTATATTGAGAATCTTAAGCATTGTTGCAGTGAGTCTTACAAATTTGGTTCAGTTGATTACGATAGCAAAATCTATACTTAATATTATAAAGAGGAAAGATTTGTTTGTATCGAATAGGTTCCAAAACTGCTGGACCGATTTTAACCATTATTTTTTTTTATTAATACACGTCTGCCTTTTTGATCTGATGGTCACATGCGCGACTGCTGTGTATGAAATAGTTTTTTTTTGCGGGTGGAATTTCATCAAATAACTTGCCCCGCTCTGGGCGGAGACGGCGGGAGAGTCAGACTCGTACTGACTAAAACCCACCCATATTCCTTCTATTGCCCTTTATGTTCCGGGGCTGCGGTATCTCTTTCGAACAAACCACAACCCCGTCAGGCGGTGGTCTTGGCACTCAATATTTACACTCGTATAATCGCAACCGTTTTTCCTCAACAACGTTTGAGCCGCCACAAACAAATCTGCCAAACATTTTTCCATTTAGTCAGCCAGCAGCAGCGACCAGTCCCTACTGATGAATCATTCGACGTTGATCGATGTCTCGTACACTCGGTAGACAGGAATCGAAACAACTGTTATGACCTTTTATGTATCTGATTGATTGCTTCCGGAGTTTTGTGGTCGCCGCGCCTTGAGGAAGCTTGGATACTGTAGAACTTACTTTAGTATGTAACAAAGGTGCGGGAAGTATGTAAGCTGTTTCATGCAAGCTCATTTTTCTCGTCTGCTTAGCCTTTCCTCAACTATGTTGGGGTCGGCTTCCAGACAAACTGGGTGCAGCTAAAATTAGTATTCAGCTACGTGAAGCGCTATCTGCACACTCTCTCTCACTCGCTCTCTCTTTCGTAAACCATACTTGAATACGTCATTTTCTGCATCCTAACTTACAGATATACTTATTCCTAAAATATGCTCAGGTCTATACCCTTTTTCTGATACTATACGTGATCTCCACAACCCAGATAGTACTGGGAAATACAAAACCTTTTGGTAAGACTGGTTGTCAGTTTCTCATACACTGGCTATCTATAACGACTGTCAAAGATCTACAAATGACAGCCAGTGTACTGGGAAATACTGATCTGATCTGATCTAGTACTGGGAAATACAAAACCTTTTGGTAAGACTGGTTGTCAGATTCTCATACACTGACTATCTGCAACGACTGTCAAAGATCTACAAATGACAGCCAGGACCAACAGCTTAACGTGCTTTCCGAATGAAGGAGGAAACTTGGTATGTAATGGGTGGTCATCCACAGACCATCCTAGGCAAGCGTGGTTTATCTGATCTGAGCGGCTGTTTTTACTTAACCACGAGCTCTTCACAAACTTTATAAAGTACATCAGTTGCTGGAAAGATGTTAATTTTTGTTGGGATCATCTTAAAATCATCTTAGGTATATGATATGATATAAATGCTGATTGGTTGACAGTTTCACTTAAAAAATGACTCCTGTTCTTAAAAGAATATATTCCGAGTAAAAGGAATTTTTAAAGTTAAATTTTTGACTACGAAGAGCAATTTGCATGTGGTGTTTTCCTGTAGTTAATTCTGCAGTGAGATTTAAGATACATTTATTTACATATGTTCCTATATATAAAATCAATAACAACTGTTGGTGAACCTTAAATAAATAAATTTACATACATCATGACCATTGATTTTGCCTACATTAAATGCATACAACATTATTCGTGTAGCTTCAACATCAGAGTGTGCCAAAGTACAGCCCTATGTTGATATGTCATTTAATGAGGATTTTGATTATCCGACCACAAGAGTGACGCGCGTCGGATGGCTTTTATGTCAAAGGTGGACCATTAAAATTTGGACCACACCAGACTGTATGTACGGTTTGTGCATGCAATAATGACTAACATTATGTATCCATGCACGTGAGCCAGGTACCAAAATTCATCACAAAACATATCGGAGTCAAAAGTATACCGAATATTTCTTAAAAACTAGTTTTGGTAATCATTTATTTATTACACCATGGAGGACTTATAGCTTATAATATAACTAAACAGAAAAGAGCTCCATAGACAGCAGCAATATTAATAAAACAAAACATAACGACGTATAATGTCGTTGTTAAATAACATATTATCCTTACTATCCTTATCCTTACTAATATTATAAAAGCGACATAATTTTTTTTAAGAAAAAGTAGGATGTGAGGGAGAAAGAGGGAAGAAAAGGGAAAACTTCGCGTTGTTATTACAAATCAATAAGACGCAAGGGGAACTGTGTTACCCCGAATTTAACGCGAGCGAAGCCGCGGGCAAAACCTAGTGTTATTATAAGAGCGAAAGTTAATAAGAGAATTTGTTTGTTTGTTACGTCTTCACGCCTAAATGGCTAAACCGATTTTGATGATTTTTAGTACAGAGATAGTTGGGACCCTGGAGACGGACATAGACATAACATTTTTTTTTAATATTGAGATATGAGTTAGAAAGAGGGAAGAAAAGGGAAAACTTAGCATTGCTATTGCAATAAATAAGACGCAAAGGCAAAAACTACAGGTAGCAGGTGCCTGTAAATCGGGAAAGGGGAACTGTGTTACCCCAAATTTAACGAGAGCGAAGCTGCTGCTGGCCGAAGCTAGTAGTTTAAAAAAAATAACATGCTTTCTCGTGTTGTTCAGCAAAGCATTTCATTTGACACCAAAAATATGTGATTTCACATTTTGATCCGAACTTAAATCGTACGCAAAATTACAACTCAATCTGATAACGGGGAGAGAGTTAATTTTAACTTCTACTTACTTAATAAAAGTATCTTAAAAATAAAAACAACAACAACCTTATTAGACGTTTTAACATTAAAATAAGTTCGCTAAGCAATGAAACCAAAATATTTTCGTCCGGAAAAAGCTCAAGGAGCACTTGGAAAAGAGAAACAGAATACGAACAAAAGCTTTGTTTCTTTTTACCTCCTAACTTTAAAATACCTTCGCACCACCCGCCAGCGGCCAGTCAAAGTACTTAATCCGATTTCCACAGAAGTTTCCTTCGTTCTCTCTCCTAATAATATTTATTTTTATTTGTTCTTTTAACGAGTACGTAATAGAGAACATTGGTTAACTGTTTTATTTTGTTTAATGAAGTAGCCTTTTGATTTATTAGGAAAATAAAAACAAACTCTCACAGAATTACTAAAAATATTTATTTGTTTGAGTAGTGATTTGCCTCGGCTTTCCATGGGTGTAATGTAGATACTACGTGTAAACCTTGAGTCACTTTATATATTGCTGAAAACTGCACTAAAATCTGTTGAGTGGTTTAAAAAAAGATCTACGCGAATAGACAGTGGAAGCGACTTCTTTTTATTTTATGTGATAGTTATTTGTTTATCTTCTCACTCAAAAGCCATAGCAATTACACTAACGGGCACAAAAGAGAGACTGTGTCCTCTAAGATTGTTTTTAACCAACTTCAAAAAACCGGCCAAGAGCGTGTCGGGCCACGCTCAGTGTAGGGTTCCGTAGTTTCCCGTCCGTCACAATAAGTGTTCCCAGTTATGAGGCCAACCGAACAATTCGGTAATACCCGATCCAATGTAATAAGTACCTACAGCGCCATCCCTTGGGGAATTGGGTTACTAATTAATACAAAGATGTGCAATTTCGGTGGTAATTTTGGATTGCGAGGACCGATTTCAATAATTCTTTTTTTGTTTGAAAAAAGATACGTTCAGGATAATAAAATATGTAAACACAGTTACAAAAATTGCTTGCATAAACGATTATACTACAAACTTAGTCCAGAAATTATTTTGTAAAACTTTTTGTCTTTTTTTGTACAAAAACTGTTGTGTCAATCAAGTTCAAAATAATTTTCATAGAAAGTCCTTATAAAGTTCTACTTTTGAGATTTTTTTCATATTTTCTAAACTTATGGTTCAAAAGTTAGAGGGGGGGGGACGCATTGTTTTTTACTTTTGGAGCGATTATTTTCGAAATTATTGACATTATTAAAAAATGATTCTAGTAAACCCCTATTCATTTTTAAATACCTTTCCAACAATATATCACACGTTAGGGTTGAAATTAAAAAAAAAATCACTTCCCACTTTACATATAGGGTGACTACCCTAACAAAACATTTTTTTCAAATTTTTATTTTACCACTTTGTCGGCGTGATTGATATACATATTGGTACCAATTTCAGCTTTCTAGTGCTAACGGTCACAGAGATTAAGCGAGGACGGACGGACGGACGGACAGACAGACATGGCGAAACTATAAGGGTTCCTAGTTGACTACGGAACCCTAAAAAGAGGAGGTTCTCAATTCGTCACAATCTTTTTTTTATGTATTTTCGCCGATTACTCAGAGACGCCTGGACCGATAAGCAATTTTTTTTTTAAATTTGGAGTAGTTCCCAGTTGGTACCATATCAATTTTATTTATATTGCTTAGGTAGTTTATGGGTTATTGTCTATAATATTTTGTTTCTATGTCTATGTGGATGATCTGCTATTTTTTTAGTAACAATGGAAAATGAATACTTGATGAAAATTTGTGATATATCATTATACCATAACCTAAAATGCTGAAATAAAAAACTTGTATGTAATGTTTTTTCTCAGTTTAAAACATAAGAAATGGCTATATTGAGTTAGTTTATATTTCTAATCCATTTCACGAAATACCAAAAAAAAATTAAAAGACAAAGCACTGATTTTGTCTCTGTCTATCCCTTAGGCGAGCACAAGCTTTCAAGCATGCCATAAAATGATTTCAAACCTACCGATTAGGCACTAAACAACGTGGGAAGCCCAAATTATTTATAGATCACCCCGAAACACAGCGTTCATCGCATTTACTGATCACATCGGCTGATTACCGCGGTTAACCTGGGCACACTTGAATTAAAACCTTATTTGTGGCACATTAGAAGGAAACCGAATGTCGGTACAATGTTGCAAATGAGACCATGATTTAGATTATATGCCTATTCAATATTCGCACAGGTAAGTAACGTTTGCATGTGTCGCTATGAGCTATTAGACTGAACCAGGGCAGAACGCGAGAGATCGCCGCCGCCGATCGCCTCTACGAAGGCGGCCTACGGCGGCCCAAGCTGGGCAGACCGCTACTGACAATCTCGATAATAAACTGACACATGACATAATAATCATAATATAAATCAAAACTTGTGACTGAATTCTATAATATTCTGGGGCTTCAAGAAATTGCTTCATGGCAATGATATATTCGAAAAACAAACACGTACCTATCTGAAAAAGTTTATCTTATAGTTTGCCGGCCATGTTTAGATAATGATCATGAATTGCAGATATATACTGAGATTTTCTAGTTTTTGCGTTCACCCCATTCCTTGAAGACCCTAGATGAATCTGGTCACGCAAAAACAATATTTTATAAGAAACCTATTCTCCGAGTTCTGATTTATTTACTGAAAATATTTATAAACAAAATCCAAGTGCTTTTGGTTGTCATCTTTATGACCGCGATGTAATTTAGATAACAAAGCCAATAAAAGCGAGAGTGTCACTGATATCACTCAAATAACTTTAATTTATTTTACGCAGAAAATATCTACAGAATCCGGACGGACGGGGATCGGGGTTCATGAAGTTCGTTCACAGTTTTATTTGAGGGAAAAAAACAACGCTCTAATAAAGGTGTGATCAAATCCAAGAGATACGAGTGTGTACTAGCTGCGGAGTTTGAAAGATAACATTCAATATAAGATCCCTTGAAGTCCACCTTTCGCAATCTGATCAGTTCTTAGCCCACTCATAGTGACCGCCCCAAAAGTCAAACTTTTTTTTAAAGTTTTTGTGCTTGTTGCTGCAGTTATGTAGCCACAGACGATACCAAAAAATATTTTTATTAAGTATATAAAAAGATCACCCCTTTAATCCCCGAACTCGGTAGCGCTGTCCTTCATTATAGCAGACCCAGATAACGCCAGTTATATTGCAGTCCCATGTTATAGGCGACAAACCTATTGCCATCCACCGGTCAAAAATCCAGACTACGTACTGATAAATTATCTAATGAAAAAATCTAATAACACATTGCCCGATCCGGAAATCGAACCACAGGATCTCATACTCAATACACTACGAAACAATTAATTATGTTTATCATTGTGTGATTCTCCTCATTGTTAAAAACCAAATGTAATTAATGCAACTGTGATCATATGTGTATTGTTCAATGCCCAAACAATAACATTGGCACAATCAAAATAATATGTTTTCACTAATTAATATTTGTAACACTCAAAAGTGCTCCGACACATTATAAAATGATGACGAGCAATAATAAACGTTGTTATGAAAGCAATTAATTCTATTTTAACGACGTTCATTAATAAAACAAAGTTATTAACTGCTTGTCATCTGATGCAAGTTTTGAGTATCAACTCAAACTTTGTGATTAAGTAAGTATTATACTGGCTGAATAAAGTGTGCTTGAATGCGATAGAATCGCAGTTTGAAAGATATTATTAATGGCATTTCCAATCGAGATTTTTGGTTTTAATAAATCAAAATAATCAGCAACAACAACTCTACATCAAGCGTTTCTTATCAATCTCCAACAGGGTTGATAATTTGTCATGATTTTTTAATAAGCTCTCGAAGTCGAAGTGACCAATACAGACGTTTACTGGATGAACTACCTAGATCAGCGAAATATAATAAAAACTCTCAATGTGTGTACATTTATATAACAAATTACAAAATATGTTTAAAAAGTTAAATTGCTAATTATTTTAAATCCAACGATATAAATGGCTCAATAATAATAATTTCTATAGCATTAATTATTACTTAAAATCAATTTCAATATTATCTATTTTATCTCCATGCCTTAATATTTCTCTAGTTTGCATGCTTTAGTTTAAGCAAAACATGTTTGATGTAATATTTTTTAAAAACATCTTGTATACCATGTTTTTTGCAAACATTTTCCATAATCGTTGTCATTTAAAGAAAGACACTTTCTCATGTTTATAAATCGGGCAATGAAATTAACGGTCAAATAAATTAAATCCAGGTTTCAAGGTACAGATATCCAATAAAAGTAAAACGAAAAACATCTGCGCGCCAATTTATCTTTTGCCAACTTTGCTTCCCGTCAGATGCATTTTTAATTAAGATTCAATCAAATCTTCGCTGCAATTGACTTTCATCCTATTGCCCTAGCAAGATCCCACGGTATCTTGGTGAATGCTGAGCAAGCTATCAAGAATAATTTTTATCCAGAGACTGATGTAATTTGAAAGTCTGAACGCCATTGACAACTTAACGCCACCGCCAACTAAACTTGTCTAAATTATAATTAGCTAAACAATAATCGAAAATGTCCCATCACTACCTATAATGCTTACGTCATCATTTATTACTAGGCTTGGCGTCGGAGGTGAAGTAATATAAAAAAGGAGGTGGCTGCAAAAGTTTCTAACGACGATTATGATTGTGTTTATTTGTAGGTGCTCAAGCATTGTCATTAGCTGACAGCGCGTTGTTACCAACCTCAAACTGTGTCAGTTTACATACTCAGTATATATAACAACAGTGATAAAACCGGCCAAGTGCGAGTCGGAATCGCAGACAAAGGGTTCCGTACCATGATTTATAAAAAAACGGCAAAAAGATATATTTAATGTCGGGAGCCCCTTAAATATTTATTTTATTCTGTCTTTTAATATTTGTTGTTATTGCGACAACAGAAATACATCATCTGTCAAAATTTCAATTGTCTAATTATAACGGTTCATGAAATACAGTCTGGTGGCAGACGGATAGACGGACAGCGGAGTCTTAGTAATAGCGCCATGTTAACCCTAAAAACTAGCTGTAGAAAAAGTAATTTCGGCCATTTTATTATGATTTAAGTTTTTATTTAAGGTGTGATTAAACTTGTTCGGGCAAAAATGAACATGTCTGTTCCTAAATACGCCTGTCCGTTCAGTAATTTTCTTGCACCATAACAGACAATAGACGATCATGTAACACATGATGACATCGTTATACGATATTTAATGAGAAAACAATGATTCAGCAGGCAGCAATCAATACTGGCTGCTTCTAATGAAGTTCCTTGCCTAACGAGCGCCGTCGTCATGCACTGACACACAACATGTAGCCAACACTACGACGGTGTTGCCACGGAGAAAATTAATTGCCTGCGTACAACACCGTGCCGTGGAAATGGGACATAATTACTTGGCACATTCGGATGTAATTATTATTGTATTTATATTTTTTTTTAATATGTGGTTTTATTAATTGGTTGCTGATCCTAAAAATTGAAACTAGCCAATTTTAATTATTTTTGCTATATTTGTTTGTGTATTGAGAAAGAAAAATAAAACATTTTTTCTCATCAGCATCGTCCTAATGTTTTGTAAAGCAAAAAACAAAATTCCTTAAGTTACCTTAATCTCTTCAGGTTAAAGTCCAACTTGGTTCAACAAGACACCCATAATAAACCACTAGACCGTGGCAACTTATATCATTTTACATTCGACGAAACTGAAGGAGTTGCCATAGTTGGGAAGTGGGAACAGTTGAGCGACCCAGTTCCTTGGTGCGAGTAGTTGTCAACTATATCCTCTAACTTTGTGTTTGTCCAACACAGAACTTGTGTCCTCTGTGTAAGTGTTTTGTTTCCACCTCTTTACGAACTTTCGATGTGTTAATTAATATTGTTGTTGACGTATTAAGTGTCAGTTGTTTTTGTAGCTTTGAAAGAAGCTGACCCCTTAGAATAGAATAAACTTTATTGCACACCAAAATTGAAATAAATCTATGGTTACAATGGCGGTCTTATCGCTAATAGCGATATCTTCCAGACAACCTTTGGATAGACTGTTCGAATATAAAAATACAACGGGGGGTAGTTAATGGTGTACCTACTGCTAATACTACACAAACAAAAAAATATAGTTATTTTTTTTAAATATATAAATACATAAATAAATACACTATTCATTTAACACATGTTAAATGAATAGATTATTTATTTAACCTTGTTAAAACTTGTTCCCTTGTTCGAACGATTGCGCGATCGACGAATCCTCGTGTCACCCATTTATTCGGAAAGCCAGTACACACTGTCTCTGTCTGGTGTGTTCGGTGTTGCCAAAAAAATAAAGGCATCCTTTGCGTGGGCGTCTGTTTTCTTTAGTTCGGAAAAGACTTGGTAGTTCTAAAAATAAATTTGTTCTTTTTCATTAACGTTAATTTGGAAGCCTCGATAGTGATAATAAATTGTTACAATTGTCTCTTCTCGCCGAGTTTATTATAACTCAAGCCTTAAACATTTTCTTATTAGATTTCTGATGGCGTCTTGTAGTTTTTACCTTTCCCCTTTGGCAAAAAAGGCGTAAATTTATGTATGTACTAGCTTTTGCCCAAGGCTTCACTCACGTTAAATTCGAGTTAACACAGTTCCCCTTTCCTGTACCTGTAGTTTTTGCCCTTGCGCCCTTTGACCAACTTTTGATCGAAATTTGCTAGTTATTTATTGTAATAACAAAGCTAAGTTTTCCTTTTTCTTTCCTCATTTTCTCACTCAAAAAAAAAGTTTGCCTATGTCCGTCTCCAGGGTCTCAGCTATCTCTGTACCAAAATAATTGGTATTTTGGTACAGAGATAGTTGAGACCCTGAAACCCTGTACCAAGAAGACGTAACAAATAAACAAACTCACTTTCACTTTTATAACATTATTAAGGATGTCATGTTTTTCATTGATATGTGTCGAAGAGATGTAGTTACTGTAATGCACAGCTAACGTAGTCTCGATAGTAAATAACGATACGATCAAGTCATTAGTCGTTTCCCCCGAGGCGTATCAAAGGCGTGGCACATAAAAGGTACCTACTGCGTTTCGCCGGTAATCCGTAAACCATCTCTAGGTGACTCGCTTTTAAAGAATTTTACCTCTTATCTCATACGCTTACAATAGTTTACTGCTTGCTATTATTCTCTTACCAATAACATAAATGCGAACATTTGTAAGGATGAATGTGTCGAAGTTTATTACTGTTTCAGGCAAAAATTAGTGAACGGATTTTGATAAAACTTCATAGTCGTACATCGAAATAGTATTTTTTTTTGTGAAAATACATTTAACTCTCGGCAAAATATTAATTTAATTTTACATAGGTTATCATAACATATATTTACATTTTTAATAATTTCTTAAAAATATATATTTAAAAATATAAAAATGATGTTCATCATGTAACTATTAATATTATAAAGCGGAAAAGAAAAAAACAGAGTTACATTAACTCTCTAACTCTGGCTATTTTATCTTTTCTGATTTTCTAAAAACAAAAACATGTAAAGCATGACTCAGGGTAGGTCATAGAATACTTTTGACAACCACGCGACAGATGTCAAAGTTTGAAGCAAACAAGTAATTAATATAAACAAATCTTACTAATATGAGGATGTATGGATGTTTGTTACTTTTTCACGCAAACACTACTGAATATACTTAAATGAAACTTCACAATAATATAGCTTACATATCAGAATAACTCATAAGAAACAATTCATCAAGATATATTGTATTAATATCACCACACGTATAGTAGTAATATCATAAATCCTTATCCTTACTAATATTATAAAAGCGAAAGTGAGTTTGTTACGTCTAGCCTTTGGCTAAACCGATTTTGATGAATTTTGGTACAGAGATAGTTGGGACCCCGGAGACGGACATAGGCTATTTTTTTTAAAAAGATTGATTCAGAAAGAGGGGAGAAAAGGGAAAACTTAGCATTGCAATTACAATAAATAAGGCGCAAGGGCAAAAACTTCAGGTAGCAAAAAGGGGAACTGTGTTACCCCGAATTTAACGCGAGTGAAGCCGTGGGCAAAACCTAGTATAATAAAAGAAAGATTGTAGGGGGTAATCTCTGGGTCTACAGGATGAAACGATTTTCTTTTTTAATAGAAAGTCACGCTATTTGGACAATGTCATAGGCTATCATGCTGCGAGCTAGAGGGACTGGCCAGTAGGGTAAGTGACTACAGGAACACGGGTGAAAGTGCGCCAGAAAAAGCGAGTACTTACATTACACCTATTATATTGCAATACTTTGTATCGAAATGATTCCAGTTCCAGATAACAGAAGCATTTCATGAATATTATGCTTTGTTAAACTTTCCACCTGAACTACAACCAGTATTTACGTTATAAACGCTTGTGTTTTACGGTTATTTTACCCTTTGTTTTTACCGCCGGGAAGTGAAATACGGTGCGGTGTACTTTATTGAGTTTGTATCTTTGTTACAAGTACTTACATCTTGTGGTCGATGGTTATAACTGACTTCGGTACGAACTGATTAAGACTTGTAAAAAATATAATAGTTGTGTAAATCTTAAAAATACGCTTCGTATTAGTTTTGATCCCACATCATAAATATTTAATCGTTTATTTATAATATATAATAATAATAACCTATGTCCGTCTCCTGGTTCCCAACTATCTCTGTACCAAAATTCATCAAAATCGGTTTAGCCATTAAAGCGTGAAAAGGTAACAAACAAATAATCATTTTCGCTTTTATAATATTAATCACATCCTAAACTAGGGCTAGGCTAGGCTAAACCGATTTTGATGAATTTTGGTACAGAGATAGTTGGGAACCAAGAGACGGCGGATAGGCTATTATTATTATTTTAAGTGGGATATGAGGGCGAACGACGGAAGAAAAGCTAAAACTAAGCGTTGTTATTGCTGATCAATAAGGTGCAAGGGCAAAAACAGTAGCAGGTACTGTGTTATACCGAATTTAACGCGAGCGAAGCCGCGGGCTAAGGCTAGTATACAATAAAATAAAACATCTAAACTAATAGAGCACAGTTCTTTATTTGCCTAAACTAGGTTGGACCTGTGTGTCAGGCTATAAAGTAAATTAGAGTACCAAATTGAAAACTTACACAAAATTAATATGTTACAGCAGTATATTACAGCAGTTATGTTTAAGTGCCATGTAATATTATCGGACCAGGCTCCGTAGCAACTGATAAAGAATTCCAGATCAAAATTCTATATAATAACACTTTACCCCCTGGGAATTGGAATCAGAACCGCATGTACTTAGCCCCTAGACCAACGTACCAGTCAAAACAATTATCGCAATCGATAGTCATTAATGGCCGTTACTGCAATTATTGACTTCAGTGACTGTAACATTTTCTTGGAAAGTCAGAACAACATTCTTTAATTAAATTAATAGTGACTGAAGGTAGTGCAATTAAACCATATTTACATGAAAACAATTTAACGTCTCCTAAACGTTGCAAACACATCTCAAGTCCCGCCATAAAACAGCCTTATAAAAGTTCGAAAAAACCGGACAAGGGTGAGTCGTTCTCGCACACCGATAGTAGAAACTTGCGTATATATTATATATTAAGAAAAAAAAACGTTGCTCCACACTAGGAATATCTCCTGTATCGTGAGTGCGTTTACAAACATTTAAACTCACATACACAAACAGCCAGACCCGGAACAACTATCTGTAGGCCATACAAATATTTGTTCCGTCCGGGGATCAAACACCGCAACCCGCAGCGCAGCAGTTGATAGCTTGGCAACTGCGCCAAACGTGTCGTCAAATGGCCATATCTCTTGAATGTTGACTGCGTCACGTGCGACTTAAGGTATAATTCCGAACTCGGCAACAAGCAGCAGTGCTGCCACTAAGGTGCTGCCCAGCCGTGCTTCCTGCCGCGCTGATTCTGAGCAAGACGGCAGTGTCGCTCTATTCATGGTGATGCGTTATTGTGTATTCGTTACTTTACTTTCAGTGGACAAGATGTCAATTGATGACCAACTTTTATTTATACTGGCCTGTCGCGGTGGTAGGGTGACACTGACGAGCAGTAGTGCTGCTACTACATTAATGCTGCGACAATACTGCATAGCTCGGAATGTAATCTCATTTAAGCTCATAGAAATTGTATAGGGACCAGGGGCCTAAGTCTGCTATTACAATAGTGTCAGAATGGTCGATCACTGTTCGCTTATTGGTTGATTTTGACAAGTTTGGTAATCCACTACATACTAAACTTGTCACTACTATTGTAATAGCACAACTAAGGCCCCAGTTGTGCCAACAGAGGGAGCCCAGGAGGGGGCTGTAATGGAGTGCCAATAACGGCCCCATTGCGCCTCCTCCAGGCGAATATCAACCACTGCGCCTGCGCTCAGGATCTCCTGCTCCAGAGCATGGCGCAGTGGTCGATTCATATCGCCGTGGTCGCTGAGCCGTACTTTGTCCTCCCCAGGGACGACTGGGTTGAGGACCTGAGCGGCTCAGTGACCATCATCTCGTCGGCCGCCGCCGGTACCCCGTCCTTCGAGGGTGTCAGGAAGGGTCAGGGGTGCGTCGCTGCACGGTTCGGGGATATGGTCGTAGCGGGCGTCTACTTCTCCCCGAGCCGAACTCTCGCCGAGTTCCACAACTCCCTCAGAGAGTTGACCGTCGTCGTCGGTAACCCTTCCCTCCCCGTGCTAGTGCTCGGGGACTTCAACGCCAAGAACTTGGCTTGGGGTTCTCGCTACACGGATGTGCGGGGAAGGATGGTGGAGGACTGGGCACTGGAGACAGGCCTGGTCGTCCTAAATCGGGGTTCTGTCCCCACGTGTGTGCGGATGCGGGGCGAGTCTGTGGTGGACATTTCGTTCGCGAGCCCCGCTCTGTCGCCGCGTGTCGTCGACTGGCGCGTCATGGAGGAGGTGGAGACCTACTCCGATCACCGGTATATCCGGCTCGACGTCTCCACCCAGACCTCCAGCGCGCCGGTCCTACAGGCCCCGAGTGGTCCGCGTTGGGCGCTGAAACAGCTGGACCGGGAGCTCCTCCTGGAAGCCTCGATCGTGCAGGCCTGGGTGTCATCACCGGACAGGCCTGCCGACACTAACCACGAGGCGGACTGGTTCCAGGAGGCCATGTCTGAGATCTGTGACGTGGCAATGCCCCGAGTCCGGCCTGGAAGCGCCCGGCGTCAGGTGTACTGGTGGTCGCGCGAGCTGACGGCACTGCGAGAGGCATGCGTCGCTGCGCGACACCGGTACGCCAGGCACCGCAGGCTCCGCATCAGAACACCAGATGCGGCAGCCATCGAGGCGGAGCTGTATGAGGGGTACAGAGCGGCGAAGACCGCCCTCCTAGAAGGTGTCTTGCGGGCCAAGGATCTGGCCCGCGAGGAGATGCTGGAGTCTCTGGACGGGGATCCGTGGGGGCGCCCATACAAGATGGTGCGGGATAAACTCCGCACCAGGGCCCCCCCGCTGACGCAGAGTCTCCGGCCCCAACTAGTTGAGGATGTGGTGAGCGCTCTGTTCCCTTCGCGAGGGGAGCATGCTCCTCCGCCCATGGCTCCGCCGCTTGCGGTGCCACAAGCGGACCACGAGGACAACGACGACGACGACGTTCCGGAGGTGACTGGGGTGGATCTGAGAGCGGCGGTGGGCAGGCTGAAAGCCAAAAACACCGCCCCGGGACCCGATGGCTTGCATGGCAAAGCCTGGGTCCTGGCCCTGGAGGCTCTCGGGCCCCGACTACTAGGGCTCCTAAGCGCATGCTTGGAGAGAGGCCAGTTCCCACTTCGTTGGAAGACGGGGAAGCTGGTCCTCATTCAGAAGCCGGGGCGCCCTGCGGACTCTCCGTCCGCATTCCGGCCCATTGTGCTGCTCGACGAGGTGGGCAAGCTCTTTGAAAGAGTAATTGCAAACCGCCTCGTCGGGCACCTTGTGGGGACGGGGCCGGATCTTGCGGATCACCAGTATGGTTTCCGCAAGGGGCGCTCGACGGTGGACGCCATCATGCGCGTGAGAGCCCTCACGACGGGGGCTGCAGTGTCCAGGGGTGGGGTTGTCGTGGCGGTGTCTCTCGACATCGCTAACGCGTTTAACACCATGCCCTGGGGCTGCATCAGGGAGGCACTCCAATACCACCGGATGCCGACCTATCTTCGTCGTGTGGTCGGGGCATATCTGACGGACAGGGCCGTCATATACCCCGGTCGCTCTGGAGAGTGGAACCGGCGAGAGATGTCGTGCGGTGTCCCACAGGGATCGGTCTTGGGGCCGCTCCTGTGGGACATCGGTTACGACTGGGTGCTGCGCGCCGACCTCCCCAGCGGCGTCAGTGTAGTTTGTTACGCTGACGACACGCTCGTCCTGGCTCAGGGGGGGTCGCACCAGGCGGCGGCCGACAATGTGACACGCGGGGTTGCGATAGTCGCGGAGAGGATCCGGCTACTGGGTCTCGAGGTGGCCTTGCACAAATCCGAGGCCATGGTTTTTCATGGCCGCGGAAACACGCCACCGTCGGGATCCCAGATGACGGTAGGAGGGGTTCGCATCGGCGTCGGGTCGACGATGAAGTACCTGGGAATCGTCCTCGACAGCCGGTGGAACTTCGTCGAACACCTCCGACGTTTGGCTCCCAAGCTCGAGCGGACGGGGGCTGCTTTCAAGCGGCTCCTGCCCAATCTCAAGGGGCCAAACGCCTCCTGCCGTAGGCTCTATGCCGGAGTCGTGCGGTCCATGGCCCTTTACGGGGCCCCAGTATGGGCGCGTTCTTTAGGGCGGCGCGCCGCCCACTATCTGAACGCGCCCCAAAGGGTGGTGGCCATACGGCTTGTCCGGGGCTACCGCACGATCTCCGGCGAGGCAGCAAGCCTCCTTGCCGGACTGCCACCGTGGGATCTGGAGGCGATAGTCCTTGCGCGCCTGTTTGAGTGGCGCGCGGAGGCACTACACCGGGGGGAAAACCCACTGCCGCGGCAAGTTGCCGCTCGGCGGGCAGACCTCCGGTGCGATCTCATGGTGGCATGGAGAGAGCGACTGTCGCAACCCCGTGCAGGGCACGCCACAATAGTGGCGATAAGTCCCCTCTTTGAGGAGTGGCTGGAGAGGCGTCATGGCGTCCTCACCTACCGCCTGACGCAGGTCCTCACCGGACACGGAAGTTTCGGGAGGTTCCTGCACATCATCGGGCGGGAGGAAGCGCCCGGGTGTCACCATTGTGACGATCGCCCGGAGGACACGGTGGAGCACACAGTGGCGATCTGCCCGGCTTGGGCGGAGCACCGCCGTGCCCTCGTAGAGGCGATCGGCGGCGGCGATCTCTCGCGTCCGGCCCTGGTTCAGGCCATGGTCCGGAGCGAGAGGGAATGGGAAGCGGTCACCACCTTCTGCGAAACAGTAATGTTAGCGAAGGAGGTGGCCGGGCGTTTGAGGGAAAGAACATCTGCCCAACCCAGCCGCCGCGGGAGACGCCCATGGCGCCGGGCGCCGCGAGACGACTTCCGGCCACCGTAGATGCGGGCCTGTGGGCGGTGAGCAATGGGTAGTTCACCGTCCGTCCGTCGATTGACGACAGGCCGTGTCGACGGCGCGTTCGTGTTTCACGCGCGCCTCAAAGAGAGTCAGCAAAGCAGAGGGGCTTGCCAGAGCCTCTGCCTGCCGGGGTTGCGGGTTGTTCGAAAGAGATACCGCGGCCTCGGAACGTAAAGGGCAATAGAAGAAACATGGGTGGGTTTTAGTCAGTACAAGTCTGACATGCCCCCCCGCTCCACCCAGAGCGGGGGAAGTCATTGGATGATTTCCCACCCGAAAAAAAAAAAAAAAAAAAAAAAGGCCCCAGTTGTGTCGCGGCAGCACTGCTGCGGCAGCATTGCTGCGTGCAGCGTAGTTCGGAATCATACCTTAAGAGATATGATTATATGAACTCCAAGGGACCACAGACTTGAGTATATGGTTTAAATATCAACTCGATACCTTCACGCGTTCCCGAGATAAAAATTCTTCACAGACAGACAGACGGACAACAAAGTGATCCAATAAGGGTTCTGTTTTTTTTATTTTGAGATACGGAACCTTAAAACGACCATCAATTGTTAAATTGAAAAAAGGCCCTTTTACATTCGCTACTAGTTGATTTCATTAACTTGTGATGTCTATAAAGTTTCAAATAAACAAGGGTATTAAAGTGAAGATTGCGTTTCTAGAAATGCATATTCTTGCTGGAAGCTTTCGCTCAACTCATCAATATTCTATGTTTGATGAGGGAGCAGTGATCAATCATGTCTAGAATGTTGGAACATGGTTTCATTAGTGATAGAGTATTATTCTCTTTGCTAACGACTTGACATGCATTCTCAGAACCGTTTATCTTTTATCACTGTACTAAACGGAAGTTGGTTGATTTTTTGCAATAAGTTTTTTATTTCATCATTTTTAGTTATAGCATGATGATATTTAATTTTTTTGTTTTTTATCGAGTATTCTTTTTCCATTGTTACTAAAGTAGTAGCAGATCAGCCATATAGAAATAGAAAAAAAATATAAATCATAAACTACTCAAGCAAAATGAATAAAATTAATATGGGACCACCACGGAAAAAAAATCAAACTTCTTTTCTGAAATCGGTTAAAAAGAAGAATTTGTACTATACTCAGACTCTAGATCATCGTATAAGTTAGATCAAGTTTTTGTATTTCCATATGTATGAAAGCACTTTACTAATGTATTCCCTTATATATATATCGTGCATTGTGGGATGATGGTGCATACGAAGCAGACTTTTATCGCTTTAAAATATTCAAAATGAAACGGGGTACGTCACAAACATCGATAAAACATGGAATATTTTAGACACAACAAATTGCCTTCGTTTCTAGAGAAAAGAACGAAACTGTATATATTTAGAAACACAATCCTGGTCTCAATTTATGCATGCTTGTTCCACAAAGAACTCTGTATTTCATTAACACAGGACTAATTCGCCCTGCGCTGAAATTCCCTTGAAATTTGCATCTTAATTACTCTTATTCCTAAAACTCTTTTTATATCTGAAGAACCCGTCATTGCCCTCAAAATTTTAGCATTCTATGCGGCAAAACATTATTTAAATTCTTCTTCAGTCAATTTTATTTAAATTCAAACTTAATTAAAATGCAATTAATTTTGAAAATGATAACTTGAAGAACAAACGTTTTAACGGGTTTAAGTAAGAGATGCTCAAGTAATTAGGTGTCTGTAATATACCGCAGTTTTAATTATAGGCATCAATATTGCCAATTAAAAGTCGTAATTTATTCACCGGTGGCGATGGTTCTGACATTTCACTGACAGTTTTCTTGGGAAAAAACTTAGTGAACTTGTTTAAGTTATGGATTTATTTAGCGACCCCGATCGAAGGATGCTGCAGATCATATCTGTGCCTAGTAAACTTTAAATGGTTTTTAGGTGTATAATTGTGTGTGGTATACTGAACTTAAATCTACAAATATGTGGTTGTTTCTTAAAAAGTCTATCTCAGACAGTAATCTGCATAGTCTTCATGTAAGTTGATCAAGATTTTTGTCTGGACCTTAAAATAGACTTCGGACCTCTGAGTTTGATTCAGCTGTTTCTTCTCAGATTAGTCGGGTGCGAAATTAAATTTGTTTTTCAAAGAAAAGATGACCTCTCTGTTAAAACCTACTAACAAAATGTGCATTCCACGTATGTGGCTTATATATTACCGGTATTTTATATATTTAACGGGAACGAGCAAAAAATCTTGGTATCATCCACATTATAAATGTATGATCTACGATTCGAGTCTTTAAATCGATTTAGTGAGTTTGCAGCTACTTAATTTTGTTTAAAAGTACTTTAACAATATTCTATTTTGAAGAAAGACATTCGTGTATATTCACAATGGTAAAGATTTGTCGTTATTTTAAGCATACAAAACAATAAAGGACACGTATTCCGCTGACATAACAATAAACCACGAAACTCAACGGATTGACATAGTTTTATGATAGGATTGAAATATTCAACATTCAATCGAATATTTCTTCAAGAAAAACCTCGTGAACATAACAAGAATCCAATATTTTGATAGAACTTTTTGAATATTTAGTACCGTAGTCAGCGAACGCGAGGGAATGGCGTTCCATTAATTTTGACAGGTCTACTCAATGACTCGGCACAATCGGATTTCAATTAAATAAGTTAACGAAGAAAGATTTTAAAATTAGGACAACCTCTTTGAGAGCAGTACCAGTCTTATCAGCCAGTAACTCTAAAATTAAATCAGAAAGCTTTGTTAGTAAAGGGTGAAGTTTATTCAATGACTCGTTGCCTTGCGCCGACCTCGATAAACCAATGTTTTATGTCACAACTTTTCGAACACTCAGCACAATTTGGCAAGGAACGATCGCTAATCTTTTTATAGTGTTTCTTTGCTCCAAGCGTCTATTATTTTCACTTAAAAGAAAAGCAATAAAATCCCAGTAGCAGTATGTTACACGCAAACAAAAAATGAAATTTCTCAGAGATTTTAGGCAAAAATGGGTGGTGTAAAAAGTAAATCATTGTATCGAGGGGAGCGAATTCACTTTCCGTTTTATAAACAAGTCTATTACGTTGTTTCAGACCTTTGGCGTGAGGCGACACGGTGGAACACGTGGTAAATGGGATTTTCTACTTTGCATAATGTTTGCTACCCTTCTCGTAACGGGGTAGGTGCCTTCAGTACGTAGCTGCGTGCCGTTTATTGCGGTTTTATTTCATTCACGAGAAAACCAACATTTTACGGTTGTTTTATGGCGGTTGTGACTCAGATTTTACAGAATAACACTGTTTGAATTGAGTTTTTTCATTATAATGAGGGCTATTCATTTCGTGGCCGCGGTGCTACTAACCGCGAAATTAGCGCGCGGTTATTTGATATCTTTTATTATTCATTTCGTTCAACAAAAATGTTCATAGCACTTGTCTTGTTATATGCATTTGTGTTATTTATTTCTCTCCAAGTAAGGAGTGATTGACCTTTAAGTGTCTATTAGCACTACGACGTTTGTCTCCTGAGATTAGTTATCATATACGTATTCCCGTATAGCTGTCTAACTATGTATGTCTTTGAATATCCGTTAATTGCATTATGCAAATTATCTCCAAAATTAGTCAGAATCATGAGAAGCGTCGCTAATTGGACTACAGAAACGTAGATTTGGGACATCTGGCAAATAGATGTAGTATTTAAAATGTGCTATTTCTCTGACTCGTTTAAATTAATGTTTGAACTTCAAATGTAACATTTTAATTGATAACCACGGGTTAGTTAAGTATTTCATTTTAAATTGTTTAACACAAAATTCTTTAAAAAAGGCTTCCTTTACTAACGTCATAAATAGTTTTAAATGAATCACAGCACATAGTTAATCACATAACAGTGGTTACAGTAATATTTTCATAATTTTGTAAGTTTAGTTATGTCTTTGGATGAAACTGAGTGTTCTTGTTGCAAATTATTTAACTAAAGCGCGAAAGGATAATCATATTTTCAATTAAAATATCGACGTAACTCATAACGTTAACAAACAAACTCTTACTGGGACCTCTAGACATGCAAACGTTACTTAGCAGTGTTCGAATATTGAATAGGTTTAAAATCGAAATCATAATCTCATTTGCAACATTGTACCGTCTTTGGGTACTCCCATAATGTGCCACAAATAAGGTTTTAATTCAAGTGTGCCCAGGTTAACTGCGGTAATCAGCCGATGTGATCAGTAAAAGCGATTTCGGGGTAATTGTCCTTTAAAAATCCTTGATTTATAATTGGCTGAACTATGCTCGTGCGAAGTCCATCGAATTCAGCCGATTATAAAATAACAGCTAAGAAAGTGAACAAACAAAATAATAATCCCAGCCTATTGCTGTCCCACTGCTGGGAAAAGTCTTGTTTAAGACGGGTTAGCGATTTCAGATTTGTATTTATTACAAGACCAAGTTTCGTCACCGATGTCTGTGATGTCTGAGATAAACTTTGGAAAGTGTGTGTGAATTGAAAAGGCCACATTTGCACTTGTCCGGATTTGAACCCGCACCCTCATGCATGAGAAGCGAAGCGGTTAACCTCTGGGCCATCATAACACTTTTATTAATATTCTCTAGTTTTCATGTTAAAAAAATGTCTGAAGTGTAAAACTATTTGTACGAAAATACAGTAAATATATCACTGGCCATCAAATAATCGCTTATGCGAATTTAGAGGCAAGAAACTATGATCGTGTTAATGATCCGTAACGGTGACAATAGATCAGCTTAATATCAGTTATTATCCGCGAAACTAACGCTCTTATAATAATAGGGATCGGTCTATTAAGCCGCTATTATGGGAGATCACCTGTATTTATTATTCAATTGGCGGGAATGTATTGTGAGTGGAACCTACTTTATTTAGGGCTTACACGTAATATTAAGTTTCCAGTAAAGATATAGTAAGAACTATATAGTAAGTGTAGTACAGTAAGAAGGTGTATCTGAATCTGTCATTATCGAATTTTAAAAAGTTAATATGGTTTCTTTGATTTCTTTTCAATGAAATAATTTTACAAATGGATCACACCATCACCACCATTTCATCACGAAATTAAATATGGTCAAACATAACATCATCACGCTGGTTATCTCAGAAGCAAAATGAATGAAGTCACAAGGCATAATAACTTGTGAATGTACTGTAGTTGCCCATTCCAAAGCGTTGATATCTATGGAGAAGAATGGGCAAAAAATTCAGTGGACACTCTTTTAAATTATAATCCTTACTAATATTATAAAAGTCAAAGTGAGTTTGTTTGTTTGTTACCCCTTCACGCTTTAACGGCTAAACCGATTTTTATGAATTTTGGTACAGAGATAGTTGGGAACCAGGAGACAGACGTAGGCTAATATTTTTTTTGAAAAAAGTGGGATATGAGGGAGAAAGAGGGAAGAAAAGGGAACAAATCAATAAGGCGCAAGGGGAAATGTGTTACCCCAAATTTAACGCGGGCGAAGCCGCGGGCAAAAGCTAGTATTATTATGAAATCGTATTTACATTTCGATTTTCTATCTTTATTTCATAACACTTTTTGATTAATCTAATGCGTATTTAAATTTATTTATCGAGGAAACTTTTAGGCCTACGTGATAACAATGACTTTTCGATTTAAAACATTTCACCTACATAGAATTATTAATGGAAACACTGACCCTATTTTCCGGTTGGTCAATAATGTCTTCGTGGTAAACATTGAGGTGCTACATTATAAATTATTAATAATAGAGCTTGGAATATTAATCACGCGACTTTATTGTTGTTATTTAATTATAATGATACTAGCTGTGCCCAGAGGTTTCACTCGCTGCCCACTTAGGGCTATGAAAAATAGATGTTGGCCGATTCTCAGACCTACCCGATATGTACACAAAATTTCGTTTAAATCGGTCCAGCCGTTTCGGAGAAGTACTTATGGGAACGAAAACTGTGACACGTGAATTTTATATTCATATTAGAATGTAACACATTACATTAATGAATAAGTATTATATAATAGCTGGCGCCCGCGGCTTCGCCCTATGATATCGAAAAAAAGTCTATCTATCCTGTTTGTTATTTCAGACTATAATCTACCTCTGTGCCAAATTTCATTAAGATCCATTCATCTGTTTTACTTGAAAGAATAACAAACATCCATACATCTATCCATCCACCCATCCTCACAAACATTTGCATTTATAATATTAAAGTAGAAGAAAAGGGTGGGATATAATATTAGTAGGAAAACTGGCCCACGGCTTTGCCCGGGTGATATCGAAAAAAAAGTATCCTATGTGTTATTCCAGACTATAATCTACCTGTGTGCTCCTGTCCTCTCTGTAAATTTTATCAAGGTCTGTTCAGCAGTTTTGACGTGAAAGAGTAACAAACATCTATACACCATCCTCACAAACATTCGCATTTATAATATTAGTAGGACATAACATAAAATCACGTCTGTAATTAATACCTAATAGTACCCACATTTTACCAGTTATGTTAAAGTGCCACATAATAGGGGGCGAGCCTAATGCCATGATCCGGGTAAAAATCCAGATTCTATGACTGCTACTGAGAAATTCTTGATGAAAAAACGAAATAACACATTGCTCTTCCTGAAAATCAAACCCAGTTGTCGCGCTTGCGACCAGTTCGCCGTAATAATAGGAGACGACACGGTTGGCGCAGTGGCTGAGCGATCGACTGCTGCGCTGCTTGTCGCGGGTTCGATCCCCACACGGAACAAATATTTGTATGACCTACAGATCGTTGTTCCGAGTCTGACTGTTTACTTTGGACGCTCTTACTGTGCACGTCTGTCTACATCGTTCTCACATATTTGTATAATCTCAACATGAATGATGTAAATACGATTTTGTAATAAGTAAGTAAGTATCTTGGGACAACTCACACACGGCTATCTGATCCCAAGCTAAGCAGAGCTTGTGTTATGGTAACTAGACAACTGATATACATACTTATATTATTTATAAATACATACATATTATAGATAAATTACACCCAGACACAGAACAAACAATCATGCTCATCACACAAAGTTTGTCCTGGGTCAGTCAGGGCCACTAACCACTAGACCAACAGGCCCACTAATAATTATAATAATATTGTAATTTAAAAGAGAACACAAAATACTTTTCAGCACAGTACATTACACAGAAAAATACAAAGGTTATGTATTTAAATGTGTTAAAAAGAATAAACTCAAGAATAATAATAGTCAGTGAGGCTATTAATTTGTGTTAAGAGGTCTAAAAAAAGGTTAGGTTAAGGGCACTTTATCATGTCCATCATAAAGAGGTTACTTTTCCTTAGTCACACTCCTGGGTATTATAAAAACCAACTATTATAATAATGGAAAGGAATCTGTCTACTTATTAAAATAACCTGCTTTCTTTTAGACGTAATATAGTACAAAGCATTCCATACACATATAGTTCCTGTAGCTTGTATACGGGATTGCGGGTTGTTCGAAAAAGATGTCGCGGCCCCGGAACGTAAAGGGCAATAGAAGAGACATGGGTGGGTTTTAGTCAGTACAAGTCTGACACCCTACCCTGCTCCGCCCAGAGCAAGGACAGTTATTTGATAATTTCCCATCCCATAAATCAAATATACGAGGCTGTAAAAACATAATGGCAAAACCGAATAAAATTTTGTTCATTCTGGTAATGGAACCTAGGACTCCTGTTCCGTAGTCGCGCTTGTAACTACAAGACCGTCGGGGTAACTTACAAAATTAACTTCAAATGCATAAGTGGCTGGTAAGTAACTGATCAAATATCTAGTATTGATATACCAAAAAAGTTCAATTAATTCTTACAATATTTATATTAGATCCAAATTATTGACGAACTGTAGTTCAAATGCCAAAGAAAATCGATTGGTTAACCTTTAGTGTGGTTACGCAACCACGTTGTTGTGTTTGCATGACACCTAGACCTGACTCAGAAACAGACATTATATTCAAATCAAATCAAATAATTTATTTCAATTAGACCATTACAAGCACTTTTGAATGTCAAGAAACAAAATGAATCTACACAGTCCCGGACACAAGGCATATAACTTGTTAAAGTACAGTATTTGCCCATTCCTAAGCGTATTTAGTGCCTTCTTTTTCGTGTGGGAAATCACCCAATGACTTCCCCCGCTCTGGGTGGAGCGGGGCCGGAATGTCAGACTTTTATTGACTAAAACCACCCATGTTCCTTCTATTGCCCTTTACGTTCTAGGGCCGCGGTATCTCCTTCGAACAACCCGCAACCCCGGCAGGCGGAAGCTCTGGCAAGCCCCTCTGCTTTGCTGACATCTCTTTGAGGCGCGCGTGAAACACGAACGTGCCGTCGACACGGCCTGTCGTCAATCGACGGACGGACGGTGAGCTACCCATTGCTCACCGTCCACAGACCCGCATCTACGGTGGCCGGGAGTCGTCTAGCGGCGCCAGGCGCCCGGGGCGTCTCCCGCGGCAGGGTTGGTTTGAGGTTCTCTCCCTCAAACGCCCGGCCTCCTCCTTCACGTATTTAGTGTTTTAGTAGTTGAACTGTTCCGTTGGTCTTGCTGTCGCAAGCGCGACTGCTGAGCTCGGAACCCTGACTTTGAAATCCCAGGTCGGCCAAAAAGTGATATTAGGTTTTTGCATTAGGAATTTCACATAACAGCCCGGAGTTTGGAAGTTGGCGGTTAGTAAGATTACCCCCGAGTTTTCTCTGGATTATCGTCTCACTCATAAAATTACTAAGAAAACTTACACTCCAACTCTCCATGTGCTCATCAGGAAATTCACACACACAAATCCTCTACAACCATCATTAACATATTCAATTATAGTACCTCACAAGCTCTGGACCCAGTCCTAATTAATCCTCCTTCAGTCACTCCCAAATCCCGTGACTACAAAAAAGGCGGTATTCAAAGCGAATGATTAGTTAACCCGTAATTAGACCGGGTTCTGAGAAATAGGTTACCCGAACAGGTGGGGCCTCGGATTGGCAAGGGGTGTAAGGGGTATAGGGGTCATTAATCATAATATTCGACGTTAGTTCCAACTATGCTCCGACACAAAGGTTAAGTTCTGGCTTTTGTGGTTTTCAAGTGCATAGTTGGATTATTAAGAATAAGAAAATGAGGTTAAATTCTTAGAACTTTTATAAAGAGGGGAACTAAAATTCAGGTTTTGCTTAGATAATGTTTAATTAGGTAGGTACGTAAATTATAGCTATTGCCCGCTGCTTCTGTTGCGTTATGATCATATTTTTTTTAAGAAAACTTGGTGCGTTTACAAACATTCAATCTCATATACACAAACAGCTAGACTCGCAACAACTACCTGTTTGCCATACAAATATTTGTTCCGTGTGGAGATCGAACCCGCGACACGCAGCGTAGCAGTCGATCGCTCAGCCACTGCGCCAACCGTGGCGTTTTTTCACGGAATACCATGGGGATAGTTTATGTAGCATAACATTTTGTTTTTTTTTTAATCGGATCATTAGTTACTAAGATTGCCCCCTATATCCAAACTAACACTCTTTGTCTTTAATTATTTTTGTATAGACATAATAAGAACACTAGAAAATGACAAAAGGACAATGAACAAAAAAAAGAACGTAAGTTTAAAAATCCAACTTAATAAATCACACCGTTTTCAGCACAGAAATCTTTAAGCAACAAGGTCAAAAAACAAAATACTGTAAACTGACACACCATGAAAAACAACACTCTCAATTTAAGTAAAATGACATCTTTGATATAGTTGCCTTGTTAGTCCTTGTTCCAACAGGTTCCTATATAAATCATGGCAAGGGGAGGCCCCTTGCCGAAACTGACAGATTTGTTACTGTCGCACCCGAAATGAGTACACCCGGATAAAAGACTCGCTCAGAGGGAAAAGAAATGTTCACAATAATTCACGACAAACTAGTTTGAACTGGTTATTGTTGGGATTTAATAAAGTAAATAAGGGAAGGGAGTATTGTAACTGTTACTGATTTTATTAGGTCATATTGTTTTGTTGACTTTGGTGTAAGGGCAGCCGTTGTTTGCGTATTATTTTGTCCTAAATCAACGAGTTAATAAAACGCGTGACATAAACCCAAAGCAAATTTGAACGATGTTTTGATTGAAAATGCAACTAGATCGTTTAACATTTTGACCAATGACTCATTGTGATTTTTGTTTCGTTCTTTTCGGAATCAACAAATAACTTACTCAGTCTGGCTGGAGCATTAGCAGAGCAACGGAGCAGACTTTAAGTGACTAAAACCCATCATGTTTTTTCTTTTGCCATGTGTGTTCCAGGGCCGAGGTATCTCTTTCGAACAACCCGAAACCCCAGCAGGCAGTGGCCCTGGCAGGACCCCTCATCTTTTTGAGGCGCGCGGGGGACAAGGTCGCGCCGTCCATCGATACGGCCTATCGTCAATAGACGGAGAGCTACTCATTGCTCACGGCGGATACTAAAAAAGTTACTTATTAATAAGGTTAATATAAAAAAACCGTATGTTAAACGCCGAACACCGGGGACGGCACTCAGCATTTGATATTTTGTACTTAATGTGTATGCTGGTAGGGTCTTAAATAAAACAACTACTGCATACTGATCTAGATGTAGTTATATTTTAATAGCAGCGCATGACCCTAACCAAATCGGTGTAACCAAACGATAGCGCGATCTAACTCGACGACAACGCCATCTAGTTACGTCTTTGGTAACCTTTCTAACCAATATTGTTTTGGTTTGTCCTGGATGAACGGTTTCATCATAAACATACCGCCCACCAAGGACATTATTGACGGAATGTCCTTCTTGGACTAGGTTTGAAAATTTAGGTTACAATGTGGTCTTAGTTCTAGAACCAAAAATATAAGAAAACAGATCTAACATGGTAAACTTAACACTATTTTAAATAAATTATGCTTAACAATAACATGTGTAAAAGTTCAACAGTTTTAAAAAGGCTCTATCACTAGTTTGGTAAAATAACAATTTCAGTGTTCATCTAAAATTATTCTAAACTTAATTGATCTTATAAAATTAAGGTAAAAGTTGTATACAAATTAATAAATAGGTTTATAAATAAAGTGTGAGTAAAAAATTAAAAAGTTGATCTTAGATAAGTGTACAAATTCATTGATCTGTCAACGGTAAAATACAAAGTTTTGAAGTTGGTCTCTTAATAGTAGAAGTCTCAGTACGTAATGTGACCACACGAGTGATATTATCATCACCGGGATGCTTTTCGACTATGCGACCTAACAACCAACGACTTGGTGGTAAATTGTCTTCCTTAATTAATACAATATCCCCTATTTTAGGCTCAGGGATTTTTGAAGACCATTTATATCGGTTCATAAGGTTAGACAAGTACTCTTGGGACCAGCGCTTCCAAAATGACTGTAGCATCCTTTGAATAAGTTGCCATCGCGTTAAATAACTTATATTTGTGCTCTCGTAATTATCATCTGGCACATTAAGTATCGGTTCACCGACTAAAAAATGTCCAGGAGTTAAGGGTAAAAGCTCACCAGGTTCATTAACATTCATGACGCTCAATGGGCGCGAATTTAAACAAGCTTCTATTTGATTGAGGAGTGTGGTCATTTCCTCGTACGTCAATGTAGCTTCACCGATGACCCGTTTAAGGTGAAACTTAGTGGACTTCACTCCAGCTTCCCACAGCCCGCCGAAATTAGGACTATGTGGGGGAATGAAGTGCCACTCTGTCCCGTTGGCCTCGAGTTGTTCTGCTAGTGACGTTTGAAGGGAAGCCAAATGTTGTAACTCCCTGGCAGCACCTACAAACGTAGTTCCATTGTCGCTCCATATTTTGGCGCAATGACCTCGACGCGATACAAAGCGTCTGAAAGCAGCTAGAAAAGCTTGGGTGCTCATGTCGCTAACGACTTCCAAATGAAGTGCACGAGTGGACATACATACGAACAAACATATGTAGCCCTTGTACGAGCGGTGGCCACGCCCCTTTGTTGTCCTAATATTTATAGGGCCGGCGTAGTCAACACCACTGTGGAAAAATGGTCGCGCAGGAGAACACCTAACAGTTGGTAAAGACCCCATCATTTGGCACTTGGTACTGGCGCGATGTCTGGTACAGGTCACACATTTGTGTACATGACGTTTGACTAGGTTTCTCACTCCTATAACCCAGTAGGCTGACCTCAAATAATTTGACATTAACTGAGGACCTCCGTGTAGTGTTCTTAGATGCGCATCGGCCACTATAAGGTTTGTAAGATGACTAGAGTTTGGTAATACTATGGGGTGTTTTATCGCTTCGCTCAATGTAGCTTTCTCAATTCTACCTCGAACTCTGATGATGCCTTTTTTGTCAAGATATGGACAAAGCGAGTTTAATTTACTAGATTTTTGTTGTAAATAACCTTTCTGTTGTAACTGTAAATATTCGTTTGAAAATATTTTCTTTTGTGTTTGTCTTATACAGCATTCTAAAGCTGTTGCTAATTCTAATCTTTGTAAATATCTTTGTCTAACATTATCCTTTTTTAAAAATCGTCTGCAATATGCAATAACCCTTATAAGTTTTTGCAAAGAGGAATAACGTTCGAACATGGAATGCTCTGGAACCACAGCCACATGTGCTCTTGTTGATTCCTCCAAATCTACATTCAATTCAATTGACCTGTTGTACATAATAGTGGATTCTTTGAGAAATAGTGGTCCAGAAAACCATAAAATATTCTCTTGCAGGGCGCTGGGTAAGATACCTCTTGATGCGCAGTCTGCTGGGTTGTCCTTGGTTTTAACATGAAACCATTGAGATGCTTTCATGTTGGTCAATATTTCCGAGGTACGATTGGCTACAAACGTCTTCCACCGGCTTGGATGGCTGTTGAGCCAAGCCAACACCACTGTTGAATCTGTCCATGCCCTGATTTTGTCTCTCGGAATATTGAGAACATCTGATGTTTCTATCAGAAGATTTGATAGCAGAACTGCTCCACACAACTCTAAGCGAGGTATGCTTATTTGCTTAACGGGAGCTACTCTGGTTTTTGCAACCAGCAACGAGAGATGACCTTTGCCTGTAGCATCTATTGTTCGCAAATAAATCACTGCAGAATATGCTGTTTTGGAAGCGTCACTGAAGCCATGTAGCTCAATGTCGTCGGATGACTTCGTGCCGAGCCACCGAGGTACTCGAACTTCGCTAAGCAGTGGCAACTCTTCGCGGTAAGTACTCCACTCCTTCACTAATTCAGTACTTAAATCTTCATCCCAAGAAACGCCAGCAAGCCACAATTTTTGTATAAATGTTTTTGCTAACACTACACTGGGAGCCAACCAACCTAGTGGATCAAACAAACGAGCTATATCCGAAATAATTGTTCTTTTAGTTATAGGTGCAGTTGTCAGCGGCGGAAGATTCACCGAGTATTGGAAGGTATCTTCGTTGCGGTTCCAGGTAAGACCCAAAATTTTTATTGTGCTATCTAATTTGATTTCTAACCCTCTCTCTTCTTTATAATCTTTGTCCTCTAATTTATTATTTTGTATGATACAACATTGTCCCTTTGTTTGGTCCTTAGTTGTATGTGTACTAGTTTGATCTAGTTGTTCTTTAACTTCATTTCTTTCAACCACTTCTATCGTTTTTAATATTTCCATGCTATTACTATTCCATTTTTGTAGTTGAAATCCACCCTTTTGTAGTAGTCCTTTTATTTGTTTATATATTTCTATGCCCTCTCCTATACTACTGCATCCTGTCATCAAATCGTCCATGTAAAACCCACTTAAAACTTTGTCTGCAGCAAGTGGATAATGTTTTCCTTCATCCAGTGCGAGCTGCTGCAAGGTTTTGACGGCTTGATACGGCGCAGAAGCTGTTCCAAAAGTTACAGTCACAAGCTCGTAATCTTCGATTTCTTTATCTGGACTGTCACGCCAGAGTATTCTTTGAAACATTGCGTCCTCGTCTGCTACCGTAATTTGACGGTACATTTTAACAATGTCCGCAACAAGTCCTATTGGATGCACTCTCCATCTTAAAACCGTGTGACGTAAATCGGCTTGCAAGGTTGGACCAACCATGAGCGTATCATTTAACGAAACTCCTTTGTTGTTCTTTTCAGAAGCGTTAAAAACAACACGAACTTTAGTGGTAGTTTTGTCGTTCCTAATAACTGCATGATGTGGTAAATAAATCGCTAAATCTCGATTACGATCATCATCTTTCACCTGCCTCATATGACCTAACTTTAAATATTCATTTATAACTTCTGTGTATTTTTCTTTTAAATCTTTGTTCTTTTCTAATCTTCTTTCCAGTGCTAGAAACCTTGCTTTAGCTATGCTACGTGAATTTCCAGCTTGGCAGGGAGGGTTTTCGTCTCGGAAAGGTAACCTGACTATGTATCTGCCATTGCTATCTCGCTTAGTTGTATCTCTGTAAAACTCTTCGCATTTCTTCTCTTCTGGTGTAAATATCTTTTTTAAACTAATGTGCTCCTCTATTTCCCAAAATTTCCTCAAAATATCCTCATCTTTAACTTGACAATGCATTACCTTTAAGTTATTTATTTTATTAATTGAACTATTATTTTTTTCAGAATCAATAGCCCCGGACAGTACCCATCCCAACGTAGTACTCTGTGCAATTAGTGTACCAGAAGGACTTTTCACTAGCCCTTCCTTAATTATGCAGCTGTACACATCAGCGCCTAACAGAATATCGATTTTGTTGGGTGTGTTAAACTCTGGATCTGCTAAAGTCAGATTGTTTAATTCCAACCAGTCGAAGGTACCTAAATTAAGGCTTCGCTCGGGTAGGTAAGAAGTGATCTTGTTTAACACATAAGCGCTTAGAGAAAACTCGAAACTTGGGTCGACGCGAGATTTAATTTTTAATTGTACCATGTACTTTGTCATGGTTGACCTATTATCTCCTAATCCTGACACGAACCCTTGAATTGGAATCTTCTTTAGGCTAAGATATTGAACTGTGGCCTCTGTTATAAAACAAGCCTGCGATCCTTGATCTAATAAAGCTCGGACTGTCTGGAATTCACCCGATTTTGACGAGGCCTTTATTAGCGCAGTGGCTAATAAAACCTGTCTCGGCTTTGATACCTTTCCTGTGGACAAGCAAGAAACTATCTGAGTAGCACTAGCAACGGAACTAGTACTATCACCAGTTGGCTTGTCGTCAGGGTCATGCCGTTTGTTGTCTGACTCGCTGTTGATATGCAGCAAGGAATGGTGACGCCTTTGACACACCCTGCAATTGGTGTTCTTTTTACAGTTGTAAACTGTGTGGTTGCTACCTAGGCAGTTAAAACAAATTTTATTTTTGCCAACGAATTCACGCCTTGCTTCAAGTGATTGTTTAGCAAACTTTTTACAGAAACAAAGTTTGTGACTCTCGGAGCAAAATTCACATTTCATGTGTGATGATGGATTTGTAGCAAGCATAGTTTTAGGTGTATGGTTGTTTGAATAATTATTGACCTGGTGACCTGAAACCCTTTTTGGTTCTATGCACTCAAACGCGCGGAAACGTTGTTCTAAAAACACTTTGAACTGTTCAAAGGTAGGAAAGTCATTGCTAGAATCGCTACTACTGACACTTAACTCCCATTGCTTACGTGTTTCAGGATCTAACTTGAATGTCGCTATATGTATGATAATTACATCCCATGTGCTCACATTTATACCTAAGTTTGCCAATGCATTCAAACAGTCACTAGTGGTATCTAAAAGTTCCTTTAATGATGTCGCGGATTCAACTTGCATACGTTTAATACCGAATAGCCTTTTCAAAATGCAGTTAGCGAGGTACCTTTTATTACTGTAACGTTTGTCTAACAGATCCCAGCACTGACTGTAATTGGCATCCGTTATTGGAGTATTCCGTATCAATTGCTCAGCTTCACCAGTAAGATGACTTTTTAAATAGTGCAATTTCTGTACATTATCTAAACATTCGTTTTTGTGCACGAGAGATACAAAAAGATCATGAAACGTCGTCCATTCTCCATATTTGCCAGAAAACATTGGAATGGCGATCTTTGGTAACTTAACTAATGAACTTGCTGACTTAGGTGCACTACTAGAATTACCATCACTATGTTGTACTGGTTCCCTAACAACTCTTAATTTATTAAGCGTTGTTTTCATCAAGCTTTTGTAACTTATGTAAGTGTCTTCGGTTGTATCATAAATATCAACAATCTTTTGCTCAATATCATCTAATTTAAAGTTTTGGTAAATTTTAGTGTTGGTATCCTTAAACGAATCCCAATCCTTTTCTAATAATTCTTGTTTAGTTTCAATATATTCGACGGTCAATCTGTCTTTGGGACTCTTTTTAAAATTAATTAATCCTTTAGTGATAACACTTTGAAACCCTTTTAACACGTTCATTAACCCCTCCATTTTGGAATAATAAAATAAAGTAAATCAATAAAAATAAAGTTGCTATAAATGTATACGTTAATTTGAGTAAAAGTTGATGTAAGCAAGTTGATATTTCATAACAATAAAAATTCAACACGTATATAAAAAATGTTCTTAAAACAACTAGCTAAGTCGAAACAAAATACAAGTTCAACAACTGAACGCAAATTTTCTAAGTCCTAAACAGTTACTCAGAATTTTACAAGTCTTTAAAATCACATACAATCTGTCGGAAATCGGGCATGGATTCCCCGTTCCGTCGTTTTTTAAGAATCTATTCTAAGTTCTAAACTAACATGCACGAATAAATAATATGTTACTAAAAACTAAAGGAAATTTTTCTATGTCCTAAAATCTACTTAAAATTGTACAAGTCCCGAATTCTTCATAAATTCTTGTCTAATTAACAAGGAACAAATAGAGTTCAAAATGGCTTGTCTTTAACTGGATTTGTTGTAATGAAATTGTTCAATTACTCACGATTTGCACTTCACTCACACTACACGATGATTGTGGCGCGCTCTGGTGGCGACACGATGTACTAGATGTGGTGACCCGATGAACTAGGTGTGACGTCAGTCTTCTGATGTCACGTTGAACTTCCGTGACGTTCTTCCCTCTGACGATCCGTTGAACTGGGACGATCCGTTGAACTGGATACGAGTGACGTACACGATACGGTCACTTTGACACGAAGAAAGTAGCGTCCTCTCTATTGCCACTTTTCAGCTGATGCTGCTGAGCCTTTGTCCACTGCACTGGACAAAGCTGTTGATGCCAATGCGGGTGCCGTGTACTCTTGCCGCAGCGATCCACTGCGAGTACCACGGGCAAAGCGAACCCAACAAGTTGGGGCCGCTCACTCAAAAAGCTCTCGATCGGGCTCGATGGACCAATGTTAAACGCCGAACACCGGGGACGGCACTCAGCATTTGATATTTTGTACTTAATGTGTATGCTGGTAGGGTCTTAAATAAAACAACTACTGCATACTGATCTAGATGTAGTTATATTTTAATAGCAGCGCATGACCCTAACCAAATCGGTGTAACCAAACGATAGCGCGATCTAACTCGACGACAACGCCATCTAGTTACGTCTTTGGTAACCTTTCTAACCAATATTGTTTTGGTTTGTCCTGGATGAACGGTTTCATCATAAACACCGTAATTTAAAAAGTCGTATTACAAATTTATCAAACAACTCCAGACGTAACTAACTCTAGGTTTACCTAATTAAGTACTTCACGTTAACAGAACTCCTATGAATGCCACTCGCTTTCCAACTTTTTGAGTTTTTCATTCGCCTTTCATTGGAAGTACTGCTCTCCTCTACTCTTTGCTTGAGCAGCTAAGAAATTGAATAACGAGCGAGATATACGAGTACGTATGATCGTACATCTCATTTCTTACTGAGTAGGTAATGTTTTATTTATGAAGTCCAATGAAACAAAGAATAGTCTAGCCTGTACTTTAGAAACAGCTTTTAGTGGTGTGATGATCGAATATGTGGCATATTGCGTGACAAACCATTGGCTGCGCAAGCGATGCTGTTTGCCACGTTAGTTAGAATAATGCTTAACAATCGATAGTATGATATATGTAGTAGAAGAAATAATGACGTTTAAAAAGAAGGTCATCCGGTTCGAATACAGCCAAGTCAACCCAATGAGCGATGATAGATACCGAGAGGAATTTACCGATCGGCACTAACCATAACTGTGTCGTAATTCCATTTTGTTCTCTTGATTGGGTAATTAATTTATTTTGGTAAATCAACTTAAAACACAAAAAAGCATTCATAGTACGTATCATCTACAATTACAACAGCATTGAATGCATCTATAAGATAATCTCAGCATTTTATTTAGATCACGCTGTTGTATAGTATAATCCTTACTAATATTATAAAGCCAAAGTGAGTTTGTTTGTTTGTTACCTCTTCACGCTTTAATGGTTAAACCGATTTTAATGAATTTTGGTGCAGAGATAGTTGGGAACCAGGAGACGGACATAATTTTTATTTAAAAAAATGGGATATGAGGGAGAACGAGGGAAGAAAAGGGAAAACTTAGCGTTGCTATTACAAATCAATAAGGCGCAAGAGCAAAAACTGCAGGTAGCAGATAGGTACTGTGTTATACCGAATTTGACGCGAGCGAAGCCGCGGGCAAAATTTAGTATTCAATATAAGGACCCAAGTATGATGGACTAAGCTACGCGGTGTCTATACGTAGTAAGAAATAAAAGAAGAACGTTTTAACCTAATCACGATGTTGCATCCTCCCCACGTAAAAGACACTGACGTTAATGAATGGCACGCATAGCTACCCTCTTTCAAATTAGGACGTCCGTAGCGCCTCGCGCCCTATCGGTGTCGGCCACATTGTCTTCCACCACACCAAGAACGTAAGACTATCAATCATTTGGGGTGCTACTACGGAGGAGAAACTCGGTGCTGTCTCACATGTGGGGATTAAAAAAAACTTTAATTTGTTTATCTGTCTCTCATACAAATATTATATCTGATTATGTGTGTGTGTTCGAATTATTCAGGTTTTACAAGTTATTTAGGCAAAAAATTACTTTTTGAACTAAAAAGGCTTTTTTTTTGGTCGCAGTTCGCCTGATTTGAAGCGATGTGATGCGGGATAGGGTGGCACATAATACAAGTAGACACGGTTTGTTGAAAAATAAACATTATTACTACTAAAGTTAGAACAATAATTCAAGCAATTTTCACAGATCACCTAAAATTAAATACGGCACATAAGACACAATCAATGAACAACGAGTTACCTATAAAACATGGAAGCAAAACCTGCACTAAAAATTTGATTGAACTGACGATTCATAAAAACTTGGAAATCACATTAAACTTGCCAGAACAAAATAAGAAACGAATAACCCAAACCGTAGTTGGGTATTCCGTGATTGATAGCTTGTTCGCGTGTCCTCTGTAATCGTGCCTCACTCGGGCGCTTTCGGGGAACTTCGAAGAACTTCGTGAAATGTCGGGTAACGTCGGGTGAGATTAGGTGTGCAAGACAGCGCTGTGTGTTGAATTAATGGTCCAGACGCTTCCCTGCAATCCTTGGTCAAAGTGAATTTTGATGTTCACTTTAGTGTAATGTGGTGTTGTAATGTTTGTGGAAAGTCTGCACTTGTGTTGCAGTAGTAGGTATTTTATAAACTCACGCCTGTTTCCCATTGGAGTAGGCAGTAACCACAGAAGACCACCTGCTACGTCCCTTTACAGTGACAGTGTCAGACTTGTGCTGACTAAAACCCACCCATGTTCCTTTTACCGCCCACGTATGTTCCGGGGCCGCGGTATCTCTTTCGAACAACCCGCAACCCCGGCAGGCGGTGGCCCTGGCAGGCCCCTCTGCTTTGCTGGAGTGTACGACTAAACGCCGACAGACACTACGCCGACAGACTGAACACCGACAAGACTTTACTTCGACGGGACTCTTCGCCGACAGGACTCTTCGCCGACAAGGAATTATATTTTTATCTTTATTTGCATTTCATTATGTGTGAAGATCTTACAACGGGTTTAAAACTAAGGTACAATTACGGACCCTGTAGGGCACAGCCAAATGTATTTAAAGTATATGTAAGTAGCTATCTTGTATTAACCAGTAACAAATTTAAGTTAAAGCCAAAACCACTATATATATACATATATAACTAACGACAAGCTTTCATTTGAACCATCAAAGTGAGGAATGAGCAGCTGCGATTATCAGAAAATAAATTGAAACCTCCCAATATCGACACACATTTTCCTGGAAAATCATATTAATAACGCCAACATTTTGGTATTGAAGTCATTAATAAATTATAACATATCAATAATAACGCTGGAACTCATTACGATTCACTGAGCGATATTTCGTAGTCGTAATCAGAATTAAAAACAAAACCGTCCCAGAGCAAGGCAGAGTCGCGCGCCGGTTCCGTACAAACTTATGACATGACTTATACAGCCATATCTTTTGACTGCCTAGACTTAGAAGGTATATTTTAGTATATGGTTTGAATTCTAACTCGATACCTCCACGCATTACTCGAGATAAAAGGTCTTGACTAATAGACAGACGGACAGACAACAAAGTTATACACTTTGTTGTCCGTCCGTCTGCCTATAGGGTTTTGTTTTTCTTTTGAGGTACGGAACCCTAAAAAGTGGTTATTCTTTGAGACAGTAAAAGCGCAATACATACATATGCTCGATATAGCATATGATATTCTTGAATATTTTATTTTATTATCTAAAAATAATATGGAAATTCAGTTTCAATTGTTCAATGGGAGCTAGGGTAGCCACCTTTTTTTTGTAGAAATAAAGTGCATTCGATATTAAGGGTAGAAATAAAGTACATTTTTTTTATACCAAATACACATAAAATTTATATTCTTGTGATTCTTCTATAAAAGTTGAAACATAACTGTTTTACAGAAATTTTGCTAAATCTTACAAAGGCGGTCTTATCGCTGATAGCGATATCTTATATACATATAATAATCTATGTAATATTGTTATCAAATCTTAAACCTCTCACAAAATGATATCCACTGCCGAAGACTATTCACCCTAACACCAGCGCCTGGCAATTAGCTTTTAACTCATTTATAGCTTCGATTACAACAAAGCAATTATGCTTATTGTCCCTCATGAATGTTGTATCAACTCGATTCAAGTTGGTGTTGAATCGAGTCAACAACTCGATTGTTTCGATTGCTTACCTAATTTGATCGAGTGTATAATTGGTGCTGGACACATTATTCGTTATTGTCTAAGTGAACTGTGTATGTTTGGGTTAATTGGTCTTATTCTGATGGTATTTTTAGTGTCTAAGAGATATATTTTAGTAAATATCGTAGATGGAGCGGGCATTTATCAAAAAAGAATAAGCCTTCTTGGCAGCCACCATCTTGTATTTTATTTTTTAGATGAGAATGTTAAGTTGGATGTGTGGAGTGACAAGAATGGATAAAGTAAGGAATGAGTTTAGGAAGTTTGAAAATTGCGCCTGTTACAGAAAAAATGATAGAGAATCGTTTGTTTTGGTATGGAAATGTAATGAGGAGGGACGAAGTGCACGTGGCTGAAAGAGTGATGGATCTGAGTGTTGATAAATGGAGACGGAGAGGAATGCTAAAGAAAAGATGGATGGATTTTGTAAGACAATATGAAGCAAAAAGGAGTAAATGATGCTATGACGTCTGACAGGGGAGACTGAAAGAAGAAAACGTGTTGCGCCGACCCCAAATAGAATAAGACAAGTGCAAGAAGATGATGGTAATGGTTCGGTACTCTATCTAAAACATTTGAGTACGCGTGATTCGTGTTTGAAATGCAACTGAGTTTCAGGATAAATTCAAGGCAATTCGTCTTTCATTCATTTGTTACTGATATTGTCTACGAGATCCTGATTAATTCTTCAATCATTTTTCACACAAAAGCAAACACTTTAACTGTCGTTGGATTTGGTTTTTGTGTAGAATTGAATGATAAGTATTGTTGATTAAACTATAATAGAAGAGAAGTACCGAAATAGGCCATAAGGTCCAAGTATCCACCTAGTATTTTGAGATATCACCAAGCGGTTG
This sequence comes from Ochropleura leucogaster, assembly GCA_958449745.1. NCBI lineage: Eukaryota > Metazoa > Arthropoda > Insecta > Lepidoptera > Noctuidae > Ochropleura > Ochropleura leucogaster. Next base: position 8,221,138 of record OY288222.1, on the reverse strand, counting down.
GTCGACTCTTTAAGTGACCAGAGGCCTTTTCAATTCCAATATTATTATATATTCATTCATATAACAATTTGCATTGTGTTTGACATTGACATTGTGTTTTTTATAAAAAAAAATAACCGCAAATTATAGTCCTACATTAATTGTAATGGCTAAAAATAATAAATAGGACATCTCAAAAATACGAAAACAATATAATTATAGATATGATGTCAATGGATTGTAAATAGTCATTGTATTAATTATTATAAATAGACGTCAAATGTTATAAATCTATCTATTCTCTAAAGTGCAAAAAGTCTAATAATTATATTATTTTATGTATTTGTGCTTACGTTTTATGATTAATTTTGTTAACATAATCCAAATAAATTAAATTCATGTACTACTAAAGGTACCAACAGCCGTCAACGTTCAAGTTACAAAAGCTATTACTTTGGGAGGTAGTTAGCTATACTTGTGTCCCCGCAAGTTGAAACTAATCTAAAGGGAGCTAGTGGCCATTTAACAGCAGCCTGTAGTTAGCTCGGGGCAGGATATCCGTACGTTACGGGACTTACGGAAAAGTTGTCAACGTTTACAATATTTAAACTCTATTTACGCAAGGCCCAAACTCAAAGCATTTATTTCTATTAGACATTTACAGGCACTTTTGAATGTCCCAGTCACACGACATAATAACTTGTGAAAGTATTGTAGTTGCCCATTCCAAAGCGTAGATCTCTATGGAGAAGAACGCCATGGACATTCTTTCACATCATAATATTTTTACAAAAATCATGGATACGTCTTTTATGTTAAGATTATATATATTTGTAAGAACGATTTAGAAAAACTAGCACTTTGATCACTATCAAAGTGCTAGTTTTTCTGAATCGTTCTTACAGGAACCGAAATCGGTTCTGATTGTTGGAGTTTGGGTCAAAAATCGTATTAGTCAAATAACGTACACCTACAGATAAAACGTACAGATAGAATAGAATATTGTGCAATTTGGGTGTAGGAATTCTCTCAGATATCTGAATCGCCTAAAAAGGTGGCAAAAGCCGGATGTGAAAAGGAGAAGATAGGATTTTTTGGAGGTACCTATATCCAGCAGTAGTCTGCAACACGCTGCGATGATTAATATTCAAGTGCGGTATCCCTTGAAAAGAGTAATCAACAAAATATGACAACATAACAATTGACGTAGCACGGCGTAGCAAATGGCTACGCGATCGTAGCAAATAGCTACACGGGTGTAGCCAATAGCTACGCGATCGTAGCTATCACGTAGCGTGTACAAAAAAAACGCTATCTCAAAATTCGTTTCTAAACATTAATTAATGTGTTTACCTTCAAACTAATAACTGAAGACTTAACTAAAATATTTGTGTTTACTATCTCAGTTCATATCATAAAACAACAAGATTAATTAAACAAAAACTGTTCGCTTTCAGCTAACTTAATAGATAAACTATAATTGCTTTTGAATAATGTGTGCATGATATTATTTTTGAATTCGATTTAACTCTATTTACAACTAACAAAGTAAATTAATAGTTTTACTTATTAATTAAGTTATTTGTCACCTTGAATTTAGGTGTTTAGTTTAGTTTCCACTTACCCTACATCTTATCAAAACTCTAACTAATTATACAATAGTAACTTTTATATTTAAAAGTTTTTTTTTTACCGATGGGAAATCATCAATTAACTTCCCTCGCTCTGGGCGGAGCGGAGGGGAGTGTCAGACTTGTACTGACCTTCCTTCTATTGCCTTTCAAACAACCCGCAACCTCGGCAGGATGTATTGTAGATCTTGTTGAAACTTGTTAGAAACTTCAGCTCATTAAAAGAATCCTCAATAAAAATACTGACGTGCGCTATCCCGGTAAAAAATATTGAGATGGAGATTTAATGATACTTTATAAACTCCCTCTAACTCTTAAATTGACAATTAAAAAGTTTATAACGATGTTTGCTTTATAGGGTTTCGAATCCAAAGGGCAAAACGGGATCCTATTACTAAGACTCCGCTTTCCGTCCGTTTGGCACCAGACCTTATCCAATGAACCCTGATAGTTAGACAGTTTGTGATTTTTTCACATATGGTTTATTTCTATTGCTGCTATAAAATAAATATTTAAAGGGCCTCCCATAAAATAAACATTTTATGTTTGCTTTTGTGCGCTAGTCCGATTCGCACTTGGCTTGTTATTTCCATAACTTTGTTAAAATCGAAGAATCTATTAAAGTACAAATATTTATAGCAAGGTCTTGTTTGAAAAATCTAGGGGAAAAGTGTATGGTAAAAACTTATTGAAAAAGTAAATTTTGAAGGTTAATCTTTTCTTGTATATCTATCTAACATATCTTAGCAAAAGTTTTTAAGGGTAGATGGGTATTTGTTAGTCTTTAATGCAAAAACTACTGAATGGATTAGGACGAAATTTGGCAAAGATAGTTTATTAACTGAATTAACAGATAGGTAGGATGCTGTAGGTTACTCCCGATAAACGAGTCCACGTAAACAAAGTTGTGGGCAGAAACTAGTAATAAAATAAATCTCCGTGTTTTGTCGCACAATAAAAACGTGTAAGTAGGAGCGGGTCGCTTCTAAGTGTTAAAAGTTCTGAACAAAAAAAAACCCGTAAAAAATTCTAAATCGATCAGTCTGTAATCAATTAAACCTCTTTGGCTTTCACAAGTGTCCCGATACCGTGATTGCGTAACTGAAACCCACCTGTTTATTTACATTACACGAAGATGACTCAAGCTACGAGTTAACGTAAAGTTCGGGGGGCAAGGGGGGGGGAAGGTTAAGGGTCGGGCGGGGAGCGGTTCAGGCGCCCTCATGTGGACGGACCTGTCACGGCCCACGGCACACAATTCGTTTGATCTCGCCAGTTGCTCTGAGCGCTATTTATGGCCCGCAAGGCCACCTGTCGATGATGACGCCATACAAGTGACGATCACCCCCAAGGCAATGACACAGACAACACACAGAACCTTCAACTTTTGATATCATTAAACTTCAAAAAAAGTTTAAAAGCGATAAAATGAACAGCTCCCAATTTAATTTTCTCTTATAATGTTTGACACAGCCCATTTTAATCTCATTTTTACAAGGTAACCTTAAATTTTAATATAAACTCTGCGTAGATTCTAATTTTGTTTTTTTTTTGTTTCAGAACGTGGCTAAGCATATCTGCGGGCTACAAAAAATATGCCAAGGAAACATGTACCAGAAGTTGGAATGTTGGAATACAATGCCTGCCAAGAACGTAATATCGAAATGGCTGCGAGCGAAGCAAGGAAAACATAAACACTCACCATGGCGCTAGTGAGCAAGTGACTATCGGAAAAATATGAACGCGACGGATCCGGATGTACTAGTGGCAAGAGGCCAACTGGACGTCCTGTACCGCGGCCTGGAGTACACCCTGGACACCGGCCGCGCCGCCGTAGACGGCATCAACGGCATCAGCGGCATTGACTTCAACATTACCTTTGACAACACCTCCGCCTACAACGTAACCGGTGATCCCGAGGAGCCTTGGAACGACTATATCAAGCTCCTCCAGGACAGAGCACTCCTCGTCACCTTCCTCTTACTATTCTCGCTCACGACAGTGTTCGGCAACATGCTCGTCATCCTCGCCGTGGTGCGCGAGCGCTATCTGCACACTTCGACGAACTACTTCGTGACGTCACTCGCGGTCGCCGACTGCCTAGTCGGTCTAGTAGTGATGCCGTTCTCGGCGCTATACGAAGTGTTAGAACACACGTGGTTCTTCGGAGTGGATTGGTGTGATGTGTGGCGCTCTTTAGACGTGTTGTTCAGTACGGCCTCCATTTTGAATCTGTGCGTGATCTCGTTAGACCGGTACTGGGCCATTACGGACCCCATCACATATCCGATGCGTATGAGTGGACGGAAGGCCGCCTTCCTTATCGCGGCCGTGTGGGTGTGTTCGGGCGCGATATCGTTCCCCGCGATCGCGTGGTGGCGCGCCGTGCGTGTGGAGGAAGTTCCAGACTACAAGTGTCCGTTCACGGAAAACTTAGAGTACATAATATTCTCATCGACAATATCGTTTTATTTGCCTCTGTTTGTGATGGTGTTTACTTATTATCGTATATATCGTGCAGCGACTATTCAGACGCGGTCTCTTAAAATTGGCACTAAGCAAGTGATGAGACCTAGTGGTGAGTTAGAGTTGACGTTGCGAATACATAGGGGTGGCACAGTGCGGCAGCGTAGTGACGCGTGTCACGGGGTGTGTACGCCGGAGGATCAGGACCACGAGCCTCTGACTGCGTTACAAAACAATGGTCTATCGCGTTCGTCTACGCGTCTGACCAACGTGACGCACGGTAAACATTTGCCGAAAAACTTTTCGCTTTCTCGGAAGTTAGCGAAGTTCGCCAAAGAGAAGAAGGCGGCAAAGACATTAGGTATAGTGATGGGTGTGTTCATAGTGTGTTGGTTGCCATTCTTCGTGGTGAACCTGCTGTCGGGTATCTGTTCGGCATGTATTGCGCACGAAGAGATTGTGAACGTGGTGGTGACGTGGCTGGGCTGGGTCAACTCAAGCATGAACCCCGTCATATATGCGTGTTGGAGCAGAGACTTTAGAAGGTACGTACAGTACATAAAAGCACACTGTGTTTTAGAAAAAGACGAAAGTTTACAAATCAAAACCATTTTTTTCTTGTTTTCGAAATGTTTCTAGCTTTGTTTAAATAGTACATTTTAAATTAAAAACGCGCCAGTTTACACAAATTACGTTTAACAATTAAGCTATGATGATTTGTTATTACCATTGAACAATCAATTCAGTGCCAAAATTATGCCATTCAACTGTCGTGTCCAAATCATGATTAATAAGCTTGGACGCAATTATTTCATAACGGGTTTAATGCAAAGTTACAGAGATAGTAAACTTGACTAGGTACAACAATGTGACATGGTTTCATAGTCATGTTAAATTGAAACATTTCACACAAGTTTCTTAGGATAACGTTTCATGTCCCAAGTTTTTATTGACCACTTAGTTTTATAGCCACTTCAAACTGACAGATTCTCTTACAAAACATTTTTAAAGAATTTTACGTTGTTGATTTATTAATCTTGACTTTCAACATTCTTTGAAAAGTAGACAAAGTTAGTTTAAAAATAAGGCCATCAAACTAGGTTATGGCTTGAAAATAATGAGATGAAAAATTACTGACTGACTGAACTGATTACATTTGCTATATCAAAAATATTTCAGTGATAAATCAAACTACTAATTCAGGCAGACTATGAAATATAATACTAACATAGTTTATAGACAAGAGGTCAATTAATATTGCTTAGGTATAATACTTCGCGTATGAGAAATAACCAATAGTAAATGGAGTCGACATTTACCGAGTCGGGAAACTATTCTGTGATCTCCGGTTCTTTGTTGAATTCACAATGGCTGAACAAAAAGTAACGACATTGAGAAATAACCGGCCCAGTGCTAGTGGGACTCGTGCACCGGGGGTCTGTTTAAACTTACGTCATAAGCAGCCATATCTTTTGACTGCGTAGACTAAGGCCCGGCGCCCATTATCGGCATCGGCACGAATGAGGATTTTAGATGGCAAAAAGCAATATACATTAACATAATGGCAATAAAGTAGAAATTTACATTATATATGGTCGTAATAACAAAAATACCACTTCTGTTTGCTTGAGGCTGCTGTATCGGCAGCCTTGAGAATGCTTCGGTATGCTTCGGCATCCTTCGGTACGCCGCCGGCGCCGCGTCGAGGCAACACTCGGGGATAGCTAGCTTAAGGATACAATATGAGACGCTTCGGCAAGTTACAGGACGCCTCGTCATCCCTAAGAACGTTGCAGCATGCCAAAGCATAATTTCCGACAGTGTGAGCTTGCATGTAGGATGCCGAAGGATTCTTTTCCTTGCCGATGCCGATAATGGGCGCCGGGCCTTAGAGGGTTGATTGAACGCTTGCAACATAAACGGTTCTATACTTTGACTATGTAAACTTATAGGGCTTGATTTTTAAGGACCATAGATTTGAGTATATAGTTTTAATACAACTCGATACCACCGCGTGTTCCAAAGTTAAATTGGTCTTGATAGATAGACAGACAGACAAAAAAGTCGTCCTATAAAGGCTACAAACAATTGCAGCGATGTCAGCAGCCGTAGGTGATTTGTTGTTTTGGCGACTTGAAAACAAAGCTGATCATTAAAAAAAACTATTTAAAAAAGTAGATAGAACATAATACTAAAATTTACTTACTCTATCAACTAAATACCACATAACAAACGCACAAACAAAAAAGATCAAAAGAAAATCTCCTCCTCTTTGATGCCGTTGAAAAGGGTTTTTAAATTCAGCCAGGAACATAGGAGCAAGTTCAAAGTTCAACTCACACTTGACCGGTTTTAATTTAAGCTGTGGCAACATTTCACGACAAAGGTTGTTAACTGTACACAGTGGCTCGGCTGTGTAGTTACAGAGAGCCGGCCTCGCATGCTTCATTAAGCCTTTTCTGGAAGCTGCGAGGGATATCAAACGTAAAACTATGTTTCACAATTTAGAGCTAACTTTTGTTATATCTTCTAGTTTTATGTGAACACTGGTAATGTTTTTAGTTGCATTTTGTTTTGGTTTATTATTATCATAGTTAAACCTTGGTACTGTTCCTTTCAACTTATAAGTTAATTTATCAATTTCATTTTAAAAAATAATTATACCTAAATGAAGCTGATATGGTCATATCATTCACACTTTCGTGATATTTGCCATGGTAAATATTTCATTTTAAAAGTATGCTGCTTAGACAAATCACTGCGCAAAGCATTGGCAACACTCGTGTAGGCGGTAGCGCTCTTTAGATAGTAAATTTTCATGGTATAAATGCTTTGATGACTTAAGACAAAGAAACGTGAATCCATGGAGTTTCTTGACGGATCTTTTCCATAGGAAACGACCAACCCGAACCGTGCACCTTTTCTCGACGTGTTATAATTGATCAAGTTGACATGTGTGACATAAAATATTTTGATTGATTAATAAAAAACAAAGTTGAACAGTCCCCGCAATTCAAGTTTTCTTTAGTATCGGCATCCATGCACAACACAATTTTTATCTACATTTCATATTACCTATGTCTTACAAATTAATAACTTTGATCTAGAGTTTTGACAGGACCACTAAAAGCGAATACTTTAATCCTTGCTAGTACACTTCTAATGCAAGACCATAAACATCCCGCACAGGGATTTTGTAAAATATCTGAGTTTTTATGAGAACATAATCTAAATTTTTTATGCATTTTGTTTTAGTGCGTGCTGTTTGACAGCAACATATCGAGTAAAATAGTAAAACTTTCGCTATCATATCCCGCCACATTTTTGTAGGAATGTTAAGAGCGATGACATATTTTGAACTATGATAAACGTTTGTAGGTTAAATTATACATAACATGTCGATCTAACTTATTGTAACAAACCCTTCTTGATTTGTGTTTTGCGATTTATCTCGCTCAACAATGACTTAAATTGAAACTAAAAAACATTTATTACAATTGAAACTTTCAAAAGCTTGGACTTTTTACATTTGACAAGTTTTTCTTCAGTCTTGATAAAATTATTATAGTTAAGAAAACTTAAAACATGCTAGAGTAAGGGTATAAATTTGTATTATGCTGGTAACCTTATTAGACAATTTGATTGACAAAATATATGACATTTAAAAAACTTTTGAATTCAAATAGTTTTTAAATGTCATTACATATTTTCAGTAAAACCCACTTTTTTAATAATTGGTAGATTGAATGAATTTTACGTAACCATGCATTTCCATATAAACTTAACATGTACGTGAAAGTTTAGCTCAATCGAAATGTAGGTTAAATATTAATTCTAGGACTTGTTTACTTGGTTAGTTACTAGTGAACCCAACAACTACGTGTTTATAATAAAATTAGAAGCACGATCCATAATGTAGAATTCTATGCAAGAGAACCAGCAAAGTTCGATACAAATTTGATGACTGATTCCCAAGAACACCAGTTCCCAATGAATCTATTCGTACAGACTCCTGATAACGATATTTAAGGATGTACGCAAAATTTTAATAAGCAGCGCTATCGAAACATTGCCAATATACAATTATGTAAGACTAGCTTCCGCGACTTCATCCGCTTGGCATAGTTACTTTGGGTAACGCTAACATTAACCCGCATAACGATCGAAAAAAAAAATTGCTTCCTTTCCCCTTTTCTTCTCTTTTTCACCCCTTTTTCTCTTTTTAATAAATAGCATATGTCCGTCTTCAGGTACCAACTATCGCTGTACCAAAATTTATCAAAATCGGTAATATTAAATAGTAAGGATTTTGGATTTGACCGTGAGTCTAAATGTAGCTTTATGAGCACTTATTACCTGTGTTGTGTGTCTACCTTCATTCTAAAAAGAAGTAAAGCACTGTCAGTATATGGATTAGAAGAAAGAATTAGACAGATAAAAGACAAGCAAAGATGAAGTGACTGAGACGTGCATTTTTTTATTTGCTAAGTTAAAAAGTTTAATTTTTGTCTACATTTATATGATCATAGATTCATATCCACGCTAGAAGCGCACCTCTATAATACATGTTAAGTTAAATGACAGCGCTGAGCGCACCGTGTCAATTACGTGAGATTCACTGGGATCACGCGACGTGCGTGTGTGTGTGATTGTGCGCGGAATAACAATGGCGGGCGCGATAAATCATGCGCCCCTGATTACGATATGGATGGGACCCCGTTAAATCATTTGCGCTGACGACTTTTTGTCACAGCTGATAGGTGTAAGTAAAATAAATTGGTTTTTGTTGGAATTTTTGGGGTTAAATAAAGTGTAAGTTGTGGGTCAGGTTCGGTGGGGCGATAATCTTGCAGGCTAGCTGGTAGCAAAATGGGTAACAGTTTTCGAAAATCGAATTAAGTTTTATCGTTTGAAAAGGTTTATGTCCATGACTAGACTGCTGCGGACTGGTGTTTTGGTTGGAATTCCATAGTTGTTTATGGTTTTTGAATTTATAAAGAATAAAAAACATATGGTTCGAAAATGTGTAAAAAAGGGGTGTCACTGTTTTAGTTGTTTTTGTTTAGTTGTTTCAGTGAATGTTAAATCTAATATATCAAATTTTGTTGTAACCGGAATACATTTATGTCGAGGATTTATAAATGTGTTAGAATGAAAAAGAAAAGAATTTTAGATAGAATCTATCAATCTAAAACTCTTTTCTATTTCATTCCAACACAGAATATGCATTATTTTTAACCATAAAAATTACAAGAATTACAGTAGAACTTTTAGGCAAGGTCACACAATGGACGGTCTATCGCTAAATGCGATATTTTTATGGCAACCTTTAATCATTTAATCATAACCAAATGAACCCTAATATAAAGAAGGTGATAAAAATTACTCAAAAACAACTGAAGCTGCTGCTGCTGCTGGCTTGAAGTTATAAAGGATACACCCATTGACAAGGTTTTAAAAGGATAGTTGAGGCGATTTTTTGTTATGTTTGAATAATTTTAAAGCATTCTATGGTTTCTGCCTTCAGCCCGCGGCTGGATAAAGCGCGTTAGTTCATGTAAAGTTACAAAAGTCGAGCTTTTTCGATGTGTTGTTTTAAATTCAAAAGACACACACATGTCCTTGACTGGAGGCCTTACTGTCAACGCACCTACAGGATACTTAAGCAGCCTAAGGTTGACCTGAGAGATACCAGTAAAAAAATATATAAATACATATGTCAAAGTTATTGATTTTTACACATATAATAAATTTTAAATCTTTCAATATTTATTAATAAAGACTTAAAAAAAAATATTTAAAAAATTGTAGCCCACCGGTATCGGGAATAGAGTCCAAGCTACGCCGGGTCAGGGTTCTAGTGAAAGGATCTACCAAACAACACGAACCGTATCCAAGAGCACTGCTTTTTGTATCAAACCCTTAATCCAGCTGCCTAACGAGAGCCTCCTCAGGTATTGGACGAAGCACTTGGCAATTAAGCCATTGGCTGTTACTAATAAAAAAATAATGGTCAAAAGGCAATAACCCAACACTTAATAACTATAAACTAACCATAATCTCGGATCATACTCACAAATTATTGTTAAAAGCAACACATAATAGTGAATAAATTAGTGAAACTGATTATACGATGAATAAACCCATTAGCAGGTTGACAATGTACTACTGACCTAGTTAATAGCACCAGTCACTAGCAGCCAGTACCAAGGGGAACGCACTCGATACCATAACATATCCAGCATTCGAACGAAGCACGTTGTAACTGGCTCTTGTGCTATACTAAATACAACTTTAAAGTTAGTACGATACGGTGTGGAATTTGTCGTAGGTGTTTTAGGGCTTAGGGCAGTCTTTTTCAAATGTTTAATTTTAGTGCTACAGCTCAGTTGTAAGTTTTTTATCTACATTACTAGTAATGACTACGTACAGCTGATTGGAAAGCTATTTGTCGTTAGTTTTATAGAGGAGCTATAGGTTTTTATTTTGTTTCTATCACTTTAATCTACAAAGTAATATTAAATCTATCTATTTTTTTATTTGTAATTGACGTCAATGTTGACGCTATATCTAACAGGTTCCATAAATTGTGTCTCAACTTCTGTAACACCGTTTATACATATATTTTACTACGCAAATTAATGATCGTAAACTCTTTTTACAATTCGAAAAATTGTAAAATCAAAATTATAAAACTTCAAGTAAATCCAAACAAAAATTGCTTAAACTAACTCAACAACATATAAAACAACACAATTCACAAGCCAAATCCTTGGAAATATGACACGACAGAGCTGTTATAAAACGTCGTCGATTATTGCACCCCCTTCCCCCTCCCTCTCCGTTTTCAAAGTTTACTTTGAACCCTCTATCGAGTTCATGTTATAACAACTCCCTGTTTTTGTGCGACCGAATTTAAAAAGTTTTGTTGCGTCGAAAATTTTATGGATTATAAGATGAGTTTCCTGAGCTGTCACCGTGTTGTCATAAACAAAATGTATTTACGTAATGTTTATTGAAAATAATGGGGACGGATATACAGTTGTTTGGTAGAGGTGTGAATTACGAGATAAAATGAAACGTTATTACTTTATATAAGGCTGTAGTATCTAGTGTATTAAATAGGATAGCAGTGTGTCTACAAAACTACCTAGCAGTATGCTCGTAAAGTAATTTATTAAAACTAGACCGATTCTACAATCAATATTCTAGTACAAATATTTCTTCTCACTTCACTCTCTCTTCTTCAACTTTTCACCACCTACTGCTGAGTGAGATCTCTTTCAAATCTTTGCACTTTTGTGAGTGAAAGTAAATATAAATAAATAAATGTTTTATTGTTGAACGCAATACAATATTTAAAACACATGCCTGGGTGTTATGTAAATGTGTAGTTCACTGTGTTTTATCAAATTAGGCATGCACAATTATAATTCAAAAACAAAACATTTGTAATTTACAAATTAAAATTAAGGTGCCTATGTCGGAGATATATATATGTTGGCTATCCAGTTTCAAAGCACGATAAGCTGTTGGTCCTGTGCCTGATCTCCTCCGGTCGTGTCGTATTGCCGTCCCATCAGACTATGAGAGTGAGGGAACAGAGAGTGCATCTGTGCCTGCACACATACATACACACATGCACTATAATATCTTCTGCGTAGATGGCTAATTTCCGCCGAGTTTGGTGGCCGAAAACGGTTAGGAAGACTATATCCAGTCTCATTACTCCACTGTAATGAGATCGTCCTGTCCGATTCGTATGGCGATCCAAAATAGATTGAAAGACTTTGAACCAAACCTAGTTACGTAATATCAATGACTAATTTCCGCCCGCGACTTTGTCCGCGTGGCATAGTTACTTTGGGCTAACGCTAACTTTAATCCCCGTGATGATCGAAAAAAAATATTTTTCTCTCCCCATTTCTCCCCTCTTTCTCCTAGGTACTTATTTTTAGTCTATGTCCGTCTCCAGGATCCTAGCAATTTCTGTACCAAAATTCATCGAAATCGGTTTGGCCAATTAGGCGTGAAGACGTAACAAGTAAACAAACTCACTGCTTTTATAATGTAAAATAAGGATATCAGACGTAGAGTCAGAGTAGATTCTTATCTAATAAATAAAATTCTCGTGTCACAATTTTCGTTCCCATGCTCCTCCGAAACGGCTGGACCGATCTAAACGAAATTTTGTGTACATATCAGGTAGGTCTGAGAATCGGCCAACATCTATTTTTCATACCCCTAAGTGAGCAGCGGGTGAAACCGCTGGACACAGCTAGTAAAAAATAATAAACATTTACTGTGTCTCTTCTATACACGAACCCAGTCTATGGCCATAAAAAAAAACAAGTTTATGACCCAAACGCGACTTTTCAACGAGTTTTCATCAACGTTGCGTTGTGTGTAAGCCTAATAAAACTTTTCTTATGCCAACTAATAGGTTTTCTGGAGTTAATGTTGAAATTCGGTCCTAAAAGAGTAATGAAAGTAAGTAGATTATGAAAATGACACACGTCATGTTCTATTTCCGTTACAAGTGTTTAAATTACAAAATACTACTTTATTTATTAAACACTTCAAGCACAAAGTACAGAGGCCGACTTAATGCCATAGGCATTTTCCTTTGGGTGGTGCAGAGACAAACAGTGGTAGGTGTAAAACAGAAAATATATTGATTATTAATTTATGCTATATAGATTTATAAAATACTATAGATATAAAACAAAATACTTTGGCTTACTTAGTTCATAATATCAATAATTGTTATTCGTCTGGGCGACGTCCTTGGCTTATTCAACTCTCTGTACTGAATCATGTCAAAAACGTGTTGAATAACGTAGATTTACTATCCAAACTGCAAAATTTCGCATCTGATTTAGTTTCAGCACAACTTAAACTTTCAGGAAAACTCAAATAGTCAGAAATTTTTGTCAAATTTAAAAGAATATTTCCGGACAAATTATTTAGGTACCACGACATTATGTTGCCGACTGTAACTCCATAACTCATGAACGTGGTTTCGGTTTTGACAACTAAATCTAAAATATCTTTATTTATAAAACAAACTTGTTATTAAACTATAGAAATATGAGATTCGTGTTGAAAAGATTGCCGTAAAATTCTGTCTGGTTCAAGTAGTTTATGATCTAAGTTTTAAGCCAGTGTTTGGCAGGTTTCTAATACTAAGCCAAAGTTAGTCAAACTAGTATAAGATAGGCTAAAGCTGCATGACTCCAAAGAGAGTCAGCAAAGCAGAGGGGCTTGCCAGAGCCTCCGCCTGCCGGGGTTGCGGGTTGTTCGAAAGAGATACCGCGGCCCCGGAACGTAAAGGGCAATAGAAGAAACATGGGTGGGTTTTAGTCAGTACAAGTCTGACATGCCCCCCCCCCCGCTCCGCCCAGAGCGGGGGAAGTCAAAGGATGATTTCCCATCCGAAAAAAAAAAAAAAAAAAACGCTGCATGACTCAGAACAATGGGCGACATGTCATGCAGTTTAAACAAAGATCCAACAAAAAGTGTTGAAATAGATAGCAGTACATAACTTTGAAGAACATATTATTAAACACACAGAGCTTCGACTAAGCATTTTCACAAAGGTTCGATTTGCATTGCTGTTTCGCCAAAGACTCATTAGGGTTTTCCATCAAAAAATTCTCAATAACAGTCTGAGGCTGCTAGCCTGACTGGCTTCCTATTACATGGAACTAGAACATAGGTGTCAAAATAATAGCAGTAATGTAAAAAACCGGCCAAGAGCGTGTCGGGCCACGCTCAGTGTAGGGTTCCGTAGTTTCCCGTCCGTCACAATAAGTGTTCCCAGTTATGAGGCCAACCGAACAATTCGGTAATACCCGATCCAATGTAATAAGTACCTACAGCGCCATCCCTTGGGGAATAGGGTTACAAAGACGTGCAATTTCGGTGGTAATTTTGGATTGCGAGAACCGATTTCAAAAATTCTTTTTTTGTTTGAAAAAAGATACGTTCAGCATAATAAAATATGTAAACAAAGTTACAAAAAATGCTTGCATATACGATTATACTACAAACTTAGTCCAGAAATTATTTTGTACAACTTTTTGTCTTTTTTGTACAAAAACTGTTGTGTCAATCAAGTTCAAAATGATTTTCATAGAAAGTCCTTATAAAGTTCTACTTTTCAGATTTTTTTCATATTTTCTAAACTTATGGTTCAAAAGTTAGAGGGGGGGGACACATTGTTTTTTATTTTTGGAGCGATTATTTCCGAAATTAATGACATCATCAAAAAATGATCTTAGTAAACCCCTATTCATTTTTAAATACCTTTCCAACAATATATCACAAGTTAGGGTTGAAATTAAAAAAAAATCACTTCCCACTTTACATATAGGGTGGCTACCCTAATAATTTTTGTTTTCCAAATTTTTATTTTACCACTTTGTCGGCGTGATTGATATACATATTGGTACCAAATTTCAGCTCTTAGTGCTAACGGTCACAGAGATTAAGCGAGGACGGACGGACGGACGGACGGATGGACGGACAGACAGACATGGCGAAACTATAAGGGTTCCTAGTTGACTACGGAACCCTAAAAATGTATCATTTTTACGGATGGGAAATCATCAAATAACTTCGCGAGGGTTGACACTCCCACTTGTACTGACTAAAACCCTCCAATGTCTTTTGCTCTTTATGTTCCGGAGCCTAGCGGTCCCGAGCAATAACTCTTTTTTGAATAATCCTACAACCCCGTAAGCGATGACCCCGGCAGGCCGCTCTGCTTTCCTGACATCTTTTTAAGGCGCGCGTTGTACATTAACGCAACGTCCCAAGGCTCCTCATCTAGCTCAAAAGCAAAACGCCAAATAAGTAGCGATTCCAATATTCAAATTGCACGACATTCCCTAAGAAACATAGTTGATAAAACCAAATAAACTTCCTATTCATTACAACACATCGACGGACGCAAGAGAGCAATAGCATTTTTGCGAACAACACCTCTGGCAAAACTGTCGTGGCGAAAACAGACGTATTTGCAAACAAACGTAAACAAAATAGAACATCTAGTAAAAAATCAACAAAAAACGCATTAAAACTTCCAGCACAAACCTAAACACAGTTTCGTGTTCAAACCACGCTAAACATGGGTTTTGTGGGATCGAAAGTTAAACAAGGATTTATCTAGTATCAGAAACTTTTGTCGCTTTAGATAAACAAGCGCTGAAACCTTGTTTATTGTAACTTTAGAGGAACAAAACAACATTTACCGAGGAAATAACAATTCCCTAGTTTTATATAACGTAGACGACAGCAGTATGTTAACCGATATATCCATTTATTGTCTGTCTAAGACTTGAATTGATTACAATGCGTGCAATCACTGACTACTCAGGTTCAATCATCATCTACCGAGCCTCTTCTAAACTATGTTTGTCTGTTTCCAGTCTAACCAGATGCAGCTAAATATTAGTATTTTACATGCAGCGACTGCCTATCTGTCCTCCACAACGCTAGTAATACTGGGTAATACGATACCTTTTGCTAAAACTGGTTGTCAGACCTTCGGGACACTGACTACCTGTAACGACTGTCAAAGATCTACCAATGACAATTTGGACTAACAGATTAACGTGCTTTACGAGGCACGGAGGAAACTCAGTATGTTATGGTTGGTTACCTATCCACGGACCAATCTAAGCAAGCATGGCTTAACCTGATAATCGACTCATGGAGCTGTTATTCTTTGGGCCTCCTCAGAGAGGTCTCAGTTGCAATATTACTTATTACTGACGACATTGACGGCCTTTTACGTAGTAAAATTCGCCCTTCTGTTAGATTTACTATGTAAATTCTTTAAAAAAAAACCGTCAAGTGCGAGTTGGACTCACACACTGAGAGTTCCGTACAAACTTTCGTCATAAATGGCCATATCTTTTGATTACTTAGATTTAGAGGGTTGATTATTTCACAGGTCAAAGGAATTCCATAATTGAGTATGTAGTTTTATTTTGAACTCGATCACTTCACGCGTTCTGAGAGTCTTGACAGACAGACAGGACAAGAAAGTGATCCTATAAGGTTTTCGTTTTCTTCTTTTTTTCGAGGTACGAAACCCTAAAAAAAAAGAAATTATGACACTGGAATATAATGGCACTTGTCTCAAAATAAAATGGCCACTTAATCTAAAGATACAATCACTGTTATTATCATAAGGCCTCGTCTTTTTATTGTATAAATTAATGTCACTCAAAGCAAAGTAAGTACAGAAATAATTTTGTATTTTGGATATTTCGCGAATAAAATGTTCAATCGAGGCCAGCACAGAAAGAGATGGCTGGTTGACTTAGAACGAGTACAGGTGGTCTTCTATGGCCGCCAGAATCATAATACGTTAACATTATAAAATAGCTGGCGCCCGCGGCTTCGGTCGCGTGATATAAAACAATCCTATGTATTGTTCCAGACTATAATCTACCTCTGTGCCAAATTTCATCAAGATCCGTTAAGTCGTTCTGACGTGAAGGAATAACAAACATCCATACATCCATCCATCCTCACAAACATTCGCATTTATAATATTATAGTAGTATAGGATTACGTTACAATTCGTATGAAATGGCTACAAAATGTCAATTCACAATATAATAGTCAATATATGTCAATATATAGTCAAGTGTCTGTGATCATTTAAAGAATTTTAAAGTAAATCATATTATTATCCTACTAGCGGCGCCCCGCGGTTTCACTCGCGTGGTGATATTATAAACAATATATCTTTATGAATTGTTGCCTATGTGTTATGTGATATGTAAGCTATATTATTGTGAACTTTCATCAAATCTATTTAGTAGTTTTTGCGTGAATGAGCAACAAACAAACACACTTACATACATCCTCACAAACGCTTTCGTAATATTAGTAGGGTTGTGATTCTGAAAGCACTCGATTCACTGCTGGAAAGAAATTGAGTGTACCTTTTATGTATGTATGTTATCAACTCTACACAAAACCACTTTAAACGTAATCGTTCTAACTTATAAAGTATCGTTATAGCACAGATTACTAAATAGCTACTACGTAGCAGATACATCACTCCAATACAAAAAGGAAAATACCTACGCTATAATAGCCTACAAAATCAAAATAATAATATCAGCTGTTTGCAGCCAAAAGAAATGCACCATAAGTACGCACAAAGAGAGTTGAGATTGTATTGCCCGCCGCGCGGCCAACGTGCGGGCGCGTCATCGAGCGAATGTGCTAGGGTTGAACTTATGATGAATTGATGATAATGATAATAAAACGAATGTTGTAGAATCAAATATGTTTCAGTTTAATAAAATGACTGATATTTTTTTTTCCTTCACTGAATTCAAGATTATAAAATTTTATTGTGTAAAATATTCCAAACCGCGTAAATAATTTTAATAAATAATCGAAAGGGAAACAGGAGCAAAGTGGAGGAAAATCAATCAATTTAAAAAAATTCCAAGATGGTACTGCAAGGCCGATCCATTATTACGTTGTCAAAATTATTTAAAAAAGTTTCTTCTAATTCTTCAATATAATTATTATATTGAAGTATAATAGTAGAATTATTATATTATTAAATTCAATATAATTATATTACCTATATACCGCACAAAAATTACGTGGTTTCGGCATTTTAAAACTCAGCGCGGTAATCACGACGTTCGCACGGTGCGACAGCCCACTGTCAGTTGTATCGACGGCGATACACGAAGCGGTAGGCATAAAACGCGTGGCCTTGAGCGAGTGACGGACGCCTGGTTATAGTTAGAAGCACGAGCCCATTTAGCACACAACATTCAACTTTCAACTGTATCCTTATCCAAAGTAATGTGATAAACTAGCTTATGCTCGCGGCTTCGCCCGTGTAGAGTTCGGTAATTGTCTCACGAGATCATGATATGATATGAGAAACTGAGTTTGTTTGTAATGTCGCGTATTAATTAAACTAAGCGGTTTTTGATGAATAATAGTAATAGATGTCTACAGACGACGGTATGACTTTTCGAGAGATAATTCTCTACTTAAAAAGTGAGGCCGTCGGTAAAACATCTGCCTAGCTTTTCCCAATCATGCTGGGGTCGGCGTCCAGTCTTAGTCGATGCAACTTTAACAATAATTTTACAGCGACTGCCTATGTGACCTCCACAACCCAGTTAGTACTGAGCAATACGATACTCCTTAGTAAAACTGGTGGTCAGACTTTCGGGACACTGACTACCTGCAACGACTGTCAAAGATCTACAAATGGAAACCAAGACCAACAGCTTCACGTGCTTCCTGAGGCACGGAGGAAACTCAGTATGTAGCGGGTGGGCATCCATCTACAGACCAACCTAGGCAAGTGAAGCTTAACCTAAAGATCGACCCGAATAGCTGCTGTTGTTGACATCTATTATCATCAGTATATTGGTGTGAATGTCTTCAGAATCTATTATTTTTTTATTTTTCATCTGTATGCTATAAGTGGAGACCTGTAATTGGCTTTCTGACTAATGTTTGTTTTAGCTGTAAGTCTCCCATGTTTTATAAATAACTAGCTGTTCCCCACGGTTTCACCCACGCTGCTCAGCACCTGTTGGTCGTAGCGTGATGTTATATAGCCTATAGCCTTCCCCAAGAAATGGACTATCCAACACTAAAAGAATTTTCCAATTCCAACCAGTAGTCCCTGAGATTAGCGCGTTCAAACAAACTAACAAACAAACAAACTCTTCAGCTTTATAATATTAGTATAGACAATATATAAATGTTAGGAAATATGTCTAGTCTGGAGCAATATTCTGCTAGAAGTCACACGTGAGATATAAGATTATTGATACAATAGGTATCGTTATACTCTAGCGTCGCGAAACCTATTTAGGTACCTACCTTCTGCTTAATTCTGATTTGTATACAGTTAACCTACATTTTAAAAATTCATTTATTATGGTATTCAATGGCTTTAAAAGTGGTAAACAACCGAACTTGTTTTATAAATATCTCTTTTGGTAGACAAAAAGTTATAAGAATCTCATAAAGAAACTTTGAGACTGCTTTTATAGAAGCAAACTTTATCTTTTTCTTTGGTATTTGAGTAGGCTATAAAGTCAAAACAGCTAGTTTTTTCACTGCCTTATTGTCTGAATTTCTAATTTTACGTAACTTTTTATACAGGATGGCGACGATATTACGACAAAATTAAAAAACGTTTTCATCCCACCATCTCGGAAAGAGTATTTTTAATCTTCAATATCTGAGTGGAAAAGCCGTTTTTATTCTCTAGAGGATAAAGTAAATTGAATTTAGAACATCGTGTGCACCAAGTTAAAAAAGTGTGAATTAAAAAAAACATAAAACCGATTTACTGCTACCTCTATGGTGCCGAATATATCATACAACTTTTTCTTAATTTGTTAAAAACTCAGACTCGGAACCTTCTTGGTGTTTTATCAATTTGCTTTGTACGCGGTTCTTTACGCGGCATTTTTTCACGTCATTGATAAACCTTATATTAAAAACAAGAAACTTGAAAACAAGTAAAAAATATTATCCTTACTATTTCCTTACTAATATTATAAAAGCGAAAGTGAGTTTGTTTGTTTGTTACCTCTTCACGCTTTAACCTTTCGTGTGTCTATGACGTGGATCCACGCGAGACACAATGCGTAATTAATTGTGTCTGTAATTCCGGCATACAAGCGGTTAATGGCTAAACCGATTTTGATGAATTTTGGTACAGAGATAGTTGGGAACCAGGAGACGGACATAGGCTAATATTTTTTTGAAAAAAGTGGGATATGAGGGAGAAAGAAGGTAGAAAAGGGAAAACGTAGCGTTGCTATTACAAATCGATAAGGCACAAGGAGAACTGTGTTACCCCGAATTTAACGCGAGCGAAGCCGCGGGAAAAGCTAGTTTTGTTATAATTTAAAGATTATTCTGTAATACTTACCTGTCATAATGTAGTAATTAATACCTTCTGATTGTCTTGTGATTGTAAACGTCTTTTTTTTGCATTTAGTCATTTCCTCGCTGAGGTGGAATGAAAAGTTACGTGTTGCACTCGAGCGCAAAGATTTTTCACCTCGTGCTCTTTTGATTCCCTCGCTAACGCTCAGGATTCTATGTTTGAATCACTCGCTGCGCTCGTGATTCAATTTTAGAATCCTTCGCTTGCTCGGTCATCAAAATTGAACACGCGGTTAAAAAGCAACTTTGCACTCTTGTATAACAAATAACTATTACCTCATAACCGGTTTGCATCCAAATAAAGCAATTGTAAACATTCAGTCTGATATATCTATAAGTTTAGTTCCAGGACATTATTTTTTTGCATTTTCTTCACGATGTAGACTAATAGCTTAGCACCGACAGGTAAACGACCCGCGCATCCGTATTAACAATAAATTCGTGTTGCCAGCTCGCTACTTATTTATTTATATAACAGTATTAGCACTAAATGTGAAACATGGCGGTCTTACCGAATGCCAATGGCATTCTCTAGCCGTCTACTTTTAGATGATACAAAAACCTTCGCCAAATACGTTCCGAAATTAAATTTTAATTTTAAATCAAGATTCGAATAAGTGCATTTTATAAGGTTAGTGAACTAATAATAATAAATGGCAATATATTTCGTTAGCAGTTTCATGCTGTTTAGTTTTTTTGTTATATGATGTTGGGACTTTTTTGATTGTACAAATATATTTCTACTAGCTTTTGCCCGCGGCTTCGCTCGCGTTAAATTCGGTAACGCCTTATTGTTGGTATTAAAAAATATTAGCCTATGTCCTTCTCCTGGTTTCCAACTATCTCTGTACCAAATTTCATCGAAATCGGTTTAGCCATTAAAGCGTGAAGAGGTAACAAACAAACAAATAAACAAACTCACTTTCGCTTTTATAATATTAATTAGTAAGGATGAACTGGTATCAACAGTGTTTTTATTTATTGTCGTATTGCCGTCGCCATCTTGTATACAGTTGCTATCCTAATCGAAACGCGTTATCATATAGTAGTTAGGTTAATTAGTAGTTAGAGTAATTATTAAGATTTTGCGCTATATATTTAAGTGATTGCTCAAAACATTTGACTTAATCACAATCAGCTAATTAAAACGCCCTGTTTCGTTTCTTAGACCGCAAGGATACTGTCATTTACATTTGTATTAATGTTTTATCGCAGACACTTCTGAGATTTGCCTCCAGAATTTTATTGACCACTGACCGCCCTTAGCATTTTTATGTTACTGACAAATATCTGGCAACAAGCCAGCATTTATTAAATAAACAAATAACACTATTTTGTGTTGACCGTTCATCGTGCCATTTGTATGAAAATACGCTAGGGCGGATGTCTGTGGAGGTCCCTATAATATATTGACTTGAATATATTCGTATAAAATTAGGTCTGCGTGACCGATAACAGCTTTTAAAGATTCCGTTATTCAAAAGGAAAATACGGAACCCTTATGGGATCACTTTGTAGTCCGCCTGTCTGTGAAGACTCTTTATTTCGGGAACGTGTAAAGGTACCTATAAAGTTGAAATTAGAACCATATACTCAAATTTAAAATCCTTTAAAGCTGTGAACAAATCAAGTTAGGTTAGGTTAGTTACTCTCTGAGTATTCGCAGTCAAAAGATATGGCCGTCTAAGTCATAATTTTGTACAGAACCCTCGGTCCCTGAATCCGACTCGCTATGGCTGTTTTTTTTTTAATAATTGTCGCCTATCCACTACCAAGTTTGAATTTTGTCAATAGGATTTTGGGACTTTAATCTGCCTATTAGGTATAATGAATAGCACATAATGTGAAAAACAGGCATTAATTACGAAATAAAACATATTACTAATACATATTTTAAATGCAAATGTTTGTGAGGATGGATGGATGTACGGATATTTGTTACTCTTTCACGTCAAAACGGCTGAACGGATCCTGATGAAATTTGGCACATAGGTAGATTATGGTCTTATAACACATAAGATACTTTTTTATATATCACGCGGGTGAAGCCGCGGGCGCCAGCTAGTTATAAATAAAACAAACAATCAGAGTCTCATAACAAAGGGCTACTATAAGTGTTAACATACTCAGTCACTTTTAAGATTTTTAGCCACTTTCAAATTATTCCTAGTATTTTTCCATACTAACTTCTTTGAAACAGACCAATCAAACTAGCTCATTCAAAGCCACGAAACATTACAAACCTATATCCAAATTAATTTAAACTAAATTCCCTAACTGAACGCGCAGGAGCGGGAGAGGGGAGGGGGTCGTAAATCCCGGATTTATTGCACGCCACGTTACATTTGTGAAAGGTTTATTAATTCGCCAGATTTCACGTCACCCGTCGCATACAGTCAGATGGATTAACGATTTATCAACACTGAAATGCCGATATTAGTACTTACAATCCAATGAAGTAACTTTATCTGTAGTATCTTGTAGAAGTCAGTTTTGAGATTTGAAAATAAATAAACCGGCCAGAACGAGTCGGACTTGCGCACCGAGGGTTCCGTACAAACTTGTGACATGAACGGCCATATCTTTTCACTGCGCAGACTTAGATGGTTGTGTTTTTTTCATAGCTTAAGGGACCGCAGATTTGAGTATATGGTTTTGGGAATATGGTTTAAAAAAAAAATTAAAAGATATATCAACTCGATACCTCCACGCGTTCCCGAGATAAAGGCTCTTGATAGACAGACTGACGGAAACAAAGTGATCCAATCAGGGTTCTGTATTTTTTTTCCTTTTGAGGTACAAAACCCTAAAAACAATAGTAGTTAATGTTATTTAAGTGTATTTTGTAGATAATTATGTTCCACTGAGACACCACACTAATTTAATAAAAAAATAACACATTTCCATAAAACAGAGAATTTGAACCGAGATACCGCGGTTTCGGAACATTAAGAACAAAAGGAACATGGGTGGGTTTTAGTCAGTTTAAGTCTGACACTTTCCCCCGCTCCGCCAAGAACGGGGGAAGTAATATGATGATTTGTCATCCACAATGAAAAAGGATTGTGTGAATAATAAACTAACATTAAACTAAATCTAAAACATTAAGATTTAGTTTAATGTTAGCTATATTGTAAAAATCTTGAGAAGCAGAGGAGGATTGCTCGTTAATTTATAAACCCCACCATCCCATTCCACTCACCATATTACGGAAATGAAAAAAATAATCGTATCATCAAGAAAAATCTGTCTTAAACTAAGGCTTCGTGATTTTCTTTATCCATTTGTCTCGTAGTCGTTACCACAGATATTTCTTTACGAAATGTACATGGATAACGTTCTTGTGTGAACGTCCCAACGTTGTCGAGTTGAATTCTTCAGAAAGTAGAGTTTTCTTCAAGTTTTTACGTCAATATTTTCAATATTGTAAAGTAATAATGGATCAAATCGTTTTGATACAACTACTACAAACTTGTATCAACAAGTTCAACAAGTATTGGATCATAGAACAATCAGTTAAAATTGTAGTTTTAGAATTTTAATGCCAAAAAATTCCGTTTTATTCATTTCTGGCAAACAGAGATAAGAGATAAGTTTTTATTCCGAGTTAATACTTAAACCTGTATAAATACCGAAGAGAATATGACCACAGCACACAGGAATTAATGTTAACTGTTACTAATAAACCACTTTAATCATAAATGGAAGCAACGCGTGGCGCGTAGTGAAAACTATGGCGTAGCAGAAGCCGCTCACGCTGTCTACGGATACTACGCCGTCGTTAAACTAATTTGAAACGTATAAATAAATGAATTATAAGACTATCAACCAAGCATTCATTGCGGAGACTTGGGTACTTTAATGTACTAAATCAAAGTAAGTTATAAACTCATTGTTTTCAGCAAGACATAAACTCACAATCCTTACTTTAATATTATAAAAGCGAAAGTGAGTTTGTTTTTTACGTTTTACGGCTAATCCGATTTTGATGAATTTTAAAACAGACATAGTTGGGGCCCACACAGGGCCAAATGTGGGAAATGAGGGAGAAAGAGGGAAGAAAAGGGAAAACTTAGCACTGCTATTACAATCAATAAGGCGCAAGAGCAAAAACTACAGGTAGCAGGTAGCTTTTGGGCCAATCAGGAAAGGGAAACTGTGTTACCCCGAATCTAACGCGAGCAAAGCCATGGGCAAAAGCTAGTACAAAATATTTTGCTAATAGACACAAGACTCAAAATATTGTGCTTATAGATGCATTGAATAGTCACTGAGGTCAATTTACAAACTATTTTTATATAAAATCTTGTTAAAAAGTTGGACTTTGGTTTTCCAGGTATGTTCCAGTCAAAAAATAATCGAGGCCTTTCGATTTCTTTAAAGGTCTCGTTCGTTAACACTCATCATTTTTTTGACTGCCATACCAACAAATATATCTAGGCTGTTGTGACAAAATAAACTGTATCACAAATCGTGCAACATTGTTGGCAACAACAACACTTGATCTCCAAAAATATAAAACCACAAAATCATCATCAAAATTATTTCAATATCACCACAAAGCTTAATCACCGAAAGCGGTGAAAGCGACATTGTTTTCCTGATTAATTTAACAAGCAAATTCTATTAATCATAATCTGGTTGAAAAGCGGTCGAGCCTCCAGCGATTTTCAACGCCTGTATAATCCACTTAAAGTTATAGACGCCGATCAGTTGTCTACAGAATTGTGCTTCTGCACAATTCTGTCAAACCTGTACACAGAGTGAGAACTAGCGAAAGATCCGTCGAACAAGCTGCAAGTTTTTTGGTATACCAACAGGTAACTTGCAACTACTTCCTATTCTTCTAATATTATATATGAGAATGTTTGTGAGGATGTATGGATGTTTGTTACTCTTTCACGTCAAAACGGCTAAACGGATCTTGATGGAATTTGGCACATAGGTAGATTATAGTTTGCAATAACACATAAAATACTTTTTTTTATATCACGCGGGCGATTCCGTGGGCGTTAGCTAGTTTAAATTATTTTTGTCGGTTTGTCAAGTAAGCTAAGATTTTCGTCACGCGAAGTACAGACACAACTACTAAGTAACTTGTTGTACGGCACACACGCCAATTAAGGTTAAACCGGCACGGACAAACTGTGGACGCGAAGCCGGACACCAGACTCTGACAAATTATGTCCTAGAGAATCCGATGACCAAACCTAAGCTAGCTTTTGGAGCCTTCTGAACTTTCATATAGATCGACGAAGGCGAGCGAGACTGGTTCGCGTCTCAAACTACTTAAGCAAAATAAGTAATCACCTCGTCCTTAGTGTACTTAACGGCTGAGGAATTAAGTAGTGAAGGCTAAGTTTTAGTTTGACTTAAAGTTAGGCCTGTTTTCTTAGAGAGTTGTTTATATTTTAGAAAGTCTTTGATAGTAGTTTTGTTCTTGTGTTTTAATATTTTGATGCCCTGCTTTTATCCTATTATTTGATTTTGATAAGACTTTTCATGAGAGTTAAGTATAAATTCCTCTATTTAGTTTTGTTATTATATAAAAATAAATTACAAGATGTTTTAAATGAATAGTATAGTTTTTTTAATCTATTGCATAGCTTCTATCGCGGGCCTTGAGCATGAAGACCGAATCCACAAATTTCGTAACGTAAAAACCTAACACTTTCGTTAAGAATACGGTCAGTTATTTCAATCACGATTCCAATGTTCTATTAGAGTGTTTGGTAGAGAATCGGATAGTTACGACATAACGCTAGATCAAACGCAAGGTTTTGTTTTTTTCTTTTAGCGACTTCTTTTCATTGGAAGTACTTTTTAAATATTATACCAAGATTTTTTATTTATTTATTGCATAAGTTGAAAATAATGCTATGCAATAGCTTTACCGCGGCAGTCCCCTAGTGCCACACGTATTTTTTTTTATAGAAACACACTATAGCTGACCTGATTTGAATAAATCAGTACTACACAAATACTTATTAAGGTGCACGAAGTATATATGAACGAACCTGCGGAGAACTACTAACTCTAATAATGTACGGAGTCTACGGGAGGTATGCTTATAAAGATAGAACGATATCTGTTCAAGACTTCTTTGTGCTCAGTTTACTAGCAACCCTTTTGTTCTTTGATAAAAGATACACATTATAAGATGTAGGCAACCGCTTATGTGTATCATGTATCTTTTGTTCTTTTCTATATTATAAAGCTCGTTTGAGGCTTGTAAGCGAGCACCGACTTACAAGCCTCAAACGAGCGCGCTGCGAGCATTTCGTTCGTGCTGCGTTCCGCCTGTTGTCGGTTTTTTGATTTGACTACGTTCGAGGACAGTGATCGTTGTAGGTTCGTTGTACGTCCACACTTGACACCACGAACGACGAAGCTGAGGACGGCTTCGCTTGTGCTTCGCTCGTGCTCGGTTCGTCCAGTGTTGACCTGCCTTAAGCATGGAAACCAATTCTGTTTTGGGTCATTGACTTTGTCCTAAAACATTGTGTGGAATAGTTTCCTGGGTATATATTAAAACCAATGATTGAAACCTTTACTTTTACTTCTTGTTTTTTCGTAGATAATTTTTCTGTAGGTTTGGCACAAAAACCTTTTAGTTTGCTATTTTTTCCGGAGGTTGACATTATAAATCTTAGCTCACAGGAGTAAGATTAATAGAGTTCTATTTATAGGATTAATACATAGAATCGGGAATCTTCTTGAATGTGTTAATCCTATTGCTCGCATGGAGAAAATATTGTTTTGTATTTACTGAGGCCGTTTCACTAATTCAGTAAAACGCTTTTCGTTTTTTTTTGTTTTTCGCCGATAGGAACAATTTTGACCTCCAGCCTGGTATAGAAAGGAGCCCGTCAGGTCACTGCCTGCCGGGGTTGCGGGTTGTTCGACTCCGAGGCACCGAAAGACAAAAGACAAAATAAGGAACATAGATCCGCCCAAAGTGGGAGAAGTCATTTGATGATTTCCCATCCAAAGAGGTTGCTATTGAGAATTCTTAATCAAACTACTTTGTCTGACCTCGTGAATTGCAGTTGCGTTTACCACCTGTGAACCGCCAAAATAGTCCTTTGTACTGTCGGCGCATTAAAGCTCGTTTTTTTGTAGCAATGCTCGTACCGTGAGTGTGACATTCGGTACGAGCTCATACGCGCAAAAAAATGCTAGTCCTAAACCAATTTATGACTCACAATCAAAATTTTGCATTTGTTATTCTGGAATTTCCAGTATATAAATTGATTTTGTTTCATACACGACGTACTTATAACCAAAACACCGAAAACATTCACGCTAAACAATTGGCAAACACAACATGTCTATCAAACAAACGGACGTTTCACTCGCAGCGTTCCAGAAACTGACACATTTTGTGATGCAAATCAGAATAGCGTTGCATAAGCCGTGTCAAAACACGGGATAATCGAGCCATCGATTTGATTCTGGCGCGAATACCGTTTTAAGCCTATGGCTATATATATGTCATCAGCAGACTTTGGATGATTGGCTGTCTTTTGTTTCGTTTGAGTCTCGGGATAATCGACTCGTATTATGTTTCAGTTGTAAACGGTGATTAGAAAGAAAGAAAGAAAGAAAGAAAGAAAAACTTTTATTTGGGACTCGCACAAAACAAGTATAACAGTAACAAAATAAAATAAAATAGTACAGACAAGGTTATTGTCTGTGCGAGGCCAAAAAAGGTCCCTGTCTCAGCATAAGCTGCGATATTTTAAGGATAAAATAACACAGCGCTGGTATTCTGACAGGGCCAGTTAGTGGTATCACGGACACAGAACGGAGCACATATATAAATAAATATTCCAATTATAGATACAGAGATTAAATTACAAAATAATAGATAAATACAGATGGACAAAATTAAAATTATAATATTCTTCATGCAAAAATAAACTACCAAATTGACCAGTACTCAATAGCCCAGCGCTCCAAATATCTTTATCGACGAGACAAAACGATGGAACGCGTGGGAGTCTATGGCACGCTCCGGTCGGCTGTCAAATTTCAAACGTTACAGAACAATTAATTAAATTAAGTAGCTAAGTTTTGGTAATGGCACCTATATTATAGTTAAGTTGACTTTTGCAGTTCTAAAACGCATTAGTATTGTTGATCCAAATAATTACGGAAGTGTGAGTGTTGTGCAGTGCATTTTCACCAATAATAATTACGTGCAAAACTCTGGAATGTTAAGGAGTTTGCTGTTGTAAGTTTAAAAGGTGTCGTTTGAATTTAGAACTAAACGTACCAACTGTTCCTATAGCACGGAACGGAGGCGGCAAGTCATTCCAAATGCGTGACGCCGCGAATTTAAAACTCCCACGGAATGCGGCAGTTTTATGACGCAAAGTCAACAAAAGGTAAGCAGATGCTCTTGTTTTTATTTTGTTTACATCTCGCGACCATGTCAGTTTGTTAAAGAGATAGTCTGGTTTTTTTGTGAGAATTGTGCCAAATAACAGGGTAGCCAGATGAAGCTTTCTTCGGTCTGACATTCTCATCAAATTACCCTTATTTAAAAAAGGAGTTATTCGAGATCTAGGAGGGACAACGAAACAAAATCTTGCACAAGCATTTTGTACTCTTTGAATCAACCTTTCGCTTCTACCAAGAATGCATGCCCCATACACAGTGTCAGCGTAGTTAAGCTTGGATAAAATGAGTGACTCACAGAGCATAACACGCATATCCACACTTATGTAGGGGCGGATACGGTAAAGTAGTTTGAGACGGTAAAAGCAGTTGCGCACAGCCTCCATGACGTGGGACTCGAAATGTAATTGCTCATCAAATACCACCCCAAGATTGCGGGCTTCCTGTACCCTTTCAATGGAACACCCGTCAATCTTTAAGTCCATGCTGACATTACTTACTTTATTTAAAAAATCTCTCGTTCCCAACACCATAAATTTAGACTTGACTGGATTCAGAACAAGGGAGTTTCTCACTGACCAGGCTGAGATCCTATCCAAATCCTCATTTATATTTTTTACAGTGTCAACAGTCTGCTGAGGATGAAAAGGCAAGTACATCTGCAGATCATCGGCATATAGATGGAACTTGGCATTGAGCAGGCAGTTTGTAATATCAGCACTATAGAGGATGAAGAGAAGTGGACCTAGGATTGAGCCCTGTGGCACACCCCTGCTCACGCACTTAGGAACAGAGGACCTAACGTCTCCATTATCACTTGTAACCTGGACTAACTGAGATCGGTGAGTGAGATAACTTAGAAACCATTTTAATGTCTCAGGTTGACATCCATAATATGAAAGCTTGGAAAGAAGGAGAGAAGTATTAATGGAGTCAAAAGCGCGTGAGAAATCCAGTAAGACAAGCATGGTACCCATGCTCTTGTCTCTGGCCTCAAGGATGTTTCCAACCACATCAAGAAGGGCTGTGGCAGTGCTGTGTCCCTTACGAAAGCCTGATTGGAGATCCGGCAAAATATTGTGCCCTTCAAGGTATGCCCGAAACTGGTTGGAGACAACCTTTTCTATGACCTTAGATAGACAGGGTAAAAGGCTGATAGGGCGAAGATCTTTTATGCTGACAGGGTTAGGTACTTTCGGAATGGGTCTAACTATTGCCAATTTCCACAGATCCGGGAATGAGGAGGTGGTGATGGAGCGATTAATGATGGCTGTTATAGCTCCGAGAGTACGAGGAAGAGTCATCATCAGCATCTCTAGCGAGATCGAGTCAGATCCCTGAGCATTTGACTTCAGGCTGCGCAGTAGCCTCAATACCATATCCTCATCAACGGGCTCAAGTTGGAAATGGCCATTACTAAATCTATGCTTTTCAAAGTATGTTAGGTCAGCATTATCAACCACGCCATTACCAGGTACATCGAGAAAATAATCATTAATTTTTTCTGGATCACTACAAAAGTGGGGTAGGGTAGACTCAGGCTTTTTACAAATAGCAATGGATGATTTTAAGTGGCTCCATAACTTCTTAGGGTGCTTAATGTTTGAAGTTATCTTGGTCTTGAAATATGCACACTTCTCACTTTCAAAGGCAGCCCTAACAAGATATTTGAGTTCCCTGTATGACTCAACATGTTTTGATGCATTGGTAGCTTTCGCCTTGTTATGGCTTCGGTCTCGCAGCTTCATCATTTCCCTAACAGTGTCTGTTATCCATGGCAGAGAATTCTCTTTAATTAGAACTTTTTTAAGGGGCGCATGTAAATTAAATAAATTAAGAATGTATTTATTAAAAGTTTCCACCATGGAATTGACATCCTCCAGGCTTTCAATATACTCCCAGTCTACTCTATTAAGATCCTTATTGAAATGGTCAAGCAGAATGTCTTTAAGGGGTCTAAAGGTAACCCAGTGCGGGGATGGCTTCTCTAGCTTAAAATTAAATTCAGCTGCTATAACTGCATGTTGGCCTAGCTCTGGAATGTGAGATACAGACACTTTACGTACTTGAGCATCAGTGCATATAATATCAATGAGTGTCTCACTGTGTTCAGTAAAATGTGTGGGTTCAGTAATGATCTGGTTTAATTTACAAGAGAGTAAGAAGTTGTTAAGTAACTTGGTTTTGTTATCTAATTGGCTTAGCATATTAATATTGAAGTCACCTAACAATATAACTTTATCTGCGCTTGTAAAAGCAGAGAGAGAGTCGGTAATGGCATCCAAGAAGACATTGACATCAAGCCACGGCGGCCTGTACGCTGTGCCTACAATGACCGCGTGTGAGTTGACGTTCAGTCGGAGCCACATCTGCTCGACCTGTGGCGCGGCCGGGTGCGGGAGGGCGCGCGCGCGCAGCCCGCGGCGCAGGTAGAACCCGACGCCGCCGCCGCGGCCGCCGCGCACAGAGCTCGCGCGCGGCACGTGCCGCAGCCGGTAGCCCGGGACCACAGGCGCGCGGCCTTCCTCTCCTACACGCAGCCACGTTTCGTTTATCGCCATGATATCCACAGAAATGTTTTCCATGGCTACCAGAAACTCATCATGGCGGGAACCTAGCGAGCCCGCATTAAACAAGCCAACTTTAAGATTTTTAGTCTTAACCATTTCCAAAATAGTATTTGAAAGTAAAATATTTTAAGTAAATGCGTAAAATATATATATATATAGTTGAGTAGAATAACGTGAAGATAATAGTTTTATGGATAAATAATAAGTGTATGTGAAAATAACTACTGCTCGTACATGTGAACCAAAAAACAGAACAAGAAAATACTGGGACAGGAGAACTGCTGACCTCGCACAAAACAAACTTAAAATTATAAAAATACGATAAAAAATCTGAGAAGTAAAAATTAACATACAACTGACTAATAAACTAAACATCTTTCTCTGCAGATAAATCCAGCCCAAAAACACGAGTAAGGTCCTCCATCGTGCGAATACAGTAGGTCGGCTTGCCGTCACCTTGCTTGGCGAGAATGCGCCCGTTTTTCGTCCAGGTGTACCTCCACCCGAGACGCCCGCCGGCCTCACGCACGCGAAAGAAGAGATGCTTGTTCGTGCGAGTAAGCCTCTCGTTCACATAGAAGCGACATGGGGGCGAGGAGAGACCAAAGTCCGCCGTGGTGGATCCTCGGCGCACTCGCGCGCCCTGCAGCAGCTGGTCGCGCACAGCGCGGCGCGTCAGACGCACCACAATGCGCCGCCCACGAGCCGCTGCCGTCGCCGCTCCCGCTGGACTCGCTGCGCCCGCACCAGTTGCGTGGGCCTCGCGATCGACCCGCACACCCACACGTTGCGCGAACACAATGTCGCGTTCCTCAAGCGTCACCCCCAGCTTAGCTGCCACCAGCCCGACAGTGTGCAGAACATTTTCTCCAGAGATATCAGGGATATTGGATATTTCAAAGTCTGCTCCCAACAGGTCCTGTTCGCGGTCGTTGAGCTCAAGCTGGAGCTGCCCCACAATCTTCTCAAGTTGGCCGACTCTGCCATCAGACACAGGCAGCTGTTTGTTCTCCAGAGCCTCAATTCTAGCCTCCAGATTACCGACTCGTTGGGTACAGACACTTACTGACGACTGAAGGCCCGCCATCTCCCGCCGAAACTCCCGCATTTCATCCCGAACCTCCCGCAACTCGGATCTGAAGAGCCTAATTTCTTCGCGAAGGGTGAGCTGCGTGTCAGGCGAAGATTCCCCGTCCGTTCCTTGCTCGCTGCCAGGCTTGGTTACTACAACAGGTGGCTTAGTCAAACAGCCCTGAGCCTGGACTGTTTCCACCGTCGTCCTGCACTTCGAACCCTGGTCTGGTACAGCAACCTCGGTCGCTGCCGGTGCTGAGTGTGCCGACCCTGCTGCAACCGCTCGAATAGCCGGGGTACCACCGCCCGTGCTCCTGACGGGTATGGTACTAGTTTCGCCCTTTGGCACTTTTTTGCACTCCGGGCACAACCAGTCGCTGCTTACTTGCGTTGTATCGGACAAGCAAGCGAGATGGTATCTATTGTGGCAAGTAGAGTTGCCACACGTAGCGCCCCCTTTCGCCGCCAGGAACTTTCCACACGCTGCGCACTTAACCATAGTTCCTCTTGGTACGGATAATAACTAATAGATGGCGCGCCCGAGCCCTTCGCAGTTGTCACGCAATCGACGCTAGATGACCCTTGCTTCGCAAGAAATATTGATGTTAAACCAGAGTAAGTTCAAAACTAGCAACACTTCTCAAAAAAGTTATGTTTTTTGGAGGTATCGAACACTACACAAAATCTGCAAATACCTCAAAATACAAAAAGAAAAATAAAATATCCAGAATTTATAATTAGTTTTTAAGGATTACTCTGCTAATTCTCTGTTTTTTCACTTGAAAACGAATTATCACATAGATCTCACTATTATGTCACTGTTAGTATAAAACTTTGCTCAATTTGACTGTAGTTTTATTTATTTGAGAGAAAACACGAACAGCTGATGTGAGCCGTTTAGAGTCCGCGAGTCCACCACCGAGATTAGCATTTGTACAGCAATTTAATTTGTAATACACACATGCTTATAAAAAAAAAACCGGTCAAAAGGAGTCAGATTCGCGTTTCGAGAATTCCCTACAAGCTTGCGACATAAACAGCCATATCTTTGCTGACTGCGTAGATTTAGAGGGTTGATTTTTCGCAGCAAAAAGTTCGTTGAAGAACTTAAATTGTCAGTAGTCTAGGCCTCCTCCCCAAGAAGCCAAAGAAGCTCTCTTAA
The DNA here is from genome assembly GCA_958449745.1 of Ochropleura leucogaster. NCBI lineage: Eukaryota > Metazoa > Arthropoda > Insecta > Lepidoptera > Noctuidae > Ochropleura > Ochropleura leucogaster. The sequence continues at coordinate 8,187,884 of OY288222.1, read as the reverse complement.
GAAACGCAATAAATAACTTACACGTATACGTTATTTGTGGTCTTAATGACGCTTTGTTTGAATCATTCGTCATTGAAAAATTCACACTGAGATTAAAGTTAACGATATATATTATAAACGATACAAAATACAAATTTATTAGGTAATCTTATAGATGTTATTTTTTTTTTTTTGTTCGTATCTTATAATAGGTTTAAAAATATATATCATAATTGTAACTCATACTAAGTTAACCTTTTTCACTAATGTTATCTAAATATTGTTAAGAAATTTACTGTCCTAACACTAATTATTAGAAAATACCGCCTGTGATACAGGTTTAACTTAACCTAGTACAGGCATCGAAATTTTGTTATACCAACATTATTTCTAGGATTTAAATTGTATTTATAGTGCCAATTGTTTGAACTTTGAATAAATATATTTCTATTTCTATTTCTAATATATTTCTAAATTACTTAAGCTGCTACACTTTATCCTTTTGTTTCAGTCTCCGCCTTTATTCAATTCATAATCATATTAACGATATAAAATCATAGCAGCGATGCGCCCAATTATTGTCCAGTCCACGGACAATATATTCACGGACCGGTGATCACTTTTTGCTTACAAATTAAATCTATTTGAAAATTATATCAAGTGAGTACAAGATAGTGTAATCATTTTACATACTATTAGCTGTGCCCAGCGGTTTCACCCGCTGCTTAAGTGCCTCATTTACTTAGGGGTTTAAAAGAATATGCATATAAAAATCATAAGAATCGGTCGAGCCGTTTCGAAGGGCACGAACATCTACACGAGAATTATATATAACTTAAAATATTGTTTGGATAGTTAATTGGTAGAATACACACAGCGTTGTAATTGGCGTTAACGCCTACTCTTCTCTATCTTATTATTATAAGTAGCGCCCCGCCCCAGCTTCTCGCGGGTTCAATGTTCACTAATATTCTGCCGCGCTAAGATCTAAAGCGGTGCGTGCCCCTAAAAAAATTAAAAGTTGATTTGAATGGAATCGAAAATATTAAATAAATACGCATCAAATGAACTCTCTCAAATATCAGTCTCAACATTTGAAAATTTTAAAAATATAATGATACAAAATAAAATATTCTGGATTCCAATCAAAATTACTAAACAATTTTTTTCTCGAAACTTTGTCCTGAGAGACCGCTTTTGCTTATCACGTCAGAATTATAAATATAAATCATCCTCTTGAATCTCTCTATCTATTGCTGAAAACTGCATCTAAATCCGTTAAGTAGTTTAAAGATCTAAGCAAACAGACAGCGAATTCATTTCATATTAAGTAAAGATACTGTTTAATATATCTTTTAGTTAGCTAACAAATTATCTACTGATGCGAACGCCACGGATTAGCATCCAACTTTAAGTTACTCTAACTTAGTTGTGATTAGTAAATCTAATAGACTTTCAGTGTAACAAAACTCACCTCAATCAAAACTGTAACTTAATTACCACTTGTAATTTAAACAAGTTTAAAGTGCAATATAGGACCTTACAGATTTTTTGAAGATTTGCACAATATATTTTGTGATTATCATTTTATGACTTACGTGATCAATTAAGACCAATCACAAACGTCAATATAAGTTTTACAAATTCAATATTACAAGTACTTTCTAAAGAAGTGTAAAGCATGGCGAAGGCCAAAGAGAAGAATAGGCAGTCGCTTCATGTTAAATACGTACGTAGCGTCCGTTTAAACTGTAAACCGACACCGATATTTTTTATTTATTTATGATTTATTATGTAAATCTACGTTATGTAACTGATAAATAACTCACTTTAATTCCCGGTATCAAACGAACAAAACAAACAAATCCTACTATCCTTCTAATATTATAAATGTAAAAGTTTGTGAGGCTGGTTGGATGGCTAGATGTGTGTTGCTCTTTTACGCAAAACCTAGTGAACCGATTAGAATACACATATAGTTTAAGCTGGATCAAGACATGGGCTTATTTTTATACCGCTCTACGCGGTCAAAACCGCAGAGCGCAGCTAGTAAACTAAGGCTTCATTTCCCAAATTAGTTCGGTCCACCCGAGAGACAAGTGTATCTGTCACATTAGTTTAACGTACCGTTTACAAAAACGACGAGTGGCAATTACTCAGCCAACTCGCACGGAAAATAATTACCCTTTACCCAAGATGGCCACTAGGAAATTAAAAAATATACAGAACTCACTTAATTATTTTAGAATCTTTTAATTCTCGAAAATGTTTGAGTTGGTTAATTGTTTGAGAAACTCTCGTTTAGAGCTGCTTTCGAGAAAATATCGTTTAAAATGATCAAAGAAGTTTATAATCGTATTCTGATTATAATTGATTTATAAAGTGAAAGATCAAAGATCTGGTTTTAACAAAAGGTAAGATTATTTTATTGGCGAAAATATATTTTTTAAACTTCAATGTAATAATATGCTTCGCTTTAATCGCATTATAGAGGGGGTGAATGTAAGAAGATTAACAAAAAGGGGTACTAGAACTAGGTACCCTTTTTGAAGGGCACTTTAGAGGGACATAGATCCTTTCTGACCTTATTCGGAATGACCTTCGGGAAGAGCGGTGGTGAAATGTTCGCTGCCGCTGAGTACGATGTATTTGTCCTCAATGTAAAATGAACGATCATTATTTGATTTAGAACTGTTGTGAAATGACTAAATGATAGATACAGATTTTAAACCGTAAGATGACCTTGACCATTTGTATGGACCATCATATTTATTTTGTTTAAAATAACCGTTGCCCCACACTAGGATTTCCCCTGTATTTTGGGTGCGTTTACAAACATTTAAACAGACATACACAAACAGCCAGACCCGGAACAAGTAGTAGGCAAGGCAAGTTTGTAGGCCATATAAGTATGTTTCTGTGTGGGCATCAAAACCGCGACACAGTCGATCACTCAGCCACTGCGCCAACCGTGTCGTATATTGCGCCAAAATACAAAATACCAACGTGTACCACATATATAAGCTGTGGGCAAAAATAGCCACTTTCTGGAGCCCTGACGCAACCAGAAGACGTCGCATCAGTAATCCAGACTAGCCCAGGATCCCAAAATACTAAAAGTCATGGAGAGAGGCCTTGCTCAACAGTGGGATGATGCAGGCTATCAGTATACGTTTAAACCTATTCAATACTTAAGGAAGTACTTGTGGTTGCTCCACACACATTCTCGCTATCTCCTGCGTTACTTTTTACTTGACTAATATCCGTCAAGATCGACCTCCCTGAGGAATTCACCGGGAAGATATGTTATTACTTATTCGCTTGAAAGAGCTTCAAGGATTTTCAAATTGCGTAGTTAGTTGCACACTCCTAATGTGAAAAAATAAAAATAAAAAAATATCGTGTCGCGATGTTTGTTAACAAACTCCTGCATATCGGATAGGTCTGACAATCAGCCAATATCTAATTTTCAAATCCCTAAGTGATGAGGATGGCCTGAGCATCGTATGAAACCGCTGGGCACAGCTAGTTATCCTTACTAATATTATAAAAGCGAAAGTGAGTTTGTTTGTTTGTTACCTCTTCACGCTTTGTACGCTCTGTACCAAAATTAATAGAGATAGTTCGGTACCAGGAGATGGACATAGGCAATTTTTTTTATTAAATAAGTGGGATATGAGGGAGAACGAGGGAACTAAAGAGAACTTAGCGTTGCTATTATAAGACAATAAGGCGCAAAGCAAAAGCTGCAGGTAGCAGGTACTGTGTTGTACCGAACTCAACGCGAGCGAACCCGCGGCCAAAAGCTAGTTCACTATAAAGATATACCTACTTGTATTTGGACTAGACAAACCTAAGCAGTGAGAAAAAATCTAGTCGATATTTTCTTAGTAAATTTATTGAGGTTGAATTTTGCATGATTTGAATACATACTTTAATAAGTGAAAATCTTTTCTTAACTAATATTATAAAAGCGAAAGTGACTTTGTCTTTTTGTTACGTCTCCATGCCTAAATGGCTGAATCGATTTGATGGATAGATAGTACAGAGATAGATGGGACCCTGGAGACGGACATAGGCAATACAAACATATTTTTAAGTGAGAAATGAGGGAGAAAGAAGAGGGAAACACAAGAAAAACTTAAGCTTTGCTATTACAATAAATCAGGCGCAAGGGCAAAAACTACAGGTAGCAGGTATCTGCTAATCAGGAAAGGGTAACTCTGTTCTACCCCGAAATTAACGCGTGCGAAGCCGTGGGCAAGCTAGTACATATAATAATGTTTACGACAAAAATGCATGGCTAAACGTAATATTTTATAACTTCGTGGTCAACTGACACAGGCAGTAAATCACACGTACACGGGGCGTGTATGTCACGCAAGCGGATTTGTCTGCATTCCACTAGCTAGAACACAAAAGATAGTTATATTTTCGCGTTAAGCGGGTAAGTGAATAATTAGAGATTTTTGGTGCAAGGCCCTAAAACGCATCGGGTCGACGGCACGTTTGTGTTCCACGCACAACTCAAAATATTGTCAGCAAAGCAGAGGGGCCTGCCAGGGCCGCCTGCTAGGATTGCGGGTTGTTCGAAAAAGATACCGCGGCCCCGTAACATAAAGGGCAAAAAAAGTAACATGGGTGTTTTTAGGTCAGTAAAAATCTGACACTCCCCTCTGCTCCACCTAGAGCGGGGAAAGTTATTCGATAATAATCCGTAAAAAAAAAACTCTAAAACGCGAGGTAGTCATTTCGGATATTCAGCAACACGGACCCTTACCCTACCAAGATGCTATGAAAGTTTCAGCTAGTTACAAACTCATCTTGCGCACACATGTTTCATTAACTAACAGATAACCTTCGTTGAGATAACTGCATGAGCCCGGCTTATGATAAAATAACATATTACGTATTTTCCATTTGTTTTGGAAAACACTTGACCAACTGAAGGTTATCAATTATTGTTTCTTGTTTTTGCAGGTGATATTCACAAATCATAGTACTATTATACATTTTGAGGTTTTAGAATCAAAATACTGGAAGAGCTCGTGGCTAAATAATAGCAGCCGCTCAGGTCGATCTTTAGGTTAAGCCTCGCTTGCCTAGGTTGGTCTGTGGATGGGTGACCAACCGTTACATACCGAGTTTCCTCCGTGCCTCGTAAAGCACGTTAAGCTGTTTGTCCCGGCTGTCATTTGTAGCTCTTTGACAGTTGTTACAGCTAGTCAGTGTCCCGAAAGTCTGACAACCAGTCTTACCAAGGGGTACCTATCGTATTACCAATGTAGATATAGCAATAGCAATGTAGAAAGTGAAATCTTTTCTTGCCCTCGACACTAAATATGTAATATAATATCACGGCTATAATCCCTGAAGAGTTAAGCAGATGTGTACCAAATGGTACACCAATATTTTTCAGTTATGTTTTAGGTCCGATGTGAAAGGGGTCGACCCTATTCTATTGCCATCAACCGGGCACAAATCCAGAATGCTGTTGAGAAATTTTTGATGTTTTACCCGTATACATTTTGCCTGACCCAGGAATTGAACCCTGGATTACATCAAAACAATATTTTTGTCACAAGCCTAGACCATACCAGGAGTCGAAATTCCCATTTGCATTCAGAAGCTTAGGCATGAAGACGTGACAAACAAACAAACACTATCACATATTTAACATTCGTTAGATGTTAGAATTACAAATTTATATTATTTTTAACCGACTTCAGAAAAAGGAGGAAGTTCTCGTTTGTCAGAATTTTTTTTTAATGTATTTTCACCGATTACTCAAAGACGCTTGGACCGATTTGCAAAATTCTTCCCAGGTGGTCCCATATCAATTTTTATTACTTAGGTATTTTATGAGTTATCGTCTAAAATACATATTTTTCTCTATGTCTATATGGATGATCTGCTAATCTTTTAGTAACAATGGAAAATGAATACTCGATAAAAACTATGTGATATACCATACCATAACTATAAACGCTATTTTTTTGTATATAATATAACCAACTACCAAAAAAACTAACTAAAAAGTGTAAAATAACTTAACTTTTGGAAGTCGGTGGCAAAAAAGTTAACAAAACCAACAAAAGTCACCGACTTCCGGAAGTAATGTTATTTTCCACTTTTTTTTAAGTCGTTTCACAAAGCATCATTTTCTTACTCATAATTTTTATTACTTACCCAACTTCCATCCTGAAAAATAAAACGAAACCTTCCTCAGTTTTCCTTGCAGCCTTGCAAGCACGAACCTAAATTAGTTTAGTTAGAGCACTAGTAGTTTTTGCCGGCAATCCGCCATGTTGGGTGAACAAGACGGCTAAGTTGTCTTTTGTTCGTCAAGTGTTGGTCACGGATTCTCGAGCATTCAGCCTCCATTGTCTTTTGAAAGGAGTCCCGGCACTCTTTGACGCGCTTTAAAGCTGAAGCTGAAGGTGGATGAGACTGGCATATGTTTTGTGACGAACTTCGTATTTATTATAAGGTACACACGACGGCAGGTCAAACTATTCTAAACTATTAAAACCTGATCTCTCTACTACGGACCGCACACCGTAGTAGAGAGATCAGGTTAATATGGTTTTGTGTAGGTTGATGTGCCGTCGTGCCGACAGTAAAATGTACGCACTTAATAAATTAAGCAGTAGTAATTATTGCTTTTTTTCTAAATTTCGTTTACAGCTCGTGGCTACATAGGTAATGGCAGTTTCTTTGGGCGATCATTGGGTTATGCTGTTCTTACCATGGTTGGTCCTTGGATGGGTGACCACTCATTATATGCAGTTTTCTCTGTGCCTTGCAAAACACTTTAAGCCGTTACAGGTAGTCACCCCAAAGTCTGACAATTATTATTGCCAAGGGGTATCGTAAAACCTGGTACTATTGGATTTTACAGCTAAGATAGGCATTCACTCCATGTTAAATACTGGCTACCTGCAACCGGTTAGACTGGAAACCGACCCCAACTAACTTAGGAAAAGGCAGAGTTGATGATGATATAGCATACATACATAGGTATATTGTTAAAAAATAACATTAAACCTATGTATACGCTGTATCAAAAAAAAAAATAAGATTGAAATCGCTTTACCAAAAAAGATATTCTTAGTTTCACCATCTCCGCCGGGGTTGCGGGTTGTTCGAAAAAGATACCATGGTCCCGGAACATGAAGAATAAAAAAAGAACATGGCTGAGTTTTATTCAGTAAAAGTCTTACACTCCTCCCCACTCCGCGCAGAGCGAGGAAAAGTTAATTAGATGATTATAAATACGCAAAAAAAGCTTCACTATCTACAAAATAATCATCTAAACCTTATCAAACTCCTCACAATTGTCACACCACAGTCCGTTACAACGTTACCACAAACGAGCTTCCACTTAAAGCATGTCTTCAATTTCGCCGCACGACCTTTGTAAATAGTTAATGCATTTCATAACAATGTTAACAACACCGCTATCGTGTTCAGAAAAACGGAATCACTTTACATTTTACGGACATCGTAATCTTACGAATAAAAAAGTGTTACGACCTCTCAGGGGTTCTACCCTCCAAATGGAGGACTCGGGAGGCCAAACGACGGCTTTTTGTCATCTGACAATACCACAAATTGCGCATTTTTGTACGCACAATGCCAATACTAGGTTTTTAGTGCGGGAGATTGTGTTAATAAATCATATGTAGTACAAAATGACGTTTTCATCCCACCATCTCGGAAAGAGTATTTTTAATCTTCAATATCTGAGTGGAAAAGCCGTTTTTATTCTCTAGAGGATAAAGTAAATTGAATTTAGAACATCGTGTGCACTAAGTTTGTGAATTAAAAAAAGCATTAAACCGATTTACTGCTACCTCTATGGTGCCCAATATTTATCTTACAACTTTTTTTTTAATTTGTTAAAAACTCTGACTCGGAACCTTCATGGTGTTTTTTCAATTTGCTTTGTACGCGGTTCTTTACGCGGCATTTTTTCACGTCATTGTTAAACCTTATATTAAAAAAAAAACGAGAAACTTGAAAACAAGTGAAAAAACTAAAATGAGTGATTCTAGCGACGAGGAAGTTTGTTTGACGCCAACAGAATTGACTGAAACTGTTAATAATGCGCAAATGAGCTTTCTCCCTCAACAATCACGCGAGAAGTATTTAAAACAGTACGATATGTTCAACACGTGGCGACTAGCAAAAAGGAGCCAAAACTTTCTCAGTAAACGTTTTGCTGGCATATTTTATAGAATTATCCGAGAACAAGAAAGCAAGCACTATAGTTTACCGAAAAAACAGTACACAAGTGACTAACACCAATATTACAGTACCAAACAAAAATATTACACTCAATTTAAATAACTGTAGCAACGTTACTTTAAAATTTTCTTAATTATACCTTACTATTATTTTGTTGTAATTTAGAGATTATTCTGTAATAATTACCTGTCATAATGTAGTAATTAATACCTAAACTGAAATAAAAGTGTACCTATCTTTTGCATTTAGTCATTTCCTCGCTGAGGTGGAATGAAAAGTTACGTGTTGCACTCGAGTGCAAAGATTTTTCACCTCGTGCTCTTTTGATTCCCTCGCTAACGCTCAGGATTCTAATTTTGAATCACTTGCTGCGCTCGTGATTCAATTTTAGAATCCTTCGCTTGCTCGGTCATCAAAATTGAACACGCGGTTAAAAAGCAACTTTGCACTCTTGTATAACAAATAACTATTTTTATAGACGGAGATAAACGAAACTTTAGCCATATATTTATTAGGGATACTAAAATACACACGACCACGACATACTTGCTTATTTTATTTAAGAATTTTCGTCAATACATTCCACGTTTTCTTATTGTGAATATATATAAAATTGTAGTCTGGATTGACTGACATAACCTGTATGTACTCATATTCAAATACATACTGAGAATTATTAGAACTAATTCATAATATGTATGAGTTCATAAAAATACTTCGATCCTTCTCTCAGAAAACAAAACTTGCCGACCTTTTTCTTCGAAAAAGTAAACAGTAAAGGTTTCTTTTCCTCAAAAATAATACAGAATTTAATTAACATGAATCTTATATTTCCAACACCGAGAAGTACATACATATTTAATCCAGCTGCCTATTTAAATAATTACACGGGCGGTAATAACGTAATTGCTCTCGGTTCAAAACAAGGCTATATATAGTCTTTGTTGAAGCGGAAAAGCTGTGAAAATATTCGCTACATAATTCATAGTACCTGAACCTAAAACATGATCTAATTTGCGAGCAGTCGGAGACAAAGTATGAATTGTGAATGTTCGGGGCGCCAACCGTATTACTCAAGCGAGTAACAGCGCTCTTGTGTCTATAACGTGTGACTAGGAAAACATGGGAGTTAGTCAAGGATATAATAGTTTATGTTCATAACAAAAGAAATATGAAAAAACTAGTTAATAATAGTAGACAGTTAAAGTAATAAGAGATATTGTATTATAATGACAGACTCGACTCGTATCGTTAGGAGGCACCAGACTACCGGTAGTATGGACCCTGTTCCCGATACCGGTGAACTACTAATTTTAAATGTTTTTCTATTATTTCATCAATAATTATTTAAATAAGAAAATTTATTGGTGATAAAATGAATAAACGAAAAAATTATAAATAGTAATGTTGGATGGAAAGAGATCGGAAAACTACCTACTATTGCTGAGGAGCTAGATATGATAGAGAAAGGAGTAAATGGTGCCGTGACTTATGACAGGGAAGAATAAATTTTGCGCCGACCCCTTATAGAATAAGACAAGGGAAAGCTTTTTTTTTTTTTTTTATTTGTGATAGGTTCGCGTTTGACCACTATCTCACCTGATGGTAAGTGATGATGTGGTCGACGATGAAGCACGCTTACCTAGAAATAACCTATTCACTCTTGACTTGAAGACCTCCAGGTTATTAGCTGTCAGGAAATACAGACTACGGCAGGGAATTCCACTCCTTAGCAGTACGCACAATGAAAGTATTCCCAAACCGTTTAGTGCGTGTGGGTGGGATGTCTACCATGTAACGGTGGCGCATCGCCGTACGTCTTGTAGTCCGATGATTGAACGGGCTTGGCGGAATTAGGCTGTGCAATTCCATCGCACACTCTCCGAAATGTAACCGATAGAAAACCGAAAGGCTGGCAACGCGTCGGCGATGCTCCAGGCTCTGGAGCTTTGCCTCAACCAGCGCGTCGTTGCCGATGAGCCTCTTGGCTCGTTTCTCTATAGACTCTAGCGCTTCAAGCTGGTATTTGGCAGATCCGTCCCAGAGATGAGAACAGTACTCCACACACGATCGAACTTGCGCTTGATATAAGTTCAGCAACTGTTCCGGTGTGAAATACTGTCTCACCTTTGCTAGGATACCTAACTTTTTAGCAGCCAGTTTAGCCGTAGCCTCGATGAACGGACCAATTAAGGGTAGATGTAAGCGTTACACCAAGAAGCTCAATATGGTCGGTAATTGGCACGGTTACATCACGAAAAGAAGGAGCAGGTAGAAATTCACTCCTCTTTGCGGAGAACAGACACGCCTGGGTCTTAGCAGCATTGAACTTGACCAAGTTGGCATCTCCCCAATCGGAGACAGCCCTCAAGGACAAGTTCAACCGCTCAACCATGGCCTCGCGAAGAGACCGGATCTGAGACCCACAACAACAGTGCTGTCGTCTGCATACCCAAAGGTGCCGGGCACTAGCAGACTGTTAATGTGCAGCAAAAATAAAGTTGCTGAGAGAACCGACCCCTGAGGGACCCCAGCATTAATAGCCAATTGGTCAGACGAGCAGCCATCTATGACCACTCGAATAGACCGATCCCTCAGGAAGTCCGCAACCCAAGTACAAAAACCAGCGGGTAGACCGAAAGAAGGAAGCTTATTAATAAGGCTTTCATGCCACACCCTGTCGTAGGCCTTAGAGATGTCAAGGGAAACGGCAAGCGCTTCCCCGTGTTTCTCAATGGCCTCACTCCAAATGTGAATGGCATACGCTAGAAGATTCCCAGTGGACCGGTTTCGGCGAAAGCCGTATTGTCGGTCACTGAGGATGTCATTGGATTCTAGGTATGCCAGGAGTTTACCATTCAGTACACGCTCCATAGTCTTACAGAGTAAGGACGTGACTGAAATGGGCCTGTAGTTGGCCGGGTCAGCTCGACTGCCCTTTTTGGGCACGGGTTGCACGTTAGCTTGCTTCCAAGCTTTCGGTACTTTTCCAGTCTCAAACGAGAGGCGAAACAGGTGCGTCAAAATTGGAGACAATTCAGGCGCGCACGTTCTAAGTACAATTGCCGGAATCCCGTCGGGACCACTAGCTTTGTTCACGTCAAGATTACGCAGCACCCTACGGACGTCCTTCTGGTGGATGCGAATGTCCGACATACTCGTCTCGCATCCAGCAGGAGAGGCCGGGGGGCTTGCGTCGCCGCTGTCAAGACGTGAAGATTCCGCAAAAAGAGCGGCAAATAAATTTGCTTTCTCTTCAGCGGAGTGGGCCAGTGACCCGTCGGGTTTAAGCAGTGGTGGAAGTGAGGGGCGACAGAAGTTCGATTCGACCGACTTAGCCAGGGACCAGAACGCTTTACTACCAGCCGGGTATGAAGCAAGTTTGTTCCCAATTCGGCTAACGTGGTCGAACCGAGCTTTCCGCAACACCTTCTTGCAGGACTTGGCAGCCCTATTGAAGGCTCTCTTCTTCTGACCTACATCATTTGCTTTGCAGTTTCGAGCATCGACCCAGGCCAGGTACGCCTCATGTTTAAGCGCATCAGCGCGATTACACTCGGCGCCGAACCATGGTCGAGCTTCGCTGGACATCGTTAGGTCAGAGAATGGAATGTAGTACTCCATCCCCTGTCGTAAAACGTCCGCCACAGCGTCTGCGCACGTCGAAGGGTCAGTTGAAGAAAAGCAAGAAGGCTGCCAAGGATAACATGCGAAGAAAGATCGCATCCCATCCCAATCCGCTGACTTGTATCGCCAAACCCGCCGAGTGCCTTTAACACTGGGATCGGGCGGGGAGTAGACAGACACAGATTTCACCAGACAGTGGTCGGAACTACCTAATTGTGATGATATTTCAACCGAGTAGCGGTCTGGATCTGTAGTCAGCAGAAGGTCCAAGCGATTGGCAGTGTGCGATTCAACATCCGGCACCCTAGTAGCTCCCTGGACCAGCTGGGTGAGATTTAACGCTAGCGCTAGCTTGTGCGTCTCTCGGCCAGCATGGTCTGTGGACTGGTATGGGAAAAGCCACTCCTGGTGGTGGGCATTAAAATCCCCCAGTAACACAAACTGAGCAGAGGGGTACCGTTGCTGAGCCGCATCCGCCGCCTCACTAAGGTACTGTGCAAGCCTGGTTGTCTCCTGGTCACCGCTATGCGAGCGGTAGACACAGGCATAAATAATTTTATCTATGCCAGTGTCCACCAAAGCCCAAAGTGCAGAAAACCTAGAGTCTTCAAGGTTACGGAGACGCCGATAACAGATGTCGTCCCGGGCATACATGCATACACCCGCGCGTGGTTTAAAATTGTGCTCCAGGGTAAACCCTGGGTAGGAGAGGTACGACACGTCTGACGGACATCCGATCTGCGTCTCCGAAAGAAATAGGAGGGATGGCTTCTCAGTCTCGAGGTGGTGGTGGACTGCGACGAGATTTGAGTGCAGACCTCGAATGTTGCTGAGGTGCACTTTAAGAGAGAGGGAGTGCAGCCGCTGTTTTAACTTATTCCTTTTTCTATTTCTTGTCATTTTTTATATGAGTGAGAGTGAAGGAAGGGGAGGAGAAGGAAGTGAAATGAGGCTCCACGCTGCTAACCTTCAGACACGCACTGGATGGATGGTATCGACTGGGGGACTAGCCTGGAGACTGCGGGGACGCCCGAGCCCCCCCGGGAATGTCCATCGGGCCCTCTCATCTGGTCGCCAACCAGCACGATGGTGCAATTCCGGGATTTTTCGACAGTTGGTAGGGCAGCCTTTCGTGTGTGGCTAGCACACTACTTGGGCCCCCAACTACCTGCGGTCGGCCAGCGGCGCACCGTGCCTCGGATCCCGCTACCCTCCGCGACTAGTCTCCCGATACATCTGTACCAGTGTGAGTCAGATTGGTCTGCCTGCAGTGGAGCAACTATTTCGACCCAACTCCTCAATAGGCTCAATACCGGCAATACCGGGCGTCGTACCGGAACACGGCTAGGCCGTTTGGCGGCACGTCTTTGCCTGGTGGGTGGTCGCAAGCCTGCGGTCGAAACCTACCACCAGTTGTGTCACCTGATTAGCACCGCCCGGGGACCACGTGTAGGGATTCTTTAAAGGGTACTTTACTGTACTGTACTTTCTAAAGCAATTTTTTTTAACCTTCGAAGAGGATGTCATGTACTTACACACGTATACAGCCAGACCGCACGAACGCGCCACGCTCACTGCCTCTTCATACAGCGAACTACCCAATATTCAAAATGTCCATGGTACAACCAGTCAGTAACATAAATGCGGAATAGCGCATGCCTCTGTTGTCACTGCCCGCACGTATTGAAAATGCCTTTATGTTGGACTCGCTCTTTTAGGGTTCCGAACCTCAAAATGAAAAGAAAACGGAACCCTTATTGCATCACTTTGTTCTCCGTCCGTCTATCAGTCGAAACCCTTTATATTGGGAACGCGTAAAGTTATCAAGTTGAAATTAAAACTAAATACTTAAATTTGTGGTTACTTTGTGCTGTGAAAAAATCAACTCCCTAAGTCTATGCAGTCAAAAGATATGGCTGTTTATGTCACAAGTTTGGACGGTACCCTTTTTTTGGGTTGTGAAATCATCAAATAACTTCCCCCACTCTGGGCGGAGCGGGGTCAGGCTTTTACTGACTAAAACCCACCCATGTTAATTCAATTGCCCTTTACGTTCCGGGGCCGCGGTATCTTTCGAACAACCCGCAAGGGTTGTTCGAAAGAGATACCAACCTGCCGGATGGCAAGAGATACCATCCGGCAGGTTGGACGGTACCCTCGGTGCGCTAGTCTGACTCACTCCTGGCCAGTTTTTTATTCGATGGTTCAGAGTTTTTAGCTTAACTGTAATATGGTTATTCTGTAGTAAAGGGACGCTTTGTTTGTTAAGCGCGCTGGGAAAATCCCTAGTCCAATATTGGCTTGAAACTTTTAGTATCAGCTACCGGTAAAAAGTGTTTTTATTCCAGGGTAATGAAATCGATGGGACCAGTTTTTCAGAAGATTTTTAAAAAATACGTGGTATATACCACACATAGGTCCGAAGCGTCAGACATAGCGTGAATACGTTTACCTAAAGGTGTGGTACATTCTATGGTATTCTGTGGTAATATCTATATATTTCTATAGTACTAGTATTAAAGTTTGTGTAATACAAAAATTGATTTTACTTTTGCAAATGTGACTTGGTTTCATGGAAAATATTGTTCAGTGTGATGGTATGTATTACAGCCTACAATAAGTCCACACCTTTCTGATATACGCTATTGTAGACAAGTGTTTTCACAACTTTTTAGGAGAGCAGAGAAATCTTAACGTTAGGTTACCCAAAACGAGCAATATAAATTGTCCATTTATTAAAATGAGGCTAATCCGGGCAAGTCTCAAGGTGATTTTTATAATTAAATGTACTTTCAGTTGACATCGGTGAAGAAAAACATCGTAAAATTCTCGATATAAGCATGAAATCTTCAACCCGTCTGGAACAAGCGTGGTGATCAATGCTCGTGCCTTCTCTCTATTAGAAGAGGCCTTTGTACAGCAGTGGGACAGTTATAGGCTGGTTTCATATTATTATAATTTATACAATTTCACAAACATGCTGGCTACCAGCGCCCTCCAGGCTTTTCAACCGCCTAAAGAGTCAGTGGAACTGTTTTTTTTATAGTTTCTAAAAATCGCTATTTCACGGGATACTATATAAATATCCCATTTATGTATATATATAAATGAGATTGCCTGATTTCCCTAACCCTGCTAGAAATCTTCGTCGGCTGACACTTGCATCGCCTTTGTTGCAACTGTTTAATCGTCGACATTAAGCCACTGAGGCACTACACGCCATTGTTTCCAGCCAGTTAATAATGAATGTTCGCAATTGCTATCTACTTCTGTAGCCAGTCTATTGTTGTAACTATTGTGTGGCTGAAAGCCTGTAACTATAGGCTGTAGTGTTGCGAAAATGGAGGAAAGGGGTAGGATATGCAGTCAGGTGTTCTAATATTCTTTTAGAGTGATAAATGCTGGTTAGTGCCTACATTGTTATCTATACTATAATACTATATAATAATATTATAAAGCTGAAGAGTTTGTTTGTTTGTTTGAACGCGCTAATCTCAGGGACTACTGGTTGGAATTGGAAAATTCTTTTAGTGTTGGATAGCCCATTTCTTGAGGAATATATAGGCTATAGGCTATATAACATCACGCTACGACCAACAGGTGCTGAGCAGCGTGGGTGAAACCGCGTGGAACAGCTAGTTGTGTAATATAAATCCTGTGAAAGACTGAAGTTGGTAAGTACTAAGTCACACATACTAACAACTGATTCACAGATATAAGTTAAGTTGTGCCTCAAAGGTTGTTACGTATTTAAAATATTTATAACAGTTTTTCATGAACTGTGTTGGATTTCAAATGCTGAAATTCAGTGCAATAATAACATGTACCTATTAAAGTGTCGCTATTGTATCTGATATGAAGTGCATCTCATAAATAATTTATTATACATAAATGCGCAACAAAAACTAAGTCTGACCGATCATTTATTTACTTCAAAAATCACAATGTAAAAACAGACGAAAATCGTTTTTTTTTTATGTGCAAAACAGAAAACAAGAAAAATTTACAGTATTGTAAAAAAATATCATTATCATGCATTTTCAAAACTCGTATAAAAAGTAATAATAATAAATCATCACAGACTGATACCATATTAGCACTTTATCCGTTTTAATTATTTGTAATATGCTATTGTTCTCGAATACGAAGAGACTTCCAAACGTTTAACTTGACTTCCTGTATTAACAGCCGCACTTCAAGCATAACCGTTTCATTTAAAAAGTCACCTTGAAGTAGTAGCAGTAAGGTCGGTTTTTGTGTTAGATTGCAAGGGTGATGGTTGTCGTGCGGTTGTCTGTACAACTAAACATGTATGTACATCAACATACTCGTGTAGTCGAGCTTCCGGTTCCGGTTGGACTCCGAGTGTTGGCGGAACTGACAAGTTTGCTTAGCGCAGTGTTGCCAACATTAGCCCATTGTCATTAAAGTTGTGAAGTTGAATGTTGTGCCGTATAAGTTAGTTAAGGTAATAAATTATACCACGTTATAACAAAATATACTGCAATATTATATAGTTTTCTGATAATACAGTTTAGGTTACTCACCTTTGGTAATTGTGTCTCTGTTTGATAATGTTGATAAATCATGGCCCAGAATATATCGAACATTGAACTTTCATGGATCAGGTGGGAACCCCCATAAATTTAGATCATTCGTATTCTAATCTCCGTCACAATCTGTCAAAGACACAATTTCCAATTTCCTTTATACTTATCATATACATAGTTCAATTTATTTTATTACGTAACCTAAAATGCATCTGGAAAGCTTGCTACATTTTAAATTAATACCTAACATAAATATTATAGTTCATAATACAAAATAAACTACACGCTTAAGGGAGTAGTATTACTAAATTAAAGGTTATTAAAACATTTAATTTAGTAACCCTATTTAATTATAAATGTCAATTTCGGTGACATAAATGTATGTTGATATAATTTGAATCTCCTTTATTCTGTGCCAGCACTTTTGTATACGCAAAGAGGTTTTAAACCTTTATTAATAATTGCCATATTAGAATTTTGTGACCTAGCTTACTTGGTATTCTCTTCCTAACTAAATCGACGACACGGTTGGCTGAGCGATCGACTGCTGTGCTGCGAGTCGCGGGTTCGATCCCCGCACAGAACAAATATTTGTATTGCCTACAGATAGTTGATACGGGGTCTGGCTGTTGATGGGATTTGTTTAATGTTTAAAACGCACCCAAGATACAGGAAAAATTCCAAAAATGGGTTTCCCCATTTTTGGAATTTTTCCTGTATCTTGGGTTTTTTTTTTTTGGAGTTTATTAAAAAAAAATGAACCTATGCCAAATTTCGACTCAATCACCGGACACCGGGAAGTAGGTCATACTTAATTTCTAAGGTGTTTTACATAGTTTCGTTTTAAATTTTTTGACGAACCTAACTCAGATTAATGCTCAAGCTTATCCCTTTATAACTATACAAGGCCTACCCGTACTAGTTAATGTCAAATCTTTACCCATTACAGTTTATATTGTACATTATCCCAACTAGCTTGGAACACTAATCCATGAAATCGTAAAACTTCCTCTCCGGTCCCATTTGGTTAAGCTTCCGGATTCCAAGGGAGTTTCTGGCCTGAGTATTAAATTACGCGTATCAAAACCTTTAGCATTAAATTATAAATAAAACCTTCGCAAAACGGGCGAGAATTTCAATTTAGTTCAAAGGAAATTTGAATACAGGGTTTAAAAAACTGAAAACAGCTGTGATGAACAAACATAGTGGAAAAGAAGTGATTTTGTATTCAGTTTCATCATCTGCCTAGCCTTTGCCCAACTATGTTGGGGTCGGCTTCCAGTCTTATCGAATGGATTTATGATTTTACATGGTGCGACTGCCTATTTGACCCAGTTAGTACAGGGTAATACGATACTTCTTGGTAAGACTGGTTGTCAGACTTTCGGGAAAATGACTAGCTGTAACGACTGTCAAAGATCTACAAATGACAGGCGGGACCAACAGCTTAACGTGCTTTGCGAGGCACGGATGAAACTCGATATGTAACGGGTGGTCAGCCATCCACAGACCAACCTAGGCAAGTGCGACTTAACCCATAAATCGACCCGAGTGGCTGCTATTATTTAGTAACGAGCTCCTTACAAAAATACGTAACAAATATAATTTTAAATAATCATAATCTGCACCAACTTTACTTATAAACAATAATAATACCAGTCAATTACTGTCCCACTGCTGGGCATAGGTCTCTTTTCAATCAAAGAAGGCACGAGCATTGATCACCACGCTTGCACAAGACGGGTTGGTCATTTCAGACTTATATTAATTACTAGCATTCCCCCGCGGCTTCGCCCGCGTTAAATTCGGGATAAGACAGTTCCCCTTTCCTGATTTGCAGTCACCTGTAGTTTTTGCCCTAGCACCTTATTTATTGTAATAGCATAACTAAATTTTCCCTTTTTTCCCACTTTCTCCCTCATTTTTCACTCTTTTAAAAAAATAGCCTATGTCCGTCTCCAGGGTCCCAACTATCTCTGTATCAAAATTCATCAAAATCGGTTTAGCCACAAACAAACAAACTCACTTTCGCTTTTATAATATTAGTAAGGATAAGTCCAGGTTTCTACACCTTGTGTAAATTCACCGATATCTATATTATGATAAATAAAAGTTTGAAAGTACGTTTGAAAGTAAATGAATTTAAAAAGTCATATTAGTACTTGCCCGGTTCAGGACCCAGAACCTCATGTAGAAGAGGTTAAGGTGCTTTGGTGGTTTGGTTCCTCTGGGTCATCACTATATTTAATCCAACATTTATTTATTTATTTAAACTTCATGTACAATAGTGGTACATAGGCGGACTTAATGCCATAAGGCATTCTCTACCAGTCAACCTTTGGGTAAAATACGACAACATTGTGATAGGGTACAATACATAAAATATCTAAAACAATTTTACGAAAACATATTTTTATACGGATACTAATACACATATACATATCAAATAAACTAATGTATACATTTAAAAATAAATAAAACGATAACTTTAACAGTAATTATAATGACTTCAAATTGGCAGACGGACCTAAATAGTGGTTACGAACTTTTCTTTTAAAAGTAAATTTACTTTCAGCTTTTTTAATGTCAAAGGGTAGCGCGTTCCAGAGCTTGATCGTTGAAATTACGTATGATTTGGACATAAAATCGGTGCGGTGTAAAGGAATTTGGAGGAGAAGGTTTTCGGAAGCCCGAAGCTTACGACTGTGAGAACTGCCCAACACTATAAAATAAGTTTTTAAATAATCAGGAGCATGCGGATCATTCATGACAGAGTACAGCATACAGAGAGATCTAAGGGACCTCCTGAGTCGTATAGGCAGCCATTTAAGCTGAGTACGGAAGGAAGAGATGTGATCATATTTACGAAGGCCAAACACAAATCGAATGCAATTATTAAGAAGACGATCCAATTTATTGAGAAGTTCCTGGGTTAGATCAGAATAACAAACATCAGCATAGTCGATAATGGGAAGCACAAGAGACTGTACCAAAATGAGTTTAGTGCTAGATGGGAGAAAATGCTTGAATCTATAGAGAGACCGCAGTGAGAAAGTGACTTTCTGGCTCACTTGAGCCACGTGCTTATTCCAGCTAAAACAGTCGTCAATATATAAACCTAAGTCTTTTACGTGAGGTGATAAAGAAATGACTGAATTCTCAAACATCAGTGGTGTAAGTTGACTCGTGTACACATTTCTCAAATAGTGCGAGCTACCAATGAGGATGGCCTGACATTTCCAACGTTAACAGAAACCCCAAATTTGCCAGACCATTCCTCAATAGTTCTGAGATCGGCATTAAGGGATGAAATGCATTCATTAAGGTTCGCAATATCAGATTGAGCGTATAGTTGCAAGTCATCAGCGTACAGATGGTAAGAACATTTGAGGATAGCAGTAATGGAATTAATAAATAAAGAAAATAAGAGAGGAGAGAGTATACCGCCTTGTGGAACACCAGTCATGAGGTCGCACCGGACAGAGTAATCCTGATCAACACGCACCGCCTGCTGGCGACCACGAAGATAAGAAGAAAACCAATTACGTGACAAAGAAGACAAGTATGTCATGATCAACGGTGTTAAAAGCATTGGAAAAATCTATTAAAACTAACACCGTTAACCTCGAATTCTCCAAGCCACCACGAACATCTTCTGTAACTTTAAGCAAAGCTGTGGCTGTGCTGTGGCCTGGCCGAAAACCGGATTGAAAACTGGACAAAAGGTTATTCTTAAAAACGAAAGAGGATAATTGTTTAAGAACAACTGCTTCTAGGATCTTAGACAGGAAAGGAAGAATGGAGATGGGTCTAAAGTGATTAACAAACTAGGATTAGAAATTTTAGGAAGAGGGATAATGTAAGCCTTACGCCAAATCGCTGGAAACACACCAGATTGCAGAGATGAATTAATTATGTGAGTAATAACTGGGACCAAGTTATCAATCAAAAATGATAACATAGTACGACTGACCCCATCACAGCCCACAGCCTTAGATTTAATTGAAGTAAAGAATTTTAAGACCTCATGGTTAGACACGAGGGAGAAAGAAAAGGAATCAGGAGGAAGCATTGGCTTGGAAGTAATTTCCTGAATAGTATTATACTTAATACCAACCGCAAGCGCAGCAGAAGTTGAAAAATGTTATTAAGAGTATTTAAAGGCAAATTAAGAGGAACAGCACTAGAGGGGGACTTTGTGAAGCCAAGCGATTTAAGAAACTTCCAAATATGAGCCGGCGAAGAATTGAGGACATTTTCACAAATGTAACGGCGTTTAGATGTTCTTACCATCTGATTACAACGGTTTCTAGCCAACATCATATTTAATTTTCAGTAGGACATCCTTACTAATATTATAAAAGCGAAAGTGAGTTTGTTTGTTAACTCTTCACGCTTTAATGGCTACACTAAACTTTGATGAATTTTGGTACAGAGATAGTTGAGAACCAGGAAACGGACATAGGCTAATTTTTATTTTTTTTTAAAGTGGGGTATGAGGGAGAACGAGGGACGAAAAGGGAAAACTTAACGTTGCTATCAACAAACAAATCAATAAGCAAGGGCAAAAACTGCATAGCAGGTACTGTGTTTTACCGAATTTAACGCGAGCGAAGCCGCGGTCAAAAGCTAGTATATCTATATTCTACAACGACGGTTACGACGTAGCCGATGTCGTCGCAGCAGTACTACGACGTAGCTGATATCGGTTCGTTATTTAAACTGACACCAGGTTGAGCACAAAAAAAAAGATTAAGAGGTCACACAGTAATAAAACCCTACATCCGACTTAATATATAATATAATATTTTTACTTAATATTTTGTATTTTATAAATGTGAATGTATGTGAGGATGTATGGACGTTTGTTACTCTTTCACGTCAAAACGGCTGAACGGTCTTAATAAAATTTGGCATAGAGGTAGATTATAGTCTGGAATAACACATAGGATACTTTTTTTTCAAGTCGCGGGCGCCAGCTAGTACTTGATAAACCAAATATTAATAGATATTTATCCCAAACGAAATATTAAAAGATACCTATACTAAACAAAATATTAAACTATCATTAAACTAGTTTTAACAGACTTTAACCTATTCTAGATAAACTAAAAACCCCACAACCTAAATAATAATGGTATTTCCGTTGATAACCTTAATGACTAGTTCATTAACTCTAATAGACCTTTCTAATGTACACAGCAGCAGTACAACCTAGAATTATGTTTTCCCGCGTTAGTATGAACAAGTAATATATACGTGAACGTAGTTGTATATAATGTTTTGCTGGTAAACAAACCAACTAGATAACAGACTAGGAAACTTTTAGGCCGCCAGCTTCCAACATACAAGTTTTGTGGTCGCGCTGTTTCAATACAAGAATTTCGAAGTACAGTCGCAGGCATTATTATGTATGTGGAAGAATATGTGTTGGACTGTGAAGAAGATGAATAAAAAACAATTATTGTATATCGGGCTGGCGTCTGCATATTTTGTGTAGCCGAGGTGAGAATGGTAAGATATTTGTGGTGGAGTGACAAGAATGGATAAAGTAAAGAATAAAGAGAAGTAAAGAAAAGAAAAATGAGAACATAAATTTAAAAATCATGAAAGGATGTCATTTGTCTAGGTATGGACATATAATGAGGAAGGATGAAACTATGTGATAGATATGAATATTGTTGGGTGGAGAGGAATTTGGAAGATCTCCTTTCTTGTCCGATGAAATATGGAAAACAAGAGAAATATGGAAGAAAAAGACATGCTTCGCCAACTCCAAATAACTTGGAATAACGGCAGGATAATGATGGAGAGGGATTAACAGGCGTAAGAAAAGACGTATGGAATGTGTTTAATTAAATTGTATAATTTAATGATGCTGTGACGTCGGACAGTGGAGAGAATGAAACGTAGAATAAGACGTAATACGAAGAAGGAAACGTATTGCGCTGAACCCTAGGAGAATGGAACAAGAGCAGGAAGACGATGTGTATCAATATGTAAGAATAACAGCAACTGATAAGATTGTGTTGGCCGTAGAATCAAGTCTTAGTTAAAAAACACACACGTATGGACGCGAATCATGAGTGCCGTTAAGTTAATCCGTCTTCTAAAAAACAAAGAGAAATATATTCGGAGTTGAAGACCACTCTTCAGCAATAAGAGAAGCAACAAAAGGAAAAAACTTGTGACATAAACGGCCATATCTTTTGACTGCCTAGACTTAGAGGCTTATTTATATGGTTTTAATTTCAATTCAATACTTTCACCCGCTCCCAAGATAAAGGGTCTTGACAGACAGACAGACAACAAAGTGATCTAATAAGATTTCCGTACTTTTTCCTTTTTTTAAATGTATATGAATAAACTCAGCACTTTTAAAACTAGTTTTTTAACTTTCATTTCATTTTGTTGTGTTGTGAAATGTGTCTTATTTAAAAGTCGCAATTTTTATCTAATGAGAAAATCGGTTTAAAGTTTAGATGTGTAAATACATATTGGTTCACGTGACTGTACCTACGACATAGTTTTCTACTGTGATGATATTAGTTCATGTTTGTAGTAATTCACTCAGTTTAACTGTTTATGAGTTTAGCTTTCGGTTGCCGCCATCTGAACAAATTAATTAACCTGTTGGTAAGTAAAGCAATATGCATTAAATGATAAAGTCGCGTTCGCATAAAAAAAACTAGTTATGTAAATTGCAACCTTCAAATATATCAGGGTGTACCAAAGGGGGATAGGAAATTGCGGGTTGTTTAAAGAGATACCACGTCCCCGGAACATAAAGGGCAATAGAAAAAACATGAACTGACAATTACCCCCGCTCCAACCAACCAGAGCGGAAGATTTTATTCAATGATTTTTCGAATCTCTTTCGAGCAACCCGCGACCCTGACAGCCAGTGGCCCCGGTGGGGCCCCTTGTTCCGGTTAGGCACGAAGAACTTTACACCCAGTTCTTCACACACCACACACATATATTGCTATTAGTTACTTATTTTTTAACTTTTAATGTGACATGAGTTGACATACACATGCAGTCGAAGATGATCCTTCTTCGTCTACACGCAAGGGGGCTTATGGGGGCTTATTACCGGGGTTGTGGGTTGTTCGAAAGAGATACCGGAGCCCCGGAACACAACGGGCAAAAGAAGGAACATGCATAGATTTTTAAAAAGTCTGATACTCCTCCCACTCCGCACAGAGCGGAGGAAGTTATTTGATGATTACCCCTCCGCAAAATAGGGGACTTCTAAACTTTACCCCATTCATTAAAAATATTAAATACTAGCTGGCGCCCGCGGCTTCGCACGCGTGATATCGAAAAAAGTCTATGTATCCTATGTGTTATTCCACATCATAATCTATCTCTGTGCCAAATTTCATCAAGATCCATTCAGCCGTTTTGACATGAAAGTGTAACAAACATCCATACATCCATCTTCACAAACATTCGCATTTATAATAATAATAGGACTTGAACATGTGCGCTACTTAACTTGGCACTATAACCATACAAAGTATACACTATACAGCAATGTTGTAAACATTTATATTTCCTCTAAATAAAGCAGTCATACATGTTTTAATACTCAGCGCTTTATTATTGAAAGCTTAAGAAATAGCTGCTAATTATACTAATTACTGCTATGAACACAGTACTAATGCAAATGAAATGCGACGCACGTCCCCTGTTTGTCAGTCAATTCTAGTATTTGGCGACTTGTTTTTTCACAAGCTTTATTTATGACATCCTACTATTATGAAGGTGAAAGTTTGTATGTGTGTGTAAGTTTGTTACTCTTACACGCTCAAACGGATTAACGGATCAAGATGAAATTTGGTCAAGATACCTTTTTATTTATTCTGTTGTGCTAGTATTAAAATAGTGAATGTTTGTTAGAATATAATGGATGGACATTTTTTTACTTTTTTGCGCCAAATCCACTGAACCGATTGGGATGAAATTTGGCACACGAATAGACTGTCACTCATAGGTTTCTTATATTTATTAGATACTTCCGTCAAACCGTTCTTAGATTACAGGCGTAATGTTATAGATGTAAAAGACAACGTTTTGGGCATTAGGGCTACGTATTAGGGTGCGATAGTGACATTAAACTGCATTCCTTGATTTTATTCTAATTTTAAAATAATATTTTATCATTTCTTTTCCAAAATATGTTTCGTTTAACTGTGAAATAGGTTTTTGTTTTTTTTTTTTTTTGTAAAGTACCTACATGTAATCTCACAAAAAAACTGCCACCAGCCAGCCTTTAATTTTTAACGTTCTAATAGTGCACAATGCAACACATTTTATTTACCTAACAAGACATGACTTTTAAAGTCTAACACAATTTATAAGCAAAACGCTGTATAAATATTTTGCAAGCTGTGTAAGAAGTGTGCGCCGCGACTCGCGAGGCAAGGAATATTTAATTGACATAAATACGGCATCTGAAGCACAGCCACGCAAGCTTACCACTTACGTACTCTGTGATATGTAGTGCTTTCACTTTATTCTCTTATTTACACTTCGTAGGGAAGTTAGTTTAAGTGTAAGAGAGAGAATATCTTCTGATTACGCAGACAAGTATTTTTAATTCGTCAGCTGAGTTTTGTTTTAACTTTTACTTAAAAACGTAACAATTAATGTTACGTTTTTATCTTAAACTTGGAGAACGAAAACTAAAATATGAAAAATTGTTTCATAATATTTTAACTTGTCGTGGATTAATTAATTTAAGTAATTTGATGATGTAATTTGAGCTATTTGTCTTAAATAGACTGACCCTTTCTTTTAAGATAAGTTTCAGCACATTAAACTCACTTCTCATTTGCCCAACAGCCAGAATCTCATGCTATTCAGAACTTTGTTTTATTAATTTTAGGGTTCCGTACCTCAAAAAAAAAACGGACCCGTTATGTGATCTCTTTGATGTCCGTCTGTGTGTCTGACTATCTGTCTGTCTGTTGAAACCCTTTATCTCAGAAATGCGTGGAGGTATCGAATTGAAATTGATGATTAAAATAAATACTCAACCCTGTGGTCTCTTTACCCTGCGTCTACGCAATCAAAAAGAAGGCTGTTTATAGGGTAAGTTTCTACGGAACCCTCTGTGCACAAGTTTGATTCCTCTTGGCCGGTTTTTTAACATAAAAAACGTTTTTATAACGAATTCAGAAAATGTGGAAACTTTTACATCCAAAAATTAAACCATTAAACGTAAAACCAGATTCATTCTACACATCAAGTAAAAAATGCGTGGCAAAATGGAATGCGTCAAAAGCTCTCCCACAACCTTTTACAATGTGACAAAGTAGTCATTAATCACACATTATTTTGCCCCTTAAACTGAAAAATGCTCAAATGTTTTTCTGACCTTATATTTTCAGTAACACGGGTTAAAATTTGACAATGGAGAGCTTTTGACCATTGTTTGAGACATTTTCAATTTTATTTATTTAAACGTCATATACAAAGTAACTTACATAGGCGGGCTTAATACCATAAGGCATTCTCTACCAGTCAAGCTTTGGGTTAAATACGACGTAATTGTGATAGGGTACAAAAATATATCTGTATAAAGAAAGAAAGAAGAACCATAAATATTAAAAAAAAATAAGTAAAATGAATATTCCTTTGTATGATATCAGCTTACCATCCATTAATTTTAATTTCCAAAAAGGTTTATAGTATCCAAATGGCAGTAGAACACTGTCTCCTAAGTCACAGGTTTTCCTTGTTTAGGACGCAGAGTTTCTTGTACGCCTTCAATAATTGCAAACCAGAGCTAGATATTGAGCATATTGTAAGGACTTTTTCAATAAACTATTATTATTATTACTTCTGTAGAAACCCTTTCATATATTTTGATTTACGGTCAATGTCGACAGTGTAACTAGTTATAGGTATGGAACATCAAACGTGAAAAATGCTGAGTAGTTTTTTAATTATATTAAAGAACTTTTTAGATAATCAAATATTAAATACAACCACAAATAATTTACGCAGATTCAATCACAAGCAATCCACGTACATTCATTTATAACAAGTAAAAATATTTTAGACAGGTGGACATAAAATTGCGGAGATCCTGCAAAAATAATAAAAACAAACATATTTTGAAGTCGCCATTTATCACACTGTGTTGGCAGCCATTCGTGTCGGCTTCAATTTAACGGAGCTATTTAATTAATGGTCTTACAAATTGATTCCTTGCATGCTCTGGTAACGCCAGATATTACTCTTATGGTTTATTTTTTCTAGAGGTTAAAAATACTTTTAAAAACAATGAAAAGTTCTATGAACTGTACAATGCAACAAGTCATGATAGTCTGGGCAGAGCGGGGGAGTGTCAGACTTGTACTGACTAAAACCCACTCATGTTCCTTCTTCTGCCCTTTATGTTCCGAGGCCGCGGTATCTCTTTCATACAATCCGCAACCACGGCAGGCGGTGGCTCTGGCAGGCCCCTTTGCTTATGTAAGTGCTTAAATAATGTTTCATTATACCAAATATAATTCTACATCGCTAAGGTCATCTGAAGTCAGTGTTAGAGATGTATTTAATTGCGGTAGATCAGTAATACTTAATAATATTATAAAAGCGAAAGTGAGTTTGTTTGTTACGTCTTCTCACGCCTAAATGGCCAAACCGATTTTGATGATTTTACAGAGTTAGTTGATGGTACAGAGTTAGTTGGGACCCTGGAGAGGGACATAGGCTATAATAAAAATATAAAAAAATTAAAAAGTATATATAAAATATAAAAAAGTGAGAAAAGGAAGAGAAATAGGGAAGAAAAGGTGAGAGAAAGATATTTTTTTTCGATCATCACGCGGGTTAAAGTTTGCGTTAGCCCAAAGTAACTATGCCACGCCGACGAAGTCACAGGCGGAAGCTAGTTAACCATAAAAGCACGTGTCAAATTATTATTTTCAGTTTTAACTCAAATAGGTATATTATCATACCGGAATCACCACAAATATTAAAATCCGCCCATACATTGCGGTCAGCTTATTGTACAAATAAATAATAACCGTGTTCTGACGTTCGTGTGAAAATAATATTTAAAATTTTACAGAGAGTTTCCTGGCTTTAAACACCTGGAAATATGAGCAGTGTATTATATATGTATTTTTTATAGCTATTCATTTACAAACAGAATGGGGAACTACAGTTCTTTCACAATTATTATGCCTTGTGACTGGGACTGCAGTTTCATTTACCTACATAGCTACATTGCTTTTGATTTTGATGCCGGCGCAACGCTTTTTTTTTAATTGTCAACCGACACGAAATTATTTACTCTCTTTCATATCATTCTTCACACAATCCATCGACGATTCTCTTAGTATTCCTTCCCCAATAAGCATACTCGTAATACTACCACACTAACAAAAATACCATTCTAGTATAAATCAAAACAACATTAGGCCATAAAGTTTTCCTAAATAAAATCAGCACTTAATGAAAAATGCACTTTATTTTTCACTTTAATACCTATAAAGACAGGTTGCATACAAATTCTATGTTATACAAAAGTGATTATCTACGTTCAACAGAAGCGATTATTCAATAACAGGTATCTACGCTAATAACAACGCAATGCATCAATTTAATAGACTCCTTTTTACCCATAGTCTTGCATAATGTTATTATCGCACCTGTAGGCGATAAATTAGCGATCAAAAGCGGTATATTTGTACTTTTTCTTTAGAGTGTTTCGCAATTTCCCTCCCGGTGTTAAGCGGTTGGATGAAAAATTGCTTCTGTCCACCGAACTCGATTCGCTCTTAATCTGATGTAAATTACCCTCTAATAACGGTTTTATTAGAAATTAAGTTATATAGGTACTTCAATAATTGTTGTTTATGAGTTATTTAATACTGTTGCTTACTAGACGGATTAATTTATTGACTCAATTCCGTAATGAAGGGCAGCATTTTTATATATAAACTAGCTGTGCCCAGCGGTTTCACCCGCTGCTGATTTAGGGGTTGAGTTGAAAAATAGATGTTGGCCGATTCCCAGACCTACCCGATATGTACACAAAATTTCGTTGAAATCGGTCCAGCCGTTTCAGAGGAGTATGGGACACGAGAATGTTATATATTAGAAAAAACTTTAGTACTTACCCTTTTTCGAGAGTTATGCACAACGCAATAATATATGCCGATGAATAATAAAAAAGAAAACTGGTTATTGATTTAGCTGATTAGTGATGGCCCAGAGGTTAAGCACTTCGCCTCTCATGCATGTGGTTGTGGATTCAAATCCGGGCAGTACAAATGTGACTTTTTCAATTCATATATACTTTCTAAAGTTTAACTTAGACTTCATTTTGACTTCAGACATCGGTGAAGGAAAACATCGTGAGAAAACCTGGACTTATTTTAATAAATAATATATGTCCGGGATCGCCAACCCATCTTGAGCAAGCATCGTGATCAATGCTCATTCCTTTTCTATATGAGAACAGGCCTTTGCCTAGCATTGAGACCATTATAGGCTGGTAATATTATTATAAGTTATTCATGAGTAAAAACATGCACAGCTCGTTTTTAAATTAATTTAAAAAAACAACCACAACCCAATTGACTACTCGATTCCATTTTCAAAATGTCTGTATTGTTAAACTACTGGATACTACATAGCACCACAAAAGCTTCCTCTGCATTTTTATAACAAAACGCAAATTGGAAAATTGTCTCTGGTTCTCTTTTCCAACTTTTTCAATGTTCGTGAAATATTCAGAAATCGTTGAACGTCCAGCGCAGTAGCAATAAAGAGTTTAACGCATAAAATGTAATAGGCTAATAGAGAGCAGGTGAGAGCTATTAGATTAGCTCATGGATTAACACTGTTACTTACGTGCAGATATTTTCAGACATTTCTCTAGCCAGGACACCTCTCTTTAAAAGAACAATGTTCGAAAATTAAAACGGACCCGGATTATTTACAGCCTATTTTTTAAGTTGAACAGTAGGCCTACTATGACGTCTTAAAGCAGAAAGAGATGGTGCTAGACACCCTGTATAGCTCTGTCTCTTTCCCTCAGCGGAATAAGTTCTGCTTTAAGACGTCATAGTAGGGTAGCAGATCATTTTTGAACGATAGGGTTCATGCATAGTTCGATGTGTGTTTAGGATTATTTTCTTTTTTTTTCGGTATTATTACTGAAATTTTATAAACGTAAGACTTCAGTTCTGGTACGCAAGTTTCCTATAGCAGAATTGCAGTCAAATAAATCACGCGGTAACGTATATCTTCAAAAATATTGAAGACAAGAATTAAGGCAAATAAGTTAAAAACCTACATATTGAGCATTCCTGTTTTACCGAGATTTTACAATGAAAATCCTTTGTGGAGTCTATAACGAAGCTTCAACCTTTTTTGAATTTCGCACAGGTTCTATTTTTTGTTATTCATTTCGTCTATATTTCCGTACATAAGATTATTCTTTTATGAAGATTAAAATAGGTTAAGTCTTGTATTCATTCAAGTTTAGTAGGCCTCATTGTAATAATTTACGTATTCATTCTGTTTTAATTTGAAGCATTATTTTTTATGGGAGTAGGTTGTTCGGCATACTTTTTTTTATAATATCTTTAGATAATAAACACACACACAAAAAAGGCAAAATAACGTTAGTTTCAGCAGCCGGTGACAATAATGGTACTTATTTCTTAATTTTTTTAACGTGGCGTTTTTTTTCTCCAAAATACTTATTTTTGTTTAAACAATTATAATTGTGTTGTTATATTCCCACCAAATTCACATAAATGTAATCTATTGTAACATCATCAATGTAAAAAAGCACTTAGATAAAATATTAAATCATAAACGCGTCGTAAACATAACCTCCTACTTGTTGAGCAGTCGGTTTTTAATTTTACCCCTTGACAAAAAATGCATAATATATTTCTTAAAAAAAAATATACGCTAAAATCACTCTTTTGTAAAGTTGTCTTTATAATCGAAATATTATATGAAAGCTTATATTGTAAAGTACAGCAGATTCTAAAATAAAAGCCTTTAATAATAAAACGATGCCGACAAAGAGGAAAACCTCCACAATTGAAATTTCATTACTTGTTCCTGTGGGCTTCCCTTTGTAACCTTAAATTAGAGTGTGAGCCGCGCTCCTGAATATAATATTTACCCAAATCGTACTCGCCTCTTTAAAACTGGGTATATCTAATTAGGTAAGTGAGATTTCATTCGTGCGTAATTAGTTCACATTTCGGAAATATGAGAAGTTGTACGGTAGCAACAAAAACAAAATAACAAAGTGTTTAGGCAAAAACCATAGACCGTCACCAGCTAGGATCCTTACACAGTCCTTTTGACTCTTCAATTCGTACATCTGGTCATACACGAATGCCGTTTGCGACATCAGTAGTAAAAAAAAAATACTACCATAACTATTTTTCTTGATTTTTTTAAACTAAATTGTAAATCATGTGATGAAACCCTACTCCATGCCTGTAAACTTCTTAAATATATAAAAATGTTTAAACGGACTGCTTCGCAACATTTTCGAAATTCAAATTTTCCTTTACAGTCGTCTACGGCAAAGCCCGAAACTAGTTCTATAAAAACAAAAACAAAATAAATCTGACAACTACGTTGATTTTCGTATTCAGAAAAGTAAATTAAAAATGTTTTTTCTCTTGATACCCCAAACTACTAATGGAAATGCAAAGCATATTCGTAAATATATTCTTTTTAAACGCGGTCAGCGTGGCGGCATTAGGCAACCACTGTGTGGGACTACAGTCGAGGTATTTACATGAGAACAAGCTTGATTAAAGAGCGGGCTTGAGCACTTGCCTCTATGTTGTTTCTGACGCCAAACCCGCAACACGATAGCTGCAAACTCAATATACGACCTTCGTGAACCAACAACATCAATATTGTCCCAACATGGAATTTCCAGATTAAAATTTTCGCCGAAATTGGCTTGTGAAGCAGACTGTTAATTAATGATATTAGGCTGAACGGTGTGTTGAATTGAGTCTAAAATGTGTTAATTATGTTACAAAGTTCGATATAATTTATACGTTAGCGTTAGTGAGAAGGGAAGTTTTAGTTTAGTTAGAGCTAATTTGTTTGTTAATCCGTTAACATAAAAGTCATTAATTGGTACCTACACCCTGGGCCAAGTTTTTGTTTTATTGTAAAGAACCAAGTTATAATATCTATAATGTAAAATATTAAAAGATATTTTTGGCCATACGCGGATTGATATTTAAGGTAACGTAATCAAATAAGCTCTTAGGTAGAGTCCAGTCAAAAATTATGAATAAGATTTATAGCAATTTAACTGTTGAAATATCTTTTTTTAAGAAACGGGCGTCTGAAATAGTCTGACGAATCACCGACGGATCAAATCACGTAATGAAATTAATATAAATCTAGACCTGACCTGAGAATCGCATTTACCTTGTTAGCAAAACAAACATTAAGAATTTTTATGACATGATCCTTTATATAAACCAAACGTTCCTATTCAGCAGAAGATTTTAGATCAGGTAGCTTTGCAAAAAATAAAAGGAAAACCAAAATTTCTCCGATTTGACCTCCTCAGAACCGTTAAATAGTAAGTTTATCTTGATTTCCGTTGCCTATCTTTCTACATTTTTTATATCTTTTATAAAAAACCGGCCAAGAGCGTGTCGGGACACGCTCAGTGTAGGGTTCCGTAGTTTCCCGTCCGTCACAATAAGTGTTCCCAGTTATGAGGCCAACCGAACAATTCGGTAATACCCGATCCAATGTAATAAGTACCTACAGCGCCATCTCTCGAGGAATAGGGTTACTAATTAATACAAAGACGTGCAATTTTGGTGGTAATTCAACAACAATTTTTTGTTTGAAAAAAGATACGTTTAGGATAATAAAATATGTAAACAAAGTTACAAAAAAAGCTTGCATATACGATTATACTACAAACTTAGTCCAGAAATTATTTTGTACAACTTTTTGGTCTTTTTTGTACAAAATCTCTTGTGTCAATCAAGTTGAAAATA
The DNA here is from genome assembly GCA_958449745.1 of Ochropleura leucogaster. Classification (NCBI taxonomy): domain Eukaryota; kingdom Metazoa; phylum Arthropoda; class Insecta; order Lepidoptera; family Noctuidae; genus Ochropleura; species Ochropleura leucogaster. The sequence goes on along the minus strand of OY288222.1, from coordinate 8,155,438 downwards.
ATTTTCATAGAAAGTTCTTATAAAGTTCTACTTTTTAGATTTTTTTCATATTTTTTAGACTTATGGTTCAAAAGTTAGAGGGGGGGGACACATTGTTTTTTACTTTTGGAGCGATTATTTCCGAAATTATTGACATCATCAAAAAATGATCTTAGTAAACCCCTATTCATTTTTAAATACCTTTCCAACAATATATCACACGTTAGAGTTGAAATTAAAAAAAAAATCACTTCCCACTTTACATATAGGGTGGCTACCCTAATAAAACATTTTTTCCAATTTTTATTTTACCACTTTGTCGGCGTGATTGATATACATATTGGTACTAAATTTCAGCTTTCTAGTGCTAACGGTCACAGAGATTAAGCGAGGACGGACGGACGGACGGACGGACGGACGGACGGACGGACGGACAGACAGACATGGCGAAACTATAAGGGTTCCTAGTTGACTACGGAACCCTAAAAACGATGCCTCACACTAGGAATTTCTCCAGTATCGTAGATGCGTTTACAACATGACAGACTTTGCCCAGCCGTGGGACAATAATAGGCTGCTATTATATAAGATTATTTAAACGAATACAACAACGGATAATATATATTTTTAATGTGACAATCTTGAGCAAAGATGAACCGCACAGCCATTTTCAAAAGCATATCTCTCACTATTCGCTAAACTCGCATCGTATTCATTTTAAATCTGGAATCGAATGACATGAACGGAAAACAGAATTACTATATTAATGAACTGTTCCCATCACCCCTCGTTCAATTACTTCGCAGACCTTGCTTTTATTGGACTTCTTCGAAAACTGCCTTCCAAGGTCCACAGATACTTTTTATTCAACCTCTGTGATGAAATATTGCTACCCCGACAATGGAAGGTCAATTTTGGAGACCAGATAAATCATATTCAATCGGGTGAACTGAAATAAAATTAGAATAGGTAATTTATTTTGTGCAATTTAGGTTTCTTGGTGGTTTTGCGAAGTTTTGTTTGGTTATTATTGACAATGTCGTACACATTGCCAATAGTAACCGTTACGACACGTCAATTGTGATAAAATCTTCTTTAGGTTTAAAAAAAGAAACTTTTTTTATTCTTTTTTGAATTTTTTTTGCCGCACACTAGGAATTTCTCCTGTACCGTGGGTGCGTTTACAAACATTTAAACACACATACACAAACAGCCAGACCCGAAACAACTAGGTACCTGTCGGCCATGTAAGTATAGTGAAGCTTCGCCTTTTATTATCACAAAATATTGCCATTTGCATATAAAGAATGTGTTTTTACTTAATAGTGCGTTTTATAAACAATCTTTGCGTTTATCCGTGAGAATTGCAGAAAAGAATTGCGAATGAATTGGTCTCCTGTCTTTTGTCCTGTTGGAGAAACCGCTATTAGCGATTGTATTAAATGTTATTATTTATATTTGAACGCTGATAATTGTTTTTGATAAGTTTCGATTTTCATAACTTATATGGTAGCTTTAATTATTTGTTTTTCAAGTAACTTCACGCCTAATTCGTTAGTTTGTCAATTAAATTGTTTTAATTGTAACTTTGCAGTCAATCGTTATATGGCTTGAATTAGTATTAGATACGTCTAAACAAATCGTTATAAACTATTTAACATTTAAACGAACACAACTTTAACTTATCAGAACTTTAACAAAATATTTCATGAAAACATAATTCACTAAAATGAATTGTATTCTAGACTTACAAAAGAAAAATCACCTAATTATGGACGCAAAAGATAAAACCAAGATCGTCAGCAAAAGCATTAATTGTTAAATTACGATCGTCAAGAACTCATAACTGACATATTTTGCCAATTTTTTTTACTTGTTGCTTTTAATTAATATAAAAACCTATCCCATATGATGTGAAAATCTTCTAAAGAGAATTCGCAATATTACGGGGATTTTGAGGGTACCGTACCTGAAAAAAAATGGATAAAATAAATAAATAAAATAAATATCTTGGGACAACTCACATACGGCTATCTGATCCCAAGCTAAGCAGAGCTTGTGTTATGGTAACCAGACAACTGATATACATACTTATATAATTTATAAATACATACATATTATAGATGAATCACACCCAGACACAGAATAAACAATCATGCTCATCACACAAAGTTTGACCTGGTTGGGAATCGAACCCACGACCTCCGGCTCAGCAGTCAGGGCCACTAACCACTAGACCAACAGGCCCGTCAAAAGATCCCTTAGAGGTTCACTTTGTTGTCTGTCTGTCTGTCTCTCCAGACCCTTTATTTAAGTAACGCGTGGACTCGTTAAGTTGCTATTAAAACCATATACTCAAATCTGTGATCCCTTGGAGCTGTGAAAAAATATCCTTTTAAATACTTAAAGAGTATTTTTTTACAATATAATTTTTGTTCCGTTAAAACTTGTGACATAAATCTCTTTTTAGTACTTACACACGTAGTGAAAAGAAATTTAATATCCGTAACACAGCCAGAGATAGCCGACAAATACACTGACAATTGAACTGAATAAAGCTACTTTAAAAACATTTACCTTCAAAACAAACTTTATTGTTTCAGGGCTTTCCTTAGAATTCTGTGCGTGTGCTGCCCCAGGAAGTTGCGACGGAAATATCAGCCACAACTTCGCTTCAAGCAGTCCCAAGTGAGTAGCCAACATTATCTACTAAAGCTAATAGAAAATAAGCTTTTTACTTTAAATAAAAAAGCCCTCAAATAAAAGGAATTTCCAATTCAGTTGCAAATTAAATTGCTTTTTCTTAGATTGTTATGAATTTGTTCTTTTACTTTCAGTTGCGCACAACACGACGTTATTACTCATCGAGCGAACTGATGGGTATACAACAGCTTAGACAGAACTCCTGCGAGCAAACTTACATATAGCGAATCAGCTCTATTTTATACATCGCTTCGATTCTCCTTCATATTTCCAAGTGCCTTGATGAAAAATTCAATTCGTATCTTCCAAAAGTTTCTAGAATACTTTATGCGAATTAGGAGCCATTCAGAGCCGTGAAGGCGAGTAATCTCAGGCGGTCATATTCAGTAGATGTTGGCTCGGTAGTAAGGGGTAGGATACTTACGTGTAGAGGTACGTGCAGACTTGTTATCGCTCACATGCACTCTGCCTCGTGTGCCCTGTGTGCCCTCGTGTGCCCTCGTGTGCCCTCGCCCTGTTACTGTCCACACTCTTACAACAATTTGTCTGCACTGTTGTCATTGTCAACTGATATAACATACCAACCCGACTCTCTGACTACTCTTCAACGCTTCTCATTCCTGTGTCATTATAAACTATAACAGCAACGCTTGAATTTTGCATGGTTTTCTAAAGTAAATATATTTTCAATGTTTTTCTTTTGTGATCGTTGGTTTGCATGCCTGGAATTCGACTATACTTTGTCATTTTGATTATGCAAAGTTATTTAATTATGGTGTTGTTTTTAAATAATACATGGAATTTATCATTCTGTCACGCCAATAAACACGCTCCGTGGCGAAAGTTCAATTGATTTCAAAACTTAGTGACACTTTTCTGACACGTCAGAACGATTTTCGAAGATAATTTAATATGTTATGAGTCTCCAAGATTGTCTATCTTCTATAAATTGTGTTGTCTTTAAGAAAATATTCTTTATCCGTACGTGTTGTCAATTGCATGATTCTCATCAAACTCTCCCTTCTGCTTCAAATGACTCCAATATTAACTCCTTGTTGCGAAAGCAAACTCCTCACATTTGATGGTTTCTGTCAGACTCTATGTCAATTTGGTTAGGATTCAGTCAAATTGTTGCGAATGAATTGCGGACAAAGCCAGGATATACCTTACTACAGATACTTAACGATCACATAAACTACTAACACTACACCACAACCGATACTTTATTAATTTAAGTGTCAGTCTTAACTACGCCTCAATTTTTTCATAACAATTTGACCGAATCTTTACCGTCTGTTAACCCGTTTTCTGCTACAGTTGTTTCGCAATTTTTCCATGTCTGTTTAACGGGCCTCTAACGATTAGAACAGCTTATAAATAATGCAAGGTTTAAATTGCAGTACCCAGTGTCAACGATGATGTACTCGTCGGTGTCCCAGCACGAGATGTGCCGCTTGTGACACCAAGCACGGGCGGGCACGTTCCGCGCGCCTCGTGGGCGCTGCTCCTGATGCAGGGATCGCCGCTCGTCGCGGTCCAACCGCCGCAGCGGCGACCGGCCACCGTGCCCGGACCCTTACCGCATGAGGGCTATAGACCACACCTCCTTCGACGAACCCATACCGTGCGTTGAACGCCACCTGTGCACTGACATCGTACCTTACTGTCATGACTCGGAGTCAGTCAGTGAAGTGAGCCTAGAGAGTGACAGCAGAAACCCCTCGATTAAACGCAAAGCTAGCAAAAAGAAAGTGACCTATCAAACCAAAGCGGACGTGATGTCAAAGTAATAGTTATAGTAATCATTGTATATAAGTGTAGATTGTAGTATGTGTCAAGTGGCTGAGTGATTGAGGTTGCCTTGATTTGTGACTAGTGTACTGAACATTGAAACAATGATATTGGCTATTGCAAACTCAGTTTGCGAGATGTGATTATGCTAATAGTGCAGGCGTAATTTTATAAATAGAACTTGGTGTCTCTCGATCTTGTTGGTGTAAGTAATTAGGTATTTAAAAAAAAAGTTGTTTGAATCTTTGTGGTCACGGATATATACGGAGTTTTTTTACCTTAAACGTTTCCAGCAATTTTATGTAAAATCAATACTGTTGTAAATATTTGAATTTCACATTAATCAAGGCAATTTTAAATGACTCTGCTTATTAATTCTAGTCATGACTTTCCGTGGGAAAATTTTCAATCAGGAGCTGTGATTTACTGATTAGCTGTGTATATAGTTTGTGTACTGTACAAATGTTCACCCATGTAACGCTTACTATTATAGTGCCATATTGTAATTATGTCAAGTGGGAATCGATGCGCTTCATTACATTGTATATAATAAATCATTAAAACATTCCAATACTCATAGCAATACCAAGTATGTTCAGGGGTGTTAAACAAAAGAACTAACTTGTCGATTGCATACTTTTCGCAATCGTAGTATTAAAAAAGATTTGTTTTTGTTTTAAAAACAACAATAAAAAAAACAAGTTAGGTAACCGCAGCGGCGAAAAGCAAGTCAGCTGTTTTTGTTTAAAACGAAAGCTAGGAATTTGCTAGAAGATTTATTTAAGCTATCAATCTCTTCACTGAATATTATCACGAATATTGGCGGTAAATAAAAATACTGAGGATTTTGCCGTGTTCTCATATTTATATCAGCTGTAGATCGTTGACAGACGTTGCATATAGAACTCTGAAATCGGACGACCAATCTTGCGAAGGAGTAGGTACGGTGTTACCAGTTACCAAAGCTTATGAATGCCAGATAGGCAGTAGCTCCATGTATAACATAGATACTCAGCTGCATGCTGTAAGACGTTAAGGAAAGGCTAGGCAAAAATGATTTCGGAACACGTCGAAACAGCCTTTTCAAAATGGCGGCACATCAACGTCAATTATTTTATTAATTGAAGATAACATAAAACAAAACTTCTAACGTTAAATAAACGGACTAATTGAATCAACAATTTGTTTGTAATAACTAATAACAATAAAACAAATGTTCATGCAAATAATTTTGCTAATGGAATTGCTAGTAGCTGATGTTTATGATGAAATATAATATTTGGAATAATAAGCACTACCTAATTAATTATTTGCAAGTGTGATTAATTAGCAAACAGTATCAACCTAGGCCAATTACGGGAAATTATTTGTTTGTATCTAATAAGAAAATGGATGGCAGATGGCTTCAAACAATAAGATAATTCTTCTGCTAATAATATTAGTAACATTATAATTTCCAAGAAATCTTGAATAAGCAGCCATGACTTACACTTTATATTTCGAATTCTTTCTGGAAGTTTTCAACATGTACTATTCTAAATTCAATCAAAGGAAAATCCGTAGTGATCTTCCATTTTTAAAACCAGCTAGCACTTTTGTTTAACATCCTCTTTAGTTAGACATAAACGTCTGATTGTAAATATAAAATGTTTAAAATTATGTGTTGTTGTAATAATTTAGATTTTACCATAGTGGTCTAAACATTCCTCCCATCATATAATCATATTTATAATATTTAGTGTTTGTACGTTGTTTAATTAATTGATTTTGTAATTTATTTATTTTTAACGTAAACAAAACACATAAATGACATTCAGATCTTATAACAAACATTAGATTAGTTGTTAGTTTTGTATAAATAAGATTATGCATGTTGCTATGCTAACTTCCAAACTATATGTTTAAATGTACGCTTAGATGATGAAACGGTAAGCTGTTTTCCTGTTTCCTTGGAATTCGATTCCCTTATCGATTATATTCGATAAAACTTCAAATGTGACATTCGCAGTTCAAAATGTAAATGTGCGAAAATATTTTCTTATATATGTTTCCTTTCACAGAAAAATACACGGCTTATAAAGCTCTTCTATCACAAAAAGACGTTAATTCTCCAAAATGATCATTACTCTAAGCACGTCGTAGATTCCGTTTATTCCAAACATTTTATCATAACTTCCAGCAAAATAACATCGTTATCATTTCGTTGCGTAATTAACTAATTTTTAACTTGTTCTGAAATCTTTGCCAAGGTCATCCCTCCTCTAGATACGACCTTGGCCCTCTCCAATTTAGGTGAGCTTTAAGACTGATAAGGACGCTCCCGTTGATTTATTTTTGTATCTATTTTGATAACAGATCTCAAAGTTAAGAACATTGTTTAATTATTGTTATTAAGGATCTTAAATATATAGGTAATTAGTAAGTGTATTTTCCATCAGAAATTGTACCTATCTAGTCATTATTATGTTGAAATATTATAAGTCTCACTGCTGTGTTATTTTGCTTTTCAATAAAGCCTTTATAAATTCAAGTTTATAATGGGTTTAAAAACTCTTAACGAAGCTGTAAGACACTCAATCTCTGCGTCCTTGCGTTTTTTTAGGGCCGTTCCGCTCCTGGTTACCTAGTAACGGATATATCGAGGTCAGAGAAACCACGTGTCCATTCTTTTTTTAAATACAAGTCAATGATCTCTTTGGTCTGTCTACAATGCATCCATCAATATTTTAGTGCGTTACTTTGTGAACTACCATAAACCAAAAAAATATATTGCGTGGAGTTACTTAGTCTGATGTCCAGAATACTTGATATAACTTGTATATTATAAAGAATTGACAAAAAGAAGGCACGAAACCAGGGATGTATAATTTACTTGTTTACAAAACCGATAACATAAAACAACTTACTGTATGTAGTATATATTTATTATACGGATTTAGTCAAGTGCAATATCGGGAAAATGTAGAATTAAAAAGTATTTTTAATGGTTTAATTTGTAACTTATTTTCTAAAGTCTCCACCAACTTAACTTTCCCACCAAAAACCTGTAGATTAACTTTTTAAAATGAATGTAAAAAGGCAAGGATAAAGTTAATTAGATATTCTAATTAATAGTGTTGATGCTGTTAGCATACTGATCGGGAGCAGAACCGATTTGTTGTTTGGTCAAGCGAAATAATATACTTATATACAATGAACATAAAGTTAAATTCTCTTTGCTTCTATATCACCTTTTTTACAATTTACTTCTCAGAAGTAACAATTGGAAGCTCTAAGATTGTACATGTACAATGCAAAACATATACATGTACAATCTTGAAAGTTTCCAAATGTCATTTTGACATTAGTATTAATTAAAGTATCTAAATGTCTGAAAATTAATCATTCCCATGCATAATGCGAGTAAAAATAGAATTTATAGTAGTAATCTACACACTACAAGTGTGATTTCCTTACCGTGCTACAGTATGAAATACATATTAAAAAAATATATTTAAAAATATTTAATGCTTTATTAAATATTTTTTAATGTTGCTCGATAGTGTGCTAACAGCAATTGTTTATTTTGAATAGTGAATAACCCACCAAGCCTTACTAGTCTCAATTATTTCAACCCTTACTTTGTCATACCAGTGTGCCTGTCTTACACGTACGCAGTAGTACCTAATACTGTACATAACTACTCAGATAAACATTTTAATAACTAAATAATATAAATGTATACTTCTCGCTGCAGTTAGATTATAAATTATATTTCAATATTGTGAATAAATTAAAAGTATAATTATGTAATACTAATTTAAAATGGGTTGTCGTATAAATTTATATAAAGTATTTTTTCTATATATTTGTTTTATTTGATAAGCCTTTTCTGAGTGCCCGTGGTACCGTGGGTTTATACCGCCATTAAATATAAAGATAAAAAACTGAGCACAACAAGCTTCCTGAATTTCATACAAAAGTTGCTATTACAAGTTACAAAAAGAAATTTAAAAATACAAAAAAATAGTAGCCTACCATTACCAGGAACAGGATCCAAGCAGTAAGGGCTCCAGAGAGAAAAACCTCCTAACTATACGAGGTACAGGGTCAAGTTGCTTGCCCCTTTTGTAGCCCCATAGTATGAGCGCATGACATTTTCGCTGATGGATTAAATCCATCGCATGCGCTGCATAATTCCGCCGATAGCTGGGATTTTATTAGAGGCCGGCGAGCCCCGAGGTCATAAGTTTTCCGGCAGCCGGTGTCCTCCCGATGACCGTGAATGGAGAGAAATACTCGTCGCTCAAGCTCGACGCAATTGTCACGGCCAATGTCACACGGTGTGCCGATGAAATTTGGTTCCAGCGGCGGCGAGGCAGAGCTGAGCGGCGGAAAGCGTGCATGGTGGCGAGCCGCTCATCTCGTGATCATTGTATATTATTTCGCGAATAAGAACAGAGAAAAGAATAGAAAATTGGGGTGGGTTTCACGTTTACTGAGTGTAAAAAATATAAATTGACATAATTTATTGTGTTGTGTAACTGTTAAATGTCCCAAGCAAAAAAAAATACATTATAAGTTTTCAAATTGACAGGTGATAACGTAAGAAATATTAGTCCACACTTGGTGTTTGAAGTTTAGACGTGTTCTTTTTTTGTTTAATATTTTACTGCATAATTTTTAAAATGGGGATTGGTGCCGAAAACCGATGCTTTAACTTTTTCTTCTAAAAAACAAATTACACCATACATGACACTAGGGGTTGCGAGTGTAGGCATTGCTACATGTATTGTTATTATTTAACATTAATAAATTATTTCATGACATCACTTTATCAGAATGGTGAAACTAATCTATATTACTAAATTATTATTTCCAAATTTTTATTATAATACAACATGTTCAAAGGTACTGAAGAACACTAATTGCGTACCTCTCTAAACGAATAGGTACGTGGCTTTGTGTATAGAGAGGCAAAAATATACAAGAATATGATACAATTTGAAAAAGGTTTTTAAAGAGAGTTTTATTTCAATCGATGAGACAGTGTGAAATAAAAAAATACAGCTTCAGGGCTGAAACTACCAAAAACACTGCTATTTCTAAGAATATAATTATCCTTTTTCGTGTCTTTCACAAGTATTATGGAAAATAAATCCAAAAATTCTCTCGCATAAACTTTTAATAACTTGATGTCATTATCACGAACACAAAGAGCCTTTCGGAATATTTAATGACATACATTATTATTACAACGCCTTTAGCCCTCAAGGCAATTTAAAGTTTCGACTGCTTTTTACTGAAATTCATATTTGATTACTTTAACAGTATTACAAGGGGTATATATATTTATTATATAATTTTGGAGGTTAGATATGCAATCGCTCCACGTTAAATTCTGGTATTAAGCTGCAGCCGGTTAGACTGGGAATTGACACCCATTGGTGTCAACTTCCAGTCTCCAGGCATTGGCGACATGGCTTATCGTCATTAGACGGACGGGCAGTGAGCTACCCACTCCACGCCATCCACAGACCCGCGTTTACGGTGGCCGGGAGTCATGTCTCGGCGCCCGATGCTCGGAGCATAACTTATGACTAAGTGGCGTAGCAGGGGTCTGCGTAGCGCTACGCTCTACGTCACCCCAGCCGTGACTACGTGCTATGAGCGCCTTGGTCAAATTGGCCATTGTTACTATTGATTGAGTAACAATGGCCACTTTCACGACACGATTAGCGCAGAGCGAGTGTTGCGCTGTGTGTCGCGGGTTCGTTCCCCGCACGGAACAAAAAATTGTGTGGCCTATAGAGATAGTTGTTTCGGGTCTGGCTGTTTGTGTTATGACATTAAAAGTTTGTAAACGCACCCACGATACAGGCGAAATTCGAATGGGGCGACATATATACAAATAAATTATGCCTATTTAATAACTTTTTTAGATAATTTAATTGAATTGTTCATCAAATACCGTACGATAAAAGTAGATCATAGATTTTCCTCTATTATTTTCTTCTATTAACTAGGTAAAAAATTAACAGCTTTAACAGCATTAAAAAAACAGCTTAATCATTTTTTAACGTCGGTGTAGCTACATTTACCTACATTCATATTATGATACTGAGAAAATAACACTAGCCCAAAATCAAATATCTAAAGGTCACTTCTGCTATGACCTCGTATATCTCCAACTTAAACAAAACAAGCTAGAACATACGACCAGGCCGTTTTACAACGCCGACGGCTGAAGATAAACGGAGAAGAATAACATTCACGAGGGTTATAGACAACAGTTTATTTGGGACTTAAGATTAAAGGGGCTTTAGCACGATATTTTATGGATTTGTAGACCTAATACAACATTGAAGAGAGATAAAGACACCTTGCAGTGAGAACTGTGTTATTTTATTTATTTAACACTTTAAGTACCTACTCTGTACAGAGATGGACTATATGCCATAGGCATTTTCTACCAGTCAACTTTTACAGAGATGCACTAAATGCGATAGGCATTTTCTACCCGTCAACTTGTACATAGGTGGACTAAATGCTATAGGCATTTTCTACCAGTCAAATTGTACAGAGGTGGACTAAATGCTATAGGTATTTTCTACCAGTCAACTTCTACAGAGGTGGACTAAATGCTTTAGGTATTTTCTCCCAGTCAACTTCTACAGAGGTGGACTAAATGCTAAAGGTATTTTCTACCAGTCAACTTCTACAGAGGTGGACTAAATGCTATAGGTATTTTCTACCAGTCAACTTCTACAGAGGTGGACTAAATGCTATAGGTATTTTTTACCAGTCAACTTCTACAGAGGTGCACTAAATGATTTAGGTATTTTCTACCAGTCAACTTCTACAGAGGTGAACTAAATGCTATAGGTATTTTCTACCAGTTAAGTTTTACAGAGGTGAACTAAATGCTATAGGCATTTTCTACCAGTCAACTTTTACAGAGGTGGACTAAATGCTACAGGCATTTTCTACCACTCAACTTCTACAGAGGTGGACTAAATGCTATAGGCATTTTCTACCAATCAACTTGTACAGAGGTGCACTAAATGGTATAGACATTTTCTACCAGTCAACTTGTACAGAGGTGCACTAAATGGTATAGGCATTTTCTACCAGTCAACTTCTACAGAGGTGGACTAAATGCTATAGGCATTTTCTACCAATCAACTTGTACAGAGGTGGATTAAATGGTATACGCATTTTCTACCAGTCAACTTTTACAGAGGTGAACTAAATAGGTAGGTACTATAGGCATTTTCTGCCAGTTAACTTAAAAAGAGGTGGACTCGTGTTGCGGTGTTTGTTACCAAACTCCTTCGAAACGACTAGACCGATTTGTATGAAATTTTATGTGCATATCGGGTAGGTCTGAGAATCGGCCAACATCTATTTTTCAAACCCAGTGATAAGGGTGACCTTAGCAGCGGGTGAAACCGCTTGGCACAGTTAGTCTTATTTGTATATATTCTCGTGTCACAGTTTCAGTTGCCATACTCCTCCAAAACGGCTTGACCAATTTTTTATGAAATTTTGTATGTATATTCAATAGGTCTGAGAAACGGTCGATTCTTTTATATTTGAGATATGTAGCGTTTTATATTAAAACTAGCTGTGCCCAGCGGTTTCACCCGCTGCTCACTTAGGGGTATGAAAAATTTATGTTGGCCGATTCTCAGACCTACCCGATATGTACACAAAATTTCTTTTAAATCGGTCCAGCCGTTTCGGAGGAGTATGGGAACGAAAATTGTGACACGAGAATGTAATATATTAGAAGATGTAAATAAAAAAATGTTTTCATTGATTACACCTTTCTTTTTCTTCTTCTTAGGGTGTCGATGGCAAATTCGAATTATTATTTTTTTTCCCAAAATTCAGGTATGCGAAGTCGCTCGCATGCAACACTCAAAAAGGGCCTTTGGCTGTGCAGACGGCGCAGACACAATTGAATTGAATTGGAGAATACTAACTTTGTAGGCTTAAGTCTTCATAGTAATTTAGAAACGTTATTATACAACAGTCCAAAGAATTCTTAGAATAAACAGCTATTCTTTGTTCAGTAAGCTCTCCCAGCCCTGAACTTCATCGCTCTACCTAACCTGAGGTAATAGCTTTTTTTTTCTAAATAAACAAATGAATAAATTCAATCAAACATGCTTATCGCATTTCAAAGTTTGTTTTTCAAATTGCTGAACCATGTTCTTTGAAATTTAATCTGAGTTCAATATTTTATTGAAGTCAAATATAAAACCAATATAAATATATCAAAGTTAAAATTAAATGTGAAATAATATAAAAACCGTTGACTTTACACTTACAGATGGTCTGCTTAAAAATTACATGATTACATAATTATTTCTAGCCAAGTTAATAAGGTTGTCAAAACAGCTTAAACTTATCTGTCTAATAACATGATTCTAGATTATATATGAATTGCTGTGTTCCGGGGCCGAGGTGGCCTGGAGTCGTCTCGCGGCATCCTACGCCCGGAGCGTCTCCCGCGGTGATTTGACCAAAGTCTGGACTTTAAAAGTGACAGTGACCTCTTTTGTTGATACATGTCCGAAAAAAAAACTTTGGTAAAGTTACATGAGGATTTGGACTAGGAAGATTAGTCTATGATGTGGTCTTTTGAAAAGAGAACCACACAGATTTGACTGCACCTGTCAGTTGAAGCATTTGTCAGTTATCATTTGGTTCGAAATTCAAAAGAAGAAATATTAGTCACTAATATGGAGTGATTGAATCGAATAGTAATATTTAGAATTCCATCTATAGTAATGGCGATACGAAGTCTGAATGGTATTGGTTGGGAGACAAACTGAAGTAAGGCGAATATTGCAACGGCACACAGCGACACCGGAATGCTATTGGAAAAACAATAGAAACAAATGAAAAGCGAATCATGTGTGTATGTTCGAATATGTGCAATACGTGCACTGTTATATAATAGCAGAGAATTCAGAGTATGGCTTTTTGCGACTGTTTCATTGCTTTTGTAGTCAAATGGGTTACTAATGAATTTGAAGTCTCGGGTCCGATTCCCGGGTCGGGCAGCGTTATTGAATTTGGATTAAACTTGAGCAATTTTTTTGTAGCCGTGTCTAGTCTCAATTTGTACCCGGTTGGAAATAGGTTTGACCCCTTTTATATGGAACTTAATATAACTGCAATGTACTGATGGATGCGGAAGTACACGCGCATTTCGTTAATACACCAGCAGAGCTCGTATAGCAGCTCTTGGCTAAATAATAGCATCCGTTCGGGTCGATCTATAAGTTATGCCGCACTTGCCTAGGTTGGTCTGTAGATGGGTGACCACCCGTTATATACCGTGTTTCCTCCGTGCCTAGGAAAGCACGTTACGCCGTTGGTCTCGGCTGTCATTTGTAGATCTTTGACAGTCGTTACAGGTAGTCATTGTTCTGAAAATCTGACAACCAGTTTTACCAAGGGGTATCGTATTACACAGTACTAGCTAGGTTGTGGAGGTCAGATAGGCAGTCGTTTCATGTAAAATACTGATATTCAGCTGCATCCGGTTAGACTGGAAGCCGACCCCAATATACTTGGCAGAGGCTAGACAATACAATAATGGATGTAGGATGTTGTATGGGCTGCCCCGCTTTTGTAGAGCCTCCGGTATGTTTGCGTAGGCCAGGGTAGATGGCTTCCATGCCATAGTGCAAGCGGCATACATCGTTATTAGGCAGAGTCCGGGGTAGCACTAACAGCATCCTACAGGTCATTGCAGACAAGCAGGACTCAAATATCCTAAGATTGTATGGAGCATTCCGCAATTTTTCATATAGGAAGCTGAAAATTAGTATGCGGATTATTTGTCACTAACAAAAACATCGTGCAGAATTTTTTATTTGGAAATCTGCCCCAACCAAGAGGGTATGAAATTTTATATAGGAGTTTTTGCAGTTTTCAAGGTAGAAAGCTAAAAATCGTTACGTACCACACTCTTTCTTACCAATGAAAAATACCTGCAAATTAGGGGAACTGTGTTACCCTGAATTTAACGCGAGCGAAGCCGCGGGCAAAAGGTAGTCTAATATACTTATGCCTACATAAAAGATAATGATTTTTGTTCGTTTGATCGTATTTATTCGATCGTTAGTCCGATTGCGACAAAACTTTGCCAAATTATTGCTAAGGCAAAAAAACAACGAGGGCGTAGCGTCGATTGGAAACCAGTTTTGAATCGCTTTTACTCTGGACGCTCTTAATGCGCTCGTTTTTCTACATCGGTCTCACATTTATTATATATATATATTATATATATATATATATAATCTCAACATTGATGATGTATCTATGGTTTTGTAAAAGAATATTATGATTAAAAAGAGTGTCCATGGAGTTTCTCGCCCATCCAAGGACTGTAACAGCATCTTTTTTGTTTTTATGACATTCAAAAGTGCATGTGATGGTCTAATTGAAATAAATGCATTGAGTTTGATTACGTATTTTAGTATGAGATGTAAGCATTTTCATAATTATTTTTTCTCTCATAATCTGTATAGTAAAGTCGTCATGGTTTTGGTTTCGTTACGTTTCGAAATCCCGATATTTCCGAATCCATAAATAGTGATAAACATTTTAAGCATTCAAATTTATATTCCGGGCAGAAACAAACAATAGTTTACAATCAAATAAAATGGTACAAAATGTAAAAGCATAAAATAAAAATGTATATTGAATTCAATTATGAGTTGAGTGATGCATAGTTCAAATGTTACGGTAAAAAATCAAATGGAGTCAATCTGCATTTTAAATTATTTAAACAGATTAGCTGTTTCCTGTGGGTTCAACATGAATCCTGCTCGAATTACTCAATGTATCCAGATATCTATTTATTTATTTAACACTTCGAGCACAAAGTACACAGGCGGACTACCAGTCAATCTTTGGGTGATGCAGAGACAAACAGTGGTAGGTGTAAACCAAAAAAGTAATAATATTAATTTATACTTTATAGATATATAAAATGCTATAAATATATATCAAACAATATATACACTAAATAAAAAGACAAACAATAGGGTAAACATTAACGCTGACGATACTGCCGACTTTTTGCGAAGAAAATCACTTAGATATCAATTGTCATCTTGGAGTCTCTTTCAACTTATTTAAAACCTTAAATAGGTGCATGATTAAAGATTCATTTATTTGCAAAACATGTGTAGAGAATAAACATGGCATGATGCTTATTATAGGTGTTACAAACAATTTTCAGGTTCAACATGTGTGACCATGGCTGGTGTACAGATTATGTCGTTAGACAGTCAAATTTCAAAATACAGTAATATAATTAAATCGACAAATTAACATTAATAGAAAATACAATAAATTAGTCAGTCACTTCATAGCGATTTATCATTTAAAAAATCATTCATCAACATAGGTAATCAAATTAAGTTATAATTGCTAACACAACCAATATTACTATAAATAGATCCTATTTCCGCCCGCGACTTCGTCCGCGTGGCATAGTTACTAACGCTAACTTTAAGCCGCGTGATGATCGAAAAAACATATCTTTCTCTCCCCTTTTCTCACTTTTTCTATCATATGTCCGTCTCCAGGGTCCCAACTATCTCTGTACCTAAATTCATCAAAATCGGTCTGGCCATTTAAACGTGAAGACGTAACAAACAAACTCGCTTTCACTTTTATAATATTAGTATAGATAAATAAATCCTATGTGTCCAAATGTTTTCATGAACAGTGTGGTGCATTTTAATCGGCACCACAAATTGCCCTGAGTGCCTCCACAGCACCTAGAATTAATCTTTGGTTACAGTGTAAGCTTTTCACATAGAGGTCGGTACATTTGAATTAACTAATTATACGGAGTCTTTCGATGAAAACAAAGACGTTGTAAACTGTTGAAATAATTATATCAAAATATCTTTTTATGTTTGTCACTAAAACCATCTTGTGTATTTTTTCTCTGTATTTTATAGTTAATATTCTATGGTACTCTATGAATAAAGATTCAATCTGTGGTTGCAACAACTAGTGTGTTTTAATATAAACATCTCCTAGTTTACAATATGTTATTTTGTTAATTTGATTAAAGGTAATATAAATCCATCAGTAGAAGGTAAAGGTTCAAATCAGGAAAGAAGAACTGTGTTACCCCAAATTTAACGCGAGCGAAGCCACGGTCAACAGCTAGTTTACGTATAAAACACAATTTTTTCCAACAGAAAGTGACATCAACAATTCAGTATTTATGAAAGTAACGAAAGTATCTCAAAAAGACGATACTTGGATAGTTTAATCCACAACTTTAATTTATTATCATTTTGTTGGACGAACTTTTGAACCGAGTTAAAAGTATTTCGTATTAATTTCAGCCTTCTCTCGATAACAACAACTATAAATTATCTTGTTTAGCCAGAAATTTAATTAATGGCATGATAATAATAATCGGTAAGTAAGTTATATTTGCCAAAAAAAAATATACTTCGTCGTTAAATAATTTCTTGTAATATGGAAATCTATGAACTATTGAAAATAGACGTTTTTAACATACTAGCTTTTAGTAAACACAGTTTCCCTTTCCTGATTTGCAGGTACCTGCTACCTGTAGTTTTTGCACTTGCGCCTTATTTATTGTAATAGATAATCGAAAAAAAAGTATTCTATGTGTTATTCCAGACTAAAATTTTACTCTGTGTCAAATTTCATCAGATCTGTTCAGCCGTTTTGAAGTAAATGGGTAACAAACATACATCCTTACAAACATTCTTATTTATAATGTTATAAGTAGGATGAATTTCATATATTATTTTTTTACTAATTAGGCAGATACAGCTTAGGTAAGGTATAGGTATCAGAATCTCACACATTCTACGACAAAAATATCCTCTACCGTAAGACCGGATTGACCATTACATATTTCCACACGTAAAAAACAGAAAAAAAATGTGAATCAAAGCACCAGCGAGCGTTGTGACATTTTTTTTTAGAGTGAGACTTATTGAATGTTTTCCTTCTTTCATTCTTTTACTACAGAAGTTAAAGTAAAAACAATCGAAAGACAAATTAGTTGTTTTTTTGGCGAAATAAATACGTTTGATTAGCAATAATGAAGTTTGTAGCTTATTTAGTGTTTCAACTGCTGGTAGACAGTCTCTTTCTATGATAAAATCAGTGCCAAACCTCATTTAAATGTCTTAGGAACCTTTTAAGCTTCGAGGCTCGGGACTTTAGTCTCGAAAAATAATGAAACTACTCACTCACATAAAAGCACTCTAAAATAATAAATATCAACAGATAAGCCACGCTCTCCGAATTAGAATAAGTCAGAGTGGTCACCAAAATAAGTTTTTCATCAGAGAAATCCTAAGTTTTATTAATAAAACATAGTCTTATCTTCACGGTCTATTGGTTCAGGAGCCTTTATCCTGAAAATGGATATTCATAAAAACCTCTTTTTGTGGACAATGTAATCCTTTTTGTCCGGTCTGTGTACCGTGCACGCACGACTCGACATCAGAAATTTACTATATATAGACAACCTCTATTGTTCTTCTATCTTTTGTTTTTTTATGTTCTATTTCGTAGTCGGCAGTGTTGATTTGAAATTAGAATGCTAGAAAAACAGAAAGGAAACAAAAAGTTTGAATACATTCTAAAAAGAAAATATTCAAACTCTTCGTTTAATTTATTGTTTAATTGGTGTTGGCTTTCGCTTGATTAATTTTATAAATATGAAATCAATCTGTATTCAATACAAATTGATTTACCTTATAAACAGACCCGTAACTCACAAATAATGGCTGGATTAAATATAATATTAATTACAAAACAATCCCAAAACAAAATGTTGAATAATTAATTCAATCCCAAAATTAAATATGCATTAGGATTAGCGCTTGTCTGAATGCAAGTAAGAAATTAACAACACAGCCCAAACATAACACCCAAAATTAACATAAATTGGATTATTCTTAGAAAAACTCTGTCGTATTAACAAAGACGAGAAAGTAATCAAGAAAATTTAAATTAAATTAGTGGCTGAAAGTCATTAAAGCACAAAGACAAGACACCGGTAAACTGGGAGCCGACGAAAGCCGAAGTTGAACGAAGTCTCCTCGGCCACTCGGTTATTTTATAAACGAAGCTGAACGAAAATAAAGCACTCCAAAGAAAAGTTTGAAAGAAACTGCGGATCTTTTTATCGTATAAAAGTGAAAAAAATGCTTACAAGCATTTTGTTTCAATCGTGATGGAGATGATAAAAAGTATTTTCAATAATTCGATGACTTTTGAACTGGGACTTTTTTGGTTAGAGATCCGTACACAATTAAATAAAAGCTGACAGACGGATGGGTATACAATTATAAGGGTTTTGCACCTGCCATTTGATCAAAAACTAAACTCGTGACTCGTGGTCAGTCAGATAGGCACTTCATGTTAAATATTAGTATGCAGCTGCATCCTACTGGAAGCCGACTCTAACTTGTAAGGAAAAGATTAAGCAGATGATGCTGACTACAAAATTAGGTCATAGTTTTTTTTTTAAACATTGCCCAACTAGGAATTTCTCATGTATTGTGGGTGCGTTTACAGACATTTAAACTCACATACACAAACAACCAGCCCCGGAACAACTATTTACAGGCCATACAAATATTTGTTCCGTGCGGGGATCGAAAACGAGACACGTAGTGCTGCAGTGAAACTCTTAGCCACTGCGCCAACCGTGTTGTCATTTTGAAGACCTTCTACACTTTGTTGAGATTTTGAAGCCTTAACCAAATTCATTATAAACGTAAAATTTTAAAAACACTACAGTTAAATAAAATAAGTTTTAAACGTAATTTTAGGCGCCCAAAGCTACGGAACAAAGCTGCTCAGAACCTGAGCTTCCTCGGAATTCTTTGCAACTGTTCCAAGTTTCGTTCGATATAAACTTGTCTATCGAAACGTTCTAAGATATATCTTGAGACTCGAAGACTAGCAATACTTTTAAATACCGACACTTTAAGCCCAATAATCCATGGAATTTCCGGGAAATCTACTGGTTTTGTCTCCAATATTTTTAGGGTTACATACCTCAATAGGAATAAACGGAACCCTTATAGGACCAATTTGTTATACGTCTGTCTGTTGTCAAGGCCTTTTATATCGGAAACGCTTGTAGGTATCGAGTTGAAATTAAAACCATATAAGTACTCAATTCTATGGTCCCTTGAAGCTGTGAATAAACCTTTTAAGTCTATTCAATTAAAGGATATGGCTGTTTATGAAGCAAGTTTTTACGGAACCCTAGGTGCGTGAGTTCGACTCGCACTTTACCGGTTTTCTCTACTTCAAGTAACGCGCTTGGAGTCAAAAGACTTTCAAGATAAATAAATCATTTCATAAAGGCGAAAAAATCCGTAGAAAACCTCTTTATATCTAATTTAGTTTACCTACATAAAACAGTTTTTACTAATAGGATTAGTTTAATATTTTGTTTGATAATAATGAACTTATACCAAGAGACTTTGTAATTGTGAAAACGTTATCTTTTTAAAAAAGCTTTTGTTTTTTTATAACTAGAAAGTTCTTAATTGTTTATTTTTTATGTATTTCTACTCATGTAGCATAAATTATTATGCATGGATAATGGTATTGGTTGTGCAAAAAGAGCTTTTATTTTAAGTCTAGATAGAGAGAATTACCTTTCTAATTTTAGAAAGTATCTAAAACTTTAACAACTGGGTAGTAAAAAATAAGATACGGGGTTTCAGAATTATGTTCCGAATACGCGGTAATCATACCTACTGTACTTTACCTGTTTTTTTTTTATATTCTTATGGTGGTTATCGTTTTCGCGTTGGTGGCATTATAGTGACTGTAATAATAATATTTTAAGTTCAAAAACGCTTTCAATACGATTTATTCCAGAAGCTAAACAAAGAGCATCGTTTAAATAAAACTTTAGACTATAATTTCTCCATCTATAATTTCGATCCCAAGCAAAACTACTCCAAAACCAGCAGACATAGGCATAATATACTTTGATGTTTATGTTAAGGATGAGCGCCCGATTGCCTGAGACAGGCTCTCCCGTCTTCGCTATTTGAAGTGGTGAAACGTAGGTCTGTTTGCTCTCTGAGCACAAATCCAGGCTAAGCTAGCTTAGAAACCGTGCGCACAGTTCTGCATAGTTGGAAATCATCCGGGATCCTTGTAAGACTTACGAAGTATACCGCGGGGACAATGTGTGAGTGTGGAACTAATAAAATCTTCTTGTATCACTTTGCTGTTTATTGTGTTTGGATAACAATGGCTTTGTGTTTGATGTGTTCATATTATTGTATAGGAAAACGAGTATTTATGAAAAGGGATGGCGAAATAATGTTTTGAATGCCGGCAAAACAAACTTGCTATTTTTTCTAGTTTTTGTGCTCTTTCTACCTAAGTTTGACTCGCAATATTCTGCCTAGTCTTTAACTAGGTGCAGCTCAGCAACACTCGTGAGTTCAGACCATCTCAAATAAAGATTTATCTTTTTGGTCTATACTGAGGCGGTTCCCTGCAACTTAAAGACTTCATATATTGATTACTATGAATGATATACAATATAATAATCCTTACTAATATTATAAAAGCGAAAGTTGATTTGTTTGTTTGTAACGTCTACACGCCTAAATGGCAATACCGATCTTGATGACTTCTAGTTCTTTATATTTTTATCAAGTTATCTGTCACGCTACTAGGCAAAGGCCTCCCATGGTTTTCAATTATGTTTTTCATTTGCCTTCGCAATCCGTGAAGAATGAGTCCAAATAGACACGTAATGACCTTCATGGGCCCTCATTGGTTACGACGGCCGTCTTCAAGCATCCACTTTGTGACTTTCTTCGTCCATCTTGTGTCCCATTAGAACATCACAGAGTTATTGCCAACACATGCGATATTAAGTTGAGATACTTAAACAAGAATAAGTCGATAATTCAAAAACAAAAAAGAAACACGCATTTCGAAACAAAAACGCTCCTATAAAAAAAAAATATTTTAACTCCTTATGAATTATTTCCGAAGCAGAGCACAAACAATACATAAATGTTTCCAAAAACAAACGACATTAGTGGAAAAGAATAAACTATCTCCATTGTTCTCGGTAAGACTGTTAAAGATATATACAAAACTTGATGTAAGATGCATCAGGGAACTGGCAGTAATGGAAGTGGCCCCTGGGAAGAATGGAGGAGGATAGAAGTAGCCATCAGGCGATCGAACATGAAATCCCTTTTCCCAAAACGTGCTGAACCCAGTCATCGTTTAGTTTTATTAGAATTTATGTGCATTTGACTTCTGTCTGTATGTCTTAGTCGCTAAGGTTTTAAGTATGGATGTTGGAGTTTTAGTGGGGGCTCATCTTAGGGGTGTCCTCATTAAACTGTATGGTACTTACTTCTGCCTGTATCAAGGATTTGTAGCTTTTGCATGGCCAATTGTTATCTTGGTTTTAGTGTTCGTATTTGCGTTTATATTACTGACTAGCTGCGCCCCGTGGTTTCACTCGCGTGTTGATAGAATATACAATATATCTTTATGAATTGTAGCTTATGTGTAATTTTGATGTATAATTTTGAAATGAAAGATTTGAAAGTTGCATTAAAATCCATTCAGTAGTTTTAGAATGGGACAAGGGCAAGAAAATTATAAATGATGATTTAATTCTAAGAAAGTTATAAAAAACTCTACGCTTACTATAATTTATTCTAAACTATCTGGCGCCCGCGTGTTATCGAAAAAAAAATATCCTATGTGTTATTCCAGACTATAATCTACCTCTGTGCCAAATTTTGTTAAGGTCCGTTCCGTTTCGACGTGAAAGAGTAACAAATATCCCATCGTCACAAACATTCGCATTTATAATATTATAGTACATAGTATCGACTCGCTAAGCCGCATCTGCGGATTTTAACTGGTCACCAAACTCTTCCGTCAACTGTACCTACATACTTCGTAAAATCGTGATCGCAACTCCCAACGTGGGACAGGCTAGGGTTGTCCGCTCGCCCACAAACCATTAATTGTTCCGAGCTAACCATCTTGGGTTAGATTAATTTGGCCGAGATAACTGACGGGGACGATACTACTTTATTCATGGATCGTTTATTACATAACTAGCTTCCGCCCGCGACTTCGTCTGCGGGGCATAACTAACGCTAACTTTAAACTATGTGATGATCGAAAAAAAAAATCTTTTCTTTCTCTCCCCTTTTCTTCCCTCTTTCTCCCCTTTTTTTTAAATTAGCTTATGTCCGTCTCCAGGGTTCCAACAATATCTGTACAAAGAAACAAACAAACGTGAAGACGTAACAAACAAACAAACTCACTTTCGCTTTTATAATATTATTTAGTAAGGATGATTACGTTTATTTAATTTGATAGGACACTGTTTATGAAATAACTGTTTGGATATATAAAAGCAAAAGCAATCGAGTATCTGCCTAGCCTTTTTCAACTATTTGAGGGTTGGACTCCAGTCTTACCACATTCAGTTAAGCCTATAGACCAGTGAATAACGGGATATACGATATTTCTTGTTAAGATCTGCTGTCAGACCTGCAAGCCACTGAGTACCTGTAACGACTGTCAAAGATCTACAAATGACAGCCGGGACCAACGGTTAACGTACTAAACACAAAGAGTCACTTAAATGAATGCCATAATAGTGCCTGTTGGAATTTTAATTTTCGGTAAGGAGTCGCAAATTATAAATCTTGTGCTGACAATCAAATCTGCAATGTGTTACTGAAAACGGACAACATATTCGAAATATTATAATTATTGATGCGAAACAGGTATATGATGGTATATATATTATATGCAGTAGTGTGTACGGTGTGGCGACGCGTCGCCATGCGCAATCGACTGAGCGATTCTCTCCCACTCGATCCGGCGTTAAGTCATCTCTCTCGCATATTAGATTTTTATTCACCACACGAGGCCAGGTTAAGCAACCTGTGCCAAGGTTTGGAAATGGATGGGTCACCACAGGGGGCCAGGTTAAGCAAACTCCACCAACGTTTGGAAATGGATAGGTTATCACAGGGGGCCAGGTTAAGCCACCCTTGCCAAGGTTTGGAAATGGATGGGTTACCACAGGGGGCCAGGTTAAGCAAAATTTGCCAAGATTTGGAAATGTATGGGTTACCACACGGGGCCAGGTTAAGCAACCTTTGCCAAGGTTTGGAAATGGATGGGTTACCACACGGGCCAGGTTAAGCAACCTTTGCCAAGGTTTGGAAATAGATGGGTTACCAGAGGGGCCAGTAATAGAGTTTTATTCAAAGTGCCTTCGATCCCCGAATTCATAAACAATGATGAACACGAAAACGTTACTTTTGATAAGTCCACAATGAAACAGAATAATTATGTTTTCAATGACATATTTTGTTCCTATCACAATCCACAATCTGTGTTTTTCTGCATATTACTTTTACAAAATAATGTCGATGATTCACATCTGCCAGGCGTCCCGTGACGGCTCACATTTTTATATTACTAAATGTGTTAATACTTATTAAAGCAAGTGCCTAGTACCGCACGCTAGTTAAGTAAGCTAAGAAACAAAACAGAATCAATATTGTCTATAAGACAGACAAAGCAGCGCTTGTATCTTGTAGCTCGAAATTGAGAGTTGATTGAAATCCAAAAAAAATACTAATAACGCAATTGAAAAACAATATATAGATTAAATAAGTTCTAAAAACCTCAGCAATCGTATTTACTTATCAAATGCTTTGCAATTGTATAAATAAGTGAAACTATAAACTAAACTAACAGTCTTCGAGAAATAGTAAACAATATCGGTTAAGCAAAGTGAGATAATCACACGGATACATGTAAACAGACAGACATATTTGCTCACGTCACTTCGTTTAACCCTACCCGATCATAACCGGGACTGTTTACATGGAGATTTGGCGTTTTATGTAACATCGGATTGACAAGTCATGTTACATCCCCTTGATCCAAGGATAAGGGGAGCAGTTGACCTTATAATGCCACAGATAATAATATCACGAGAGGTACAGTAACACAACATTGAACAATCAACGGATTTAGAACAGTCCAAAAAATTCTAAGAGTAAATAGCTATTCTTTGTTCACTAAACTCTCCCAGGTCTGAACCTTGCCGCTCCACCTAACCTGAGGGAATAGTTTTTTTTTTATATTAAAAGTGTAAATAAACAAAGCAAATCAAACATGCTTATCGCATTTCAAAGTTTGTTGAGCGTGAGGGGAGTCAGACTTTTACTGACTAAAACCCACCCATGTTCCTTCCTTTGCCCTTTATATTCCGGGGCCGTAGTATCTCTTTCCAACAACTCACAACCCCGGCAGGCGGTGTTCCCAGTAAGCCCCTCTGCTTTGCTGACATCTCTCTGAGGTGCGCGTGGCAGGTTTTCCACATCTACAGTGGCCGGGAGTCGTCTCACGACACCCACCACCCAGCACCACCACTACGACGACAGGTTGTGTCGACACTGGACGGACGGATGGTGAGCTACCCAGCGGTGGTAGAAAAAAGCGGCAAGCGTCGGCCGCGATACATACAGCCATACACATGTCTATGTTCTGGTCAAACAAGTGCACATCTCCGAACAATTTCGGTAGATATATTATTTTCCTAAGCATCTTCTCTTCCTTCCGCTTTGCATAATATCTTCACACATTTCCACGTTGGTGTGGAGTCTGGCCTTGTGATGAAAACAGCTTTAAAGCCAATTTCTTTCTTAGTACAAATCGTGTTACAAATCGCGTTGCCGACTTCGTAACTCGAGATTCTACAATAGGTACTTTCATTTGTCTATTCCATAGCATCAATTGCAAAACGCGTATAGCTACATTGTGTTGCCAGTAGCCATGTGTTAAATCCGTATGGGTTATCGATATCAGTACAAGCACAGATTACTAAATAGCTACTACGTAGCAGATACATCACTCCAATACAAAAAGGAAAATACCTACGCTATAATAGCCTACAAAATCATAATAATAATACCAGCTGTTTGCAGCCAAAAGAAATGCACCATAAGTACGCACAAAGAGAGTCGAGATTGTATTGCCCGCCGCGCGACCAATGTGCGGGCGCGTCATCGAGCGAATGTGCTAGGGTTGTACGTATGATGAATTGATGATAATGATAATAAAACGAATGTTGTAGAATCACATATGTTTCAGTTTAATAAAATGACTGATATTTTTTTTCCTTCCCTGAATTCACGATTATTAAATTTTATTGTGCAAAATATTCTAAACCGCGTAAATAATTTTAATAAATAATCGAAAGGGAAACTGGAGCAAAGTGGAGGAAAATCAATTAATTTCAAAATTTCCAAGATAGTACTGCCAGGCCGATCCATTAATACGTTGTCAAAATTATTTAAAAAAGTTTCTTCTAATTCTTCAATATAATTATTGTATTGAAGTATAATAGTATGTTTGTTGTGTGTTTGTTATTCTCAGTCAAAAGGCGACAAAGCCTTTACGCTTGTACTCCTTACCGCAAGCGGAACACCACCCTGTCCTGCATTATTCATACGTGTCGCCAACGCGCGAACACTTGGTAGGCACGCTTGCACACACTGTTTGATAATGGAGGACACGGCTTCTGACGCCACTTGTGGTTTTAGCTTGCGACCTACCTGTAGCCAGCCTTAGGGTACAACCACATCGACGTCGATCCGTTACCTTAAAATACATCACTTCTTAAAACCATCAATCAACTCAATATATTTTATAACTTAACTTGATTATCATTAGAGTCCCATTTATTGTACTGCCTATTTCAAATTATTTACCATCATCTTGATTTGAATGACTATGTCGCTAGTATATTAATTGAGTCTTTATTAATGTCGTAAAAACTAACTAGGTAGTTAGTATAAGGATCATTCTTAAACTTGTACCTACCTACTTACTTTCTGAGCAAATAAAGAACTATTCTATTTTATATCAGAGTCTACAACTGAACACTAATAATATTCTCTAGGCTGTGCCGTACTACCTGTTTTCTGCCCTCCACATCCAGTCTTAAACACACACTTTTTAAAGGTCGTCTGTATTTCTAGCGGAGGAGTCCCACGCTACCTATATGCACTCCAGGACTAGTTTGCTCTATCAGCCATCAGTCTTACAACTGAAAGGCCCAGGCTACTACAACTTAAGCTTAGTGATGCGCTAACTATCCGGGAAAGAGCTACAAGATACAAGCGCTGCTTAGTTTGTGTGTGAAGTTTGTTCATTCTGTTTTGTTTTTGATGAAAACTTATTACCATGTTAAAGATCCGTATAAATGCTGTCGAACGTCAAAAGTTCGGTTGCCTTAGAGAGCATACACACGATCATGTTGTCTTGCTGTCTACAAAGATACTGCGGCAACTCAATCCTTCGAACAGTGTATAAATAGTGCGTGTCAATGCCGGGAACCTTGACATGGGGCACGCCCCGTGTGCACTCAATGCACGCCCTTCCCAGATAATCTGCCTTGCACAAGGTTGTGTGATGGTAATTAGTTCCGCTCAATTGGCTTCAGAGGTCTTTCCAGTTCAATTAATTACTCCACAATACAAGATTATCGGATAAATAAAATTATTGGGAGTATTTATTAATGTTACTGGCTTCTTAGAACAATAATCAGAAAAAGGACCATGGGAAGAAACGTCCCTACCAACCAACAGATTAGAAACACGTGTCATTTGAAAGATCTACTAGAATAGAGAACTTTTTACTATGGCGACAAATGTCAAATACGTGGGGTTTAGGTTTTATGATATATTGTATTTCAATATACTTTTTTCACTTTTACTATCACATTTCCTTAGTGTGCGATAAATAGGGTTAAAATATGGCGATCATAATAATGTTTTCAATTAAAGAATAGCTACCATCCAACAGAATTAAAACAAGTGTCATTTTAAAGACCTAGCTACTAGAATAGAGAATTTTTATAATATTTATTTTGTTTCCTTTTGGGATCGTGCGCAGAGTTCCCGCGAACCTATTAACAATCCAAGAGGCTCTCAAGCCAACCAAACGCTGAAGAGCTCCTAATTCTTCGCGAACCTGCACTATACCGGCGTAGCAGAAATATGAATCTGAGACCAATCCCAGCGCCTATAAAGCTGTAGTGTTTCTTTTCGCGCCCTTTTAACGCACCCCAGGGTGGGGTGGCGTTGGCGGTTATTTTGGATATCGGTAATGCCTTCAACTCTCTGCTTTGGGATGCTATCAGGGCGGCATTTTTTTTTTTTTTTTTTTTTTTCGGGTGGGAAATCATCCAATGACTTCCCCCGCTCTGGGTGGAGCGGGGGGGCATGTCAGACTTGTACTGACTAAAACCCACCCATGTTTCTTCTATTGCCCTTTACGTTCCGAGGCCGCGGTATCTCTTTCGAACAACCCGCAACCCCGGCAGGCGGAGGCTCTGGCAGGCCCCTCTGCGTTGCTGATATCTCTTTGAGGTGCGCGTGAAACACAAACGCGCCGTTGATACGTTCTGTCGTAAATAGATGGACGGACGGTGAGCCACCCATTGCTCACCGTCCACAGGCCCGCATCTACGGTGGCTCAGTCAGTCGCTCTTTCCATGCCACCACGAGATCGCACAGGAGGCCTGTCCGCTGGGCGGCAATTTGCCGCGGCAGCAGAGATTGCCCCCGGTGTAGTGCCTCCGCGCGCCACTCATACAGGCTTGCGAGGACTAAGTATCACCTTCAGATCCCACGGTGGCAGCCGCTGCGGGAGATGCCCCGGACATCGGGCGCCGCGAGACGACTCCCGCCCATCGTAGATGCGGGCCTGTGGACGTTGAACAATGGATAGCTCACCATCCGTCCGTCTATTGACGCCAAATCATGTCGACGGCGCGTTAGCGTTCCACGCGCGCCTCAATAAAATGTCAGCAAAGCAAAGGGGCCTGCCAGAGCCACCGCCTGCCGGGTTGCGGGTTGTTCGAAAGCGATACCGCGGCCTCGGAACGTAAAGGGCAATAAAAGGAACATGGGTGGGTTTAATTTAGTACAAGTCTGACATTCCCCCCCCCGCTCCGCCCAGAGCGCAAAAAAGGCAAGTTTGATGATTTCCCATCCGCAAAAAAAAGTTAGTAGTGTATCGTTTGACATGCTTTTAGATGTACTTACTTATAAGTTAAAATGTATATTTATTATCTGAATACTGTAAATATTTTTCTAAGATTTTCCGTTTGAGAACCAAGTGTTTTTATTTTGTGTATAGAATTGTCATTTGTTTACGTGTAATTATGCTTTTTGTTTGTAGAAAATAATGATTTTCGTTAAAAAAAAAAATATTTTTTGGCGTATTTTTTTTATTTATTTTTTAAACCCCATTGATTTTGAAACTAACACAGTTACTTTAGACTTCTCTGGGTTCCAGTGAACAAATCAAGACGCATCCCAAGACTGTTGAAGGGTGGGGACGGGGTTCATACAAAATCCCCCATGGTCCTTTGGTTCACATATACCCAAAAAGCTTATAATGCTTTGCGTCTCCAATATATTAATGCGTTCAGGGTATTGCTGCGACTGTCATGCTATTGTAGTGCCTCACCAATGTTTGCTGACGAACGCATTGTCAGTTTAGATGGGTTGTGGCATAAAAGACCTACCCCGCTACTCCACAGACTGCGTAGCAGTCCCAACACTATTATGCAATCAATAGCTGCCCTGGCAGACAGTCCGCTAATGTATGCGCTAACCAATCGTACTCGATCTATCCTATGTCCTCTAACATAGGCTAAGTCATATTGTTACTAATACACAGGACCTTTCAGTACTGTGTTAAAAAAAGATGCAGTTTACAATTACGGGTCTGATGACAAAAAACATTTAGTCTAAGACGATTCCCTAAAAAACTACTACAAAAAAAATCTACACGGTTCGTGTAATAGAATATCATTGTGCACTAAAACCACGGACAACAGCTAGAACATTCCATCGAATTTATACGAACAATGATAGAACAACGAACAAATACTTCGTGTTTCTTTACACCAAAAGAATGCGGAGGAATAAGCATTGCTAGTTTGATTTAAACACACTTTTATACGGAAAGAAAAGGGCGAAGGTTATTTTGGGCGAAAGTAAACTAAACAAAGACGTATTGTAAATACGACCGACGAGGTTCATCATCATCTGCCAAGCCTTTTCCCAACTATTTGAGGTCGGTTTCCAGTCTAACCAGATGCAGCTGAATACCAGTAATTTACATGGAGGGACTGCCTGTCTGACCTCCACAATCCAGTTAGTACTGGTTAGTAAGATAAGATAACCTTCGGTCCTCCAATAATCGTCTTCTACAATGTCCGACTCATCGCTCTGGTTTCCTTAAATATTCCTTCTCTGTCCAGGCGGTTTTCCTGTGGAATGCGCTCCCTCTGAATATCAGGACGGCTACCAGTCGGTTTACATTTAAGGTCAAAGTTCGCGAACACTTACGTAAGAAGTTGGCAGAGTCTTCTCAAAATGAAAAAAGGTGGCAGTTTTTCATCATATTTAGTAGTTTTTACCTCTCTTTACTTTTGTATATTTTTTATGTATGTATTTATTATGAATAAAATTGTTATTTCCGTTCACATAGCACCTACTATGTCTTTGTCTCTGCATCACCCTAAGGTTGACTGGTAGAAAATGCGCAAGGCATTAAGTCCGCCTTTGTACAATGTTTTTGTTCCTTGTACATGAAGTTTTAATAAATAAATAAGACCCTTTGTAAGACTGGTTGTCAGACTATCATTAACTACGGTCAAAGATCTATTTGACAGCCGGGACCAACAGCTTAACGTGTTTTCTGAAGCACGGAGGAAACTCGGTATGTATCGGGTGGTCATACGACTGACGGGACTACCAAATTATATACCACAACACAACATAATAAAACAAGACAGTAACACCAACAAAACATTACAAATTAATATCACTGGCCCACCAAAACATGACAGTTAATAAACAGCCCTACTAACTCAAGAATTCGCAAACTCGGAGACACTAACAAAACTTTGTCTTGTTTTTTTACCCGACCACGCAAACATGCTGTTATGTTTTTAGGCTTCTGAGACCCTTCAGTTGTTGATACAACATTCGGCAAGAGTTAAATGGATGCCGGAAAGTCCTATAATGGTCGTGGAACCGACATAAATAGTACTTAATCTGATGGTAGGATCGTTTTTCTTAGGATAAATTTAGGAGGCTCTAGCTACTTTGCTTACTTACTTACTTGGAGCATTGGAATCTTTTTGCTATTTGTTCTTGAGAGCTTGTAGGTATTATTATA
This sequence comes from Ochropleura leucogaster, assembly GCA_958449745.1. Lineage (NCBI taxonomy): Eukaryota > Metazoa > Arthropoda > Insecta > Lepidoptera > Noctuidae > Ochropleura > Ochropleura leucogaster. The sequence continues at coordinate 8,124,643 of OY288222.1, read as the reverse complement.
ATTGTTTTTTTTTTTTTTATCTTAAAAAGATTACTTTTAGCGATAAGACCGCCCGTTGTGTCACCCTATTTATAAGTTGTTTAGTGTTATTCTTGTTACTTGAATGGTATACATTATAAAGAATATTCTATCTATGTATCTGATCTGTTTGATTCTTTAGTGATCAATCTTTTTAAGCTTGTTAGCATAGAATTTTGCGCATTATTTTCATTGTAATCGTGACATAAACATCACGCGTGTAATCCCTGAAAGGTAAGGCAGAAGTATACTCTATAAATAAATCTTTATTTCAGATTATGTGTCCATTATTATTATTATTATAAAAGTTATATGACATTTGTGCAAGGATAAATTTTCTTAGAATATTTGAGTCCTGCTTGTCTGCAATGACCTATAGGATGCTGTTATTGCTACCCCGGACTCTGCCTAACAACGATGTAAGCCGCTTGCACTATGGCATGGCAGCCATCTACCCTGACCTCCGCAAATATACCAGAGGCGCTACAAAAGCCCTAAGAACATCCTAAATCCATTATTGTATTGGACACGCAGAGCATTGAGCGACCTCTGTGTATACTTGAACCACAGGTTACACGTGTAGAAAGTCTGACAATAAAAAGTTACCTATAGCACGCCCACATTTCGCCAGTTATGTTTAAGTCCCATGGAACAGGGGGCGAGCCTATTGTCATAAATAGAGCACAAATTCACTCTCCGTCGCTGCTTCGTGCTGTAGTATTTTCATTTTAGTCTTAGAATTATCTTCGTTTGTTTTACGATCTTTGAAAGGCGTTTTATTACTGGATTCCGAGCAAATAACAAAAGAAGACTGGAATGGCGTTGTAGCTGCCTCTTTGGCTTCTGCTATAGAATTCCGTTCACACACGGAACAAAAATATTTCACCTACTACTACAAACATCCGTTTCTTGTTGGATTTTTTAGACATGTGAGCACATTGCTATCAACCGGCACAAACTTAGACTCTGAAGCTCTCAAGCTATTACACCACGGACAAGTGCCACATGAACGCGCAGTGACATATAGCAGTGAAGTGCTACTAACATAGTTTTAAGGATATATTTACTAACACGAATTTTATTAGCGATATATATCTAATATATAAAATTCTCGTGTCACAGTTTTCGTTCCCATACTCCTCCGAAACGGCTGGACCGATTTAAACGAAATTTTGTGTACATATCGGGTAGGTCTGAAAATCGGCCAACATCTATTTTTCAAACCCCTAAGTGGGCAGCGGGTGAAACCGCTGGACACAGCTAGTATATATATATATATACCTCTTACTCAGCAATCACTGGACCAGCAAGTAAAGGCCACACAGAGAGTAGAATCTCACTAATCCGCCACTTCAATAAACCGACACATACATGCAATAATCTGGCACCCTCCGCCTGCACCTCACTCACCCCACTTCTAGGACGAGAAGCACGCATTCACTCTGTCGTCCGCCAAGCAGCAAGCAAGCATGTTACTGTTATAAAAATAGTGTAGAACAGGAACCCAAAAACATGGTATTTTCTTTATAAAATGGTTCATTTTATTTTTGTGAAGTTTTCTACGACAATCCAGTAATCCAAACATTCCAATAATTCGGCAACTTCTGGGTTTTATTTAGTTGTTCTACATGAAAATTCGAAACTCAACATAAGAGTAAAAATACCTTTGGTAAAGACGGAAATAGTACAGCTAAAATCACAGTGAGCTCACAAAAGTAGCCATATTTAACTCATCCGTTCTAAGTTGATCAAGGACCCAGTTCTATTTCAAAAGGGCCGCCTACGCACGAGGTTACAGGTAACCATTTCTATATTTGCACGCGTAAATCTAATCCCGGCGAGTGTGTACGTAACGCTAATTTAATTACTGGAGGAGTTAAAATTGGTGTTGAATTTTATAGCCTTTTTAGGTATAGTTAAAAAGTGTGAAGAAAATGACAAAGAAGATTTGGTGGTCAACGTTTGTCAGTCTGGATGCCTTCGTGCAAAAAGTTTGCCCAAACCGCTGCCTTTGTTTTTTTTTTGAGATATTGGCTTTTCAAATGAAAGCGGGAACGCAACTCCAACACATATAACCACACATGCACACAGTAGAATTAACTGGAAAAGTGTGCATACTGGTTCCAGGCCACCAGTTTTTGTTTTATAGTTTTACTAACATATTTTTAAGCTTTCATCTTTTTATTTTATTCAATTAAATGGACATTACTAACTCATGTCTGTACTTGGTACTTATACGAGGTTGTAGAAACTTGGAATATGAACTTGGTTGTCTTTGTGCCGATTGTAAGCCAATGGCCCGATAGTGAAGAGCCTGGACGAACATCTGTTGAGGCTCTCTTTATGCGGTTGGATCAAGGATCTGGTTCAGAAGGCAGTTCTCTTCGAAATAGCCCGCATTTTGAGAAAGTTTCTATTTCAGGGGCCCTATCCACCGGCATCTTGGACCATGTGCCTGACACCGGTGGAGCACTATGATTTTTAGTTATTATATGAAATATTTAGAAAGGTAAAAACTGTGTAACAACACATATAAAATTAAAGGACATAATAACTCATGTCTCAGACCAAGTATAAATTTAGAACAATTCTCAATTATACGCTACATATTTTTCCTGTTTCTATCACAAGTCGTTTTAACATAGATATCTTGTTGTTTTCAGAATTTGTTTTCCCAGACCAAACTATTTGGGACCTTTACCGACACCCACTCTTTAGGATCGCCCACAACGGCAAACTGTTCCAACTCATTCAAATTAATTTATTTTGTGAACATAAGTAAAAAATTCTTAGTAAAATATACGAAAGTTGAAACTATTTATGTTCGCCCATGAGGCAATTTCACAAAAAAAAAATGATACAGCCAATGGCTTAATTGACAAGAGGGACTACCAACCCTCGTTAGGCAGCTGGATCAAGGGCTTGATATTATCAAGAAATTAATACAGAAAGCGGTACTCTTGGAAACGGCTCGTATTGAGGAAGTTCCTTTTTCTGGAGCCTTGACCACCGTAGCTTGGACCTTGTTCCCGATATTGTGGGCTATATTTTTTTTTATATTTTTAAATGGTTTTTTTATGTTTTTATAATATGCGTAAATTAATAAACGAATTCCGATTTAATTAAAAAAAATGTCTGATAGAGGTCAATAATAAAAACACAATCTCAAAACAAGCTATTAAAGACTAAAATTAAAAAAAATAGCCAACAATATATACCTACGCATTTAGAAATTCTCTGACATCACACTAACTGAATAATACACTTATTACACAGATTAATAATTGTGATAGTTTATTTTTATTTGTTTGAAGCTTTTGCACTCTTTAATTTGTTTGGGTATCGTGTTTTTCAATCTGGGTTTGTACACTTTTGTATATTCTGTTTCAATTGGCAATCTGTGCAGTTTTATATTAAAGGACACATCGTTTTATACAAAAATAATTAAATTATGTGGTGTAACAAACGAACTCTAAAAGGAATTAAGGTGAATTTAAACAGAAGGCATTTCTTTGTATGAAACAGGATTCGAAAATACGCTAAAGCTCACCTTTTATTAGGATGCCATTTACTTTATTTCTTTTTATTAGTACTCCTTATTCTCAAATGGATTAAGCCTTTGTGCATTTAAGTAATGGAAATGAGAAAAGAAAACTTTTAAGTACTTACTTTTTTTATAAATCTAACTATGATATAGTGCTACATGGCTCTTTTAGCGAGTGGTCATAGTCGAAACTTCGGAAGTAACGACGACATCTTGTATTTACATCTTTTATTGCCAAATCCTAGCCACCTTACATGCGGGCCAGTGAAGGTTGAGCAATAGGTAGCTCACCGGCCGTCCATCTATTGACGACAGGCCGAGTCGACCGCACGTTAGTGTTTCACACGCTCCTCGAAGAGATATAAGCAAAGCAGAGGGGCCTGACAGGGCCACCGCCTGCTGGGTTGCGGGTTGTTCGGAAGAGAGACCAGGGCCCCGGAACGGAAAGGTCAATAGAAGGAATATGGGTGGGTTTTAGTCAGTACAAGTTTGACACTCCCCTGATGATTTACCATTCGCAAAAAATGTCCTCGTATTCACAAGTATTGCTTGCGCATATTAGATTAACGAAACCGTTTTTAAAATCTTACACGAAATGATAGTCTATCTTTTTTCTAGTTTTCCAAGACTAACAAATCTAGAGATCTAGGCTAGACACAGTCCCTGAAGAGTATACATTTCAATATCTTTATTTGATATTTAAATGAGATCAACTTTATCTCGGGGCGACGGATTACTCCTGGGGGGACGTTTAAGATATCACCCTGCCGTTTTATCACAAATGATTGAAATATTTTTTATTTGATAAGAGAACTAAAAGTTTGGAACATGCGTTTTAAAACTGGTATGGTCACTAACATTTCTATTCATTTGTACACATTTTTTTTTAATTCTTATTTAAAAAAAAAAAAGCAAAAGACATTTAAAATACACACACAAACACATTTTTATTATTGACCATGTCAGTTGTTTTAATTGAGGTGAAAGAATTAGTAACACATATTATTTGAAAGGTTAATCTTCTTGATATAAGGGATAAATTATAAGCTCCGCGATTTCTCCACAGAATTCGCGGAACTATCATGAAAAATATATTAGTTCAGACTTGAAACAGTTGAACTTTAAATCCTATTCTTTGAAATAAATTGCCAAAGTTTGGATCGATAAAGTTCAAGACATTGCGCAACTTGTTTTTTTCCGGCAATACATTTAGTTTTATGTGTAGCACGGATGTTATTTATGTGATAATCTCTAAAAGACAGCTCATGAAAAGCTAAAAATACAGGATATCAACAAAGGAAGAAATATTAAAGTACAGTCATGAGCAAAACAAAAATAAACAGCCAAGAGCGGGTCAGACCCTCACCGGTCACCGAGGGTTCCGTACAAACCTGCAACATAAACAGCCACATATTTTGACTTCGAGGGTTGATTTTTTCACAGCACCAAGTGACACTTGAGTAGATGGTTTTTATTGGTTTAATTTTGAGTAGAAACCTCTACACATTCCCTACGTAAAGTGCCTTGACAGTCGGACAACAAAGTTTTTAATTTTTTTTTTTGTGTATTTATTTTATATGCATACAATGTTAGCAAAATATAAACTCTTATCTATTTACATCTCTATTGATGACTAATAAAAAATACCTCTTTCTATTAGATACGATACTAATAACACTTTGTAAAAAAATACCCACGCACCTCGTGCCGGCAAAATATTAACTGTAACATTTAAATCCCTGGTATTTCTCAGAGTAACATAAATAGAACTGAATGGGCTCATGTAAAAGTGAAATATTACTTTCATCAATAAAAATAGAACGCGGCTGTTATGACACTTTTAGGCAAGCACGTCTTCAATCGTTCTCTAATCATGTACCAGCTCAACATGAATGATGATATCAAGGTTTAGTAAAATATTCTGATTTAAAAGAGTGTCCATGATGTTTCTTTTCCATAGGCTTTTTGGAATGGATAACTACAGTACCTTCTTTCACAGTTGTCATGCCGTTTTTTCGAATAGAAATCATTAATTGATTTTCCCGCTCTGAGCGGAGCGAACGAAAATTGTTCCACGAGTTGTTCATCTAAAACTGCCAAATCAAAGGTAACAGGACCAGTCTTTGAAAGTGCGCTACACCCCTTATGTTTACAAAGTGTGTGTCACTGGTATTTCCGAGGCCGTGGGTATATTGTATTTTATCTGAACTTCAGTGAAGGGCCTTGAATGTTACATGGTATCACAACCAATAAACATTGATTTTACTAAAGGAATTGATTTTTGCTTTTGTTATAACAGTAGAATAGCGCATCATTGTATTGGCAATTGTTTTTCGATTGAAACACGATGACTGAGTAACATGAGTCGATCTCTTGAAACATAACACATGCATGTATCCTCGACGGGTTACCCAAAGACACCATTTCACCAGATATGTTTTAGTTCCATGTAATAAGGGGTGAGCCTATTCCCATCAACCTGGCTTAAATCCAGACTCTGCTACTGAGGAGTATAATCTTTTAATATTATTATATGAAAAAGGTTTTTCGTTCCTTAAATATAAATATTTCACCTCAATCCTTCCCATTTGCCGGGGTTGCGGGTTGTTCGAAAGAGATATTGCGGCCCCGGAACTAAAGGGCAATAGAAGGAACATAGGTTGGTTTTAGTCAGTACAAGCCTGACACTCCACCTCGCTCCGCCCTGAGCGGGGGAAGTTACTTGATGATTTCCCATCATAAAAATAAAATAAAAAATACTTCTCATTTTTGGCACAGCAGCAGTTTAACAACGCCTAAAAACATAACGCAAATGACAAACTTTTAAACCTAGACCGCTTCTTTCTTAACGCAAATCCTTTTACTCCTTAAGTTGGGAGAGTTCCCAATAATTCATCTTACAACGTTTATAAGAAGCATAATAAAATAGCGGGTGAGCGCGTTCAGGAATTGTATTTCTTTTTCTTTATTTAGAAAGGCTTTTGAGTTGCGGCTGTCGTCCTCATCTGTAGCCATGAATAAGATACTACATCGTAATCTACCTCCTTAAGGCGAAGTCACAAAGGTTTTTTTTTAAATTGTCATACATCCAAGACTTGATTATAGTCTTGGATATATGTCAATTTTCTAATGACGATGTAGAGATAATATGAAAAACGTTACGTATTAGGTACCAATTACCACAAATGATAGCGATTTATGTATATTAGAAACAGTTTAAATGGATTTCGATATCAACATAGTTAGGATAATGCTAGGCAGATGATGATAAAATAATAAGAGAAGTATAATTTATGGGTGTAAAACAAAGATAGAACATAGAAATCGACGATTTGAATTAGAATTTGACGGCACGGTTGAGGGATCTACTGCTGCACTGCGTGTCGCGGGTTCGATAGCCACACGAAACAAATATTTGTATGACCGACAGGTAGTTGTTTCGGGTCTGGCTGTTTGTGTATGGCCGTTTCAATCTTTATAAACGCACCTACGATACAGGAGAAATTCTGAGTGTGGCGCAACGTTTTTAATAAGAAAAAAACCAGCAAAAGCTTTTCTCTCTATCCTTTGTTTCTGGCCTTTGTATGTGGCCTGAAAACAAAAGGAATACATAAACAACTGATACATAAGTCGTAAAATAAGAATTATGGGTATTCATGAAGGGTTAGGTTCAACGTCGGCACTTTAGGGTTGATTCTTTTATTTTATTAGCTACCCATACAAAGGCTGTGACGTCATTAAACCTTCATTTGGTATTCTGACAACAGACTGTATTACTGTTGTGTTAGAAGTATCTGTTAATTTGGGATGTGAATAACCAGATTATATTGTTTTTTTTACGTAGGATTAATATTGTGAAGTTGTCGGTAAGGAGAATGTAATGTGGAAAGTTGGAGTATTATTGTAGAGAAAGACATAAGAAATGGTGGACAGGACTGTACGTAGGATAATATGGCAAGTAAGGAGATTTTTCATGAGATGGCAAGTGACAGATAAGTATGGAAAAAGAAGACATGCTGCGGGGACTCCAAACAAATTTTCATATGAGAAAGAAAATGACGATGATAGTGAAGGGAAGGGGGTTTTAGGGCCAAACCTTATATATCTGGCAGTACGGAATCGGATTGTCCATGTACTGTTGCTATGAACCGGCATTTGCTAAAGCGAGAAACGGAACGGGATAGCCCGAGCATGTGCCCAAGTAAAACGTGGATTCTACCGCATGCTCAAATATGAAAGCGCGTGTGAAACAAAACGTGCTGCAGCAACAGCATGCTCTGTTTTTACTCTTGCAAATAGGTTCGAAGGTTCGAGGTTCGACGTTCAACCCTTACTCTTCTCGAGTCAATAAAAAACTTTAGAGGTGTCAAGGGACACCCGGATAGAACGAAATGATTACGAAACGAAATGATTTATTATATACAAAAAACTTATATACACTCAACAAAAATAATCGTCGCGACACCACACTGTTTTCTTTTGTGATACGGAACCCCAAAAATAGTCGAGTGGACGGCCTGCCTATGCGATATTTATCAGAATAACATCAATGTAATTTGTCTTATTTCAATAACATAACGTACGTAAACATGAACATCGGTGCCGACAAACATCAGCAAATACAATGAAGAGCTCATAAGTTAGGTTTAATCCAGTTTGCTTAGACTCTGAATTATTTGGCCGGACGCCCAGTGCGTTGGCTGGGATGGATTATAATATAACATCATCTATGTAATTCCTGGTTGGGCAGATGTGTACTACAGTCCACATTTCGGAAGCCAAGCCAATGGTGGGCTAGCATATAATCATGCCCAAGTTGCGGGTAGATCGAAAGAGATACCGCGACTCGGAACATAAAGGGCAATAGTAGCCCAGAGTGGGGGTAGTTTTTTTGGTGATTTCCCACCCGCAAAAGCCTATATCAATGAACCCGGCACAGCCTCCGTTTCTGCTGCTGTACCATTACTGTTGAAAAACCCCAGACGTAGTGGGTAAAGACCCAACCAGGGAATTGACCCTAGAACTTCATGCTCAGCAGTGGCGCTTACGACCACTGTACCAACAACAGACTAAGATAGTTTACTGTTCATAATGTTATACATTTTCCCTGATATTTATTCAGTAACAAGCAACTTTCGCTGCAATACATTTTACGATATTCGCCGCTGTAGTAATGTGTATCGTTTCGTTTTATAGACTTCACTGTCGATGCAGATTTGTCCATGTGTACTGGCAATATGAAAATACGTGATTTGTTGATCTAAATATGACCAGTTAACCCGTTGATCCGCTATATTTTAGTACACAACACCAGCTATCAATAGTGTTGTGTGCTGAAAATAGCAGACAACTGATAATGTGATTAATTTAATTTTTAAACGAGCGTTCATTTCTGTATCCAGGTTCTGACGGATCGCATGTGCGTTCTGAACATCAAACTTAGATTACGCAAAAAATAATACAAGACAACTTTTTTTTTTTGGGTGAGAAGTCTCGTGGAATGGTCATGGAAGTATTTAAGCAAATAATATAACAATATTTTTTTTTAATTTGTGTAAAACTTGCAATTTGGACCTCTAATATCTCTCTCCTTACTTGAAGAATGGGGAGAATTACAGCCTTTCAGCTAAGTCAAGGGTGGTTTTATATAAATCCTTATCCTTACTAATATTATAAAAGCGAAAGTGAGTTTGTTTGTTACGTCTTCACGCCTTAATGGCTTAAACGATTTTGATGAATTTTGGTACAGAGATAGTTGGGACCCTGTAGCAGGTACCTGCAACTCAGGAAAGGGGAACTGTATTACCCCGAATTTAACACGAGCGAAGCCGCAGGCAAAAGCTAGTTATATTATAAAAAGGAAAGCAAAATTCCCCAAAGAAATTCCGAAAATAGTTCACACATAATTATGTCATGCTATTTTCAGCCGAGTCTGTCACGGATCAACGTTTTATAAAGATTATTCAAAATCAGTACGTTCACGAATAATACCTTTTACTTACAACATCAAATTCATACACTCAAGAACGTCTGGACCGATTTGGTTGAAAATTGGTTGGGAGGTAGCTTAGAACCATGAGACGGACATAGGATACTTTTTATCTCGTTAGGTAGGGTAGACAGGGTAGGTAATGTAGGCAGGGTAGGTAGGGTAGGCAGGCAGTGTAGACAGGGTAGGTAGGATATGCAGGGTTAGTAGGGTAGTTACTACTCTACCCTGCATACCCTAAGGTGCATTGCAACGTACAGCTAGTTTCTTCTTTTTTCTCCTTTGTTTCTTAGCTCCAGTTGATACTGTTTAAGGTCACGATGGTCGAACTCAGCAGAAAATATGCACAAGGGCTGGAGCTCCTCAAACCAACCCAGCCGCCGCGGGAGACGCCCCGGACGTCGGGCGCCGCGAGACGACTCCCGGCCACCGTAGATGCGGGCCTGTTGACGGTGAGCAGTTGGTAGCTCACCGTCCGTCTCGCGCGCCTCAAAGAGATGATGTAAACCCACGCTCATAATATAAAAATATAATCTTAAAGCATTATATTATGTGCTTTTATTGTATAATATAGCGCATGTCTTACAGTACCTACTCGTTAAAAAAAAGAAGTGTAATAAATGGCCTAGTGCTTCAAGATAAGTCTGAAATAAATAGCCAATCGGAAAAGGTTGCGTACGTAATCAGATCACCGAGATTGTAATCTGAAGAGGATTCTAGCAGAAATCACGTGATTGCATCATGTTTTATAGAGAGGGTATCGCGCCGTGTAGGGGAGGGCGAACATGGGCAGATTGCTGAGGTACACGCGCGTCTCAACTCGTGCTAGCTCCGGTGATGTTAAGAGCGAAATAGGTATGTAACTATGCTGGTATTTTGTAATAAAATATTTAATCCTTTAGAAGAGCGTTTCTTAACTTTTGTCTGTCCGCAGACCCTAAAAAAAAGAACAATTGGACCCCTAATTAGGAAATATAAACAGGAATAAATTATAATCCGCAAAAAAAAATCTTTTCATCAACACCTGCATCAGAATAGCCTTTTCCAACTTTGTAGGGGTCGGTTTCTTGATTATATAAAAAAATCATAATATCAAAAATACTCTATAAATGTGAAGGTTTTTAAATGTAAACACATAGGGGAACTAAGACGATAAGTTAAGAAACACTGCTTCAGGACTCATTAGTTTTCTTTTAACTTCAACAAAATTAAAATAAAACTACATAAAATCACGCCTCTCTCCCATGGGAACAACCCCTATGGCACAGCCACTGGTATCGGGGCTCTAATATATCCTTACTATAATATATAATTAGTCAAGGCAATTGCTGTACCGAATTATGTTTCAGAAATAAGAATTTTAGTAGCAGGCTCTCATGATGTTGCGGGTTGTTTGAAAGAGATACCGCGGCCCCTGGAACGTAAAGGGCAATAGAAGGAACATGGGTGGATTTTAGTCCGCCCAGAGCGGGGGAAGTTATTTGATCCCACCCCAAAAAAAGGCTCTTATGTTTTAGTATTCCTCTAAAAAAATTGTGAAAGGAAAGAAGCCTGCAGGTGGACACACACGACTGATGAAAAAATCATAAAGAATCATGAAGGGATTGCAGGCTGTTCGAAAGAGATACCTTGGAGAGTCGGTCGGTTTTCCTCAAATATCGATAACCCAAAAGTAAATCAGTAGTGCACATCCGTCCTCAAAGTTAGTTTGAGCGTTAAATCGCAACTGAAATCACATTACAGCAACGACTCGGGAAACGTAACGTACCGAAAACGCTTCAATTTATTTGACACAAGCGATAGGCCCCGCTAACGGCTTCCATTTTCAAAACATGTAGTCGACCATTCATCTTTTTTAATCGATATTTTCTTTTAAAACAGACCAGTTACATCATTATTTGCTTTTACCAACTGGGATGGGATCGGCTCCCAGTCTAAGTGGATGGATCTGAATATTAATATTTTAGATGAAGCGACTACTATCTGACCTCCACAACCCAGTTAGTTCTGGGATTACCCAGTACTAACATAGGGTAAATGATTAACTATGCCTCATGTTAAGACTGAATGTCAAACTTTTGGACCATTGTCTACCTGTAACGACTTTCAAAGGTCTGTTAATGACAACTGACTAACAGCTTAAGGTCTATCCACACATATCAGGACCGTGGCCGAACTAAGACCGTGCAAACGAGTCCCGTCAGGGACTTTCTGTTCACATATTAAGGATGCGACTGCTTGTGTGGCTTCGCTCTTCCAACTGTGACTTTGAATAACCATTTTGTTTCTGTACTACAGTATTTTGAGTTAAGAGGAAGTTTACTAAATAATAGTAGCCGCTCGGGTCGATCTGTAGGTTAAGCCGCGCTTGTCTAGGTTGATCTGTGGATGGGTGACCACTCGTACATACTGAGTTTCCTCCGTGCCTCGGAAAGCACGTTAAGCTGTTGGTCCCGGCTGTCATTTGTAGATCTTTGATAGTCGTTACAGGTAGTCACAAATAAATCTCACAAACCCTATATATGCTTACCGCTACTATAAACAACACGTAATTAATATTTTTACGCGAGCACGTCACGGTGCCCAAACGAATCGCACTATAAACTAAAAATATAATGACAAAAATAGCCTTTATGCAATTCAAGGGAAAAGGCGAGTTCCTTTCAGTATTTTCATCCATAACTTCACTGAGCGATAAATATGTTACTATTGTATTCATACATTTGTGACTTGTGATAAAACACGACCGGACCGGTGTGCGACCTAACATATTACATAGAAACAGCAGAACATCTAGATATGAGGCTCCATTCCATTCCGGAACTTTCCTGATTCACCACCTAAACAAAAGACACGCAAAACAATTGAACAAAAATGGTCAACTGCGAGTCAGACACGCGAATCGAAGGTTCCGAACAAACTTACGTTATTAATGCCCATATCTTTTGATTGCGTAGACTTAGGAGCATTGACTTTTTCACAGCTTTAGGAGATCACATGCTTAAGTATATGGTTTTATATTTAACTCGATACGTAAACGCGTTCCTGAGATAAAGGGTCTTGGCAGACAGACAGACAAAAAAGTGATCCTATAAGGGTTCCAATTTTTTCTTTTTCATTCACGGAACCCCAAAAAGTGCCTTTTCCTAAAAAAACCGAACATTGTTAATAACAACAACCGGCGGTTATTATGGCCTATAAATATGAAAACAGCCAGTTGGAAAAGAATATTCTAAAATAATTTTCATCAACAAAATAATGTTATCTTATGAATTATTAATTTTATTCAAAATAAATTTGAGGTCGGGAATCCCTTTTTTACGGACCATCAAATGGGGACTGTCAGCGTTTTACTGACTGAAACACATCCATGTTCCTGCTTTTGCCGTTTGTGTTCTGACCGGGCCACGGTATCTCTTTCGAACTTTGTTGACATCTATTTGAGGCGCGCGTGGAACAAGATCGTGCCGTCAACACGGCTTGTCGTCACTAGACGGACGGACGGTGAGTTACCCATTGCTCACCGTCCACAGACCTGCATATACGGTGGCCGGGAGTCGTCTCGCGGCGCCTGACGCCCGGAGTCTCCCGAAGGTAACCCCTTTAACAATATTTTGTGTGTTCTAAGACACAATTTGAAATACAAGACGAAAACCCTAAACTGAGCTTGACATTAAAATAAGGAACAGCCTTAATATCTTTTGACATATATTCTAAACTTATTTCTTGAGAGGAAACAGGGACTATGACCAGACTACGCTACTGTCGCTAAGATGAAAAACTAAGTAGATATATATTAGTCACCTTCGTATAATTCTTAGCAAAAAATAAACGAGTCTTTACCCCCAAGGGTGCTGCATTCACTGATCCTCTTGTATCTGATAACATCGTGCTGAGTAAATCTGATTTCCCTAAAGATTAGACATGGAGGTCAAACGGCAATCAATGTGAAATTTCGCATTTTCCAGTATCATGGTACAAAACATTAGTGTTAACTAGAAAATTAACTGAAAAGGTCGAAGATATTCTAGATAACTTCGGACCTAGAGGTAAAAAGAACAGTGTATTCATTACACATTTACTCGATTTTGTGTGATCACACCCGCCCACTGTTAAATAAGGTAGATTTGCTGGATTTTTTGGGTGTATGCCAAACCAAAATGTCAGAGACTATTTAACCGACTTCAAAAAAGGAGGACGTTCTATGTTCCGGAAATCGGTGGCAAAAAAGTCAAAGAAACAAACAAAAGTCAACGACTTCCGGAAGTAAAGCTATTTTTTAGTTTTATTTTTGCAAAAAAGATTTTTATTATTAACATTTTCAGGGTTTAAAGGAAGGAGTTCATCAGACTTTCTTAAAATTATTGGTATTCCAAGAACCTAATTAGTCTATTAGGGATGATGACCCCTTTGAAATTACCGTCCTTACCGTTAGCCGCTTGCTTATGTCTACTACAAAACAAACAATAACAAAATATTTAAGTATTTTTGTAGCGAAAAAGAAAGAAAGAAAAGCAAACAAAGAATAATTTAGTTAGTTCCCCAGAGACGTCACAGCATTATTCAAGTGTCATGATGATTAACGTTCTGCTGCGACGCGTCTGCTGTGCAGGTACAACTGGAAACATATTATATGCTCTGTTTTATTTTTGTTTACATTAAATAAATAAAATCATACAGTTGAATACTTTATTTATGTTTTTACTGGACAAACTCAAATATAAAGCATTTATTTCAATTAGATCATTACACACACTTTTGAATGTCCTAAAAACAAAAAAGTTGCTGCTAAAGTCCCAGTCATAAGACATATAACTTGTGAATGTACTCAAATTAAATCAAAATATTTTTATTTCACATAGGCCTACATGGGCACTTATAAACACCGAGAAAAGGTGCTCGGTTCGGGTTGGCCGTTTCCTATGGAGAAGAACCGGCAAGAAATTCCATGGTTACTGTTTAAAAATATTTGGTTTTACAATGTTGTTGTTACAGCGTTAGTAGATACTTAAGTACAACGTAGGCCCGACAATAAGTCATTGCTTACTTTACAGAAAATAAAATAAAATAGTAAGTTAACAAAAGTTAACAAGCGTTTACCGTAGTTGACAGCCGGTCAGTCGTACCTATTACGTGTTTTCATATATGTTTGAGTACTACACCATTGAACTATTTAGAAACAACGTGTTTTAGAACTGCAAAAAATAAAATACCATCATATTTTGCAAAAGTCCAAAGAAAATGGTATATTCGGTCAACTATATTTTTACGAATCTAAATTCAACATTCGAACAGTCCATCCAAAGGTTGTCTGGAAGATATCGCTATTAGCGATAAGACCGCCATTGTAACCATAGATTTAACATCTTTTTGTATAATAGTTTTGTTTTAAGATTTTGGTGTGCAATAAAGTATATTCTATTCTATTCAACTAGGAAGGAAACAAGCTGGCCGCCAACTGCATTTAGGCTGATCCAAGGCCAGATGTTTTTCCGGCATTTTCTTGTTGTAACTAATTAACACGCATAAATTAGCTTCCCCTGTAACTATATTAAAAATCTTAGAAATGAAATTTGGCTCACTTCCCGGTATCCGATATTTTTTTTATATAATCATATAATTTTGTTTTCATCTGAAATACGAAACACAAATCGTAACTCCGACAACGCTGAAAAATACACATAAAAAAATACTTTACAAACAAAAAATCATCTTGAACAAATATGTTCTTATTTAACTCGACGGTTCTGTTGTAGAAAAGCCAAAGGAGAAAAAACTATTCATAAGAAAGAAATACAGTTGACAGATATCCAACATATTATTTCTCTTCTAAGATTACAAGATCGTTGACTCGCAGAAATTATTTGTCCTCCAAAAAGTTATGTGTTTCGACGTTTTATCGGCACTATCATAAACCACCTCTGATTGAATTGTGCGGATACAATTTAAATCATCATTTCTCTAGATTATTTCGTGGTATCTGAATTTTGAGATTTAAAACTCAAATATATTATTGGAGCACAAACAAACTTACTATTGCAACTTCATTTTTGTTCATCTGTCTTCTACCTACTTATAAAGGGTGTAACAGAATTAATGTAGGACCTCTCGTGTGGGTCTCAAACTATAAAAAAAAAATATCTACAACTTTTGGAAATTCATAACTATTTTAACACATTAATTATCCGATGTCATCAGTTCCTATAGAAAGTTTGTGCTACATTTTGGACTTTTTTGAAAAAAAGCTGTACAGTAGAGTATGATTCTAGAGACCACACGGAAGGTTTTGCATGTATTATGTTACACCTTGTATATATAAAAAAGACGGATGTTTTCTTCTGTTCCAAAATTTAAGAACAAAGATTTGTAGACAGAACTTTTTACTTTCCGCACGCCAAAGTCACTAGTTAAATATAGAAACAAGAGAACATGTTATGACATAATTCACATTGCCAAAAAATTATAATTATTCGACAACTTAAACCATTAACATGACTTCGTTTATTTCCCAAAAAAGTAAAATAAAATAGTAGTTACATAAGACAATTAGTTTGTACTAACGACTAAGTAATTAACTTCGTGAAAACAACATGAGATTTGCAAAGAAACGAAATGCTTATCGCTTCGCCCCAGATTTTCTGAATGTCTAGAAAAATAAAGGCCCGCCCTATGTTTTTGTGCCTCATAAAATTGGGTCACACTTGAACATGGAACGACGTGGCATTACAAAAGGAGACGAATAAAAATGTACTCAAGACTCTTTCTTCAAAAATTGTACAATCTGGGCGAACTAAAAACGGTATTACGTAATCTCAGATAGATTTGAGTCCATTTAAAAAGAACGTAATTTAATATTTACTCCTAGAATAAATGAATATTTTGTAGAGGGGCGAGTTAGAAGAGATTGGTGAATAATTCATGGTTTTGAACACAAGCAAGTCATCAAAATTGAATGTATGTATTCCTTGATGGCAAAACAAATATGAACTTGCACATTATGTGAGTATGTTGTTTAAAACCTATATACTGACACAAATCTCATACACTCATGAGCAATCTATGTTATAAAAGTCTCGTGTGACAGTGTTTGTTACTGAACTCCTCCAAAAAGAGAAAATACACGAGGAAAAAAACATTTCGCCACTCGTGGGCTGCAGCATAAAATATACGACAGGCGGTGGCCTTATGCTGGAACTTGGTTTCATGCTGAGCTGTGGCCCTTCTGGCCTTAATTGTTTTTTTTTTATTTAAAAGTATTTTTCGTTTTATGTAATGCTGATGAACGCATTTCTTTCTTATTTTTATGTCTGGGAAAATACTTTTACCCAAGCAAAGCTCGGTTGCCCAGGAACTTTGTATTTAAATATACCAACAGACACTACACATGGCAAATAACCACAAGAAACTATAATCAAATAATATGTAATTGACAATATATAGGTAACGTAGCGTAATATAACAGAAATAAACGGCCATATCTGAAACAGACACGCCTGACACAGGTGCAAGATAACAGAATTGTTTTATCCGCCGTTACCGCAGAACGTCGAGCACTTGCACTAAACTAACTTTAATCCCTGCCTACACCGAGAGCGGGCAGCGGGGTGATAGTGACAGCTTTATTTTAATGAGAAATCATCAAATAACATCTAACAGGCTTTTACTGACTAAAACCCATCCATGCTACATATGCTTGTTACTTACAGAATACTTCCAGTACTGCTACCCTACCATGACGTGTTAAAGCAGAACTTAATCCGCCGAGGGAAAGGGACAGAGCTATACAGGGTGTCTAGCACCATCTCTTTCACTCAGTGGAATAAGTTCTGCTTTAAGATGTCATAGTAGGGCCTCTGTTTCTCCTCCTTTAAATCCATCCAAAGGTTGTCTTAAAAACATCGCTTTTTGTGATAAGACCGCCCATTGTGTCACCCTATTTATAAGTCGTTTAGTATTAATCTTGTTACTTGTATGGTGTACATAATTAAGAATATACTATACCTATATCTATCTGTCATGTTCCTTTTTTGCACTTTGTGTTCCGGGGCCGTGGTAGGTATATCTTTCGAACAACCCGCAGCCCCAGCAAACAGTGGCCCTGGTAGGCCTCTCGGAATAGTGACAACATTTTTTTTGCAACAATTGACGTCACACGTAACTTTAATAGGCTATATCTTCGTCATTTTTGGTCTAATTTACAAATAAAAAAATATGTGTTCCTTATTTTTGAATAATCTAAAAGACGGACTAAATAGAATGCAAATACTTCGACCCTGGAAACAACCCTATTCTCCCGATCCGGGAATCGAACCAAGAAGCATTTTCTCAGCAAACGCGGTCAAATGGAGAAAATTTACCATATGTATGTGCATTACCTGTGTAACGATATTTACCAGCTTTCTATGTAGCGTAGTCCTTACCCCGCCAACATCCCTCACTCGTCTTGTTTGCCCCACTGGTTCGTCTAATGAATCGCCGGCTCTCTGTAAATAAGGCTTAACTGAGTTATCAGTTCGGCCACGTTTCTAACCAGCTTTGTTTGACGTAACATATGTTTCCTTTCGGCAATGGTTTGTTGACTCAATGCTACAGGTTATAACATAATGGCTTTTTGAGTTGACGTTTATGTTTATTGTTAGATACTACTTAAAGAATATACGAAGTGTTCATTGTGGAAACTTATTACTCGCGCTCGCAAGTAGTATAACACTAAGCCACATTGATACGGTACCGTATCGTCCCGCAAACGACTCGTCTCCTCCAGGGCCCGCAGTCGATGTCAACAATTATTTCAGACAAATGAGACGGAACCTATTATGTTTCATGCAAATGAGGCCAGGAAAAATGTGAACGTGTTCTCGGAAAATGATACTACGAGTATAATGTGTCTTTTTTATAAAAAAATATAATTTTAGGTGAAGAAACCATTGCGTTTGGCCTGAAACTGTGTTAAACGAAGAAACAAAAGCGCACTGTCGTGGAGGCCGTTACTTTGGGCTACCGCTAACTTTAACCTGCCTGCGTCCCCTTTTCTTCCTTCTTTCTCCCCCATTTTTTTTAAATTAGCTTATGTTCGTTTCCAGGGTCCCAACTACCAAAACACTGTACAAAAAAACATCTAAATCAGTTTAGCCATTTAGGCGTGAAGACGTAACAAACAAACTCACTTTCGCTTTTATAATATTAGTAAGGATTGTGCCATGATAGATAACGACACCGACACATGTATGTGTGTGTGGTTTGTGTGGCTTGGTGTGGAAATGTGAAAATGCCGTGATGAATATAACTTTTTAAACAGACAGTAGTTTAAAAAGTTATAAGCCTGAATCTATGTTATCTTACGAGCTCGTTTTCCAAAAAGCACGGACGTCGAAAAGTTTTGGTTAATGTTTAATCTATCGTACTATTCAGTCGACAACTTTAGTGGCGATGGGATAGGTTCAAAACTACAGTAATCGAACAGAAAAATGACAATTTCTAATCATCAATTTAATAATAAAATAAGAATAAATAAATTAATGATACACTTTACAAACATACACACACACATAATTTGACAATCATTGGTGTTAAAAACGTATCCAAAACGAAGACGTACATTGCACTGGTACCAGAAATCCTAAAAGCTTACAAAGGATATTTATAGGCCTCGTATGCAAATTTCTCATAAATATTTCTTCAAAAATTTTCATTTTAATCGTCATTGTACCGGTAGCGCTCTTGTGTGTTTTACATACAAAGATACACCATTTAAATGTACAACAGCGCCACGGGTAGACACGACCTCAAACGGGATTAAATTGTGACTTCGCTCGCTGGTTCTCTTCTAAATGTTCCCTTTTATGAATATAGATAGGGATGTAGACAAGTCGTATTGTCTTTAGACTTGTCGCAGATGACTTTGAAGCACGGAACCTTTTTTGTTGTGTGTTTTTCTTGGGATATAAACCAGATATGAAAATGAATCTCTTCTGTCTGCTAGGTCGCGTGTGTAACGGATATGATATTTATTCTCTACCTATCTGATCAAGGAAATAACTACAAATAAGCTGAAATTAATTCTAAATTATTAATGCATCTGTAACGAGTATGTGTTGTTCTTGACGTGAACTTATTCCAAACCGAACTTTCAGTACCCAGTTCGAATTAGACAAGTTTCTAATAAATCTATTTCTTTTATGACATCACAGTACAATGTACAAGGCAGCTGTATTCCGGATTGCACACAGAATGCGATGAACCCGGTGTTGTGGCAAAACTAGAGAGATGCCGCCGATGAATTCAGCTGTGAAACTGTGAATACTGCAAGTCTCAATTGTCCGAGGCACAAACTTGGTCGAACTATAGCCACAGGCATGGTACATACCCTGGACTTTGTAAGTACAGACTTGTTTCAAGAACTATTTTCTTAAATATCATTCGATGTAATAAACGTTAGGTCATTCAGACATTCCATTAATGTTGGTCGATGAGGTGTGAATTCGATTAACTTAGGTCTTTCGATATTGCCAACGTGAACTTTATTCTAGCCGAACCGAGAGTTTATATCTTTGTTTTACTCACAGAATTAAATAAAGGAAGGGAAAACGTAAGAATCTTCAGTTACTGAAGAGCTCTTGACGAAACCTCACAATAATCCTCTTAAAAACACGCTGAAATTGAGAAGAAACAAACTCGCTTTTTATGTGCCCTCAGTAGAGATTATGTTTTCTTAATTGGATAATCTTACAGCTTAATTATGAGTGCCTACTTTGAATGAATGAACGAACCTGATAGGACTTATCAGGAGGTCGTTTTTGTAGCCGTATCAGTGCGAGTATTTTATTATAGTTCATTATTGTGTACGCTAACACATTCTCTCTTTTCACATTATCACAGAATGCCGTGTTCTAATTTCCACGTCAATGTAATGATTCATTTTTGCTGCAGTGAGGCCTGCCAGGGCCACTGCCTGACGATTTTGCGGGTTATTCAAAAGAGGTACCGCGGCCCTGGAACAAAAAAAGCAAAAGAAACATGGATGGGTTTTAGTCAGTAAAAGTCTAACATTCTCCCCCGCTCCATTCAGAACCGGGGAAGTAATTTAACGATTTCTAATGATTGATGATGTAATTTAATCATTTGATTTTTTAACTCAAAACATTTAATTTAATTAGACCATTACAGGTACTTTTGAATGCCATGAAAACAAATAAATATGCTGCTACAGTCCCAGTCACAAGACGTAATAACTTATGAAAATACTGCAGTTGCCCATTCCAAAGTGAAGATCTCTGTGGAGAAGAAAGGGCAAGAAACTCCATGGACACTTCTGAATTATAATATTTAGTGTTCATAGTATTCCGAGAAACAGAAAGCGACGGAGGAATGGGGACAGCGCAGGAATGGGGCAAAATGCCTTGAGGAAAAAAATGATGAATTTGAAGAAATTAAAGAGTAGAGGAAGATCAAAACAGCGATTTCTGAACTGTGTGATACGGTAAGACAGGAACTGCCGCTGGACGCTGAGATGATGAGTTATAGAGAAGTATGGAAGTACACCATGGTGCACTGACCCCATAATATATTTTTTTTTATTTTGGAAGAATTTTAGTTAAACAGTTTTACAAAAAGAAACGAAGTAAGCTCCACAAGTGTGATACAGCGGCACAGCTATCAACACCCAACTCCATACAACAATAATTTTAAATACGGTAATTAAGTTCGGTGGCAGCAGAGGATGCAAAAAACCGATTTTATTTAATAAGGTTTAAAAATTATCAAAATTACAATTATGATTTTAAATCGAGCTAATTACTAAATTATCTTACTTACTCAACGATTGACTTAAAAGTGCAGTTCACACGAATGTTGAAATCGACGGCGGCTCGCGAAAACGGTGTCATTTTCGTTCAACAGCGTGAGTTCGTAGGTATTGCACGGAATCAGGGCGATACATTCTATAGCGATTTGCCTCGGCTATGCTTGCGTAACACCTCCCCCCAAAGAACAGCGACTATTGAAGACATTGGTCGTAAATTGCGCTGGGTGATGATCTGTTCCATCCCTTTGAGTCTCTAGAATGGCATCTGCTGTTGAAGAGACTCCAGACTTATTTCCAGACTTATTAAGATTAAAAATTACACTAGTTTTCGATTATCAGTATCTGTGTGTAGTAAAGTGTATGAATATTATGTGTGTGTGTGTTGTGTTTATGCATGTAGGGATGCGCGCATGCACGCACCCTTGTATGTGGTCGTGTGTGTTTTGTTATACTACTTCACTTTTTACAAGTTTACTGCAAAGATTCATTTCCCAACCAAAAGTTGGTATTCTTTAACACTGATAACTTAATTTACTCCCTACATGCGAAGACAAAGCAATTTACGTGCGATCCCCGATTGACGATGATGTATGAATATAGATTACCTGTTGAACTCATAAGCGTGGCGAGCGTTTAATGGTAGCTATCGATCCTGCCGGGGTTGCGGGTTGTTCGAAAGAGATACCGCGGCCCCGGAGCGTAAAGGGCGATAGAAGGAACATGGGTGGGTTTTACTCAGTACAAGCCTGACACTCCTTCTGGGAAGTTATTTGATGATTTACTAGCCCAAAATAAAATAGTTTCTATCGATCGTCTCTGAAAACACAGGGGATCATAGAATTGCGGTTTTATGGCGAAAAGTATGGCATGTACAGTTTTGAAAATAGAAGACAAAATAGCTAAAAACCGGCCAAGAGCGAGACGGCCATATCTAGCAGAGGGTTGATTTTTTCACAGCACACAGTGACTATAGGCTTGAATATATGGTGTTTTGAACTTGTAATCCACGCCTTCCTAAGATAAAGGGTCTTGACCGACAGACACTCAAACAGACAGAGGGATAACAAAGTGATCCAATAAGGGTTATGTTTTTTTCCTTTTGAGGTACGGAAAAAAGGATGCATATTTAAGCTATTTTTGCCTCTAAAACGGTACCTAAACGTTCGCTACGCTGTACTCTAAAACCATTCTCAAAATACATATTATTTTGAAGGTCAATTTTTGTTAGTCGAGGAATTCTACTTTTATGACATTATTTACAGCATCAATTTAATACTGCAAATAGTTGTTTCGGGTCTGGCTGTTTGTGTATGTGAGTTAAATTTTTTATAAACGCACCCACGATACAGGAGAAATTCCTAGTCATTTAAAAAGAAAAAAAATAAAGAATACATGCAGCCTAGTGAAGATCATCACGTCCTCTGTCCCCGTGAACATGTTTGTAAAAACATTAACTCCTACTTATAGCATAAATATGAAAGTTTATAACCATGTATAGATATCTGGATATATGTTTGTTAGTCTCTCACGCAAAATCTACTGAACGGGTTTGGATAAGCTTTGACACACAGATAGTTTATTACCTAGATAAACACATAGGACGGTTATATCCTGGTAGAGCGATTTCGTAGGACAACGCCGGAGGCTTCAGCTATTAATGAGTTAACATAACGCACAAAAATCATAACCTATACATTCCCAATCAAATACGGAACAAACAAAAACGAAAACCGCAAAAAATCCTTTAACAAAATCAAGTCTACAAAATAATGATGACAGATATCGAAAAAGAATTGAACATCTAACATGGCCGCCGAGTAAACACATAATTCACTTTATTATTTTGTTTTTCTCACAGCTACTTATTATCGTAATGTATCGCCGTCTGTATCAATGGACTCCTTTGACATTCTATATGCCTACGGTTTTTATAAGGCTAAATACTAACAACATTATTTGTGACTAAAATAGACAGGGATATATTTCTCGTGACGAGATAAATTGGTTCGGTGAATTGGGATGGTACGAATGACTGTAATTTTTAAGAAGCAGCTATAGGCGTTTCTAACAATCAAGACGGGGTTCGAACAAAACTTTACTTTTCACATAGTATTATGTATTTACATACAGTCAAAAAAGTATCGGGAATGGATGATTTGTTTATGGTTCCAAATTAATTTTTTTGTTTTTTTTTGTAGTTGTTAGATTGGCACAACTGTTTTCCATTTTGGCGCGGAGTTTGAGTTGCATCTGTTATTTATATTAAATACAGTGCTGGTTTTAGTAATATCATATATAGTGTGTATTGCGAATTTCATAATGGACAAAATTATCGAACAAAGAGTTTGTCTTAAATTTTGCATCGCCAATGGAATTTCGTGTTCGGAGTCACTGAAAATGTTACAGAAGGCTTACGGTGAATCGACTTTATCAAAAACTCGTGCTTATTAGTGGTTCAAGCGTGGTGCTTATAAGCGTTCAAAAGCGGTCGAGATGTGATGGAAGATTTTCCTCGCTCTGGTAGGCCGTCAACGTCTGCAACTGAAGTTAACATCGCAAAAGTGAAGAAAATAGTGACTGAAAATCCCCATTCAACTCTGAGAGAGATAGCCGCCGAACTTTCTGTATCTCACGAGTCGATCCGTACCATTGTAATTAACCATTTGGGTATGAAACATGTTGCTGCTCGGCTAGTCCCAAAATATCTGAATTTTCTCCAAAAACTCAATCGCATGAAAGTCGCTGAGGACATGCTAGAACGAGTCAGTTCGGACCCAACATTCATGAAACGCATTGTTACTGGTGATGAGACGTGGGTTTACGAGTTTGACATGCAAACTAGTCAACAAGCTTCGGAGTGGCGCCTTCCAACTGAACCGAAACCGAAAAAACTACGCCAAAGTCGATCAAAAGTCAAAATCATGTTGCCTGTTTTCTTTGACTATCGCGGTGTTGTGCACTCTGAATTCTTACCGGAAGATCTAACGGTAAATAAAGAACATTATTTGAGCGTTATGCGGCGTTTAAGAGAGCAAATTCGACGAAAAAGGCCAGATTTGTGGAAAGAAAATTCTTGGATTTTGCATCCACTTTTCAGTAACAGCACGGAGTGTTGGGTTCTGGGGGACTAAAAAGCCCAATTTAGCAGAATGACTACTAGAATTACAATTAGAACTATGAATTGCTCCTGTATCGTGAGTGCATTTTCAAACATTTAAACTCACATACACGAACAGCCAGAGTCAAAACCTATAGGTCAAACAAATATTTGTTTCGTGCGGTGATTGAACCTACGATACTCGCTCGCTCAGTCACTGCGCTAACCGTGCCGTCAAAGTGCCGTGGTCAAAGTGAAACCCTTGTTTGTATAGCTTGGCATCTCCAGTTGTGGAAGTTTACCGATGGGGAAGCGGCTGTTGCCACTGATTGATAGAGACATATAGATTTACTCGGAAATCAGCTCCGTGTCAATGCATTGGGTATTCGTAAGGTGAACACAGGTGGTGGAAGAAAATGCCTATGGCGTTAAGTCCGCCTCTGTACTTTGTGCTTGAAGTTTTAAATAAATAACACAATGCGGTCATAAAATTACCTTTGTACGTCTCTAGGGTCCCAACTATCTCTGTACCAGAATTAATCAAAATCGGTATGGCCATTTAGGCGTGAAAACAAACTCACTTTTATTATATTAGTTAGTATTCCACAAAAACCCATTGTAACTTTTATATACAATCGAACTCATAACTCATTTGGGTTCTCGCCCGCAGTACTATCTCAAAATGTCTCCCTGTATAACATAAAATATGGCTACCGCATTCACGACAGTACAACTATTATTATGTACTTACTGAGAATACAGTAAACCATAAATTTTGATAGAATCTTCATAAAATATATGCAACTGCAACACCAGCTCTATTTAGCACCCATCAGCTATATGTATCTCGTAGATCCTTACTATAATGTAATGTTATAAAAGCGAAAGTGAGTTTGTTTGTTACGTCTTTACGCCTAAATGGCTAAACGGATTTTGATGAATTTTTCGTATAGAGATAGTTGGGACTCTGGAGATCGACATAGGCTTATGTATTTAAAAAAAATAGTTATGAGGGAGAAAGAGGGAAGAAAAGGGAACACTTAGCATTGCTATTACAATAAATAAGGTGCAAGGGGAAAAACTACAGATAGCAGGTACCTGTAAATCAGGAAAGGGGAACTGTGTTACTCCGAATTTATCGCGAGCAAAGCCGCGGACAAAAGCTAGATAAGTTTGCACAGACGTTACTTCGAATAAGCCGTGAGCAATATTTTCTTTCCTATAAAAATAAATTATTGCTCAGTTGTATATAATTCTTGAAAACCGGTAACAATTTTCTCATTCACACAAATTAAACGCAATTCCCAAAAGGTTTTAAATTTTCATTAGTCTATTTCCTTTTACTTTTAAAACTGTTGGCGCCAGTTGTAAAAGTCCACCCAAACCGGAAATAGGAAACATAGAAACTATTTATAAACATTTCAAACTGTTTAAATCCTCTTAGTTTCCATGTCCAGCATTGGCTTAACCCCAATCCGCCACTTTGGCCCCAATACAACTGAATGACCGTATTACCCAGCAGCGTGGGAGCTTTGAACACAGTGTGCGGTCCCCAATCCCCCCGAGTGTTGGGGCTCGGACTCGTCACGTCGTGTAAAAGCTATAACCGTTTGTTATAACGATGGTCTCTGCCCGGGACAAAGCAACAATGATGCCTCTTACCTATGATTGAATTTCATACTGAGTCCACGAACCAACTATCCCTGAAACTATGATTGAAAACAGGCTCATCTTATATAATACCGTCTGGAAGTAATGGGATCCGCAAAAAATGGTCCGAAATAAATGTCATATTATGTATCCAAGAAAAGAACTTGATGTCGGTCTAACATAGAGTATTATTGAAAGGAGAATAATCCATTTATGGTAAGGCTGTTTAGTCTACTGTGTGATGCAAATCGCAACAGACAGGTTATACAGGGTTATTTGTAAAACACCGGCACCCTCTCAGGACCATGTTACCAGCATCATAATCAACAACTTTTGTTCTATGACATTTAAACATTTATCATATTTTAGTTCATCAGATTTTCATACAAAAATAAAAATATTTAAATTGAACGCTCTAAATGTTACGAAATCTATGCGAAGCAAACGTACCTATAGGGGGACAGTGCGCGGCAGGTGTAGGTATGTAGGTACAGCAAACGGACGGAGTTGAAATGTGTTAGATAGGACAACGAAATCTTGATGATTTGATTTTGGTAAATGTATAAAATTTTGTAAAAAATCATAGAACAAAAGTTGTTGTTTATGATGATAGTAATACAGTCCTGCGAGGTTGCCGGTGTTTTACAAATAACCCTGTATAAGTAGACAAATTTAAAAATGTCTTAAAAAAAAAACAAATGTCTACGAAGCAAAAACACCGTCACCTGAATAGACATCGCCTTTTCCTTGTTACAACTATTTTCGATAAAAAAAGAATAGCATATCCTATATCGGTACATAGATATACAAAAGCTGCTACAAAAATAAAAGTGTAGCACAGTGTACGTAAATGTAAACAGTTAAATTTTCAATCAAATGACTAATCTGTCAAACATCAAAGCTGTTTAATTAAGTGATGAACATTCATTAAACGTATTTACAAAGTTATTTTGTTCAAGAAACTTTCGCACAGCCTTCCTGTAAGTATCGCAACCAAAGTTTAGTTTTAATAGGATTGGTATCTCGTTTCCACACCAAAAGAAAGTGTCTAACTATGAACAATTTACTCAAAAAAAAGTTTGTCAGCGAAACAACTCGTCGCTTCGTCAGTAGATGGCGTCACTGACAATAGCCCAAAACAAAGTTGATATCTCGGAGGGTTTCATTAAACTGACAATGGTGCTTTTAGCGCTGATTGTCCGCCACCCTCGCCTTCCGAAATATACGCGAAAATCATTAAACGAAGACGACATAACTTGTTTAGGCTGTAACTGTGAGAAATAAAGAGTTTATGTTGAAAACGAGGGGTAGATTAGTAATGAAATCAACTTGTTGTTGGCTTATTCAAATGGTTGGGAATCATCAAATAATTTACCTGTTCTGGGCGGAGCGGGGAGGAGTGGCAGACTTGTACTGACTGAAACCCACTATGTTCCTTCTTTTGCCCTTTATGTTCTGGGGCCACGGTATGTCTTTCGAACAATCCGCAGGCAGTGGCCCTGGCAGACCCCTCTGCAATATTGTTGGCTATATTTTACATTTTGTAACAATGAATTTTGATTATTCACTAAACCGCAATTCTTAAGATAAATGTTTTAGCCCCATCGCGTTCTGAATAAATGCGAGAATGTAACTCAAACATCGCAATCCATTTGAGATCGTCAAATTTTTCGTGTTACAGAATAATTTGTTCGCATTGTAAGTGGCAGCTGTACAAATACAGCTTTCATATCACTTCATGAAAAACTCGAACGGATAAATGGGATCATTTACTCCCATATATCTCGGCGCTCCTTATTGTGAATATCGCGGACGATATTATTGGATGTAAAAACGATTTGCTGCGCGAAATGTAAGGGTGAGGTCAGATAAGGCGTTTGAGTTGGGTTTTTTGACCCTGGGACGGCCCCGGCGTCGTCGCTGCCATTCATCACCCTTTTTTAACCAACTCGAATAACAAGGAGACTCTAAATTTCTCTGAATCTTTTTTCATGGTAACAGACGCCTTTAGTTTCAGTTGAAAATTGGCAGCAATTTTGTTAAATTGTTGTTTACATCGTTATGAAACGGTTTTGCATCCGTAACCTCACTGATGTAACGCCGGCTGCGTTACAAGAGGCACTCAGTGTCATATACTATGACCTCTGAGTCAGTTTCGGCTTTTTCTTCTCGGAATAGTCGACTATTCAACTCCGACTATTCAAGTTTAAAAAAAGGATGTAAGACGAATAGTGTTTGTAAAAATCTACTTATAAAATTAACATCATTTATAATTTGTTGTCACTTTCACAAAATAAAAAAAAACTACTAAGATTTCCTGTTTAAAAGTAAGAGTGCTAAAAATCTATAGATTCTGAAAAGCATGTAGAAGCCACTATAAAATGGTACCTTCCGACGTTGACCTCGCCTTTACACTATTTAAGGACAATGCTCACGTAGTACACATTCTGGTACTTACACAATCCATGCACAGAACATTCCCGTGCATTTAGCCTTCAGCCGGTGGTCAACGGTCTTCAGCCGCACAAAGGTGCTACAGGATCCCGCCAACAATGTCGGTTTCTCTGCTAATGCCATGCAAACTGTGGCAGCTGGGTCCTGTCTTGCATTGCAAACTAATAAATGGATCGGGATGGTTTAGAAATGTTATTTTTGCAACACACTTTTTGTATAGTGTATAGTTTTAATAATAAATGTTTTTTTTAGGTTACGTTTATATTTTGTTATTTTTTTTAAAAGCATGCTTGGATAAAGAAGTGAAAATTGTTAACACATACCAAACCCTGCATTTAAAACCCTAAGAAACATCAATTCAATTTAAGTACACGGTTTTATGTTGTACTTGACGTATTTGATTAAAATTTGTTGCTGTAGCAACTAATTTTATTCAAATGTATTTTTAAACGTTTCCTCACACTAGGTATTTCTCCTGCATCGTGGGTGCATTTACAAACATTTAAACACGCATTCACAAACAGCAAGACCTGGAACAACTATCTATAACCATATAAATATTTTTACCGTGCGGGGATCGAACTCGCGACACCCGGCAATCAATCGCTCAGCCGCTACGACAACAGTGCCGCAATTTCGTTGTAACTACCACTTATTTTGAAGGCAGCCATAAGCCCCGTTCTCACTTGCATGTGCCCTGTCATCCCCTACATTCGAAACTCATTTCTGACATATTTGATCGTCGCATTTCTCACAGAAAATGTCCGAGCGGGCTATGACTTGTGTCCTAGTGTGGACGATGCTTTACATCGTAAATACTGCTTTACAGCGCTACATCGCAGCGCTTGAACAAAGTTTGATTTATGCGCCCTCTGCCGGCGCACAGACGGTAACGTTAACTGAAAAACAAAGTAATTTGTGTGTTACATTCTTTTGAGCACGTTTTAACATAAACATAGCAATTTCGTAATTGGTTGGAGAGTAGATTGGTTTTTTAATGTGTTTGAGTTTTTTTTCGAATGTATGCATTTTATTTATTAGTGGAACCATGCGAGGTTACATGTGCGCGGTTTATTACAAGTACATGTTGTTATATACTTGCGAGTTTATTACCTGAGTAAGCTCATTTTCAACTTGTGTAATTGTCGAGACTCTCATTGGAAAATAAATTTAGGTTACTGCAAACCTCAAGTACAAGTCAACCTGACAAGCAAACGGTAACTAAGAATAATTGAAACTTCTACTCTCAGACATCCTCTAACAAGATTTACAAGAAAGCTCAGACGGTGAAGGTAAATGACACCGCCCGCCCGCCGTCAAATCGTAAACATTCCACAAATCAAAGGAGTTCAAAGGTTTTACTTCGGTTCGTTGCTCAGGCTTTATGCAGAATTTTGCACTTTCTCTAAGTAGTTTGCCACCTGGAGCGCAGCTCAAAGCGCCTTCGATTGGCTTCGCGACACTTTACTTTTCAAATGGATAGTCGCGTAGCGCTCCTTCACTTCTCAAATAGACAGTCGCGTAGCGCTCCTTCACTTCTCAAATAGACAGTCGCGTAGCGCTACGGTCCAAGTGCTACGGAGCTACAGCGTAGCGCGTAGTTAGGTTGTGTAATATAATCAACACTCTTGTCGTGAATTCTTTAAATATTTTGAAACAAAATTTAGTTTCCCGTTTATTTCTTTAATTTAATTCATGGATTACTTACCGCTAACTTCAACTCTAGCATGTTAATAAAAAAATACTAATGTAAAAAAACTAATACTCTGCTCAACCCGGATATCAAACTCAAGACTACATGCTCAGCAGTTTGTAGGTCTTGTCAAGCGACTAACAGAGCAATTAACAAATAGGTTAACAGCATACCATATTAATCCAAATTATATTAATTCCCGATAAATCACGTTCTATCACGCTCAATATAATTTAATTTCAAATACATTTAGAATCCCATGATGTGAACAAACGATTTGCCAATTAAATGCAATAATAAACAAATGCAAGTCGTTATTGCAAACGTTGGTGCAGGAAATGGGAATGCCGTGGCCAACGGCGTTCGTCACACGGTAACTATGTCTCCTCATGCAAACAGATTTTAGATGTATTTAGCGCTTAGTCGGATGAAAACTAACGTAATGATTTTGTGTTATTATTTGGGTGACTTTTCAAAATTATATGTACAGACTTGCGACATAAACAGCCATATCTTTTGACTGCGCAGACTTAGAGGGTTGATTTTTTTACAGCTCCAAGGGACCACAGATTGAGTGTGAAAGTGGGATGTAAGCAAAAGCCTGCCAGGGTTGCGGGTTGTTCGAAAGAGATACCGCGGCCCCGGAGCATAAAGGGTAAGAGAAACAACATGGGTAGATTTTACATTACATTACCCCCTCGCCCAGAGCGGGGGAAGTTATTTGATGATTTACTATCCGCAAAGAAGTGAGTTAATTATTATAACAGTCTAAACAATCACTTTCACCCTGTTACAACAATAATCAACAGCATCCTAAATGCTCAAATAATTACAGTTAGGTAATCACTTCATTAACAATGTAAATTCGTATTTAACCAGAATAAGCTCTAAATGCCGATTCTACTAATACCAATGCATTAATTAAAACGTCCCTAATGAATAGACAAATAAGCCTTTTGTGTGGTATTTAATGTAGTTGTCTACTCTAGGGATGTGAAATAAATGTGGTATGAATTGTGACGATACCGTGCTGATTTTTTTAATAGTAATAAAAGTATTTATAACCACGTGCTGGATATTTATGACTTTAAATTAAGGCATGTTTTTCAAATAATTATTTGTTTTTTATGAAAATCAGACTCTTCTTTTGCGGATAGGAAATCGTCAAATATCTATAAACTGCCGTCTGTACGCTTAGATCTTTGAACAAAAGAAATTGAATGCGCTTTTCATGAATAGGCTGAGTGTTTGAAGAGCCTGCCGTGGTTGCGGGTTTTTCGAAAGATATACCGCGGCCTCGGAACATAAAAGGCAATAGAAGGAACATGGCTGGGTTTTAGTCAGTAAATAATAAAATAAATAAATAATAAATATCTAGGGACAACTCAGATACAGCTATCTGATCCCAAGCTAAGCAGAGATCGTGTGTTGGTAACCAGACAACTGACATACATACTTATATAATATATATAAATACATACATATTATAGATAAATCACACCCAGACACAGAACAAACAATCATGCTCATCACACGAAGTTTGTCCTGGGTGGGAATCGACTCACCACGACCTCCGGCTCAGCAGTCAGGGCCACTAACCACTAGACCAACAGGCAAACGCAACAGGCAGTCAGTACAAGTCTGACACTCCCCCCGCTCCACCCAGACCGCGGGAAGTTATTTGATAATTCCCAATCCGCAAAAAAAGCGACTTTTGATACTTTGTAAAGAGACCATAACATAATTTTAACAGAAATAATTCATCGATACTTTTGTCCCAACAACATTCATGTAGTTTGATTCACTTTGTTTTCGTTAAATCGTGTGTGTGTTTATTGTTTTTGTTTCAAACGAAATAAGTGGAATGTTATTGCTCAGCGTCGGTTGATTAATTGCCTAATCAAACTGGCTCGCAGCTTGATGAATGTACGTTATTCCTAAAATAACGAATAAATTACTTTGTGTTAAATCCTTCGTACTTTGATACAACCTCAGTCAATATATCAGATGGAAAAGTATTGAATCCTAATAAACATGTCTCCTATCGCAGGTCTGCTGAAATAGATGTCTTTTTTGCGGATGGGAAATTATCAAATAATTTCCCCCGCTCTGGGTGGAGCGCGGGGTAGTGTCAGACTTTTACTGACTAAAACCTACCCATGTTCCTTCTTTTGCCCTTTATGTTCCGGGGCTGCGGTATCCCCGCAACTAACGCTTGCGACAACGACGCCAAACGGGCAGTTCACAACTAGAATACACAAATGGTAAAAAGTACAACAAAACATAATAAAAAACAACAATATATCAGTGTACTATCTACATTGCAGTAAACACCTGAGTTATGATCCAAGATACGTCAGTACCAGTCTATAACTCGTTTGATGGGTTGTAGTCAAGTTTTTATCCTCACTGTTTTATTTATACAACAGTAAATGCCCCGTAAACCACGAAATCCGTTTCTAAGTACCCAAAAGATAAATCTTCTTAGTACTTGAAGACGAAATGATCTTAAAGTATAAATAAGATAAGCTACAGGGAGCCTCGCGTCTGCAGCGTCAATAGATTTACGTAAAACCGATGATTAAACTAATTTGTCACAATTTAAGTGAGTGTACCTAATATTATTTTAAATCTAGCTGTGCCCAGCGGTTTCACCCGCTGCTCAGTTCCTCTTCTTATTTAGGGGTTTGAAAGATAGATAGAGCCGATTTTAAGACCTACTGAATGTGCTAAAAAATCGCTCGAGCCGTTTCGGAGGAGTATGGGAACGAAAAATTATGACACGAGAATTTTATATAAATTAGATATAACTGATAACTAGTGAAACGCGTTTGTCCTTTTAGATACATCTCTGCACAACCTTTTTGGCTTAACAGGCGTGATGTTATGATATGTAATTATATTATACACTGCAAGAAAACGGTACATATGTATATAGCGACCACATAAAAAAAACTCTTACTTATGTGATAAAAGAAAGCAAAAACTAATATATAGACTGATTCCCTTATTTTCCAGGATTCACCTACATTTTTAAACAAGCTATCCTCGGTTTACATTCCAGTGAGGTGTGTCCGTACAGTCGGACCACTGTCCTCCAAGCCATTAAAATCCCGTACATCGTTTGCCAAAAGCTATTTATATCCATTATCATTGCTGCCGACTTAGTAAATACTAAAACAAACTCGCAAAGCGCTGCCCGCCCGTTTAAAATCAACACCATTTAGAAAGTTAATGAAATGTTTAATGAAAACAAATGACACGTGCAATATGAGAACGAACCATTCGACTTAATAACAGAAATCTGTGTCCGTTCGTTACTCGTAATAAAAGGTTGTAAGCCCAAAATCATTATTGTTCCAATTACACAAGCCGTACCTTGTTTAGTATATTTGTTGTTTGAAATATTTCAGGAGATTGGATACTATGTTTTGTTTTGCATACTAAATATGTTGTTGTCTAGAAGAAAACAGGTCTCAATTGTGCAATTTAGTCTGTTACATGGATAAAGACCGTGTTCAATTTGCGATTTAATCATAAACAGCTAAAGCAGAGAAAGTTCCCTCCCTTTATACGTATGTATTTATATCCGCAAAAAAACTGTTTACACTAAGAACGACGAACTCAATCAGCTCGTTCACTTATTCAAATGCAGGGACCGATTAATCAGGTTAAAAGGTTAACCAGTAAGCATGGTTAACATGTTTGATTAACCAATATAAATGTTGACCCTTGTAGTATACGGATTAACCGTGTAAATATTGTTGATTAACTAGAATTAAAGAGACAAAGTCAGCGAGCGCAGGCTAACTCAATTGTCAATTTTGTTTTATGTACAAAAACAAACTTGATCCGTGAACCGGTTAATGCACGCTAATTAACCCAAAAAATAACCCAATTAAAATTAATCACACGGGTTACCTTTTCCCCAAATGTTATTGATACTGATACATAAATCTGTGGACATCATTTTCTTGATATTTTGTAGTCAGGTCTCACAACCGCCATAGTTGGGTATCCATTGTAACAACATAAATTATGGGTACATTCTGGTACATGTGTGTCCAACATGGCTTGAGGCATACGCATGTCAGAATATGTTTATGTTATGTACTAATTAATCGTCATTGAAGTGGTCGGGTAAACCTCAAATTAATTGCTTGTAATTCTACGCGAGCAGTGTAGCGGTTCAGTAAGTTTGAGGCGTGAATTATCTACTACTTACTGCCCGGGGAACGGGGAATTTTTATTCAATTCATGAAAAACTCAAACGGCGTAAATGCAATAACCTAATACAATACTAGTAGGGCCAAAAGATCCACGCGTCCACATTGTATTTCGTGATATCGCCAAGCGGTTGGTGGACTCTTCACTTAAACAATTAAAAAAAGCCAACCGTTTGGGTTTTTTTTGCCAAATAATCAGCATTACCATCTAATATGGCAATATTGATTCCTTCTGAGTATTGACAACCTATTGATATCGATGTGATTTTTTTTGACTCACTGACTTTTCCTATTTTGATACTTTTTATGAATATTTTTGGGAAAATTTGGAGTTTGTAATAATCCTTACTAATATTATAAAAGCGAAAGTGAGTTTGTTTATTTGTTTGTTTGTTACCTCTTCACGCTTTAATGGCTAAACCGACCTTGATGAATTTTGGTACAGAGATAGTTGGGAACCAGGAAACGGGCATAGACTAATTTTTATTTTTA
Organism: Ochropleura leucogaster; assembly: GCA_958449745.1. Lineage (NCBI taxonomy): Eukaryota > Metazoa > Arthropoda > Insecta > Lepidoptera > Noctuidae > Ochropleura > Ochropleura leucogaster. The sequence goes on along the minus strand of OY288222.1, from coordinate 8,089,677 downwards.
AAAAGTGGGATGTGAGGGAGAAAGAGGGAAGAAAAGGGAAAACTTAGCGTTGCTATTACAAAACAAAATAAGGCGCAAGGGAAACTGTGTTACCCCAAATTTAACGCGGGCAAAGCCGCGGGCGAAAGCTAGTGTGTTATAAATATAGAAAAATTGTCAACGATGTAAAATGCATCCTACGCGTAGCCTATGACATTTTCCGTGCCCAGTTGGAACTGTGACGTCAAGGCAAGATATGAAGATGACGTCACTGCTATTCTAGCTACGTCTTAGAATACGGTTATAGGTGAACGGTACAAGTCCGCTACGCATTGGGTAAAGTTATACTGGATTTTCGCGTTTTTATGGTTTTGTGCCTTAAAAAGAAAAAATGGAACCTATGATATAATCACTTTGTTGTCTGTCTAACTATCAAGAGAAGATTATTTTTGGAACGCATGTAGGCATCAAGTTAATTAACCATAGACTCAAGTCTTTAGTCCCTTGCAGCTGTGAAAAAAATAAACCTTCTAAGTCTACGCAGTCAAAAGATATAGCCGTTTATGTTACAACTTTCGCGCGAGTCTGACTCGCCCTTATCCGGTTTTTTTTTTGGAAATTTAGTTACAACTTATAGACCGGATCAAGCAAAGGATTATTGGGTTTTTCCTGCAGAAGTTTCTCAGCAGTAGCCCAAAGTCTAGATTTAATGACGATGATAGTCTAGACCTATTTTACATGTGACTAATATATTAATAACGGGCGAAGTGTGATTGTACTGAATACTGAATTCCAGGCGTTATGTTTTGCATATATAACTACAGTTACTCGTATATATAATAAACAGAAAATTCAAACAATTCAAAGCAAGGAGAAAGCAGTCGCTAGCATCATCACACCTTAGTGACCCTTTATTGTATTCTTCTTACGGAATAACAGTTTTAATCTAATTACATAATTCAATGAAGAATACAAGTAGAAATACAAACTATCTGAATTATCGCCCGCAAAAATCCAAAGGACTTTCGTTTTTTCGTTCGTTTTTAAAAATTAAACAGTGAAATAAACTAAAAATTGAGTCAAATTATCCAAATCTGGGGTTGACATTAAATCAAGGCTTAACAGCTTAGTCTCAAGGGCTACTTGTTAGACGGCAATTGGTTCCCGACGGTCCAACGCTTTTCCCGCGGAAATTGGGTACATGCGGCGGCCATCTTGCATTTCTAAGGATACATTTTGTACTAAGTAATTTAGTCGATGCAGTCTATGGTAGCTATGGTAGTTCATAGTTAATTAGAAACTTGGCGATTTCAAAATAGTTTTACTATCTCAGATTTTGTGAAGCGTCTCATGTAACAGCTCAAACATATAAGTGCTACATGAGCACTCTTAGATTTGAAACTTCCCGCAGCTGGAGTTGCTGTAAGCCAACAACGTTCGTGCGGTGACCCACAGGGATCGGTCTTGGGGCCGCTCCTGTGGGACATCGGGTACGACTGGGTGCTGCGCGCCGACCTCCCCAGCGGCGTCAGTGTAGTTTGTTACGCTGACGACACGCTCGTCCTGGCTCAGGGGGGGTCGCACCAGGCGGCGGCCGACAATGTGACACGCGGGGTTGCGATAGTCGCGGAGAGGATCCGGCTACTGGGTCTCGAGGTGGCCTTGCACAAATCCGAGGCCATGGTTTTTCATGGCCGTGGAAACACGCCACCGTCGGGATCCCAGTTGACGGTAGGAGGGGTTCGCATCGGCGTCGGGTCGACGATGAAGTACCTGGGAATCGTCCTCGACAGCCGGTGGAACTTCGTCGAACACTTCCGACGTTTGGCTCCCAAGCTCGAGCGGACGGGGGCTGCTTTCAAGCGGCTCCTGCCCAATCTGAAGGGGTCAAACGCCTCCTGCCGTAGGCTCTATGCCGGAGTCGTGCGGTCCATGGCCCTTTACGGGGCCCCGGTATGGGCGCGTTCTTTAGGGCGGCGCGCCGCCCACTATCTGAACGCGCCCCAAAAGGTGGTGGCCATACGGCTCATCCGGGGCTACCGCACGATCTCCGGCGAGGCAGCAAGCCTCCTTGCCGGACTGCCACCGTGGGATCTGGAGGCGATAGTCCTCGCGCGCCTGTTTGAGTGGCGCGCGGAGGCACTACACCGGGGGGAAAACCCGCTGCCGCGGCAAGTTGTCGCTCGACGGGCAGACCTCCGGTGCGATCTCATGGTGGCATGGAGAGAGCGACTGTCGCAACCCCGTGCAGGGCACGCCACAATAGTGGTGATAAGTCCCCTCTTTGAGGAGTGGCTGGAGAGGCGTCATGGCGTCCTCACCTACCGCCTGGCGCAGGTCCTCACCGGACACGGAAGTTTCGGGAGGTTCCTGCACATCATCGGGCGGGAGGAAGCGCCCGGGTGTCACCATTGTGACGATCGCCCGGAGGACACGGTGGAGCACACAGTGGCGATCTGCCCGGCTTGGGCGGAGCACCGCCGTGCCCTCGTAGAGGCGATCGGCGGCGGCGATCTCTCGCGTCCGGCCCTGGTTCAGGACATGGTCCGGAGCGAGAGGGAATGGGAAGCGGTCACCACCTTCTGCGAAGCAGTAATGCTAGCGAAGGAGGTGGCCGGGCGTTTGAGGGAGAGAACATTTGCCCAACCCAGCCGCCGCGGGAGACGCCCATGGCGCCGGGCGCCGCGGGACGATTTCCGGCCACCGTAGATGCGGGCCTGTGGACGGTGAGCAATGGGTAGTTCACCGTCCGTCCGTCGATTGACGACAGGCCGTGTCGACGGCGCGTTCGTGTTTCACGCGCGCCTCAAAGAGAGTCAGCAAAGCAGAGGGGCTTGCCAGAGCCTCTGCCTGCCGGGGTTGCGGGTTGTTCGAAAGAGATACCGCGGCCACGGAACGTAAAGGGCAAAAGAAGAAACATGGGTGGGTTTTAGTCAGTACAAGTCTGACATGCCCTCCCGCTCCGCCCAGAGCGGGAGAAGTCATTGGATGATTTCCCACCCGAAAAAAAAAAAAAAAAAAAAAGCCAACAACGTGCCTCTTAAAATGGTCTGAGTAAGAAGTTTTTTTTTTGGGTGGGAAATCATCAAATAACTTCCCCCGCTCTAGGCGAAGCGGGGGGAGTGTTAGACTTGTACTGACTAAAACCCACCCATGTTCCTTATGCTACCCTTTATGTTCCGGGAAAAGTTTTGGTGCTAATTTTGTACTGACTAATATAGATACAAAATCTGCAATTGACACAAAATATGTATACTCTATAGATAATCCACGTATTTGCATCTGCCAAACCTTTGGGAGAGTATAGGCGCGATGTTACATTGATGCTGTATTCGTGAGTAGATACTAACGAGTTTTATAGAAAAGCACAAACAAAAGTTCTGAATGAATTAAATTAATGAACAAACCTTATTACTTAAATTAAATAAGCATCGTAACATTACAACACAATTACAAAAACAATTAAAACATAATTATTTTTTCGAAAGGAATTTGTACTTTGCAAACGTAAAAATAAATATCAGGTTCAAGAAAATAGGTCTAACGTTATCTTAGATGAAAATTTTACCTGCATAAATGAATAAAAAAAAAATGTTTTAGAGCAACTGCCTATCTGACCTCCACAACCCAGTTGAAACTGGGTAATACGAGACATTTAGGTAAGACTGGTTGTCAGACTTTTGGGACACTGACTACCTGCAACGACTGTCAAAGATCTACAAATGACAGCCGGGACCAACAGCTTTACGTGGTTTCCGAGGCACGGAGGAAACTCGCTACGTAACGGGTGGTCACCCATCCACAGACCAACCTAGGCAAGCGCGGCTTAACCTAAAGATCGACCCAAACGGCTACTATTATTTAGCCACGAGCTCCTATATATAGCAAAAGGATCTACGAAGGGCTATAGTAAAGGATCGAAAAACCGGGAGAACTATACAATTTCAAGATGCAAACAGTTAGTAGTAAGTACAGGCACAACCGTATGCAGATATTTCAATATTTACAGGGACAAAGCAGTCGCGTTATTGAATATAGCTGAAAATCTTTAGTTAAAGTGAGTCGGTATTCAATCACCCAATTATTTTGATCTCTTGAATCCAGCGGGGATCAAGCGCGCCATACGGTTTACCTACGGTTTAGCATTATTTACGGTACAAATACAATAATTAAATTAAATAGAATTTGCAAAGCTTTGTACCCAAAGGTTGGCTTTGTAATCCAAAGACATGTCAAATTAAAATGACAAGGGACAAGTACGTAGTTTCAAAAGTAATTCACGAATACAATCTCGATAAAATATTTACGATTTCATCAACCGAACCGTCTATAAATCCGCTAGCTTAATCATTCATGAATTTCTCCCCAAACAAACATACTCAATTAACTTTGCAGCACACTCGAATAATCTAATAAAACAGCTTTATGAGCAAACCAAAACCCCGATTCTCAAACTAATACAGTGTTAATTTATCTCGAGATTATGTGAACAATTACAAACACGCAAACAGATTACGTTTACCGCGGTAACACTCAACTCGGCAATACTCGATGCTCAACAGCGTGCGCGCAGCCGGCAATAACATTAAAATCGAAGCAGGTGAAGCGTACTCGCGAATACGCTGCTTGAGCGGTCTTGAGCGGCTCAATTATCGAATCAAAATCATTTACCCGCAGTCCCGCCTGCCCCACATAGGTGGAGCGGTACCACTGACAGCGCGACGATTACCGGTGAATCTAGGATTTCACTTACGTGGCTTAAGATAGATTGGGTGGAATAGGGTTATTAGTCGAATATTGGCAAATGAACTGTGAAATGATTCGTGTAAATAGTTTTCTTGGCTTTCAAATTATTGATATTCCCACCCTCATAAAACGTAGTTATTATATTCGGATTCCTTTTTCCGCACTGTATAATTTTGGAACGCACCTCTGCCTAGTATTTTTGCATTCTCTTCCAATGTGTTTGTATTTCTACTATCCCATAACATTCTAAATAATAAACTATTGAGCTTAAATACAAATGTCGTAAAGCCATATTTCCTATCGTAACAAATAAAAAAGTATGAATAATTTTAAAACATCTTTCGGGTACCTGAAGTTAGACCCCTAATACATGTATCCAATACATAACAAAAATAATGAAAGTGTTGTGCATACCACTGGCTACCCTCTCGGGAATTAACTGTCGTGATGTTATTTAAGTAATGTGGTCCTTGGGTTCGTCTTAGCAGAGGAATCAGCTCAAAGCTGAGCGCGAAGTACAATGCAAATTTGTGCACCCGCAGTGAATCGATAGTCACCTTGACACTCATTTTGAAGCCACCTTGAGCGCTTGAGCACTTAAAACTATCTGCGCGCTTTAGATAAGAACTCTGATCCTCGAGAGAGTTTAATTAATGGACAACGTTGTTATCCAATAAATTCATTTAGTGTTATTGCTAAACCTGTATTCGGAAAGGTTTTTCAAATATCCTGTCTTAGTTCTTCCTTTGCTAATAAAAAGCTCTTGTGCAGAATTTAAATCTTTTAAGACTAGTGGTTTAAGCTATGTATTGCCTGGCAGTATATTTATGATTTTGAATACGTAGAGTTGTTCCAACCCTTGTCTTGGTAATGAAATATGGTGTTGTAATTATTACGACTCGAATTCAGCAGATTCGTGCGTTAAGAAGACATAGCCATAAGTAATAGAGTATATATCTGAAACAATAAAAACCGGTCAAGTGCCCGTCGGACTCGCGTAACGGGGGTTCCGTACAAACTTGCGACTTAAACGGTCATATTATCTTTCAACTGCGTAGACTTAGAGAGTTGATTTTATCACAGCTTTAAGGAACCACGGAATTAATCTTATGGTTTTAATTTCAACTCTCGACACTTTCCCAAATAAAAGGGAAGACAGACAGACGGATATCAATGTGATCCTAAAGCAGTTTCGTGTTTTCCTTATAAGAAAATCTCAAAACTTTTAAAAAACGACTCTGGACGTCGGAAAAAAAACGCGTAAAACAGTCTCTTCACAGTCACATTCTCTTGACAGTGACAGAACGGTCGATTTGAAAAATGGTATATCTGATGTAGACGCAACATACCACTGAGCTGATAAAACGTCGATACCTCAGCTTAAAAAGGACGCTTATCTGGGCACTTGCCAAGCCACGCGCGAAATGAAAGAGTACATGTAACTTTGCACATTCCTTCTATACGTATTCGCAGTTTGAAATTACTCTTTGAAAGTCCCTAAGAGCAGTTTTGTGGTTACATTAACATTATAATCCATAGCTACGAAGTTGGTTGTGGTTCACGAGGACCAAAGGTATGAAGGCAATGACGTGAACGAACTAATCTGCAAACCGTCTGCGTTTGCAAAATACGGACCGTAAACGGTAACGTTTTTGTTATCGTATGACGACCACACAAAGGTGACATGACCCGCATCCACAGCTTTATCTCGTAAATCTTTTTATAAGAAACCGACATATTTGCCTTCATTCTGGATGATGAGAAAATCTTCAAAGTTGTGAAGTTTCTAAGGTCATTTTAACCAAGGTCAGGTGTTATGAAATGCGTTTACATCACAATGTATATTCATTTATCACGTGAAAGATATTTCTAATAGTGGTACGTAGGCGGACTTCACGCCATAAGACATTCTCTACCAGTCAACCTTTGGGTTAAATATGACAACATTGTGATAAAGTACAAAAATTATATCTTAAAAAAAAACAAAAGCTACCTATTTGTAAGTTCGATCTCTTAAACCCCTTATCTTAAATTCAATAACACTAGAATAAACGAACTAAATTGAGACAGGTAAGCAATCAATAAACCGAATCAGTAAAACAGTCCCTTTTCGAATTGAGTCTGGCCCCGTCGCGACGCTTTCCTCTGTCCTTCGCACATACCTGACCAAAAAGTCCACACGACAAAAAAAGCCTCCGCAGAGTCCACAGCTACATAATACTATACACCTCCGTAGATCACCTATTCATGGCACACAGCGGCCGCTGCCACGACCAGAATAACAAAATTAATCCTGCCACACATACCTTGCACCGTCCTTTATCAAATTGATCTTCGATTTGTACAATTGAAACGTGACTTCGGAAACGCGGTGTTCGAAAAGGAATGAGACAAACCTAGCTTGAGTACGCAATATTTTTATGCTCTATTTATATCTTATAGGCTCTTGAAATAACAACAACATAAACTATTGATAACTCAAACAGGGTTCTCCTTCCCCTAGATTCAAGGTCAAAAACGATACTAAACGATCCTCATTTCAATAAAAATACACGTTTACGATCTGTATTAGGCAATGTAAGGTTAAACTATTGAGCAAAACTGCTCACTTCCGCATCATTAAGGGGTAGCTTGAATACAATTTGACAGAAAACATCCCATCAAATTGATCTAACACTATCACAAAGTTGCCTTAACGTTATATCGTAAAGTACGTCTTAACATAACAAAGTGTCGTATCAGTACGATGTCAGTACATTATGTGATTCGAAGGGAAAAGCGACAAACAAAGTAATATCGCAGACATTGACCCTGAAAGTGTGTTTTTGGCCTTGTGCCAAGGGCTCGTGGGTAGCTAAGACATTTAAGTAGACACATCTTTTTGTTTCAAAATCTTTTTTACTGTGTTGTGTGGTTAATTCAATATTGTAAATTGAATTGAGAAAAGAATTAGCGCCGGAGTCTCTTAGTTACTTTCGCTCTGAGATACTTTTATATTTATAGAACTGGACGGTAATTAGTTTTTTTAGGAGCTTGTGGGAAAATAATAACTACCGCTCGAGTTGATCTTCAGGTTAAGATCTCCGCGCTTGCCTAGTTTAATCCATGGATGGGTTACCCCCCTTTACATACCGCATTTCAGCCTAGCTTAGCAAAAGATATCATATTCCCCAATACTAATTGGTTTATAGAGGTTAAAACAAGAATTGACAGCTACTTAAGTAAAGATACGTAGTCGAAATTAGCGTTGTCGACTGAAACTTCAAAGTTCTTTATGTGTATTATTTCCTCTATCGATATAAAACAAAACGACCGTAAAAATCGAACCAAATCTAAGGGAAAAGAAATATAGAATGAGTTGAAAAACAAATTAATGCAATGGTAGACAAAAGGATGTAAATTAACATTCCAGTATTTCCTTATTACGGTTAACGAAGTGTAGATATAATAAAAACAACACTAAAAAATAACATTGATTTCCTTTTGCCTCAAGACAACCACCAATTTGCATTAAAAAATACATTGGTATAGAAAATCTCGATGTTACTTCCTTAAATGGATAAACATACTTTGTTTTTCTCAACAGAATAATCAACATCTTGTGTTTCTTCGCTTGATTCTGTGCACGAATACTGAAGTTCTCAATCTGGTGTGAACGTGTCTTCATTTACCAAAAAAGACTGTCACTCTGGTCTTTACGATTGAATTACTCAGATATTTAAAGACGTTATCTTGTCTAGTATTTTATATAGAAAATCTAAGCAGTAATTTAAGAAACTCACCACCCATTGCTGACCCTTAGACACAGACCAGCGTATATGGTGGCCGACGCCCGATGCGTCTCCCGCGAGGCTGGGTAGTTCTTAGGTTCTCTACCTCAAAAGTCCAGCCACCTCCTTCGCTAACATAACTGCTCCTTGGTTAGCTATTCAAGGTTTTAGAGCAGGTCATATGCTGAAATGAAAGTAAATATACCTAAAACAGATTTTTAGTGATGACTAGCTTTTGCCCACGGCTTCGCTCGCGTTAAATTCGGGGTTACACAGTTCCCCTTGCGCCTTATTGATATGGAATAGCAAAGCTAAGTTTTCCCTTTTCTTCCCTCTTTCTCCCTCACATCCCACTTTTTTAAATAAATATGTCCGTCTCCTGGTTCCCAACTATCTCTGTACCAAAATTCATCAAAATCGGTGTAGCCATTAAAGCGTAATGAGGTAACAAACAAACTCACTTTCGCATTAAAATATTTGTTAGAAATATGGAAACTTGTCAGTGTAAATTAACCCATACTTAGATGTACTAAAGGTCTAAAGCTGCATTTAATCGCTGTTCTGACACAGGTACTGTGATAATACAAGTAATGCGTTCTTAATTAATTTCCATTTTCAAAAAACAAAAAACTATTTCTTTAACTTTTTAATAGCCAATTGCATAAACAGCATTCTGCCTGAAACAACGCGCCTTTTTTCTAATAAAATTCACCTACATATCTGACAACCCGTCGTTGCAAGGTTGCTATCTCCTCTATATTACAGCAACTCATCAACATGCGTGGCACGAGGCCGGTACAAACGATGTGGCTTTGCGTCGCTGTGAAGTGATATGATGACAAGCGCTTGAATACTAACTACAGCGGCTGAAAAGACTGCGGGTTGTAGGATTTTGGTGATTTAAAGTAGGTGTTAGCAATTTCGAAGGAACAAAATAAGTTAAAACAATGGCACCTACATTTTGTTGTCTGTTTTTGTTTAGGAAATATATGTGTATACCTGGAGTTTATGTTCATTATAAATATAAAAACTGAAATATTCGAGAGTGTCTTATAAAAATACGAAAAATACTTCTTTTCTGAATAAGAATGACTATGGTGGCTATACAAGCGGTTCTGTACGCTATTTAACAAAAATTATATTAACTTCTATTTATTACCTACCCAGGCATTACCATTGTAATATTGGCGAGAAAACAGTATTTTTTAAATATTATGATTTTTTTATCAACCAAATTGTTTCCAATCTTTATTGTTACTCAGATACATAACCTATATTCAATTTCCGCAAAAAGTTGCGAAGCTAGAGTGCGGAATAAGGTAATTTTCTTTCGAGTAAAAATGTTGCAAAACTTTCTCTCCTCCGTTAAAGATACATCCCTTGCAAAATTTTATTTTAGTGGGTTCAGCTGTTTAGGAAAGACGTTGATAAATGAGTTAGTAAGTCACCCTGGAATTAGTCTGCCCACATATACTTTATGTGTAAACAAGAAAATATTATTTTACAACATTGGATGGAGGTACCGCGTTTCTATCTTAGGGACTGTTCGATTTTTGAGTGATCTTACGTTTCACTGTAATAATATCCTAGAAGTTATGGTTTGGCAACCCTATCCTAAAGGATTAAAATGTTTTAAGAGTTATATCTTTAATATAATGTTCCTAATCTTATGATCTTCTATGCAAACCAACCGTAATCCAACATGCAGATCCGTTGGTAGATGGTAGTGCGGGTTTGTGGAAGTCACGTCTTGGAATAGAGATGTTATTCTCACAATGATATGACTTAACGAGCATAGATAAGCCAAAGTTACGATCGGTAAAGCGGCCACCCATCTAAGAAAATGAAACTGGCAAACTAACTGTGCAAGAAAGATCGATCTTCATGGTTCTTAGTAGGCTTGCCTTTTCTGGATGAGGACATCAAAAAACTCCCGCTCTGGAAGGAGTGGGAGGGAGTATAAGACTTTTACTCAATAAAACACATCTATATTCCTTCTTTTGCCGTTTGTGTTCCGGGACCACGGTATCCCTTTCGAACTACCCGCAATCCCGGCAACCGCGCGTGGAACACGAACCCGTGGAACACTAAAGCGCCGCCGTCGAAACGGCCTGTCGTCAATAGACGGACGGACGGTGAGCTACCCATTGCTCAGCGTCCACAGGGCCGCATCTATGGTGGCCGGGAGTCGTCTCGCCCGACGGCCGGGGCGGCGGCTGGATTGGTTTGAGGTTCTCTCCCTCAAACGCCCGGCCACCTCCATCGCTAGCATGTCTCCGTCGCTTCGGACCATGGACTGAACCAGGGCCGGCCGCGAGAGATCACCGCCGCCGATCGCCTCTACGAGGGAACGGCGGTGCTCCGCGTAAGCTGGGCAGACCGCCAATGTGTGCTCCACCGTGTCCTCCAAGCGATCGTCACAAAGGTGACACCCGGACGTTTCCTCCCGCCCGATTATGTGTAGGAACCAAGAAATGGGGTTGAGTAGCCAATTGAATGCGAAACGAGTGTACTTGATGAAATACTTTATTAGATTAATACAAAATTATAATATTAAACTATAGTGACCCGACTGTAACCTATAAGCGAGCATGGCTGACTAACAGGGCGCAAATGTCACGCTACTCATATAGCGCTAGTGATGTGCGCTAATCTACTAATCTTAGTGGTGGGATTCTCACCACTACCTACACTGGATTAGGGTGAAAGCAAACCCGTTTTACCCGTTTTTTGAAGTCACGGTAACCCCTCTGATCAAAATAATCTCCCCATAATCGGTAAAAACCGGTTTAAATTCAATTGTATTAACTGAAAACGATTCAATTCTTTTACGTTCCTCGTCCAATTGAAGTGTGATTCTCGTAAGCTGGTTACTTTCAATCTGCTCAATATTGTGCGTGCTCTTCGGAGGAATCCACAGATTACCACGGCTCAACGACGTAAATCGGTTCACTACAACCCGAATCAGGGTATCACAAATCCAATAGAACGACTTACCTTTACCATTTAACTGTCGAGACAATTTTCGCTACTGTAATCGATGGACTATAAGATAAAAAGGATTTTGTTCACATTAAAGCTAGACAAAAAATAAAAATAAAGATTTTATTTTTTGTTCCAAAGAACTGTATTTGGGACAAATCTGTAGAAATGTAGAACAAACCTCGCTGTCGTCTTAAGGGAATGCAGGAATCCCAGGAAATCAAGGATGGCAAGCAGCTGTTTGTATTTAAAATTTCGTGAGCATATTCGTAAAAAGTCGGCAGTATCGTCATATCCTTAATGTTTTCCCCATTTTTTTGGGGTGGGAAATCATTAAATAACTTCCCCCAGTCTGGGCGGAGCGGGGGGGGGTGTCAGACTTATACTGACTAAAACCGCGGTATCTCTTAGCGCAGTTTATCATAATCATCATCATCTGCCTATCTAGCCTAAAATGTATGCCTATAGCAACTATGTTGGGGTCCACTTCCAGTCTAACCGAATACAGCTGAATACCCGTATTTTACAAAGAGCGACAGCCCATCTGACCACCAAAAAACAGTACGATACCATTACGATAACCCTGGGTATTACTGTAGGCAATCTTACACAGGTAATACTGATGTCAGTCTTACCCAGGTAATACCGATGTCAGTCTTACCCAGGTAATACTGATTTCAGTCTTACTACAGGATGTAAAAAGGGATGATTATATCCTAACAAAAGAATGAAAAAGATCTTGTTATTCTTTTGTTGGGATATACAGGATGTTTGGCGCATGGACCGACAAAAAATTTTGGGGGACTCAGGGGGTCATGTGCTAGTTTTCAAACCTAGACCTCATGTCCTAAGTTTTACTATAATCCAGATACGATTTTTCTTATTGTTGTTTAAAATGATTTGAATTATCGTCGTAAGAACGTTATAACTTTTTAATTTGTTGTCGTATTTGGACCAAATAACTTTATTACATTCTCTAATGTGTTGTTATTTTAAATGTAAGTACAGCATAAGATGTTATAAAAATACTTTTAGAGCATCCAAACTCATAAAAATGAAATAAACTATGAAAAATATCTGAAACTCTAAAATATGATAAATATCTATATAATAATGTATAAACTAGGTCTGAAAACTAAAATTTTTTGTCAGTCCATGCGCCAAACACCCTGTATATGCTACTTTAAGATTAAGTGGATAACTAGATATGTCAGGTGTAACCAGAGTATAATATATAGACGTGCTATCACTATATGAATCAGGGTTTATTTGCGACTGGTTAAATCCTTCCGCGGCGAGCGCAGCCTCCTCTATTTACACATACTTGGGTACGTTATATCTATAGTTACTTAACACACTAAAGTTCCATGAACACCCACGAGAGATTGAAGTTACAACAATCAGTTTTAGTCAATTATGCCCACTCTCCATAATTCTCAATACCTTAACATAACAATAACATGATTATTAGTACAAAGGATATTCCTTTTTTTTTTTTTTTTTTTTTTTTCGGGTGGGAAATCATCCAATGACTTCCCCCGCTCTGGGTGGAGCGGGGGGGCATGTCAGACTTGTACTGACTAAAACCCACCCATGTTTCTTCTATTGCCCTTTACGTTCCGAGGCCGCGGTATCTCTTTCGAACAACCCGCAACCCCGGCAGGCAGAGGCTCTGGCAAGCCCCTCTGCTTTGCTGACTCTCTTTGAGGCGCGCGTGAAACACGAACGCGCCGTCGACACGGCCTGTCGTCAATCGACGGACGGACGGTGAACTACCCATTGCTCACCGCCCACAGGCCCGCATCTACGGTGGCCGGAAGTCGTCTCGCGGCGCCCGGCGCCATGGGCGTCTCCCGCGGCGGCTGGGTTGGGCAGATGTTCTCTCCCGCAAACGCCCGGCCACCTCCTTCGCTAGCATTACTGCTTCGCAGAAGGTGGTGACCGCTTCCCATTCCCTCTCGCTCCGGACCATGGCCTGAACCAGGGCCGGACGCGAGAGATCGCCGCCGCCGATCGCCTCTACGAGGGCACGGCGGTGCTCCGCCCAAGCCGGGCAGATCGCCACTGTGTGCTCCACCGTGTCCTCCGGGCGATCGTCACAATGGTGACACCCGGGCGCTTCCTCCCGCCCGATGATGTGCAGGAACCTCCCGAAACTTCCGTGTCCGGTGAGGACCTGCGTCAGGCGGTAGGTGAGGACGCCATGACGCCTCTCCAGCCACTCCTCAAAGAGGGGACTTACCGCCACTATTGTAGCGTGCCCTGCACGGGGTTGCGACAGTCGCTCTCTCCATGCCACCATGAGATCGCACCGGAGGTCTGCCCGCCGAGCGGCAACTTGCCGCGGCAGTGGGTTTTCCCCCCGGTGTAGTGCCTCCGCGCGCCACTCAAACAGGGGCGCGAGGACTATCGCCTCCAGATCCCACGGTGGCAGTCCGGCAAGGAGGCTTGCTGCCTCGCCGGAGATCGTGCGGTAGCCCCGGACAAGCCGTATGGCCACCACCCTTTGGGGCGCGTTCAGATAGTGGGCGGCGCGCCGCCCTAAAGAACGCGCCCATACTGGGGCCCCGTAAAGGGCCATGGACCGCACGACTCCGGCATAGAGCCTACGGCAGGAGGCGTTTGGCCCCTTGAGGTTGGGCAGGAGCTGCTTGAAAGCAGCCCCCGTCCGCTCGAGCTTGGGAGCCAAACGTCGGAAGTGTTCGACGAAGTTCCACCGGCTGTCGAGGACGATTCCCAGGTACTTCATCGTCGACCCGACGCCGATGCGAACCCCTCCTACCGTCAACTGGGAAAGGATATTCCTGGGATCAACTTGATAGCACAATAAACTTAAACGAAAGGCCAAAAGGTTAGAGGTCAGACGCTAGAACGAGAATCTTTCCACAATGAAGAGTTTATAAATTCGATGTTTAAGCGATTAAATTAATTGAGTCTTGCTATTTTAAGTAATTCTCTTATTTAATCCGGCACTCTCGTTTTGTCATTAGTTAGGATAATATTAACGAACGTTCGCAGTTGTAATGTCAACACAATAAACGTTCATTAACTTTTCAAAACCGGCCATGTTTAAATTAACGTTTCGATTTTAATAGTGATTGTGTAAACGATTGAACTCATAAAATGCGCTGAAACAATTTTAAATTATTGATTTACAAGCTGGCGTACGCGGCTTTGCCCGCGTAGTATCGAAAAAAAAAGTATCCTATTATGTTTTGTTATAGACTATAATCAACCTCTGTGCCAAATTTCATTAAGATCCGTTCAGCCGCTTTGACGTAAAATAGTAACAAACATCCATACATCCATCTATCCTCACAAACATTCGCATTTATAATATTAGTAAGATTAACCACCAATTTCAAATCAGCATCACAGATACATACACCAAACAACACAACAAACAAATTAAAAACACGCTAATTAAATTAAAAATAAATTAATACAGGGCTAACTATTTTAAGTTATGTGTCTTAGGTATGTATGTATCCTCAATGGTACTGGTTTTGCATTCACATTTAAAACTGTCTTTATACAGGAATTCGCCTGCATTTACTATCTCAAACTACAAATGCACAGAAAGTACGTGCAGAATCTGAGAATTGACTTGCATAGAAATTGCTCAGGAAGCCATACAATAGCGGCTATTTGTTACATCCGGGATTCGAGCCAGCGACCCGTAACGCAGTACCCGTTCACTCACCGTCACCATCCCATGGTGCGATCAATCATTTAAACAAATGCTATTCGTCAACAGGTTTCGAAAACACATCGGTCCATTGTGTGACCGATGTACGATGGCTAGATGTGAAACGTATGTACGACAAGTTTTGTCGTTCACAGTCATTTGTTTCTGCCCATGTTTTTTATACAATGATCTCCTAAGAACCTTCTTGTATGCTAGATTGTGAAACATAGTTAATCGAAAACTATGTTTCACAATCTGCGCTAGAATAGACCTGACACGATCCTTTTTTTGTGGACCTCCACTTAGGCTTAGAGGCTTCTGAGGCTTAGACTTTTACTGACTAAAACTCACCCATGTTCCTGCGTTCCTTCTCTTGCCTTTTGTGTTCTGGAGCTGCGGTTTCCTTTCGAAAAAACCGCAACCCCCGGCAGGCGGTGGCCCTGGCAGGCCTTGCTGACATCTCGCGCCAACGTTCATTCATTCAACTCCCTAAACAGTACTAGATATCCTACCTTTTCCAAAACCACACCTAATATCCGCTAAATTTTAGCCAACGAAGACAAACTATGCCAAACGTGCACAAGATCAACTATACCGGTAGGGCGGAAGCGGTACCAACTCTACGTAAAATGTATGTGTAATATCTCCTTAAATTGAAATTCTCAGTTGGTTCGTGGATCGTGTGCCAGCGAGAGCGAAATATATCGCTATATATCCTGTGAGGGGCGGGCAGGCGAGCTTAAAAGATTTTAGTAATAAGTATCAGTCTGCGACCTCGCCTCGCTCGCCCCTGCTATCTCACACCGCAGCTTTGTTATACAATTTGCTGGATTTTTCAAACTGTCTCCTGTAATTACGGTTTTTTGTTTCGGTTGAGTTTTTGTCGAAAAAATCTTGTAATTGCGCCCGTTAGTCTGACTGCAGAAAGTTACAGGAAATTCGCTACATGATCAGAGCGAAATTAAAACAATTCAGGACAAGAGATAATGGAAGACCCCAGTTTCGAATTAATTAAAAATACATCAAATTGATCTACAAAAGGAAGGCTCACGTAATTTTACATAATAGAACCGCGTTGATTCCTTCCTCTGTAATTAAAACACGTGCAATGAAAACGTTAAAAGACGTGAAATTAGCGCAGCAGACAAAGAGTACCTAACTATTAGAAAAATAATGAAAATAAAACAGTACAGAAGTGCTAAGCTTCCCGGCGTGGTTCCGAGCACGGCAGCCAATCTAAAATGCAGATACAATCTGCGGAACTCAATATCAACCGCACACGACGACTCGCTACGTAATTACCTACTATTATTGTAGTTTGTGACGGACTCGTGGCACGTGGCTAATGATTCGATCTGGCGCTGAGTTTTGCTAGATGCCATCGTATTTTGGAAAACTAGAGGACATGTTGCCAACAACAAAGTTCGACACCCATGGGCTGACGTAGGTAGTCCCGAGTGTAACATCTACTAAGTGTACATTAAAATTCCGAAAAAGATTATATTAACCGTTGTGTTTGTGTATGTTGGTTTGAATGTTTAGGCAAAGTTAAAAAAAAAAAAATTATATGTATTTGGATCCTTATCCCAACTATGTCATTGGTCGGCTTCCAGTTTTACCGAATGCTTATCTGACCTCTACAACCTTGTTGAGATTGGATAATACGATAACCCTTAGTAAGAGTGATTATCAGAAATTCGGAAATATAATAAACTGCAAGTTCAGTTAGTGTATGTCTACGGCATATAGTCTTACTTAATATACTTGGTCAAGGTACGATATAAGAAGCGAGAGTTTTATGCTCACGTTAGAGATGTTACATAAAATAATAGCAGTTAGAAGTAGAAGAAATCGCTAAACGCTCAACCAGTATGTGTAGATATACTATATAGGTACCCAAACTAATTCCAAGAAAGTTTTTTAATCTGAAACTTGTGACACATCCGCGCATTGGACGAAGTGTTCTCCGTTCTCCGATGAAACTACCTCCCTCCCCCCACTGGGTCCACTCGATTAGACTAAATGTCCAACTTAACGCTCTTTGATATAGGAGTTATAATTACGTTGCTTTTGCACGTTCTGTGATTAACTTAAATGCCACATTTAAAGGTAAGCGTTTTGTACGTGGTTGCATTTAATTCGCCTTAAGCTGGTCTCCAAGGCAAAAGAGCAGCTCCATTTATCGAAATACAGTCGGAATTTACAGAAGTTCTAGAATACAAAAATTTTTCCTTCAAATGATAAACATGCAACGTGCAACTTATTCGTTGCACGTTTGTGTACTTTAAGCACCTAAAGACCAGTTAAAAGATTGTTGGTGTGAAAAAAGTAAAAACGGAGTCAGTTTACAGTAGAATAGGATACAAAATGTTCTGCGACACGATTACAAGAGTCTCTAACTTTTGACGGCTCTTTACACATGCTGAAGTTTGTTTTCTTCTTAATAGTTTCAGGATTTGAAGTCCAAGTCAGCTTGCATCTCAACTGCAATTTACTTGGTTTTCAATCAAGTCTTCCTCGTCACAGATTGGTGGTGGACCAACAGTACCCAAACCTATCAATAAGAGTAAGTACATAGAATGAAATGAGTAATACTATGACACAGCCATTTTTCTCTTGTAATGCTAAACAAGCTATTGAGGAACGAAACGCAGAAGTTTTAAAATTCGAACACTCTTTCCAGTTTTTTTTTATCGGAAGGAGATATTAAACTCTAACTCAAAGTATTTTTCAAGGATAGCTCACCGTCCGTTCGTCGATTGACGACAGGTCGTGTCGACGGCGTGTTCATTTCACACGCGCCTCAAAGAGATGTCAGCAAAGCAGAGGGGCTTGCCAGAGCCTCCGCCTGCCGGGGTTGCGGCTTGTTCGAAAGAGATACCGCGGCCCCGGAACGTAAAGGGCAATAGAAGGAACATGGGTGGGTTTTAGTCAGTACAAGTCTGACTTGTCATTTGATGATTTCCCACCAGAAAAAAAAATATATTTTTCAAGGATACAGTTATAGGTACTTTAAAATGAAAAAATCAAAAGGCTGAAGCTACAGTCCCAATCACAATTATGGGCATAATAACATTGAAAGTACTGTAATTGCCCATTGCAAAACGTAGATCTCTATGGGAAAAATGGACATGGGCAAGCAACTCCATCGACACTCTTTTAAATCATATTGCTATTATAAAATGAGAACGAAGCATGTATAGAGACGTGCACATTAAGAACGTCCAGAGTAAAAGTAAAAATCCTATCAAATAAAGTAATTAAACTGTCACGAAGTAACAGCGCCCGATCACGATCAGAACGCATGGATCATTTTTAGATTAATATAAAGTGTTTTTGAAATTGCACCTACAGTGGACCTCTGGGAATGAAATGACCTCTCTATGAATGAATACTGATAAAAAGCTCTGCAGCTTAGGAGTACTGTAACCTGTGTACCTGAACAATTGAGGTCGTGTGTGCACTGAGCAGTCTTAACGCGCGGGTAACTCCAGCTCTTTGGCGAGGCGCCAGCCAGCGCTTTGTCGTCATTTGTACGCAGATCCCGCTAGTATTTATGACACTACGAAAGCTTAAGAAGTATTTTAAAAAAGTGTCATGGAAGCCAGATTTTTTAAATTTTTGTTGCGCTTTTTGTTGACATTTTAACGGTATACTGCAATTGCTTTTAATGCGCACTGGCTTTAGGTTTTATGCCTGCAGCCTTACTGAGTATTGTACAGCATCGTTAAAGGAACAAATAAGTATATTTTGGAGAAGGTTTTACTAGCTTAATAAATTAGTGTTTTTTCGCGCAGTCACAACACAACTCAGTTAAATTCGTTTGATTGGAAAACTGGTAGGTAAACCATTTGATCAAAGGATAATTATCATCATACAACTCGTTAATTGGACTGCAAGGGTCAGTTGGTCAATCGCTCCACATAAAACAACCCGTTACACAGGTAACGGGTTGTTTATACAAACAGTTGTATGACAGCCGAACCCAACACGGTAAAACTAATTATAAATACAAATAAGTTACACAAACTGTATCTTCCCGGAATTAGGAGATACGAATCATTAGTATCTATCATGGGAATTAATTAACTTTAAAATAACGTTAGTCTGCAGCGGAAAGGAACCGTTACACTTGAGTTAGACGCCCTTATTATTTTAATGGGCTTAGTTAAGCAGTTATGGGATAACGAAAGGAAGGTAACTTTACCTTTGTCATTAACACACAATTTATTGAGGTACCGAACGTAACTTATCAAATAGTGACGCTGATAAATTTTTTAGACACCAATGCTCCGGATTTATGTTGTTGTGAAGTATAGGTTAGGTCCGGGGCTGCGGGTTGTTCGAAAGAGATACCGGGGCCCCGGAACGTAAGAAGGAACATGGGTGGGTTTTAGTCAGTAAAAGTCTGACACTCCCGCCCGCTCCGCCCAGAGCGGGGGAAGTTATTTGATGGTTTCCCACCCCAAAAAAAAAGGGTTTTGTTGGTAGGTACTGTGAAGGTTGTATTCTATTAGTTAAACAATATAGAGTGCAAGCTGGTTTGCAATGATGAAAACTCAGGTTGTTTGTTTGAGAAAAGACTAGCTTTGCAATGATGTAGGTATTGGTAAAATGATGAACTAAAAGTACCTATAGTCTAAATTGTTTTATGGTTATTTTAATACGAATACACGCACGTCCCACGTCCCAAAGTCACTACAGTACCCAATACATTTGTCATACTTCAATGTTCGAACGGAATGTTTTGGAAATAAAAAACATTTGACAAAAATGAAACAGCAGACAAAACGCCAAGCGGCTGAAAATATCAACGTTCTAGTAGTCAACGATAACTTAGCTAATATTTCCTTTCTTATTCCCAGAATAACTCAGACACCAAATAAACTCCAATAAGAGTTTATTAAAATAATGTTTTTTTTTCTGTGGAATTACAGGAAACTAATAACGTTTCTGCCATCTGTTGCGGGTTGTGGCAAGACTACTTAATCAAACTAAGATGGTCTGCTCAATGTCCCGGCAGGCAGTCACTCAGCAAAGAACTGAATTTATTTCAATCTAGAAGCTCCTCGGCTAAATATATACCGGCTTAGTTAGCCACTGGGCTGCACCAAACAATCTAAGTTAGAGCTGCGTTTGACCAAGGACCTAAACTCGAGTACTAACACAAACCATGGCATTGGTTTCTGCTTTATTTTGGATCAAGGCTATAGAATTCTTCGCTTATGTAGGTAATACAGAGAAAGTTAGGATGTTGAAGTAAAATAATATGAAGTAAAATTCATAACTTTATTTGCATTCCTTACTGATCTTGCAACGGGCTTAGGTAAAGCTAAGGTAGGTACAATGAGTTACCCTGTAGGGCACAGCAAAAACTATAAATTTCTTCAGTATCTAATAAAATAAAATAATCCGTAATTTTAAGTAGGTAACCAAATTACTTATAAGATTAATTTTATTGAGATCTGTTATAACAAAAAAAAATATTAAATTATAATTATTATAATAAAATATTAATAAAACATGTCCTTCATATTGATAAACTTAATCGGAATCGGAAGTGCCGTACTACAGATATGTGCCCGACCCAGTTCTCGAACATGGCAATATCACATTGTAGGTACTGGGATCGATCCATCATCACTGACAGGACTAATTTTGCCATTATAATGGTAGTGGACCGATCAGAGCGGTGCGCAATGATTGTTGACATAACGG
Organism: Ochropleura leucogaster; assembly: GCA_958449745.1. Taxonomy (NCBI): domain Eukaryota; kingdom Metazoa; phylum Arthropoda; class Insecta; order Lepidoptera; family Noctuidae; genus Ochropleura; species Ochropleura leucogaster. The sequence goes on along the minus strand of OY288222.1, from coordinate 8,068,794 downwards.
GCCCGCATGACGACAACCTCGTGAAATCAGCAAATCAAGTACCTATATAAACTAGGCTCGCGAGGTTGTTGACATGTGGAATGTGGACTCAGCGATCATTGTGCCGATAGTCACATCTGCCAATAGCTTAATTGCCAAGAGCCTCGACCAATACCTGAGGAGGCTCTCGTTAGGCAGCTGGATCAAGGGCTTGATACAGAAAGCGGTAATCCTGGCTGGACAAGGCTCGTATTGTTAGGAGGTTCCTTTCTCTGGAGCCCAAATCTTCGGTAGCTTGGACCCTGTTCCCGATACCGGTGGGCTTTTATTTTTTGTTGTATATATTTTTAGGTTTTAAGTATATAAGAAATATGTATAAATTTGAATAAACGGAACTTTATGTTAACAAAAAATATTGAGAACAGTTATATACAGATAATAACTTCATGGGACGCACTGTAAAACCTGTTATCATGGTTATTAAGGTCTTAAAACAGTGAATTTACTTTAGGCTGGTTTACAATTAGGTACTTAAATTAAAGGGCCCAAGAAAGGTCTTCAGTAGACAAATCTATAGCTAAAAACTTCACATGCACAAAAACTGTTAACCGTCTCCGACCAAATTCCATTCATTTCCTTATAGGCTTTATTGGTACTCAGTTAAGGCGTCTTTATCGCGGGACTTCGTAAGACCAAACAATTAAAATAGCTGATCAACGAAGTTTGCTCTAAAGCAACTACAGAATGCGAGAAGCGTCGCTATTGTGTAAGGTGCAACATCTGGGAACTACTTAAACTAACTTCGCAAGAACTACGAGCTTTGAAAGGTAGTTAGTTCAGATACCTACTTAATTATTATTTATGCATCCACCCATTTACTTCTAAATACTTTATGAAGAGTAAATCCACAGAGTAAATCGGATTAACAGTACGGCGATCGACTGCTTTGCTGTGCGGATACGATTCCGGGACAGAACAAATATTTGTATGGCCCACAAGCTCCGGTTTTGGCCGGGTTGTTTGTGTATATAAGTTTAAATATTTGTAAACGCAGCCACGATACAAGATAAATTTCTAGTGATGAGCAAGTTGAAACAAAATAGAACATTTGGGGCGGTTTTATTTTAGCGTGTAGGTAGTGTATAAGCGCGCCTTGTGCCACACGCTGGACTTGTGAAAATTATGAAAGCTTAAAACATACGTAGGTAGGTACATACATAATCTCAGGCATTTTTCCCATAGGGACAATAGGCAGGAATTAGAGAACGCCATCTGCTGCGATCTTTACTCAGGTGCTCCTTTTAACTTTCTCCATGTTCAACTTCATACCTAGGTACTTCCCAAGTTGTGATGCAGAAAACCACATTTTCTTCCTTTTAAAAATTCTTTATACCTACTCTCCAGTATGTTTTTTGTTATAGAACTTAAAGTGTTTTCCAACTACGTTTATTCCATTCCGACTGCCTTATAAATTCACTAAACGGGACGCTGAAGAATCCCGCATTATGCAGAGGATTAGAATGCGTCGGCGCCCGGCGGACGCTCACCCAGTCTTTATAATTTCCGCTGAAATACGACGGCACGGTTTTCGTTTAGAATCAATTATGTATACCTACAGACTACTTGGTTATGTCATTGTTCCCAATATCAGCAAGTTATAAACTAATGAAACCACTAAGATTAACAATTTTGTGGTAAGAGTTCTGGATAAGACCTTCTGTTATTAGACCCGTCTGTAATCGCTTACTTAGGTTGCGTTGGACGAATTTCCCATGCAAAAGACCGCGCATCGTACGCATCCTTTCGCATCGAGTAACGAACACACCCCATACATTTCATCAGCACTTTTTCAGGGATCCATACCTAAAAAGGAAATAACGGGACCCTTATTGGATCACTTTGTTGTCCGTCTGTCTGTCAAGACCTTTCATCTCAGAAACGCGTGGAGGTATCGAGTTGAATATATCTACTTTAACGATATACTGATCCCTGTGGCCCCTTTGTGCTGTAAAAAAAACAATGTGTGTGTCATGACAGACTGTTATGGAATTAGGAGACTTTCTACCCTGTTAGACTTCACAGTTAAACAGATTTTAGGACGGACTTTCCAGTCGTGACTAGGCACACAAAACGCGAGAGGTCTCTGAACCACCTTTATTAATTATCTGAACATTTCAACAATCTTCAATATAGGAAGAAGGACAACAATTAAATTAATAACACAACATTTGTATAATCTACTATATAAAAATAAGTTGGGTTTTCCTTCCTGACGCTATAACTCCAGAACGCACAAACCGATTTTCACGGTTTTGCATTCGTTGGAAAGGTCTCGGGCTCCGTGAAGTTTATAGCAAAGGGTAGGGTAGGTAGAAAGGTAGAAAATTGCATAGCAACGCATGCCGGGGCACAGCTAGTTAAATATAGAAATATTCAACAATATACATATACATAGTACAAATATAATATTTATTTAATTAGTCCCTTGTAAAGTTACCTACTACTTAGTTTTGAATTATCCAATTATTACTAACATAATATCACGCTTAAAATTCTCGAATGGTTAGGCAGAGGAGTAGGTGGTACTATTAGGTTCTTCTCCGCCTAACTTTACATAGATTACAGGTATGATGTTTTTTGCACACTATCAAATGACCTTAAAGGTAATTATGAAAATATTCTACTTTAGATCCATTCTTTTTTGAACATTAATTATTATTTTTAAATCTTAATATTATTGTATCTTTAACTTAGAAATATTATTTATTATCAAGATAGGGCTCTTATGTATACAATAAAATTAAATATTTCAATAAGATTCATATAATATCACATATCTAAAAAAGAAAGATAACCATTCTTAGATAGGTCATCTATGATCGCTTTAACTATTCCCTTGTATTTTTTCACAGACATCTCCTTTTCTTCTTTGGTATTTAGAACTTGTTTGCTCCTGACATGGCCTTCCTCTTGCAAACCACTTGATAACCACAATGCAGTGTTGGCTGTTATCAAACAAGCCGGTGAAACTACCTTTAAATCATTTTCAAACATTTGCTGAGAATATATTTTTTCAGACTCCAAGTTAAAGTCTTTCAATGCCATTTGAAATGTTTGGTAATATGTGTCCAAAAGTTCATGAAAATATTGTTTTCTTAACACAGTGTTTGTGCTACTTATGATTAGGTACATGGTGTCATATGCTGGACTACATTTTCGGGCCGTTTGGTAGTCTATCATACAGGCTGATACAGGCTTGTTATCCTAGAAAAAAAAAAAAAATATTACATTTCGTTAAACCAAAATTATAAGCAAACAATATATTTGTATTTTGAAAGACCCAATCCCCACATGTATTACTGTGAAGTGATCCTAAGCAAACAAACCTCATATTTGTAAAGAATGTTTTCTTTCCACATGTCTCCGTGGCAAATACATGTATTTTGTACTGATTCAACGGCTGCATCAAAATATTTGGGGCAGTTTTGTTTCAACTTATGTAACAGCGGTATATACTCTGTGCCTTCAAACTTTTTTAATGCTTTGTCTAATCTATCTTGCATTATTTCCATGTACCTTAAGTTATTGTCTATGGATAAAGGTGCACAAGTTGTGGAAACTATTTCTTCATACTGTATAGTGTTTTCATTTTGTAAAACAAATGATAAAACATGCAGCCTAGCAAGGGACTTTAAAGCAATGAGTATGTGATCCAGGTCAAGGAACATTTCATGAGTGTAAGGCTTGTAACCATCCCTACACATGTCTTGTAGAGCTATGACCTCCTTACAATATTCTTTCTCAACAAAATAACAACGAGGCATGGTGTACTGGGACTTTATAGGCAAATGTTTCTGTAGTTCTTGGTACTTTTCGAGCACAACAGAATACACAAAGATTTCTCTTGCGAACATTATTGTTACCGCGCCACTAACTCGATACAGCTCATTGGTTGGGGCCAATTTTAAAACTAGATGATCTCTAATTTCTGCGCCATCGCGTCTACCAATCAAAACAACTGGAATTAATATCCCAAAGTAGTTTTGCGCGATACTTTCAAACTTTACTTGGTTATAACTCCAATCGTGTATGTGATGCGCAACTGCTATTTTACGTAAAATTGAGCACAAATACTCTTCTGAAATCTCGGACATGATAATAGGGTATTTGTAAGCGCTTTGGTTTAAAAAGCGCTTTTAAAATTTCTCAAAAACGGGAACCACAACTTTTAGGCTTGTCAGTGTCACTGTAACTGTCACTGTCATTGTCATTCCATTCGAAGTAAATAAACTTTTGTAACGTTTTGATTTCGTCGACAGGGATAACTTTTCGGTTCTATCTTTTGTGCAACATTAGTTTTATAATAACGTTCTCGAGAACAGCTGTAATGATTTCGATAAAATTTTGTAGTAACAGTATAAGTAATCCTTACTAATATTATAAAAGCGAAAGTGAGTTTATTTGTTTGTTACCTCTTCACGCCTAAATGGCTTAACCGATTTTGATGAATTTTGGTACAAAGATAGTTGGGACCCTGTAAAGACGGACGGAAATAGGCTATTTTAAAAAATGAGTGAGAAAAAGGGGAAAAAAGGGAAAACTTAGCATTGCTATTACAATAAATAAGGCGCTAGGGCAAAATCTACAGGTGTTAGGTACCTGCAAATCAGAAAAGGGCAACTGTCTTAACCCGAATTTAACGTGGGCGAAGCCACGGGCGAGAGCTAATAATTTATATAAGTACAAAATCCTCGCGATGATGACAGTTGGAGTAAAGTTATGACTGACCAACTGACATTCAAGGAACGGGAAAAGAAATATTGACGTCCCACATCGAGATGGACAAATGACGTTTTTGCCATCCGGGGACTGATTCCACATGAGTGGAATCAGTCAGTTGATGATGAAGTACGGGTGATGCCGCCCGCTGAGCGGAGGACCTAGAAAAAGGTGGCGCGATTACCTAGACGCGCATCACGAAAGTTTGTTCAAAATGAAAAAGAGATTCTTTAAGGATATAGAGATACTTTTGCCTAGCATTGGGCCAAGCGTTGCATTTTTTGTAGATATGTTATTGTGGTGATGAAGAATTAGTTGTCTTTCACGAACACTACAAACTATTGCTTATCTTTAATGCGCATCAGTTCATTTCTTTCAGTTCAGAGTCCAGATCAGTTCATTGGTATGAAAAAATAAAGCCATTTGGGTTTTTTTGTTTTTCTTGTTGGTATATTTCCAAAAGTCCAAAGAAATGTAACGTAGCCTAACCTAATGTCCAGTTCCTAGCTAACCTGTCAAAAATCCAAATTTATTGAACATTCAAACGAAACATTCAACAAGTAAAAAAAACTAACAGGTAGATAACTGGCAAATTACTATTCCTATCAAAATATGCTAAGCCGTTAAAATATTAATTGAAACACTGGGTTGGGATAATCAGAAGGGTCAACCGTTAAAAGCTTTAACTGAATGCAAAGCGAAACTGAATAGGAGCCTTTAATTTAGTTATTTTCCGCTGACTTTCACCATAGTTTTGTACCTAGGTAGAGAATAATAGCTACTTGGTATTTTTTATAGTTATGTGTTTAAATAAAGAAGAGAAAACTAAGTTTTAAAGGCAACACTTAAAAAAAACTGGCTAAGCTGGAGGAATAAAGCAGCTGGCAAAAATAATAGCAGCGGATTACGTTAACGTTTACAGAAACACATGCGACAACAGTTTTATAACAAGCATAACTACACGCACGGGAAAATTGCTCCACAATTGAGTCGCACTATAACTAGATCTTAGAGCAATCTTACGAAAGGATAATCGGGCTTATATTGTGCCATCAAACAAATTATCCTTAGAGCTTTAAAGTTTAATACCGTTGGCCAACATCAAGTGAGCTAATACGTAATACAGGAGTTAGATTAGATAAAACTGTACATGGACCCTAAACGCGAAAATACGGTTTTGATTCACAGCCGGTTTATTGGACCTTTGCCCGGTAAATGGCGCTACGGTCGTCCCCTATCGATAGTAGCGCCGCCGGTTCCACCGTAGGTTGGTAGAGTAAAAAGTTTTCGGTTATATTTTGAAAAAGTAAAGCGAATATCTGGAACCTCGATCGATGTCCGTTTTATAAGCGCTGTCGAGAAACACCCGCATACGCAGAAATAACCTTCAGTTACATGCATGAAGGGCCACCCCTATGTCTTTTTAGTCGAAATATCACATAAGCGTTACGTATTATTTTATAAAAAGTTTCACCTGTGTGGTGACAACAGTATCGGAGTAACATTGCTGTGTTTATAGACGGACAGGATGAATCCATACGGAACTAAATAAATGTTAAAGGATCTAGGCAGTAACTACTGAAATAAAAGGGCCTCGCTTATGCGACTTCCCCCACGTATAGATTATTCCACGTTACGCCACTCCCAACCTGGCTGTCAAGTCAGTCAAGTCACGCTGCCAGAGAAAGTCTTAGTTACAGCTCAATAGTGTTTATGTCACCTGAAAGCATCCGCTTGGTCACGAAACCCATCACACCTGTTATTGGCATCAATCGAATGAAAGCTCAAACTCGTCGCTGAATTTTGAGCTGACTCAATTTAGATTGTCATGGACACACTAAGAAGATTCAACTCCTGTGAGATACACCAGCTTTTTTCCACTCTGCTTTGCTGACATCTCTTTGAGGCGGCCGTGGAAAATGAACCCACCGTCGCTTGGCTGCGAATGTGGAAGACGCCATCGCCGCCTACTGCCCTGCCATTGAAAAGCCACAAATAGTTTACTGTGATAAAACTTTCGAGTTCCAGCTACAGTACTTACCTAAGTAACGTAGCATTTGCACATTCAACAGTTATGAAAATGTACAATAAACTTATTTGAACTCTACTGGTTCTTGTGTTTCTTATACCGTCCAAAAGATTATAATAATGATAACGCCGACGTCCTAAATAAACGAAATATGATATTTATTTTGCAAAAAGAATAGCTTCTTGTGCCCAAGGTTGTCTATTGATCTGTGCAATAAAAACAATGGACTGCGAACGAACTTAATAATATTTGTAAAACTATTAACTATGTTATTGACTGTAATGACTACGACAGCAAATTTTTGAAGTTTTCCGAAATTAAAAAGAATATGCAAATTCTAAGCCAACAAAATAATAAAGTAAATGGTAATTGCAACAATATATCTAAAAAGGGTACAATACCATATTATTTTAAACCACAAACTGCAAAAATGTCGACAAATACTAAGAACAAAACATTAGAAAAACCCTCACCCCAAAAATTAGGCACTATTCCACACTATTTCCCTGTAATAAAAAAGGGCCAAAGTAGCTTAACTTCTAAGGACAATAATCTTTTTCGTGTACAATAACCTGCATATACTACATCAAAATATAAATGGACTGTTGGCTAAAAGTGACATAATAACGGAATCTTTAGATACTCTTTCGAACAATGGCAAATATGTACATGTCTTATGTTTTACAGAACACAATATGACGATGAGCGATGTTGATCTAGTGAACATTCCAAACTACACTTTAGCTTCCTCCTTTACTAGACCAAAACGAAACGGTGGCTCTTGTATATTAATACACAACCATATTAGATATACAGAGATAGATTTCGTAAAAGTCGCAAATATATGCAATGTTTTTGAATGTTGTGCGGTTGAGCTAACGGATCATAAAATTATAATATTATGTATATATAGAGTGCCAGGACTACAAAAAATGGACATATTCTTTGACAAGCTAACGCATATATTAGGACAAATCTGCTATAGAAACAGACATAAAATTATAATTTGCGGTGACTTTAACATTGACATGCTACAAGTAACGAAGTATTCCTCTCTATTTAAACGTCTCTTAAGAGAGTTTAATCTTAAAATCGAAATACAGCAACCCACTAGGCCCAGTAGTGGCACCTGCCTAGACAATATTTTTCACAACATACGGGGCTGTAATAGTGAGATACTACAATTAGGAGTATCTGATCATTTAGCGCAATTGATGCAGTTTCCGGTACAACAAACGTGTGCATTGAAATATTATTATGTTCAAAAACGCGATTACAGCAAGGAAAACATGCATCGGTTTAGGCAATGCATGAGCAGTTTGAGTTTTTCTGATATTTTTGAAGTAAATGACTGTAATGAAAAGTTTAATGCGTTTTTTGACCTATTCAAGCTTCTCTACGACCTATGCTTCCCAATAGTAAGATGCAAAATATCTACAACTTATAGACCAAAGTGGATTACACCGGGTATTAAAGTCTGTAGCAAAAAGAGACGGGCTTTGCTCTGGCAATATAGGTTAAACCCAAACAAGGACACAAAAACTGCTTTATCGACATTTAGCGCCAGGTACCGCCGCGTTATCAAGCAGACACAAAAAGCACAAAATAGCTGCTACATAGAAAACAGTTACAACAAGTCTAAAGCTACCTGGAAAGTAATTAATAATTTAAAAAGCAACGTACCAAAAACCCATATCAATGCTATTGAGGTAAATAACAAATTTATCACAAACCCTCAAAGTATTGCACAACATTTCAATGATTATTTCATTGACCTAGTGCAACCCAATGTAGATTCTCAATCTTATAGCAATACAAATGTTTTGAAGTCCCACAAATCTATGTTTATGGAACCAATAGTCCCAAAAGAAATGGTAACTATAATAAATAACTTAAAAAATACAAATAGTACCGGGTATGATGACATCAAGACTAGCGTGATCAAATCAGTAGGACCTATTATAGCACCAGTGTTATGCGAGATAGTAAATGCTTGTATACACAAGGGAGTTTTTCCAGAAGCTCTAAAAATATCGATTATCAAGCCACTACACAAAAAGGATGAAAAAACTAAAATGTGCAACTATAGACCTGTAGCCCTGATTCCAATATTTTCAAAAATTTTTGAGAAAGTAATTTATAATAGACTCAATAATTACTTTGAAAAAAACAACATTTTTTGTGAGGAACAAATGGGATTTAGACAGAACAAAACTATTAATATGGCAGTGTACAATTTCCTTAAAAAGATACATCACAACATGGACAACAGAAAACCGGTTGCAGCAATGTTTATGGATATGACACGCGCCTTTGACTATGTTGACCATAAAATACTACTGAATAAGCTCTATAGCTATGGTATTAGAGGTAATGTACTTAAGCTTATACAATCGTATTTAGAAGGTAGAAAACAGTTTACTCAGATTAGCCAAGTCAACATTAAGACAAAAACTGAAACAATATACTCCTCAAGTACTAGAAAAATGTTGTATGGTGTTCCACAGGGATCTGTGTCAGGTCCATTACTTTTCATCTGCTATATAAACGATTTCCCCAATGTAACAAGTCATCAGATGTGCTTATTTGCAGATGATAGCACTGTAGTCTTTGACAAGGGTAATTTAAAAGAAATAGAATTAGACATAAATTCAAACCTTGTGTCAATAATAGAATGGCTTAATGCCAACAATCTAAAAATTAATTTGACAAAAACTAAAATAATGGACTTTAAACTTCGACAAAGAACCCCGACACAATATCAAATCAGATACAAAGGAGACGCAGTACTAGAATCTAAAACCACAAAGTTTTTGGGATTGCACATTGACAATGATATGTCATGGAAATCTCAAATTGATAGTGTTTGTTTAAGACTTTACCGATTCTCTTATGCCCTATACATGTTAGGTAAAATCGCAAACAAAACTGCCCTCCTAACAGCATACCACGGATATGTAGCCTCCACACTAAGGTATGGACTTATATTTTGGGGTAATGCTGCAAATATATCGTCCGTACTTTTGGCACAAAAAAGATGCATCCGAGCCATCTGTAAATTAAAGACAACAGATACATGTAAGCCGCACTTTAGAGATTTAAATATTCTGACCGTACCATCGCTGTATATCTATGAGGTTCTGATGTTTGTGAAACACAATATCCACTTGTTTAGTCACGTAGAAAGTCAACGTCGCTCAGATAAGATAAAAACAATAGTTACTAAGACTGCTTTTGCTTATAAAAGTGTCTATGCAATGGCACCCATATTGTACAACAAATTACCTTGTGATATTAGAAATATTAGAGATAGTAATGAATTCAAAAATAAGCTCTTTAAGTTACTAAATGACAAGGTATATTATTCAGTCAAAGAGTATTTGGATGACAAATTCTGATGAACATTTATAATTTATACAACATTATTTTACTTAAACTCTATGAAACTTTCATGACATGTTCACTACTATATCAACATAATTTTGGTGATTTGACATGCTACTCGTACTCTTGACATTATTATTATTTTTTTGACATTTACCCTATTTTTATTGACACAATTTTGATAATTTGATATGCATTGCTACATTTAATACTATTATCATTTTATACTTTACTGATTTTGTATGCCTATCGGCGGGACATGGTTTGTACATTAATTTATCGAAACACCTGTAATCACCTATGTTCACAAAATGAATAAATGAATTGAATTGAATTGAATTGAATTGAATTGAACGACTAAATATTGTTTCGATAAGTAGGTAGATGTCTATTATAAATACTATGATCACATTTTTATGTTTTCTTTATTAAATAGGTATACCTAATAAAGACACACGATTAAAATTTAAACGATGACTGTTTTGGTATTTTTCATCTGGATACGGTTAGGTTTGCCGTACACACGGCAACAGATCAACCTATACAAAACCAGTTTATGCGGATCTCTCATTGTACTTGAAATTTATGGTGTACGATCCGTTGTTGAGAGAGCAGCATAAACTGGTTTTGTATAGGTTGATCTGTTGCCGTGTGTACCACCATTCGTCCAGATTTTTCTAAACAAATTCAGAACTTTACCCAGGTGTCTGGCATAAAGAGGGGAATTTATAAACGTCCGGAATTTCCAAAAACATAAGAAATTAATACAGATTCGATAATGTTAACTCTAGATATGGCAGAAGGTAATTTGACGTAATACGAGCCTACAATTATGTTATTGAGTTACTTAACTAGTTTCAATGCACGATTTTTAACTTGAGTAGTGGCCGACGAGTTATTGGTTAAATGGATTATGTAAGTGACAATAGCACTACACTATAAGATTCACGTGTTTAGTCGAATATTGGATTAGTAACAATTAATGACAACGATGCCTGTGTTTAAAGTAGCTAGATCAATGAACAACCTATTTTATTTACTCCCTGCATCTCGTAGGTTCCCCTATTATAGAAGGAAGTTTTCCATCTGTCATCGAATACAAAATCAATCATTTTAATGATTTTTCGGACATTTTGTATTCGGCGTTCTCCCTTATCATATATGCTTGTTGGCCCAAATATGTATTTTCTCACCTCTTTGGAAGCAACCACAACTTTTGGACAAAAATAACCAAATTTTTCGCAATACATTAACATCCATTCTCAATGTGACACTGGAAAACCTACCAAAAAATACCGAAAAGTTACCAGTTCGTTTTGATGGCCTCGGCTCGGCGTCCGCAAGAAGTTTCTAGTGCCCCTTTGCAGGTTGGTACGGAATAATAATAATTCATGTCCTCTGGCCGATCGACACAGTGGTCACACCCGGGTGTCTCCTGCCACCCGACAATAAGCAGGAACCTCCCAAAACTACAGTGTCTGGTGAGAACCTACGTCAGGTGGTAGGTGAGGACGCTGTGATGCGTCATCTAGCCACTCCTCTATTGTGTCGTGGCTTGCTCGGGGTAGCGACAATCGCTCTCTTCATGCCACCATGAGATCGCACCAGAGGTCTGTCCGCTGAACGGTGATTTGCCACGGTGGAACCCACCCTACCCAGTTACTTTAAATAACTAATGTATTACCTCCTATCTCCCGATTTAATCCAGATTAGATATAACGTAGAGTCTTAACTTAAGTAGGTACCAAGTCTGAATCGAATGAAGTCATTCGCTTCTGTGAGTTTATAAAACGAAAGAATTGAAGTGATTTGTCCAATTCGTACGAGTAGGTACCTACATCACTTGGAGAACCCTTAGCTTTCTTGATGGAGCTCATTTATATTGAGAGTTCAGCTCCCTACCAATGAGCCGTGGTCCCTGCCTACTGTATTGATTTGAATAATCTCGAATTTAGTAGGGAAAATTCGGTTTCTAGTATGTAGCTGAAAACGTGAATAAAACATATCGACTGATTGGCATATTCTAATTCTAAGTACCTTTAGTTTAAAGGTAATATATTGTCCAAAAAAGGTTTATTCTTTTTATCCATTAATTTATTGATCTTTTGTCAAAAACAATACTATAAGAGCGAAGGCCTGGCAGCATTAACACGTTAAAGAACAATAAAAAATGCATTGTTTTTAGCCAAGGAACTAGCTATCCCTCTGTTTTTTTTTTATTGGACTTTATAAAGATTGTCAACATAAATCCGTGATAAATCAGTTAGTACTTAAATACCTTTTAATTCTTGATTCCAGACATGTCCTGTTATCGCAAATCATGAGGACAGGAAATATGTTATATGGGATGACAATGATACTTCTTATCAATGTAAAGTCTAGCTAACGAATAGTGTCAGCAAGCTCTTCAACTCATCTAAATATAGAGAAATTGTGAGCAATTTTGATTAGCTTACTAATATAATTCCCAAGCACATAATGGAACTAATTACAGTTAGCCGAAGTTTTGATAGTCGGTCACGCGAAAATCTCAAATATTCCCAAAGTTTGACAGAAAAAACAGCAATGAAATTTTACGATTGCAATCAGAAAGTTTTGCCGCACTTCCTGCTAACTTTGGGCTTTAAATTCAACTATGAATGATACAATTTTATTCGACTATAGGTTTCAGTCGATCCATATTAAATGTTGGTATTCAGTTGCATCCAGCGCGACTGGAACCAGATCCCAAAATAACTAGAACATAATATAAGCTTAGAAACTAAACCCGACTAGGTACGTAATTATCGCGCTCTGAAAAGTTTGCAACAAAGAGTACGAGTAAGAACTTAACAATTTTGGAAATCAATGCATGTTCATAATATTCACTTGATATGTGTGTTTAGATTTATTACTTTACTCTGCACCTTTCAGAGATGTGTTTTTTTCAATTAGCGGAGATGAGAATGTTGAGATGGATATGTGGAGTGACAAGAATGGATAAAGTAAGGAATGAGTACATTAGAAGAAGTTTGAAAGTAGCGCCTGTTACAGAAAAATTGATAGGGAGTCGTTTATCTTAGTATGGACATATAATGAGGAAGGACGTAGCACATGAGACTATAAGAGTGATCTAAATGTGGATGGACAGGGAGAGGAAGGCCAAAGAAAAGATGGATGGATTGTGTAAGGAATGATATGAAGGAGAAAGGAGTAAATGATGCCGTGACTTCGGACAGAGCAGAATGGATGAAGAAAACGTGTTACCCCGACCCAAAATAGAATGAGAAAAGGGCAGGAAAATGTTGATGACTCTTTATGCCCTCTAGAGAGCGCCATATTTAATGTGAAGTCTCAAGGCAAATAACCAGGTGACGATCATGACACTTCTTTGTTTGTAAAATTACGATAAGAAGTTAAATTATACACGACATGCTATGGTTGGATTTTTACCTAAATGTTCGTAAGACTACGATCTCAGAACTGTAGATATCCTCCTTTATATATGACCTAATCAAGAAATTATTCTCAGTAGACGTCTTTTCTTTATAAATTAACCAGTGTTCTTAGATAATTAGATTTAGCGTCGTCCTACATCTCGCGAATTCTTATCTGACACTTGCGTAATTAGCTGGCACCCACAATAATTAAGAGTTAATTAAGTAATTATTATTTTTTATTATTTTTACTTCGATTTGTTATTTTTATTTGGTATCCTTATTTGTTATTTTTAAAATATGTTGAATAATTGTTAAGAACAGTATTAATGGCTAATAGTAATTACAAAATGTCTACGTACCTTCAAATAAATGTGCAGTAGTTTTACCAAACATCATAAATTCGAATTTCGATTAAATACAAGTTGAACGAACTTCATAATATTGCCAAACCACAAAAGTTAACAAACTTTTCCAGGTTGTAAACGCCAACATCCTAGTTTAGTATCTATAAGTTTCAGGATTCAGGACGTATTTAAACTTTTACTCCGATGTTTGTTAGTGTCTTTCGTTTTACGAATTTTGCAAACCTAACGGAAAGGGTTTAAAGAGGAAATCTAGTAGATATAGAAGTTAAGTATACACGGGCACAGGGGCCTTAGTCTGCTATTACAATAGTGTCAGAATGGTCGATCACTGATCGCACAATGGTTGATTTTGACAAGTTTAGTATGTAGCAGATTACCAGATGCCACGTCAACTTGTTTTTGGAATAAGGTTGTTGTATAAAAATACCTACTTAGATAGCAGACCATGATCCAAGAAAATCTTGTCAATATGAATGTACGGAACATTAAACTCTAGAGCCGCAGTGGCACAAAAACGTGCCAGTAAACAAGTTTGTCCTACCAAACCCCGACCGATTTAAAACTGTATTTGTAGTAAAGATAAGTCTTAAAATCAGATTACGCTTACGATAAAAGCCCGCCCGGCGGTGCTTGACGGATATTTGAGGTAAATAATGGCGGTCCTTGAGAGGTTAAATGGAAAAGATTTCCTTGGATCATCTTCGGGTACAATTGTTTCGTACGATCTGTGTTGCCTACAGTAATGCAGTTATAATGTTGGACAAGACTCACACTTGCACGTGTATTGGAAATATTGAGAGATTATATATTTCAGTTTAGAAGACATAGCGGTGCTTTCTCCAGAAGGATTTAGTAAACGATTTTTTTGGGTGTCTGTACCTTGTGTGATAGGAGTAAAAAAAGAAGAACGAAGCCGAAAGGTACAGTCAGCAAAAGCGATGAGTAACCAGGCTAGCCAGATTTAGTTTTTTACTCAAATTTAATTTAATAAATTAAAGCTTCAACTGTATTTGAAGCCTGGTTATTCATCTACTTTACTGACTGCACGTGTTGATACATTCCTCTTTTTTTAGGAACCTTCTTGTACGGAGATATTGAAGGTCAAAATTTAAACTTTTCCACACGTTTTTTTTAAACTCTTGCGAACAACGCGCAACCCCAATAGCCAGTGGCTCTAACAGATCCCTCTTCTTTATTGAGATCTCTTAGCGGCGCGCTTTGCTCACCGTCGACGAACCCGCGTCTACGGTGGCCGGGAGTCGTTTTGCGGAGCGTCTGCCGCGGTGGCTTGATTGGTTTGAAGTTCTCTCCCTCAAACGTCATGCCACCTCCTTGAGGTGACTACTTCCCATTCCCTCCTCTCCGAAACATGAACTGAGTCAAGTGGTAGGTGAGGACACCATGCTACTCTAACCACTTCTCAAAGAGGGGATTTATCGCGACTATTGTGGCGTGCACTGGGTTGCGTCCGTCGTAATATTCAATGCACTAACACAATATTTGAAATGAGTCCGTAACATTGAGTACTACTTACTGTAAACAATCGTTTCACACCCCAAAAAAAGTCGTTTACTAGAAATATTTTTGCGTGAATTTTGTACATCAACTTAAGTAATTCGTTTGATGTACAAAATGCTTGGTTTAAGACTTCCAGACGATAGACCCGATTACACCCTGTCGAAGAGAGAAGTCAACAGTAATACGGCCTTACTTCTCTTTACAAGTCTACTGCAAAAGGACGACAAGGTAAGTTCATGAGTATACTTTACATTTAAATGATTCCCTTCATTTTAATAATGTCTTCAAGGTACCGGAAATGACCGTTTTAAATCCGGAAGTATAGGATCAGCTTTCTCGGAAATCACGAATCACGTCGCACGATTGCGTTGCTCAGTAGCAATGGATTTGAAATCAGATAGGTTGAGACTGGTCGAATGGAGTCTTTAATCACGTGGGTTGGTTTCTATCAACCTTTTGTGGGACTCGCACAGTAAAACTCACTTTCAACTAAATACTTTATTCCACTGACTTTCTAGTGCACGGTTCGGGTTGGTTGTTTCCATGGAGAAGAACCGGCAAGAAACTCCATGGTTACTCTTTTAAATCATTTGGTTTTACAATTTTGTTGTTACAGCGTTAATACTTAAGTATAACAGCACAGCGTAGGTCCGACAATATGTCCTTGCTTACTTTTCGATCATAACCGACTAAATTTAAAACTAACGCGCCACACTGTCAACTGGCAAAACTCGAATGTAGCGCGCCACTTTGGTTGGTATCAGATGACAGTCGTACCAACTTAAAAGGCATCATCGTAACTACTTATACTATTGACCACAATGACTAACAGAAATACAAAAGTAATAAATTAACTTATTTTCTACATTATTCTAACACTTTGAAACTAACTTGAATGAATATCAGGACGACCACCAGTCGGTTTACATTTAAGGTAAAAGCTCGCGAATACTTACTTATAAAAATTGACAAAATCGTCTCAAAATTAATGTGTTGTCAGTTTCTCATCATATTTTGTAGTTTTACCTCTCCATACTTTTGTATATTGTCTTTGTACGTATATTGTTTTTATTATTAATAAAAACTGTTTTGTAACTGTAGGTTTTAGTCTCTGCATCACCCTAAGGTTGATAGAAAATGCCCAAGGCATAAAGTCCGCCTTGTGCAATGTTTTTTTGATACTTGTACATGAATTGCATGTGCTACCAGGAGACTTAAACTTAATAAGTCTAACTTTATAGTTTGTCTGCCTCGTTGGCCTAGTGGGCAATCACGACTGCTGAGCATGACTAGTTCCATTCCCAGGTCAGGCAATTTATTATTGGGTTTTTCGATTAGGGATTTCTCAGTAGCAGCCACGTGGCCAGGATTTATGCCAAGTTAATGGCTGCAATAGGCACAGGGGGCGTGCCTATTGCAGCCATTACATATTATAAGACTTAACTGTAACTGGCAGCATGTGATTGTACCATTAGGTAAGGTACACCTCTACCACATCCATCGAGGATTACAGGTGTGATGTTATGTAGTTCGTCGTTTCGAAAGTTTTGAATTACTTCCAGGAATCTTATCACACAATTGATATTCTCCGACTAAATGAAACTTCAAAAAACAAACATTATTTCCAAACTCTATGTGTACTAAGATTAGGTAGATCCCTAATAGGACTTAATTAAAGAACAAAGCATAGTGTTTGTTAAAACGAGCTTATAACATAATCTCTTCTTAGCCACTAAAAGGGCACAGAATTAATCCTCAGCCCCTAATCTAACTAATTAACCTTAAGTCGGAACCTTTATAAATCAAAAGATTTGCGTAAAGTTCAGTTGACATACCTCTACATACTAAACAGTAGTTAGGTAGCTATGGCACAGTGTAATCTAAATACATCTAATAATCGTAGAATTTAATAATAATATCTAAGTTTAGTAACTTAGATATTATTAAATTCTACGGTTATTAGGAATAACTCAATTACAACGTGAGGAAATCAAACATGCCATTTGTTTTCGGAAGTGAAATCATCAAATAAATGTCCCCGCTCTGAGAGCGGAGCAGGGGGAATGTCCGAATTTACTGACAAAAATGTTTCTTTTTTTGCTCTTTGTGACCCAGGGCTGCGGTAGCTCTTTCGAACTACCCGCAACCCCAGCAACACCAGCAGGCAGTGACTCTCCACTGCCTGCTGGGTTGACGGTTGAGTGCTCTGTCCTCTGCTTTGCTGTCATATCTTTAAGGCGTGTGTGAAACACGAAAGTGCCGTCGATACGACCTGTCGTTAATAGGCACACGGACGGTAAACTATCCGTTGTTCACGGGGGTCTTCCGTTGGGCCTGGACTGGTTTGAGGATCAAATCTGCCTGACAGATATACCTCGACGGTTTTTAAAGCCAAATGAGAGACCCAAGAAAGGCACAAAAATTCTAACTACACTTAGGCACTAACCATACGAAAAAGAAAGAAATGATGGCAATTGACTTGAATGACGAAATGCGGGTATACTGTAGTTAAACCTCTGCTTAACTCTTCAGGGACTCAGTCGTGATGTTGCTTGTTATTCTGTTGAAAGTAAATCAAAATAAGCGAAGCCTATGTCCGCCACTCGGCGAGCTACAAATAGAAACCCTAAATTAAGTCCACTCATTTAAGTAGTCTTAAATCCTCCGCATTTCAGGTAAAGGATGGAATAAGTATTCCCGCTTACCATTAAGCTTCCATTATGACAAAGTAAATATTTAAGAAATGTTTAACATTCTGTCTAAGAATGATGCGAAAACGTCTGGAAGAGAAATCTCCTCCGCCCGCGCCTGTGTCGGTATCTTTCAGTCTTTCTATTTATTTTCCCTTACTATACATTTTAAAACGGGGAATTAGAGTAAAACAGAGAGAATAAATTATGACCATCCAAAACATTTAAAGTTATTAATAGATTAAACTAAAAAACATTATTAATTTTCTTTACTCGACTAATAGTCTGTAAAATTTTGATTTATAGTCTTTGCATGGAACTATTAAGTACTTATTAAAGCTCCTTGAACCGTCTTTACTGAACTGTGTTTACTCTAAATTAAAGTTTTCAAGGTCTTGTCTGAGTTATGAAGTTTGTGATTGTTTTACAGAGATCACGAGGCGAGATCGTAAGTATATTTTGCTTTGTGTCGAGAGTCAGGTTTGTTCGATCACGCGGACTCAACGCGCGATCAATTCGTTATGAGAATGGCCTACAATCTTGAAAAAAAGGCCTAGGTACGTATTATATGTATACTAATTACGAAGAGTTACGGTCCGATTGCGGTCCGGCTTATCGGTTTGACCCAACCTTTGAAGACAAGGTACGGGCCCAACACTACGTCTTACAAGTATTGGTAAAGCGTACAGGTACTTGTTCCGCATCCAGCTGTTTGTGTATGCGAGTTCAAATGTTCGTAAACGCACCTGCTATACAGGAGGAATTCCTATTATGGGACAAGCAAAAAAAAGGGAAACTGCTGTGAAGATTTTTGCACTAACTTGCAAAACTATTCCGTCTTTGCAAATTCCCTTCAGTCACTCCGTTTCATTATCACTCCGTTTAAAGTCATCAATTTACTCTTAGCGTTTTAAGATCCTTCAATCGAGTGATTTTGTGCAGCTAATAAAAACCAACCAGTGCTTCCACAGATAAGCAAACTTTACAAGTTCCGTCTTCGTTCTTTCATTCAAGAACATGTTTCTCGGGACAACTTAAGCTCTGTATACTTGAACTGCCACCACGAGATCGTTTAATAAATCTTGTTGCACAGTACAATGTTGGGTTTTGCCTTGTGAAATTAATCGAATAGTAACAATTCGGAAATGTAACTTTGAGTCAGGCAGTTTGACAAGATGTTATAATAAATTAATTTAAAAAATATATATGCAGAACTTGGTTGGGTGCCCACGCCCAGTTACCATTTAAAACATGCCTATATGCTGGATGAAATTAATATTTCAGTGTATGCCTTATCTTCAAATTGGCTAAGATTAATCATACGCAAAGACGATTACTAAAATACTCCCACTGCTAGGACACAAACGTCCTCTCCTCCACAAACCTCCTTCGAAGAAGCGTGCTCCACCACGCTGTCCCACTGCTGTTCTTAAATTCGCGTGTTCACCCAAACACACTCATAAGCTTCATTTACACACAATAGACAAGTCTAGATCATCATCTGCCTAGCCTTTTTCACAACTATGTTGGAGTCGGCTTCCAGTCTAACCGGATGCAGCTGAATATCAGTATTTTACATGGAGCGACTGCCTATCTGACCTCCACAACCCAGGTAATACTGGGTAATACGATACCCCTTGGTAAGACTGGTTGTCAGACTTTCGGCACACTGACTATTTGTAACGACTGTCAAAGATCTACAAATGACAGCCGGGACCAACGGTTTAACGTGCTTTCCGAGGCACGGAGGAAACTTGGTATGTAACGGGTGGTCACCCATCCACGGACCAATCTAGGCAAGCGCGGCTTAACCTAAAGATCGACCCGAGCGGCTGCTATTATTTAGCCACGAGCTCCTCAATAGACAAGTCTAGATAAAACATATATAAAAGTAATGTATATATATAAGTGTATGAGTATAAATGCACTGCTTATTTCTTAAGAAAATTCTGCCATCAGACCTGCGAAAGGAGATATGAGAACGCACTATAAATGAAAGTGTGTGAGAGAGTACGAGAAAATATTATATACTATACCTTTTATACACTTACACATATAAGTAAATATTAATAAATACTTGAAACAATACACAAATTACGATTAAGAGGATAGGTAATGCTCTTTCACTTGAAATATTATAGATAACTAGCTTTTGCCCGCGGCTTCGCTCGCGTTAAATTCGGTAGCGCCTTATTGATTTGTAATAGCAACGCTAAGTTTTCCCGTTTCGTCCCTCTTTCTCCCTCATATTCAACTCCTTTATTAAAAAAAAAATAGCCTATGTCCGTCTCCTGGTTCCCAACTATCTCTGTACCAAAATTCATCAAAATGGGTTTAGCCATTAAATCGTGAAGAGGTACTTAACAAACAAACTCACTTTCGTTTTTATAATATTAGTAAGTATTCATAAGTCACTAAAAGTTAAAGCGCTATTTATCTTACAGTAACATCATCTCGTATCCATGGTCGGTAATAGAAAGTGGCCATGCACTTCTTCCACACATTCTTCCCATGGACATGGTACGGGAATATTCCCACGTCGTCGTCATTGTGTTGGATAGGTGACGCAAGCTCGTCTTGGAAGGGTGACGTGGCCCGTGATGTAACCTGTAACATCGAGAGCACCGCGCCGTGAATATTAACGAACCCCTTGGGTGACGTCCGGATAAACTGACGGTCATGGTGAATTATGAACAAGGTTTTAAGAGTAAACTCAAGAATGTCAAGGTCATATATTTGACTAGCTTTTGCCCGCAGCTTTGCTCGCGTTAAATTCGGGGAAACACAGTTCCTCTTTCCTGATTTGCAGGTACCTGCCTACTGTAGTTTTTGCCCTTGCGCCTTATAATTATAATAAGAAAGCTAAGTTTTCCCTTTTCTACCCTCTTTCTCTCGAATTTCTCATTTTTTTTTTTAACTATTTCTAAACCTATGTCAGTCTCAACTATCTCTCTACTAAGACTCATCAAAACAGGTTTAGCTATTTATGCGTGAAGACGTAACGAACTAACTTTCGCTTTTATAATATTAGTAAGGATTAATTAAACACATTATAATTTTGGTAGCCAACCTGAGTTATCATCTTCAAATAATCCTTACGACATCTCATTTAAATAAATACTATATTCATAACGAGTCGCAAAAGAAATGGAAATTTGTAAATAAGTAGATACCTTACCTAGGGAAAGTGGATCAGGCAGCAGACAGTGTACTATAAGCCTTAGGGACTTGCTTGTAGTTTTTACAATGGATTTTCACAATAGTCTACATTTCGAACAATACGTAAGAACGAGGCAACGGAAATGAATGAAAAACATCTTTTAATGAATACATCGGAGTGAAATATTCCTCTTTACACCAGTGATATTAAAATCGGGCAACTGTAATAAATTTATGTCGATGTTTTTTTTAGTATGGCATCAATTCACTTTTCTCACTACATTTAAATAACAACAAACTTCCAAGACAATTTACGGAGACGCCTTTATTCAAAAACTTTCAGAATAAATCACTTTCGACTTTTTCATTAATTTGAACTCGGCCAATTAAATTACGCAGGGAAGCTTCGGTGTTAACATTTTTTCTAGCCTAATTTCTTACGCAAATTGTAAAACATAAATCTCTTGAGAGAACGCTGCTAAATTTAATATATCAGAGTAAAGTTGGCGTGGAACGGGGTTTATATCAAAACATGTAGTCAAGAGTGCATATAAATCAGGTAGAACAAACATTTTGTGCATAGCACGGTAGTAAGCGGACTAATGCAGCCTGGTCGGGAGTTTTACCATCGCGATGCCTCACTTATGAATATTTATAAAACTCCTCGACTTTACAATTGAAATTTTCAATTTATTTTTCCCTAACAATAGGTATCAAGAGCGCCGGAGACATGTCTGCGGATGTCTCATGACAATGAAGACATACTCTCGTCTTGAAATGATCTCGACTGAAAATATTATTTGAATGTTACCACCCACTAGTAAGAATATTATTGTTAATTGAAAACAAAAGACCAGTGTACACTTATTTTTTATAATATGTTTGGTTGTGTTTTTTTTTGTATAGCGGGCAGTACAAAAAGTAAAAGGAAGAACCAACATCAAATTGTGAATATTGTTTTAAAGTTGCTCGAGACTTAAAAACGTATAGACAAACCTGACAACTGGTGGACAACCCGATAGCTGTGAGACATAACACCCTGGTTTCAGGATCCTTCCCGTTTTATAGAGGACTAGCTTTTGCCCGTGGCTTCGCTCGCGTTAAATTCGGTATCGCCTTATTGATTTCTAATAGCAACGCTAAGTTTTCCCGTTTCTTCCCTCTTTCTCCCTCATATCCCACTCTTTTTAAAAAGAAATCGAAAAGCCTATGTCCGTCTTCTGCTTTCCAACTATCTCTGTACCAAAATTTATCTAAATCGGTTTAGCCGTTAAAGCCTGAAGAGGTAACAAACAAACAAACTCACTTTCGCTTTTATAATATTAGTAAGGATTGAATAACTGTATACCCTGTTCTTCATACTCGTATTGGCACAAACGTAATGCTCATTTCTCACACAAACAAATTCCAATCAATGTTTCACTCTACTGTAGGTAAAGGTATTGAAGTTCTTAAAATAGGATTCTGAAGAACACGTAAAGTATTCGACTCTGAATACCATGGTCGTTGTCAAAACAATATTTGCTTTGTGCAAAACGTTTTAATTCAATGTCTCATAGTTATATTTTTATAAATTTTTGGTTTGACAACGACGAATATTGTTATTTTTCTAATTCTCTGTGTTATGCACCCTGCACCTACTATGTTGTCTCTCTGCATCACCCTAAGGAGTCTACCTTAGAGAAGGGTAGAAAATGCCTAAGGTATTAAGTCCGCCCTTGTACAGTGTTTTTTACATGTGCATAAATAAGTAAATAAATATTGCATAATAATATATATCTATATATTACTAGCTGCGCCCAGCGGTTTCACCCGCTGCTCATTTAGGGGTATGAAAAATAGATGTTGGCCGATTCTCAGACCTACTGAATATGCATATAAAATTTCATAAGAATCGGTCCAGCCGCTTCGGAGGAGTTTGGGAACGAAAACTGTGACACGAGAATATTATATATTAGAAAAGAATTTTGAAGATTTCCTCAACCATTCGCAAAAATCCCTTCTAGCACAAAAAATATAACCATAAATGTATGTTGAACACGTTTTTCCTAAACGTACAATTCGCAGCAACAGTGTAAATTGTTTCCAGGACGACGACGACCCGGCCCGCTCGCACAGATTGAAAACTAAACCCATTCGGTTCACGTCGACCCAGTCTATTTGCCGTAAGTGGCTCACTAGCGAGTACTCGCCTATTTGTTTTTATTACAATACACCCGTTCACAAATCCCCCTATACGTCCTTATTACTGGCTGAAACTTTCCGAGGGTACATTAAAAGCTTTGCCACTTTAATTCACGTGGTTTACGAGTTTATATTACCTGTTGGATTTTTGCTCCTCGAACTTTTTTGTTTGTTAAGCCGTTTTTAAAGGATTATGACACCTTTTACGATAGTTTATATAAAGCGACGTGACGTGATCAAAAACACGGACTTAAAATGATCTGTCGTTAGACACGTTCCCGCCATTAATAACCCTTTCACTGTGTACGTAGATATAAGCATATACTAGAACCTATACAGTCCTATTTGTAGTATATTAATACAAAGGCAACCATTACACGATCGACTGCCGGTCGGTCACTGTTTTCGTCCACGTCATGTCACCTGTATGAATTTACCTTTCACACACCACTCCTTGCCCACTTTATACTGCATATTTTCATGCATGCCTGCCTGCTAAGTGCTACACACGTGACCTTTCTGAATATCGACGGCTGAACATCATCAATATAGACAAGGTTCTTCACGGGTTATGGATAAACACATGCAAAGGTATTATAAGACCAAACAAAATTGATAATGATGAGTGTGAGCACTGTGATCCACTCAGGCTACACTGAGCTCAATTTTCCAAACGAACGAACTTTATCAGTACCTAGAGACAAACGTCTGCTGTATATGACGACAATACAATAGAAACAGAAGAACAACAATCAACTAAATAATAAATACAACAGAATCTCGGCAACTTCAATCAATGCTTTGACAAAGTCATAAGTCAACAAAGGAGTTAGCTTGTTTCTTAACTTATTCCCGGTTGTAATGTCATTGAAAAGTTTTAATTCGACAACCCTAATACAAAGCGTCAACACTTGTTGCACATCCCTATTAATAAAAAGAATTTTAATATCGTTGAAATCGTTTGCTTCTCGTAGCACGCTGCTACGAGCTACGTTGCTACGCACGATCTACGAAAGAGCTACGACAATGTCAATGCTCTCAAGGATTCCTTTTCATTTCCTTGTAAAAAAATTGAATTGCATAAAATCTGGTTCTTCTAACCTGACAGACAGTTGTGTTGCTAGAGAGTTGTTCTACCACTTCTTCTTCTTCCCAGCTCAAACACTAGGAAGTGGTGTTGACGTTCAAAAAGTGCAAATGATTTTTTCAGGTGGGAAATCATCAAATAACTTTGAGCACAGTGGGGGGGAGTGTCAGACTCTTTACTGACTTAAACCCATCCATGTTCCGTTTTTGCCCTTTATGTTCTGGGACTGCGGTATCTCTTTCGAACAACCCACAACCCCAGCTCAAGGAAACCTGACACGAATAATTAAAAGATTTTATCGATATCCCCCTATCTATACAAACCTATAACACTTGAACCGGAACATTCGAAGACAAGTCCCGCCAATTAGTCGCTAAACTTTACCTACTAGAAACTTCTTAATAGCCTCACTGGCGCTCCCACACAAAATCAAATTGTATAAAACAGCTCAAATTCGCTGTATAATTTGAATTAAACTAATTATTCTGTTTGGTACTGTTATGAGAGTATGAGAGCCAGTTGACATTGTTATCTATTCTTACTAATATTATAAAAGCGAAAGCGAGCGCGCCTAAATTAAACCGATTTTGATGAATTTTGGTACAGAGATATTTGGGACCATGAAGACGGATATAGGCAATTTTGTTGAAAGTGAGAAATGAGGGAGAAAGAGGGAAGAAAAGTGAAAACTTAGCTTTACTATTACAATAAATAAGGCGCAAGGGCAAAAACTACAGGTAGCAGGTACCTGCAAATCAAGAAAGGGGATCTGTGTTACTCCGAATTTAACGCGAGTGTAGCCGCGGGCAAAAGCTGGTCTTTAGATAAATGAATTCCTATTTCCTATTTTTGAAGGTTCCGTACAAACTTGCGACGTAAACAGCCATGTCTTTTGACTGTGTAAACTTAGAAGGTTGATTTCTTCACAGCACAAAGGGACCACAGAGTTGATTATATTATTATGGTTTTAATTTCAACTCGATACCTCCACGCGTTCTTGAGATAAAGGGGCTCGACAGACAACAAAGTGATGTAATAAAGGTTCCGTTTTTTAATTTTGAGGTGCTGAACCCTAAAAATCAGTACCTTTTTTGTTTAGCCTATTTTGCGCAACTGCTGAGCAAAGGCGTCTCCTATCAAAATAAAAAAAAAAACATTTATTTCAATTAGACCATTACAGGCACTTTTGAATGTCAAAAAAAAAACAAAATGTTAAGCTACAGTCCCGGTACAAGACATAATAACTTGTGAAAGTACTGTAGTTGCCCATTCCAAAGAGTTGATCTCTATGGAGAAGAATGGGCATGAAACTCCATATACCTTTCTAACTCTCTCGGTGTTTTGCATCTTCTGGCCAATCTAGACACAGTTAGTTTATAAGGTCTAATAAACTTTCAGAATAATAAAAAAAATTAAACGTACCCAAAAAACGACGAAGTAAAAGTAACATATTATGGCAAACAATAAATATTGTCTTATTGAACAGACAAAACTTAACAACTGAACATTCTTACGAACCAACACCGAATTGTTTGTGGTGTCTGGCCCAGACTAGTGCAAGGCAAATACGTCAATCCTACAACAATCGTACTCCGGAGAAGCCCCTCTAGTCGGGAGGAGCAATTAGAGCTGCGCCGGTCTCAGGCACACTGCCAGATCCAACGAGCCGATTACTGGCAACTTAAACTAGAGTACTTGTTCAAAAAAGGAACATGCTTTGACGTTTAAAAGTAAATCGGATTTTACTGTTTTTTTTTTGCCTTTTATTATATTATGTGGATATGGACTAGGAGTTATGAAATAACTCATGTTTTAATATTATTGAAAACCAAATTGAATGTATACAATTTCCTGAATTCCGGAAATCCCATAACACTTCGCATTAATTTAGAAAAATATTTCTTTAAAAATGTGAATACTTTGTACATAGTCATAGAAAGATTAATTCTCTTACATATATAAATGATCGGCCACTTTTTGCGAACAATACTTTCGTGCAAGCCACAAGTACGCATCTAGAAAATACATTTTATAAAACCCTGCCTCTTTAATATTAGCCGGGGAAGTTGAAACTTTTGTGACGACGCGGACGTTATTTTGCCGTCTATTCTACGGACTTCATAACTTTGTACTTAAGTACTTGGTTCTCGCAACTACGTCCCACACAGTATTGTTGTACTAAAAATAGGTACCTTTACTTGAACAGTACTTTGGTATTACCATAATGTAAAAAACATTATGGTAATACCAAAGACAACAACATCCTACATAAATAGTTTTATATTTATAGTATTTTATTTATCCATATAGTATAAAAATAAAAAAATGTTTTTTCTGTTTTACACCTACCACTGTTTGTCTCTGCATCACCCAAAGGTTGACTGGTAGAAAATGCCTATGGCACAAAGACTATGGCATTAAGTCCGCCTCTGTGCTTTATGCTCGAAGTGCTAAATAAATAAATGGCCCTCTCTTTTGACTGCGTAGACTTGGGGATGTGATTTTTCCACAACTCCAAGGGGCCAAGACTTAAGTCTAGTCTAAATTTCACTTTTCACTCAATACCTTCACGTGTTCCCGAGATAAATGGTCAATGGACAGACAGACAGCAGTTTTTTGTACAAATGGCGCCGCATTTCAAGTTCGGTTCAATAACGTCACTGACGAAGAGATGTCAAAGTCAGCCGGAAAATTAATATTATGTCAAATGCCACAAGACTGCACTAGAAAATAGAATGTGCACTGTCACAAGAAAGTTAAAAGTATGGTAAGATGTTAGAAGTTAAAAGAATAAGGTTGAATTAAAAGCGATTATTAATTTATACATATTCCGTGAAAATAAACGTAAATAGTATGTCAATTGTGCAGATTTTGGTCATATTTCACCTTAGTTTTTGTGTATTTTGACAGTGCACTTAATCCCATGTCTAGTGAAAACTAGATACGATTACGCAAATATGTGAAGTAAGGACATCTACACAAAAACGAACACAAAAAAACTTAACAGGTGTCAAGGGACACCCAAGGGGAAGTTATTATTTATTATGTACAGAAAACCTGCATACACTCAACAAAAATAATCTTCGCGACACCACACTGCTCAATGTGAAATACAAAGACGAAACGAAAATAACTAACTTGCTTTCTATGAGAGAGAGAGAGAGAGAGAGATAGACAGAGAAACACGCGCACGCCGCACGTCTTACAATTATAGCAAAAAGTGTCGTTACAACTTTTGGTCTTAATTTTTTCCGTCTAGCCGCCGTCTGCCCGAAATTCGTTCCAAAAAATGGTAGGGTCAACGACCGCTGGCACTGTAAGTTACTTAAACTGAGAGTAGAACGATCAGATCTGCAGAGTTTTACTACCTAATTTAATTTCGTCCTCAATGGATAAAAGGTTGTATATTATTTATAGTGAGTTAGTTGAAAGTTAACAGGGAAACCACATGTGGCTCCGTAGACTAACATATTAATGGATGTAACGGTTACTGCGGTCCATTCGTGGTTATGCAGGTTTCTCGAAGTACCACACAGTATGCACAACTACACAACTCTAATCACAGTAATATTAAAATGGCGATAGTTTGTATGTGTGTGTATGTTTGTAACTCCTTCACGCACAATTTAGTATGTAGATAACTTATACCCTGGATTAATGGGTCTATGTGGGTGAAACCGCGGGGCACAGTTAGTCAATATATATAAACTAGCTGGCGCCTTGAGCTTTGCCCGCGTGTTATCAAAAAAAACATCCTATGTGTTATTGCAGACTATAATCTACCTCTGTGCCAAATTTCATTAAGATACGTTCAGCCGTTTTTACGTGAAAAAGTCGTAAACATCCATACATTCATACATCCTCACAAACATTTGCATTTATAATATTAGTAGGATTAATCTCATTTTCTCTTGATCACGACATCACTCGTGAAGGGCTGGACCAATTTCGCTAATTATTTGTTGTTGTATTTGCAGAAGGAGAGGGAGAGAGTTTTTAAGAGAGGAAAAGAACCGGCCAAGTGGAAGTCAAACACGACCACAGAGGGTTCCGTACAAACTTGCGATATTAACGGCCATATTTTTTGACTGCGTAGACTTTCATCCGCTGCTCTCACAACCTACCCGATATGCACACAAAATTTCACACAAATCGTTTCGGAGGAGTTTGCAACAAGTAAACAACAGGCCGACTCACACTTGGCCGGTTTTTATAATCTTCTATCATCCAGTTAAAAGAGTATGGAGTAGAACCGGCAAAAAACTACATGTAATCATGTAGTTTTTTGCCGGGTCTACTCCATAGGAAATGACCAACCCTAACCGTACATTTTTGCTCACGATTCATAAGTGTACGCTATCTATGTGAAATAAAATGTTTAGATGTTTAAGCAGCATAGTGGTTAAGCGAGAAAAAAAAATGTATTTGGCAGATGTCACAATATAAAACAAAGCCCCACACTACGAATTTAAACTCACATACACAAACAGCCAGACCCGGAACAACTATCTGTAGGTTACACAAATATTTGTTCCGTGCGGGGTTCGAACCCGCGACACGCAGCGCAGTCAATGGCTCAGCCACTCAACCGTACCGAATTAAAACTAAACAAAAAAAAATAACACTGTGTCTCATGACAATGCCATATTGGCCCAGTTCAGAAAAAAAGAGGGTACTAAATGTTAGAGATTCAAGCATAGTGTTTGTTTATATGTATATATGTATAATGTTTATTAATCACGGAGCGGAGTGGCGACGGATATTGTTAGTTCCGCATCTGACACGCCCGGAGACATCCCTGATATATTACGAGTATATGGAATATGTTAACAACTCGCATAACTAACTCGGGGTTAATGTTATTTATTAATTTCCCTTGACTATTTCAAAGATCCTTACTTCCTGTCTAATTAATTATAACCTTACGAAGATGCTTGTACTTTCAACTCACGACTGGTTGGTTGGTTGTTGGTTAAACATGAGATATTCTTTAAGTTAGATCATGGTTTTTTATTGGATTCTCACATTCAGAACTTATTTATCTGGATTAAGATGAAGTGCCAGAGGATAAAGTAATTTTTCCACAGCTCTAAGGGACTACAAGCTTGAGTATATGGTTTAAATTTTAACTCGATATATCCACCCTTCCCGAGATAAAGGGTCTTGACAGACGACTGATCCTAAAGTTTCCCTCTTTCCCCTATGTGGTACCGAACCATAAAAACAAAGCCATAGTTCTTAAAGCGGGACTTTACAAGTTTTTTACGTCCTTTAACTTTTAGTTGCAGTACTTTCCGGGTTTCTCACGATACTTAAAGTGCTAATGAAATAAATTACAAAATGTCTGTGCCTACCTAAGGTCATACCCAAGCCCTTCAACATGTCATGAACATGACAAAGCCAGTTATAAATAATTCTATCGTAGTAGCGACCAATTGATATTGACATTCATTTTGTTTCAATAACTCTTTCTCTCGTTGCCTTGACCATGTCATGCGGTTTGCTATACCTTGAGTTGACCTTGACATATTCACACTAATGTGTTTACTAACATTGACTTCTCTTTTCCGATAGAAGGTAGGCAACTCCAACAGATATAATTTATTGGCTGTAAATACGGAACACTAGCTTATACCCACGGTTTTGTCCGCATAACGTTGGTAGTTGTCCCTTGGGATCTTACTACTCCAATAAAAAATATGTATAAAAGTCTGCATTGTGAGTTTCAAATTTTTATTCAAATCTGTAGCGTCCGTTTTTATCCATTTTCATTTAATATAATAGTAGTAAGAAACAAGATAATGAAGATTGTCTATTAACGCTTGGTGGAAATTCCGAATAATCAGAGTAATTCCGAGTAGTAAGTTTAAAAACCTCGAGGTGAACATGCTTTTTATATAGCATCTCTCTAAAAAATAGAAGACGCGAAAAAAAAATTGGGAGGATTATATTTAGGATGTTGTAGTTAAAACATCCAAGCTGAAGGGAGAGTGGGCTGGCTAGGTAGCACAGATGCATAGTAAGAATAATCACTCACTGGATGTCCTGAAGGTGGACATCACCGTTGAGGTCGACCGCGGCGATTTGCAAAAGTAAAGAAATCAGAACGGTTCGGAAGAAGAAACGGGAGGGCTTTTTACAATGTAGTTTACGAAAAATGATTATTTTGGAGTCAAAATAGATCGAATGTCGGGCCTACAGAACGAGCACAAGAACATGTAATTTTCCACAGACTATAATGATTACTCTCTTTATCTGTCGAACATTGAAGTTGACTTGAACAAAGATTTATCTCTAACCCACTATCTTATCTATCCAGTTCGCACACCGTCTCATCCATATCAATACTACAGTTAATTCATATCGTAGATACTGCGGTTCTGCGATAAACCTCGAAGGGACCGCGATAATACCAGCCGTCCCTCACTGAGTTACAGTGCTGAGCAAAAACTAAATGCGCCCTCCCTACAAACGAGACATTTGTCCCATGGGAGGGATGCGATAAATACGGGTTGTGGCATTAACCGTTTTGCTAGTAACGGCATTGGTGTTTATTACTTGAAGATGTGTTAGGAACTGACGAGATGTGAGATTTGAATTGACTGTCGAATAAAACTTTGAGTTTTAATAACATCTTCATGCTTGTAATCCAATAAGAATAAGGCAGTCCTAAACCTACATTCTGCAGTTATGACCCTTGTGAAGGGGGGCGAACCTATTGCCATCAACCGGACACAGGTGTGGGTTCTATAGCCGCTAAAAAAAATCTATGGAAAAACCCCAATAACATTTTTCCAGACTCGGGAATACAATACAGAAACTCAGCAGTCATGCTGGAGACCACTGGAAAAAGGACGCAACCCAGTCTAGTTTGAGTTTTAATTAAAGAAGACTACGACCGTAATCATCACATATCGTTACATTGTTAATCCCGAAATCTTGGTCCGGGGATTTCCAATTTCCGGAATTTCCAAACTTTGTGCATTTGTAGGAACCATTTCTCTCACTTTGAGAAGAATAGGTACAGTCAGCATCAAAAGTTGATGACCACATTTAGATTTTCAAAATCACTGTACACCATAATACACCTAAATCTATCAACATAACAAGCACCAGGAATGAATGATTATTATAAAAGGGCATAAGTAGGTGACCACCACTTTTCAAAAGTCACTATACAAAGTTATCCTTACTAATATTATAAAAGCGAAAGTGAGTTTGTTTGTTTGTTTGTTTGTTTGTTACCTCTTCACGCTTTAATGGCTTAACCGATTTTGATGAATTTTGGTACAACGATAGTTGGGAACCAGGAGACGGACATAGACTAATTTATATTTAAAAAAAGTGGGATGTGAGGGAGAAAGAGGGAAGAAAAGGGAAAACTTAGCGTTGCTATTACAAATCAATAAGGCGCAAGAGGAATTGTGTTACCCCAAATTTAACGCGGGCGAAGCCGCGGGCGAAAGCTAGTAATATAATAATTTTGAGTTTTATGTGTGTATTGCGTTACGTATATGTGTTTGGTATATAAATTAAGTAAACACGTCATTCAAATGTAAATCACCATCCTTTTACTTATTATCAACAAAATTAAATGGCTCGATAAATCATTACAGTTAATATAATTTTTTCTTTAATTTAGAAAAAAAACCTGCACATGTGACAGCTATCAATCCTATTTCAAACTCGACGTAATACCAAAATGAATATTAAAATAGCATTTTATTTTGGGATGTTTGGAAACTTCCGTGTCCGGTGAGGACCTGTGTCAGGCGGTAGGTGAGGACCCCATGGCGCCTTTCCAGCCACTCAAAAGAGGGGACTTACCGCCACTATTGTGGCGTGCCCTGCACGGGGTTGCGACAGTCGCTCTACCCATGCCACCATGAGATCGCACCTGAGGTCTGTCCGCTAGGCGGCAATTTGCCGCGGCAGCAGATATTATTAAATGGCATTATAATGTTTATTTGTCAGTAAAGCGCAATTGATAACTGACACCATATTTTTCTGTCGTCTTTTGTTTAAAACCAAAAAAAGAAAAAGAGGCGTTGACAGCTGCCTGCCATGCTTTTTTATGCATTTTCACTCGGTCCAAGTAGGTTGGTAAAAAAGATCTATTCATATAACTTTTTTTTACATGATTTAGTTTGGATAGGACAAGATTGGTTTTAAAACTCTGAAGAAAGTAACGCGCACATTTTTAGTTTGCAGTTCAGCTACTTTTGATAGCGTTAGTATAAGTTTACACCCTACGTATCCGAAACAAAGTAATGTTCAGTAACTTTTGTTCTTTATGATGTTAAGTTATTTTTGGACGTGGACGTTGCTTTGATTGCACTAGAAAACAAAAACAAGTATTTTATATTGTTCAGTGACTTTTGTAAAACTGTCGGCAATTTTTGACAAAATGGTGTTCAGTGACCTTTGACGAGTAGTGTTCAGTTAATTTTGAACTTGAATGATGTTCATTTAATACTGGCGCTCTATCTTGTTGAGCAATTTATGGGTGATATAATGCACAGTGATTTTGATTATCTGAATGTGGTCATCGACTTTTGATGCTGACTGTACTTACGTTTTGGAAAACAAGCTCCCTTGACTGAGGTCCTCAATCTTAGGTTTTCCAGTTTAACACATTTAAAAAGAAAGAAAAATATTTATGCTCACACAAAATACATGACAGGAGTCCTGTCATGTTTCAGGACATTACATTACGACAGACTAACACAAAAATACTGCTTATTTCATTAGAAATTTCTTCCAGTAGACCTGCGAGAGGAAAATTGGATGAATTTAAAATTATCAATCATATAATAAACATACATACATACAAATCATACACATATAAAAATAAATACTGACATAGTAAATATATGCCATAAATCTATAATTACTACAGAATATTACAGTAAAGAGGAGTGGCTCTTTAACTGGGTTTAAAAAAAAAAAAAAACTTCTAGAGTCTCGTATGTTATAGGTAACATACATTTTATGTTCTCTATGGCCGAGTTGAAAATCTTTCTTGCAATGTAACAATTCGTTTCACGCAGCTAATAGAGCATTTCTACTATGATATTTCATTCTTAGTGCTTTTCCTTTATGTCGTAAAAGTTCCTGAAATAAATTAACGCAACAGTGTCGATTGGTGCGGACGGGTCTATTGGAAAAATAACTTCTCAGGTGGGTCATGGTTCCGTCAAGGAAAGGTAAAAAGGTTCTTTCTAATCCTTAATGAACGTTGACTGGCTTTTAGGTAAGATCGATGCTTCACCTCTATTGGATACGATTACTTCATTCATTGTTACTTTACTTGTTAAGAATACTTTTTAGTGTTCCGTAGTCAACTAGGAACCCTTATAGTTTCGCCATGTCTGTCTGTCCGTCCGTCCGTCCGTCCTCGCTTAATCTCTGTGACAGTTAGCACTAGAAAGCTGAAATTTGGTACCAATATGTATATCAATCACGCCGACAAAGTGGTAAAATAAAAATTTGAAAAAAATGTTTTATTAGGGTAGCCACCCTATATGTAAAGTGGGAAGTGTTTTTTTTTAAATTTCAACCCTAACGTGTGATATATTGTTGGAAAGGTATTTAAAAATGAATAGGGGTTTACTAAAATTTTTTTTTGATAATGTCAATAATTTCGTAAATAATCGCTCCAAAAGTAAAAAACAATGTGTCCCCCCCCCTCTAACTTTTGAACCATAAGTTTAGAAAATATGAAAAAAAACTGAAAAGTAGAATTTTATAAGGACTTTCTATGAAAATTATTTTGAACTTGATTGACACAACAGTTTTTGTACAAAAAAGACAAAAAGTTGTACAAAATCATTTCTGGACTAAGTTTGTAGTATAATCGTTTATGCAAGCATTTTTTTTAACTTCGTTTACATATTTTATTATCCTGAACGTATCTTTTTTCAAACAAAAAAAGAATTATTGAAATCGGTTCTCGCAATCCAAAATTATTAAAAAAGTATTAATTAGTAACCCAATTCCCCGAGAGATGGCGCTGTAGGTACTTATTACATTGGATCGGGTATTACCGAATTTTTCGGTTGGCCTCATAACTGGGAACACTTATTGTGACGGACGGGAAACTACGGAACCCTACACTGAGCGTGGCCCGACACGCTCTTGGCCGGTTTTTTTAAAAATTAAATCTATTTAATTCTATAAAATTTATCTCATATTATTGCTGGGTATTATGCTATGCAGTAGCGTGGGTAGCCCTACCAGCACTCTGAACGCGTTATTATATTGTATTCGGAGAGCGTTGGTGACCCTCTGCATGTAGCTAAACCACAGATTGCAGGCGTAGAGAGTTTTTCAAAATGCTATAAACAGAACACAGTAAAGTCAGTGTTTTTTTTGCGGATGGAAAATCAAATAACTTCCCCTGGGGGGTAATATAATAGTTAAGTACTTATTTATTTCTGTACGAGTAATTTGTAATCTCCAGAAATAAATGAATACAAACCGTAAAGTTAATTATCTGTAGATATCATCTGCACTAAAATCAAATGACCACCATTAAATACATCCACACGTTCTCTTTCTGACACATTATTACATTTCCCCTCAAGGGACCGTTCACCACTGATAGTCGGAATTAACTTTACGTGGTCTCGGAAACCTTGTGTCTTACATAAGTAGTACTTGATTCCGAGAATCCTACTTATAACACCCCCCATTGTACTAACCCAATGTTATATAATCTTACTCTGAAACTTATTCTTGCTTGAATATTGGTTGTAATAAGGCCAGGGAGTTCAAAATGGCCGCTTTTGTAGAATCATAATAGGATAATAAATTACGTTAAAATTCTTTAAATGGTCACATATGCAATTAATATAGTGTATTGTCACTTTGTGACCATATTACGAATTGTAACGTAATTCTTTTTATTGATTTTGTTAAAATTGTGTTTAACTAATTAGCTTTTTGCTATTAGCTTGTTTTATACAGGTTGAATGAAAATAAAACTTTAATTATTTCGATACTGAATGAAAGATATTTTTAACACGAATCGGATATAGGTTTTTATAAATTGTCTATTATGAGAGGTAGACTCAGCTCCATGACGGACACAAATTAATAAATCGCCTCCCTGTAAAAACAAACACTCACACGAGCACACTTGGGATAATGTAGCTTACCATTTCTGGGAAAAGCTCAGTAGTTCCAAAGGTCGAACTACAAATATCCAACCAATCTTAAAAACGGCTTAATAATATTAGTATAGATGTATGGGAGATTTTCATCAAACGCATGTAAGAAGTAGGTAAAACTATTTGTTCCGGTGAGTAGTTTTTTGATTTTCCTTCCGTTTTAACTGCCCCTGATAAAGTTAATGAGAGGTACATGGATTGTATTTTTCTTTTATTTGCAGATGGGAAATCATCATATAACTTTTCCCGGTTTGGGTCCGGAGCGGGGGGGGGGTCTAAAACCCACCCATTTTCCTTCTTTTGCCCTTTATGTTCCGGGGTCGCGGTAACCTACACGCGGTAGCCAGAAAAAAACCCTAATATACGACACGTTAATTATATCTACAATATTTTACTCTTCAAAATGGAAAATGCAGACACGAATGATTACTGAAACAATACACTACTAGCATGAAGCAGAATACAAAACAACAAATTGTACACATGACAGATTAAAAAACAACTCATTCATCAATCAGAATGTTGAGTGTCGGCTGAATGGCTGCATGTACTAAGGTTACAAAAAAAAAAGTTAAATCATTGAGTAAGATAGAACATTTTAGTTCGACTAAGGAAACTTTGTCACTATGTGATATGGAGCCGAGCAAAGTAGTGATAATAATATATTATTCACACGTGATTCAAAAGACGTTTTTTTAATACACTAACGGAGAAATTAATAAAAGAACGAAAAGTATTTTTGTCATTAATTATTATGAAACTGTGATTTAATTTGCTTTTTTTCCCGCGCTTTGCTGCTGCTGGCTGAAGGAAAAACATAGGTGTAAAGCCAATACACAGCCTTATACTACAAATAAAAAATACAAATATTTTTGAATTTAGAACACAAATCAATATTTATTTGGATTTTGTTTATGTGTAATTTCTTTTTTTATTTTTTCATGCTGTTTTTATTTGATGTCCATGAAAACTATTTCATGTTGTTGCTAAGAATGATTGCAACCGCATTTACGTAAATTATAAGTAAATTAGTTAGATGTATGTACATATGTGATCCTGTGCCGTGACACTGCACTTGTATACATACATAGATGCAGTAACGAAAAGTCTCGTCCAGTATTTTTCAGAATATTTCCTAACAAACAAGCCAGTGAACGACAAAACAGTATTTCACAATATCTACACGTCATTCATGTTGGCTGTTATTAAGTTTGCGATACTATACTTCGCCCATAACTTTCCCTAACAAAGAGTTGGTAAGCTGACGTCGCTAAGAAACTTTTAAATAACATAGTACGGAATAATCCAGTTATTCATTTTATTACTACGTGATTGGATTATGCACTGCATAACATTAAAGTGCTTCCTTCCGATCTTTCATAAATATCATTACTTTAGCTGGTGGGAGACTTGGAGAATTTATTAATTAATAAAGATATTCTGTGGCACGGGTACGGACCGGAAAATGGCGGAAATTTTTCACAAAAGGAAAAATTAATCCTGTAAGAGACTTGTTCCGGGAAATTCATTTTGTAGACGTTTTAACATATAACTGAACACATAAAGCCGAGTTTTCTCGCTTTGAGGAAAAGCAAAGATAAAGAAAACCTAACTTTTTCTATAGCCCCAACAAAGGTAAATATTGCTTGGATAATAATTCTAGTTTATTTTATATAGCACGAAAATGCAAAAGCTAAAAAAAAATCAAGTTCAACTTTGACAATGAATGACAGATTATTATGTGTTATCGGGTCGTATATGAATTCTGCCTCGAAAGCAATGACAAATTTCCACGTGCATCAAATGACGTTTTTCAATTCACCTATGGAGAAGTTAAATAACAAAACGAAAAGTATTTTTGTCAATAATCATTATGGAACTATAACTTAATTTGTTTTTTCTCTGCGTTTGTCTTCTCGGGCTGTATTAAAAATAAGAATTTATTACCTATATTTTTGAATTCAGAACTCAGATAAATGTAAATCTGTGGTTGTAAGCAAATTATTTTAGAAATGATCATGTTTATTTGTGATATTTTGTTTATAAACACATTAAAAATAATGAAGGCCCTCGTTGCGTAAAAGAAAAAAAACACGAGTGTGAAAAACATTGCATGTTGAACCTAATCGCAGTGCAATAAGAGCCAGTTTTCGAGGAAGTGTATTGAACATTATTTTCTAAAACATAAAATAACCGAAAAAAGTAAACAATTCATCAATTTAAATAAAAACTCTCCTACCCTGATTATAACTATCAAAGGGTAGTTTGCCGGTCACCATCACAATATAACTTTCCGATCTTATAACAAAAGGCAGGCCACTCATGGTTTTCATATAAACTCCAACCAATATCTGTGGATATAAATCATACGGAGGGGATATTATCAATGAACGGTAGGATCAAACCTGAGAGCGAGTGTGACTGACGGGGACCACTCGAAGCGAGACTTGCTGAGATTTCAATATGCCAGCCTCCGTCGCATCTCTCTATATTATGACCAAGAAAATTTACGGTGATTTTCCGTGAGCAGTGCAAAATCGCCTGATGTAGGTGAAAAACTCTCGTAATATTACACTTTCGAGTGTCTGAGGTACATTACCTACGTCTGAAATAAAAGTATCGGAAGTTTGTGGAAATGTGTTTTGGCATCATAGTAATCACGGTTTTTATAACTGTAATCAAACAGAACACTCGTAAAAACCACAACTACATGTATGATCAACATTTGGATAAAATATATCCCTACTGCAGTGAAAGTCGTATTTTCCAAGTCCCGCCTTATTTCATGTAATCCAAGATAAACCTACCAATAAACGTGGAGGCCTGTTTGAAGGGCATCCACAAGATATAGGTCCGTTCCTCGGAGAGCAATCATGAAGAAAGGTTGGCCTCAGGGCTTTCTTAAGCCGCTCACAATCAAATTTAGCTGCATCGCGGCCGGGTTAATCGAGGATTAGTTAAATTGGCCCGGATACACTGATGGGAAAATCTCCCTTCATTTTCTAAGGTTAATAATTTTAATAATGTAATTAACATCTTTCAGATATTGCTGCAACGGCATCGTTAACTTCCTTTACTTACTTTCCTATTTATTATGAAATTTATAACATCAGTATTAACTTCATTCAAATTCCAGCTTGCGTGTGAGATAAAATGTCAAAAATAGCTAACTAGATAATACGTTAGTAAACTATTTACACATAGCTCTGTTCCTATCTTAGCTCAGTGTTCGACCGAGTCCTTCACAAATGTCGATCCAATTGCACAATTGTAGTGCGGATGTTTACTCTGGAATTAAATATTTAAAGCTTCCAATAATTTCATACAAGGTCTAATGGTCAAGTTCAATAGTTTGAATTCTACATCTCATAGGAAACTATCGAGCCACGAGCCGGCTCGTGCCACTTGTCGCTTGCACCCCATACTCACACCTGCAAGATGTGACAGATGACGTATTGTCAAACATAGCGTAACCTATTGAAGGTCTCGCTCAAGGTGACGCAATTGATGAAAATTTAATGCAAGGTCGACTCAGAGCCTATGTAGCCACAATCAACTTGTCAGCCTTTGAAATATTATGATGTGCCCCCGCCCTTGCCTCGTTAAGCTTCCTCGCCAAGTAAAAACTCTATTCAGTCAGTGTAGAACATCAACGTACAGACGGCGGTCATAAACTGACAAGATACGCCGCAAAGATGTCGTTCTATACCAGTAACAGTTTATTTCCTACGACTGTATCTATACCGAATGGGTTTCCTGTTCAGATGAATGAAAGACCGAAAAATAAGATAATATTTCTGGATGTTACGCCAGTTCGGTCGCCGGCGAACCCGATTCCGTTAAATGCTGTTGCTCCAATGAAAAACAACCTCGTGGAACCTATAATCTCGAATGATATTATCTATGAGAACATCAAACCGGTTTTTACTATATTGAGAGTGATGGGAGTTCTACCGCTAACGAGACCATCATCGTGTGTCAACCAGTTCCAGATAGCATCGACCTCGATGCTGTACTCCATCCTTGTCTTCTGTTCTCTGGTCAGCTACGTGCTATATCTGTCTCTGCACAAAGTTCAGATCTTAAGAACGGCGGAAGGCAAGTTCGAAGAAGCTGTTATTGAATATCTATTTACGGTGTACTTGTTCCCGATGATCGTGATTCCCATTTTATGGTACGAAACGAGAAAAATCGCAAATGTCCTCAATGGATGGGCGGAGTTTGAGGTAAGATTTTCTTAAAATAACTTTATTCTGCAAATATCATCTTTTAAATTAAATTATGTCGGTTTTAGTTATAATAATTTAAGAAAATAATTTATGGCCAAGATGTTGATGCTTTCTACCATTTGCCAGAGTTTTTGCATGCTATAATTTTTTTCTAGTTTAATATGATTGAACCATTTGTAGGTTTATTTAACAACATTGTATACCATGTTTTACGACAAAATAAATTATTTATGTTTAAGAAACGTCTCAACTTACCTACGAGCTATGGCTAACTTCGGTCTACGTGGGAGTGATCCAAGATTTTTCTACAAAATAAAATTAATTCTGGTATTCCAAAGCATATTCTAATCATGTACACTTCCAGGTGGTCTACAAGCAGCTGTCAGGTCGTACGCTCCAAATGAAGCTGTACAAGAAAGCTTTGGCCATAGCTGTCATTATTCCAATCCTATCAACTACCACGGTCTTCGTGACCCACGTCACAATGGTTCACTTCAAGCCCTTGCAACTAGTGCCCTATGTATTTCTGGAGATCCTGACCTACATGCTTGGTGGATACTGGTATCTACTCTGCGAGACGCTGAGCATTTGTGCTAATATCTTAGCTGAAGACTTCCAAAGCGTAAGTTCAATTGGTTTGAAGTAGCGAATGCTGTTGTGTTGAGTACTTTTGAGCAGAAGTTTGTTATTTTTTTTACAATCATCGACATCGGCGCACGACATCCAGAGAAATACAACGTTTTATATGTACCTCCAGGTTGATGGTCCCCCTAAACTTATGTCATATGTTTTCCAGGCGCTCCGGCACATTGGCCCAGCTGGCAAAGTTGCCGAGTACCGTGCCCTATGGCTCCGATTAAGCAAGCTCTCCCGAGACACAGGCATTGCCAACTGCTATACCTTTACCTTCGCCAGTCTCTACCTCTTCCTGATAATTACCCTGTCTATCTATGGGCTTCTGAGTCAGATCTCCGAGGGTTTCGGTATCAAAGACATTGGTCTTGCGTTGACGGCGGGATGCAGCATCGGTTTGCTGTTCTTTATTTGCGACGAAGCTCATTATGCTTCTCATAATGTAAGTACCTAACTGTTGCCTATCAATTAACTACAAAGGTAAGTTAAGGGTGTCTTGCCTTCTCATATGGAGTTGGTATAACAACTCTGGTCTGGCTGTTTGTCTATGTGAATGTTATGTTTGTAAACGCAAATCGCACCCACGATACAGGAGAAATTCCTAGTGTGGGCCAACGTTTTTTTTTTTAAACTAAAACAGCTACCGTTTTTCTACGGACGACGACGTAGTAGTTATGTATGTACGTAACACAACAAATAAGATAATTATATAAAATTCATATAGCTCCCCTATCACGGTCTACGGAGAAATCTCATAACAAACATACAAAAACATACAGTCGAATTGAGAAACTCCTAATTTTTTTAAGCACGCATTTTCTAAATGCGTGTTTTTAACCAACCTTTAGTTCAAATTGATATAAATTCTTAAAATAAAAAAAATATATGAAGCGAATATTTTAATCAAACCTTAAATACACTAGGAAAAATTACTTTTTCTCCACCATAGGTGCGAACAAATTTCCAAAAGAAGCTGCTGATGGTAGAACTGTCCTGGATGAACACTGACGCCCAAACTGAAGTGAACATGTTCCTGCGAGCCACTGAAATGAACCCCTCGCAGATAAGCCTAGGAGGGTTCTTCAATGTCAACAGGACGCTTTTCAAATCAGTACGTAACACACTGTTGACAATGTGGTCCAGTGTGTAAGTCATATTGTTACTAACACACTGGACCACATTGTAGTCTGTAATTTAATAAATAATAATAATAATAGTAGGTACTTAATTTATTATTCAAATTAGGTTAAACACACTATTAGCTCCGATTTTTAAGCCGATGAATTAACATAATCTTAGTTCAATCAGCACCTTAAATTACCTAACTAATTCTAATCCGTAACTACCTAAGTAATCCAGAGAACAGGAAATTAGAAGAGCTCTAAATACGTATTACGGTATAGTAGTTAAGGTTAGTTAAGGCAGTTTTGGTTAGTTAGGTAACTAACCACTTCTCCTTGACTTTAATTTTCTTACGATTACAAAAGATAGTCCATTGAAAAGTTACATTTGGGGTTGCATCTTTTAGAGAACGCAATTTTATTTTTTTGATGTGTAAAATGATAAAAAAAGTTATTTCGAAAAAAAGGAGTTTTTTTCTCCAATTTCTAAATATTTTCGCTTATAACTTTTTTATTTATAGTTCAACGACAAAAAGTTACTGGACCAAACTGTATCAAATAAATAGTTTAAGAGATATATCGTAAAAACCATTTCAACCCCGTTAACGCATACGTTAACACCTCCGATACACACATGCATCATCAACAAGAGGGGAGCCGCTTTTTAATTCCAACTGGGCCTATCTAAACCCCTATTTTCAAGATGGCGGCCGTGGGACAAGGGTGGCGACCCCACAAACTTGGTTTTAGCTTTACACTGACCCCCTCTACACATCGAAAAAATTAAATTGCGTCCTCTAAAAAAATGCAAGGTTAGGCCTAAATAATGTAACATTTCAATGAACTAAAAGCAGAATGTGTGATAGTTAATTCGATTACATTGTGACATTGGTTCTTATTGACGCCTTTCATTGACGGCGTTCAAGTTCTAGAACTGCAAACTGATAGGTCAACGGTCCAGATAGTTTTTATTTAGCTTGCACTTGTAAGCTCGCTTGTCCTCACTTTTCATTTTAAATCGAACAATGTAGAGGTATTTTTAGAACATGTTATTGAGTCCCTTTTATTTAATACTGTTGCTATTTATTAGATACAA
This sequence comes from Ochropleura leucogaster, assembly GCA_958449745.1. Lineage (NCBI taxonomy): Eukaryota > Metazoa > Arthropoda > Insecta > Lepidoptera > Noctuidae > Ochropleura > Ochropleura leucogaster. The sequence goes on along the minus strand of OY288222.1, from coordinate 8,025,951 downwards.
GTTTTGAAATTAATCTTTGTTCACAGTTGTTGGCAACCATGGTGACATACTTAGTAGTACTGCTACAGTTCCAAATCAGTATTCCTGATGACTCCCAGGGTCAAGTAAGAGAAGTAGAAGAACCTATTAACATCACACGTGCCAAAACCGAAGCGATGACGACGACCACTACTGTCATGACAACAATTCTCACCACGCTTGCCAAAAAGAGGAGGAAAAATTAAGTTAGCTTATATCTTGCGTTTTTTACGAAATAAAGCTTCGTGTTGGCTTATTAGAAATTAACGTTAAGAAAAGTTAAATTGAGTTGCTTCGTTACTTCACTCAGAGTGTTGTGAGAAATGGTTTAAGTACTCTGAATGTTTCTTCTGGAGTGCCTCAAGATGCCATCTCTGGACCTTTTTGTTTCGTCATTATTTATCAATCGAATTGACAAAACTCAAACTAACCTCAACGCATTTTTTTCAATAAGACCATTACAGGCACTTTTGAATGTCATGAAATTGAATTAAAATCTAAAAAAAATAAAATGGAACCCTGGCAGCTAAAAGATGACCAGTCCTAACTGACAGCGCCCGTTCACGAATATGACATATGGATCAGCCCCATTCAGCTCAACCATTTTGAAGAGAACCAAGTGACCCAACACACCCACCACCATCAGCGAAATATTAACCCCTATGGTTGGTGGCATTTTTATCATCAAAATAGTCCCCCAACTTATAATATGCTTGCCTAAACAGTGTGCATTTTATATATACAAGCTTTAAATTTCGTCTCATTCAGTATTGATTGTTATTGTAGTATTGATTGTTTTTATAATACCTACATATGTGGAAAATGTCGTTGGTGCAACGACCATACAGCCCGTAGACACCTTATAACAAGATGATTGACTGATGTGTTTATTTAACAATGTACAATTTAGTTGTCGTTAAGAATAATGTTATTGTACTTGTAATGATATTCTGAAGTGCTTTCTGCAGATTAGTCTGAATTCACTAACTTTTTTCATGAATATCAGTCAAAATATTGTTTAAACATGTAATTTTTCGATTTCATTCGTTTTTGAAATCGTAATGTAAAAAGACACCTACTATAATAAACATTTTGATTAAAATTGTTCGGATAGGTATCGATATCTTCGTATTCTAATTTTAATCTGTCCCATCCCTAAATCTGCCTTATGACCTTGGTAGGGTCAATCTAGAATCAGAATGCAGTACCCCGCTTCCTCATACCTCGGCTAGTTGACAGAATTAGTTTGGAACAATATATCAAACATTAGGCGTCTACGGGCTGTATGGTCGTTGCGTTGCTGATACAGTTAACTCAAACCTTAGCGATAGTTCCATGTAATACTGTAATGCGTAACAGTTTGTTTTTACAAATAAATAAAAATAACATAATCTTGTTTTTTTCAACGTCCCGATTTTCTTTTAACCATTTACGCAGTTACGCTCCATGCTTTATAAGCCATCTACGTACCAATTTAATTTCATCCAAATCGACCAGGCATGCGAACGTAAACGAGTGCGTACGAAACATACGCACCATAAAAAGGGTCGCCTTTGCATTAACAGTGTGATTTTTCTCCAAAGCATTAAAACAAAACGAAACTCTCTGGAATTCGATTGTCTATGAAAATTAATAAAACAATTTTGTCTATGATAGATACTGTGTATGACGTGACGTTTGTATTATCTGTTGCGAGCGTTATGTATTGAGAGAATTTTCCGGACTTTTTACTGTTTCTTGAAGTTATTCGTTTTCCTGTTAAGACAATAGAAAGTTAAGATATCAAATTGTAAGTGGAATACTTAATAATATCACACAATGGTCGACTACAGCAAGTGGAAGGACATAGAAGTAAGTACTTATTGCAAACCGTTTAAAATTATCTCCACCGTTGTTTATACTCCTACGTTAACCTGGATTGTCAACCCGTTTTAGATATCCGATGATGAAGACGAGACCCACCCTAATATCGACACTCCGTCGTTATTTCGCTGGCGGCACCAAGCGCGAGTCGAGCGCATGGAAGAGCGGCGTAAAGAGAGGGATGAATTCATCCAAAAAAAGACCGAAAACTTTAGAATGATCAATGAAACTAGGAAAAAAATCAACGAAGCGAACCCTGACAGTCCCGATCTTGATTCTTTGAAGAAAGCTTTAGCCGAGCTAGAAAAAGAAGAGAAACAATTGCAACAAAAAGATGATGATCTCAAGAAGAAAGAGAAACAAACTCCGTGGAATGTGGACACGATCAGTGAGCCGGGCTTTACTAAAACCGTCATCAACACCAAGCCCATCAGGCCCAAAGATGAGAACTTGACTGAGGAGGAGAAAGAAGCTAAAATGAAGAAGTTTATCAAAGAAAATGAAAAGCTTCTGAAGCAGTTTGGTATGCTACGGCGTTATGAGGACTCGCGAGCATTTTTACAGGAGCACAGTCAACTTGTGTGTGAGGAGACTGCTAACTATCTTGTCATCTGGTGTATCAACTTAGAAATGGAAGAGGTCAGTAAGATGCTGCATTTGTGCACTGTAATGTTGTTATCAATTGGCTTGCAATCTATGTTATTTATTATTGTTTGCTGCAATATGATGTATTTGTCGTTGTTTTAAGATTTTCATTACATTTATTTGTCTATTTTCTGTTATTTTCAGAAACATGATTTGATGGCTCATGTAGCTCACCAGACTATCTGCATGCAGTACATATTGGAGTTGTCAAAACAACTGGATGTGGACCCCAGAGCTTGTGTCGCCTCATTCTTCTCAAAGTAAATCATTTATTTACATTGTTTTTATTTGTTCAACACATGTAATTTTACATTTTGAAATATAAAAGTATCATAAACAGGGTCCAAGCTACCAGCAGACACGACTCAAGAATGAAGAACTCCTAATTTGTATTATTAAACCTTATCATACATTTTCCTAATTATTTCTTTGTTTTACAGGATCCAAATTGCCGAGAAGACATACAAAGACTCATTTGATGATGAATTGGAGCAGTTCAAGGCAAGGATCAAAAAGCGAGCTGCTGAGAAAATTGCAGATGCTATCAGGGAGCAGGAGGAAGAGGAACGGAAAGCCCGGCTTGGACCTGGCGGGCTGGACCCTGTTGAGGTTTATGAGGAGTTACCCGATGTAAGTAAACAGTTTCTAACATTCTGTAGTGTAGATTAAAGACTTTTCTGAACCATACAGCCAGATGCTTAAGTGACCTTCTAAATTTGTTCTTGAAATATCATTTTTACAGGAACTCAAGAAATGCTTTGATGCCCAAGATGTGCCATTGCTCCAAGCAACAATTGCTAAAATGCCAGAGCAAGAAGCTATTTACTTCATGAAGAGATGTGTGGATGCAGGACTTTGGGTTCCCGGCAAGAACAGTGATGATGAACCAACTATGAAGGAGAATGCTACAGGCTCCTCGCTGCCTGGTGGTGATGCCCCGGTCCCCACCTCCTCAGCAAGCACTGATGATCTTGACTGAGACACAATCAAAACATGCTAGTATTTAGGCATAAGTTTGCTGAAGATCATTGAAATGCTAGAAACAGAATTTTGGCATTTTCCATTATGACACATGGACATAAGTTAGATTAAGTTTATGTTATATAGTATTAATTTTGTATCTTCAAATTATAAGTGAGTTCTGATAAATGAGAATGCATAATACTTGTGTTGGATATCTCAAGGAATTAAATGTTTTGTTAAGTGCTGCCATAAATAACACACTGGTCACAGCAATAATTGTAAAACTCCTATGCAGTGTACAATATTTTACTAACAGCAATTTTACCCTACATGAGATTTTACAATACGAAATGATATATAACTAAACAAATGTTTTTATTTCTTACTAGCTGTGCCCGGCATTAATTGCAATGCACCTTTTACTATTCTACCCTACCTTCCCAATTAAACTAACAGAATGTGCGTCGTCAAAAGTTGTATCAAACTACATTTTTTTTTAATATATTAAGATTTTTACCTACATAGAATGAAAAGCAGTACCTAGTCCTCCCTGCCTTCACTTATGCTCCCTGGTTGACGACAGTAGGAAAACGAATAGCAGTTAAACTAAAATACTAGTACCTACACTATATTACAACAAATGTCAGTATGTCTCTGTGATTACGCTTCCTACGTGATTATCACACGATCTTGTAGATGGCTATGACGAAAACCGTGAGTTCCATAGAAATCAGATAGTTGCTCAGTATTATGAAAGATTATTGAAAAATACAACAATACATTGCCTACCTAGGAATCGACCCCAAGATCTCTAGCTTACACATGGACTGAGTTAGACGTAAGGATTCTTTCGTCGTAACCTTGCTTAGAAACCATAAAATAAAATAAAAAAACAAAGAAAAAGCAATTATCTACCGCAATTAATCCTGCAATGTATGCGGTAAATGCACTATGAAAGCTTTAGCGGGTTGCAGACCAAGAGCTAAGCTAAGTTAGTTTAGCTTAACTTGCATAGCAGACGCAGTTATTTCATACTTGTGTACAGTACAGACTGCAAACTTACGTAAACAAGTATGAAAAACTCCGTTAGTAATGAAGCTAAGCTAAACTAACTGAGCTTAGCTCTTAGTCTGTAATCCGCGTTAGGGAGCAGCGAGGTGTGTGATTGTGGAGCTGTGTCGCAAACTTCCAACTCCTATCCTGCCTTCTTGGCCCAAAAAATTCAGCTGAAGTGACTTATTACCTGCTACTGATGAAATCCTGCAAGTGGCATAGTTCTGGGCTTACTAAGAAGAACCATAGCCTACTGAGCCCAAAACTGGTATGAACCTAATCAATTCATGAGTGCAGCCTGAGGCCCTAAAACGAGCGCGCATCGTAACATACATACGTTTTCAATCAAAAATACTAATTACAATTTTACATAAATTGTTAGTAAGTGCATTGTTTACATTTTTTAAATTATGAAAGTAGTAAACGTGAAGAGTATGTTTTTGAATTGACTTTACGTTAACATACCGCAATTATCAGCACTACTTACGATTATTGGCATACAGATGCCAATAATCGTAAGGCCAAGACATTAAAATGAATTTGAAGTTTAGTGCCTATCATCACATGCCAAATCCGTATCTTTATGAGAATTAGAACGTATTTTGATAAAATTTTGCAGTTTATAACCTGGATACGTTATATCCTGAACGTACGATCCCGTAGGGCAATTACCGAGAATCGGCTAGTGATGGATTTAATAATACAGCATCACAATGATAAATGTTATTTTCGCGAAAGGTTTGTTAAAACTGTAAATAGATTTTAAAAAAAATATGATTGAAATTTAGATTAGAATGATACTACCAAAACTGCATCTTTGAGAGAAAATACTGCTATTTTGCTTGCATAACTATCTACTTGTGATAATATGTATACTGTTTCCGCTGTTGCATGGCGTGGGTGACATTAGATACATAAACTGTTCCTCGTCAGTCTGGAACGTTATCGCGATTTATGATCATGACTGCCAAGGTTTTACCCAAATTTTTTATAAGTCTGACTACCCCACAGCAATACATCCCACAACGTAAAATATCTTTTCATCAAATGGCACCCGCACCATGCTATAGCAAACAGTAGTTATAGCACTTTCGCTATCGCCTTATGCATACTTGGTTGCTAAGGGCTTGCGAACAATGGTTTCCGTACATCAAATAAAAGAGTGAATCTTTTTTTAAACTTGTACTTTTTATATAACAAAACTACAATAGGTGTATGAGAGAGGACGCGGCGGGGACGCTACGTGAGCACATGCGGTGGCAGTTGCGGCCGCCCCTCCAACTTGCTGTAGTCCAAGTGGAATTCCTTCGCCACCTGATGATATAACATAACCCTTTAAAAATAAGCCACACTAAATACAAAATTAATCTATTCAATTCTGGCATTTTAACAGCACTTTTTTAAGTTTGGCAGCCTTTCATGCAAAAAGATAGAATACATCGCTATGACGAGGCAAGAGAACAGTAAAATTCGCAGTGCTTATACATAATAATTGTTTTAAAATATTAATAAAGCGAAGCTTTTGTCTTGATTGTGCATCATGCTAAATGCCTCAAAATGAATCATCATGCTTTATCATAACAAACACATGCATATAGTATAAATCTATTTAAACGCCAATAGTACCTTACGCCAGTTGTGCGCATCAAAGAAGTAATAGGTGCCGCGCTCGTACGTTGAGGTCTTCTCCACCATAGGCATGCCGGGCGCTTGAGAGATCCACACCTTTTCCTCCATGTGATACCGCCATTCTCGATTATAGCTGGAAAAAAAAATACCAAACATTACATTATACATTACATATTCTATGGAGATCTACTGAGGCAATTATACCATTTTGATACCTAGCAGAGTGATTAGCGTATGTTTTTCACCTTTACTAGTCGCGATTGATTGTTGTCGATACCTTCGCGTTTCGTTTGTTGTTACTTTTTATGTTGCAGCTGATTTGCATTGGATTACCTAACTTGCCTACATTATGGCTATAGTCTACCTTGCCATAATTCTGGGCAATTAGTTTAATTAGAAAAGATTTTTCGCAGGTCAATATAGCACACGTGAAACCCAAAACATAGATTATGAAGCTTGTCGAGTGGCGAGCTACTTCTCTTGTGCCGGCGACGCTGCTACCCGTCACCGGTACGGAGCATAGGGCAGGCCAGACGGATGGGCATCGCTCCACCTGTCGATCATTGTTGAACAAACAGTCAAAAAGTTGACAGGTGTTTTTATTTTGATACTTATTAACTTGGTAATAGGTTAGATTTATGCTTCTTACAGACCTGCTGTCATTGACTTTGTAGAACAAACTTATGATTGTCATACAATAATGTTTTATTAGACTATCTATTAGATTTATGTACCGATTTTATCGCCTTTTTGTAGACAGATGACCTAGCATAACGACAAAATCAATCTGTTGCTATAACACACATAAGTACAACTAAGTAAAAATAATGACATTGACTCACAGTTCGGCTGCAGCTGCGATTTGCAGCACGTCACCCACGAAACAGTAGAACAAATAAAATAAGAGGTCTTCCTTATATCGACTCAGTCGTAGAGGCGCCAACTTTTCTCTAATTGAACCATTGATTAGATATTCGGGAGGCACATGATAGTCCATATCCTGTGGTCTGAAAAAAAATATCAATACGTCAGTTACCCTGTTAACATTTTCTCGATATTAGTGATAAGTCGTCATTATTATTATTATGTCAACTGTCAACCATTACGCTAAAACCGACCAAAAAACAATATTGGTCTTCTGGATGCTTGTGTTTACATGAAATACTGGTGTTACGACCAGTGTTCACTAATAAATAAATTTTGCCTAAAACATTGATTTGAAGATAACACTATAATTATTACCTGCATGGCGTATCCGCCCAAGGGCCAGCAAAAGTGAGATAAAGGTTGTCTGGTGAATTTAGGTTCAGTCCGAGCGCAGTGAGATCCTGCCCTAACGCCAGCGACACTAAACTGGGATCCGATTCCGCCGCGCGAATAAACGTCAACAGTCCCACAATACCAAATTGATTTGGTATCATCGTCTCTGGTATATTCGTTACTTTACCTAAAACATTACAAATTATATTAATACACTGTCAGAACAAAAATACTATTTCTAATGGAATATTATCTGGACTATATATTAAAACTGCTAAAACAACAAATGCATGCATTTTAATATATTTCCAGCACTTATTTAGTATACACACCGTAAAATTCCGTATGTGCTCCTTGACTGATAACTTTAGGGACAAAAAAATTACATGTCAGGTGCAAATTATTCAATTTAATTTACTACTTAATCAATATTCCACAGATAAAATCCTTTCAAATATGGCATGCATTAATTATAATAGACACAAAATAGATAAACACGTTTGTGTTATTAATTAGAAATGCAGCACATTATTTCATTCATTTGCAGGACATGTTAAAAAATACATCTCATAATTTTTTCTTAGTTAACAAGTCTGAACCCAAAAATTGCTTATATTTTAGTGGACAAATCTCATTAAGTTAAACAGGCTTGTTATTTAGTATGTCTTTCTATGTTGATATTTACCATCGGGTGAGGTCTGTATGCCTTTCCGAGGCTTGTCGTTGGTGTGGTTGCTGAAGTCGGGTGGCGGGGGCAGCGGGCCGGGCGGCGGCAGGGGAGCCGCGCCGCCCGCACTCGACGTGCCGGGTAGCGCCGGGAAGTCCTCCGAAGACATCGTGAACTCTGACTGCTCCGATGTAGGCTGCTTCACCATACCCACTGCCACACGTAACCAACAACTAATCACACACTAGTCCAGTATTGTAAATAACTAAGTATTATATAGAAACAGTGCAACTATAAGAATTTCACCCAATCTTGTTATTTCATTTACTGAATAAAAAAATCAAAGGTAAAGCCAACAACTACTATTAACAACAACTATTATTTATCCGTTTTCTTGGATAAACAATTTAAAGAATCATTCTTTAAATTGTTTATCCAAGAAAACGGATAAATAATAGTTAAGATCTAAACTGAGAGTAATTTGTTTCATAAGGTAACTGACCGTAAGGTTTAGAGCCGGGTGGTGGTGGCGCAGCGGCGGGAGCCTGGTCGCCGGCCCCCCGCGCCGTGAGCGACGGGAACTCGCTGAGGTCTAGCAGCGGAGGCGTCGACGTGTCGCCGCCTTCGCCGAACACCGAGTGGTAGTTGCTGCTGGTGTTGAACCGAGACAGATTGCCCATACTCGACTGAAGACAACATTTGCACACAATCACTCAAACATGAAACTGTGTTGAAACATTTCTGAATGTAGATCATGAAATGTCTCCTTTACATAATTTTAAACAGAAAACACTACGTCACATCTTAAAAATCAGAATTTTTTGCTTCTTAATTTACATGAATCAATAAAATTACGAAATAAGTAGTTGAAGCTCGAATGCAACTCTGTTTGAATACAAATATTGACACATCTTGCTTGGTTCATTTGATAACCAAAGTAGCCACCTTTGATGTATGAATCCATAATGATCTAAATTATTATAACTACCGCAAGTACACATTATGGTAAAGCAATCAGTTTTTTTTTTCAAATCAAAGTAGTTTTCTCTTAGAATAAATACTCTATAATTTTGCACATTCTAATAATACACAAATGACTCACTAATTATAACAATGCTAAATATAACAAGCAATTTAATTAAAAATGACTGTCTCACAGAGATAATTTCATTCAATATTTACGACTGTGGGTAAAATGTTTTTTAATCTCCTCTACCCACATTTATTAACTATGGTGATATTGATTAGAAAATTTGAGATTCTCACCATGGAATTTGAGTTAGGCTGCGATAACGCGTTTGGTATGGGTACCCTGCGGTCGGCAAACGCCCGCTGACCGAATAGTGTTGATCGCGATGCCATTGAGGGCGGAGCGCCCCCGGGCATGGCGGTAGAGTTCCGACCGGGCGACAGTGCGCCTCCGAACGTGGGCGTCACATGGCCCGACACGCCGCCCACCAGCCCCGAGCTCACGCGACCGCCCACACCGCCGCTCGCTAGGCTTCTAGGTGCTTGTTGGAAATTCAAGTTTGCCATAACCTGCAACGCATAAATTATCTCAGTTTCACCTGAAATCGCAGCAAAACACTACTCACACTACAAAATTTTTAAGAATACATTTTAAGCTTTACTGAATAGTCTTTATCTAGGCCACTCACATATAGACAGAGAACAGTTGGACACATTAAAAAAAATGGTGATTTCTTGACTATCAAGAGCTATCGGCTTGTGAAGCTGGTATATAGGGTAGTAATTACTGTGTGACAATTTATACTTCTGCCTAACAAAGCAAAATACTAAAATAGCATTATAATTATAGGAAAAAACTAACTATTGTTTACCAAGTGCTGCTCATACCAATTACACATCTAAAAGCAGTTGTTCTCCTTGAGACAGCCTGTCTCTCGAGTGATTTGGTGTATTTACTATGAAGATAAGATGATGCTTGTGTTTGTAATACCAATCTCTCTACATTGGTAGACTGTTATTGCACTGGTGTTAACTTGTTGTTAGAAAGATGATGATGTCAAATATCTCATTACTAAAAGTCTCTGAATAATAAAAGAAGTCACAAGTTATAAATACATTCACATGAATACTAACATTTCATACAAAGAACTAAAGAAAGTCTGTTTCAAAAGTCTTCCAACTTGATATATTTTCAATACCCACTTTCCAATATCTTGCCTGGACATGAGTGTATTGCAATCAGCTTTGTTAAGCATTTACTTGAGCTAAGTAAACCCTAAATAGAAATATTTAATTTTTTTAGCTATTTGTTTAACAATTTCATAGGACAAGGTATAAAAATATGGTAGGTCAAAACAACTCACTGTGAACTGTTGTACACACAATACAGATATCAGCCCCAAATACAGAATGAATATTTGATTTATCTAAAAACCAATGCAAATATGTAGACATCGGGGTTTTCAGTCTAATATACAATTACCTTACGGTAAAACTTTGTGTTGACTGAACAACTATCAATTCAAACATATGAGGTGTTTATGAAAAGAGACCAAATGAATATCATACATACGCATTGAGGTGTTCAATGCCAAGATAGGAATACGAGATAACGTTGGTTAATAACAACAAATGGAGTAGGTATTATACATTATCAGTATTCTATGGTTTGGTTATTCGTCCCCTGTCAAACAATGGCGACCCCTGTTTTTGGTACACTCGATTCTCCAAAAATTACAAAAAAATTACCTAATGTGTCGACGTCAGTCCTTGTTCCACTATTTTATTACCAGTATAAATGGTTCATAATCGAGTATTATCTGCAGGAACAAATAAATTCACTTCAATGAAATAAACAAAAGTTTGTTGACTGTCCAATTTAGACGACGATTTTATTGCATTCAAAAATTTTAAGACGAACTAAAAAGATGCCCAAAACCGTCTATGCATGAAACACTGCTATAAAACGCTGAAAACTTTATACATCTTTACGTCACTTAAAAATATTTTAACAATTTCACTCAGTTTTGTCGAACGCCACATTACCCTAAACAACTGGCGGCCATATTGTTGAAAGCGGACGGAAAACTGTAACAATTTTCGCTCTAGTAACTTATTAATTAACTGCACGAGTCACGTTAAAAAGGTGAAATCAAGACAACTTGTCAATTTTTGTTTTTAATTTTAATATAATTTATAAATTTCAACATAACTGTAATTTAAAAAATCAAACCAAATAAATAAATAGTTTTTAGTTTGACTCATGTGGCCAACACTCATTTTAATTACCACACGTAAAAAAAGAAAAACTAAAACAATATTTTAGTCTATGATTTTCAGTAAAATTAGATTTCACGTGCACACAATATAATAACATCCAGTGGTTTATACAAAAATTGTGAAAATATTCATCGTTTTTCTTAATAACTCTCAATAAAAATGCCAAAGTCAAACGTCATTTAAACAAAATGTAAAAAAAACTTCAAAACGCACTTGACGAGTCAAAATGTTATCAATTAATTAAATTATTGAATCAAATTAAAACGAACCTGAATACCAGAAATCATACAAAGAGTTAGATCAAAATACTCATGTTCTGTTTATTGGAATCTCTTATTGTCGAATGATGAAGACTCTAATCAGAATCAAACAAGTGCTCACGTGCTTATTGGGTTTCAATTAGAGTAGACACTAACTATTTATAGAAGCAATCACTGTGTAAGTGAATTAACAATTAATCATTTCATCGCATTAAGTCTACTTTTTCAGCATTAGCCTCTTTTACCACTTTGTACTGAAAACCCGAAAAAAGAGACGGGATGTGATATTAGACTTCTTATAATGTCTAAAGAAAAAGCCCATTTTCAAAGAGGCTGATTCTAATTATTAAAAAAAATTTAGCCTGATATGATTAATTTTATTGTAAAATAGATCACCGTTACACATAATTGAAATTGTGAATATATTTTATTTGAATCTATATACTTTGAGTCTATTATAATCAAAGTCCATAATGTAAGACACTACTCGCCTAAACTGTCTATGGTAAGGAGTAATGCTTTTGATTACTTGGTAACACCGAGATCATATGATTGTTCAATGAAGAAGCACGTCTGATAGGCGTCGACTTACTTCTTCGAGCCAGTTTTTAGTTTTCTGGCTCTTTATCGGTTGTTTTTCGTGTTAGTGGTGCTAAATATTAACCTACAGCCATGGCGCTTAGCGATGCAGATGTCCAAAAGCAGGTATGTATATGAAATTTAGAAGCAACGTAAATCTGTCGACATGGATTTTTGTCAGAATAATTGATCGAAAATGAGGCACTTGCCGATTCTCTTCCAAATTACATCTTAAGTTCAAAAGGACTTGAAATCCATCTTGAACTTCTAGAATGATTTAATTGAATGAAAAATGGCATTATTTGTTATTAGATCAAGCATATGATGGCCTTCATCGAACAAGAGGCCAATGAAAAGGCTGAGGAAATCGATGCAAAGGCCGAGGAGGAGTTCAACATTGAGAAGGGCCGTCTGGTGCAGCAGCAGCGGCTGAAGATCATGGAGTACTACGAGAAGAAGGAGAAGCAGGTTGAACTCCAGAAGAAGATGTAGGTTCCTCTTTGTACACTTCAACCCAAGTATCCAAACACTTTCTTGACCCGCTAGATATCTTTAGATGTTCAGCGATACAAATCTGGTTAGTGTGGTCTTACACCGGCAGTAATTCATGAATGTTCACATGGCTTCTAATAATTACATCTTAAGTCAATATATCCTCCAAGTATCAAATACTTCATTGAATTCAACCCATATTTCGGTGTCTTACTAGCTTGGTTCCAGGTAATTGAACATGGCCTTGAACAAGTTTCGATCAAAATTGAGATTAATCCAGGAATATTACATAAATGAAGACTTTCATTATGAAGTGCATTAGACCTTAAAATCAATATTACATTGAATCTTTTAAGTTTACTGATGTTGCTCAGCTGTGATTATTCAGAATCTTAAAGTCAATACAATACATTAATTACCAGTAAATTGTATAAAATCCTTTTCTTATAAAATAACATTTCTGGGTCATGTGATCAGTTACATATTACTTCATGAATAAAGTGTTAATTCTTTTTACAAACAAGAAAAGAATTCACCAATATACTAAACCAAACTATTTTTTATAGGTGTCATCTATTTAGGTTGTACATCTTTTCTTAGGATTCTTTTTTTGGAGAAATAAGATTGTCACATGACCATAGTACCATAAACAATAGTAGCAATCATGTTACAGTTTTAAATTCTCAACAATACCTAACACAGTTTTGAAGCGGTGTAAACAATTTTTTTCTAAAAAAGAATGGTAATTATATAATTGAAAATTGATGTATGTAATTCACATGTTATTTTCTTCAAGTAAGTCTACTCAGTACTATGTGAGTACTGAGTAGAATAGAGTGATATCAATTATTACATAGAAGTTATCTCAGTTGATAAGATTTCAAATTTTACTTGCTTTTTAAGAATAGCCATAACTGTTTTCATTCCAGAAAAATGGCCTTTAGTTTTCTTCTGCACACCCATATACAGCCACAATTTTTATGAGCAAGGAAGGTTCATTGACCCTTCTTATAGATTCACAAGTAAATAGGTCAATCTGAGCCAGTTTTGCAATAGTATAGTGCATTACATAAATACAGGGGCACTGGGCAACAAAAGTTGTCTTGGGACAAAATAAGAAGAGAATCACTTAGTGTTACATTTAGTACCACTTGAAATGCTTACCTAACATTATGCAGACTATAATTATTTACCTGGAACCTCTGGTTATTGATGCAATCGTTGATAATGTAAATAAATACACACAACAAGCAAATACAATAGGAAACACTTATTAAACCCTGATTACATTTACAATATTATTTAACAGCCAATCCTCCAATATGCTGAATCAGGCCCGTCTGAGGGTGCTCAAAGTACGTGAAGATCACGTACGCAACGTCTTGGATGAGGCCCGCAAGCGTCTGGCTGATGTACCCAAGGACCAAAAGTTGTACAGTGAACTGCTGACCACCCTCACTGTACAGGCCCTTTTCCAGGTTTGTACTGCTCTTAACTGTTATGATCATACTGTTCATGGATTCAAAAATAGATATTGTTAACTAAGATCCCCAAGGATGCTACCACCACTTGGACGGGACATGTCTATATTGTCTTTAGAGCCAAAAATAACTTAAAACTTTATTCAGACAGTCTACTGATTGTTTTATAGTTAAGTCATTTCTCTTTACTTTCATTTCAGCTAATGGAGCCGGCAGTTACGCTCCGCGTCCGTCAGGCAGACAAGAGCCTGGTGGAATCTATCCTCAAAAAGGCCGAGGCTGATTACAAGTCTAAGATCCAGAAAGATACCACCCTGAAGATCGACACTGAAAACTGGCTGTCGCCTGACACCTGCGGTGGAATCGAGCTGATCGCCCTGAAGGGACGCATCAAGGTACGAAAACTTTCATTTTACCTTTTTTCAGATATTGACGATACATAAACGATACGATATTGTTTTCGTAATACAAAACAGCTGTAAAACAAGAAAAGCAAGTTTACAACCGTGCCTACTTACCCTATCTTGATTCCTGTATCGCTCATAACGCGCGGAACCCCGCTTCACCATGATATTTAAAAAATATTTTTTAATTATAATTTTGAAAATATCACAATCAGATTTGTTAGTGAACCTCGCACTGATGTAGTGAAACTTATATTTGTGTTATAGTGGAACGGTCACGCTTGATAAGGTATATTGTTTAGCTACACCTAGAACTGTGAGATTAATTGTGTTGTTCGCGCATGTTTATCGTAATAAGGCGATGTCAAAGTAACGTGTGTTTGTCCAGATCTGCAACACCCTGGAGTCTCGCCTGGAGCTAATAGCTCAGCAGCTGCTGCCGGAGATCCGTACCGCCCTCTTCGGCCGCAACCCTAACCGTAAATTCACCGACTAAACATTTAGAGGTGATCTATATTCACACTTGTTACTACTAACAATTTATTTAAAGTTCATAATTTGTAGAACTAAAATAATATTATAATAAGTGTTTTCCTTTGCCTAATTAATTATATCGCAATAATGCGTACAATTTTATCGCTGTTTAGTATGTAATCTGCTGAGAGTTCCCGTTAAGTCGCCAGAAATGTACAACTGACAATGTGTGATCATGTGGGTTTCTGATTTCTGGGAATCGTAACAACAGATAGCTTGTAATCTATACTGTGCATTAGTTTCGCCTGCTTCTATAATGTCAACACCTGCTTACTGAGCATAAAATATTTTATTATAACAATTCATTCATATAGCATAATGTTATATGTATTTTAGAGGATGTAGTTTATAGGATTTGGAGATGGATTAATTAAGATGTTACCATTTATTAGGTCATGCAACTAACCATTATGTAAAGTTGATACTGGACTTCACAGCAACTTGTCCTGCAGTATTACTATAGCACAAGAACACGCAATGGTAGATTGGCGTTAATTACTATGTGAAACATAATATATAAAATATATAATTGTATTTTAATAATAATCTTCCTTCTATGTATTATGATTGTTGTTATTGAATGTTTTGGATAAATATTGTTCGTCTGTACCATTCATGTTATCAGTAGGGATATCATTGGGGGCTGTAAGGTTGTCGTGTGACAGCAGCATCCCACGCTATGTTCACTCAAATTGATGTAAAGATTTGACTGTGCACAGGGTGGAGTGACACTTGAACCTTGCAGCACACCAACACACACCTACTTATGTTTATCCTGGCAATCTAACATCCTGGCTTGCTTTTGACAGTGGCTACAGTGGCACAGAGCACCATAGCTCTTGTTAACTACTACTTTTAATCCCATACAGCACTGTTAAAATCCTTATGTAAATATATAGATGTGTTGAAATTATTCTTTCATTTTAAAATAATACCTACATTCTTCCCTTATTATAGAAAATCAATCAATACATTACATGGAGTAATCAGTTTTTATTTCATGAGACATGAAGATGTTTCAATAAACTACACAACAATATAATTATTAGTAAACAGGTAATAAGGACAATAATAACGGCATAAAAATTTAATATTTCGGAAAAAATTACCAGTCTAATGGCATTTACTTTTTAAAACCAATTTAATGGTAATAAACAGCTAATCTTATACATAACGAGTATTCTTAGACATTCAATTAGTACCACATTTAGTTGATACTTAAATAAATGGGGCTTCCAAGTCTACTAAAGCTGCTCCCAGTAAAGACTTAATAAACTCACAATAGAAAACAATCTTCTGCAAACCTTACAATTAATCACAACGATAATGGAGTTCAAAAGTTAGTTTAGAGGCCATACCCTGTAGTTTACAGCACACTGAAAAATTTAAGGACTGCAATATTTATTAGTGCACCAAGCAGTTAGGCCTTAAAAGTAATGACGTATTATTGGTAGCACTAATTTGTGTAAGGCAATGTCCTTTTTAAATGGCCTTTGTCTAAATTGCATAAAAGAAGTTCCTAGTTTAAGGACCCACAGACAATAGATTAATTAATTACTAAATACCTAAGTTGAGCTTAGTAAATTCTTCTCAATATCATAAGCTAAGTCACAGCAACAATTTAAATTCTAACTACTTGAGGACGAACAACACCAACATTGGTCTCATTTACACAGTGCGAGTTGAATATACGGACTAGCTTTTGCATATAGATGACGGTGTGCACGCGTAATTTCAAAGGTTATAATATATATAGTAGGTAGTCATCCTACTGCAACTTTATTTCAAATCTGTGCCGAATTCACCCGCACTTTGTAAACGACCCACCCTTTGAACACCACCAGCTCGGCGCGCCAAGCCAAAATTGTAAGAGGTTATAAAACTTTTAATGAATTACGTGAACCGTATTTTTTGTCGGTTATTACGATCGTTTGGCACTTTAGTTTTTATTTCCGCTGTTTTGCTTTTGGCTGTCTATACAAGTCGACATGCCAGTGGCGTTCAAAAGGATTAAAAAATGTATCCTAAAGTGGTTTACACGACAAGATGTGAGACATCAGACGTGTAGGCCGGCAGGTATCTTGGTACACGCGGCTCATCGCGGCGACGGGCGCCCCTGTCCACTGCCAAACTGATAGTGCCAGCTTCCTTCACCCCGTTGGACTTGGCCCTGCGCTGTGACGGCATGATTGCAGCTCGCAGAGTCTTGCGTTTCTGAAAAGTTACAATGGTCACCCAACTATCCATGTACACCACAGAAGAGTAAACAAGTGGAGTGATAATGCAGAAAAAAGCAAAAGCTCGACATCTATTTCGTTTCCGAGCATATCGCCTATCGAAAATCAGCACTACGAAAGGCATGAAGTTTCATGCAACCCTCCGAAAAATATAGCAGTGAGCTAGCTCCTAGAGTGGTCCTAATTGATGCGTGATATCTCTCCATTTGTTTAGTAATCTGTGCTGTACAGTCTCGAATAAATCGTGAAAAACACAATGACATCTACTTACAACAGCAATAGACTATTACCGTGTCCAGCGAGTTGGTGTACAAGCTCCACAACACAAAGCAGCGGGGACTTATTTGTGATCAAAATTAAGAATGTACATGAAGATGAAAAGTGTTTATTTTGAATATAAGTTAAATATTGGTCGTTAACAATATTTGATATCTACGTCGGGGATGGCGAACCTCAATAAGCAAACTAACACTAAACTGAGTAATCTACTAATATTTTAAATTAAAATAGATATGTGGTTATTTTTGCCATTAAGTATTAAAACTGAGATTGACTAAACATATTTGAGTAGCAATGGTTCGCAATCCCTGAGCTACATACAAGTGCATATCAGTCGTCAGTGGGGCCACGGGCCATGGTCTATATTTTACTCTCAAACTGTTGTTTGACGTTATCGAAGTGGTCCACATCCATGGCTTCCGCCTTGACTCTGTTTACCTCAACAGCTCCGCGCCAACGGTCGGCGGCGTGACGTGCGATCTCCATCCTCTTTTGCTTCTTGATCTGGTGTCGTTTGTACACCACCTCGATCACTATCAGTACTATGCCGCCTATTATACCCGCTAACACAAGTATGAACACCCCTGCCATATTTTTCAACCCTAAGGTGTTTGGTGTCTTCTCATTCTCTTCACAGTTAAGCATGTTGTTTCGGAGGATCCATAGGTTGTCCAGAGATTCCATTATGCCGCCTGAAAGTTACATGGAAATAAATACCTATACTTACATAGTTAAAAACGAAACATCCATTGAAACACATCTAATAAGTAGTTAATAATAATATTTAATTCGTTGAATTGATACTTGGCCCTCTTCCTCTCCTAATTTTGCTGTGCCCAACAGGGTCCATATTGATCTGTACTTTGTAAAGATTTGAGTATTGTATATTTTCATCTTTTAGTATGACGCTCGCCTACAGGCTCATAATAAACATTGATACATACTTTCATGGAAGTCCAATATAGCGAGTGTGACAAGGTCTGCCCAAGGAGAACCCTTCTGTAATCCAACACCATAGCCCGAACGACCAAACAGTTCTCCAGCGGTGACTAACTCACAATCCTGAGCGGCCTCGAACTCCAAGCGAGATGAATCCCAAATGAAGGCCATTAGTTTACTGCAACCATCAGCAAAGTAAGAAAACAGACAAAAAAGAAACTAAGTATAAAATACAGGCTACTTTAATCTCCTAAACTACTTGACCAATTTTGAATAGCTCTTTCCTTGGTCTAATTTGAACTACAAAAAAAGGTTCGTGGTGATTCTATATTGTCTATGTCTACGTAACTGCAACTACAGAAACAAAGTTTAATGTGAACCCACCCGTGCTTAACATCTTCGATAGCTTGCTCAGCATTATCATAATTATTCGCTTCCATCGTTCGGTACATGTTCGACAATTCAACTTGTCGTCTAAAATACATATCAACAGCGGATCCTTTAACCGTGGCGCATGTCAGATTCTCCATGGTATTGCGAAGCTAAAGATAATAAAAAATAAAGCATTAGCTACTGTCTAAACTAGTCTATGCTTCTACGTTAGCCCGAAAATATTAATCAGTGAAGTTGTACCTCCCCCTCAAACTGCACCATCGAACAGTCCTAGGGAAATATTGCTACAATCAATTAATCTTGGTATGCGGTCTGATTGATGGATAGGTACTTGGTAAATAAGTGATTAATAGTCAAGAAGTTATCCCCATGGTGACACATATAAGTATGCTTCCATCACCATTTTTGGTTATATCCAAATATCCCGATACCTCACTGCGTCTAACTAAACTAATAATTTGATATTGATAAACCATTATCTAATTAGGAATGATTTACGTACCCTAGCGTCGTTGATTCCGGTGAGCTTGGTCTTAGGGCGTTCGAGCACGAGGAAGGCAGCCAGGTTGGCAGTGTAGGACGCAACGATGATCATTGCGAATCCTGCCCACACCATGCCCAACACCCGTGCAGAGAAACTGCGAGGAGTGCCTGAAACAATACTAGATATCACATACCAATTAAGGACCTTATGGTTACGATCTTCGGGAGTTCCTCACATAGGGGCGGCAGGAAACGCCTGGGTGTCACCCTATGACGATCGCCCTGATCGGACGTGACCCCGCTTAGGCGGAGTACCGCAGTGACCTTGTAGAGGCGATCAGCGCCGGCGAACTCTCGCGCCCGGTCATGGTTCGGAGCGAGAGTGTAAGTCCATAGAGGTGGCTGGACGTTTAAGGGAGCGATGTTCAAATCAACCCAGGCGTTGGGTGACTCCCGGCCACCGTAGACGCGGGTCTGTGGACGGTGAGCAATGGGTAACTCACCGCCCGTCCGTCTAGTAACGACAGGCCGTGATGCCGTGATGGCGCGTTCGTGTTCCACGGGCGCCTCAAAGAGATGTCAGCAAAGCAGAGGGGCCTGCCAGAACCAGTGCCTGCCAGGATTGCGGGTTGTTCGAAAGAGATAACGCGGCCCCGGAGTACAAAGGGCAAAATAAGGAACATGCTTTAGTCAGTACAACTCTGACATTCCGAGCGGGGGAAGTTATTAACGTGAGTTTTTTCATTAGAATTGTAATTAGTAATAAGGTGACTTTACCTTCACCAATACCACTGTTTAAAAGCACGCCCCAAGCGAACCATATAGCACTCGACAGATTCAGAGCATCTTCTTCAGTCCCATCAATATTAGCCAGCTTGAATCGTCCAAAGGGAGAAAATCTGTCCAAGAGGTACAGCACTAGCGCCACCACGTGCACTGATACCATTACTAAGATCCAGAGTGTGTTCGAAAACGGTTGCAAGAAAGATACCAGCGTTGATGATCGTGATGGCTGAAAGTTATAATGAATTTAATAAATTTTGGTCAACTTTGTCTTGATTAACACGTAGTTATTAAAAGTTAAAACCAGAAATATTGGATATCGAATTAACTATAAGTATAGCAGAAACTAGGAGTAGTTTGCCCGCGGCTTCGCTCGCGTTAAATTTGGGGTAAC
This sequence comes from Ochropleura leucogaster, assembly GCA_958449745.1. Taxonomy (NCBI): domain Eukaryota; kingdom Metazoa; phylum Arthropoda; class Insecta; order Lepidoptera; family Noctuidae; genus Ochropleura; species Ochropleura leucogaster. Next base: position 8,005,346 of record OY288222.1, on the reverse strand, counting down.
ACAGTTCCCCTTGCGCCTTATTGATTTGTAATAGCAACGCTAAGTTTTCCCTTCTCTTCCCTCTTTCTCCCACACATCCCAGTTTTTTTTTTAATTACCCTATGTCCGTCTCAACTATCTCTGTACCAAAATTCATCAACATCGGTTTAGCCATAAGGGCGTGAAGAGGTAACAAACAAACAAACTCACTTTCGCTTTTATAATATTAGTAAGGATTAAGGATTTATTTGTGCTTTGCTTGTAAAATAAGGCTTGAGTTACATTTTTGCTTTTTTTTACATATTTTACCCGTTACAACCTATCTTAATTTATACATATATTACAAACGCCACTTGTTTGTAAGTATCCCGATAGTTTCGTGGTTGCAAAATTAAATGCGACTGCTGAGCGTGGGATCCTGGGTTCGAATTCGCTGTTGGTTCTCAGTTTATGTCGGATTGCCCTCCCTTCGGACTAAGAGTAAAGGAAAAAGAGAGAGAGCACCAGTACCTACTTATAATCTCTCACACTGATATCTTTCAAATCAAATGTCAAATCTCCTCTGAGATTGGCCGCCAAGACCGAAAACGGTCACAAGGACTATTATAAGTTACACTAGGTGTACCAAGCTGTTTCACTTGCAGCTCAGTTCTTAACAGTTAGCAAAAAGAAGGAAAATATGGTATGGTGTTACTTCTTCGACTCATATGGGCAAAAAAAAATAACCATCAGTCCAGTAACTAGTTTCGTAGCCTATTGGGTACAAACAAAAAATCTTTCCTCGTTATATTATTACTTATAGATATTTAGAGCCTCCGAAAGTGCCTATGTAAATCAATTAACATACCTTTTTCTCTAAAATTGTAATACCTTGATATTTAAAAGGCTTACTAAATTCAATAAACTCGGCCCGTTCAGGATTAATAGTTAATGGAGCCACTATCATGTCAGCACGTTCATAGACCAACTCTCCTGAAAATTTACAAATATTTTAATTGAATTGTGTAGTCACGCGTCGGTGAAGTGGTCACACGTGGAATGAGTTCATGGGTTCAAGTGAGTGAAGCTATCTAGTGGTTTTGGTCTGGATTATCTATCAAGAAAAAAATCAGTAACAGTCAGAAGTTTGGATGATGCCAGGTTGACGGCAATATTAGGATCGCGATTAATATCTATGTGTGAAACAACACGTGACGCTGGCTTAATATTCATTAATGATATATTAATGATAATTAAAAAATAAAAAGGATTTTGAAAAAGTGTTCGTTTTCACCTCCTTCTAAACCTTTAGAAATTGTGTTGCATTATAATCTGTATCTATTTAAAACAACGGTACTTGTACCAACAACACTCCCAACCTCTGTTGTTGCGTGGTACCATACTTACCTATAAGCCCCGTCCATTCCTTCTTGGCTCCCGGTTGGGAGAAGTTGCGTATGATATAGTTTCCGAATTGACCATCAGGTGACAGAGCTAGGGAATACGTAAAGTTGATCGCCTTTGACAGATGTTTTAAGAGATCCATGCAGAAACCTTTACAGCAGTAAAGTTGGTCTGAAACATTGCACAATTGGGTTTATATTTAAACATTTAAATCTGTAAGTATTCTAATAGAGAGCACACTAATTATTTAACGACAAGCCAGGTACTTTAAACTCACTTACACACTTTAAACTACGTTTGCAAATGACTTTGCACTGCTGTTTTTCATAATACTAGGATAGCACTTTTGTAATGAAGAAGCACTTTCAACCGGCTCTATCCCTACCCATATGAGTATAACTATAGGTACGTTACATTGGCGTATTGTATACATTATATAGTACCTGTATCCTCAGTAGCATTGTAATGAGGACAAGGAATCTCTTCAGGAGTACAGTCACCGCCATCGTCAATACGACGAGTGTAAACGAAAGGCTTCTCCTCAATCGTCAATACCTGAAGTTACAAAAATATATTTACCTCGTTCTATTTTACATATAAGTAGCTATGATATCTCTGTTTATCATACTGTAGATTAATATCACCTTGAGATGCGTCGGTATCATAAACCCTTCCGGTTTCGAAGTACTGCGACCCATCCATATTATTTCTTGCTCTTTTAGTTCCAATCGCATCTTCTGATTTTCCTGAAAATGTAAAAGTTGAAAAAGATTCCCTTTTTGTTTTTTGCAGGCGGTATGCAGATAGGTGCGTTTATTAGGTAGCGCAAGATTATGAATCTGCAATTTTTTTGAGCCAGCCAATTACGGCTGATGCATGGATGAATATATTTACTTTCTGACATGTGGCACTTAAGACATAATTGATGAAACGTAGATAAACCGTCTGGAAAACTAGCCATATGGAAAAATACAGGTGTGTGTGAAATACTGTAAATCTACTAACGTCTTACCATATAGTAAAAGTATTTTCCCACAGCAACATGTTCCCCTTGGGCCCTCACATTGACCATGTCGTACTCCGCATGCACTCGATCTCCGTGGTCATCGAAGGCCACATGGCCAGTTGCCCCATTCTCTAATCGTTGCCTCCTGATATAATCAAATAGCAGACGGCCTGTAGTCCAAATAGACCCTGAGTTGTCGCAGTCTGATGGAGGGGCATGGATCTCCTCTGAAGTGTTCATATCACGAATGGCTGATGCCAGGACGTAACTGAAAAAATTACAGGAATAAGTATAGGTCCGACAACAATCGCATAAAACCAATCTATTCTTTAAAGTTAGGCTAGCACTGGGCCACAACAAATAGTTTGTTCTGAAAAAAAAATACATCCATCATACAAACTTCTTGTTGGTTGATAAAAAAATATGTTTGTTTATTTATGTTTTCTTTTGAATTTTATTTCTATATGTTTTCAAATTCGATCTGCTCGAACCTTTCTACTTTTCATTAACTAGTTGTGCCCAAATGTTTCACAGTTTACCCACTGCGCAGCTCATTAGTGTCGTAGCGCAATGAAGAAATCTTTTGCAAAATGTCTAGTCAATCCGGCCAAGGAATCACCTCTCCAACCTATACAAACTTTGGTTGAATTTTGCAAAATACGGTCTTTATTAGTGAGCACAGTTTGCGTCCGAAAAGGATCCCCCCCCCGTGCAAAATTTGAGACTCCTAACACTTGTTGTTTATGAGATTCCGTGATGAATTTAAAATTAATCACACAGATTAAAATTATAAAGTTGAATCCTACCTGGATTCAACTTTTTTTTGTTTTTTCCAAAGTATTTAATTATTAGCTGTGTCCAGTGTGCCTATCTTACTTCCTGATAATTTAGCTATCTATTGGCAAAAAAGGTTAAAATCAATCTATTCGTTTGGAAGCATATTCGATTATGAAGAACTAAAAATCTTTCCTCTTTATAATATTGGTATAGTGTATCTCTGTAATATCCAGATACCTAATAAGTCTCATAGCGAATTATTGAACTTACATAGAATCCTGAATGTGCGCGTGTTCGTTGGTAGCATTGACAAGTCGTAGTCCCAGTAACCCCTCGGGTGCGTTGGCAGCATCCAGGGCTTGCTCCGTCACCATCCACACGTAACCCACGGTCGTCATGTTGAGGAACGTTGCGTCGCGGAATATTATCTCAGCATCGGTTTTGCTAAGGAAAAAATATATTCATTTAGAAACATCTTCGGAATAAGGAAGTCTATCAGCGAAATGAAATTACGAGTTGGACTTGCAGTACCGGTCCACTGTGACCGTAAAAGTGGTATCAGGTAGAGGATGAGGGCGTATTGTCGTAAAGACCGCGGTGTCGTATAATGGGTCGGGTCTGTAATGACCATTTAGTGTTGGAGATGTGTATTGCATAGTATACAATTTATACAAACTAGCATACAATAATAGTATATACTATAATACTATAATAGTATACAAACTAGCTGTGCCCAGCGGTTTCAACCGCTGCCGCGCTGCTCAGGTCACTTAGGGGTATGAAAAATAGATGTTGGTCGATTCTCAGACCTACCAGATATGCACACAAAATTTCATACAAATAGGTCCGGAATTTCAGAGAAGTTTGGTAACAACCACCGCGACACGAGAATTTTAAATATTCGAGATTATCATTTTATCGTTGCTATAGGTGGTTTAGAAACAATGAGTTTATACGGGAATATTATCGCCTTGAGAATGGTGGTGCATATTTGTTTTGTAAGGCTAGGGTGTATGTAGCCGAGAAAGGGGGCGTGAGGTAATAAAAGGTAACATACCTGGCATACATAAGGAACACTCTGGCTTGAGCACCTTTGACATCCATAAGCCGCTCGCTAAAGGAATCTAGTCCCGGTTCAAATTCTATCACCTGTTCCACCACCACTTTACGGTCCACATCCTCATCCACGCTTTGAGAAGTCGTCTGGAACCTGCGAATAAAGCATAAAGAAAGTATCAAGTCAGTATCTTGATGATCAAAGATATTGAAGGCCAAAATAGTTCCTGTTTATTTCATTATGGACTTCACGAAAAACACAAAAGAGTTCAACTACTCCGTCACAAAATAGGCTTTTTTCGGATGGGAAATCATTACAAAACCGCGCACTTTTCGGTTTTATAAGTGCCCATGTAGGCCTATGTGAAATTAAAATATCTTGATTTGATCATTCAAATTATATTCAAACTTCATCAGATCAAATGATTCCTCCCATTGTGGGCGGAGCGGAAGGGAGTGTAAGACTTTCACTCACCAAAACCCAACCATGTTTCTTCTTTTGCCCTTTGGGTTCCCGGGCCGCGGTATCTCTTTCGATAAACCGGCAACCGGCAAGCATCGGTCCTAACCGGGCCCTCCAAATAACCAATTAATATAATGTCTTCCACGCCTATTTGCTTGGAATTAATTTTACAGTTTTACAAATAACTACTTACTACTAAAATATGTTTGTGAACTTACCGTCCCAATATAGCCCTACCATCAGTATCAGAACTATGAATGAATATGACCTTCATATAATTGAAATGTTTCAACACATCCACCCACACATCAGCCTGGTGGGAATAAGGTGGTACTGTCCGAAGGAATGACACGTGAATGTTCTTGTCGGAGAAAGCGGAGTCTCTTGAAGATATGCCGATGACTGGGATGTGGTAGAAGCCACTCGTGTAAGATACAGCTGCTGGGGAGAGGTCCCCGGTTAGTGGGTGGGACACAACAATCGCGTACACCTAGAAAGTAATTTACCATAAGTATCTTGATCTTTTTAACGATTCGATCTTAACTGACAAATATATACTGCAACATTGGAATTGGCTGATTGACTGTTAAGGATATGACTAAAAAGGACCTGACTTTCAAGATGAAAAGTAATAGGAAGTATGGAAGAAGAAGACAGGCTGTGTCAACTGCATATAAATTGGGATAAGTGCGGGAATATTGTAGATGATGGGGATCCATTGACGCGGCCAGTCCATAGTCCAGACCAAACGATTGACTGCACTTTTTCCGAAAGATAATTGATATTTATTGATGACTATACTTACTCGATGAGCAATCAGGTCCTTGCAAACATTCAGCGCTGTTTTTATTGGATTCGGATCCATAAGCATCGAATAGTCGTGGTATGTGACTCCTCGAGGCACATATTGATCTTTGAAGTTTAGATTCTGTAAATAGGTTATAATGTAGAGTACACAATAATGTTGGGTCTCGTTGGATAATTGTTTCATACGCATACAGGGAATACAAATTGTCATTAACTGCGAGGAATTAAACGTTTGTAATGGGCACAAGTTAGTTACGCTTTGTATGTTTAGCAAATGATATCGACAGAGCAAATTTATATTGTTTTAAAGGACCGTGCAGCAACAGCACTCAGCTGTTGGATTTCAGATAATACAGTAAAAATGCGCACTTTTACGGATATATTTTGTAAGTAGTTATACGTTTTCCTCTTTAATAAATAAAGAGTTTCTTTATCTACTACAGGTACCTACTCCAAAATTCCTTAAAATAAAAAGCCAGAATATCCATTTTTTACGCATGAAAAGCTATACACAGTTCTTTTTATTTCCGATTTCTTTCTACAGTTTCCAAAACTAATTTAGATAAGTTCCTACTTAGATACATTTAGGGGACCCTAACCTAACCTAACAACACCTCTTCAAAGAATAAAAGGGGAAAGGAAAGAGATTAAGTTATACTTCCGGCATTGCTGAATCTCTTTTTCAACTTGATGTAAGCAAAGTGGGCAATCTGGTCTGGGCTGGATTTGTTTGGGGGGTGGTCCTAAATCTGCTAAAGGGCTTACCGATATAGTATCCTTGTAGAAAGCAATAGACTCGTTACTGGAGAGCACCCCACCAACATTGTAGTAGGTGGGGTTCGAGAACCGGCGCCGGTCGATATCGGCCGCTACTAGCTGGCTGGCGCACAGCATCGCCACCACGATGTGGTGCAACCACATCTTGAGATCTTAAGCAAGAAAATATCACCATGAATTGTTATTTGATGTCCATAGCGTAATCATCACGTTCTCTTTGCTGGATGCAGGCATCCTCCTTGTTAACGAAGGGAGGTGGCAGAGTGAATTATCCATCAAACCGTGTCTACTTCTCGATAGAGATCGCTCGCTATGGGATGGGTTTGTGACTGGGCCTCTAATTTGTTGTTGTCTTTTTTTAGACAATTCAAAGTGACTGTAGCTGGTCTTCTTGACATAATGCATTGCTTTTTATGGGGTTTTAACATTCAGGTTTTTTTCATTAGTTGGTGTCAACTTCCCTCAAAACGGTTACGGAAGATATAAATTACATAAAATACTGAAATAACTAATTATTTTTCCGGTTAATTTATTACATAATTATGATTGTGTATAAAATATTGTTATTATATTTAAAATATTGTTATATTTTGGTGCAACCCTGTATGTGCGATTCTGGATTACACTTGGCTGGTTTTTGTTGAGTTCGGTTGTCAATTTGGTCAAAATTATGTGCTGCAGGGAAATGCAAGATCCTTATTGATCTATCATAGTATCGTAGCCATCTTCTTGTCATCCAATCGCCCTACAAGTACACTAATGACTAATCACAAATATTGTAGGTACTCAATAATAGTTCATTGTTTAGTGGAGCGCATCGAATTGAGCTGAACAAGCGTATCACGCATCCTAGCTTCAGAGTTCATTGGAGTGAATTGTAGTAGGTAATCAGTACTACCACTACTAACTATATATAAAAGTACTCGGTAGAGGTCCGCGACGCGCATGCGTGAGGTGTGAGCCTAGCTCAACCGACTGCGCGGATGATGAGATGACGACACAGAGATGAGCACAGCATTCGTCTCGCCCGATGCGCGACAGAAGATGCGAGATTTTGTCGACTAGATTTTCGAATCTATGAAATACAACAGTGATCGGTGAACGTTGTTTTCAGGTAAAACTAACTCTCAAAAATGTTGTTTTAAAAAGAAAACAATTAGAAAAAAAAACGCTTTTTACTTTTGTGTAAGATGCGCACCGATTCCCCGATCCGAATAAATAAACAATTATAATATATTTAATCTACCTACTATTACGTAACAAAATGACTAATTTCAAAATCATAATATGTTCCCGCTAACTGCTTGTATGTCTAAATAATTGAGAGCAGTAATTACGTAACAGCTGAACTTTAAATTAGGGATGAATATTTCAGACACACCCCTTTTCGTGCACCCAATTCGAAATTACTCATTCTAAGGACGCTAACATACTGGTAAATCTAATCTTACCTTATTCTCCTCTTCTTTAGGCTTAAATTCGGCTCATTTTCGGTATTAAAGGAGTTCAATTCACCGAGATACAAAATAGTTTAGCAAAGGATGCTGCAAAAGCGCGATCTGTGAAGCTTCATCCCGTCAGTCGCCCCAAATTGGACCGCGCAGGCGTAGGCACCAAATCGATAAACGAATGTTCTAGAATTCTAGTAAGAATAAGAAAAGTACAGACAATACTTAAAATTGTATTCAAAACAGCATCATCGTCATCATCCTGACGTTGTCCCATTTTATTTGAAGTCGGTGCAATACGTTTTGTTCTTCTATTCTCCCCTGTCAGACGTCACGTCATCATTTACTCCTCTGTTTTTCATATTAATCGTTACGTAGCGTAGTTAACTACGTCAAACATTTAAATTCTGCATCCCACTGCATGTGTGAAAAATGCTTTTTTTACATCTGTTGTTCTTAACGACAAAAAAAATTCAGAAAGTTTTGAATACCTATTGTCATAGCGAAATTTAGCAAACTACCTACTTGGGCATGAGGTTCTATTCCCGGGTCGGCCAGTTTTATTGGATTTTTTTTCAATATTATTTTCCCTTAAGCGGTAGGCTTTGTCAACTGTTCAGGAAAACGTCATCTTTTTAGTTAAATATTTTACTTTTAACTTACAGTTACATATATGTATTAACATCACGCTTATAACACCGGAAAGTTTAGGCAGAAGTGTACTATAATAGTACCTACCTACACCTGCATTGCGTCAATTACGTAATACCTACCAACATAGCCACGTTATCTTCCTGATGAAATGATGAATGTACCGAGTGCCAATATAGACAATAGACATCCTACTAGAGCTAACTGCACATGCGCTGGATTTATTGGTGTTCAATTGTAGGTATTCCATTCCCTAATTACCTTCAACACGTGTACATTACTGGCCGTACTGACATTCTCTTTTACCTCTCTATACTTAGTACAATGTTAGGATCTCGATAATATCTCATCAAAAGCGATAATTTTCTGAAGTTTATCAAAAGTCACAGTGTCATGCTATATTATCGTAATAGAGATAAGGATAACTATTCTCTCCAAAATGTGACACTGATGTTCACCACATACTTAAGACGATAATAAATAAACCAGAAAAAAATCCGTATCTAAAACTCAATAACGTATATTTCTGTATATTACTAATATCTAGAAACTTGCCAACAAATATTTTGTACTAAACAAGCAGAAGCAATAATCTTATGGTTTAACAAATCTAAAAATAACTAGTTCCTTGGTACTGATTTTTCTTAGCAGTCGCCTATAGGTTTATGCTGTTTAAGCCCAGCCCCAGGCGGCAGGCACCCAGGCTGATGGGGCCCAGGGCTTCGCAGGCCACTCCGGTGTCTGCGGGCGCAGAGCGGCGGCGGCGGCCGTGGCGGCGTGCTGGGCGGCACCAGCAGCTCCAGCTGCACCAGAGCTTTGGATCACAGACAGCTTCAAAGCTTCTAAATCTGAAATGAAAAGATTCCCAGTGAGTTTGACACTACTACAAGCTTCAAACTTCCTTAAAATGAGCGTACCATAACGATACTCGCAGCCACGGAATAGATATTTATCTGTTCTGTGCTTGCAGCAAATAGATCCTCCCTTGAACTATGAAACCAACACTACCAGATGCACGATTAACTGATGTCCTAAAACATTAACAGAGATAGGGACAGACTGGAACCGAAAGGCAGTCTTGTTGTTGACAGAAGACGTGGCGCTTATTGTGAGAAGCATACATTCAGCAGTGGTATGCAAGTGATAGACTTTCATTGACTTACCAGCGTTCTGCAGTCTAGCGGCCTGGTTGCTCGCGGCCCGTTGTATGGCTTTAGCAGCCGCCGCCTCTCGGGCCGCAGCGATCTTCTGTGCAGCGGCGGCACGGGCCTTGGCCCCCGCCAGCTGAGCCTGCAACTGTACGGCAGCCTGAGCGGCCTCCAGTGCGTGCGCACGGGCATTCCTTGCTGCCTCTTCACTGGAATCAGATCCAGAACTCAAACTTCAAATAATCGCTACTTCTCTCTTTCCACATTTAATCTATACTTCTATACTAATATTATAAAGCTGAAGAGTTTGTTTGTTTGTTTGGACGCGCTAATCTCAGGGACTACTAGTTGGAATTGGAAAATTATTTTAATGATGGATAGTCCATTTCTTGAGGAAGGCTATAGGCTATATAACATTACGCTACGACCAACAGGTGCTGAGCAGCGCGGGTGAAACCGTGGGGAACAGCTAGTACATGATAAAAGAGAACAAAATTGCCCTCCTAACGACGACTTTGGCTCCATGACTTGCTTTGATCGAAATCTTGGACTGACAAGATTACTGTGGATTTGTTGAGTCTCAGCTACATACAACAGAAACATGACGAACCTTTTATGAGCTGCGCGAGCAGCGGCAGCTTCCTTAGCACCGGCAACACTTTGTTGTTCGAGTGCTGCATGCTTGGCCGCAGCGACCTCGTGCTGGGCCGCCATGACTGCTGTGGCCGCTGCCTTTGCAGCAGCTACTGCACCAGCCACGTCTGAACTGGTGTCTGACGACCATGTTCCTGGAAAATGGGATCGATATAATTCACACTAAATTGCCTGTTTTAAGACGATATTTTGTTTTGTACGTGCTTATAAATGTTGTTTGCCAAGGCGTCTTAGTAACATGTTATGATTTTTACTAATAAGATGTACCTAGTGATAGCTATAATCGAGTAGAGCCGTATTTAAAATATAATATTGGAATATCACACATGACTTAAGGTCGTTTATGTCGTGTACGAAACGAATTCTTTCAAAAATATTACCATGTCCTCCTGCCGGCACCCAGGCCGCCATGGGCCAAGCAGCCGGCTCCACACTAATGACGCTCCGCTTGTCTTGTCTGCTGGCTGCAGCCGCGACCAGACAGATCGACAACACCTGTAGATTGTTGGCGATATATGAACATGCCTTTACAGACTGTCAGATAGGGTAGGTAGGTACTAGGGCGCTTGCGGACAAATTATAAAACTCGTTTTCAGGCATCATCGTCATAACATGACGCCCTCGTATATGTAGGTACCTAATTAGTAATCAAATGTAGGTCTTGCGCTGCCATTGAATAGACATAGCATATCTTTTTTATATATTTTAACTAGCTGGGCCCAGCGGTTTCACCCGCTGCTTACTTAGGGGTATGAAAAATAGATGTTGACCGATTCTCAGACCTACCCGATATGTACACAAAATTTCGTTTAAATCGGTCCAGCCGTTTCGGAGGAGTATGGGAACGAAAACTGTGACACGAGAATTTTATATATTAGATTGTTTTCTATGCATTCTCAGTATATAGCTGCCTACTGCTGACACTGCTGTTGGTCTACCAAATAAATGATAAGAAGAAGTGAAGAAGAAGAGATAAGGTAAGTATCCAAACAATCAACACGACTGGAAATGGAATGGGTAGTTAACAAACTTAATTTCGTTATATATTTTGGATTGAAAAAATAAGTCACACCAATACCTGAACACCGAAATTGTAATATCAGTTTTTAGCCAGACAATATTGTAACAAAAAACTGTAGAGCCTTTTTTTTCAAAATTGTTAACTTACCAATGTAACAAAACCCATTTTATTGTTTATTGTTGCTTCCTTCACGTCTTCAAAAGATACTATGATACACAACTGATGGTCATGGATCATTTTATATTGTCGAATCCGGAAAAGACTGTCTTATAGAAAGGGATAATGAACGATAGGTACCAAACTTACTGTCTAAATGCGAACAGAACCTATCACTTAATCTCTATTCTTTCACTTTCATAGTATCTATGCACAGTCAACCACACAAATAAGTAACTAGGCCCTTCAAATAAGGTTGTTTTTTTATCCATGAATGTTTTCGAATAAAGTTACTTAAATTAACAAAATTTTAATTTAAAATGTCCATCGGTTTCTAAGAAAAAATCAAACGGTATCTGATGAGTCTGCATGGTTACTTATCTCTTTTTTTGACTATACTAACATATTAAAATGTACGACGATAAAACTCAATGAAAAACAAAAGAATTAAGCTTAAAATTACTCTGAGTAACGAAGGAAAGGAAAGCCTTCTTCCTATCATGCGTCTTTGCGATGATCTTTTTTTGGTTAAGGTTCCCAAATAATTATTCTTTGACTACATTTTGATTGGCTGCTGCGCTGCGCGTCGCTAGTTCGATTCCCGCACGCATTAAATTATCGACGATCCCATCTCTGCCTTACATCAGGGGTCGGAAATCTTTTGAGATGGAATAGCAAAAGTAACACTTTATAAAAAAAAAACAGTTTTAAAAGAGCCACTAAAAAACGTTTTAACCAACTTCTACAAAAACGAAGTTGTTAATTTAATTTGTTACGAGATTACTCGGTCAATTTTGAAACGATTTTCAAAATTCGATAATCGAAAAAGTATAAGTACCTACTCCCGAGGTGATCCATAATTTTTATTTATTGCCTAAAGTAGTTTTTGAGTTATCTTCTACTTATAAGTAATACATTTTTTTTTCTAACTTTTAGTAACAATGGAAAATAAATATTCGACAATAATTTATATGAGATACTAATCCTTACTAACATTATAAAAGCGAAAGTGAGTTTGTTTGTTACGTCTTCAAGCCAACATGGCTAAACCGATTTTGATGAATTTTGGTACAGAGATAGTTGAGACCCTGGAGACGGACATAGGCTAACTTTTTTTAGTGAGTGAGTGAGTTTAAGAGAAAGAGGAAAGAAAAGGGAAAACTTAGCATTGCTATTACAATAAATAAGGCGCGGGTGGAAGCTAGTAATATTATAAAAGCGAATGTTTGCTAGGATGGATGTTTGTTACTCTTTCACGTCAAAACGCCTAAACGGATCGTGATGAAATTTGGCACTGAGGTATATTATAGTCTGGAATAACAAATAGGATACTTTTTTTCCAGCAGAAGAATTTCTTCCAGCGAGAGGAAAACTGGATGAGATATCACGGTGTGTGGAAAAGTCAAAACAGTAAAAATTAAAATTATCTATATATCTATAAATAAAGTTGTTAATAGAAAAGTAGAAGTCAAAGAAGTATTCCTAGGATTTTTTCCTTTACATGGAAAAAAGCAGTTGACTTCAGCCACGCGCTGGAGTGCTCATTATGCTCCTGTAAAAGTATCTACCTACTGGCTGAAAATGTTGATAGGATTATTTCTGCAATTAAAGAATTTTGTAATGTAGAATAAAATTTAGACACAGGTTTTGTAGGTAGGTAGTTTTTTTTATGCCTGCTGTGTTCAATTTCTCATTTATTTGCTATCTTTTCTTTTGGAATGAAGTACTAAGGGAAGTGAATAATGCTCAGATAGTATTAAAAATTTAAGGCTTAGGTATTGATCAAACAGCCATAGAACTAGAAGTACCTACTTCGACTTTTCATTGCAGAGAAACGCATGCATCTTGCAGAAGAGGCAATAAATTTTGCTGTGCAAAAATCGGAAGAATACAACATCCCGATGGAACAACGAATTTCTCGCAAGATACGCTTGCCAATGTTAACGTTTCCAATTGGATAACTCTAAATTATTTGAAATTCATGGTGAAAATGGGATTTTATAGAATCTCTTCCGAATCTAATGGTCGCAATAAAGTTATTTATAACAATTTGCGTAGCAGTTGCTTCATGAGAGAGAAGTTTTAGGTCATAAAAATTACTTGCGGGCTAAAATGAGTGAAACCAGATTGAATAACCTGAGCATTTAACTATAGGTAGAACATGAAGCAACACATTTGATGATGTGATTGCAGAGAACTTCAACGCATGGCTTAAGCCAAAAAATTTTGTACGCCATTCCTAGATGGCAAAACATGTAGCAACTTTACAAATTTTATCATCTTTATACACACTCATGTTTTACAAAATAAATATATCTTTAGAGTTTGCGAGTGCTCAAGCTAAAAAACAGATATTTTAATTTGTTACTTAAATTCTTAGTTATTTAAGTAGTAACAGATTAAAATTTCTTTTCACCATTTTAATTTTGTACTTGGATCATCTTACAATAAAAAATAATTTGTAATGTTTTTAATAAAACATAAATAATAATAATATTAAGATATTATTAATAAAACATTAATGATAACTTAATTGTTTCATTATTAACATTTGGCTTTTGAGGTAACACCTACAAGATCCGCCGAAGGTGGTAATAAATATATAGATACCTAATATATAGACCTAAAATATATTATAATTATGCAAAATACTATTTTAATTTTATTTTATTTATTTATTAAAAAGGTCACCAACAGCGTCTGTATAAAAATATCTTAAAAATACTACAGTAAAAAAGAGAGGTAATGTGCTTCGACTTGCTTTTCAAAGAAAAATAAAATTTTAGAGACTCGTATGTTAGGCGGAAGTGAGCTCCACAACAAACGTACTGAGAGTGAACAGAGGAGTGGGAAAAGAATTCAGTTTATGATATGGGAAATTAAGATGATACTTAAGGTTTGTTAGAGATCTACACAGAGTACAGGAGGGTAGGTAAACAAGAATCGAACACGCTAGTAGCTGAGACAGAAGACTTAATATCCGAGTGTTTCTGTGAAGACAAATAGGGAGCCACTTTAGATTCTTCCGGAAGAAAGAAACGTGGTCATATTTCCTCAGACCATACACAAAACGTATGCGAAGGTTTTGCAAGCTGTCTACTTATATATTATAATAGTGCAGTAAAAATTTCAGTCTGCCAATGTGAATAACGTCTCTTAACTCAGTTTTATTCATTAATGAGCTACATAGTACTTAATAATTCCATATTTTTTCTTCAATTTATTACTCTATGCAATTCAACTCAAATGTCAAATGTGTCTCTGTGGTACAAGTAGCACAAAAATTCCCGAAAATGCTGCGCTTTCCTTTTTGTAACTTTTACTTTTCTAAATACTTTGCCATTTCCCTGTATACCAAAGAAAATTTAACAGGTTTCTCAAAAACAATTAAACAATTTTTAGTTTTTATTTTACTGGATATCGGTTACTTTTATTATTCATTTATTTTAATTGCGACTATCATTGAAGCAAAATACTAAAAAAAATATGAAAATACAGAAAAACATACACAACATTTATATTTCAATGAACAGGCAAACCACGTTTTCGAGACTGGCAACATTCAGTTATCGATCAATTAATTACTAACTTCAAATTCAAACCAAATTGCTCCTTCTGTCTGTTCAGCACCAAGCAATACATTAGTCTGTGTGTTCACCTCTGTAGTTCACTTGCTTCGCAGTCGTAAAAAGCGCTATCTTTCGACAAACACGACTCAAAGATCTTAAACTTATTGTGATTTTATTATTATTTTATAATAATTTGTGCTATTGGATAGTTCAAGGGCTATTTACTTTAAACTAACTAGATATATTAGGTGAGTAACATTTTGTTTGATGCGATTACGTAAAATGCCGATGGAAAGAATCCAAATTGTATGAAGACAAAATATTATCTTAACAAAATGAGTGCAATTTAATCATCTTTTAGTTAATAGTTATAGTTTAAGATATAGTCACATCATTCAATAAGTGCTGTCAGATTTTAGGCAGTAGGAATTATAACGTGTGTGCAAAGTTATTGATTTTTTTATGGCGAACACTTCTATTTTACTAAAGACATATAATAGTAATATTGTAAATCAGGTTTTGAAAATACCTAAGCTTGTTCAGCTTGAGTTCATAATACCTAGCCGGTATAACTAATGGACAAAGCCCAGTAATAATATAATAATGTTAGAATTAAAAATATATGTTTATTATCCAGGTAATACATGAACAACTTACACTTGTCACAGGAAATGTTATATGCACTTAAAATATAAAATATTCTAGTTAACATAGAGTGCAGTCAGTGGGTTGTCTTATAAGAAGTTGTGTTGTTTCTACTGAGTCCCAAATTAAACAGTATTTACAAGTTCACAATTTGTTCAAGAGTTAAATTTTTTGAACATAGGTATTACCATTTTTGTTTTGTATAGAAGACTGATTGAAAGACGGTCTGTCTTTGACTTTATAATATAGATAAGCATGTTTCTTCAGCTGGTACTGTATGTTATAAAATATAGGCAAAAACATAAATCAAAGTGCCTGCTTGGTAGATCTCTACAAAACTTAGCAAAGAGGGTCATTTATCTTCTGATAAATATTAAAACGACATGTTCATGTATTTGGCATGTCAAAATATAAATAAAATATTCTACGGATGATTATGGTTGATGACGATTTGAAAGACTATTCTAAATAAACAAGTGTAACCCTCTGATCCTTAATGTTTAAAATGTGTAAATCTTATTTCCTTTTCCAGCTCTAAACTATACAGAATGTCGGAAAAGCAAGGAAACAAGCCGCCACCGCCAGCCAATCAAATCACATCCCAAGTGTAAGTATCATTTTGTTAAAATATTATCAACAGGCATTCGCAAACCATGTGAGGATTAAATCCCTTACAAAAGTGCGACTACAGCACCCTAAAGTGTACATGTATGCCCAACTTAGTTTATGAATTATGTGTGATAACGATGCTGATTTGTCTGGTAATCCGCCTAAGTCCGGTGCTTAAAGGTACCCGGGCCTGCAAGTGTGAAATTGGCTACCAAAGTCTGTGCAGGGGTAGGCAACCAGGCCCCTCTGTCAGAGAATGCTACTGGCAGCACAAAAATGAAAAATCTTATACAGCAAGCGTTTCATCCGAGCATGCTCATCGCAAAACCTCGATCATCAGTTGAGAATAAATCGATAGTAGTAGTAGTCGATAATATCCATAGATGATAATGAAAGTAGCTGTCCTCCCACGTGGCAAAGAATACCCACACAGCGCAACCCAAAAAGAAAAAGTTATCTAATAGTCCACCTACAAAGAATGAACATTCAGCCCTAAACCAGCAGAGGTCTATACGTCCAACAGGTACAGTGGACTCCCAATAGATTCACTAGAAGATTCCGCAGAACCAATGGAAAGCCAAACCTATGTTTCCGAGCGCACCATGGAACGACAGAGCAGATACATGGGGTGGTTCACACAATCCGACAATCCCTGGAAAAGAAAGAGTATTGCTCGGTTGCTTATCTCAGCAAACAACAGGCATTCGTTAAAGTGTGGCACAAGGGTCTTTAGTGTTCGCGTGCCTGAACGAGTGGTGCGCGGAGGCACTACACTGGGGAAAATTTTTGCTGCCGCGGCAAATTGCCGCCCAGCGGACAGACCTCCGGTGCGAACTCATGTTGGCATGGAGAGAGCGACTGTCGCAACCCCGCAGGGCACGCCATAATAGTGGCGGTAAGTCCCCTCTTTGAGGCACTCCTCAAAGAGGGGACTTACCGCCACTATGGTGCCTCATCATGGCGTACTCATCTACCGTCTGACGCAGGTCCTCATCGGACACGGAAGTTTCGGGAGGTTTCTGCACATAATCGGGTGGGAAGAAACGCCCGGGTGTCACCATTGTCACGATCGCTCGAAGCACACGGTGGAGCACTCAGTGGCGGTCTGCACCACCGTGCCTTCGTAGAGGCGATCGGCGGTGGCGATCTCTCGCATCGCCCTGGTCCATTCCAAGGTCCGGTGCGAGAGGGAATGGGAAGCGGTCGCCTCCTACGAAGCAGTTATGCTAGCGAAGGAGGGCTTTTGATGGAAAGAAGCTCAAACCAACCCAGCCACCGCGGGTTGACGCTTTGGGCGTCGGGCGCCGTGAGATGACTCCAAGCCACCGTAGATGCGGGCCTGTGGACGGTGAGCAATGGGGCTGGACAAATGTACGTCCCGTTAGTGTTCCACGCGCGCTTCAAAGATATGTGAGCAAAGTAGAGGGGCCTGCCCGGGCCACCGCCTGCTGGGCTTGCGGGTTGTTCGAAAGAGATACCGCGGCCCCGGAACATAAAGAACGGAATCTGTGGAGCATCATTGCTAAAAATCCTGCAGTATTTTGAAGTTCCATTTATAATATTAAATCAGAGGTGGTCCTCTAGATGAAAACCAAAGATTCGCAGGATAGATGTAAGAAAGAAGTATGTATCCAAATAAATTCGGATAAGTAAGGAGAATGATGATGTATTGTCCACCTCTTTGAAGTTTAGGTGTATATACTCAATCATTCATCGTTATAATCCAATCTCAGGTGGAGCTGAAATACTATTATGATAAAATAATTTAACTGCTGTCAACTGCTTGCCTCAATTAAACAAAAAATTAGAGTGTAAATGTAAATGCCTTAACCGGAGTTTACTCACAACACTGTTTTACAATGATACAAAGTGTTCTTACTTTTGTTTAAGTACAGACATTAACATTATGCAAATTGATTTTCTTTATGTTTTCATAAGTTCGAATTTATTAAGAACCTGTTGTGGCAAGATATAAAGTTCAGTTTGCTGTGGTTTATCAGTTTTAAACACCGCTTCTAATGGAATGACCTTCAATACAATCACTTCTGACAGAACTGGTCTTAATAGACTATGATATTTTGTTCATTCTGTTTAAAAACATGCAATTTTAGAAAATATTCTCCAATTAGATGGTCCTGCATAATAAATGATATTATGCAGTTATAAGTTCTGTGTTCATAAAACAGCTCAAAAATGTAACCAACAATAACTTATGCTCTGGGTAGACGGGGCTGGACCTGGACCGGGGGTGGGTTTTAGTCAGTACAAGTCTGACATGCCCCCCCGCTCCGCCCAGAGCGGAGAAAGTCATTGAATGATTTACCACCCGAAAAAAAAAAACCCACCCATGTCCCTTCTTTTGCCCTTTTTATGTTCCGGGGCCGCGGTATCTTTTTTAAACAACCTGCCATGACTATCGCCTACGGGGTTGCGGGGGAAGTTATTTGATGATTTCCTAACCGCAAATGCATTTCATTGTAGATAGTAAATATAACCCTTAAAAATCGGGTTTTATTCGCAGTCCTCTGGCGACGCGTTGTCCTTTAAAAATCTGTTTTTTTCTCTACCTTCTGTATTAGCTCAATATCTGGCGACTTCATTGCTCATAACGCGACCAAGGAAGGAACAAAGATGGATGATAGATTTATTTTTATAGACATAATCCATTTTAGTATCAGAACCGGGTATAATTAAAAAAATTAAGGGTGCAGTTATGGAAGCTCGCACCAGGCGCATAAGAAGCTAATTAAGGCACTACTTTTACATAATATGTATACAGTTTCTGAATCGTGATGCCGTAATGTTATTATTTAATAAAAACTCATATCAGTTAAATCATGTTATGAGCAAGAGGATGACGAGGAAAGCATGTCAGATAAATAATATGATTTCAAGTGATCTCTAGATAAACTTGGCATTGCGGCAGTGCTACAACTGCTACATATTTATCTTTTAAGATTTGAAAATTCTAAAAATATGTATGCCTCCATTTTTTCCATATCTGCTTGTCGCTGGGCCGACTAGCCATTCATTAAATGGACAACATTATTTCTGACAGGCTAAAATATCAACTTTCAATTTCCCTATCTTTTTCCCTGTGTTGAGGACGGCTTCCAGTCTAAAGGGATTTTTATATCAAAGCCATACTTGACTGTCTCACTTGTTGCGCAAAGACCACCCTCGATTATTTCCATCGGTCCCCTTTTAAAACAAAGAAAAACTGTTTATAAGACTCGCACAGGACAAATAAAACAAAAATAATTAAAAGAGCTGTTTTGGCCTCGTGGCATCGTACAGGACCGTTTTTTGTTGCAAGAACAACAAAAATTATAATAGAACAATATTGATGCTGCATTATAGCAACCATGTCACAGCTCTGATATTCCTCTAGCTAGTGGATTCGTAAAAACATCTTATATTACCGAATGCCCTGCGTACTTTGACACACGATGTCTTTATGTGAGCGGTTTCCGTGTGGCTGTATTTTGGACTAATCTATGTTTGAATTTTTCGCCATCGATGCGCTAAGAAGAAGAATGAAGATATCTAGAAGACATCTAATGTATGTGTACGCGGTCTACCACGGACGGATGCAATAACCTGCATAAATAACTGAATTACTAGCTGGTCTTAAATTACTCAATTTTCAATTGACGAAGAACTTTTCCCGCTTCTCCTCATAACTTCAGTGCGCTTGTCAAGTCGGAGCAGCTACCCTACCATGACGTCTTAAAGCAGAACTTATTCCAGTGTGGGAAAGAGACAGAGCTATACAGGTTGTCTAGCACCGTCTCTTTCTCACACATGAATAAGAACTACTATAAGATGTCATGGTAGCCCAACAGGTCAGCAAGCGGGCGCGCCCTTACAGAGGTGTTCCAATCGAACAGCGAGACGGGCTGTTTATTGCTCAATTAATGAACGTATAAAACGAATTGCTGAGCGACAAGACGGCTTACTGACGCGGTTTATGGTGTCCTACAAGGCTCAAACGTTTGTGTTACTCGGTGACCGCTGAGTTGCCCATCCCCGCTTCCAACTGGGCTACCAAGTTTTTGATGTAAATAATAAGGCTGCTTCAACCTCTAATTTACCAGGTAATTTTCTGTTTCAGTTTAATACCAAAGATAATTAATGGCGGTATTGCTGGTATTGTGGGAGTCTCCGTCGTGTTTCCTTTGGATTTAGTGAAAACGAGACTTCAGAATCAAACGATTGGCCCAAAAGGCGAAAAACAGTATAAAAACATGTGAGTATCGTTGTTACTTTACAACGAGATAAACAAAGCAAAGAATAAGTAACAATAGTAGTAATCTTTAGTTGTAAGTTTTCTATCTTTAATAAATACGTAAATAAATAAAAAAGTCTGCTGGTCACACTTCTCGACGATTTACAAGAATATAAATGTGTGGGCAAACAGCTTCTTTTTGCGTTTTCAATATTGATTGGTCCCTTACTATTAGTCCGAGAGCCAGTAACAGATTTATATGACCAAGTTCCTCTCAAGTGATAATTAGTAAAACGCATCAGATAATCGAACTATGAAGCCTCGTGAATGTCAGCTGAGGCTCGGTGGGGGGGATGAGCAGTTGTAACCTCCCACGCTTGAAGAAAAAAAAATTAATTCACTCATTTCCTCTCGGCTAAAACTTTATCAAGTTATAGCTAACCCAATACCTCAACAAAAAAAATAAGTCAGCTGGCTATAACATAGTGGATTGTACGTCAGCTGATGGCTAGATCTTGGGAAAAAAATCTTCACTTTCAGTGATATCCTCTCGGCTAAAAATTTACCAGATGATAGCTTATATGTAACTATTGATAAATATATACGTCAGCTGGCTGTATCTCGGTGGAAAAATCGTCAGCTGATACTTTGAAGGTCGTTACGTAGAAGTTAGCCAGAAGCATTTACTGACTATTTAAAGGCATCAGCTGACCAGGTTTCCCTCGACTTATTGCTAGCTGATTTTTTTTATTTATCACAGTATTATATTTAAAATCAGTTCACAAATTTTCGTGTGGGAGGAAATGACGCCTCTTTCATTATTCTTGTTATTTTTAAAGATTTAAACAACACACGCTAGCATAGCATAAACAGTATGCTTGGAGGGGGTTAGTTGTGCGCATGCTCGGGGTATGAAGACCCTTTTGTTGAGGGCATCAACCATGTTTTTAGAAGTAGAAAAGAAGGGGACTATTATACGTTTAGAATAGACGAGCAAACGTTGTCTGACGAAAAGAATATTCTGGAAACATTGTTGCATCTGTGAAAAATCGATCAAAATGTCGAATGTAACGCCTTTTTGCGTTTTTTGCAAAAAACAAAATCTGCTTCTAATTTAAAATCGAACAGTGAAGAAAATCTTGTTAAGTGTAGTTCTATATATTGAGTGTTCGAAAAACTAATAAACTCAGTGGACACGCGGCTGTACTTCCTACGGAAAAAAACAATTTTCAGCTGTATCACAGTGAGTGTTATTGACGATTTACGGCTTTGCCCCCAAAATACTACCCCAAAATAAGCAAATTGATTATTGAAATATTGGAATATATCTAAAATTATATGATTATATACTTATAAGTCTAAAAAATATTGATATGGAATATTTTTATCACCTCAACACTCATATTGGAGTGCTATGCCGAATAATTAAAAAGACGTCATTTCCTCCCACACGAAAATTTGTGAGCTGATTTTAAATATAATCCTTATTATCCTTACTACTATTATAAAAGCGAAAGTGAGTTTGTTTGTTTGTTACCTCTTCACGCTTTAATGGCTAAACCGATTGTGATGAATTTTGGTACATAGATAGTTGGGAACCAGGAGACGGACATAGGCTAATTTTTATTTAAAAAAAGTAGGATGTGAGGGAGAAAGAGGGAAGAAAAGGGAAAACTTAGCGTTGCTATTAAAAATCAATAAGGCGCAAGGAGAACTGTGTTACCCCAAATTTAACGCGGGCGAAGCCGAGGGCGAAAGCTAGTACTGTGATAAATAAAAAAAATCAGCTAGTAATAAGTCGAGGGAAACCTGGTCAGCTGATGCCTTTAAATAGTCAGTAAATGCTTCTGGCTAACTTCTACGTAACGACCTTCAAAGTATCAGCTGACGATTTTTCCACCGAGATACAGCCAGCTGACGTATATATTTATCAATAGTTACATATAAGCTATCATCTGGTAAATTTTTAGCCGAGAGGATATCACTGAAAGTGAAGATTTTTTTTCCCAAGATCTAGCCATCAGCTGACGTACAATCCACTATGTTATAGCCAGCTGACTTATTTTTTTTTGTTGAGGTATTGGGTTAGCTATAACTTGATAAAGTTTTAGCCGAGAGGAAATGAGTGAATTAATTTTTTTTTTCTTCAAGCGTGGGAGGTTACAACTACTCATCCCCCCAACTGCGCCGCAGCTGACGGTCATAGGGCTTTATGATACTGTTGTCTGATGCGTATCGCCAATTATCTAGCGAGAAGAAATAATTAACCAAATTTGCACCTGGCTCTCGTACTATAAAAGTTTATCAAAATTATAAGTACATTTTTGCTCGCAAAAATTAAAAAATTAAGCTTGTCAAGTATGTGTGTAAAAAAATCTTTCATGAAGGCGAAATGTATTTACTTGATCTCCCCGTTGCGATTTTTTTTTGTTTTGATTTCGAGGCCATGTTTGACATTGTATATTTATTTATGACTTCATTCATTTATATGTATATTCCCTACTTTATTGTACCATATTATTATTATTTTCAGGATCGATTGCTTCAGAAAGACATATAGAGCAGAGGGTTACTTCGGCATGTATCGCGGCTCCGGTGTTAACATTCTGCTCATTACGCCAGAGAAAGCCATTAAATTAACTTGTAACGACTTATTCCGTATGTATCTGGCTGCACCAAACGGGTACGTATTTTTTACTATTAAATAGCTTTGGAACTATGTAGATCAGAATCTTGAAACATAAAAACATTGAAGTCAGCAATAACTTGCCGGGGTTGCGAGTTGTTCGAAAGAGATACCGCGGCCCCGTAACGTAAAGGGCAATAGAAGGCATGGGCGTGCACAGGGTTTAATGACCGGGTAGGCAGCGTTTTTTTTTCCGCGAAAATTAGGAAAGATTCCGCAATTGCACGTGTTAGTTAGTCTTTTTTGCCGCGGAATAGAAATTATGTAAATCTGTAGGTATATCCCGAATGACTCCACACTGTTGTATTATCCGAATTAAATAACAGGCACGGAAAACAATATAATTTATTAGTGTGTATGCAACCACACAGCCAGGAGTATGTTTCATAATTTTTCGTATTAAATTTACGAGTTACATTACCTTTTTGCTGGGTTAATGCTGGTAATTCAAGCACACATCTACCTTTCGACACTATTTGAAGCTTTTCATTAAACGACAATTGAGAAAACCTACCATTTATTACTTTTAACAAACACACATTATAGAATTTAGAACAAATCGAACTGAATTTGCGTTTCGTTAATTATTCACAAAAAAACAAATAATAACTGCGAACTTCACATAAACATTTCAAAATTTTGATAATAAAATGTTGACAAATAAAATTGCATCAGTTTCAACCGGAATTGTACATAGCTAATGACTTCTTCAACTTGTCGTATAATCTCTGTTGAGCGCCAATCAGTAAAAAGCTGAGCTGTACCGACCGATGCAACGAGCTGTTCGCTGATCGCGGCCCCCGATTGGCTTGTCATGCCACATGAGATACGTCGCTGTGTGAGCCATACACGACGTGTCTGTACACGAGGTTTTACACACACACGCATACTTCATGCCTACATTTATCAATGAACTAAAGGCACTATTGAAGTTTGCCTATAATTCGCTCGTGACGATCTGTTGAACGCGAAACGCCTGCCATAGTGTTAATTTAGGGCGGTGTGGAACGTTGCTATTATTTTTACGTTAGGAATTTATAGAAAAAGTTTAAATTAAATAATTAGATATTTGTTTATTCTTTGATTTTTTTTTCTTTCTTTGTTTACCTTTGGAGTCAAGGGTCGGCAGTGCCTTTTTGCCTATAAGGAGCGCACGCCACTGATAGAAGGAACATGGGTGGGTTTTAGTCAGTAGAAGTCTGACACTTCCCCCTGCTCCGCCTAGAGCGGGGAAGTTATTTGATGATTTTCCATTCACAAAAAAAAACTGCTATAAAGATTCCTCACAAGCTAAATGGCTGTAAAAACAAACAACAGTGCTGCCATCTCGCTCGAACTTCGTTTTCAGATTAAACCTCTCACCTCACGTGACTGATACCATTTTGTATTATGAATTTTAGAAGCATATCCGTCCCACGTCAGATGATTGCCGGTGGCGCTGCCGGGGCGTGCCAAATCGTCATCACCACACCTATGGAACTTTTGAAAATCCAGATGCAGGATGCTGGGCGAGTAGCGGCTGAGGCTAAAGCTGGTTAGTATTTGTCTGACCAGTATTGTTTTATAGTAAAACTAGCCAACGGCATCGCTCGCGTTATATTCGGGGTAACCCCTTTCCTGATTTGCAGGTACCTGTAGTAGGTAGTTTTTGCCCTTGCGCCTTATTGTAATAGCAAAGCTAAATTTTCCCTTTTCTCCCTCATTTATCACTCTTTTAAAAAAATATATAATAGCCTATGTATGTCTCCAGGGTCCCAACTATCTCTGTACTAAAATTCATCAAAATTGGTTTAGCCATTAAGGCGTGAAGACGTAACAAACAAACAAACTCACTTTCGCTTTTATAATATTAGTAAGGACTCTAGTGGCTGCTGTACAAAGAATGCTTAAATTTAATATGAGCGGAGCAGATAATTTAAACAGTATTATAGGACTTCAATATTTTATTAAAATTTTAATAGCATTGTCTATGCTCAGAGTTTTCTATATGTGTTTGGCATTAGTCTGAATGAAGGTTATAAATTCATTGTTAAACTAGGTTAAGTATTTCGTAAACTAGTACAATTGACCAGTGAGACAAATTCACACATCTTTTATTATTTTTGGTTTATAGCGGGCAAACAAATCAAGCAAGTCTCTGCTTGGCAACTCACGCAGAAACTAGTCGCAGAAAAGGGTATATTTGGGCTGTACAAGGGCATCTCGGCGACTGCAGCCCGTGACATATCCTTCAGTGTGGTTTACTTCCCGATGTTTGCCATACTTAGTCAAATGGGAAAGAAACCAGGGGAGCACACACCACCTTTCTGGTAAAACTTTTAACATTACTTGTTTTTTAAAATAAAACGTTGTCCCACCCTAGGAATTTCTCCTGTATCGTAGGTGCGTTTACAAACATTTAAATTCACATACACAAACAGTCTGACCCGAAACAACTACCTGTAGGCCATACAAATATTTGTTCCGTGCGGGAATCGAACCCGCCACACGCAGCGCACGCAGCAGTCAACCGCTCAGCCACTGCGCTAACCGTGCGTGCCAAATAATACATAACAATAGTTAATACATATTAATTAGATTTTTATATATAAGTAAAAACATAAAAAAAAAACAAAAAAAGAAATATTTAATAATACAAAAAATAGTAGCTGACCGGTATCGGGAACATGGTCCAAGCTACCGGCGGCGGTCAGGGCTTCAGAGAAAGGAACCTCCTAACAATACGAGCCGTGTCCAAGAGTACCGCTTTCTGTATCAAGCCCTTGATCCAGCTGCCTAACAAGAGCCTCCTGAGACGTTGGTCGAGGCTCTTGGCAAACTTTTGAAATTGCAGCGCCTTTGGCATGACCCAGAACCAAGATATCGGGATTAACGATGTGATGATTACGATCGTAGTCACTTACTCATCTTCTTTTCACTAAAACTAAATCTAGACTGGATTGCCTCGTTAGTATAGTGGTGTCAAGCGCGACTGCTGAGCATTAGGTCCCGTATTGGATTCTCGGGTCGTGTAAAGTGTTACTGGGTTTTCCATAACTGGTTGATGGCAATAGGCTCGCTACCTATTACATGGGACTTAAGCAGAACTGGCGAAATGCAATGGACTTTTTTTTTTTAATTAAAACTTCATGCACAAGTAAGACAATCATTGTACAAAGACGTACTTAATGCCTTGGATATTTTTTACCAGTCAACCATAGGGTGATGCCGAGACAAAATCATAGCAGGTGAAATGTGACAAAAAAAGTTTTATAATAATAAATAAATATATTTAGTTTTAAGTGCACCTCTGCCTAACCTTTAAAGATTAAAGGCGTGATGTTGTGTATGTGTTTTACTAGTTTTTGCCCGCGACTCTGCGTGACAGACAACAGTCACATGTAATATTTTCCACCGTCTTGTAAAAAAAATATATTCTGGTAATTGAGTGAAAGGGGCAATCGGTTATGAGGGCCTTTAATAAGTAAACCTACGGCGTAGCTATTATGGTTCATATCTGCGTGATAGGAAATTTGGAGTATCGTTTGAATAAGTCCATGCTACAGTGCCTTACTACACTGTAAATGTCAAAATAATAACAAAAAACTTCTCTTTCCGAGGCGGGTCTCTAAAGTGGCAGTAATAGTTGCAGCGCACGTCATGATTATTGATAACCCACAGGTGGTCGTTCTTGTCGGGGTGCGCATCGGGCTCGTTCGCGGCCGTCTCTGTCAACCCGTTGGACGTGGTGAAGACGCGCATGCAGACGATTGGGGCCGGCGGAGATCGCCAGTACAGCTCCATCCTTGATTGCATCACGTAAGTAATTGTTATGAACTAACTAACTGTACAGCGGTTTCGTCCGCTGCTAAACTCCCAAGTGCCGTAGCGTGAAAAATTGTGAAGGAATTTTAGAAATCAGTGGTCCGATTAGTAGTTTATTTCTTTATAATAGTATTGATTGATATCGTCGGGAAATACACCTCGTGTGCGTGTGTCCCGAAAGTTGACAACATCCCAATCCATGCTTGGCTTTCCCACAGTGTTGGGGTCGGCTTCCAGTACTAACTAA
Source organism: Ochropleura leucogaster (assembly GCA_958449745.1). NCBI lineage: Eukaryota > Metazoa > Arthropoda > Insecta > Lepidoptera > Noctuidae > Ochropleura > Ochropleura leucogaster. The sequence goes on along the minus strand of OY288222.1, from coordinate 7,978,232 downwards.
ATATCACCCATTTATAAACTGGGTAATACATCAAGCCTTGGTAAGACTATGTTTTAAGTAGTGACTCAAAAGTCTGACTAGGTAGTACTACAAATGACACCAGGAACCAACAGCTTCTTTCCGAAGCACAGAAGACCCCCCTCCCCCACCCCGCCGGATAAGCTTCCTTGACAAGGTCTTCTCAAGAGAAGCCCCCTTGTACGTACAGCTGTTATCATTTATCCACGAGTCAGTCTAATTGATTATATCTTCTTCTTCTTCTTCTTAGTGTATCGATGACAAAAAGTTGAAACGTGTTTAGTCCAAAACCTAGCCACGGGTACTCGCTGAAAGATGCATTACATAATTATATGGATCATCAAGGGCGCATGCTGTGCAAGATGGAAGGTGGGCCATAGTCTGTGGTGAGACGCCGCATACGCACTTGAGATCTGATCCGCCTGTGAACCCCCATCTCTAAAGATTGGCTTAGCGAAGACCGACTTGGGTTCGAAGCTTGGTTAGAACTTTCCAAGTCGGCTACGGCTACGCCTGCCCAGGTGGAAGGTTTTCTGATGGTTGAAGTTGTTAGGGGGTTTAAACTGGTAACGCCAGATTCTGCATCTTGCTGTGGAGGCATTTAAATTGTCTGGACACGCTGGGCCCACGCACCCAAGAAAACTTTTACAGCAACGTAGTTTTGCATTGTGTGTGCATGGCGTGAGCCAGCTTGTCATTGATTATAGGTGTAGGAATAATTGATATCATCGAAAAATACACGCCCAATGTCAAGGTAAAATTGTATGTCTAGAAAGTTGGCAACATCGCAAATATTTCGCAATAGCAACGCTAAATTAGCTGCGGTAACAGATAACAGGTGTTGATAAAAAGCATTGGAAATATTCCAACTTTTTATACGCCTGGAAAGAATTATTCTGTGTTCACACTGCTCTAATAACTACAATTACATAAATAATATTTGAGTGTGCCACAGGGTATGGGGCCGTTTTATATATTTAGGTTGGTCTGTGGATGGGTGACCACCCGTTACATACCGAGTTTCCTCCGTGCCTCGGAAAGCACGTTAAGCTGTTGGTCCCGGCTGTCATTTGTAGATCTTTAACAGTCGTTACAGCTAGTCAGTGTTCTGAACGTCTGACAACCAGTCTTACCAAGGGGTATCGTATTACCCAGTACTGACTGGGTTATGGAGGTCAGACAGGCAGTCGCTCCATGTAAAATACTGGTATTCAGCTGCTTCCGGTAAGACTGGAAGCCGACCCCAACATAGTTGGGAAAAGGCTAGGCAGATGATGGTCAATTGTCATTTTGTAGATAAAGTGATATTTTTGAAATAAGATACCGCATCCGGATAGATTGCAACCCGAACCCAACATATTTGGGTAATGGCTAGACAGATGGTGTTAGTGGAATCCGCTTATCTATCTATATTGTAGCTAAGAACTAGGCATTATTTTTTTTTTATACACTCTTTCTAACTGTTGACATTTGACAGGAAAATACTAAAGCACGAGGGTCCCACTGCGTTCTTCAAAGGAGGTGTTTGTCGTATGATCGTGATAGCGCCGCTGTTCGGTATCGCGCAGACTGTCTACTACGTCGGCATCGCGGAATACCTCCTCGGATACAAACGAACTGTCATCGTCTGAATTGTCACGAAACTACGCTTCTTTGCTTATTGGAACACTAATTTTTTCTCTATCTGTATGATAAATTACTATTTCTATCACTGTTATAAATGCATTATTTAACAATAATATATTATTATTTAAGTTATTTAATCTTATTGATATTTCATTGTTATACTCAATACAGTGATTGTCTGTTCTACATTATTTTTTAAGTGTTATACATTATTATTTATTTATTTTATTTTGTATGTAATTATTTTGATTATGTATTTTTTTTATTATTTATTTAAAAAAATAAAACGTTGCCCCACACTTGGAATTTTTCCTGTATCGTGGGTGCGTTTACAAATATTTAAATTCCCATACACAAACATTTGTTCCGTGCGAGGATTATGTCGATTAGGTAATCGGTTTTTTCGTTATTTTGTTTATATCTGACTGTAAATGTTTTTGTTAAATTAGCTGTGTATTATTTTTGTATACTAATACTATTTGAAACGATGTAATCATGACATTTGATTAAGCGTGGTGACAGAACAAGAGGATATCAGTTGCGCATGTCATTAAGTGCCATTCATTTGATGAACTTAGAACAACATTAAATTAACGAATCCTAGTATTCCAATTCAATTTTGAACTTTATGCTCTACACGCGTAACTGATATTAGTATCAATGAGTTAATTCGCTTCTAAAAAGATCTAATAGCAATAATGTACCTACTATTGCATTTTATACATATGCGTAGAATATGAAATGCAACTCTCGTTTATTGCAATTGTTGAAGCGATGGACTGCATACAACATACAGCATCTATCAGAAAAGTCATATTTAGGGAGACTATCAAACATTCTCCTTGTGACCAACATGTAGTTAACGCGAATAAAGTAACTGGCTGACTTAAAAAAAGTCCAATACTTACTCACTTCAAAATGTATGGGTCAATGATGAAGAAAGATTTGCAATTTTATGGTTTTTAACACATTCTTAAGTATGACCACATCTTTCTGATACATGGTGTATATTTATAGCATAGTTAATAGCTATAATTATACCGCAGGCAACACCGGCTAGAGCCGGAGCCTTAGATCACGGTAGAGTGATATTGTTTATCGGCGCCCTTTGGTCGAAGCTTTTACATAAATAATTACACTTTGGTTTTATGTTAATAAATAATAATTGTATATTTTTTTAATCAGTTTTTATTGCGAATATCAAGAGTTGAAATTAAACTAAGTTGCTGTAATTTTATTTTGTGCTGGCAATACTTTTTCATATTTGGCATTTTGGCGCACCCTGTCATTGCAGGATTACGTGATACAATAAGCTTCAAAAGCAAAGTTTAGCTCAACAATTATATTTATTTTAATTAAAATGAATAATTTATTTATAACGCTAGTGATTTTTTTTTATTTTTGCAATGTTTCGTTGTTCTACAAATTATTGTATATAAAAAACAACGTAGAAACGGTACTTGAATTGTGAATAGACTGCTGATTAATTGTTTTTTCAGTAGTTTCATTACTTTTAAATTGTCAACATTATGTGCAGAACAAAGGCACTGTAGTACAAAAATGTATTTTTGTAACAGATATATGTATTTATGGAAAATAACAGCTAAGTATGGATTGCGATTTTTGACAGTCTACTTTCGTAGAAGTAGGTATACTGTTGGTCTATATTTGATATTATTGAAGTTTCACGAAGGTTTCATGACTTGCTATTAGCTTTTAATGCTTACAAAAATAAATTGCGGTGTAATGTTCCAACCACGCTTAATATTAAGGAACTTCATTCTGGAACATCCTAAGGTGCCTTAAGATGAGAAAGAAGCCTTCCATGACGATCAACTCTCTAAAAAGTACCGTCTCACGCCAAAGTTCTTTAATTTTAATTTCAATTTTAACCACCTAATACCTGTTGTGCTTTTCTTCTACTAATTTAAGATCATCTTTCCAACAAACGTTTCTTCCATTGTTATGTAAAATAATATTATATAAAATATTTAACCATTGTCAACTTTGAAACGCAAGCTGTAGAGAATCCGCCATTTATTCGGCTGTAAGTATTTATATCTTTTTTTACGGATGTGGATTCATCAAATAACTTCCCCCACTCTGGGCGGAGCGGGGAGTGTCAGACTTTTACTGACTAATGCCCACCCATGTTCCTTGTTTTGCCTTTTATGTTCCGGGGCCGCGGTGTCTAGTATTTATAACTGAACTATGCATTTAGTATGGTAATGTTAGGATAAATTAGAATGTAATGTTATTTGATCGGTGGCTGTGCAGCTTTGCGTAGGTGCCGCTTATTTAATCAGCCAAGGTTCTTTTATTATTTACTTTCAAGATATTACTATATTATTAGGTTTTTATCATTGAAATCGTATATTACTTAAGCTCACTGGCTGGTCAAAGTGTGCTTCTTTGTGATCATAATTATGTTCAAATAAAAATGGTATCTCTTTATTTTTTAACCATGGCAATACCTCGTCAGTCAGAAATCATGTTAATTAAAATGGGTTGTTTCCATCAAATGTTTGAGACAAAATACTCCTAAAACATTTTTTTTTAAATGTCACCAGATTATTGGTCAGTCAAGAGAAAATGTCGAGACACTTTTCGGAATGTTTTAACTAACTTTTTTGTGTTAAAAATCTATATTTTTCTAATCATTTAACGCAAAGTATGAATTTGTTATTATCGCTTTAGAAGCAATTGCTTTACGTGATACGTATGCAGAAAATATACATTATGATAGATTGAAAAAGCTAGTCAACTAGTAAAATGTCAAACATCTTTAAGGATCTAACTTCCAAAGTAAAAACACAATTATTATGAGACAATAATATAATCAATTACACTCCTATAATTTTTTTATATTATAATGTAGTAGAACATAAAAAAGAAAAATAATAATATTACATAATTATTGTTCTGGAATAGTCCTCCACTTCCAGATTTCTGATTGGTAATTACTCCCCAGGGAATTTACTAAACTCTATCTCGTTTATAATCCTTAAGTCGGAGAAGCCGTATTAAATGATAATAGCAACAAACATTGTGAACATCTGGAATACTAGTTTATCGATGTCGAACACCATTTGCCGGCTTACGCTCCTATTTTTGCATAGCTGGCAAATACACCAAATTCAGATATTTAATCTCAAGTTAAATTTATTTATTTAACGATTTATGTACTACATACACACTGAATACAGAAAAATAAAAGTTTTTTTTTTTACTTTTATTACCTCGAATTGTAACCTCTGAACACAACCAATAAAAAAAATGGGAAATGAACACAGACAAAAATAAATTCAAGTGAATTGAACTGTTCATTATTTTTAGATGAACAAAATGTTTTTTTTTTAACTAAATATTAGATCAAAATAATTGGATATTGAATAATATGAAGTTTATTTATTATCAAAGTTTAAAAATCATATAAACGAACATAATAGGTATTCATTAGTATTTGTTTAAAATGCTTAGATAAGTGTATTTAAATTGATTATTCGCAATTGAATGACATAGTCTTGTTTTTAAGCATTATTTGTGTTAAATATTACAATTATGATAAATAATGATCAAATGCACAGTTTTTTTGCTGCAGACTTAGTTGCCATTTAATTAATTAAACATTAACATACTATAATTGATTTTGTTTCATTGGAGGCTTGTGGCAATTGATTGCAAATACTGGTCAAGTTTATTTGAGTAGTTAGGCTGATGAATCTAGGTTGGTGTTTAAAGACAATAATATATAAATGTAGTATGTGTTGAGTGTTAAAAAGATGTTGTCAATTCTAATATAACGAAAATTTAATGGTTTATAAGTAGTTGCCAATCATTGTCTAAATTAATAGCAATTCAGAAAAACGTGCTATGATTTTTGGAACAAATTAATTTCCTGTGTAGTCATTCTAGTGAGTTATTGCATAGAACTAAAATAACCAATTAAATTACCAATGTATTGTTAAAAATTAAAGTTAAAGTAAAACAGTAAAAAAATTAATGTTTGATTTATTTTATCCTTTTCCAAATCATTTTACCCACAGTAATAAAAACATGAACCTTTGCGGCAAGCAAAATTAAGGTGCAACAAGGTAAGGTGTTTACAAAATTATTGTAAATCGGTAAAGGCATATTTCTGACGGTCACGAATGAGGAATAATTTTATTTAATGTCGCGAATAATATTTTAATCAACATACAACATTTTACAAGTCTGGCTTTAAGTTTAAATAATTATGATCGCGACCGTAACAAGTATTTACAGAATCATTAAAATATATTTAAAACTAGTTGGCGCCCGCGGCTCAGACCTCGTGATGATCGAAAAAAAATATTCTGTGTTATTCCAGATTATAATCTACCTCGGTGCCAAATTTCATCAAGATCCGTTCAGCCGTTTTGACATGAAAGAGTAACAAACATCCATCCTCACAAACATTCGCATTTATAATATTAGTAGCTGGTGCCCGCGGCCTAGGCCGCGTGATAATAAAAACGTATTCTATGTGTTATACGAGACTATAATCTACCTCTGTGCCTTCAGTAGGTTTTTCTCGTGAAAGAGGATCAAACATACATCTATACTCACAAACTTTCGCATTTATAATATTAAGGATATTATAGTAGGATTATAATATTAGTAAGCTCATCAAAGTGATTCTAATCATTATAATTTCTAAGGGCGGCGTACATATAGCAAATTATACGGGTTCAATTTATTCGGCCGCCGCCATTTCTAGCAATAAGCATAAGGGATTAGTTTAAACTAAGGGTTGGCAACCATACTGTTCCTTTTCTTTACAAAAACCAGAAGATTTTTTTGGTGAACTATACGCGTTGCACGATTTGTACTTCAAAAAAAAACCGGCCAAGAGCGTGTCGGGCCACGCTCAGTGTAGGGTTCCGTAGTTTTCCGTCCGTCACAAGAAGTGTTCCCACACGTGGTAATTTTGGATTGCGACAACCGCGCTTTTTGTAAAAAATGACGTCATTACACAACGCCATCTATCGAACCATTTATGAACTGGTTTTTACCTTAACATTTGATGGTGTTAAAAAAATGAATTTTAGTTTTGTTCTAACTTGCCTAAGGGTCAGTTCACACCGAGACGCGAAGCGACGCGACGCTGCGCGCACACTTTAAAAAAGCTACTCAAAATATAACTTTATTTTCTACACGAAAAGATACACATTTCATTGCGATACGCCGCGAGGTGTCACGAGGCGCAGCGCTGCGCCTCGTGACGCCTCGCGGCGTAGCGCGGCGCATCGTGACGCAGCGGTATTCGCGGCGTGCAAGAGCGGCGCTGCGCCTCTCAACGCCGCGCGACGCCGCGATGCGCCGCGAGGCGCAGTCGAGCCCGACGTGGCAACTTGTCAGTTCGGTCGAGTACTCGAGTGAAATTATAATGATAGACTGGGATCTTGTAATAATCGGACTTCTCTTGCAGAAGAGGCAGAGCAAGAAGAATACAAAAATAAAATTAAAAGGAAGATATCACAAAAAAATTTACTTCTCCTCGATCTCCATATTATTATTGCACCCGCCAATTTATACGTCAACGTCACTCTCACGCGCTTGAAAACGGTAGACTGAGGGGGGTAAACGCGGGCCGCGGGCCAGGGAAGAAGCACGTGGCGAATGTTGACACATTCGGCTGCGCCGCGCGGCGTCTCGCTGCACAGCGAGGCGTCGTGTTGCCGACGATTTTACGATGTGCCTCGCGACGTTGCGATGCGTATCGCGGCGGCGCGCGGCGCAGCGCGAAATCACGGGCTTCTTCCAGCATCGTCGCGTCGCGTCGCGTCTCGGTGTGAACTGACCCTAAGCATGTTCTTAATAGAAGTTTTATGTAGTTATAAGATACCGCTAATGCCAAGGAGAGACCAACCGAACAATTCGGTAATACCCGATCCGATGTAATAAGTACCTACAGCGGCATCTCTCGGGGAATTGGGTTACTAATTAATACTTATTTAATAATTTTGGATTGCGAGAACCGATTTCAATAATTCTTTTTTTGTTTGAAAAAAGATACGTTCAGGATAATAAAATATGTAAACGAATATACGATTATACTACAAACTTAGTACAGAAATTATTTTGTAAAACTTTTTGTCTTTTTTGTACAAAAACTGTTGTGTCAATCAAGTTCAAAATAATTTTCATAGAAAGTCCTTATAAAGTTCTACTTTTCAGATTTTTTTCATATTTTCTAAACTTATGGTTCAAAAGTTAGAGGGGGTGGGACACATTGTTTTTTACTTTTGGAGCGATTATTTCCGAAATTATTGACATTATCAAAAATTGATTTTAGTAAACCCCTATTCATTTTGAAATACCTTTCCAACAATATATCACACGTTAGGGATGAAATTAAAAAAAAAACACTTCCCACTTTACATATAGGGTGGCTACCCTAATAAAACATTTTTTTCCAATTTTTATTTTACCACTTTGTCGGCGTGATTGATATACATATTGGTACCAAATTTCAGCTTTCTAATGCTAACGGTCACAGAGATTAAGCGAGGACGGACGGACGGACGGACGGACAGACAGACATGGCGAAACTATAAGGGTTCCTAGTTGACTACGGAACCCTAAAAATGAAGGCGGATCTCATTTCAACTGTATTTGTATGGTCCGTCCGAAATGTGTTGCCGGTAAGTTTGTTTATTGGCTTTCTTCTCACCGGCTAGGACACTAGTTGCACTAGGAAAGCCACTAGGCAGGGTTCGATTTAGCGGAATATTACTCGGGCTTGTTATACTGAGTTTACCCATACAAGGGAAATGGATGGGTTCCCTAACCGATCCAGATTAAACAACTCTTGCTAAGGTTCGGAAATGGATTGGTACCCTTACTATTTCCGGTATAGCAACCCTTGCCAAGGTTTGATAATGGTTGGGTTCCCTTACCGATCCAGGGTCAAGCAACTCTTGCTAAGGTTTGGAAAAGGATTGGTACCCTTACTATATATATTTCCAGTTAAGCAACTCTTGCCAAAGTTTGGAAATCGATGGGTTCCTTACTGATCCAGGTTAAGCAACCCTTGCCAAGGTTTCGAAATGCGGGGTTCCCTTACCAATCCAGGTCAAGCAACTCTTGCTAAGGTTCGGAAATGGATTGGTACCCTTACTATTTCCGGTTTAGCAACCCTTGCCAAGGTTGGATATGGTTGATGTTGATGGTTGGATTCCCCCCTTACCGATCCAGGGTCAAGCAAGCGAGTCTTGCTACGGTTTAGAAATGGATAGGTTACGATTTCGAAGATACAGTTGTATACCAAACTTAAATAAAAAGTGAAAAACTGAAAAAGGGGTGATTTTATTTTTTTCATTTCTGTTTGAACGTGCCCTATATATTTTTTTATTAATAGCGTCTATTGGAATGGTAATGGGTGAAATTCTACAGCATAGCTGGTGATTCAAGAATTTGCCGTATGATAACAAGATAAATGGATTTTCTCTTAAAGTATAATATTTAGAACAAAAAAGAATATTGAATAAATGAATGTATGAGTATTTCATTTATTTATTCAAGGAAACTCAATTTTTCTTGTTTTTTTTTTTTGAAACGTAATTGGTCTATAGCGCAGAATAATAAGTCCATGATGGAGCGTCATTGTCAGCTTAAGGTCTCTGCACATAGCCGGCGTGGCATGACGGGGCGCGGTGTGGCGGAGCGGCGACGCGGCGCTGGCGCGGCGGCATCGGTCACACTGCGGGCGCGATAACGTCCCGTCCCGTCGCGCCGATTCACGCCGAACGTATACTGTTTTTATACTGCCTATGCCGCTCGCGTCGCGCCGCGCCCGTCCCCGCCGCTTCTGACTTGTATTCCCGCTCGGCGCCACGGCTGGTGGCGCGACGGTTACCGTCGCGTCGAGCGGGACGGCTCTGTGTGGCGTCGTCCGTAATATCTAGTACATTACAACTGCTCAGTGTCGCGTCGCCGTCCCGTCCCGCCACGCCGCGCCCGCTGTGTGCAGCGACCTTTATTGAGCTCCGTTTGTCAGCTTTTGGCACACGCCACGAAGGTGCAGTCTATTTACCCCGACCGCGACCCAACCCCATGTCAATCGATTTCTTTAAGCTGTGGGCCAAAACAACGAATGGCTGGCAACACTAAATTACATCTGTCAAAACCGTGAACAGCGACGCCGTGTCCTATGCTTGTTGTTTTTAACAGTTTGCGAGTTTCTTTACTAAATATAGTTAAAAAACGTATTAAAGTCCAAGTATATCTGTGATAAACAAGATATATAGTTGAATCAGAATGGCAACCATAGGCCCGAAGAAGGATGGAGGGCCTAACGTTGATTTTTTTCAGTCACCGGAATCATTAACACAATTTGACCAAATTCGCGTTTGGCTACAGAAGAATTGCAAGAAGGTAATTTGAATAGAACCAAAACTATTAAAATATCACGCTCTAACAGTCGCTTTGCTTTGACAACTGGAAGAAAATTGTTTTACTATATAAAACACACACCACATACTGCACATAAATTAGTATACACTCCAGTTGGAAGCAACGTTTTAATTTGAGTTATTAATGAAATCGGCTTGAATGTCTTATGATTTCAATGTTGTATGGTAACTTTATATTCTTTGTGAAAGTAAAGTACTTGCTATTCTACAACCTGTATTGTTATTATTTCAGCATGTGCAGACAGACCCACCTACTAAGGAAGGCTTGGCTCAACTAGTAATCCAGCTCATTCAGTATCAAGAGAACAAATTGGGAAAAAATGCTTCAGATCCTCCCTTTTTGAGGCTTCCGGTGAGTCTTTCTTATTGCACAATGTTGTTAGTGTCCTCAAAAGCTATTTCATCGAATGGAAAAGGTTAATTTTCAGTTCAATTAACCAAGATACAGTTAAAGATGAATAACTCTGATTATGGTTAGTGCAGTGGCTGAGCAACTTGCCAAAGCACTGTGTTGTGGGTCTGTTTCCCTGTGCACTGTTATGTATAAGCTTGCGATGTGAGAGCACTGATAGGAAAGCATAAGGTAATGAGGTATCAGGGTTAATCATAATAAAAGGTTAGCTGAATATCTGAGTAGTTAGGTAGTTCTCTAAATTGTATAAAACAATGTTCTATGTCTTTCTGTACATTTGCTTAGTACTTTAAACTACTTCAATTTAATTAAATATGAATATTTTTTCTTGAATAATATTTTTTATTATTTTTTTTGATATTCTTAGACATGCCGTCTTAATATGCATTCTGTAGATAGTCAACCGTCTCTTTGTTACAGTTGAAAATGTAGAGTCCTGTGACACAGCCCAATAGACCATGTACTCTTAGTAATAGGGTTCTCTATTAAGTAATAGGGATTCGTTGGAATCTTAGATTAGTTCGAGGAACAAGTTTCATTTATTACCTTAACCCTTAATTCGACAAGAGACAAAAATCATGAATTTCTATTGTTTTTATTTATTTTTGTCATAGTAAGATGTTTTTTAGACCAGGAAAAATAATTTAAAAAATCTAGGATATCTAGATTTTCAGAAAATGCATGTCCAGTATTCTGGACATTGCCAGGTCCTCCATAAAGTAACAGTAAATATCGATGTGAAGTATACTGGACTTTGCCGAATTAAGGAATTGTGCGATAATTTTAAAAATATGATAAAAATGAAAAATCTTTGTGTATAACAAAATAATTTATTGCAGTAAAATAAAAAAAATTAATTACCTACTATTTATAGGTTGCGCGGCTTCAATACAATTATATAAAACACAAAAAGTTCATTCCTATTTTCTTGTAATGACATAATTTCATAATTTTGACATCAATAATTATCAAAAACTACAGCTTTTTACATTAACTGTAAACAACAAGCTTCTGAAACTTCCACCATCTAACTTATATTATATAGTAAGTCAAAACTTTCCAAAACAATAGTTTCACTTAGTTGCTATGGTAATCGTAAAAACAATTGCTAATCCAAATACATCACAAATGCGCACCTCAATGGTTTTGCAAAGGACTACTTGGCTCTTTAGGTTCTTCTCCTTCAGCCTTAGGCTTTTCTTGAGAAAACTGAATGTATTGATATGACTTTAAATCGTATACCATCCCCGACATACCTGTCCAGACAGAGTTTTTGAAATGCTACTTACTGGGTTCATGGGATTATATAGCCTTGTGTTTCCCGCCTCTGTCCTTTTATATGGTATTGTCTTTTCTTCAATGCTGTACCTCATCTCATTTTCAGTGGATTAGTAGTTCGTCCTCACCTTCTCTAGAAGCGGCCTCATTTTCAAGTATTGATCCAAATTGGGACAGGAATTGTCTACGAAATGAATAACCCTGCATATGCATTCAAACCTTTTCAGAGGCTATAACGTTAGGCAATTGCTGGATATTGTAGTTTTATCATAGTAGTAAGATAGAGACACGTAAGATGGCAAATTCAATTTACCTGGCTGGTAGATGAAAACAATTCTCTAATTAATGGGGCATGGATAGTTCTTCGACTTCTGGCTCGCTATTGTGTATTTCGTCGTCAGATGTATCGTCATTTCTGATGTTATTGTTGGACATGTTCAGGTTTTTCAGTGACGATGGATGGTGCATTTTCTGATAAGATTTCAACTTCCTGGCTTCAAATCTGGCTCTTTATCAGAATTGGTGAAGCCTTCTTTGTCTAAAAGAGTTAGATGGTGGTACTAAAGCTAATAATTATGACGCGTGTGGGGTTTTTCTGAAAACCTGTAAATAAAAGTATTGCTAGGTGTCAAGAAATAACATATAAAACGCATAATACGGATATTAGTTTCTAATATTTCCTATTTTTTAGTTTTCTGTATCATGGGCAAAGTCCAGTATACTGCACATCGCTAAACCATACTAAATCTTTGAAAACCTGGCAATGGGAAATATACTGGACACCCAAGTTTCACAGAAAATAACGCAAGATCTATAACTAATATTGTGATTGTAGTATAGGTATATATACATAAATACGTTACGGAATACACAGAGAACAAATAACTATTTACTGTCGAACAAAAATAAAATATAAATCGAGACTTACCGAGAGCGGTCGCGACGCGTTCTTCCTCTCTGACATTGCGCCAGCGAGTGACTGGCTGTGAGCATGTGCTCATGTACAGTTATTTTTAATGTAGTAATATAGGATAAAAACAAACTGTTCGACACTAAACAAAACCCTAATATGGTAAAATAAATGCTATAGATTTTTTCAAACTGGACGTCCAGTATAGTTCCCACAATCGAATTAAGGGTTAAAAATAAGTAAACAAATGGAAATTTATTATAATAATTATTCAAATAACAAAATGTATAAAATTAATAATCAGCTGCATTAGCAAAAACAAATTGGTTTTCAGCGAGTCCTTTAGCACCAGTTCCCTCAATTGCAAATAAAGAGCCTGCTTCAGGTTGTGTGTTAAGTTCTGCCTGCGACAGGCCCACTTTGCTGGTTGTCACAAATAGGGTGGACAAGTCGTGACCACCCCACATCACTGATGTTACTTTTGCAGCCGGAAGCCTGTGTTGTTCTAACAGTTTGCCAGCTCTAGAATCAATCTTGATTACCTAAAACAAAAACATTGAATTAAATAACAAGGCCATTATGCAAATACTGGATGCTTATTGAAATAACCTGCCTATAAATTTTCGCTCTGGGAGTGGGTAAAAGAAAGAAAGATTTCATAAGACAAACTATTTATACATATACATTAAAAATGAACCCCTATTGCCCTAAGTCATGGCTTCTATTATGTGTGAACGGCTGGACCAATTCTGCTAATTGCTTTTTTTGTTGTGTTGCTTATTTCGAAGGTTCTTAAATATGTAGGGTTAGAGTACATAGTAAAAAATAGTTGCTTGGTGGGTACAGCCCGTACGAAATAAAATAATAAATGAAAAAGAAATCAAGATTAATGAAAGAAGAGTAGAGAAATAAAAACTCAAACATAAAATTAAACCAATTTTAGGGCCTGCATGAGGACAAAAACCATGCAGGCAGGTATATGTCATCATGGTGCTGTAACAATTAAAAATATAAGTTACAAGGAGGGGGTTGTGTATCCACATTGCAGGCTCAGTGCTAGCTTGTGTCCGGTGTCTCCAAATTTCTGGTTTCTGGATATGTTGGTACAAAACAAAGCATCCCGTTGTTTGGTGGGCTTGATTAAGATATACTGCATATTTTACGAATATGGATTTAAAAGCCTCTTTATACCTATGAAAGAAATAAAACATTTAAAAAATTGTTACTATATTACCTTCCAACCATTGAAGCAGGCAACCCATAGATTTCCATCTGCGTCTATTGTCATGCCATCAGGAAACCCAGTAACATTGTTGGCTTGGAAACTAAATAGTGTTCTTCTGTTGCCTGGAATAAAAAAAAAGTTCAGTAAAGTAGTCCTTTTTAAAAATAGTTTTTAGTTTTTACTTGACCGTTTGAATATATCCTATTTATTACAGTCCTAAATCTTGTACAGTAAAAGGCCCTGCGAGAACCATAACAGATAAATAAAATCTTAATCCGTAGGCTACACAAATATGTGCGTGAATTGAACCTGTGACACATCACAGAGCAACCAATCAAACCGAGCAAACCTTTTGATTTATGTTTTGTAGTTGTTGTGGTCAGGACGATCATGGTAAAGGTTTTCTGGGTGAAAACTAGGGTAAGACTTCCACTATCCTTAAGAAATTAGGACCAGCTTCTTAAGGCCCTCATCATCTGCCTATCTTTTTCCCAACTATGTTGTGGTCGATTTCCAGTTTAACCTGATGCAGGTGAATGCCAGTATTTTACAAGGAGCGACTGCCTATTTGTTTTCCACACCCCAGTTACTAATGGGAAATTATATACCCCTTGGTAAGACTTGTTGTCAGACTTTCGGGCCACTGACGACCTGCAACGATTGTCAAAAATCTAGGAATAAAAGCCGGAACCAACGGGTCATCGTGCTTTCCGAGGCATGGAGGAATCTAATGGATGGTTATCTATCCACGAATCGACCTTCGCAAGCGTAGCTTCACCTGAACATCAACCGATCGTGCAAAGCTCTTCTAAATGCCATGTATACAAAAAACCTCATAAAATTAACCATTACTCACGAATACATCCATCATCGAGGTCAAAGTCGAACACATCAATATTCCTAGTCGGAGTATCAATGTAGAACATGAACTTCTTGTCGGCAGTCCACGCAATTCCGTTGGAAATGGACACGGGCCGCACCTTCTCCATAGGGTCTAGGTAATTGTGCTCATCCATCATGTATAACGTTGCTTGGTCTTTGTCGACGTTGCCATCAACTTCCTGGCCCATTGTACCTGAAAAATATATGATCAGCTACTTATTATCTCATATTCAAGTAGAGGTTATTTTATATTTGTAGTCAACCGGTCACTAAAGTTAAACAATGAAGTGATCAGATAGATTTAACGCCAAGATTCAACCCCATTTGGTTATCCGATATTAAATTTTATTTTATATATCATTCTACTTCACCATTCGGTGGACTATTTATATTACCAGTGCTAATTGGGTTTTGGAGGTCGGAGAAGCAGTCGGTCCAGGTAGAATACTGTTAATTCAGCTGCAACTGATTGGACTGGAAGCCGACCCCACATAGTTGATAAAGGTTTTGCTATTAGAGATTCGGAAGGAACACCGACGTCAAAACGGTTACCATATATTCAGTACATCGTTCTGACCCCCCCTCCCCCCAGGGCCTCCGAGAGCGTAGCAGCCAATTTCTCAGCCACTGCGCCACCTGGACCGGTGGGCTACTGCCCGACAGCTGTAAGTTCACGGCATAGATGGCGCTTTAGTACTTTCTGTACTATGCTTCTGGTATAAACAACTTAACATAGCATACCAAACCAAAGTCTTCCTTTAGCGTCGACCTTGCCGTCGTTGCACCTGTTGTTCGGCAGGCCCAAATCTACCACGCTCAGTAGTCTCAGGGAACTGTCACCGTCCGGTGCTTCCCACCGCATGAAGTATAGCTCCGTCCTCACTGCTATTAGGATCAGCTTGGGGTTGTCTTTTACCGTTACCACTAACGAGACTGGTCCGTAACCTAGAACATGAAGTTAGAAATCATTTTGAAAAACGTTTTAACATAACATTACGCCTGTATTCCCTGATGAGCTAGGTAGGGGTGCAACTAATAGTACACTTGCATTTCGCCACTTGTGTTAGCCGTTGTATGAGACTTACCCAACCTGCGAATCAAACGCAGGACCACAAGCGCGGTTGTAATCAGTAGACCAACGACGCTAAGTCTGGGTCTAAGTCTGAATGTTTTGATGTGGCAAATAATTATGTATAATTTGCCCACAGTTAAGCGCCCGCGGGATAAATATTTGGATACTAGACGTTACGTTCTACAAATAATCGTTCATACGTAATTAATATTTTTGTTTTGTTTTTGTTCATATGTGATTATGAAATGATTAGATCGGGACTTTGGGCACCCCGGCGTCGATAGTGTACAAAATTAGCGCTCAAATAGTCTTCCGTCTTCTTTATCGTGTGATTAGTTGCTTAACTGACACTAGGTGTCAGAGGTTTTATACCGTCCACAGGCCTCTGACCTGGCTTAACATGCCGTTGAGAAATAACTTTCAGACATGGTGGTTCTCGATGTTTTCCATCAGCGTAGCAAGTGATATTGTTACAAATCTTATATGAATCAGAAAAATCTGAGTTGTGCTGGGGTTTGAACTCGAGAACTACTACTTGGCAGTCCGACGGTTAGACAACTAGACTATCACTGTTAAGATAATGCGTTGGTCAGATATAAGCTCTCGTACAATACATACCAATTGTTTTGGACGTGATGTTAGTAGTTTCAGCATCAAATCTGTACACTTGCTGTTCATGTATGTCGACCCAATAAAGTGCATTCTCTGTAGTTGACCAATGGGGGCCCTCGAAGTGTGTACCGCCTCTCTTTACCTGTTTGACATAAACTAATGTATCCTGAGATTTTAAATGGAGACGTATTTTTGGTATCAATTGTGCTGGAGAAGTACCCAAATTAAAGTTTTTTTCACAGAAATCATCTGAAATCGATATTGAAGTCCCGGCAATCAAATATAAATGTTTTTATTTTTATTAAATCATATTTGGTTGCCTGGGAAAGATAAGCACACGTACTCAAAATCACCAAAAATAAAGATAAAAATTACTAAAAAAAAAAAAAATTGTGCAATTGTTTTCGAAGCCGTTTGCCAAGGCTGCTTGCTTGATCTGCTTAGTCCAATTTAATAAGGGGTGCGGCTATTGCAATCTACCAAACGATATTAAGTATAAAGTTTATTATAGTTGTATTTACCAGATATTTTTTGGCGCACTTGATCTTATTTTAAACAACAATAATAGCACTTAGCATCACATCCCACATTTGGCATAGACGCCTATGAGAGGCTATGAGGTACGTTACACTATGCATTAACAACACGGGTTCACGAATAGACATAAGTACTACTTAGGCACTAGATGCTGATTGGTATAAATAAATAAATCGTTTCTTTTGAATCGAATTTTAGATAAATAAATAAAAATTAACGATCACGTCTAACAAGTTTCCGTTTGAGTGTATCCGCTATAGAGCGACATCTTAACAATTTAATAATTTAATAGGTCCCAAAACTAGGCGTCACTGCTGCATAATAAATTAAATAATTAAGAAAACTACTTACATTTTTGATAAGCGGCGTATTCTCTCTGTATGCTAAACAATTCACCAGTAAAATTGTTAAGATGAACTGCCTAAATAACACGATCATATTTATTGTGATCTGATTTTGTCACTTTATAAACGAGCGACGTTCGCCGTTCACGGCGTCTCGCGCGACAATCACCCAGTGGTGGCTAAGTGCTTGTAACCGGTCACTGGTGGTCTTGAGCAAGTGAACGTATCACTAAATATTGTTTTACGTATGTAACCTGTATCTTTCTGTTTGCGGTAAAGGCTTAATGACAAGAGTCCTTAAGGCATAAGTATGTGTAACAAAAACTTCTACTACACTTACTGTAGAAGATTTTTTTGTCATAGGTGTCAAGGATGTAATTTTATTCGTTCAGAGCGTTTTCGAAAACCATGATAATGACACCCATGACGCCGCAGTCATTAATAAAGAAATACCTACTCATTAAGCATTTAAATATAACCAATATTATTCATTAGTTTAAAAGGATTTATTCCAAAAACCACGTGACCGATCAATAACATCCACATTATAAGATGTTCACTTCCCTTCGCAATGTTGTTAATTAGTTTAGGAAGGTCGCGATTCCAATGTACTGTCACGGCTCAAAACACTCGATTCCGCGGAAGTGTGACCTCTAAGAAGGCCTTTAACCATTATATGACATCTTAGGAAATTTCTTTAGCACCTTTTTTGTTTATTTTCGAACCGTTAAAACCTGTGCCAATTTTGTAGGTCGTTTTTCTTTAGTAGTCGCAAAAACAGAAACTTGTCACTAACGAACAAAAAAAGAACGTTCTACGAGTTAATTGGTAAATGGGCGCGCTCTTAGAAATAGGATACTTGACCTAATTTATAAAAATTTTGACCCCGATTACGTGGGATCCAAACAGAGTTGTTTTAGACAAAACCAATTTTCCGTAAAATATTCCCTCTCGGCTATACTGCGAGTGCTATTGTGAGAAATCTACGCCGTTGAGGCTGTTTATTTTTCTGACAGCTCATGAACGAATGAATCCTTCGAAAATCAATTTATCAAAAAAGCACATCTGCTTTTGAAAATTCTGCTCCTTATAAGTAGGTCATGTTCTGAAACTTCCCTTGTATGTATAATTTTAACCCCAAGTTACCGGGATCAAAATTTATTGTATTTCCGCGGTACTTCTTTCGAACAGCCCGCAACCGCAACCCGCATTCAGTGCCCCTTCCGTTTGAAACCATATGGGTCTTTACATTACCCGTTATTACAGTAACAAAATCGGTATGACGTAGGTTTGATGCAAACAATTTGCATTCACGAACATAATGATTATGTTCCTGTACCTTACCTTGCCTTTTCATGGCCGAGAACTAATATCAACAACACATCCGACATGAGACACGTCCTGCTGTTTACACTGTCTCGCCTAATCGACATTACTTCCTTACATAATTATCTTATCTTGCCCTTATTACTGCACTTGGTTTCCCTTCGTCATTCTTGATTTCTATGATTGCGATACCAATATTGCAAACAGTCATTATGGTGTCGGAATATTGCACTAGCCGTTGCTCATGGAGTAAGCCATGAACAGCCATCGTTTGATTTAAGTCGAAGATTTTTTATAAAGGACTTAACAAAACACAATTTATATATAAATAAAGGGCTTTGATTTATGTTGAACTTACAATTGGAATTTTAATGTATTTTATTTATCAACATATGGCTGCCTCGTTGTGGTCGACAAGAGGTCCTGGGTTATATTCCCAAGTCCGGCAAAGTGGTATTCCGTTTTCTGTCGTATGACTGTATTGTAGTGTAGTCTAGATTCGGTTGATGGAAATAGGCCCGCCCCTATTACATGGGGCTTAAACATAACTCGAGAAATTTTAATTGGTACACTTCTGCCTAACCCTTCGTGGATTACAGACGTGTATATTAAATGGATTATTTTACTTTGATAACGAAAATATTACATTCAACCCACACATCCCAACATGAACGGAAGTGCACAAAACGTTGGAATGGCTTACTAATATGTTTTAAACGATTACTTGTGATATATGTGTCCTTATGTAACTGCAGTATAATTTTGCAATGCCAAATGGCCCATTGTCTTACAATCGCCACTTGTTGCCTAACTTGGTCTACAATGAAGTATTTTAAGAAATTTAATAGCTCTGACCATGATCTTGACGTGAGAGTTATATTGTTAGTTCTATTATGCTCAGATATATCAGACACTTATTATTTTGAAATAAACAGCAAAGGGCATAGTTTTATGATTGTTTTGACTGTGTAATAGAAGTTATAATCTGCCCCATTTGGCTCCGCCTCCTGAGTTTTTGTAAAGTTTTGTCACCTGAATTTCCAAATATTGGAATCAATTAAAATTATGGCTTTCAATTCGTTATTGGAATTTGGCTACATCAGTGAAATTAAATGTGTGTTCACAGATGAAAGTGTTCATGGACATGAAGCCAGGCGGATCCCTGTGCACGATGCTCGCCACCATGTTCCGTTTCAAGGCGGAGCAGCGGTGGCGCAAGTTCGACTTCCAGGTCGGTAAGGTATGCACTGCCCCGCACGCCGCCTCGCTCACAGCCCGCAGCCCTGCCGTCCCGCCGCCCCGCAGACCTTGCCCCGCACCACGCGGCTCTATAACAATGCATCACTTGGCATGTGACGACATGCGTCTGAATACAAACTTAATACCCTATTTTATGGCCATAGATCGAAATAGTTAAAGTATAATTGCCTAATTCTCAAAGGAGTATGTAATAACTGGATAATACCTCCCTTTAACATCCCTGAATAGTTTTCATTGTCATAATCATCATCTTCTTGCCCTTGTTCCATTCTATTTAGAGCGCAACACGTTTTCTTCTTCCATTCTCCCCTTTAGACGTTACTGCATCATTTACTCCTTTCTCCTTTAAATCATTCGTTACACAATCTCACTCTCCATCGATCAACATACATATCTATCACTCTTTTAGTTACATGCGTTTCGTTCCTCCTCATCACATGAGCACACGAAGGCAAATTTCAATTTTTCTGTAACATTCGCAACTTTCAAACTTCATCTAATATCATTCCTTAATTCACTATGACTGTCACTCCACACATCCATCTCAACATTCGCATCTCCGCTACATGCAATTTTTTCATCCATCTTTTTTACAGCCCAGCATTCGTACCTCATTGCGTTTTAATTATAAATTAGAGGATGGTATTATCCGCACGCGACTTAGATACTTTACCTTGAAATTAAGGCAAAAATAGTCCACGCATTCTGATAAAACTTAACTGGTGAAATATAGGTGTTCTATACCTCTGCCGGTCCCTTCGAGTTATTACAGGCGCGATATTACTACTTCTGCCTATGTTAAAGACTCACTAACCCAACGTGCAGAATACTTTTACATGAACGACATATTAGTTTTAAAAATAAAGATCTATTGTCTGGTTCCAAATGCGAACACAATCGTGACTAGAGTATAAAGATAAAATTAACAGATATAAAAATTAATTGGCTATCGACATCTTATTTTTTTTTTGCCTTTTCTTATTTATGTCAGACGCCTGTTGTCACTCGATCAAATGCACGAAATGAAATGAGGGTATATTATTAACATGAAGGTATAATGTAGAAATTTTAGAAAAAAAAACAACAACAAAATTTGCTTTTTACTTTCAAATTTAATAATTTTCTTTTTATAAGAATTAGCTCCCTTATCAGTTCAGTTCTTAATAATAGAATTTCTATAATGTAAGAGCAACTTTAGATGCACAATTTATCAAATACTTTTTTAGTGTTTAGTGATGTGTTGTTATTGATCACATTTTTCCTAGATCACACACACGGGATGTCTAGAGTAACCCTTGACAACTTCTTTTGCTTGAAGGTAGCAGCCCCCAATACTGTCCATTTTATGTACAGTCAGTAAAAGATATAGCAAACCAAGCTCGTCATATACAGTTGTAATTTTACTAAAAATCGATGTAAGTTTTCGACTAAAGTTAAATTTATTTGATAGTAAACAAACAGTTACTTAAATAAATTAAATTTGAGTTAAAGACTGCGATCAGTATTTAATAAAATAACAACTATATCTGACGAGCCTGGTTATTCATTTCTTTTACTGACTGTACTATGTTCCATTTCATGCAAGGGTCATTATGTTGCAGTACTTGTTCTGGGATTGTTGAACTGTGTGTAAATAATGGGCACTTCCATTAACAAGTAAACTTGTGTGTGTTTGTGTGATTAATAACCTTAACTCTTTGTTATGTCACTAATACATTTGGGATGTTGAATCACCTTTACTGTCTGTATTGCATGTGTTTATTTTTATTTTCATCTACAAATCTTGGGATTCGTTTTTAAGGATTATTAAATTTTCCGAGACTTTTTGTTCCAAGTAATTTATTGTTAACAATATGATATTTTCTTTATAAGTACTTCAAATAATTCTCAAAAAAATAGATATGTTAGACAAGAACATTTTTAAAAAACCAGATGATGTAGCTATACGACTGTAAAAGAGCCATTGTAAAGCCGAAATCTCAATTTGTATGTTCGAGAGAACATCTTTTAGATTTGCCATGTCAAAAAAAAACACTCTTGTATTTGCGTTGGGCCTTCTTACAGCCGCTGTACAAATGCTTTACTTTCACTCTTCTAAACCCGTCATCTAACACTAAACTCGTCTCTGTCCCCTACCCCCACTCCCACATTTTCAGAACCCCTCCCGCAAAGACCTGAACGTGCAGATGATGATGGACATCGAGTCGGCATTGCTCGGCGCTGACGTCATCCGCGCGCCCTGCGTCTTTATCCGGCCGGAGGTTGATAAGGCGACAGCCAACAAAGTGAAAGATATTGTCGTCAATCATCAGGGAGAGATTTGCGGTATGTATAAAGTTTTTTTTTAATAAGCAGGGCCGTTTTATCAATATCTGATTTAAATTTAACTAAACAGGATGAACCCTTTTTTTTTTTTTTTTTTTTTTTTCGGGTGGGAAATCATCCAATGACTTCCCCCGCTCTGGGCGGAGCGGGAGGGCATGTCAGACTTGTACTGACTAAAACCCACCCATGTTTCTTCTTTTGCCCTTTACGTTCTGAGGCCGCGGTATCTCTTTCGAACAACCCGCAACCCCGGCAGGCAGAGGCTCTGGCAAGCCCCTCTGCTTTGCTGACTCTCTTTGAGGCGCGCGTGAAACACGAACGCGCCGTCGACACGGCCTGTCGTCAATCGACGGACGGACGGTGAACTAAGGATGAACCCTTCACGAAGCCGTCAACAGTGCATTCTGTAAATAAAAATCAGTAACTCTGCGTATTTTTATGGTTCCGTAACTCGAAAAGAAAAAACGGAACCCTTATGGGAGGAGGATTTAAAACAAACTTGTGAAAAAGTTGGAACTTTATATCGTAATCGCAAAAGTAATCATACCGCCCTTGTGTCTGGAAGTACCTATGGGAACTCTTCGTTACAATGACCACTTTCTTCTATGTCTTTTTTTTTCGCTGACATTAGCTGTTGACAAACCTGTGCTCTTTTGATCTGCCTCCTAATGTGCGGTGTCTTACATGTACATCCAAAATGTATACGCATGTAAACAATAATATATGCGCATGACAACCCAATGGTTAGTTAGTTCAAGATAAAACAGACATTTGGCATATTTTTGAAAGATAATAGGCTGTCGCTCCATGTTAAATACCGGTTCAGCTTCATTCTGTTATATTGGAAACCGGCCCGAAAAAACCAGTTGTTGGAAAAAGGCTAAACAGATGATCTTGTTTGTCTGAAAGATACCGCTATCAGTGATAAGGCCGCCATTGTAACCATAGAATTAGCCATTTCTGTAAAATAGTTATGTTGAACTTTTGGTGTGCAATAAAGTATATTCTATTCTTGTTAATTAACGACGACATTTTCTCATCTTATAGAAGACGAAGAGGAAGCGACACACATCGTGTACCCGACAGTGGATCCCCTGGAGGAGGAGTACGCGCGACCAGTGTTCCGGCGGTCCAACCACGTGCTGGTGCACTGGTACTACCTGCCCGACAGCCACGACACCTGGGCGCAGACTGAGTTGCCGGTACGTTTACTCATCATATTAATATATGAACCTTAACTAATTGGACCTACGACCTTGAAAAGGTGGCTTGGACAGAAGAGGTGTACGTTCAACAGTGGTCCTCGAAAGCGAAGGCTTTATTTATATAATTCACTATATTATCCACAGACAAAATTATTAGGTATAGTAATCTGTTATATAGAATAAACAAGACACTAAGGTGTTAGAAGACACTTTTGGAACGTGAACTAAAGTATCTGATTCTCATTGCCAATATAAGACAAAATTTTAATGATTTTCGAATGCTTATACTGAAAATAATTATGTTTATAGGTGGATGTTCCCGAGACCGCCAGCTGGGACTGTAACCGCGCGGAGCCATGGCGTGTGTCGGCGTCGTGGGCGCTCGACCTGCCGCAGTACAACGAGTGGATGAACGAGGAGGACTACGAGCTCGACGCCAACGGCAAGAAGAAGGTACTTCAAACATTTTCACCTGTGTTCACCGTTAATACATAGTAGTTCTCCGTTTCGATCAATGCGGACATTCCCAGCTATAGACACTATGATATCAAGTTTCATAAGTGGTGCGCAAATACAAGTGTACATTTTTGCAATTGCTATGTTAGTGTCATATTTTGTTCAACATACATCCTAACGCTGAACTGGAAATAACATAAAAACATAAGAAAAGATGAATTTCTCAGTGTATCAAACTAACGCTCTCAAAAAAGTTTCATACCGCGAAATACAGTTGATGTCAAGCTGGGTCTACTAACGGTCTACACGCATTCAACTGCTGTAGTCAACGACTATCGGCCCATGAAAATGCAAACATAAAACTCCCATTGCCGTACCAATTAACACGATATTTTATTATACTAGGTCCACAAACTCCGTCTTTCGGTGGACGATCTGATCCCGGGCGGGGAGCCGTCCAGCAAGTCTAAGAAAGGCAGCAAAAGGAAGCGGTCGCCTTCTCCACCGCCACAGAAGCATGGCAAGAGAAAGAGGTAGGCATACTCTGAATACAAGTAATCGTGGGTAGGGTCCAAGGTATTTTGTAGGATAAAATGTCATTAAGTAGAGGTAAAAGCCCGAAACTCGTACATGACAGTCAACCAAAGACTAATATTTTTTTTACCTATTACTGATATTCAGATTCTCTTGCAAGAATAACTCACGATTTATTTCTTGGACATTTTTCTACTAGATTTTGCCCGCGAGATTTCACACGCGATCCTGTAGTTACTTATCTGACTGCTCAGCCACCGCAGCTCCCAGCGTGATAGCCTATGCCACTCAAAAATATCGTGGCATCCTATTGGTAAAATAATTTTCAAAATGGGTTTAGTAGATTTAGTGATTACCCGCTACAAACTCACAAACTTTTTATTATATTAATATAGATAGAAAATGCTGTGGTTTAAATACTAGGCAATCAGCAAGTTGTTTGTGAAATTGACTAAAGTACCACTATAAGAGGATTTTTCTCACATCCATACACCGTATTCTTTGTATTTATTTGTGCTGAACTCTAGCACATCAATAATAAAACAATTCGACCAACAGTCGTACCACCAAGCGCCGAGAAAATGACGTGGACGAAGAAGAGGACAACGCGTCTCGGGACAACACCGACACTGCGCCCACGCCCGAGAGCGAACGAGCTGCTGAGCGTTAGTACTATTATCTATTTTTCTATACTAGCGACTCACCCTTGCTTTCTGTGTGTGGAACGATTATTGAGTTAGTGCTATAACTTCCCTCTAGCTGCAACACTAGGAATTGGTAAGTGTAAAACTTTGAGGGTCATACAATGCTGCAATTTTTGGTATATTAATAAATTGTTAGTGTATTTCCTTTGTTCACAAATAATTTTTAAATCCAATTTTAAATAAATAAAATAATATATTAATATTATTCTATATACATAAGTGGTTATGACAATACGACAATAAGTGAAAACATTGACAGTACTAGTTCATAAGAATAATTCTAAACTATCAAAAAAACCCCAAGAACAAAAAAACCGGCCAAGAGCGTGTCGGGCCACGCTCAGTGTAGGGTTCCGTAGTTTCCCGTCCGTCACAATAAGTGTTCCCAGTTATGAGGCCAACCGAACAATTCGGTAATACCCGATCCAATGTAATAAGTACCTACAGCGCCATCTCTCGGGAATTGGGTTACTAATTAATACAAAGACGTGCAATTTCGGTGGTAATTTTGTATTGCGAGAACCGATTTCAATAATTCTTTTTTTGTTTGAAAAAAGATACGTTCAGGATAATAAAATATGTAAACGAAGTTAAAAAAAAATGCTTGAATAAACGATTATACTACAAACTTAGTCCAGAAATTATTTTGTACAATTTTTTTTTTGTACAAAAACTGTTATGTCAATCAAGTTCGAAATAATTTTCATAGAAAGTCCTTTTAAAGTTCTACTTTTCAGATTTTTTTCATATTTTCTAAACTTATGGTTCAAAAGTTAGAGGGGGGGGGGACACATTGTTTTTCACTTTTGGAGCGATTATTTCCGAAATTATTGACATTATCAAAAAAAGATCTTAGTAAACCCTATTCATTTTTAAATACCTTTCCAACAATATATCACACGTTAGGGTTGAAATTAAAAAAAAAATCACTTCCCACTTTACATATAGGGTGGCTATCCTAATAAAACTTTTTTTTCCAATTTTTATTTTACCACTTTGTCGGCGTGATTGATATACATATTGGTACCAAATTGCAGCTTTCTAGTGCAAACGGTCACAGAGATTAAGCGAGGACGGACGGACGGACGGACGGACAGACAGACAGACATGGCGAAACTATAAGGGTTCCTAGTTGACTACGGAACCCTAAAAAGAAAAATCGAACAAACTAAATAGTATAAAAGTGGAAGCAAAATTGAACACCCTTAAAGATGGTCACTAACCTGTGAGCTACGTGCAAAGAAAAATCCCGAGTGACGTCTATGACGCGATGCGCTAAGGGCCAATCACTGCACTTTACCCGCCCCCGCGCCTCACTTCATACCATCAAAGGGACCCAATAACTCACTTTTGCACAGGTGAAGGTCAGCGCTCAAGAATCGTGAGCCGGTCGTTAACCTGTCAGTACTTCCTTATTATTCATAACTTCCAAATTTTAAAAATGTTAAATAATTTCCTATGACTAAACTACTGAATATATTCAAATGATTTTGTATAGGTAGACTGAGAATGTCTTGATATATGTGTAGTTTAATTTATTGTCGTATTATCTTAACCACTTTGTATAAAACCTAAGGGGAAAAAGGTGATGAAAACCGTATCAGATTTGATTGTGTAGCTTATTACTACAAAGAAGTAAAAAAGTTCTGGTTGTTCTCACCTGATCGGACTTCCTCGAAGCGCTTATATGTTAATATAACACTATTTGCAGCTCCTGCAAGCGCGTCCACAGCCGCGAGTGAACCCGCGGGAACCAGCGACGCGCCCGCCACGCCCGCGCCGCCGCTGGACGCGCACGACGACTCGCAGGGCAAGCACAGCGACTCCAACACGCAGGTACACTACCACTACTACACAGTTCAAGTGTCAAGTGCTAGATCGAGCTGAGCCAGCTTTATTTTTTAATTAACAAGCCATCCCTAGTAAAAAATCTTTACTTTATAACAAGGCATCTTTGGTTTATGTTTGTATGTTCTTTAACCCAATACACCAGCAGAGGAGCCTGCTAGGGCCATTTCCTGCCGGGGTTGTTCAAAATATATACTGCAGGCCCGGCACACAAAGTGCAAAAGAAGGAACATGGATAGGTTTTTGTCAGTAATAGTGACTCTCCCTCCCTCTTTTCACAAAGCAGAGAAGTTATTTAATGATTACTCATCCCTAAAAAGAGCCCCGTACAACTTTGACTAGTTTTTCAAGTTGACTAACCTAAAAGATTGCCTTCACAGGAGATGCTGACCAAGGAGGAGCTGGAAGACAACGTAACGGACCAGACGCATCACATCGTAGTGCCGTCGTACTCGGCGTGGTTCGACTACAACTCAATACACACCATCGAGAAGCGCGCGCTGCCCGAGTTCTTCAACGGGAAGAACAAATCCAAAACCCCAGAGATATATCTCGCTTACAGGTCAGTTTGAAATTGTGATATTTGGAGGGGCGTAGCAGTGGCCAAGTAAAGGCAACTTATGTGGAATGCAGGCCAAAAACTAAGCTAATTTACTATTACCTTACCTGACTAGCTGGCGTAGTTTTTCAAACTTGTGTGGATACTGAAAACTATGCGCACCAGCTATGTTAGCTAATCAAAATATGCAATGCTAAGATCCCGATCAGCTAGCCCTTTCAGCCTACCCTGGCACCCCAACGCACTTGTTTCACCAATGCTGTGTCTTATACGTGTAACTGAAAAAGTATATCATCTAACGTTTAAAATAAATGTTTAAGTTTAGTTTACTCCTTTCTCGTTCAAAGGTTTCCTCACACAGTCCTTCAATCTTTTCTTTGGCTTTACCCTTCCAGTTTTGGTAAGGAAGCTGATGGCTCTTTATTAGTTTCCGACTTTTTACCAAAACTCAATCGTTTTTCTTGATGCAGGAACTTCATGATCGACACGTACCGCCTGAACCCAACGGAGTACTTGACGAGTACAGCGTGTCGCCGCAACCTGGCGGGCGACGTGTGCGCCATCATGCGCGTGCACGGCTTCCTGGAGCAGTGGGGCCTCGTCAACTATCAGGTGATGACATAATTGCACTCCTTTCAACATTATTTTACCCAACAGTTAAACATATTCTTACGGTTGTAAAGGTCATTGTTATTTTGTCAGATCTTAATCTCTTATCTGCTACTAACTGGTTCTCTTTTTGGAATTGTTCTGTAGGTTTTAACTTTTTGACTATGTTTTCCAGCTGGAGGCAGAATCTCGCCCCACTGCAATGGGCCCTCCGCCCACGTCGCACTTCCACGTGCTGTCCGACACACCGTCTGGACTGCAGCCGCTCGTCTCCAGGCCCACGCAGCCAAGGCCGGGTAAGCAACAACACATTCTTTTCTAAAGGCTAAGGTGCAATTTTAAACGAGTGAATTCCCATAAGAAACATTGCCATTTTGGTTTTTTAATACTTTTTAGGAATACTTGTAATGACAGTTTGGAGGCATCTTGAAACCCGCACGTTTTCGTGAAAACGAGTACATTTCTCTCTTCAAGTCATACGATACGAATACGAATGTTGGCTTTATAAAATAATTATAAGCATAGTAATAAAAACAAACTCTTAAAAAAATAACGCCTGCCACCAATTGTTAATTATTATTGTTTCATGACAGCTGAGAACGTCCCGAAGGTGGAGCCAGGGCTCCCCAACGGTGCAGAGGCAGGCGCGGCGGCGCCCGTGCCGCCTGTCAAGCCCGAACCCTCGCTCGACATCGCCGCTGCCTCCGGGCTCAAGCTTGACCAGGTAATTAGCTTATCTTCTTTAAAAAAGTAAAGGAATGAGCGATATGGTACTGAACAAATTGTGATGTCATCTTCGTCCACAGCCTATCCACAGCCTGATTCATCCACTGCTGAGTACAGGCCTCTTATGCCGTCTCCATATTCCATTTTTTTTAGGGGAATACTGCGTTGGATGTTCGGGGCCCCTCACCGTTAGCTTTAGCCTACTTATGATGTTCGGGACGGATGTCATATCGCCCACACGAGCGATTCTTTAAGCCACCGTCCGTTAGATCTTGTAAAAGTCGGGGTAACTTTTTATATAGTAGAAAGCCCAGCACCCTTATCTTCTCCAAGAGTTATCCAAGTTTTCCTCTGATGTCGTTTGCCCATCTCGCTATTGGATGACCAAAATTTAATTTACCAATCCTTAGACACCACTTAGTTACTACATCTGTATTCGCAGTGCCGCTTGTGCTGTCCAAATCCATGTCAGTTCCATAACGCAATGTTTTGATATTGGAAATCACGTGTCCCATCATCATCATCGTTTTCGGATTTCAACGTGAATTCAACAAGCCAATCTACAAATGATTATGCGTAATAAAGTAATGTTAGAAAAGATAATAACACAGATTGGGAACGACTATACTAATCAACGGTACCTGTAACGGTAACCGTTCGATATCTGCTTGAGTCAGTCCCTAACCCAAAACCTGTCCTACTTGTTCTTTCCAGTACCGCGGCGGAGTACGAGGTCGTGGCTGGACGGAGCAGGAGACGCTGCTGCTGCTGGAGGCGCTGGAGCTGCACCGCGACGACTGGAACCGGGTCGCCGCACACGTCGGCACGCGCACGCAGGACGAGTGCATCCTGCACTTCCTGCGCCTGCCCATCGAAGAGCCCTATCTGCACGACACGCAAACTGGTACATTTAGTTGCAGTTCTACGCAAATACGCCTTTTTGACGTCGAGTTGCGAATGCACCATGATCTATACCAATATTATTAAGATGTGTTTATTTCGAATAGGCTCCAAAACTACAAGACCGGTTTTAACCATTTTTCATCAACATCAGGCTACTACCGTCGGGAGCGGAGCAGCAACTAAAGACGCGGGTGAAACAGCGCAGGACAGCTAGTATACAATAAAGATGTGGCCTCCTCTTGTACTGAACGCTCCTAGAGGTGTTCACTATCTATAAAAAGAGCAGTACTCAGTCCTACAACTCCGTCCAATCAGTGATTTTTATAACCAGTAATACTAACACAATATGGCTGCTTATTAATTTGCCTAAGTCAGTGCAAGAGTGTGTGTCCCCAGTAACTGGATTATTTGCGTTCAGTTCAAGATACTAGTTTAAGTTGTGAGCTGTTCCCCTACTTCAATTCCTTACTTCGTTACGTCACAGGTGGCGTGCTAGGCCCGCTAGCGTACCAGCCGATCCCGTTCAGCAAGACAGGCAACCCCGTGATGTCGACGGTCGCGTTCCTAGCGTCTGTGGTGGACCCGCGCATCGCGTCCAAGGCCACAAGGGCAGCTATGGAAGAGTTCGCTGCTATCAAGGTTGGATTATATCATATTTTCTGATAACTTAAAAAGTTTTAAGTCTGCACCGCAAACCATTTGATGAACCAGACATTTCGTGAAAGTTGAATAAGCAAATAAACTTCTAGTATTCGTTAATAGAACGTTTTCTCGAAATTTTATAGGAACCAATTTCGTTCAGATTGTTGTCCTTTTTTATGGATTTTCGTTCTTTTACACATGGGGAAAAGAGACAAGCCAAAAATGCCAGTCGCTTTGAATGCACAAAGTTTGCATGTTTCCACACCAATCTGCTCGTGTCAGTCGACTGCTTTGTTGGAAAGCGGGTGTCCGCTTTGCCGTTACATGAGTAAATATTGAGTATGGTTGACAGGACGAGGTTCCAGCGGCCATGATGGAGGCGCACGTGAAGGCGGCGGGCGCGCACGGGCCGGCCGCGGCGCTGGCCGCCACCGGCATCGCCGGCACCGCGCCTGAACTGTCCCCTACTGGTAACTGTACTGCTTATTATATCTAAATATGGAATTTAAACATCATTGTTTCTGAAAGTCCAGTTTTACATCAATCCTACTTACTATTATAAAGGCGAAAGTTTGTATGTATGGATGTTTGTTACTCTTTCACGTAAAAACTACTGAATGGATTTGAATGAAACTTTACCACAATATAGCTTATACATCAGAATAACACATAGGCTATAGCTTATACATCAGAATAACACATAGGCTACAATTTTTGAGGTTTCTAATGTGAGGTCGTAAAAAAACACATTTTTTGCGCTTACATTGCAAACGCTGACTGAATCCTACAAGATAGATCAAAACAATGTACTACAGTATTGTACAACTTAAAAAGGTCTACAAAAAAGTCCGTGATGGTATATGTTTATCTCTTAGGAATAACCCACAATAACTATTTTTTATCCTTTACTTTGTACGAGAAATAATGGCTTATTTACGAAGCGATTTTAAGCAATACAGTATTAATCCTTATCCAATTAAGTATCTTAAATACATTGTGCATTTAATAAAGATCAATATGGCTTTTTACAGCATGTAAGTTAAATAAATATTTTCGAAGATATCACAGATTTAAAATGCAGAGTCATAGCAATTTCGGCGATAAATACTGTTTCGGTGATAAATACCGGCAGCGGTGCCAGGCGAACGGGGCGTGGGGGAGCGGGGTAGGTGCGGTGGGGAAGAAGTGGCTCATCGCTGAGTGCGCGACCCGAACGCGGGCAGACGCGTGAGGGCAGACGTCGTTGACGGTTGTGTCCGTTTTGCGAATTTTCAAGGCACTAGCGATTTGATAAAAACGTATGGTCGCCTACTTTAAGTAATATAGGCCTAAGGTTAGTTATTGCCAGGTTTCTTTTTGGTTAGGAGTTACACGTACAAAAAGATACTTCATTTTTACGAATTACTTCATTGATAATTCAATTACTATATAGATAGGTTACTTACAGTTAATTATAACAAACTAGCTTCCGCCCGCGACTTTGTCCGCGTGGCATAGTTACTTTAGGCTAACGCTAACTGTAACACCTGTGATGATCGAAAAAAAATATCCTTCTCTGCCCTTTTCTTCCTTCTTTCTCCCCCTACTCTATTCTCACTTTTTAGGGTTCCGTAGTCAACTAGGAACCCTTATAGTTTCGCCATGTCTGTCTGTCTGTCCGTCCGTCCGTCCGTCCGTCCGTCCGTCCGTCCTCGCTTAATCTCTGTGACCGTTAGCACTAGAAAGCTGAAATTTGGTACCAATATGTATATCAATCACGCCGACAAAGTGGTAAAATAAAAATATGAAAAAAAATGTTTTATTAGGGTAGCCACCCTATATGTAAAGTGGGAAGTGATTTTTTTTTTAATTTCAACCCTAACGTGTGATATATTGTTGGAAAGGTATTAAAAACAATGTGTCCCCCCCCCTCTAACTTTTGAACCATAAGTCTAAAAAATATGAAAAAAATCTGAAAAGTAGAACTTTATAAGGACTTTCTATGAAAATAATTTTGAACTTGATTGACACAACAGTTTTTGTACAAAAAAGACAAAAAGTTGTACAAAATAATTTCTGGACTAAGTTTGTAGTATAATCGTATGTGCAAGCTTTTTTTGTAACTTTGTTTACATATTTTATTATCCTGAACGTATCTTTTTTCAAACAAAAAAAGAATTATTGAAATCGGTTCTCGCAATCCAAAATTACCACCGAAATTGCACGTCTTTGTATTAATTAGTAACCCAATTCCCCGAGAGATGGCGCTGTACGTACTTATTACATTGGATCGGGTATTACCGAATTGTTCGGTTGGCCTCATAACTGGGAACACTTATTTTGACGGACGGGAAACTACGGAACCCTACACTGAGCGTGGCCCGACACGCTCTTGGCCGGTTTTTTTTAGCCTATGTCTGTCTTCAGGGTCCCAACTATCTCTGTAACAAAATTCATCAAAATCGTTTAGGCCATTTAGGCGTGAAGACGTAACAAACAAACTAACTAAACTAGAATAGTGCCGAGTTGATGGCAATAGGCTCAACCCTTATTACAACGGACTATAACACAAATGCGCATTTATGTTATAAAAAGCAAGTATTAGTGTGTCAACTTAGACAGAAGTGTATAATATCCTTATCCTTACTATCCTTACTCCTTACTTATCCTTACTATATAATATTATAAAAGCGAAAGTGAGTTTGTTTGTTTGTTTGTTACCTCTTCACGCTTTAATGGCTGAACCGATTTGGATGAATTTTCGTACAGAGATAGTTGGGAACCAGGAGACGGACATAGGCTAATAATTTGAAAAAAGTGGGATGTGAGGGAGAAAGAGGGAAGAGAAGGGAAAACTTAGCGTTGCTATTACAAATCAATAAGGCGCGAGGGGAATTGTGTTACCCCAAATTTAACGCGGGCGAAGCCGCGGGCGAAAGCTAGTAGGATCATAAATTGATATCACCTATTCAAGTAAAGTCTACAAATTCTCGAACCTTATTTCTAGTTATTCTTAAAATATATTTTTTTTCATGTATAAAAATTTCATATATTCTTACCAGCGGTGACGCCTACTAATAACTGTCAACGTGACTCGCCCCATCGCCTACTCTGGAAATAACTGTGATATAATAAATACTTACTACTTTCATTAATGACCAGCTGAACCCAAGAAGGAGGGCACATCAGACATTAAAGCAGAACCCATGGAAGTGGAGGAAGGCGAGGCCAAAGTAAAGGAAGAGCCGACGGAAGCACCCGCCCCCACTCCTGAAGCTGAAAAGGAGCCTAAGGAGGAACCGGCAGCTCAACCAGGTAAGCTGCGAACACCATTATTTCTTATTTCAATAAGCATTTATCTATGGATGATTAATTTGTTAAAATTTAAAAACTAAGAACCGTAAATTTGCTGAATACCACAGAAAAAATGCATTTGGTAAACAAACTGCGATATAATTTGACCATGTATTTGTATGTAGACAACAGTTTTCCAAAGTTATATTTGTCCTCCAATACAGTTTATCTTTTCTATAGAGCAAAGTTCGGTACTTTCATTAGTAAGCTACAAGTTTGTACAGAACCCTCGGAGCACAATTCTGAATCGCGATTGACCGGTTTTTTTAATTGTTTCTCAAACTTACAAATTAAAGACCCCAAAAAGGTTCCCAAACGGCTTTCCACAATTTTGTGAAGTTATTTCGGGCAGATAGCCGACGTAATGTCCTACTTATTATAATTGTGTTTAGTTTTAAAATATCTAAAAAAAATATATTTATTAACAGAAAAAACTGAGGCCCCGACGACAGTAGACGCGAAACTGCAGTCCGCAGCTGCAGCAGCGCTGGCAGCGGCCGCTGTTAAAGCGAAGCACCTCGCTGGTGTTGAAGAGCGGAAGATCAAGTCTTTAGTCGCACTGCTAGTAGAGACGCAGATGAAGAAGCTGGAGATCAAGCTGCGACACTTTGAGGAGTTGGAGGCCACTATGGAGAGGGAACGCGAAGGTAAATGAGTTTTCACCTACAGGTTTATTTCAATTGAGAATAGGACTGACTTCGCGCCTTGTTGTGACTTCATAGCTGCCAAATCGAAAAATTTGAGTCGGGTCAAAAATATGTTTAAATATGGTTTTTATTTATTTTTATTACCATACTCAGTTGACAAATAGAAGTCAACTGAGTTTTGAAGTCGAAGAACAAGAATATTGAAGTGAACATGGCGCGAAGTCAGTTCTATTCTCATTTGAAATGGATTTTATTTCAGACCAATCGTTCTGCAGTGCCCTTGTATAGGCAGCGGCGACTATTTGACTTCAGTTAGTCGACGCTTGTTTGCCACTTTATGGCACAAAACATACAAATTATTTAATGATAAGGGTTCAGATCGGTCCTCTGATGTTGGAGGGAGGTACAGAATAAGACAACTTTTAACATATTTTCTTAGTCGGTCTGTTAACTACATAATCAAGTTAATAAATCTAAGAATAAGTTTTCGACTTTGCTAGCCGTTATGTCGTAGTATGTTGGCTACAGGCTGGTTGACCAAATAAAAACCCGAATATGGCTTATTTAAAAAAAAAAAAACATGATAGCAGAAAAATGGTATCTGTGTCAGCATATTAAAACCTTATATAGGCACCTAATTTATACGAGTCTTATATAATAATAAATTATGTTCGTGTGTCCTAGGACTGGAATATCAGCGACAGCAGTTAATTCAGGAACGACAACAGTTCCACCTCGAACAACTGAAGGCCGCAGAGTTCCGCGCGCGACATCAAGCGCATCAGAGGTAAGTTAACAGAGCTGTAATGATGCCTCTGCTCCAAACACAAAGGCAGGGCGAGCACGATCGTGTAGTAGTGTGTAGTGTAGTAGCATTTGTTTAGCCTCGATGTTCCTTGCTTGATCTCCCCACTGTGTCTTTTCTTTGCGAGACGCCTCGGGTCGTTACAGGCTTGTTTCTACTTTGCTCGGTCTTAAAGTCTTGACAAACAGTCTTACTTAGGGATACCGTATTACACTGTAGTAACTGTGTTATGAAATAAGCAGACGCGCCATGTAAAATGGTATTTAGCTGCATCCTGTTTACGTGGAAGCCACTATTGTTGGGAAAAGGCTTGGCTGATGATGATCACTTTATATGTGCAGTAAACTGTTAGTATAACATGGTAATTAATAAATAAATGATATGAGACAATGAGGTATAGACAGTAGATCCACCATTACACAGTGATGATGATCACTTTATATGTGCAGTAAACTGTTAGTATAACATGGTAATTAATAAATAAATGATATGAGACAATGAGGTATAGACAGTAGATCCACCATTACACGCAGGTAAGGTTGCCAGGTTGCCAAAACTAATAGCCGGACTTTATCCCGACGCGATTTCATTCATATCGAGATATGGACGATGAAAATGACCTTCACATAGTCTCGTTCAAATACGGTCAGTCCGCCAATACCAAGACGCAATCAGTTTTATCATATTCGCTACACAACAAAACCGATTGTTTTCACTGTTTGGGGTATAGTGTTTACAAATAAATGCGTTTCTGCAACCGATTGTTAACGTGGGAAATTAAAATGTTAGGTTTGGTTTCACAGTAATTTATTGGTATTTCGTTTTTTTTACTTTTTCATTTGTATTATATCTCGGAAATATATAATACGGCTATAAATGAACGGGTACTTTACTATTACTTCTTAAGAATATTTTCCAAATAAATCCTTAGAAAAAAACAAGCAAGCTAAATAGCACAAAACTGTTAACGAAATATACCACCATTTATAAATATTGGTTCACCAATCTATGGAATAATATGCATCAGGAAAAAAGTAACTTGTCACCTCGAATGTAGTTAAGTTCCTACGGGGAAACCTAAGGGCCTCGGGAATGTTTTAATTAAAAAAAAAAAACTACAGTGAAAGAGACAAGTAGCGAGTTGACCATGTGTGTGTTGATATGTGTAGTGTTAATACTGATGTGTAGGTCGTTATCCTCTCGGTTCTAGTCTATAAAACCATCATTCATCATGTAGTAAATGCTTAAAATGATATCCTGTGGGTAAACTACTAGATATATTCGATTATTTTTTTGTATGCAGACTGGGCGGTACGTCATGACGTATACGTGGGATAATTTACTGTCTTCGCCAACCTGTTGGTGTTTCACCACGGATGAGGAAGTGCATTGGCTAATTTCTCGCTCAAGAATCGTACAAAACATTGTAGATCCCGTGTCAGTGAAAGAGATAAATATTAATGATGATTGATCGCCGACTGATCAAATTGGGTAATCACTGGAATTTCAAAAGTTTCTCTTGCTGATTATCAGCGATTATTATATAGATGCCTACATTTTTTGATTTCACAAGTTTGTAAGAAATTTACTGCGTTACCAAGATATCACACAAATGTCAGTAGGTCGTACTTGGATGGTTTAGTTCACAGTGTATGTGTTGTCCAGAATCCAGGCCGAGAGCGGCGGCGCGAGCGCGGTGGCGGCGCCGGGCGCGGCGGCGGGCGTGCCGCCGGCTGCGGGCGCGGCGCCGGCCGACGCACCGCCCGAGCCCACGCCGCCGCCGCACGCCTAGCTGCCCCGCCGGAACGTCTAGGGCCACTGCTCCAGTGCTAGACAGACACCTGCAGATTGCAATACCCGGCTGTTTATATGGTACACGGAGTCTCAAAAAAAGTTCGGCTTTGTAGAGCGTTATCTTTGTAACTCGAAGGTGTCTCGATCTGTATCAAAAACTCCTTGTGCCTTATCGATGACCGCGTACTGCGACTTAGTTATTAAGCAAATACTATTTATAAGTTTAGACTTTCAAATTATTATTACTATGAAATAAGATTCTTGTGAACGAGTGATCTGTGCGAACGTCGAGTGCGGTGTAAGGTTGATTCGATTGAGCATTCTTAATCATTTAATTGTAAGTGTACGTCCGTAGGGTCGCCGCTGAGCACGGCGCGACATTTTCAAATAAAAGGTATCGAATGAAATGGTATTGTTTCACTTTGCGCTGTCATTTTGTCCCGCGATAACAACCTCGCTAACTGTTTACCTTTACTTTTATTTGTCCACAGAAAACCCTCTATCGTATCATTTTATTGCTTTGACATGTTTTGGAAACATTTGATGCACAGTTGTACAGAAAACAATCCCTCGTGCAGTACTGCACTGAAATAATTTTATTTTTAATTTAAGTTTAAAATAAATACAATGTTTTTGATAATTTCTTTGGTTTCTATAATTTATTATTCGTTTGCTTCGGACACTCAGGAAACACAAGCATTTTATAGAATATCTATGGTAAGTACTTGGTACCATTGTTCATATTATCATATAAATTTATATAGAGCACTTACGATGTCCCACAGGCTTTCATTTATGAATTTATTTAACTTGTGATTTATTTCTTTAGCTTTTTTTTATGAATGGAAGGGGAAAATTTAACAAATAAAATAAAATTTTACTTGTTAAATATTTTTAAAATCCCACGAAACAATCAGTATATATTCATTTGAATTTAAACTCCATTGACTTAAAAGTTTATGTGTATTATTGATGCTGTGCCATGGATTGTCTTGGCGAAAGATGAATGCCAATGAATTTTGCGAAATAATCAGCAAACTTTATGTCAGTGATCAAACAACTCTTGATTGCAATTTAAGACAAGCGTCAGCCTAGTGCCGTACGCAACAGCTGCCAATTAACGTTATAACTTCGAGTCCAACCCCGTTTCATAGAGCTCATGTGCCATGCCGCCTTACATGTTACAAGTCGTCCCTCGAAGTGAGTCACTGGCATTATGTTAGCGTCAAAGTGAACCCATGTGGAGGGTCCAGTATTTAACTTATATGTTAAAACCCAGTTATTAATACGATGCCCCTTTTTTTGCGGATGGGAAATCATCATCAGGGGTAGTGTCAGACTATAACTGACTTAAACCAACCCACGTGCCTTCTTTTGCCCTTTGTGTTCCGGGGCCGCGGTATCTCTTTTGAACAACTCGCAATCTCAGGAGGCGGTGGCCCTAACAGGCCCCTCTGATTCGATGCCCCCTTGTTAATTAAGACTTTGTTCGATTTCTCGAGGCAACTATCCGTACTTACCTGCTAAAGATTTTCGAATGATAGCCGGGTGCAACGGCTAAACGTGTTTTTCAAGGCATGGACGAAACTCACCATATAAAGGATGGTCACCCATCCATCCAGGGTCGACCTTGACGAGCGCATCGACCCTTACGGCTGTCATTAAATAACTACAAATCATGCCCCTATATACTAAACGAATTAATGAGGATACAACCATTAGGTATCGTCGCATGACAATCCAGGTACTCCTGCGCTGTTCACTCACGGAGCGAGCCCGGTGTGGGACCCCGAGCTGCAGAGCCTGTACTTTGTGGACGTGAAAGAACAAAACGTACATCGACTCGACTACGTGTCTGGAAAGATTTATACTAAGCATATAAGTAAGTTTTATTATATCATATAATTATGCATAAACGAAATGAATTTAAAGTGTTCGTGATTAAGTTGAAATTACAAGTAATTCTTAGGATTCAATTGCAAGCACATAATATCGTAAAACGAGGTGAATTTAACCGCAGGGTGAATCGAGTATAGTTCAAAGCTATAAATAACGATGTAAGAGGAATGTCAAAAAAAAATGTTGAGTATTTTTTATTTAAAAAGTCTTTCAAACATTTTATTTTTACATTGTCGTTCCAATATCTACACTCGAGGCGCCACCCAAAAATCAATAAAAATCACCAACATATATATATTTTAAGCAGTCACAGCTAACAACGCCAACGCTTGTTTAACTTGTCTCAATTCACCCTGTTTCACACGGTTATCATTATTCTAGACTACGGCGAAGTGAATGTAGTGTCCCTGGTCTCCGGTAGCCGTCGCCTGCTTATTTCATGCCGTACCTCACTGTTTCTGTTCGACTGGTCCGTCGAGGGAGATAACGCGATGCGTCTAATGGCCACCGTGGACATCGGCATGCCTGATAACGTCATCAATGAAGGGAAAGCTGACGCTGAAGGACGATTTTGGGCAGGTATAACTTGCAATTTAAACGGATTCTTCTAGTTAAATTATAGGCTTTTCTTTCGAATGCACTATTTCTAGCACAGGACAACCAAATGGTGAATGAATTGTGAGAAGGATATGTATGATATGTAGCTCCGACGTCAAGGATCTGGGTTTGCACGTTTACACTTGGCCTTGACTGACGTGAGCAGGTCGCTACTGTGAGCAAGAAAGTCACCGGAACGTTGCGTGCGCTTCACTGATTAAAAAATATTCTACCATCAGCATCACATAAACGCAACGCTTGTTCAGTCCCTTATCTTCCCCATAATGGACTACGGTTATGTGTTACTTTGACTTGAATGCAGATCTTCTCAACAAACTTGACCGACTTCTGGTGTGTAGTATTTATCGTTAACTTTCAATTTTCTGTTATGCACCCTACCTACACCTCTATGTTTTCTTGCTGCTTCACCCTAAGGTAGACTTGTAGAAGATGCCCTATTTTTTATACATGTGCAATAAGTTTTAATAAATAAATATAGCTAGAAAGGAAGTCTCTGTTCAAATGTCGAGTAAAACAAAAGTTTAAGGCCAGGAGAATGATAGCAGTCCATATGACGAATCGACGGTGGATAGAACATGCATGCATAGCATGTGTTTTGCTAAATGCCTCTGTTGCGTATCATCCCAAAACTTCTGTGCTGTGTGCACAAGCCAGTGGTATGACTGACTGTTTGAGGTGGCTCATGTAAAGAGTATCTAGAAAGATATGGAGGAGGCCTTTTCCCAGCAATGGGTGGGACATAATGACTAATAAAAATAACTTCACGGCTAGTTTGCAAAAAAAACATCTATGATGGTGTAGTGACATACCTACATACCCAGCAACCACCATCACCAGTACCAATACCATTACCATGAAACCACATTACCATACCGTACCTCCGAAACAACCATTAGTTACCATACGTTTTTGACATTTCCATTAAGAAACAGTGAATCAATCCGCCTTGAAAAAGGCGCACGTTATGACGACTGATAAGAAATAAGAAAGCGTCAGCGCGGCGTGTACATCGAATATACATCACCGCGCGCGCTAATTCGCTCCGAAAAGAGCGGTTTGTTTGTTTGGGCCGTCGCCGTGCTTGATATCTTCAATGCAGCAGAAGTGAAGAAAGAAGACGACGCAGGAGTTCGGATTCGGACGCAGAGTTCTTCACAGACGCAGCGATGTTGACACGACGACGGCCCGCAGCAGAAAAGGACCGTCGCGCGGGCGGCGCCCGATTTTATAAGCGCGGCACACTACACCGCCGCGAGCGCGGATCGACCCGCGCGCCCCGCGCGCCCCGCGACCCGCGGCGTCGCGAGCGCGCCCTCTACCGACGTGTGCAATTTGTAAATATGTAAACTTAAACTATCCGCTACTTCCACTATGATAAATGTAAATATAAATAGGCCAAATTAAATCAGTCAACACAGACATCGGAACGAGTAACAAGTGTCTTATTTACTCTCGACTCCCTCACTCCTAAATTGGTGACCCCGCAAGAAGAACACGCAGAATATCAAGAATTCACAAGAAGAATATCAAAATTGTCAAGAACCCGCAAGAAGAACACGCAATATCAAGAACCCGCAAGAACATCAAGCATCCTAAAGAAGAACCACCATGTCGAAGCATCCCGAAGAATTCAGCGAAGCGCTGGACGGCACAACAGTCCAGAGGAACGACGTAGCCACCATTTCTCTTCCCGCCAGATTACCACCATTTTGGCGCCAAAATCCCCGCCTATGGTTCGCCCAGTTCGAAGCAGCTATCGCCGCCAGCAGAATCGGAGAAGAACAGAAATTCAACCTCGTCGTCCCGTTACTCGGCTGCAGCGATCTCGAACAAATCGCCGACATCATTCTCGAGCCACCCGTCACCGGCAAGTACAGCGCACTCAAAGACAGGCTGATTTCGACGTATCAAGAGTCAGACCATCGCCAGCTGCAGAAGCTACTCAGCGGACTCGAACTCGGCGACCAAAAGCCGAGTCAGCTGCTGCGTAAAATGCGTGACCTCAGTGGCAAGTTGCTGTCCGACGAGGCGCTAAAAGTTATGTGGCTCAACCAGCTGCCCACACAAGTTCGCGCCGTGATCTCCATCAACACCGAATCGTCGCTCGAAATTTTAGCTGCAATGGCCGACAAAATGACCGAGCATTTCGAACCACCAACAATCGCCGCAGTCTCCGCAAATTCCCCGTCATCAAGCACAGCAAGTGAATCCAACTCAATAACAAACCTACAAATCAATATACTATCAAAACAAATAGAGAAACTGTTCCTGGAAATCGCCGAGTTACGTTCAAGTCAACAACAGCGCGCGGCGTACCCCCGCCGCCCGCACTCCCGTTCCCGCTACCCGTCATCGTCGCGGTACCGCAGCGTTTCGCGTTCGCGCCAAAATTCACGCGCGCCGTGCAAGCCGGGTGATGCAGAATGGCTGTGTTATTACCACCACCGATTCGGCGATAAAGCTGAAAAATGTGAATCGCCATGTGCTAAGAGCAAGCAGGAAAACTAGAACATACATCGACCGTGGCGGGTGTCGATGTATACCAACCAAGCCGCCGCCTATGTGTGACCGACGTCGAAAGCAGAGAAAAATTCCTTGTCGACACAGGAGCCGACATATCAGTATTGGCAGCTCGAAACACGAAACATACCAAGCCCGCAGTAACTACCTACAAGCTATTCGCCGCCAACGGCACAGAGATTCGTACCTACGGAGAGCGCACCCTAGAGCTCAACCTAGGCTTACGAAGAAGCTTCAAGTGGACATTCGTCGTCGCCAATGTGAAGACTTCAATACTAGGCGCAGACTTCCTAGTACACCACAAATTACTAGTCGACCTACACCAAAGAAAACTCATCGACCGTGTGACCGAGCTCAGCGTAAACGCCGTCAAAACAAATAACTGCGAAGAATCCATCTACATGATCAACAGCGACCACGCTCATCACGACCTGCTGAAGAAATATCCGGACGTACTACGACCTATGTCACTCAAGACTCCAGCCAAACATGACGTCACACATCACATTGAAACCACCGGACCGCCAATCTACTCTCGGTCGCGCCCTCTACCGCCCGACAAATACAAAGCGGCGAAACTAGAGTTCGAACGAATGATCGAGATGGGAATATGTAAGCCCTCAAAAAGTCCGTGGGCGAGTCCACTTCACGTCGTAAAAAAGAAGGATGGTTCGCTACGAGTTTGTGGCGACTATAGAAGGCTCAATGCCGTGACCGTTCCCGACCGATACCCCATACCGAGAATTCAAGATTTTACCTACCAACTTCACGGCAAGAAAATATTTTCAAAACTGGATTTAAAAATGGCATATTTTTGGATTCCGATCGCAAAAGAAGACGCTCAGAAAACTGCAATAATTACACCCTTCGGTCTCTTCGAATTTAACTGCATGACGTTTGGTTTAAGAAACTCCGGCCAAACGTTTCAACGTTTCATGCACGAAGTATTAAGAGGACTCGATGACATCGTATTCTGTTTCGTCGACGATCTGCTCGTACACTCGAGAAACGAAGAAGAACATCGCCACCACCTGCAATTAGTACTCGAACGCCTAGATACCTACGGCGTCAGTCTAAACATAGATAAGTGCGAGTTCGACAAGAAAACAATAGAATTCATCGGATACGAAGTCTCGGCAGAAGGCATCAACCCCACGCAAGAAAGAGTTCAAGCCATAGTAAATTACCCAAAACCTCAGACAGTACAAGAACTAAGAAGATTTTTAGGAATGATCAACTTTTATCGCAGTTGTTTATCACATCAAGCCGAATATCAACATGAACTCAATAAGTACCTACATAACACAAAGAAAAACGACAAGACTCCGATCGAATGGTCACAAAACGCAGATCAAGCCTTTGAGAAATGCCGACAAAGCATACTCGACGAGGCCACAACTCTGACGCACCCGATACCTAACGCGCCGCTATGTTTATTTACCGACGCATCGAACACTAGCATCGGCGCCGTTCTTCAACAAAAGGTCGACAACGAGTGGAAACCACTGGCATTCTATTCGAAAACTATGAGTGAGACGCAGCGACGCTACAGCGTGTACGATCGCGAACTATTAGCCATGTACACCGCTGTCCAACATCTGCGAAGACTAATAGAGGGCAACGACCTTACAATATTCACCGATCACAAACCTCTAACTTACGCGCTAACAAGAACACCGAGTAGCAGCGATACACCACGAAGAGAACGCCAACTTCACTACATACCTAAGTCAGTTTTGCACAAGCATCAAATACGTGCACGGTGATAAGAACGAAGCCGCAGACGCCTTATCACGAATCGAAGAAATAGATTTTTCACACTCTGCAATAGACTACAATCAACTCGCTCAAGACCAAGAAAACGACGAAGAACTGAAGACCTGCATGTCCAACCCAAGACTCAAGTTTTCACGTGTCACATTACCAGGAGATCAACGACCCGTCATATGTGAAACATCGACCGGCAACATTCGTCCGTACCTACCGGCGACTTATCGTTTTGATGCCTTCAAAGCTCAACACGAACTGAGTCACCCAGGTGTTCGAACAACAAGAAAAATCATGTCCACGAAGTTCATTTGGCCAAGCATGAACAAAGAAGTCGGTTTATGGGCGAAATCGTGTATCGGTTGCCAGCGCGGGAAAGTTCAACGACACGTTATCAGTCCGCTCAGCGAGTTTAAAAAATCAGCGCGTTTCGAACATATTCACGTGGATATTGTGGGACCGCTGCCTCCTTCGAATGACTACAGATACCTACTAACGATGATTGACCGCTGCACAAAATGGCCCGAAGCAATACCGATACGTGACGTCACCGCCGACACTGTTGCTAAGGCGATCTACGAGGGGTGGATATCTCGATTTGGCTGCCCGTTACGTATGACGACGGATCAAGGGAGACAATTTGAGTCAGCACTATTCACCGCCTTAATGAAAAAGTTTGGCATATCAAGAATTCGAACGACTGCATTCCACCCGCAAGCAAACGGTCAAGTTGAACGCTGGCATCGTACTTTAAAAGCCGCACTCATGTCGAGAAGCGCAGGCACACACTGGAGTGAGGAACTAGCGACCGTACTACTTGGT
This sequence comes from Ochropleura leucogaster, assembly GCA_958449745.1. NCBI lineage: Eukaryota > Metazoa > Arthropoda > Insecta > Lepidoptera > Noctuidae > Ochropleura > Ochropleura leucogaster. The sequence continues at coordinate 7,933,576 of OY288222.1, read as the reverse complement.
TTACGTACCGCTTTACGTGAAGACACTCAAGTCAGCCCAGCCCTGATGACCTACGGAGCAACACTCAGGATTCCGTCAGATTTCTTCGAGCCTACACAGCCGAATAAAGAAGACGCCGAATTTGTCCGCCAGCTGAGCGAAACAATGTCAACACTTTCACCAAGCAGTAAGTCACACAGCAACAACACAAGCACGTTCGTGTACAAAGATTTAGCGACGTGTACACATGTTTTCGTGCGCAACGACACCGTGCGAAGTCCGTTGACCCTACCATATGATGGCCCGTTCAAAGTTATTCAGCGTGGCATCAAGCAATTTACCATACAGAAGCCCCTACGAACTACAGTTGTCTCAATAGACCGATTGAAACCAGCATATCTACTCAGAGAGGAAGAGCCCAACACCGCAACCGCAACCGCATCACGCATGCAACATCAACAAGCGTCGCACACTCCGAGCCCGAGCGTCGAGCAACAGCCACCGGTCACAAGCACACAGCGCAATACCTACATCACTCGTACCGGCCGCACAGTGAAACCGAACGTACGCTTCGCTTAGGGGGGAGTGATGTAGTGACATACCTACATACCCAGCAACCACCATCACCAGTACCAATACCATTACCATGAAACCACATTACCATACCGTACCTCCGAAACAACCATTAGTTACCATACGTTTTTGACATTTCCATTAAGAAACAGTGAATCAATCCGCCTTGAAAAAGGCGCACGTTATGACGACTGATAAGAAATAAGAAAGCGTCAGCGCGGCGTGTACATCGAATATACATCACCGCGCGCGCTAATTCGCTCCGAAAAGAGCGGTTTGTTTGTTTGGGCCGTCGCCGTGCTTGATATCTTCAATGCAACAGAAGTGAAGAAAGAAGACGACGCAGGAGTTCGGATTCGGACGCAGAGTTCTTCACAGACGCAGCGATGTTGACACGACGACGGCCCGCAGCAGAAAAGGACCGTCGCGCGGGCGGCGCCCGATTTTATAAGCGCGGCACACTACACCGCCGCGAGCGCGGATCGACCCGCGCGCCCCGCGCGCCCCGCGACCCGCGGCGTCGCGAGCGCGCCCTCTACCGACGTGTGTAATTTGTAAATATGTAAACTTAAACTATCCGCTACTTCCACTATGATAAATGTAAATATAAATAGGCCAAATTAAATCAGTCAACACAGACATCGGAACGAGTAACAAGTGTCTTATTTACTCTCGACTCCCTCACTCCTAAAATGGTAAAAAATTAACATGGTAAAATTAAATTTAATCTATCGAAGGTCTCCTTAGGTGGTTGGATCAAGGGCCTGATTCAGAAAGCAGTACTCCACGATATGTCCGCATTGTGAGCAATGCCGGGAATATCGTGGAGTACTGCCTTCTGAATGAGGTTCCTGTCTCTGAAACCTTAACCTATTTTTAAATGATTTAGTGCATTAAGGAAATTTAATTTAATTGTCCAACGTCAAAAATGTATATAAGCTATGCAGTTAGTTGCTTATGATCACCGCCTTCCTCTTACTTATCATTTGACTCTAACAGGTACAAAAGGCCCTCAAACAGGAGACGAGGTAGTCCTCGACAAGGCCTCGTTCTACAGCATAGAGCAGGAGAGCTTCACACAGCCGCGCGTGCAGCTGCGTCCGGTGTCCATCTCCAACGGCATCGCGTGGTCGCTCAACAACACGGTGATGTACTACATCGACTCAGCTACGCAGAAGATCGAGGCGTTCGACTTTGACTTACAGAGGGGAGACTTGAGTATGTTATCCAGTATCTACCTTTATTTTTACCAACGGATCGGCTCCCAGTCTAATCAACACAAGTGCAATCAATACAGCTGAATGAATAGTGTATTTTACATGGAGTTTATCTGACCTCAACAAGCCAAATATTTTGTGGTATTTCTTTTTGTATTATTCCTAGTTGTTGGATTTTTGGCTTCTCGACTTCCCCTTAAAACTGTCACATCTTTAGATGACATGAACCAACAGCGTAACGTTCGCGAGGTATGGAGGTTGGTTCAATTAGTTTTTTTATGAATGCTCCCCATCCATGGAATGATCTTGCCAAGCTATACTTTACTCGTCCTGGATTTTGATTGAGCAAAATTTTTGCATAGGATCATGTTAAGTTCGTAATAAATAAGTGATGTCATTCTAAATCCAAAATGGCGAGCTAGTTATCTATATATATAAAATTCTCGTGTCACAGTTTTCGTTCTCATACTCCTCCGAAACGGCTGGACCGATTTAAACGAAATTTTGTGTACATATCGGGTAGGTCTGAGAATCGGCCAACATCTATTTTTCATACCCCTAAGTGAGCAGCGGGTGAAACCGCTGGGCACAGCTAGTTTTTTATATATTTTGATAAGGACTTCAAACTCAAACTGGATATCCCGTTTCAATGTAAGTTTGAAAACCTATATAGGATATCAAGTGTTGTTTGCTGAGAAGAATACGAGAAATAAAATGACGATACTCTTAAACGTGTTCTTTTGGATTGTTTTTTTTAAATTAAATAGTAAAAGCGCCCTCATATACTATACTAGCTGTTCCACGCGGTTTCACCCACGCTGCTCAGCACCTGTTGGTCGTAGCGTGATGTTATATAGCCTATAGCCTTCCTCAAGAAATGGACTATCCAACACTAAAAGAATTATCCAATTCCAACCAGTAGTCCCTGAGATTAGCGCGTTCAAACAAACAAACAAATTCTTCAGCTTTATAATATTACTAGCTGTTCCACGCGGTTTCACCCACGCTGCTCAGCACCTTTTGGTCGTAGCGTGATGTTATATAGCCTTCCTCAAGAAATGGACTATCCAACACTAAAAGAATTTTTCAATTCCAACCAGTAGTCCCTGAGATTAGCGCGTTCAAACAAACAAACAAACAAACTCTTCAGCTTTATAATATTAGTATAGATAATAAATAATAATATAGTATAGATAATTTATTTATTTATTTATTAAAACTTTATGCACAAGTAAAAACTGTACAAAGGCGGACTTAATGCCTTAGGCATTTTCTACCAGTCTACCTTAGGGTGATACAGAGACAAAAAACAGTAGGTGCGATAACAGAAAAAAAGGATATTAGTAAATGAATATTAAAATAAATATATATATATACATATATATATATATATATAAATATTAATAACTATAAATACTTATATATATACATAAAACAACATTAAATAAAGTTCAGAGATCGTAACAAAACAACAACCACAACTTAATTACGAGACGAATCTACCAACTTCTTGTAAATATGCTCACGAACTTTCCTTTTTAAAAGTAAAGGGACTGGTTACCAATCTGATACTCTGAGATAATTCAAACGTTAAAGCAGCAATCTAACTTATGTTTTTGTTAACAGCTGCCCGCCGGACTGTGATAGACATAGCAGCGTTGGGGTACGAGGAGGCGATACCGAACGGCATGACTATAGACAGCCGCGGGGACCTGTGGGTAGCGCTCATGTTTGGGAGCACTGTAAGTTTTTAGCATAACATCTTTGATGATATTAAAGTTTTTAAAAGCTTTTGTCACAAACTGCGAGAAACATCTGGATGGGGACGCACGTATTTGGGAAGTATGGCAGAAGAAATTTGAGGCTTATACTTATCTAATAGTGGGTGATTTCGGGTTGTCATCATTAATGACAAACATCACAGCTCGCCTGTAACCATTGAAAAGGTGTAGAGTAAAGATATAGTCGACCTTGTAAATATTGTATGTTCCGCCCATAGTTGAATATCCAAATTGTCTAGTCTCGTAATATAGTATGTCTATACATCGGTATGCTACTGACAATGCTCAAGTATCAATCTTAGGAGTTGCGCTTTTGACTACTCCACAGACTGAGTGGCAATCCCAAGACTATTCTGCACTCGATAGCTGACCGGACAGACAGCCCCCTAATGTGGGCACTACTAACTAATCGCACTCGATCTCTTCTAGTTATTAAGTAGGTACTAACATAAGCTAAGTCATATTGTTACTAACACACACGACCACACTGTAGTCTGAAAAATAAAAAAATAATATTTGAACACAAATACGAATCTCTCAAACTCATTTCGATATTTTTTACCACAGATATTACACATAGACCCCGAAACGCGGCAAGTAATATTTGGCTACAAGCTCCCCGTCTCCCGAGTGACGTCAGTATGCTGGGGCGGGCCCAACCTCGACGAGTTGTTCGTGACGTCAGCACGCGACAAGCTCGACAGCGCTACCGAGCCGCTAGGGGGCGCGATCTTCACCATACGAGGCACCGGCAGTCGGGGCGTAGAGCCACATATGTTTAGATTCGATAACGCAGATTATTACTGATCAAATTGTAGCTTATACATAATTATTAAGGTTTAATAAAGTAATTTGTAGTTAAGTCTTGTTGTTTTCTTAAAGTAATGGGTATAAATACACAAATTTTCATACATCACGTTCTTTATCGTCTCTCTATCATCCACTTTGGAAATCATGGGCTTCTTTTGGGTAATCTCGTCCCATCGTCGACCTCATCTCAGTCCTAAGACAAGATTGAGTAGCTATATTAATGTACAAAAAATAGTCAAATATTGAGTCCCAATATACAGACTGTCTAGTTTTGGGGAGTGTACGACTAAACGCCGACAGACACTACGCCGACAGACTGAACACCGACAAGACTTTACTTCGACGGGACTCTACGCCGACAGGACTCTTCGCCGACATGGCTCTCTCTATTAATGCAAGTCGTTTCTGGAGGTTCGTAGGAGGTCACAGTTTTAACCTAACCTAACCTACCCATTGCGTCGCTGATGAGCCGTGTCGGCGAAGAGTCCCGTCGAAGTAAAGCCTTGTCGGTGTTCAGTCTGTCGGCGTAGTGTCTGTCGGCGTCTAGTCGTACACTTAGTTTTGGGTGCATTTATAATAGCTACAACACTGTTATTTATATTTTGTTCATTATATATATTTTCTTATTTTTAGTTATTTCCTATTTAAAGAAAACAAAAAAAAAACATTAAAAATACAAAAAAAAAGTAGCACTCAGGGCTTCAGAGTGAGGAACCTCCTAATAATACGATCAAACTTTTAAACCAGTACTTGGTTTGTATAAAATAAATACATAGGGCGTAAAAGCGGGTAATGTGTAAATAAGATCCTTAGCTATACTAGTGGCTCACTCTACCCTTTCGACCTTTTGGCCCATACTTTGACTATACCTGGTGTAGGGCAAAAAGCATCCAGTACCTACGTTATTTTTTGTTAAGTTTTAATCTTGATAGTAGGGTAGAGGTCTTACATCACTCCGAGGCCGCGAGGTGGCGAATATTACGCAATTAATATTAGATTTTTACACGCGCGCATTTCAACGCTAATCAACACTAATGGTGTCCTGCATGCTTTTATTACCTTTGAGTTAATTAATTAAAAGCGTAACCGTATACATATACATGTTTTTCGTGTTGTTAGTGCCTAAGCTGGTGTCAAAGTTTTCTTACCGTACTGGCTGCGATACACATTCTAAGATCTACAACCACGTAGGCCTTCAATCATGTTTATATCACTGTGGTATTTCGCTGCGATATATAATTTATGTTTTATCACACCGGCTGCTTCATATGATGTAAGTGTTTCGTTAATTAATAACTTTTTAGGCCCGGTTCCAATAAACAAAAAACCGGCCAAGAGCGTGTCGGGCCACGCTCAGTGTAGGGTTCCGTAGATTCCCGTCCGTCACAATAAGTGTTCCCACTTATGAGTTTATTATTTGTTTGACGTTGAACACTAGAAAATTGTATTTTATTATTATCCAAGTATGGGAATAGTGCGTTAACGTAAACGTGCTGCGAATGACTTAAACTATAATATAAACTATCATAGACGCGTAATATTCCATTGATGTAGGCCGAAACGATGTGTGTTGGCCTGTTGGGATAACAAATCATGAAAGGCGCGCACAGCGTCATCCTGAACATGATTATCACTGTTCAGAATATACGAGAACATTTTAATACCGGACAAATCAAAATCAAATCTCGACAACTAATTAGATTATGCACTCATAAATAAAATTACGAATATATTTAAGAGCAACTTACTTTACCACGGTAGGTCATGAAAGCACGGAATATCTTAACATCGACTTTAAAAAAATGACGTCATTACACAACGCCATCTATCGAACCATTTATGAACTGGTTTTTACCTTAACATTAAATGGTGTTAAAAAAATGAATTTTAGTTTTGTTCTAAATTGCCTAAGCATGTTCTTAATAGAAGTTTTATGTAGTTATAAGATACCGCCAATGCCAAGGAGAGACCAACCGAACAATTCGGTAATACCCGTTCCGATGTAATAAGTACCTACAGCGCCATCTCTCGGGGAATTGGGTTACTAATTAATACTTTTTTAATAATTTTGGATTGCGAGAACCGATTTCAATAATTCTTTTTTTGTTTGAAAAAAGATACGTTCAGGATAATAAAATATGTAAACGAAGTTAAAAAAAAATGCTTGCATATACGATTATACTACAAACTTAGTCCAGAAATTATTCTGTAAAACTTTTTGTCTTTTTTGTACAATAACTGTTGTGTCAATCAAGTTCAAAATAATTTTCATAGAAAGTCCTTATAAAGTTCTACTTTTCAGATTTTTTTCATATTTTCTAAACTTATGGTTCAGAAGTTAGAGGACACATTGTTTTTTACTTTTGGAGCGATTTTTTCCGATTATTTCACACGTTAGGGTTGAAATTAAAAAAAAATCACTTCCCACTTTACATATAGGGTGGCTAACCTAATAATTTTTTTTTTCCAATTTTTATTTTACCACTTTGTCGGCGTGATTGATATACATATTGGTACCAAATTTCAGCTTTCTAGTGCTAACGGTCACAGAGATTAAGCGAGGACGGACGGACGGACGGACGGACGGACAGACAGACAGACATGGCGAAACTATAAGGGTTCCTAGTTGACTACAGAACCCTAAAAACGATTCGTTTTGCTATCAAATACTATCCGTAAGCAAAACGAATCGTTTCGTCGAATCGTTACTAAGCTGTGACAGGCTCCATGCAAACCGTGTACACGGCGCGCGGCGCGTTCATGTACCACGCGCGCCTCAAAGAGATGTCAGCAAAGCAGAGGGGCCTGCCAGGGCCACTGCTTGCCAGGGTTGCAATTGTTCGAAGGAAACACCGGAAGACAAGAGGCAAAAGAAGGAACATGGCTGGATTTTAGTCAGTAAAAGTCTAAAACTGCCGTTCCGCTCAGAGCCGGGGAAATTATTTGATGATTTCCCATCCAAAAATAAAAGAATGCAAAATTAGAACCGTTCATGTCTATAAACCACCTTAATGGCTTAGGTAGCGTGCTCGCTATAGATCAAGTGTCAACCAATGAAGAAAATAAACGTTAAAACATTTCTTCCCAGGTAAAATACTTAAAATCAGACAACTTCAACACATTCGAATACACGAATCTGACGTTCACCCACGGCGAGAGTCCATTTTGGGACCATGATAATGGCATTCTATACTGGGTGGATGCACTCAACCAAAACGTGCACGAGCTGATCTATGCTACGAAGAACCATAAAGTAAAACATATCAGTAAGTACCTGCACTACCTTCACGCTACGTTTGCTGATAGGCGGCCTCTACTCCAGCTACCCTACCATGACGTGTTAAAGCAGAACTTATTCCGCTGAGGGAAAGGGACAGAGCTATACAGGGTGTCTAGCACCATCTCTTTCACTCAGTGGAATAAGTTTTGCTTTAAGATGTGATAGTAGGCCTACAGGAAGCGTCTGTGCAATCCTTTCTCTTTGTCCCTTGTTGGGATGGAACGCAACAACATTTTTCTAGCTTTGACAACTTCCTTGGATTTTGACTGTCGACCAAATAATTCCTAGATCGAAATAAATCTAGGCAGTGCGTCCGATTTTGCCAAAAATAAAGTTACTTGTCTGGAGGCTAAAAGTACAACTCTCGACGATTTTAGATTCTTACCCCCGAATACTGAAACGTCACTCAAAATGTGAGGGCTGCTTAACATTTGAGCAGCTCTTAAACTTTAGATTTTGTATGGTCAAACGTCACTTCTGAGTCTCTGTTAAACTTAAGTGGGACTTAAATTTTGAGTGACGTTTCAGTTTTCGGGGGTTAGAAGCACACGCACGTCTAACTCTACTTACTATCTAACTCTCTTTGTGCCTGGTTGATGGCAATAGGCTCTCCACTTGGAACAATATCATGTACCTATACACTTACCAAATGTCAAAAGCGGTTTTCTCATGAAAAAACGGTTTTTACATGAATGAAGCAAAATACTTCATTCGATTTTGACATTTGGTAGGTAAGTGTACATGATATTGCACACATCTGCTCCGTTCCGGATAAACCATGTAACGAGCATAGCCATTGCAACCGAACACCGGTCAATAGATCGATGGCAGAGATATCAAAAGCTACACAACAATAACTTTAATTTTTAACATCATTCTAAAAGTTATCTCCGGGCACGCCGCTAAATATTATTTGCTATGTACTTACCTCGGGTCGGGAAGCAAATATGACTAAAAGAGTGATGGATCTGAATGTTGATGGACGGAGAGCGAGAGAAAGGCCAAAGAAAAGATAAGCAAGGAGTGAATGATGCCGTAACGTCTGATAGGGGAGAATGGAAGATGAAAACGTGTTGCACCGACCCCAAATAGAATGGGACAAGGGCAGGAATTAATGATGTACTTACCTCGGTTAGAACAAGGGCCCCTCAATAGAACTTGCTACAGGCCCCCACTCTTGCTTAATCCGACACTACCTCTGCCTAACCATGCGGGTATTACAGGGGTGATGTTTTGTGATGATACCATCTTGCAGATTACGGTGAAGTGAACATAGTCATGCCAGTGCAAAACAGCAGCCGTCTCCTCGTAGGCGTCAGGAATGAGCTACACCTTATGGATTGGACGAAACCCGGGGACACTGCATTGAGGTTCGTGGCGGCTTTTGACCAGGGCCTGCCCGATAACATACTTAACGAAGGAAAGTCAGACGCGTTTGGCCGCTTTTGGGGAGGTAACTAGTTTAATACGATAGTTGGGCTTGTCCTGCGATATCTAGGTACTTGAGGAGAGTTTAGATAAAAATAATTGCTGAAAAAATTACTGTTCTTTTTTGTGATAGAATCGAATGGCGGGTTGACGCCGTTACTTTTCGAAGGCCGAAAAATAAGAATCACCCTATGATATAATACAAAATTCTTTCTGTCACACAAAGGCACTAAAGGTCGTCAGAATGGCAACGTCGTACTGCACGACGAGGGATCCCTATACAGCCTGGAGCCGCCCCACTTTATGCCGAAAGTGCAACTGAAACCGGTGTCAATCTCCAACGGGCTGGTGTGGTCTCTCAACAACACCATAATGTACTACATAGACTCACTCTCAAGAAGGATTGAAGCGTTCGACTTTGATTTAAAGAGGGCACACATAAGTATGTCTATTGTCTATGGTTTGTGGTTACTACCAAAGTAGAGACAAACGGAGCGGAAAGTAGATGTGCAATCTTCGAAAGAGAATTGCAGGAGAGGTGGACAAGAAGTCTCCTCTGCGCTCCGCTCGTCTCCATTTTGCGAAAAACTGGGCCTAAGAACATTGTTTCATTCTATTGTAAATTTTAACGCAACATTCAATTCATTTGTTTTAAGGCAAACGCCGCACAATCCTGGATATAGATGAGTACTGGGATAACGACGTTATAGCAGATGGAATGACTATTGACGAAGACGGATTCATTTGGATCGCCCTCATGTTCCACGGCTGCGTAAGTATAATAAGTATTCAATAGGAGTCTTGTAGCTCATATTTACACACTTTTTTAATAGGCACAATGTAGTCTTATAACATACCTCCTCGTTTTAAGAAAGGTAGGTGACTTCTTATAAAGTTACAATGCGATAAGGTGATGAAACAAGACAGACATTATCATGAACTGGCAGACGGCATGCTTGGCGCAGTGGCCGACTTCGATCCATGCAGGGATCAAATATTTGTATGACCTACAGGTTTTTCCGGTTCTGGCTTTTTTGTATGATTTTTAATCTTTGTAAACGTACCTATTATGCAGGAGAAAATCCAAGTGGTAAGTTTTTAAAAAAGAAAGAAAGTAAAGAAGAGAGAACACCGCCTCTCCAATGTTTTTGTTGCTATCCAATTTATACAGAGTGTAACATAAAACGCGCAAGACCTGGGTATTCCCTCGGACCGTGAACGTAACGCCTTGTATAAGCCTTATTCTCTCCACAGATAGTCCGTATCAACCCCGACACAAGAGAGATAGTGGAACGCTACAAGCTCCCAGTCACCCTGACCACGTCCCTGACATGGGGCGGTCCAGGGTTGGACGACCTGATAGTCACCACATCGCGAAGGAACATGAAGGCCGACCAACTGAAGCAGCAACCACTTGCCGGCGCTATATTTGTGCTACATAATATGGGAACCAAAGGAGTTCCCGCTAATAAGTTTGTGTTTAGTGACGCTGATAAATATTAGTTGCTTTTTGAGGAAATTATTAGTGTTTATCGACGGAAAATGCTCTAAGAGGATATTGCCAGTTGTATTTGCAACATTCGTTTCAATACTGAAAGTTGAAAATCCAACATCACACTACTGAGTGTGAGTGTTCTATCGGATTTTCAACTTTAATATTGTGCTGTTGGTATTAATGTTGATATTGTGGTGTGTGTGTTTTCTTACAAAACATTCGCGTTCCATTCCAGTGTCACTTGTTGTGTTAAGTGAGAAATACGTTTTAGTAGGTACTTTAATATTTACTTTCATTTTTGAACAATAAAAATTGTGCTGTTTTTAATGAAATATAAGTAATAAAAATGTATTACGTAGACCGACAACCTTTCCTGTGAATGTCTCATTTCAAGAATGGTTTATTATTTAAATAAAACAAAATAATAATTATTAGTGAAATAATTTATTAGAGCACATGAATACAACCAGAGTAATGTAACAAGAGACTGTATAACATTTTAGACTCTATCAATAAATAACACCTAAACAACATAACGCCACATGACAACAGCGAGGAGTGACTAGAACTGTGACCACATCATCAACAACGTGGGAACATTACTGCTTCTATCATTTATTTAACAAGATTCATTTTATTTTCAAAATAGTCGAATTTTAAAACGTTTAAGTTAGCGAAAAATTTTAATTCGATTTATTATTCAAATAGTAAAATTTTAAATCATCGAAAAATTTTGAGATTCCCACCAAAAATTATGTAAAGATGCGATTTTGTACAACGCCACTTATCATCTAACAAATAGATCAAATCGCATATGTTACAATAACTTTGTTTAGGCACATTTTTTTCTCATATTATACAAAGAATATTGTAATTAATGAACGATAAAAAGCTCTATTAAACTGACTTAACATTTAACTTATGTATAACCCATACATACGCACATATATTTGTATACACACTAATGTATGTATAATTTGAAATTGCTAAGTCCTCCTCATAGAAGTATCAAAAGTTTTAATTAGTAGTAAGTTTATTAACAGATGTAGAAGAACAAATCTACTTGTTTGCATTCTCATTAAAAAAATAAACTTGTTGATTGTTGCCTCCCTCCCTCTTTATTTATACAATCGTTTATATGCGTCTACAAAACTACATTGGTGGAATATAATTGTTACAACTTATTTTCTGGCTAAAAATATATAAGTAGGTATGTTTATTAGTTATATACCTCTTCTTAAAAGGAGCTAACGACAGATAAACAATTCCACTCTTATATTCCGTAAATATAACACTCCTTAGAGTAATTGACACCAACTCAATCACCCTCTATTCACTATACAAGATGTAGAACAACTCTAGATTCTCTATGAACGGATACGCTCGGCATTCACACACGAAGTCATGTAAACTATCAACTATTCGATATAAGAGCACTGGCAGTGTGGCTGTCATTGGCATTGAGTTGCATTCCTTTTTTAAATTTTAAGGGGTCCGTGAGAATCCTCTAAAAGACATTGCATAGATCGCTCAGTTAATATATTATTATATTTTGTCATTTGTCACAAATATGTAAGTTATGACCGAATTTTCACAACTTCAATTGACTTAGCTCTATGTGTGTATCTTTTTCTTTTTAAATTCTGCAACCCAGTGAACACACCAAAATCTTACGCGATAACTTTAATATTATACCTACATTATATCGATATTGATGTTTTCCGTATTTGTGCCTATATAACTATCTACATTTCGCATATAATGCTAGGATAAGTATACCTACGTCGGTATCCAAGTAATATATTTTTTGTATTTGGCTAGCTAACATTAAACAATAATAGTGTCTCATGTTTAAATTCTAGTATTGATAATATTATGTCACATAAATTCCTCATTATTATTATTTAAGTAAATAATTAATAACAATAAAACAATAACATATTTAACTGAATTATTATGAGCAAACTTTAGGACGTTGTTGCTTTCAACATAATAATATTTTCTACAAGTGCAAATAAAACATATGTATAATATAACATTGCTAAATTATTTTAATATAACAATCAACAAATAATTTAATTAGTTTTAATGCGAGCTCATGAATAAACACGTTTGTTTATTTTAAAAGAGCGCGTATTAAAATAATTATTACACCTAACAATTATTTTAATATGCATATTGATAAAATTCACGCGTTTACATAGTTTTAATTATACTTTTCTGGTTTTCAAATTCAATTTCACCGTTTTTTTTTTAATTGAAACCTAATAGTAGTGATCCTACCTTAATCACGACAAAAATATTTTAAATACATAGATTATAATTTGAGAAAATATCACAAATATATTAACCTCTAACCAAACTATTCGCAATAAATATCCCGCGTAGAGAGAGCTGTAAATAATCACTAACAATAATATCACCGTAAACTTAATTATTGAATGAAACTAGACTCATTTAATTGCTTTTCTTTTACTATAAAACGTTGCCCCTCACTAGAAATTTCTCCTGTATAGTTTGTTGAAAAATGTTTGTAAACGCAAGTAAACGCAGTGGCTGAACGATAGACTGCCGCGCTGGGTGTCGCGGGTTCGATTCCCGCACGGAACAAATATTTGTATGGCCTACAGATAGTTGTTCCGGGTCTGGCTGTTTTTGTATGTGAGTTTAAATGGTTGTAAACGCACCCACGATACAGGAGAAATTCCTAGTGTGGGGCAACGTTTTCATAAAAAAAATGTGTGTACTATGTTATAGAAACACTTCTGCAAAACCCTTCGGGGATTACAGGTGCTATGTTATGTGATTTAACTTGCTAACACTATGCCAGTTTTGATCATCGCCTTCGTCATGCAATAGAAAGTATTGTTGAACAATCGATCGAATCTTTACCTAAGAAATGATCCAAGCCGAATATCACTATAGGTTGACCGTTGAACTTAGACCGTGTCTGAGCTAGCTGCAGTGTCAAGCGTCAACAGCTTTCCCGCACCGCGCAGCTACCTCAGGCACGGTCTCAGTTAAGCAGTCGGCCTATAGTACAGACTTAAATAAGCCTAGTTTCACATCAACATATACCACTAATAAGTATAAGCTACCTCAACATTTCTAATGGCACTGCCATCGCGGAGCCCCTTTCAGACGCTGTCTCATCCAATTCCTTTACTTCATACCCTGGGCGCGACGAGGCCACTCATCATGTCAAAGGTATTGCCGTCAGGTGCCACGGTCACGTCTCCGTTGGCTGTACTGACGACCAGCCATCCTGCTTCGTCCAGTCCTTTTATTGTGCCGTCTACGGGAGTGACGTCTTCCTTGCTTTTCACTCGAATGGATTCGCCACTGGAAAAGAAAATACATATGTAGTTAGTTTTTGAATAAGGCGTTTACCAGTAAGAATCAGGTGATGAGTAAAAGAGGAAGTATTAGGATTGAATATGGTTGAGTAGGGTAGCAGACCTAACATAATATATATCGGCCCATTAGAGCGGGTCGTATATGTTTTTTTTTTTGCGAATAGGAAATCATCAAATATCTTGGCCCTCTGGCGGGGTGAAAGACATGGGTTACCCAAGTCTATAGTCAATAAAAGTCTGATCGTGTTCCTTTTTTTGCCCTTTATGTTCCTAATAATTATTACTTGCTTCGGTAAAGGAAAGCATCGTGAGGAAACAAGCAATACTGACAGATATTTCTTTACCGCATTATAAGGAAAGAAACCATTTTACTTTTTATACATGGTCCAATTACCTAGCGAAACTATTGACGGGTATAGATATAACCAAAAACCGACCAAGTGCAAGCCGGATGCGAACAAGCGTTCCATCCGGGTGTCCGGAAAAAAACTTGGTTGTGTCAAGACATTCAAGTTTTTTTTAAGAATAAAGTAGTAATACTCACGTATGCAACCAATACTGATAATACTGTTCGAGAAAGGCGTCGACCCCGCCCTCCGTGCTCATGTACTCGAGGATGCGCTCGAGTTGTGAGCAGTAGCGCGCCAGGAAGCGCTCGATGGACATGAGCGCGAGGGACGTGCCGTGCGTCTTGTTGTGTTCCGTTATTATGTCGTTCAGGCAAATCGTGGGAACACCGTTCGATATGTTAACACCTGTACCTGAGAATAAATGGTTATTTAGAAAGTTGAAAGTGAATTTGACGGTACGGTTGGCGCAGTGGCTGAGCGATAGACTGCTGCGTTGCGTGTCGCGGGTTCGATTCTCGTACGGAACACATATTTGTATAATGTAAATTCCTAGTGTTGGCCAAGTTATTTTTTAAAGAAAAGAAATTGTTGGCAAAAAATATTTTAATGTAATTGACCTTCATCAATGTATAATGATATTGCCAAAAATGGACTGAAGGGAATGCAGCTGAATAGTATTTTACATGGAGCGACCGCCTATTTGACTTCCCCCAGTAAATACTAAATAATACTATAACTTTTGGTAAGACTGGCTGTCAGACTTTCGGGCCACTGACTACTTGCCCAAGACGACAATCAAAGATCACAAATGGGACTGTACTATCATCTCTTATTGACAAATTATTTTAATTTGCCCACGATCTCATTTAGCCATCGTTCTACAAGCATTGCGACGACATTATGGATGTTGCAAGAAATAACCTGGACAAAGAGGGCACACAATGGAGAAATATTGTTTAAGTTGTGTCATTTTTCGTTTTTTTTTTTGGATGGATATCCACTATAAATGACTCCTCCCACTACAGGCGGAGGGGAAGGGATATGTACTAACTAGAACCCATCCATGGTCTTTCAGCCCTTTGTGTTCGAAGCCGCGGAACTCTTTCGAAGAACTACAACCTCGGCAAGCCTAGCCGACTAGCCGACCCTAAGGGCTGAAACACATGCAACAAACACATCGACGGTCCCTACGTACATAAGGTTAAGTCAAAAACCGAGGTTTACAGGAGAGCGTAATTTGTGTTCAACACGCCCTAGAAATAGTTCTATGAGCATTAATAAATATTTTCTAAAACAAGGTAAATAAATTAAATAAAAATCGTATGTCAGCATGTGCGCATAGATAATCTAAAGCCAATGAGACAATAAAAAAATGCCATTTTCGATATGTCTTTATGTACGTAGGGACCGTCGATATGTTATCGTTATGTATTCTGCGTAGTTGCGAGTTTCGCTGCCGGCACTGGCAGTGCGGTACCGCCACGCGGTTATGTATTTCGGCAATAAAATCCCATTAAGAGGAAAAGTATCTATGTTTATGAAGTGTGGAAGGTGATTGATGTACTGATTAAATATGTAAAGCTAAGCTTACCTATATTAACGTAGACTTGATCGCCGATACAGTTGGCAGTGGTGATGGTGCCTCCAATCTTAACCTCGCGGCCAAAGTAAATGTCATTTGGCCACTTTATTCTGTAGAATTAACGGTCATGTTAGAAAAAATGTGTGTGACAGCTTCAACGCTCGACTGGAGTTTACTCAATACATCAACCAACGCATAGTATATTTTGTGGGACTGTTATGAAAATCGATTCTTATGGAGTAAACCCCAAAAACCAAAATACCACCTACATTTTGTTAAGTTATATGAATCGTCACCCTTCTACTTTAAAACCTTGGTTAGAGTTTTTCGTTTCAAAACCTTAGCAAATGTTGCTTACCCTGGATCGGTAAAAAAAAAGTAACGTGGAGTAGGACGACGACGAGGAGACTTATGGGTTCCTAC
Source organism: Ochropleura leucogaster (assembly GCA_958449745.1). Lineage (NCBI taxonomy): Eukaryota > Metazoa > Arthropoda > Insecta > Lepidoptera > Noctuidae > Ochropleura > Ochropleura leucogaster. The sequence goes on along the minus strand of OY288222.1, from coordinate 7,917,302 downwards.
ATGTTCAAAATGTATGGAACAGCAGAATGATGTCCTGCATACCTACTAATCGTTTTAGCGTCCGGGGGGGCACCTTAAATAACCAGGAGGTTATACACTCAAAAGGAGGACCTTTTGAGGGTTCCGTATCTCCAAAGCAACAAACGAAACCCTTATTGCATCACTTTGTTGTCAGTCTGTCTGTCAAAGAGCCTTTATCTCGGGAACGCCTGGAGATATCGAGTTGAAATAAAAGCTATATATCAAGTCTGTAGTCTTTTAGAGCTGTGAAAAAACCATCTAAGTCTACGCAGTCAAAAGATATGGCTGTTTTTATCGCAAAGTTTGTATGGAACCGTCGTTGCGCGAGTAACTCGCTTTGAGCCCCTACACACAAGGCGCTAAAAGCCTCATAAAGATGGAACCTGTGTCCCAACACTCAGAACAGTGGAGATGATGCTTATGCTGAATAGTTTACCTAATATCCAAATGCTCATAGGCGGGTTGTGCTCGTATAGCCCGCACAGCGGCTAGTGCGGCCGCATGCTGTACCAGTGGGAGACACGGCGAGATCTTCAGCCACACCTAGAACACAATATCCTTGTTACTACATATCTGGAGACTGGACTGTAGGACAAAAACCGAGTGTCATAAACAGGCTTACAGTGGCCAAGGTTAATTTAAAAGAGGGTCCATGGAGTTTCTTGCCCATTCTTCTCCATAGACATCAACACTTTGAAATGGGCAACTACAGTACTTTCACAAGTTATTATGTCTTTTGACCGGGACTGTAGCTTCATTTTGTTTCTTGACATTCAAAAGTGCATGTAATGGTCTAATTGAAATAAATGATTTGATTTGATTAAGGCGTGGCTTAAAAAAACTGCTCCAAAATAGGCGTGATGAGGGAGCTGGAATGTAGAAGTGTGTAGTCCAGTGCATCCGAATTTTCGAAAAGGTGAATTATTTTGTGCAGAACTGATGTTCGACGGAGCATACGAGTCCCAGAGTGGAGACCGCGTAAACGTGTGGCGCCATCTAACTAAGCCTGACCAACTTGGTGTCTGGGACACAGTACCATCTTGCCAGGGGCCTTGGCTGTGATCAGCTAAGTTGTGTCATAATCATTTGCCTAGCTTTTTCCCAACTATATTGGGGTCGACTTCCAGTCTAACCGGATGCCGCTGAATATCAGTATTTTCCATGGAGCGACTGCCTATCTGACCTCCACAACCCAGTTAGTACTGAGTAATACGATACCCCTTGGTAAGACTGGTTGTCAGACTTTCGGAACACTGACTACCTGTAACGACTGTCAAAGATCTACAAATGACAGCCGGGACCAACGGCTTAACGTGCTTTCCGAGCACGGAGGAAACTCGGAATGTAACGGGTGGTCACCCATCCACAGACCAACCTAGGCAAGCGCAGCTTAACCTAAAGATCGACCCGAGCGGCTACTATTATTTAGCCACCAGCTCCTCACTCAGTTAAATTGTGTGTTGTGCTGTAATTACCTGCAGCGACATGGCGGCCTGGCCGGGCGGCGTGATCCACACGTTCCCGCCGCGGCCCCGGCCGGCGGCCTGCCGGCGCGCGACTGACCCCACGCCGTGCGCCAGCGGAGCGCTCGTCACGTGCATCGTGCTCGCCATCACGTCGGAGTACACCACTAAGCGACCCAGACTCGTCGATGTTAGGTTCTAAATGAAATAAAAATAATTGATAATTGAATTTTTGGTGAAACTTAATGGTCTAGATAAGCCATTTACCCGTTGAACGTCATTAAGTTCCTATACGGAAACATAAGGCAAAACGCCGGTTAAAAGGTAAAAACTTCGTTTTTCTGAAGTCCTACCTCGCTAAAACGTTACATGCTCATAAATTCGTCGATTTTTCGCATTTGCTGTGACATTCAACAGGTTTATAAATTTCGCAATATTTTTTGTTAAAGTCAAAGTCAAGAAAAAAACTAAATATTTTTTTTGGAAAACTCATAAGTATTTGAAATTGTTTTATGATGAATAAAATTGTTGATTTAAATCTCCAAAGATCCGAAAACTAATTTAAATCTAAATGTGTACTTACATCAAAATATTCTAACGTAGAGAAGTGCTCAGGGCACTCGTACACATGCACGGGCAGGAAGGCGGGGCCCGGCGGCTGCAGCGCGGCCTCTCCGCGCAGGCACCACTGCACGCGCACGTCGCCCAGCGCCTGCACGCGCGCGCCCTCCACCAGCGGGCACGCCTCCACGAGGCGCAGCTTGTGCTACGACCATCAAACGAGTTATCAACGTTACTTAAATAGGAAGGGAACTAACAAGGGGAATACAACACGCTCGGAATCTTCTGTCACTGAAAGACTTACTGAATTGTCTAAAGAGGAGCAAAATCTTTAATTGAGAGTATGCGCTGTCTTTATCTCGCTTGGGGTTATAGATTTATGCTAAACATTTGCAGTTTTGGATCGATAGGACGGATGGTTTTTTTTATTTTTTTACTGGATAGTCTAAAACAAACAATCACAGTGGAGAACTGATTCAGCATAACTCGCAATCTAAGAACATAGAATTATGCGAGTTGCCATTATATTAGTGTGAATGGAAATTTATTTTTTATTTAAGCTACAACAGACGAATAGATTCAGAAAAATGTGTGGAATATAACATATTTTAAAGAAACAATTAGTTTTTATTTATATGTATTGACCAAAAAATCGCGTAATTTTAATATTTTTCTTGCGACAAAAAATTCCGAGCAAACACAACATGCAACATCGATAGAAAAATTCAAAGGTCAAAATATTCACATTGAAATTGATGACGTTAGCTTAATTTGCGTTTATTCACTAAGCACGGTTGAAATGTAAGTAACTCGGTGACCGAAGCGATGATTTTAGTTAAAATTCATATTGATTCTAATGTTATGGTTTATTTACTTCTATCGAATGTTAAGATATGTATGAATAGCTGTGAAATAAGAGGTGATTAATAATTATTATTTACATAAAAACTGTGATAATAAAAAGAAAAACGGTTGAAGCGATTTGCGTGCACATTATAATAATACCAAAAACATTGTGATCATTATTGATTTATGCATAAAATAAAGGCTTTATTTAATTGAAATATACATTAGTTTTAAGAGTGAGCTCGACATTTAAATCAGAAGAGGGATCGTCACAAAAAGTTGGCCTTGGATTTTACTGATTTCCAAGGCCTCTAAGATGTTGCATTTCAATTTTTTGTCTACCAAAATGTTGTAACATTTCAAGGGCCACTAAAATGTTACATTTTTATTGTTCTAGATTATGGTGGTGGACTAGTGGCTCACTCTTAAAACCGTGCGTGGTAGCATCGTAAGTAGCAACAAGTGCGCTGAAGCTGTGCGTCTCACCGGGCATCACACGGTCAGGTGGCCGGGGCCGGCCGCACGCTTCGGCCACGCCGCCTACCGGGAACACGTGTCACTATCGTATACACAGGGTGACTGTGATGGACTCATGACGACAAGCATTCTGTATTCTATGCACTCGGTAATAGGTATGGTTTTGGTTTTCTTTAGATTTTGCAGAACGTGGTTCCCTATTATATCCCTAGCGCAGTTGGATTAGAAATGTTCGGATCAGCGTCGAAAGTTAAAAATCCAACGGCACGCTTTCGCTCTTCATATTACGTTTTGAAAATCGATATTCCATCGGATGGATTTTTATTATTAGGAAGCTCAATTATCATTTTATACAGCTCATGAACGGAAATTATTTATTCTAAAGAGATCTTAACAACAAACAAACACCACGATATTGCTCACAATAAAATTTGCATTCATCGTTGATTAAGGTCAATTGATACCATTAATGCGACCTTGAAATGCACTGTCTTAGTGCTAACAAATGAACCAATTGTGACTGCGTCTAGAATACACAATGCAGTATAATTCAAATGATCTACCATATCCTTAGTAATGTCGCCAAATGACGGTGTGTCTACTAAGCTTGACACGTGACAGAATCCAAGAGATCGTTTAACAATACATTACATCTAATGTATCCAAGTATGCATATCACAAAGTATGTTTATCTACTCTTACTTCATAGTAGTTAAAGGGCGACATTTATATTTTGATAAGCAGTTTGGTGTAAAAAGGGGAGGGGGGTTCTGATAGTGTTTTTCCATTCATGCTTTTGTTGGTAAACGAATAGTTATCCTACAACGGTCCTATTTTTGGAACACATGCCTTTTTGCTGTGAAAAGTAGTGTTGGTTGGTGAATGTCTGACGTCGTTCGATTTTTATGTTTTAATCCATCATTTTGTTGGCTGCACTGACGAAACAAATTACAAATGCTTGAATACTACCTGTTAATCAAAGCCATATTCACTTAGTTACCAGCAATATCCAGTTTGAAACTCAAGGACAATTTAATTACTTTAAAAAAAGTTTAAATAGAAGTCCCAATCTTAAAATGTAGGATAGTAAAAGATCTTTTAGGCAGAACGCTATCTTTTTAAAGTACGGGAATTGTCTCTCTGGTTTTTTAGTAAAACATACACCCTAAATGTTAAGTATTTATACACACGAAGTTTTTATCTCACCATATTTGTTTACCAAACAAAGCAACTAACGAAAAGCACACTTTACTTTGTTATATAGCCAATCATATGATTTCTAAGTCTAATATTTGAGCTGTCCATCAGAACGAAAGATAACGAACTATCAATGACCACGTGTCTTTTAACCACTCTGCACGACAGGATTTTGACACATGACACATCAGCTGAATCGGTGGGGTGACGCGAATTGTCATGAAATTCACGAATTTTCATCAATTTACAGCATTCAATTTTGTTATTAAAAATAAGTCACCGGGGCTGTATCATATGATAAGTTTGAGGTTTATATTTCCAAAAACCTCATAAGGTCGATAAAACGGCGTCAATCTATTGTAAAATGTGTGTAAAATACATATTATTACACCCTTTCAAAAATTAGGTACTTTAAAAACGCTGGAAATAATGTACACACACAAGACAACCCTTTGATAATAAAATCGGAAATCCAAAATAAAAACAGTGACATTCCATCTGCATTCTTATTTTTGCCATTTTACATATAAATTCAAAATAAAACACGATACAAATCTCGACAAAAAAATACTAAAAACTGTGTTGCAACATGACATTTCTTAGTGCTGACCGTAAATATAGGTTTCATCATTACGATTAAAAAGTTGCATTCAACCTAATCGATAATCGAAATGGAGTAAACTTTAAAAAAAAGTTTTGGGACCATTGAGGAATTTACCTATGGAGATTGCATATTATTCTACTATTGATATTATAGTTGTTTAAATATCTATGATATCGATAAGAAAAGACAACAACATTTTGTCACGTGCTTTTTTGTTTTCTTGAATGACGATGAATGAAAATGGCGGCCATTTTTGTAGGAGGTCATGCTAATTCTGTAGGTAACTAGTCAGGCACCCCAGCCGGCACAACCATACCGTACCGCACCTAGAAAGCCATGCCTCCGCAGTAGAGCCTTGTTTTAGACGGACAGGGACTCCGCACACATCGAGGCCCTAAAATATTGATATAGACACCCGACGTCCGATGACTGTAAGTAGCGTCTCCAGCGGTGGCTGGCTTGGTTTGAGGAGCGCCTTACTTCCCCCGCTCTAGACGAAGCGGGGGGGGGAGTGTCAGGGTTATGCAATAGAAGGAGCATGGGTGGGTTTTAGTCAGTACTAGTCTGACACCCCCCCCCCGTTTTGCCCAGAGCGGGGGAAGTTATTTGACGATTTCCCACCCAAAAAAACCCCGGTACTCGACATCAAGAAAAATCCAGGTTCAAAATGGACTCATTTTGAACCAGGAGTTTTCTTGGTGTCGTGTTTCCATCTCAATTGTGTTCTTCCTCTATAGGCCATTTTTACCCCAAGGCTTCTACTCCAAGAACACTTTGGCCTACGAGCCATGTTTTAGGAAAGAATGAATACGCTTTTCAAATAACCAATCCAACCAAACAATTTTGTCGATCAAATGTAATTTATCTTAGCTGATTTTTTTAATGTGCTTACCAAGATCATCATTGGCGCGTTCTATATTAAACCTTATTTATTTCTATTTGCAATTCACATTCAAATAGTAGGTACAAAACCAAATTATTAATAAAATAGCAAATAAACATTTTAATATAAATTTGAACAGCGAGCGCATTCCTTTTTTGAATTTTTATCTGAAAATAAAATTGGCGCGAATTTAGCCATAGATCAGTTTGTACTGTTTGCTTTTGAATCGGTTTTAGTGGCGTAAAAAATATTATAATCAATATTTATAGTATTTTACACGTATTACAAAATTAATTTTTATTTTCATCTATCAATTTCTGATATTCCTTAATTTAATTATTCGAGTTGATTGATTTACAAGAAAATAATCGATTGAAATAATCGCATTTACACATCACAAAATTAAAAAAAAAAGAAATGGACGTCAATTTCGGAAGTGAATTTAGTAGTGGTTATGAATATTCCGTGTTATTGGTCCTATTATTGCAAATTACGATAAGATCTGGGCATTGTCATGTTATTTATAATATTTGAAATGATATTTGTGTCAGTTGTTATAGAATCTATTCGTGAATATATGATAAAATGTGGAATTAAAAATGTAAACAAGCACGATTGGCGCGAAACTTCGACTTTAGATTTCAAAATGTATCATTACCACTACTAATACAAGTTCAATTACGAATGATTTCTTCACGTAATAAAAGGACACGTTAATCATGCCCAATAATGTGGAGTTTAAATGTCCGAAAACCTATTTTTTATGATTTTTAGCGTCGACCTACACTACCATCAAAATGGCGATGATCGTAATTTACGCATTTGGATTTTATAAGATTTAATTAAGAAACTTCCTCAATAATTAAAGAACTTCTAATGACGTTTACATATGAGTTTTTTATTCTACTATCTTAATGAATGCACACCCATATTATTTATTAACCAGAAAATAAAATATTTACAAAAATAATGAGGAGGTCATATGACTTAAATGTCCGACCCCTTTCGGGGCCAGTACCGAGCCAGCGGAGGTTTGAATGTCGAGCCCCCGAAGGGGTCCGTACCGAACTATACGGTTAAACAACAGAGTTGGTAGGCAACAGTCAACGGTTTTCCTAACACATTCGTGTATCAAAATATAAATATCAATAATCAGCAATTGCTACATTGATGGTGATGCGAAATAAACATATACAGTGATATTAATGGGCCAGTCCAACAATGCCTTACCACATGGTTCCCTAAGAAGAATCCTCTGGTGTAATCTATCTGGGTCAGTTCCTTGGGCTCCTTGACGTGAAGCCCCAGAATGTCGCCGAGGATCTTGTGGATGATTCCTAGACGAGCCTCGTTGCTCTTCATGCCTTCGTCTCCTAAGTAGTCGCTGGGGTCAGCTTCTAAATGAATCTAGAACAAATAAGTACACATAATTTTTACTATCCTTTCATTTAATTCTTTTTATGGCCAAACTCCGGTTAGGGTTAGATTTATTCATCATTGTCATTCAGTCAAAATACGTCAATTGTCGGACAGATCTCACGCGGCCACAGCTACGCCTTGCACCTTTTCCTTCAGTGATGCGTCTGACCCTCACCAGACAATATTTTGATTAGATCATTTAGTGATTTTAAATTATCTTTGGACACAAACCTGTGAGAAGATAGCAATGCCCCTGTTCGTGAGATCGGTAGCCTGCAGCAGTGAGGGCGTGCGCCAAGTCTCCTCGGATGCCAACACCTGGATGTCCAGCTCGTGACCCGGGTGCCCCGTATATTTGGACGGTCTACACATAATGTTACTGATGTAGTACTGTTCTGAGGGGTAATAAAGAGCCTTTTGTATGGAAAATTGGAAGAGGAATAGCAATATGTTTTGTTATGTATAAAACCCTGTTTTTGGAACAGCTTACACTTTGTGTTATATACTAAAAAAGCATACCTATTTGTATCAATTAAAAATGATGGTTTGATTGTATTCCCCCTTTCCATACAAAATACTCTCTGGAAACAAAACTATTTAGACAACTTGCGACGCAGCGTGTATTTATAATTGATGCTGTTGCTGCTCTAAATCACAGAGTAATTACTGTACAGATACCTACTTTACTTACTACACTCTGCGCCATAAGGGCCAACACACATGGAAACACGGATACACGGTCCACGTTGTCTTGAATATACAAGAATTGAATATAAAATTGAAATTATAAGGCTAAACGTTACTATATTATCTTCGTTATTAACAAGTTTTACAATGAGACCAATCATGAAACCGCGAAACACAAATACATGGAAAGCAATTTTTGTTCACAATTCCCGGATTGCGACCATTGTGCATTCATTTTCTTTGATTGAATAGCCTGCGTTTGGCCGCAAACCACCAGATGTAAAGTGGTGATGCGGCCTAGAGATTTTAAGATAATTAAATTCTAACTTGTAAAGTTAGTAACTTTCATAAAAAATGGTGCGTGTTCCATGGTGACGGATACCAAAATATATATATCTGAATATCAATCTAAGTCTAAAAGCAAATTCACTAGGCAACTTAAATACCTAATGTGTTGCGTGAACCGCCCAGAGACAATTCACTATTGTTTTATTTGGTTGCAAATGAGGCAAGAATACTGATTATGTAAACTTGTATTCCTGTTATAATATTTGTTTCCTTTCACTACGTCAGAAGTTGTGTTTAATACAGTGGTTATTTATTAAATAATGTAAATGGCATTCCTTGCAGTGTTATTTCTAAGATACAATAAAGTATATGTTAGCCATAGTCTTTATTCAGCCACTCTACCAATAATGTACTTAGCTCAAATTGTATAATGCAATCATTTAAAGTTGTATAAAAGTAATGTATAAATTGTTAAGTTATGTATATTATAGAAAGACAACACATCTACACACACACATGCATATTTTATATAATTATAACAAGCTCAAATTAAGCATTAAAAGATAGTTTGAACAAAACTTCTTTTGAAATTCTGTATGTACTAATCATTCGTGAAGATGGCACTGCTTTCAAATCAAAACACTAAAATCTCAAGGCGGTAATAATGTGTCATAACATGAGGGCTGAGAATTAAAGGACTTCTAAGTCAATAGTATGTTTTGCGTACCGATACATATTATTTTCCTGACTTGCTCTGTAAATTGATCAAAATGTTATTTATAAGCACAATATTTATTTCAGAACACAGAATAGTAAGCAAATGGAGAGGCAATACTCGCTTTTCACAGCCTTTTCGCTTTTTTACAAAAACAAAGTAAATATCTTAAATAGAATATAATTGTATGGGCGTTAATACTCCATTTGCTCACTACTCTATGTTTGAAAGAAACACATATCACACACACATAGAATAACATTAATAAAATAAACAAAATACGGTCTTACTGTCTATCGCTTTCGGTGGAGAACTGTTTCTTAGCAGGGGACGCTTGGTAGCAGAATATGTGATGCTTCATCTTCACTGACTTCCATTTTTCGTAAGTGAATTGTACTATTTCATTCTCACGAACCTGAATAAAGAAGTGACCAAAGCTGTATCAAATATCTCTTTTTTTAATTATTCTTGAAAAATACTAGTTTTCGGCTGCATTCGGAGAAAAAGCAGCCTAGAAACCATCTCCAGGATAGTTAACTAAGCATTATTTTTGAGGGTGTTTCACCACTTGTATCCCGTCGAGTCGTCATATAAATAGGTACATCATTTTAGGGATTATTAGTAGCAAAGAATTGTAAACGCAATAAAATAAAGCTGGTCAAATATCACCGTTTTTCTATTAGATGACTAATACTTATTTAGCAGCAGACCTTCCAGGCGGCATCAGTAAATGTCAAAATAAAACCGTCTTCATCTCTCTTACTTTGTTGTGCCTGACAGGTTCCTTTCTTAAGTATGTTGAAAATGTGGAATGCAATAAATATATTGAGAAGCATCGTCACACATACCTCAGCAGTCTTATAATACGGCAGCACGGTATGCAGTAGGTCAGAGCAGAGCGCGAGCAGTCTGCCGCCAGCCAGTAAGTGTGCCAGCAGCAGTGGCGCGGCACGACCCACACAGCCGGCCACAGCCACGAGAGCGGCACGGCCACGCCACGCGCCGCCCTCCAGTGCCTCGCGAGACACCACGTATAATGTATACCTGGTATTTGAAGCAATAACATTTATATTATGTAACCTAGGTGTGCCTTGGATCAGTGACAATAATTTAGGATTATTCATAATTATGATAACGAAAGTTCAGAAACGTTTGAACAGTGAAATTTTTTAAGGGTAATTAAACATTTAGTATTACTCGACTGTACAGCATTTATATATGAATAAACCTCTGTGTATGAAATTTTGTATCATAATTTCATTTTCCGATTTATTGATTAAGTAGTAAATAATAGACCAATATGATCTTCACCAAACATATAAGAACTTTCTTTTGCCCAAATCACAATCAAACGTTTTGAATTTGATTGTAGGAATGCATTTTTAACATGAAGTATTACATTCCAGCATTCCATTTACTAAATACTCCGTGTATTCTTTTTTTATATTAGTAGTGCTTTTGAACATGCCTAGTGCAATTTTGACAACTAATTTGAAATGTTGAATACTGCAGTACAACAAAATTAAATGCCAATGCAAAAACAAAAAACTTAAGAAAACTAAAAATAGTGAACATAGACAAAACAAATTGCAGTTGATTTGATATTGGCTAAGCTTGTGTTAATTATATAAAAGCTCAGCATATCCTTAGAACACAGAAGACACTCACACTCACCTATCGCAATCCAGTACTTTCCTAAGGGACGCCTCCAAATTATCTCTAGCTACTACACTATCAGAATATATCAACACATTTGGTGACTTCGTATTCACTAATGGACGGGAACTTTTCACAGATTTCGGCGTGCTTTGCATGGATGTAGAACATGCCGCTTCCTCCTTGACAACTGGGTAACATTCTACCTGGGACTGCGGCCTCTTTGGCCCAGTCGTACTAACTATCCTTTTATGAGTAGTTACAGACTTTATTTGACTAGATATGTTTAACAGAGAAGTTGAGAGTTGGCTTGTGCCTTTCTTTAAATCGAGTTTTAAACTAGATTTCTTCGGTGTGATATTGTGTTGTATTTCTACTGTTACATTTTCAACAACCACTTCTTTTTCTTCAGGCTGTATGGGTTCCTCTGCCTTTGCTGTAGATTCTGTAGTTTTATTGCTATCTTCAGGGTTATCTGCCTCTTCTGATAATGACTTGCCAGTGTTGACACTAACATCAGCTAAAGTAACAGTTCTCCGAGGAGGTGGAACTTCAAGGAGTATATCTCCACTGTTACCATTCATCTGTACAGTATTTTTGGTGTCACACTTGATATCTACAACTTTGGACAGTTTTCTGAGTAGGGCAGCATGTACTGGCCACTGGAATTCATTTGCTGGCTGTTGGAGACTGAAATGGATATCACTGCGAAGACTTCTCATGGAGAGGTCTGAAGCCTTATTGGGTTCCCCTGATAGTTGAACAGCTGAAATATTGATATTTAAAAATCAGCTTTATTTCAATACTTCACATGTCAAAACCAGCATGGAAGCCTTTTTTTAAATGTATTACTTACTCTGTATCCTGACTACAGGCAGATTATGATCTATGACAAACTCTCCACCAATGAAGTTGAAACCAATGACACTAAGGTGTTCTATATTAGTCTTCACTATGATAGCTAGGTGAGAGCCTGCCTTCCATGCCACAGGCTGACCCATTGACTCTAACTGGAATCAAATTAGAAGAGATAATATTTTCGATTGTAACTAAGTGATAAGAAAGAAAGTTATTAAACTTTAACATGTTTGGGTACAAATTATATAAAAATGTCACGTTGTGTTATACCTCCAATAAATAATTGCCAATCACTCAGGTGGTACAGAATTTAGTATTTTGATAGCAAACAAATAATAGTAAAATGTTGGATTATGTTCTAAAAACCTTTAGTGATATGGTGATCAAATGAGATATCGCTTCCGTGGAGCATAAAGGGCAATAGAAGGAACATGGGTGGGTTTTAGTTAGTACACTTGCCCCTGCGCCGTCCAGAGCAAAAAAGTCATGTAGTGTCCCATCAGCAAAAAAACGGGAGATTACAATAAATAAATTAAAATAGGTCCTTACAGTAATGATATCTTGTCCTGAGTTATCATGAGCTTCCATCTCACATTCAAACAGCACATCTACATCTAAATCAGTGATAGGAGACTGCTCGCTGGAGCCCAGAGGCAGCCCATTAGCACATGACACCCAATCATTGATCTCTATCATCTGCATCGGCTTCATGCTACAGATCCGAGTGGCATTCGTGTAATCCAGTAAGTCACATAGATATGCATTTTTTGGGTTCGTACATAGTTTAGAACTAAGTGTAGGCGTTTCTGGAAATAAAATAATTATTTATGAGTTAAATTGGATCTTAATTACGCGTTTAAATTTAAAATTAGTATGTTAAATAGTGTAAATGAAGTTATTTAGACGGTTGATAAATTAAAAGTAGTAGAATTTATTATGATAATGAGCTGAAACTTAAAGTTTTGCTCTTTACAGTCAAAGTAGAAAAGTGTCGTAGCTATCTTAATATTATATTAGGACACTTACCAGCTGCATTTTCAGGAACTTTGCAGAATGCAACACTCGTATTACCGCTCAAAAACTCGAGTAGCCGAGCTCTGAACGAGCGAATGCGCCAGGTCTTTATAAAGGTCATAGCAATATAAATCGGTGTGAAAAGCATGGTCACAGCGAGCACAACACCGTCACACAACCCTAACACAGCAGCATTTTACAGCAACGAACTAACAGACAATTGCAGTCATTCAAAACTTGAAAGAAATTGGGTTATCGATTCTAAAGTCCATCGATTAAGCAAAAAGTGTTAGTAAATAAAACCGTATAAAATACACAGTAAACTAATAATACCTAAAGCATCGAATGTTTTTACACCTACGCAGTACACTTACGGCTACACTTAGTTATATTCCTAATAAATTATTTCAGAAATTCGATAATTCATTTTCAGTCGCTAGGAGTCAAGTGCGTTCCGATTTACATAAGCGAGCCACAGGAATCAAGGCCGCAATTTAGATTAATTTATATTATGCTCATTTAACTATTTAAAACAGAATTTTTTAGTAAAAAGGAAGCTTTAAATTTGTTTAGTATATCGCTTTTAAGTAAAATGTTTTAAAGTTTGAATTTATAATCATTTTAATAATTTTGTCTCCAAATATTGTTTACCGTGTAAAGAAACGTTTTTATCGGCTGTCAAAATATTTGCGTTCATTAAATAAAATGCGTTCACATCACTCTTTAAGTAATTTTAAGCCTAAGCTAGATTATTAGATAGCAAACCCCATTAAATGAGTTAATTTGGACCGTTGTTGTTTGTGGCGGCAACTCGAATAGTCATCTAGTGTACGTACTGTGCGTAAACATTAGCAGATCTATATAAAATATAGAATAGTCCTGCGACTCATAAGACAACCTTCCTAATTCTATTAGTAAGTAGGTGGTACTTAGGCAACATTTCACATTACCGATCAGCTCGCGGGGCTAAGAGGTCACTTAAATGCTTACTTAAGTATTTACAGCTGATCTTTTAAGTTTTTACAACTGATCTGTCTACTCCCGATAGCTATCGTCAATCTTTTGAATTAAATGAGCGTGACGGAAAGAATAATTGCTCTCATTAATTGTGTTGTGTTTTTTACCTGTAATCACAGATTATATAAATAATTAAGGATCAACCTACAGAAACGGCGGGTAGCAGTCAAGGCTTAACGATAACCTTTAACTTATCTCAAAAGTAATTATGGATGAGATATGCGGGATATTTTGGGATGGACTGGTTAACTACCTAATAATGGCACTAGCCACTACTAACTTTTCGACGGATGCGGCAGATTTCTGATCAACGCTCAATTAACTTGAATTATAAGTAATCACCATGACGAAGAAAACCGGCATGATGACTCTTCTCAAAAAGTTTATACCTATACTAAACTAACCTAATAATAAGGTACACCTGCTAAAGTAATATGTATATTAGGCGTACGGAATTATTTTCGTATGAAAACCAATTAGAAACCCCCTATTTAAGACCCTATCGCATAATCGTCATGTCGTCACTGCGAATCTCACACTCATCAAAACATTCCTTTGTTTACCAAGACTTGGATATTACAAATAGCTATAGGCACAATGAGATACATTTTGTTAATATCTTTCTTTACTAAAATACCAATAAATTGTATAACCTAGACAAGGATCACATAGATCGTGGGTGGGTAAAAACATGTTTTTAATTAAAGCTTATCTTTCAGTATGACATTAAATAGGTACTACCTTCCTATTTTTAATGTAATGTATAACGGGCTGGTGTTCGGAACTTCACGCCCAAAGAATGTATTTTGAACATAATAAAGTATTTATGTCCACCTGACAATAAGTGCTACTTAATTGCAATTTTTTGAGATCAGCTTCAATTACCAAAAGGAATGTTTGTCTTTACAGTTTAACTAAAAGTTGACATAATCATATATCACTAGCTGTGCCCAGCGGTTCCACCCGCTGCTCAGTTAGGGGCATGAAAAATAGATGTTAGCCGATTCTCAGACCTACCCGATATGCACACAAAATTTCGTTCAAATCGATCCAGCCGTTTTGGAGGAGTACGCGAACGAAAACTGTGACACGAGAATTTTATATATTAGATAAAAAAACCTCGTCCTTTTAATAAGTCGGTTAAAAACAAAGTCACATGTCAGGACACAGGTGGCTGGTAATGATAATATTATAACCGTCACGTTGCAGACGGACATCTTTTCTCGACGTATTTATGCTATCATTATCCGAAACATCCGCATCCGGTTAACCTTTTTGCAACAGTGTTGTGGTAGGTTAATGCTAAAAGGTTTCTTATATGCATTATAAAATTACTTATGGCGGCCATAATAATACGGCTGTTGCCGTAGCAATAGGATACAAGGAGTGCACTTGCACAAAGTAACCTCTGCTATTTTTTGACAAAGAGCAAATGCTCGTTACTTTCGCTCTTGTTTTTTTATATTTATTTTGTTGGTGATGCACAGTTTTCATGTAAATAATCATAGCGGTGCCCATGAGTAGTCCATCGTTAGACTATTTAGTACCTACCCGCGTTACAACCAAAATAGAGCCCATAATTTGGTTGGTCACTTATTTACAATGGTCGTTGAAAAAATCAGCAGCGGGTTGAGTGGGTTCTTATTACTTCTAAATACTCTTCTTCTGGTGCAACAAGTTCGATAGAGGAAATTGGTTTTTCAGTGAATGTATATGCGTGCTATGGGATTCAAGCTGTATGTTGGACAAAGATTCTTCAAAGACCTAGGTCTTATTTCGCCGCGTTCTTTATTCGGGTATTCAAATGGCCAAAGTTAAGAGAACGGACATTACAAACAGGAAGGTTTCGTGTTCCAATGACTAATTGAATCATTTCATGTAGTGATAAGAAATCACGTAGCCGTAGCTACCCAGAGCTAATGAATTAATAATTGTTGTTTTCTTCTCGCCATCTTAGCTAATTGATTAACTGGCTGGAAGCAGTTTGACTTGTGATGTTGACATTTGCGCGACCTGCCCTGATGTTGCAATTGTTTTGATGCTGAAATATGACTGTCAGATTGTTTGTTGTAATTGTTTAATAGCAGAAATTGGAAAGGCTTCTGAAAAAAAAACGGATACATAGACCTAGGGGGCTAGCCTCGTATCTCAGCTCAGTGGCAATTGTACCTTAGGATCAAGATAAAGAGCCAAGGGGTCAGCCTGTACTTAGTCTCTAAACAATTTTTAAGGGTTTATGGGTGCACAGTACCCACTACAGTCGTTGTGCAAGGCATGGACACCGTTACTGAGGGGCCTGCAAGGGCCACCTCCTACCGGGGTTGCGGGTTGTTCGAAAGAGATACCGCAGCCCCGGAACATAAAGAAACAAGGGTGGGTTTAAGTCAGTAAAAGTCCGACACTCCCCCTCCCCACTCTCCTCAGAGCAGGAAAGTTATTTGATGACTTCAAGTCCTCCAAAAAATAAAAAACGAAAAGGCACTGACACCGTCATTCTCCTCGTCGTATCTTGTTCCTCATCATTGAGGATCGTGTTTCTGCCGACGACGGCGACGGCGTAAAGCCATGTTCATCTGCGCCTATTCTCGATGCAGAGGAGCTCCACAGCTTGTCAAAAATATTGCTAAAGTAACTCTGTGTGTAGCAGATTTGTTCTATCACAATCTTAGAGATTCAAAGGGGTGGAAATAAAATCAAATATTAGTAATACTGGCTATTTGTTTTATGTCCATTAAATTGTTTTAAACACAAAATAAAAAATAGCATCTAAATATATTTGAAGCCTATCTTGATAAAATAATGATAAGATAAAGATTGCATTGAAAATTCTAAAAGAGTCGGGAAAAAACGACGTACTTGTTGGTGCCTAGTGGGCAGCGGGTTTTTAAGTATACCTACATATTCAGCATAAAAACTTGATGGCTAAGTAGGAAAAACATTATGAGATTAAGGTAAAACTATATTTAAAAGTTTTAGGCAGATGTCCTTCGGGCAGGAACGTTAAAAAGTGGGCTAAAAACGAACAACAGGCTTTTCAGCAACGATGATTTTCACTTCATCGTACGGGGACTGAACCAAAGCTATTTAGTAATCTGTGACCAAAGCGCCTTAAACAGGCAAAATCTCGAAGATATTGTGGCCTGATTTCATAATACATAAACATAAAAGTAAATACATACATTACATTACATCAATAAGTAAGTACATACATTATTGATTAAAGTTAAAAAAATTGTATGAATATATAACATAAATAAATAAATAAAGTAAGCTAACTTAATTATTTTTTTGTCCAAGAAAGTACCCATTTCTCTACCTATCTGATTTAATAAAATAAAATAAATACCTAAATAAAAAGGGAGCAAAGTCGAAAACAAAACCTAAAGACAATATTTTCCAAAGGAGGGTATTATGCAAATAAGCAACAACAACATACGTGACTGCCCAACAGTAACTCAGTAATCGCTATCACGTTAAGTGAAATGCAACTCTGAATAATAGAAATTAAAAGGGCACTGATTACCGCCTTGTTTACGAGCGTGCTCCGACAAATGATAAAAGTACGGTTGATTATTTACTTTGTCGTAGTCGAGGTTCGAACTGCGCGAAGAGTGCACGGGCGCCGCGAGACCAAAGATACTGTGCGATCGGTAACTTCAAAATGGAGTTAAACTTCATAACAACTTTAATAAAACACGATGTGAATCATAATGTGAAACAGTGCTTCAAATCAAAAAAGCCTTTCAGTAAGTACCAAACAGTTTTTAGCTGGATTAGTAGAACTACATGTTTAGGTCCTACTTTGCTACATTACGGTACTTGTATTAATAAGTGTTACTTTTTCCCTGGAGTCAACTTTGGGGACTGACAGTCCGCAACAAAATTAAAACCGTTTCATTTGGCAGATACACCAAATGAAACGGTTTTAATTTTGTTTTTCTGAACCACATACCAAAGAGCGCTTAAAATATTGTTCCTTTTTAAGCGTACCATAATATCTAGAGAGTAATTAACACATAAATATTACAAACAATCAATTAGCCCAATATTGTTTACCCCGAATGAATAATGTTTACGTCCCGAATGATTGATGTCAATAGCCTATTTGAGTGCGCGAAACAGTTGTTATTGATGCTTTAATATTAGCAAAACATAATGCATAAATGAAGTTCAATGAACTGCCAGATTTGGTGGTCAGTTTCGAGTGTTTGCTTTGGTTATCAGTTTGTTTCCATATGTCGATCTAGTTTGGTACTTTGGTAGTGACGGAACGTGACCGCTGTCATGTGTGTAAACCAGCCCCAGCTGACCATAGATGGACTTATTTAGACAACAATTTAAACAGCTGAGAAGGACTGCCCTAGCCTACGCCAACTTTATCATTTAGGATTACGAAAAAGCAAAAGGACCTGCCCGGGCGACTGCTTGCTGCGGTTACGGGTTATTCGAAAGAGATACCGCGGCTCCGGACCATTAAGGGCAAAAGAAGGAACATTTGTGGGTTTTATTCAGTAAAAGTCTGACATTCCGTGGTTTGAAGATTTCCCATCCGCAAAAAGAAAGCCTACGCTTTGAAGACTCCTTTTTAAGTTACTCGTACTATCTCATATTGTGTTAGACCATTATGTAGCCACCTGCACAGTTCTAATATTTGCTTCGTTTAAATCCTGATTGGTACAAGTCGTTGTGTAGGATGGGCAGGACAGGAAGGGGAGCATATATACTGCAAAGCCTTAAAAATGTATGGAGTTCACCATACCTATGTTGTGTTGTTGTTACTTGACGTACTTATAGATCCAGAAACATGAATCAGTTGTGTTACCCATCTTATTGCCAGTCTATAGAATACTCCTTTTTCTTGTTCTCGGAATAATTACGACATTATGTAAACAGAAAACTCGATCAAACAGGATACCCACACGAGACACGCATGTGACTTAATTTATGTGTACAAAATATGTTTTCTAATGCATTGATATTTATAACTACCAACGATGGTCGATTGAAAAAAGTGTCACAGAGCAAGGATTACTTATGTTGAGTGTAAATAAATAACCTTTACGACAACGTCAAAAGGCACTAAGTAGTACTTGTTCTCCAGATCATTATGATATTATTTTAACCGACTTTAAAAAAAGGAAGCGGTACGGTTTTTGATAGGCGATTTCTCTATAAAATTGTAGTGACTATTTTTCAAAATTATTTTTATAATCGTGGTGCCAATTATGTCTATATTCATTCAGTATTTTATACATTACTAGCGCTACCGCGAGATCGTCCGCGTGGCATAGTTACTTTGGTCTAACGCTGACTTTAATCTGCGTGATGATCGAAAGAAATATATATTTCTCTCCCCTTGTTCCCCTCTTTCTCCCCCTTTTCTCACTTTTTTTTAGCCCATGCCCGTCAAAAAAGTATTAGCCTATGTCCGTCTCCTGGTTACCAACTATTTCTGTACCAAAATTCATCAAAATCGGTTTAGCCATTAAAGCGTGAAGAGGTAACAAACAAACTCACTTTCGCCTTTATAATATATAAGTATGGATTGTTAGGATCTTCTATTATACATATTTTTCTCTTCTAATGTAATGGATGATATGCTTGTATCTTGAAAAAAATACTCTATAAGAATTTGTGTGAGATGCCATCATATCTACCACAATTAAAAGGCTGAAATAAAAAACTTAAAAAAAAACACTTCCAAAAAGGTCGGAAAATCGGTTTACTTCTAGAAGTTGATGAACGATGAACCACATAAAAGTCACCGACTTCCAGAAGTAAACTAATTTTCGTTTTCTTTTGCGTTTTATGCAATTCATAGTTTTTGTAACAAAGTTTATTTTGTTCTGGAACATAAGTCTTTAAATTTATAACTGTACTTAAATACCTCTATAATGTCTATGATCACAATGTTTCGAGTGTTACATCCACTGCCGCTGCCACCTGCCGCCCTGCCACGACGTCTTAATGCAGAACTAATTCCACTGAGGGAAAGGGACAGAGCTATACAGGTTGTCTAGCACCGTCTCTTTCCCTCAGTAGAATAAGTTCTGCTTTAAGCCGCATAGTAGGCCTACAGTGCTTTACTTACATCCCAAAAAAAACCGGCCAAGAGCGAGTCGGACTCTCGCACCCAAGGTTCGCGTACAAACTTGCGACATAAACAGCCATATCTTTAATTTGACTGCGTAGACTTAGACTGCTGACATTTCTCAGCACAAAGGGACCACAGACTTGAGTATATAGTTTTAATTTCAACTCGATACCTCCTCCGCGTTCCCGAGTTGAAGGGTCTTGAAAGACGGACAGACAGATGGTCAACAATGTGATCCAATAAGGGTTCGTTTTTCCCTTTTGAGGTGCGGATCCCTAAAAGGCATCCAGTAACTTAGTTTTATATACATACAAGAATGCTTTCGCTTTTGAATTCAGGATTTCGTGAAGGTTCCTTATACACCGTGTATTTATGAGAGGAACTATGTGCGCGCGAATTTAGTTCCTCTCAACGGAAAGCTGTCCAAACTATATTACATACGGTGAGATATGTCAGAAAAAGTAAGCTTGCACAAAGTAGGTCGTCTGTCTAGCCGAGGGAGTAAGTGTTTTTTTTTTTAATTGGATGGGAAATCATTTATCTTTTATTGACTAAAACCCATCCATGTATCTCTTTTGCCCTTTGTGTTCTTGGGTAACGGTATCTCTTTCGAAAAACCCGCAACCCCGGCAGGTAGAGGCTTTGGCAGGCTCTTTACTTTGCTGACATCTCTTTGAGGCGCACGTGGGACACGAACACGCTGTCGAAACGGCGTGTGGTCCAAGAAACAAAATATTCGCGTATTTTTTTATCAAAGCGGTTACACTAGTAGCTGTTTGTTATTAAGAAACGCAAAGGCAAAAGTTCATAAGTGAAAGAACTGATAACAGTGCAGATAACTTAAATGCTATTGACCGTCGATGTCCAATAGGTATGTTACATCCAATGAGATCATAATATTTGTGCTCTTTCTCTTGCAGTAAGCAGAAAAGAAGAAGTCATGGCGATAAAAAGTAAATTCCCTACCAAAATACCCGTGAGTGTACTTAAAATATTATTTGTTAGCATCCATTGTGTAGTAGGGAATGGATTAGATAGAGATATTGGCTTTTGTCAAAAGTTCTGAGGGCTGTTGTAATCCGTTGCTTTTTTGTTTTGCCTTTAAAAATATTCATAGTAACGTATGATTTTATTGATTATACAACTTCAGTCAGTCTGCTGGCCTGCTAAGCAAAGCTGTTTTAATCCCTGGGACGTAGAAAAATGTGTATGTTTAGTAGGTAATAAATTAACAGTTAATCCGTTTGTCCCACGAAATAATTTCGATATTTCTTTACAGTTAATAGTCGAGAGATATCACAAAGAAAGAAATCTGCCAACGTTGGACAAATCGAAGTTCTTAGTTCCTGAAGATATCACTATGTCGCAGTTTCTAGTAATTATTCGCAATAGGATAAGAATAAAACCAAACCAAGTAAGTAAACTTAATATTCAAAGTCTAAAACTTAGATTTAGTAGATTTCACATACCTACCAGATTTTGAAGAGCTGACCAACACAACAGCGAACTAACCGCTATCATTATCATCTGTCGTTAATTGATGTACCGCAAGTATTTTTATCAAGCTACAACAGCTAATACCCTCACATCATATAACATTAAAAAGTTGGTAAAATTCTTAAAATTAGTACCTAGACAATTAAATGGTTAACCTTTTGAAACCTCCAAAATCCTCGAAGGAGTTTTGGACGAGTGTATTAGAAGGGTTACCGTTTATGAGTAAGGGTTACCCGTTCAAAATGTATGATTAAGTTAAAGGGCTTTAGGTATAGTAATTATACAGGGTGTTTGGAAGATCGATGCAAAGCCGTGAAGCAGACCTAGTATAGACTATTTAGAGCCATTTGAACCTAACTTGTCTTCGGCGAAGTGTGACTATTTTTTTTAAATCAAATTTTAATGATTTTTGATGATAATCCTAAAATTTTGCAGTTATTTGCAAATAATTAGTCAGTTTGAAAGATAAATCATTTATTTTTTTAATTTATTTTATTAAAGTAATGTCTGAACAATCAAACGAAACATGATTAAGGCATCTGTGTCATGAGAATTTTTTTTTTTAGACAGTTGAAGTTAATACTTCTGTTTTTAGATTAAGAAAACAGATTTTTGACAGTTTAAAAAAAAATCACGGATCGTGCTTTTTCTGTTCAAACATTTTTAAAGACATGCCTAGTTATTAGACTTTCTTTTGAGGTATCAATTACGCAGATAGCTTACAAATTATTGAAATTAGGATCTACAAACTAAAGTGAGGGAGAAAATTAAACATTTTAAATAGGGTGATAAAACGAGACTAGTGCTTTAAAATAATAACATTTATTATTATACTTATTAAAAAATAGATTTTATGTTAAAAAAAAATAAGAAGATAACTTTAATTTTGGACATTCGAAATAAAATTTAGGGGAGACTCTCTAACACTGCCGACGCGTGACGCGAGCGATAAGATGGCGATAACTTTGACAATTTCAGGTAGCGCCCGCGCACCCCTAGTTACGCGAACACATTTCACAGCAAAAACGACTTTATTGGTAAGACAATAGGGTCGTGTTTCTTTAGATAGGGTCAGTAACTACCTGTTTTTTTGAAGGGACGCCAGTTTACTCAGTCGAGTAACAACTGCGCTTGTGACTAGACGTTATCTCCTTTTTCGTGACAATTCATCGTGTTCAGTTGTAGCCCTTTGCGCTCCTGCACGTGACTCTTGAACTTTTATTTTAAGTTGAACTTTTAGTGCGTTACCAGCCGTTTTTGTGAGAATGGCTACTGACTATGGCTACTTTCTCGAACGAGGAATATGCTGACATCGTTTTTATGTATGGCAGAGCAGACGGCAATGGATCTTTAGCACGACGGATGTACCAAGAACGCTATCCTAATCGGAGAGTACCGAACGTAAGAGTGTTTTACAACACATTTCGTCGGCTTGCTGCAGATGGGATACACCGTGTGGAACCTGGAGTCAATCCAGGTAGACATGGTACTGACATCGAACAAGATATCTTAGCGGCATTTCAAGCTGATCCACATACCAGCACTAGAAAAGTAGCTCGAAATTTAAACATCTCCCATTGGAAAGTGTGGAATACAATGCACCAAAATAACAGGTATGCGTATCATGGCACGGGCGTTCAAGGTCTTGAAGAGCGAGATCCTCAGAGAAAGATACAGTTTTGTCGTTTTCTTCTTAACTCTGACATTGAAAATGCATGGTTTCTGAAGTCAATCTTGTGGACAGACGAAAGTAAATTTTCTAGGGAAGGCATAACTAATTTCCACAATCTTCATCAATGGGCTGAAAAACACAACAATCCACATTGGAAAAAGCAGAAGTCATTTCAAAGGAAATTCTCGGTCAACGTGTGGGCCGGAGTGATCGGCAGAACACTGGTTGGGCCCCATTTCTTACCGGATAATTTGAATGGCAATAGTTATTTGGAATTCTTACAAAATGATTTTCCAGAGCTTGTAGAGGAATCCGGGGCCCTAATATTCACAGGAGACCGAGAAATTATTTTCCAACAAGATGGTTGTCCAGCGCATTGGACATTGAATGTACGCGAGCACTTAAACAATTACTTCCCTGACAGCTGGATCGGCAGAGACGGACCAATCCCTTGGCCCGCCCGGTCACCCGATCTAACGCCGCTTGACTTTTTCGTGTGGGGTCGGGCCAAGGAACTAGTTTATACAAACGTAGAGATAAATACTAAAGAAGAACTGATTGCGAGAATAAATTCAGCATTTGAAACAATGAAACTAGAGATGAAGTTGAAAATTACAACAACGGAAGTGAGAAGACGGGCCCGTGCTTGTGTTAGGAACCGCGGCGGACATTTTGAACATGAAAAATAAATGATTTGTATTAAAATTTTGTTTTAATTATTTCACCGATACATTTTAATTTTCTCCCTCACTTTAGTTTGTAGATCCTAATTTCAATAATTTGTAAGCTATCTGCGTAATTGATACCTCAAAAGAAAGTCTAATAACTAGGCATGTCTTTAAAAATGTTTGAACAGAAAAAGCACGATCCGTGATTTTTTTTTAAACTGTCAAAAATCTGTTTTCTTAATCTAAAAACAGAAGTATTAACTTCAACTGTCTAAAAAAAAAAATTCTCATGACACAGATGCCTTAATCATGTTTCGTTTGATTGTTCAGACATTACTTTAATAAAATAAATTAAAAAAATAAATGATTTATCTTTCAAACTGACTAATTATTTGCAAATAACTGTAAAATTTTAGGATTATCATCAAAAATCATTAAAATTTGATTTAAAAAAAATAGTCACACTTCGCCGAAGACAAGTTAGGTTCAAATGGTTCTAAATAGTCTATACTAGGTCTGCTTCACGGCTTTGCATCGATCTTCCAAACACCCTGTATATTGTTTAGACCCTTTGCTGAAACCGTATTTCAAACTCTTTATACGAGTATCCAAAATAGTCCATGGTCAGTATACTATGTTTACTTCGATATCTGGTATAACACTCATCGAGTTCCTGACCAATTAAATTTGTAATACCTAAGTCTAGAGTCTATGATATAGTCTAACTACCGTCTAGTTCTATCTGGTTGTATCTTCACTATCGTTGGGAAAAGTATTATTGACGTAATCCTGTAATCAATCAATTAAGTCTGGAGATAAAGAAATAATTAATTGATTATGTTACATAGTACTAAGCGATGTTTCAAGTGACCCAAGCAATCTGCAAAGGAAGCACAGCACGAGACATCCGTATGATAAAAAAGGTGTCTTTTCTCATTGGTAGAATTGTAAAGTGCATATGAGCTATACAAAGTCGGAATAATACCAATGTAGCCGCTGTTATAAATTTCTGCAGTTAGCTTATAATTATAGGACATGATTAGATTATATCTAAAACTACTTCGCGTTGACGTTTCTTGTTGAATTGTTGACTAACGTGTTTTCGCATAGGTAGGTAGGTTTACGCACTGTACATTGCTACGTTTGATAAATTACTACGCAAAGTGATCTCCATCTGGCGTTAGTCTAACGTAGGCAAGTAGTAAATTAAGTTCATAGCCAAAGGGTTACCCGTATAAGGCATAAGACGTAACGAAGAACGTTTGACGACACGGTTAGCGCAGTAGTTGAGCTATTGACTGCTGGGCTGCGTGTCGCGGGTTCGATTCCCGCACAGAACAATTATTTGTATGGCCTACAGGTTGTTCCGGGTCTGGCTGTTTGTGTACATGAATTTAAATGTTTCTAAACGCACCCACGATACAGGAGAAATTCCTAGTGGGGCAACGCTTTTATAAAAATAAATTCAATAAGAGACTTTTTGGTTTGGTAAATAAACAGTACATTAACATTTTGCATTGTTTCAGGCCTTATATTTGATAATAAACAACAAATCAATGCTGAGCATGAGCCTCACGATGGCTCAGGCTTACGAGAACTATGGCGATGAAGACGGTTTCCTCTACATCACATATGCGTCACAAGAAGTTTTCGGGTATAAAGATGGTGAGCGTTTTTGAGCCACATTTTACCATTTTAACACGGTTCAAAGACCCGATCGGAAACTCAGTCCTTTTTTCAGACACAAGAAATAAGGTTGTATTGTAACAACGTACTTTTATCGCTGACTGACTGATAGTAATCTCAGGCAACGTATCTAGTTGCTAATCCGCCCACTCTATCTTATCGTAATTAGACTATAACGTTTGCAAATATTTGTGTCATTTCGTAAAAGAAACATTTACTGGAAAGTGCCTGTTCGAAAATTGCAGCAGTAGTAAGTTTTAGTACCCCTGAAGGTGTAACTTTTCTTCAGTTGCTAATGTTAACTCGAGGTCCGACTCTACACTATCATAAACACTGTGCTTGCCAGAACATTTATATGTTCTGTGATCACAAGGCACTTAGTCCTTTGATAATCCTTGAGAAGCAGACCCTGCGAGAATTATCTATAATATGCCTACTCAAACGTTATAAATAGTCCAATTGGGTTTACAGACTAAACAATATAGCCATTCTTTGTCTTATCTAAAACTTGCATCACACGACTAATTTAAAAACAAGAGGCCCACTGTATAACTTTAGGCGTTTGTATTTAGACGTTATACTGTTTTCGCGGCACAGAATATCAAAAATCTCTCGGCGGCGGCGCGGCGTCGTTACGCTTTGACATCCTTTTCAATTGTTATAATTTTGTTGCAGATATGAACATCAAACAGTCAAACCAAGAGGTTCAAGCAATTAGACATAGATTTCCAAACAAAGTACCGGTAAATATTATTTCTATTACCTTGTTTTTATTTGATTATGGCTATATTGTTTACTACATATATATTATTTTGTCCAGTTATACGTAGAGCGGTATTCAAGAGAGCGAGAGGTGCCTGCGTTGGGCAGAAACAAGTTCCTAGTGCCACAAGAACTCACAATGTCCCAGTTCCTTTACATCATACGGACGAAGATGAAATTAAGAGATTCACAGGTAACCATCCCCTACATAACTATGTACACGTAACAATCCATAAAGATATCGAGGCTTCCCACCATTCAAAGGGTGCTTATTTTTCAAGTCTTCTAACAAGTTATCTCATCGCAATAATTGTGATAGTCTTCCAATTATCTTCAAGTCGTTAGAATATTATATACGTAACATATTTTTGGGCTTCCGAAATTAAGTTTAAAATATTTCCAAGTCATCTTACAGCACTGTCCATATTTTTAACATTTTTTTTTGTGTTTGTTCTGTCAGGCGCTATACTTGTTGGTGAACGACAAAGTCCTTGCGAGCCACAGTATGACGATGGCGCAGGCGTACGAGCAGTTCCGCGCACACGACGGCTACCTACACATCACATATGCCGCGCAGCAGGTGTTCGGATGAACCATGTAAGTACACACTTTGATATTGCCACCGCGCCGCTTGGTTTTTAGAGAAAACTAGGGTTTAGGGTGGCGTGTCTTCGCAATTTTGGAACAGTTACTACGTAATTGGCCCAGAAATGCATAAGTATTATTAATGATGTGAAACTGGCACTTTACGATTGTAATTGATGAATTTCATAAAGAAAATATCATTGATTTAACTTTTACTCCCGATAAATGACACCGAAGTTTTTTTTGGAAAATTGAAATATTATTTAGGCAATGTTTTCATATCAATAATGTGGGTCAATTTAGAGATAATTTTTCGTGCTTATCTATAACATACATTTCACATCCCTACTACCAAATTATTATTTTGAACAACAGCATACGGAACTTCTAATTGTCGAAATGGAAGTAAATAAAGGCTATTTTTAAAACGCAAACAACGATACAATCGTTTTGCCTTTTTATTTATAGTATCAGCTTAATTGTTTTAAAAATCGATAAATTAGTTATCAATCTAAGCCTAAAAATAAAACAAAGAAAATAAATGGGTAACAATATTATATTATTATGATGAACGAATAATAATATTGTTTAACTCTCGAACGAGATCAATCAAATAGGGTTCAACGCTTATTAAAGTTATTCGCAGTCAAGGGTAAGCAAGATAATAAATAATATGGTCATGTCATATTACGTCCATAGATCATTAAAACATAGAGGGAGCTATAAATAACGCAATAACAAGGGTTTTGTGTTGATAACGTTTGCATTGTGGATCGCGTCCCCAATATTATTCCTTGTTTTTGAATAGACTGGATGTTTCGAGAACTAATTTATAAGTAAACGGAATATTGTAAACAAAAATTCGAGCCCTTTCAGAATGTTTAAATGTTTGTAAACATTAAATTTGTTGTGCCATATTTTTTTTTGTGTGTTGCAAAAGTAATCCAGTAACATCATAATTTCCTATTACTTTTATGTGGTAATGATTTGTTCCTAAAAGTGACTAAAGTTGGCAGTGCCTACGAGAAGAAGGTATTCTTTGGTAGCTTCAAAATAAAACTACTGCAGTCCAAGTGTCTAGCAACATTTCACTATCAGCCTTGTATACAAGTCCTTAACAGGACCAAACAGATAAGGTGTGGAATAATTTGTTCCAGATAATACTTTATCAATAACAACGTTGATTTACGAAGGTAATTTAATTGCAACAAAGTATTTGACTTGTAGAAAAACAAGTGCAGATTTATTAGACGTATGCATGTAATAAATAATTGATAAAAATTACATATATTGTGCTTTTAAGTGTTATGTCTCCATATGAAGTCAGTGTAGTCTAAGTACATAATTTTATTATTTATTGTGCAATTATTGTCTTTAAGCAAATACGAATTGACGTTAATGATCTCTCGTTTACTGTTCATTAATAAATATATAATTACTTAAATATTTAGGCACAGAAGAGTTGATGGGTACAAGCATTATTTTCCTTAATGAGTTTCTGAAAGCGACAATATCTTTTTTTTTTTTTTTTCGGGTGGGAAATCATCCAATGACTTCCCCCGCTTTGGGCGGAGCGGGGGGCATGTCAAACTTGTACTGTCTAAAACCCACCCATGTTTCTTCTTTTGCCCTATACGTTCCGAGGCCGCGGTATCTCTTTCGAACAACCCGCAACCCCGGCAGGCGGAGGCTCTGGCAAGCCCCTCTGCAGCGACAATATCTTACGGTGATTTATCTTCCTACTTATTTCTAATGTTTACAGATAAAGATTATGTCATCTAACGGTTAGGTACATTTAAAACGGCCTTACCAAAAAAAAAAAAACACAAAGCTAAGTTTTCCCTATTCTTCCCTCTTTCTCCCTCATTTCTCTCATAAAAAAATAACCTATGTCCGTCTCCAGGGTCCCAACTACCTCTGTACCAAAATTCATCAAAATCGGTTCTGCCATTTAGGCGTGAAGAGGTAACAAACAAACTCACTTTCGCTTTTACAATATTATTATTTTAAGGATTTAATACTTTAATTAGATTTTTTTTACGTCGAACTGTATGTGTACCTAGTACCACAAACTAAGCTGGGTGGCCGCTTCCTCATTTCAGTTGACTTTAAACAGAATTAAGATATTCTATGAAAACAGATAATAAATAAACCTAGTTCTATAAACAACTGATTACTAGAGTATAAACAAGATGTTATTCAGAAACCGTTTTGATTTTGTAGATATAACACGATAAGTAACGAAACCCTTAATGTGTTTGCACTTGAAGTACTACTTAGTTTGTATTTTGTGTCATTGATAAACTTTGAGCTGAATTGCTAGATCAACTCGATAATACATTCAGACGTCATTTTATAACATATCGTTAAAATGATGAATGTAAAATGTTTAGAAAGCAATTAGTTTCATAATGGACGCACATGCGTTAGATGGGTTAACGCAATCGTAAAGGGTTACACGTTTTATAATGTGTTAACCTCACAACATAGCTTACCTTATTTTACTGCTGATTGCGTGAATGATTTACTTAATAGTTTGACAGCAATTACTATATGTTCAAAGGTATTTGTCAAAACCAGTGCACAGTGTTAACTAGTAAAAAAGTAAAGAGCTAAGGCTTGAATCGAACTCACGATCATTTAATCGCCACCCCGACACTGCACCGTTCATTGCCACAAGCGACAATTACATCGCATGATTCATAAAGTACATAATTACTTTTTTACAATCAATAACAATGATAATTAATTAATTGGGTCTGTAGTTTAAAAATATCTTTCTTTCCGTCTGGCTGTTATCACTTATCAGTGCCATGGATACTATGGCAATGAAAGCAATATGCGCATGCGCAACGGATACGGATATTATCATGTTGCAAAAAAAACATGTTATTGTCACTTATATTATACAATGTGAAAGTTCCTAACGTACGCTATATTAGATAGTAAAATCTCAAAGTGAATTTTATACTATAGCTAAGTTCTGTATGTTCTCAAGTAAGTGAAATTCTTGCAATTTCTTATTGAGAAATTAAACTTCTTTAACCATAGATAGTAGATAGTCAGGGTGGATCTATATAAGGGCTTTTTGGGCTGTAGCCCAGGACTTCTTGAGGCTGAAGGGACGGAAGTATTTACCATTTAAGACAATAGGCAATTTATTGTGAAAAAAAAAAACAAACAAACACTGTAATTATTGTAATTTGACGGGTATACAACTCTACCATAAACAACCTTATCAAACACAACATTTCTTAAAAGCTGGGCTATATTAAAATAGAAGTGCGCTTGATGTGTCGTAAGTACCTAGTATATCATTATCGAGTTTAACATAGCGCAGTTTTTTAAGACATAGGTACTTGTTTAATTAAGTAGGCCTCCCAAATAGTATTCGTCCAGGGCCCTGCAAACTCACGGTCCACCTCTATAGATACTCACTATAATATTATTTTATTAGTTTTAAGACATTATGCTGCGCAGTAACTAACAGGGTCATATCCTCCCTAGTTGTAAGCCTAGGTATCTATTTTCACATGGTGCATTTTAAAAAAGCGAGTTGCTTTTTGCAATCGAACCTTCGAGAGCTTATGTAAGTTCACTATGTGTCTCCTAGGGTGAATGTTCGGTTATCAACTGTTGCTAAGTGCAGAGATAACGTTATCTACACTATTAGTGAAATATATTTATTTAATTTGTTTGCCTAGATTTGTAATCTCTAGAAAATATCTAATATTCTATGAAATGTGATTTTTTGGATGCGCCATAAAAACACTAGTTAAATTGTACTAAAAAAAGTTTTTTTTTTTTTTTAATCTTATTGGTTATTAAACCAAAGATAATTCAAAATATCAATTGTAAACTTCCTTTATCTAACACGAGGGTCTTAGAGAACTAAAATAATAATAATCGCCATGGTAGCCAAATTATTTATTGGTTGGTTACTAAATATTTGTTTTCGCAGTAAATAAGGATGCTGTGCTGGTCACTTTCCCATAGATACAAAATGAAATAGATACATGTGCACGTCTAAATTTAAATAATAATCTAGAAACATCCGGTTACATACAAATTATTCGCGATTGTTGGACTTGGTGCTAAACTTACTGCTAATTAACCTATAGAAAATAGTTTGACCTACACAGAAATGTTATTAGTTAGTTATTCATTATTATTTGACTAGCTTTAATCCCGGCTGTTGTTCACAATTTGGGTTAAAAATAAAAAAAGTTTTCTTAATTAGCCGGAAATTTAATGAGAATATTAAATGGTAACAAATAAACTCATTTTTTAATGATGGCATCTTAAGGCGGACCGACAAAAGGCTTGCTCTTACCCAATCGTAATTTTAAACAACATAATATAGACGTAGGACGATCGGCGGCGACGTACTCTCCCGTCCGGCCTTGATTCAGTCTATGGTCCTGAGTGAATGGAAATGGGAAGCGGTCACCTCCTTCTGTAAAACAGTCATGCTAGCGAAGGAGGTGGCCGGGCGTTTGAGGGAGAAATTCAAACTAACACAGCCAGCGCGGGAGACGCCCCGGGTATAGCGTGTCGCTAGACGACTCTCAGCCACCGTAGATGCTGGTCTGTGGACGGTGAGCAATGGGTAGCTCACCGCCCGTCTGGCTAGTAAAGACAGGCCGTGTGTATGGCATGTTCGTGTTCCACGCGCGCCTCAGAGAGATGTCAGCAAAGCAGAATGGCATGCCAAGGCCACTGTTCGACAGAGTTACCGCGGCCACGGAACATAAAGGGCAAAAGAAGTAACATGGGTGGTTTTAGTCACTCCAGCTCCGCCCGGAAGACTTAAAAAACAACGTATAGAAATATTTTTCAGTTTAAGTACTTAATTACTTCATTTTTGACCACTCAATATACTGAAGAAAAACAACAAAATATCAATCAATTATTGCACTCGAATTTGTTGTCTCATTTAGCTACATTATTGGTCAATATAAAAGCTCCACAAAATTGAACAAACACGTTGCACACTACACGATGTTACTGCATAAAAAGTATAAGACGTCTGAACAACATAAAATAAACCTTTTTTTGTGTGTAAACAATACACACATACACTTTACTACTGCATACAGGAACACAAACCGAACCTGTATTATTCCATAGAACACTGCGGGTGAGATAGAACATAATTAATGTCATCATAATAAGGTTATCTAAGGTCACAATGCACAAACATCCAGTGGAAGAGGCGAGGACTGTATTTCTCTTTGGTTGATAAGGATCGATTTATGTGTCCCTTCCATTATTGTTTGTCGAGTGTAGTCAGCCCCCCAGGGCTTGTTGTCAAGGAATTATACTGGACATGGAGATATCGTGATGTGTTGCCAATAGTTGGGTGTTATTTTTAGATGTAATATTTATCTAATGCTGTGCTAGTATTGTTTTGTTACTCGGTATATTAGTATTCTGCTATTGATATATGATTATTGTGTTTGTGGGTTGTCAACTCGGTTGTTTACAAAATATAACTTCATCACGCCTGTAATTTCCTTAGGGTTAGACAGTGTATCTAATAATACGGCCATGTCGCCAGTTATGTTAAAGTCACGCCACGCCACGATGGAGTACGGATTTGTGTCCGATGTTTTTTTTAATAAAAAAGTTTGTTTATGGTTTTGAGTAGTATAGTTCACAAAGAGATTCACAAAGAGGCTTCCATTATTTGATGAGCGTTAAAAAGCTAATAAATGAACCATACTCTCTCCTACTTTTGCTTTTTCAATATTTTAATAGTTGTTAAAATTTTGGTATGCCATAATAACGAAATTATCTTCTAAACAAGCCTATCTTGGTTAGCCTTTATAGTCTCCTAATATTCGTGATGTTAGGGTTTCTGAACAGACTACTCGGCTTATGGGCTTACCGTCGACCACCTTAAAAAGATGTCAGCAAAGCAGAGGCCTGTCAGGGCCACAGCTCCCGGGGTTGCGGGTTGTTCGAAAGAGATACCGCGGCCCCGGAACACAAAGGGCAAAAGGAACATAGATGGGTTTTTGTCTGACACTCCCCGCGCCCAGAGCGGGAGAAGTAATTTTATGATTTCTTACCCCTAATAAAATGGGCTTACCCTATTGTTGGCCTCTAGGCACACTGCTGTACTAATTCGCACTACACATTAGCCGCCCAATTTAAACGGAACATTTTCTTAGGGAATATAAGACTCAATCTTTCTTCTCCATAGAGATCTCCGCTTTGGAATAGGCAACTACAGTACTTTCACAGTTAGTATGCCTTGTGGGACTGTAGCTTCATTTTATTGTTGTCAACGTTTTGACAGTTCAAAAGTGCCTGTAACTTGCCTACTTAAAATATGATTTTGATTTTGCATCTATAAATAGTGGGTAAGCACCAGTATAAATACTATTTTTCTAATAAAGAACTTCTTTTGTTTCAGGTACATACAAGAAATTGGTGTAAACTAATGTTCCTGGTGTCTTCTAATCTAAAGACTGATAGTATTCTATTTTCTCCCTATTGTGATAGTTCTAGTGTAAAGTTTTATTTCTAAGTCGCATTCACATATTCTGTATGGCGTGGAATGTCCGGTACAGCTGCAAGAGATCGTATGAAAGTTTTGAATCGCAACTTAAACTTTAATTACTCTAAAAATGCCATTAAAAATCATTTCAAAAATGAAATAAGTGCAATAACTTGTGGTTACTAAATCTGATGATCTCGAAAATATATCCAACTGTAAATTATTATTATTTTAAGACGTATGTATAGTGTGTCTTTTCGTGTATTGTATGTAGAGGACACGAAAAATGTCGTATTATATAATGTAGCTACAAAGATCTGAATAAAACTATGTTAAAATATTTCTGTTGATGTATCCATTATATTTACAGTCTAATATATTTTATTAATAACGTGTTGGTTTTATTCAGCTTCTGCTAGTGAAAATCACTCAATCATTTAACACGGCCTGCGTAGAATTTGTAAAATAAATATTTCTAGAAAGATAAAATATTGCCGTCGTGGTGATGATGGCGCCCGAACAGTGCGAAAGGGACAGTTCCAGTTCAGGATCGATTATTAAAAAAAAGAAATAGACTTTTCTTATTCCCGTCGAATTAATTATTTATGACATTAAAATTTTAAGGAAAAGTTTAAGTAGGTTTCCATCATATTCTTTTTATGTTGAATAACAAATTAGTACCACGGCAAAAAGTACCACAGCGCCATCTATGCCATAACTGAAGAACTAACTTACACCTGCTACATCGCGCAAGCAATGTTATCCGCGAGTTAAGAGGATATAGAAGAACTTCACATCGATTTAAGGGCAATAGCCCTCCATACACACCATCCGTCTGATCGGAGGATACTCCCAATTGGACGTGGAGGGCTTTACACTCTGATCTTCTTCCCGTAAACTGATGACTCCAAAATGGAGGTCAAGCGTTGCTTTCAGCGACGCGACATCATCATTGTGCAGCGGAAGCACATTCCTGGTCAGCACTCTCAGCTTCGTCAATCGACAATAGAGGGCTTCAATTCCTCTCCCGGCCGGTTGGAGTAGTCAGCCTCATTGCGTGAATGGAGACAGCGTCGGCCCCGACTCCGACTGACTACTGTGGATCCCATCACCGCCATTAACAGTTCCAACTCTGCTTAAATGTGGCAACTATTTGAAATGATCCCCAGGGTTGAAGGTTGTTCGAAAGAGTTACCGCAGCCCCGGAACATTAAGGGCATTATAAAGAATGTGGGTGGGTTTTAGTCGGTACAAGTCTGACACACCCCCCGCTTTACTCACCCCAAAAAAAAAATATGCCCAAAATCTTGACTCTTGGATTACATTAAGCGAGGCGAGGCAGCACCCTAAAACTCATGTTAACTTTGACTTTCTTGGCTGACCTTATTTATTGCCCGCGGCTACGCTCGCGTTAAATTTGGGGTTCACAGTTCCTGATTTGCAGGTACCTGCTACCTGTAGTTTTTGCCCTTGCGCCTTATTTATTGTAAGGGCAAAGCATTTTTTTTCCTTTTCTTCCCCCTTTCGTTTCTAGCCTATGTCCGTCTCCAGGGTCCCAACTATCTCTGTACCAAAATTTATCAAAATCGGTTTGGCCATTTAGGCGTGAAGACAAACAAACAAACTCACTTTCGCTTTTATAATATTAGTAAGGATTGTAAGGTTAAATAAGTATATTGTGAGTATTAAGAATTCAGTGTCTGAGTATACCTATAATGGTAGTATCAAAATGGTAAGTACAGTCACCGATGAAAGGGGGTGCTGACTGTAAACTAGGTTACAAAGTTATTGCAATCAAGTGCAACTTATACTTCACCTGCATAAATGCCAATTATATACTAATAGTGTTATATAATGAGATAAACAAGGTTTTATCGTCCTGACACCGTCAGGGTCACGATTAAGTATGTCTGGAGGAAAGTTTCTACTTTCAAATGATCAAAACAAAAAGCGAGTTTATCCACACGAATGTTTTCTTAGGGTTATTTGTTTCTATTATGAATTATTTTTAGGCCCCCGGGGTTTGACAAAAAAAAATGCTATCAAGGCTGACTGCCTAGGTACATTTAAGCAAAGCAGTCATTTTAGACCATCTATAATTTTACAGGGGAGTTTGTTGCACCACTTCTCCCTAGCTAAACCATAAGGAAGTGGCGTTTTGTTTGGGGAACTGTCATTGCCAAACTGTCATTTGAAACTAAAAACTTACACCAACTAATTCTTAGCCCAATTTGACCAAATTACTTTTTCCCTCGATACCTCCATTAGTCAATCTTTGTCTACAGTCAAATTTCGGTTATTAAGTGCTAAGACGCATTGCTAACTCCTAAAATTTTTACCAGGTCTATAAGCCATTATTTTATATCATGTACTGGCTGTGCCCCAGCATGCGTTGCAATGCATTTTTTCAAGTTACTGCTATATCCTTGTTTTTAACTACATACCCTACTTAACCAACACAACAAAAAAAAATTAGCGAAATTGATCCAGCCGTTCACGCGTATTGCCGTGACCAAGGAAAAACAGGGATTCATTTTTATATATGTACTAGCTTTTGCCCGCGGCTTCGCTTGCGTTGAATTCGGGGTAACGCAGTTCCCCTTTCCTGGTCTGCAGGTACCTGCTACCTGCAGTTTTTGCCTTGCACCTTATTTATTGTAATAGCAAAGCTAAGTTTTCCCTTATCTTCCCTCTTTCTCCCTCATTCCTCACTGTTTTTTTTAAATAGCTTATGTCCGTCTCCAAGGTCTCAATTATCTCTATACCAAAATTCATCAAAATCGGTGTGGCGTGAAGACGTAACACACATACAAACTTTCGCTTTTATAATATTAGTAAAGATATATATAGATTACTTAACACAAAATAAAACCACTATCTAATTGAAAGGGCTTTATTACAGCCATACTTAGAGAATAAATATAATGATAATTCTTACGTTCTACATTAATTTAATAATGTCACTCAGTAGGCGATATGTTCTGCGCAGCCGCCACCAGCGTGTCGTGAATATCCTTGGCGTAGGCGATCTGAAGACGTACCGTGTTGAGGTATTGTGGGTAGCTGAGATTCGTATCCTGGAATAGGCAATAAATTACATTAGATCTATATCATTATTACAGAATAGCTGTCCTGTCTTTGGTTACTGCCCCGCTCCCATGGGTAGGAGCGTGATGTTATCTAGGTTATGCTACTTAGTAATAATGTAGCTTTCTAATGGAAAAATATTTTTTCAAAACGGTTGAGTAGTTTTTGAGTTAAATCGTAGCAAACAAACAAACTGGACCTCTATATTATATTAGTTTAGATCAGGGGTCGGCAACCTCTTGGCATGCAAGGGCCACAAGGTGACAAATTAAACTAAAGGCGGGCCGCAGTCATTTTACTCGTTTAAACCCAAGAAGCCCAATATAGCTGCTCATAATAATTGGTCATATTCCATTAAAAAAAAAATTGGGGTGGGTATCATCAAAGTAACTTCCCCCGCTCTGGGCGAAGCGGGGGGGAGTATCAGACTTGTACTGACTAAAACCCACCCCATATTCCTTCTATTGCCCTTAACGTTCCGGGGCCGCGGTATCTGTTTCGAACAACCAACCCCAGCAGACGGAGGCCCTGGCAAGCCCCTCTGCTTTGCTGACGTCTCTTTGAGGTGAAACACTAATGGCCACCACCTTTTGGGGCGCGTTCAGGTAGTAGGCGGCACGCCGCCCTAAAGAACGCGCCCATATCGGGGCCCCGTAAAGTGCCATGGACCGCACGACTCCGGCATAGAACCTACGGCACGAGTCGTTTAGGCCCCTCAGATTGGGCAGGAGCCGCTTGAAAGCAGCCCCAGCCTGCTCCAGTTTGAGAGCCAAACGTCGGAAATGCTCCACGAAAATCCTCCTGTTGAGAACGATTCCCAGGTACTTCATCGTCGACCCGACACCGATGCGAACCCCTCATACCATCAGCTGGGATTCCGACGGTGGCGTATTCCCGCGGCCATGAAAGACCATGTCCTCGGATTTGTGCAATGCTACCTCAACACCCAGTAGCCGGATCCTCTCCGCGACTATCGCAACCCAGCGTGTCATTGTTTCGGCTGCCGCCTGGTGCGACCCCCCTGTGCCAGGACGAGCGTGTCGTCAGCGTAGCAAACTACGCTAACGCCGCTAGGGAGGTCGGCGCGGAGCACCCAGTCGTAACCTCATCGGTTACGACTGGGTGCTCCGCGCCGACCTCCGGAGGAAAACAGGAGCGGCCCCAAGGCCGATCCCTGTGGGACACCGCACGACATGTTTCGCCGGTTCCACTCTTCAGAGCGACCGGGGTAGATGAAGGCCTTGTCCGTCAGATATGCCCCGACCACACGACGAAGGTAGGTCGGCATCCGGTGGTACCGGACTTCCTCCCTGATGCAGCCCCAAGGCATGGTGTTGAACGCGTTGGCAATTTGGAGAAACACTGCCACGACAACCCCAGCCCTGGACATTGCAGCCCCCGTCGTGAGGGCTCTCACACGCATGATGGCATCCAACGTCGAGCGCCCCCCGCGGAAACCATACTGGTGCTCCGCAGGATCCGGCCCCGTCCCCACAAGGTGCCCGACGAGGCAGCTTGCAATTACTCTTTCAAAGAGCTTGCCCACCTCGCGAGCAGAACGATGGGACGGAATGCGGTCGGAGAGTCCACAGGGCGCCCCAGCTTCTGTATGAGGACCAGCTTCCCCGTCTTCCAAAGAAGTGGGAACTGGCCCCTCTCCAAGCATGCAAGTATTTTAGGAGCCCTAGTAGTCGGGGCCCGATAGCCTCCAAGGCCAGGACCCAGGCTTTGCCATGCAAGCCATTGGGTCCCCGGGTGGTATTTTTGGCTGTAGAATAGTGCTCAAATGCTCATCTGTAAGACGAGAAGCATATTTATTTTTTCTATAATTGCCAATTGAAAAATTGTAATGAACTGCTTAGCAAACTTTTTCATCTCTTCAAAATCAGATGTCATTTAACAAGATCATTGGATTCATAGAATTTCCTTTGAGAATATCAGCTAGTATGACACATTTCAAAATGTTGCCGAGCAGAGGGTGTGAAGGGGCGCGCTTAATTAATGTGTTGATTTTGATAATATTATAACATATTTATATACGAAACATTCACGGGCCGCAAGGAAGACGTCCGCGGGCCGCATGCGGCCCGCGGGCCGCGGGTTGCCGACCCCTGGTTTAGATAACCATGATGAAACCCTTTTATTCCAGAAATCTGTGATTTAACGTGGCGATCTAAGGAGAGGACGACCTTGATTACACATAAATTAATATATAAATATAACTAAACATCACGCCATTACATAATCCTTAAGGGTCACACCGACCTAAGAATTGAAACCCAGGACCGTTCAGCAGTCCGCCCCCAGGTTCAACGAGTCAAGGAACTGTATTATATTTTATTAAGATCTTTATTTCGATTTCCCTCTCATTTTTACATTTTTATATATAAAAAAAAAAAAAACATAAAAATAGTGATCCGCCGGTATCGGGAGCAGGGTCCGAGCTACCAGTGGTTAGGTCTCCAGAGACAGAAACCTTTTCACATTGCGGGCCGTATCGAGGAGTAGGATCAGGCCCTTGGTCCAACCACCCAAGGAGAGCTTCGACAAATGTTCGTCGAGGCTCTTGGGAATCAAGCCATTGGCCGTAACGTCAATCGGCACAATGATAACCAAGTTTAACCTCGTGTGCCAAGTCGAGATATTTTATTATTATTATTTTGTGGAGTCTTACCGTTGTAATGGGTCCAGTATCGAGCCTCGATGGCATGATGGTCATCGGGAGGTAGTGTCCTGCCGACTGCGCTTGTTGGATGCACGTTATGGCAGTGCGCTGGGGATTGGGCAGAATGAACGTTACTTACTCACACGAAAATAAGTTGGAAATTCGGTCGTCTAGTTTAAAATGTATAAAACTATCCCTACTAATATTATAAAAGCGAAAGTGAATTTGTTTGTTACGTCTTCACGCCTTAATGGTCAAACCGATTTTGATGAATTATTGTACAGAGATAGTTGGGACCATGGAGACAGACATAGGCTAAAAAAAATGAGAAAAGGGGGAGAAAGAAGGAAGAAAAGAGAAGAAAGATTTTTTTTTTGATGCCACGCGGACGAATTCGCGGGCGAAAAGACTATCTGTCTTTTTAATTTATCTTTGGTACCTTTGTTAATTTATGAATTGTGTAAAATGTAAAATAATATTTTTAGGTAAAATCGATGATTGTAATTTTTTTTTATTCACATGTCAGTAACTATAAAAAATACTGGGAAGTTAAATTGACATACCTATATATTATTATTTGATTAAGCTGAAATAGCATACATGTTTAGTTAGTATGGATGACAAAGCATAGTAAGCTAAGTAACGTCATTCTAAATTCAATATGGCGGGCTCCCAAGGATGGCGGACGGATAGTTATTTTTTAAGCAAATGTGCATTAAACGAAAGGACTCTGACTAAGATACACAAAAAAACGTCACTCAAATGCGTGTTTCTTGGTTTTTTTAAACTCTAATAATATTTAATTTAAAAAAATACCTCCTAGTAACCTAAATAATAAAGATTTTTTTTTGTATTATTTTTTTATTTTAATAAGGAATATGTAAAAATAGAAAAATATGTATAAATATGAATAAACGAAAGGATGTTATGTAGCATCCACGAAAGATTTTTGTTTCAACCGTAACGTTTTTTCTAACCGAAAAAAACACTGACCTAGGTTAAATCAACACCCTGAAACTAAGTACCTACCAACAGCAGATAGATTTTAAAGCAGATTAGTTTACATTTACAATGTAAACAGCATGTACACTGGGTGGTAATGATGCTGTTTACTTTATAAGTTTAGCTATCAGATCGTATGATCCATCACATTGAAATCTTAAGGTTGTCTAAATATACAACACTATGAAGTTGTTGACGGTTCCGTATCGATACGACCTATTAACAAATCGATACTTTAGCAAAATGTCCTATTAGCAATTGGTCCTTAAAACAAAAGAATGGGAATTTTAATCTCTTCACATTATATTTATCTTTTTGGGGTGCCGTACCTCACAAAAAAAAAACGGAACCCTTATTGGATCACTTTGTTATTAGTCTGTCTGTCTGTTTTCTGTTCGAGACAATAAACTAAATTAGAACTATGGGAGCACGCCTAGTACTGGTTGGTATGGTATTATGTATTCGTATATTTGGTTCTGGAGGAAGTCTAAGATTTTCTTATTTTGGAAATTTACGGCAGTTCATGGCAGTACCAATCATTCAATTATTCGCGGGTTTTAATACATCTACAATAAATACAGTGAGTGCCTTTAGGTTTATACTTCGTACAACTCCGCCCCAAAGACGTCCCACTAACTGCGTCGAGTTGCGGGCAATTAACTTTTATGGGTGGCTGTTTGTGTATCATGTGTATGTGTATTTCAGCGTTTGTAAACACACCAACAATACAGGATAAATTACTAGTGTGAAGCAACGTTTAACTAAAAAAAAATACAATTCCATATGCTGGTGGGATTACGCGCTTGGTGTTTCGGGCCCGGAGCTTGCCGGGCTGTTGAGCCGAAAGTTGAGCTCGAATGTACGTGTATCTCTCGGGCCTTCGACTCTTGATAGTGGGAGTAATCTTAGGGTTTTAGTCGGTAGATTTAGACGGGGATACGATTGGAGGGAGACCAAAGAAACGATGGATTGACTGTGTGATGATATGGTAAGAAAAGGGGTGGCTGATGAGATGTCGAGTGGGACTATAGTAGAAGAAGAAATGAAATTTAGGATAAGGGCAAGTGAATGGCACTACGACTGAGGTAATCCTTACTTAATATTATAAAAGCGAAAGTGAGTTTGTTTATTTGTTACGTCTTCACGCCTAAATGGCCAAACCGATTTTGATGAATTTTGGTACAGAGATAGTTGGGACCCTAGAGACTATTTAAAAAAAAGTGAGTTAAGGGGGAGAAAGGGGGAGAAAGTGGGAAGAAACGGGAAAACTTAGCATTGCTATTACAAAAAAAATAAGGCACAAGGGC
This sequence comes from Ochropleura leucogaster, assembly GCA_958449745.1. NCBI lineage: Eukaryota > Metazoa > Arthropoda > Insecta > Lepidoptera > Noctuidae > Ochropleura > Ochropleura leucogaster. The sequence continues at coordinate 7,876,066 of OY288222.1, read as the reverse complement.
AAAAACTACAGGTAGCAGGTACCTGCACATTTATCGCGAGCGAAGCCGCGGGCAAAAGTTAGTTAAATAATAATGTATTAGGTGTTTTTAGTCCATTTATTTATCTCTCAACTCTCTTTCACATAAGCACTGCCTTTTTTTAAAGCCATGTTGCTTCCATTCCTTATTTTCAAAACTGTAGTGCATGTTTATTGTAAATGAAGTGGTTTTTAGTATCTACCGCCCTATGTATGTGCATATCATATGATGGTATTGACGTTCGAAAGGGAGTCACGCAAAGACATCACTGATAAGGATTTAATAATAATAGTGATTAGAGACGGTTGCCGGGTCAAGAAGTTAATTGTTGCATTTAGATACACTATATTTACTTCAACATGCTTACAATGTTGCATGCTCTTGCTTATTCCTAGATACTGAAGGAAAATTTTTGTTTTTAAACTTTGGAGCTGGGATTTTTATGAAGTAAAAAAATTGATTAGGTTTGTAGCTACTTCATTGATCCTTTTCAATGAAGTAGCTGCTCTACAAACCTAATCAATTTTTTTGAAGGCATGAAGTTGCGGGTTGTTCGAAAGAGATACCGCGGCCCCGGAACGTAAAGGGCAATAGAAGGAACATGGGTGGGGTTTAGTCAGTACAAGCCTGATACGGGTGACTAAATCCCACTTGCGGAGCGGGGGGAGGGAAGAGGAAGGGAAGCCCGGGGGAAGTTATTTGATGATTTCCCACCCCAAAAAATAAAAAAAGGTTCACGTTTGTAAATTTTGTTCGATTGTGTGTGTTGTTATGTATCAAACTCCTTTATGGCATGTGCCACAACAACAACTATGTTTCTGTTAGTTAGTTCTTTTTGTTAACCCTTAATGGGTAAGTGATTGTCACTTAATGTTTGTGTAGATAATAAATCATCATCATCATTTGACGGCACGGTTGGCGCAGTGGCTGAGCGATCGACTGCTGCGCTGCGTGTCGTTCGATCCTCGCACTTAACAAATATTTGTATGGCCTACAGATATTTGTTCCGGGTCTGGTTGTTTGTGCATGTGAGTTTAAATGTTTGTAAACGCACCCAGGATACAGGAGAAATTCCTAGTGTGGGGCAAAGTTATAAAAAAAAGAATCATGGCCTAGCCTTTTCCCAACAATGTTGGAGTCAGCTTTCATTCTACTTAGCAGTGGAACAAGTATTTTACATGAAATAACAGCTCATCTGACAAATACGAGTTTTGATGGTCTTATTATACTATTCATTTTAAAGTACAAACTTACAATATAAGCAAAGTTGTCCAACTGGAAGGACTAAGTTCGGAAACCAAACTCCCCCAAGAAACGGGAACACCAAGAAGAAGAAGATGGTACAAGCTCAATTGGATCATATTGAAGTAAGTGGCATAGTGAAACCATTAAAAGTAAAATAAGGTGCATAACTCAAGCCTTGGAGTACTTTTGAGCTGAGCTACCATAGTAACTATTGTTTGTATGGAAGTACTCCACACATCTAACAAGTGGCCTTTAAGTGCCATGAAAAACAGAGGCACCAGTTGTAATATATACATTTCAGACAAATCCTTTCTGTTAAAATCTTAGCATGATTATAAATAATCCTTAGACTATGTTATTACAGTTATGTAATTTAAACAACTTCATTTGTTTTAGTCTTACCAGATGCAGTTCCATTTGATCACAAATTGAGAAAAACTCTTCTAGATTCTTGTCAAATCTTGGCACAGGGTTATCAATACCTTTCCTGTAAGAATAAATAAGCATACTCAGAATAGGGGTCATAGAATTGCTTGTAACTGTGAGAGTGACTATTTTTAGTATTTTAATGTTATTATCATACTATGATTCTGCTAGTAGCCATTTAAGGCAAGTATTAATTAAAATTAACTTCATAGGTGTCTGTAATATTTGTAATGTCATTACTCTCGCTATAGGGGTTTCGCTCTCATCATTTACTGCAGTTGTGCATTATAATTTTGAAGGAATACACCAGGCTATGTTAATCCCCGAAAGACTTGGCAGAGGTGCCTAAATAGAGTAATAGAGCACATTTTGCCAGTTTTGTTTAAATCTCATGTATGAGGCGAGTCTATTGGTATCAGTCAGACACAAATCCAACCTCTGCAGCTGTTATTGAGAAATTTCTAATGGAAAAACTCATTTGCATTTAGCCCGACCCGGGAATCATAATCACACCGGGAGTCATAATTCTAAGCAGAAGCTTAGAATTAGAATCTTAGAAGACCGTCTAAACACAGTCTAAACCACGGTTTAGGCTGTGTTTTCTATCATCAAAAGAGTAAATTTCATATAATATGATAATGATTACCTATGGAAGACATAGTATAGTATGCCTTTTGTATGATACTTACTGGGAGTTCGAATCTATATTATGGTTTTGATGTAAAATTTGAGCAGCAGACTTCAGAGTCATCTGAAAAGTTTAACAACAATGTTAATGAGGTGTAAACTTTGAAGCATTAAATTGCGGTACGTCGTTTTATTTACTTACTGGTATAGACTCTCGGAGGGAGCCCATTAGAGTCTTAACTCTAGATATGTTATCCATTTTGTCCTGCTGTGGTTGCTGTGGCAAAGCAGGTTGCATTTGTTGTGGAGACTGTTGTTGCATTATTGTTCCTGGTACTGGCATTTGCATTCCTACATTTGGTGTCGCACCAACAGCATGCATAGGCACTTGCATGTTCATTTGATTATGATTCATATTTGTAATGATAGTTATGTTTCTCTAATTTTATTTTTGTTTACTGACTGCTGCTGGTGACTGGTGAGGATTGAATTCGGCTAACAAATGTCACTTTTTAACGTCAAAAGTGAAGTCTTGTTGACATTTCAAAGCCACAGGTTATCGTAAAGAATGAACATTTTACGCGAACAGAAATTAAGAGGCTTTTATTCCCGATATTCTTAGAAAAGAAGTCGGTTAAGAATAGAGGTGATCAGTAGGAGTAGATGATTGAAAATTGGATCAGTGGAGGCTGGTCTATGGAAATTGATTGATTGATTGACAAATTCTAAGGAGGGAAAAGTTTGTTTTTGAAATGTTCGTGTTTTTACTGTGTTTGTTACATTAATTTTGATAAACCCATCATTATATTTTTTTACAAGGTTGTCGCATCATATAATTTAAATGTTTATCCATGAAAGCTTTCAAGATATCAAACGCAACGGAATTATGGCAGGTAAAGGGTATACAAAACTACAAAGCACACATTTATTTCAACTAATTTACTTAAAAGAGTTTGTATGTAGAAACGTTAAAAACTTTATTTCTAGAGAGAAACAAGTCTTCCGGCAGTAGCATCTTTCAGCCAAAGCTTAGACAATGTATTGGGAACCGAAGGTTTCCAGTTGGGTTCTATCACTGAACTATTGGGCTTGCCCGGCTCTGGTAAAACGCAATTATGGTATGTATTAACTTTTTGAGAAGAACAAACTATATTTTTAAATTACTATAGAGGCAGTTGGTTTGAATGAACAATCTGCCCATTTAATAAACTAAATAAGTATCTACAAGCAGACAGCAATGTTATTTTAACTACCTAAACTACTTTTGCTATGCCAAGAACCACATACACATGTGGTTGTTAGTTAAACTAGAGCTCAATAATAACTCAATAAATTTACAACTTGCTCATACTACCAAACAAAATATCCTTTGTATTAAGGCTGGTATAAACTACCTTTATGCCAAATTTCATCCTAATCCATTTAATTATATTCTAAATGTTATTAATTTTCAGTCTACAATTGTGTGCATCTGCACAAATACCTAAAGAGCTGGGCGGGCTGAATGCAGAGGCTCTGTACATTGACACTAATACCAACTTCACTATAGCTAGGTTTAGAGGTACGTAATTAATATTTTTCTTACTTTAAATAAAACCAGGCAGGTTGCTCTATGTAAGATACAAGTGTATAGTTGCATCTGTGATTAAAATTGATTATATGTAAAAGAAAATAAAAACCAGGCAAAAGCAAATCAGATTCGCGGTTGTAGTGTTTAATTTTAAGGTACTGTCTCTTATAATAAAAATAAACAATTTTATATCTTTTTTTTACATAACATTAAATTTTTATATTTGTATACACAATTAAGTTTATAATGGAATATAAAATGATTGTTTTAGAGATACTGAGTTCAAGTTTATTGAAGTGTCAAAAAATCTTGGATGAGCTCCTACAAATAACTGAAGATGAAGCATTGAATAAACTGCACTATGTGAATGCATTTGGTTTGGAAAAGTTCTGTGCATTCATGTATCAACTGCCTAAGTTTATTGGACGAAATCCTAATGTAAGATATTATTTTATTAGGCACTATTATTGTCCCTCATTCCATAGGTACTTTGCAATATTTTTTCTACTTTAATATAGTTTTTTTTTTACCTATTCTTTGTGAATGAGTGGACATTGTTGGCCCTGTAGATTCTTAGACGCTTGTTAACTTTTGTTAATATTTTATCTTATGCAATGACTTATTGTCGGGCCTACACTGTCCTCTCATATTTAAGCCTTAACATTGTAACGACATCATTGTATAACCAAATGATTTCAAAAGAGCAACCATAGAGTTTCTTGCTGGTTCTTCTCCATAGAAAACGACGAACCTGGACCGTGCACCTTTTCTCAATGTTTTATAGGTGCCCATGTGTGTGTGTAGCGTGACTGCTGAGTAAGAGATCCTGGGTACCATTTAAAGATTAGAAAAAGATAATATTGGGTTTTCCATCATAAATTTCTCAAAACCAGCCACAGTTTCTGGATTTGTGCATGATTACACAGGGTACACAGGTCTTAAACATAACTGACGAAATGTGAATTTAGGTACACACGACGGCACATCAACCTGCACAAAACCATTCTAACCAGATCTGTCTACTACGGTATTTGGTCCGTAGTACAGAGATCAGGTTATAATAGTTTAGAATAGCTTGACCTGCCGTCATTAATTGTACTATTATAATAATTAAATCGTTTATTATCTCTATACAAGTTACTTAATGGTAGATTTACACAGAAAATGCATGGTAGAGAGTAGATTTCAGTGAAAAACCTGTATTACGGGTCACCCGAACTAACACGTAACTATTATTATTATTTTTATTGGTAACTATTACTCTGCCTATCCCTAACATTTAACAATTTTAAAATAATTAAAGGACTTAACTTTTTCAGGTGAAATTAATTGCAATAGACTCAATAGCTTACCCGTTTAAGGAAGGCATCACAACCAAGCAGAGGACAGGATTGCTGTTCCGGCAAATGGCAGAGCTACAGAAAATTGCTGTACAACATCAAATTGCTGTAACCATTGTTTTTTCAATTGCTTAAGTACCTATCTCATTAAAGCATTATCTAGCCTTAGGAACGGAAAGAGCAAATTGTAAGGTAGGTATATAACTGAATTGTCCTACAATAAAAAAATCGAAGACGCGTAACATCAATCCGTGGTGGCCCACATGGTACAGACGCCAGCAGGTCAAGCTACCCGAAACTGTCAATTTTTCCCAATGAACTTTGAACCTAATACTTAAGAAATAAAGTCGATAATGTATCAAAGCAATCTGACAGATTGTAGTAGCTTGATGTGCAGGCGTCTGTACGTTACAGCCTACTTTTGGTCTGTAAACCTAGAAGTACCCAAAAATTTTAACATTACATGCCTAAACGGTTCACGTACAAGCATGTAATTTGCTGACGATTAAACGTTAGTCGATCAACCTTAGCGCGTAAACCGCTGATTACTTAGTATCCATAACATGACTTCGTGTAACTGTACATTTTTGGGGTCATATTTTAAGTGGTTGTTGTGTATTTACCTACAATTCTGTCTGACCCATGCATAAGAAGTGGTCCTTCGAGCCGGATATACAGTTTGCAGCAATGTGTTCGAAAGAGATACCGCGGCCCCGGAACATAAAGGGCAAAAGAAGGAACATGGGTGGGTTTTAGTCAGTAAAAGTCTGATACTTACTCCTTCCGCTCCACCCAGGGCGGGAGAAGTTATTTGATGATTTCCCATTCGCAAAAAAAAACCTGACAGCGCTAGTATTAGCAGCAAATCCTACGACTTATTCTTGAGTGGATAACTAGGCCATTTGTCCTAGTCAGTGTTGTATACCTCTGCATAACCCTTCGAGAATTACAGGCGTAATGCTCTACAATATTCCAGGTAGTACTATCCAACGAGATGAGCACCCGCGTAGGGCTATCGGGTGGAGCCGTGGTGGGTTCGTTGGGGGATGCGTGGGCGCACCGCTGTAACGTGCGAATTCTGCTGAGCACCCCGCAAGCAGCGCAAGACCATAAGCAGAGACTAGCGCTTTTAATGAAGAGTAATGTCGCGCCGAGTGCTGTGGCGAGGTTTCAGGTGAGAGTTCTTATATAATTAAAAAAAATACCCGATTACGGCGAAATAAAAAGGAGGGTTATGATTTTTGCCGGTATGTATGTATCTTCATCTGTACCCTGATAACTTCTGAACTGCTTATCATAATTTGATGATTTGATTTGTCTGAAGAATGGCTTGACCAGTTTCGCTAATCCTTTTTTAATATTAGATGAAGTCCAAGGATGGTTCTTACGACGAGAATAAAAAAAGCTAACGGCAGTACCTATAGGTTTTTGTGTAGTTTAGGTAAGTAGAGTAGGTCAGCTAGGGTATACAGAAGAATTGCGTTGCAACGCGTAGACACAACTAGTAGTCGATAAATATCATACATAACAATTTCAGACGAAATAATTTTCTTGTTTCATATACTGAGTGTATTTTTTCAGCAGTCGGTATTTTTTTATCGTTACTTTTATTCAAATTTTAGAGTAAACACAGATGCAGCGTGTTTTCAATGGCATTCTTTAGCATGAATGGAATCTGAATTATAAATATTCTTAAGATTAAGCCATCAATTTAGGCGTACCATGTGCAGAGTTTAAAGTTATTTTGGTAGCACCGGTGGAAGCGTCGTAAAAATTATAAATAGATACCTACATTCCATTTTAATGAAATCATGGGTGCGCGCAGGAGCCCTTTTAATTTATTTTTATTTTAGCCTTTTTAGTTTAGGATTATGGTGTCTCACAGAAATTCTTGACGAGTACCTATTTTCATTTGCTACTAAGAAATATATATATGCATATTATGGACGATATACATTAGAAAAAAAATGTTATTTGTTTTTCTTATGCATGCAATTGTCAGAACTAGACCAAATTGAAATGGGACCACAGGGGACCCACCAGCTTTAAAATGAAAAAAAGAATCGATTCACACTGTCGAATGTCCTAAGGTAAAAATGGAAAAAAAAATACAGTGAATTGAATTCTCCTTTTTTTAAGTTGGTTAAAAATAACATAACTTCTGCCGATCTTCTACAATAACACTGAACAGAACACACATAATTTTATTTGTAATCAAATACAGAAAAAATAAACCTAGATCACCATTTTCGAATATCATTAGTGACAATAAGTCACCTACTTAGAATGTCCAGCTTTCACTATTTCCTAGTTTTTGAGCTAGGAATCAATGGCGCAAACTTCCAAGCACCTGTTATAGAAAAAATCCTACAGGAAAAAGCCATTACGCTTGACCCAAATACTAAATATGAAAGCTCAAATCAATATTTGATGTATGCAGATCATTGATGAACATTTTGGAGCGTCGCCAGGGTAAACAGGGCTTTCCTAGTAATGGCTCACTCACAACTTGAGAAAGTGCCAAGTTTTCATCGTACTCCAACAAAAACTGTCGAAAATATTCTATCAATGATATTATTTAGAGACCATGAACTCTGCTTTTATTGATTCATAATACTACTGACCTGCAAAATGCAAAAAGAGACGAAAACATTACAATTTCACAGACTAACCTAGCGCTTTGACCATAAAGAGAAAATTTATTTTCAGATCACAGCAGAAGGAATAAGGGACGTTGAGTAAAACACGCAACAACATACATAGTAGTTTAATTAATAATTAATGTAAATATGTGTATATTGTAAACAAAACTACAGCACCAATAAATATCTCATTTTTCACAAAAATATTCAAGCTTTAATTTCTACAACATTTCAACAGTTATACAATGTAAAGGCAGTAGTTAAGTTAACGGAACTTATCAAGAAGGATCTCATCGCGTATCGCGTAGTATTATGCGTTCATACGTTACGACACTACTGTGAGTAACACGCGTTTGTAGTCGCCTTTCGTATCGTCCTGCAAATTATTACATTGTACTTTGTAACGTTAGCTCAGGTTTATTCAAAATAGCATGCCAAGCCAAAACAGTTACTTGTATAAAAATAATAATTCTAATTAAAAAAATATAATTCATTCATTCTGCAGGATTAAGCACAAAGTGTGACTAGCGTATATCCGAAGTCACCCCCTAGGTCATCCTGGAAAGAATATCGAAATAAATCTACCGCTTGCACAGTTTGTGAGAAATATTAAACCTGAAACTGGCCCATTACTTATGATTTTATTCACACGTGTATTCGAAATTGTATCACAAAAAATCTTACGAAGATAAATCTTAAAATTATCAGATAAATGTCTTTAAAATGCAACATAGGTTATTGTACTCGGTCGATAATGCTGACACGCGTATCATATGATTAGATTATAACTTCACACTGCAGCATTGTCACACGTTACAAGGCGCTCGTAATACTGAGTGTTATATGTTAGCATTGGTGAGCTAGTAACACATTGTTGACAGGAGATCACCGATCGGACCTCCTAAGTCCTCCTGAAAATGTAACACTCCTTGTAAAACTAGTCACAGATACACGAGCAGGCGACGTGTACCGCTCCCCATGCACGCACACGACACTAAGCGGTTAGCTACAGTGCAGGATATTACATGAACGTGAGTAAGGCTAATAGGAAGCAAAATATACAGATCTTTTTAAATAAAATGTACACCCGGCGGATAACCTAAAGATAGTGGCACACTGAAGACTTCACTGACTGCTAGGATATAGTTTACGGCTCTGCAGTTGAAGCGCTATGAGTATCGGACGGCAAAGTCGTCAGTGTGCCCGTACCCTATCAGATCACTTAGTTTCCTAACAAATTGACACAGACAAACTTAAATTAACGAACTAGGTGGTTATCGCATTCGCAGTCTGGAGACACCTTTCTCAATCTATTCAACAAGAGTCAACAGAGCCTTCTTGTAATCTCCGGAAGTGTCATCCTGTAATTAGAAATGGGCCACTATTCTAAACGGATATCAAACTCAGACACATTTAGTGTTTTATCTATATATGAAAACATTTGTTAGCAAAATACACGTAAACACAAATTGAACAAAACTCGCAGAAAACAAAAACGAAAATAAAAATGTGTTGTAATATATCTCCTTTTCATAAATATAAATAGATCTGTATAATCTGGTTAAGATGGTACTTTCAGTTAATAGATGGACATCAATCACTACATGGTATCGACTAGATGATTTTGAGAGAGGCTCTACGACACACGGTTTGCACCCCACATGCGTAGTTATTTAAGCTTAGACGTGTTGAACTTCACAAATCATAAAAGTATGGGTCAGTTTCTTAGAGTATAGAATACCACAAATATTCATGCTGTTAGTAATAAGACAAATGGTGGACAGTTGGTGGTAAACAAATTAATATCGACAAAAGTTATGGCGAATGAAGGTTATGGATTTTGACCAATGGGTGTGATTGTTATATGATTGTAGATGAATTTCGAATGAATGTTTAATAATAATAATAAAGATTGACTATAGACATTTGGTTAGACATAAATGTTATAGGGGTAATATATTTACATACAATAAGCCACTAAATCATCAACTAAAATAATAAGAATCAAAATAAAATCAAATTGACTCTAATTTAACAACATAACAAGGAACAAAGATCTCAGTGCATCTCCTTTAATCAACTTTATCGTTAACAACCATGTCTGATTTGGAGATCATGTCTTAAAAATGTGTTCTCCAAAGAGACATTAATTAAAGTCAATTGAAGTTGATGGATGGGATGATAAACCATAAAATCCCAATGAATGTCATTATGAATTTAAGTAATTCCCAAAATAAATGCAGAGAAATAAGAAAAATAACTCACAGCGATCCAGCTCTCGAGGGGCTTGCCGTACTTGTCAAGGAAAGCCTGCTTGATGTCTCCGAGATCGATCTCTGAACGGCTGACGACGATTCTGATGAGGGTCTTGTCGTTGGTTCCCAGGCCCTTCATTGAGTAGTACAGGCGCTCGGCGAAGAAGCCAACTTTGCTCTTTACGCACTTAACTATAAAAATTAAATAAGAGGTTTGATCAAAGAGTCCGAGACACAATTTAGGTTTTATTTGGTTTGTATATTTTCATCCTTATAAATTTTGCCAGACGAGAATGTGACTCAAGTTAATATTTTTTAACTAGCTGAATTGATTCAAATATTGAATTTGCATGGCTGTAACGTAAGTGCAAATAAGTGATCATAGCAATGTTCCAGACATTGCTGTGAGCACGATTTATGTTCCCTCTGAGACCGTTAATTATGGGAAGCTATAAACGCAGAGCAAACCACCGCTTGGTTTTTTTCCTATTCCCCAATCTGAAAAGAACCATGCAAGTTGGAGGAATGAGGTTTTTGAACGTTGTAGAAGTAAAGACAAAGTTAAAGACAAAGTTGCTACAGAAGCTAGAGAAAACCAACCAATAGTTTATTTCCATTAGAAGAAAACATTCCGTGCATATTTGATCAATCAACGTTGATAGAAAAATTCGTCGCGGTTAATGTTTTGCTGCTTGTGTGTGTGAATACCAATGCTAGTGCAATACTAACATTTAAACAAGCGTTAGAAATAGGTAAAACAATAGTTCATAGTCTCATTCCGGATTTAAGTGAATAAAAGATCATTTAAAAGGGCCTTTAGAAATCTAAGGTCAGATTGTTGTAACTGATCTGTAAGTGTTAAATTACAACGTTGGGAATATAGCTCGCGTAATTCCCACTCCGTACAAAAAGTTGAACGACTGAACAAGGCCGCAGTACTAACTTCCTATTACATGACCTTGACTGTTGTTTAGATGTGACTAATGGAATTATTTGGCGATTTGCGGTTTAGTTAACGAAGCATAGAGGTTTGTTACCATAAACGGTGGTGTGAGTGATTGTTTAGGGTAAGGACAAATATAGCGCAAATGTGGATATTGATAACGGACTTTGCTGATTGCATTTTGCACTTCCGCGAAATTTGGTTTGTTACTGTTCGGTTCTGGCTGAGCGGAATGCTTAAGATTGTTTTCCGTTCAGTTCAGACAATAATATGATTGGTTTAACTCACCGATAGCAAGCATTCCCTTCTCGATGCTTCCAGAGAATTCCTTCTTGATGGACTCCTCGATATCCTTGCCTGTCATAGCCTCGAACTCAGCGAAGATCTAGAATTCATCAGACAATTATTAGACGAATGCGTCAGACGTTCAGATGAACGTTGAGTAATTTATGTGATTGCAGTCTGCCGCGCCAATTGTATCGCGCTTTCTAGATTTGATGACTCATAAAGCAATAAAGGAATGAAATGTATCTTTATGATATGCAGAACAGAACATGACTACTTATGTTTAGAAAACAAGAGAAAATCGAGCTGGCAAAACGAGTTGGCAGACAACAATGTACACAATATAAATTAGTTAGTTATATGCCACCTTTATTGGAGTTTTAGCTCTACCTACTAATCAAACAACTATACACAAATATGTGCATCGTAGGTATACAAGAAAAGTCTTGTTTTAAATATAATTGAAGCATTTCTGCATTGTTCTCAATTTCCGCTAGACTGCCACACTAAAACGTATGAATAATGCATATTTGGAACAAAACTGTTATGCATGCAATGAATTCTTTGAAACATTAGTAAGTATTACAAATAATTTAGCGGAAAACCCGGTAAATGCAGATTTATTTATCCGAGCGTAGCTACCTTCTAAATATTACTAGGTATTACATACATAATGGAATAGATCATAAAAATAATTTATACTTTAGATGCTCTTTTTGCTAGATGGTCAGTGTCCAAAGACAATCTTCTCTTTTAGTAAATCCTGTTCCTAATCTCGTAGTAGCGTAGTATGACAATTTTGTAAGTGAAGAAAGAGGATACTGCAAATTGAGCCACACTAAAACTTATAGATACCTCTATCGTGCATGCCTTTACAATCGAATCTATCTCACACAATTAACTAGTTCCGGAATAACTACAGGCTATACACATAGACACGATGTTTTTTTTTTTCAAGGAGAAATAGATCTGACTACGTTTAGGGCAGCAAATAATCGGCAAACCAGTGAGCCGACTTTTTGTAGTAGTTAGTGTGGTTTCCTTACCTGTCTAAGTTGCTGGTAGGACCGTGTGATGAGGATGGAGTTGAACACAGACTCGTCAGTGCCCCACTGTCCTTCACCAGCAGACGCGAGTGCTTCGGCATCAGCCTTAGCGGCGCCTTCATCCACACCTTGGTTCTCGTCGCGGTTGGCCATGCACAGGGACACGCACAGCCTCTTGAAGTGGCCGGATGTGTCGCCTTTCAGGTCGGACTCTAGGCTCTTGTTGTACACTATGGCAAATGAAATAAAAACCTTAGAAATTGGCTCCCCTGTTGATACTAATTCTGGCTGGACAGACAAAATGATTCGAATGGTGCTTTATGGTTATTTTGGCGCGAAACCATAGCCGAAATCAAACTAAAGTCGCCATCTTGTTTTATTTTGGATTACCACAATATGATTTACAAAATCTTTACCAACACAACAGCGCAATTTATTAAATCCCCAAAAGAACCATGGATCACCACAGTTACGGGATGGACTGACAAAATATTTCCCTTTATATTTACTAGCCTTACATTGTCTATTTTAGTTTCAAACATAAAATGAAAATAAAAGCCACAACTAATACTGACCTACTTAGTTGTGGTTTTCGGGCTTTCACAATGCATGTAAAGCCCGGTAACAAATTTATACGGTTTCGCTTTCGCAATTAATTAAAGGGCCCTTGTCGGTATTAATCATAATTTTGACATGATTAAATTGTATTTAATCTGCGAAGTTTATCACTATGACTGGCCTATTAATTAATTAAACAACTTTTTTTCATTAACATTATTTGCCTGTGTTAGTTAATGTTTGTGATAGCAGTGTCACGAATGTTGACGTAAGCAAATATCCTTTGCGTGCCCTACACCTCATGGTCGAGTCCTTATAAAACATAAGTAATTGAAATGCAAATGAGAAACGCTACGTTATCGTATGATTTATTTATATTTAACGAGTAAGACAAACATTTAATTCAGCACAAGAGTCATGCGTTTATGAAAACAACAAAACTGTTGAAATGCCATTATAATTACAATTGACCTTCAGGCCATTTCGTTATCAGATTTCCTCGATTACACAAAAGTCTTTCAACGATTTATTATGTTACGCGAATTTTATGCTTTGTAGTTGCATTCACGTAATATTGATCAATTGTAGGTACTTGTAGTGTGGTGTAATATACTTAGTAGTTTATGACATGTAGTAAAATTGAATAATGGCTATTAAAACTGAACATTACTTACTGTGCCTAATATTGTTTGTCAATACTTCTATCCTAGCCACTACTGAACCATAGTAGTTAGCCACAATCCGAAAAAAAGTATGTAGAGGATTATAGAAATCGGAGAAAATTTAATAAGAATTCTCGTATCAAGGTATTTTTAGTCGGATAAGTCGGATTCATTATATGGAATTCACCAATATACCAACAACATTCAACAATAACCGGATAAATAACTTTACAGCCTTGTCCCGAGGTCCCAAGTTCTAGATCAAGAAAACTTACGCTGTTCGTAGAAAGCGGAAATGGTACGGATGCCATAGTTGGAGAGTGTGCAGAGGATTTCAATGATGGCCTCCTCGTCGGTTCCAATCCCCGCGACGGCGTCGTGCAACTCCTTGGCGTAGAAGTGCGGGAGGGGCGTCATCAGAGCCACGATCACATTCTCCAAGTTGCCGCCCAGCTCGCTCTTCAGTTCGCTGATCAAGTCCTAAAAGTACAAGGATAAAAATATTCAAGATTTTTTTGTGTATTGTGCATAATAGGTCTTAGAGCAGAAGTTTCTACTTCTGGGACACTGGCTTGTGTTAGAGAAGAATTGTGTCATAGGCCACACGGCTCTCGTATCAGGCTGCTGTTACTACTGCAGGATTGGTTGTAAGTTGTAACGGAGCGAGTCGAAGGACCTCTCTGGACGACCAATAGATATGAATTATGAATTACCTACAAAAAACACATTAGCATCTTCTGTGCATATGACTAGCATCTTGCGACTCTTGTTTCCCTGCATAATTGCACTAGAATGTAAATAGCTCATTGTAGTCGCATTAATGAATGCTAGAATATCAAGATTTAACATATAAACTACATATACACCACATACTAAGCATATTTACTTTAGGTACCGGTGTTCAACAAACAACTCGCCAAGAGCTGTCTCTATTCGAAATACAAACTCATAAGGCCTCGTAATCATTCAATCAGTTAGAGCCATTCACCTGCCGGTACCGGCTGCGGCTGTGACTTTACTAACTCGGTCACAATCACAACATTGGAAGTACTTGTAAGTAGGTGCTTACGCTTGATTTGCCTTTAACATAGAAATATTTACCAAGTCTCAACGCAAGCGAATCCAATTGAGCTTAAAACGTCGTTGCTCACTCCTGTTATCAAGGTATTTACTCAATGGTATATGCTGCAAACGCTGATAGGCGGCGTACCTATGCCAAGAAAACTAAGGAAAATGGAATACTTGAACAATGAGTAATTGTCAGTCATTGTTCTCGTTTGAGTTGCGCCGGCGCTGGCTAATCGCGCCGTGGGCACGTCACGGCGGGGCACTGCACACATAATGAGGCAATCTTTATGTCACTCGTGCATAATTATACGCCTACGTGTGTTTAGGAGTAAATTAGGTGTCGACAGGATTTCTAGACCTGCTAGGATTGCTATTACTAGATGATTAGCATTATTCTGCCCTTATTCCAATTTATTTGAAGTGTGCACCATCTTCATCTTTGACTTTCTAGTAGTTTAGTTAAGAGTCATTTAATTTAAATACCTACGTACCCTACTATGTACCTTACTTAAAGGTAAATATCTAGGTCTAGGTGCTCAGGTACCTAGTATGTGTCAACTTTGAATCAGTGGTAGGTTACGAATTGGTACACAAATAGAATATTATCTGAATTATTATTAATTTTTCCCGTTTACATGTTTCCTGTTTCATGTACTTGCCTATTTAATTAAATTAGATTCATTAGTATAAAATCAACGGATTAGTTGTAAATAGGTATATTTATTTCATCAAAACGTTATTGGACGCAAAGCTACATGTCCCTACTAAGCTTATTTTTATTTGGAAAGTCTGTCTGTTCGTGTTACGTTTAACTGCTAAACTACTGAACCCAAATTGGTGTGTAGAAAGCCTGAACAATGAGGGGGGATATGTCCTACATGGAAAATAAAAAAATATACCTAAGGATAATCTAAAATCCAAGCAGACACATGTGAAGTGCTGAGTTAGCGCTTTTGCTGAAATATATAAGCATAAAACATTTGATGGCAATGCAGATAAGCATAGACCCGCAATTTGTATTGATTATATCACATTTGTGCCTATGTATGGAAATAAGCACTATAATTGTGTACCTAAAATAGATCTACTTAGGTACCTACGTAACCAGCTAAAATGCAGATAACGTAATATAATGTAACATGTGCCCATAACATGTGATAAGATTGTAAATGCAAACAAAACTGTTGATAGTACATTTAACATCATTCATGTTGTAAATCGTTTATCTTTCAGCTACATTTGTGTTTCATCTGTTAGAAAATACATCTGGGAGACAGAATGTATTATTAAGTCATTGAAAATGAGGAATTTCCTCTATAAAAACAATGAATGTTAACTCTACAGTATCATTGTTAAATGATTCACGGCGTTCGTGAAACATAAAAAAAAAGATCATTCACTCTAATGTCAATGCAACAAGAATCATGATCGTGAATCAACGATGACTAAGAACGGAACTGACTGCAAGGCCAAAAACAGTTGAACCATTTAGACGTTACAAGGTTCTGTATATGAGGCTTAAAATTCAAAATATAACTCGTAATTAAGATAATTAGGAATGACGTAACTATACGTGGGATAATTTGTTTACCAGTTTTACTGCTTGTTTCTAGGCGTGCATCTGGGTTATTTTCAATGGCGCTTACAAAGATAATACCTAAAGAAAAAACAACCGATTGTAGCGTACTTAACGATTCATTTTATCGTGTCTCACGATAGAACTATCAAATTAATTATTATATTTGCGTTGAATGTGAAAGATTGATTGTTGTCTATACTCAGTCATAATTTTGTTCCATAGATACTAAGAGAAGCTGTGTAAGATGACACATCAAATCTTATCATGTTAGCAACCTCACTAGACGGAGCAGAAAGGTCAGTACAAATGATGATTACTGTGACTAATTGTCTACTTCAGGAAAAATCTGGCGTTATGTAGGTAGGTAGGTACATGTAAAGCAAACACTTCAATACTTCACTGTAATTTTACACCAAGGTTGAATTTTAAAAGCTTTCCACTTTATTCGGGCGGGTTCGATAAGGTTACAAAACTAACATATTGATAAGTGCAATTTAAAAAATGTATGGCACCCAAACCAACCGTGGCAAAACCCTCTATTTGGAAACCAAGAGTCCCATTCCATCCTACAAACATCGATGATATCCCATGATAGATTGTCTGGTAAAGAATGCCCAAGTCCGCCCATGAACGTATAGTAAAGCAACTGCCTAGGTATACATAAACAAATACATGGGCCATTTACCTACAACCTGCTACTTAATAAGCAACAATAACGCATTATGATGCTACACAAGTATCATAAGTTATGCCCTATTTGTAATATGAGTTCTGAAGGTCAGATGATTAATATCACACATTCGATCCAATAGGAGGTCAAAACAACAAAATAAAGACTGGAATGCTCCGATCAATGTTTTATATTATGTCTGAGCTGGAATTATAAAGATAGATAGCATCATCATTTATAAGCTTGCTGCAGTGCCCTTATGTCTACGTCTGCATTAATGAGAATGTAGTCAAATACATCTATGCTTCAAATTGAGCTGGCCATCTAAAGTAGGTCTAAGCCACCCGTCAGACTATGAGACGGGTTGACCTGCACTTGTGCATATCTTCCACGTAAGAACGTAGACTAGCCATGAGGCTAGTTTCCGGTGAAATTGTCCGCCATGGTCGAAATCTTGAGAATGCAAGTACCTACTTGCTTAATTTAAAAAGTTCCAAAGTTTAGGGAAGTATTAGTCGCTTACCTTTCCGTAGTTGGTCTTGAAAGTTTCGGCGATCTCCAATCGCTGGACGATGCCGCGTCTGCAGAGAACGTCGATGATAGCCTTCTCATCGGTGCCGATTCCCTTCATCGCCTTGCGGAGGGTCTCGGCGTCCGCAGCGGGGTCGAAGGGCTCCGCTGGGTACACCGTGGGGGTGCACTGTTTGAGGAAAGATGAAGATGACTAGGTGTTGAAATTCTAAGGACCTGGTTCATTATTGAAAAGGTCTTCCAAGTGACAGGGACAGTCAGCGCGAATAAGATCATGACAAAAATTGTGTCCCCTAAGGTCCCTAAGGACCCCTAAGGTCTTCACAGTTTCGTCAAAATTTGCAACTTACATATATAACTTCAGGAAAATAATGACTAGGTACTGTTTAAGATAGCGTTCCTTGGTAGGTACCTATTAAAATTTTCAAATTTTAGTAAAACGTTGCTGCTTCCTATTTAATGACAGGTCATCTTGTGATAGTCAAACGACTGCAATTTGTGGGTAGTTTCAACTATTAACACTTGCGTATGAGTCCAAAATAATCTCATATGCTGAGTTCTGGGCAGCAAGTTCTGGCTAGTGTTTTAAAGGTAATACTTATTACCGTACCTGAATATTTCTACTAAACAAAAAAGCGGTTGCTAAATTACACAATTGTTTTACAAGAAGTCAAAACGAAACAATTCCCCCCAAAATTACAGCAACTCCCAAATGACAGGATGATCCATGGTTACCTATTCACAGTACCGCATCACAAGTATTTGCTCACCTATTCAAATTCATAGTATTCATTGATGAGTAATAGGACAAACTTGAAACTTAGTTTGGTTATAAAGATGACGTTATGAGCGTAGCATGTAGCTCTTGCTTTTTTGCTCCACTTTAAGGCAAAGCATGCAGAATATTTTAAAACAAGTGTAGTATTTATCCACCTGCTATAAATTGCCATTAAATCGCTAAGACGGGACGAGAATTACGTCATTAAGTAGATATCTGTATGTTTATAAAGATTTCCTCCCCGCAGTCAACTTGTCTGGCCTTGGCATGGTTTGGCTTAGTCATGGGGCGGAAAGGGCGTGATTTGGCCCACTCCCCTAGCGATATAATGTCCATATACTTTATAGCTATCTATAAAGATACCTAATTGATTAGTTTGCCAGTTTTTGGGGGAAGGGATAGTTCATGGAATATGTCTTGTCTATAGCAACAGTTTCGACCAACTTATATTTTATTCCTCTTAAGCCTGGCAAAGAGGAGTGTTAATTAGCGATAACTAAATGAATATCATAGACAATTATAGTATTTTTGCACCTTGTCCCTACCGGTAGGTAACCTTGCGCTGAAAGGATGACATCATCCCGTCAGAAATCTATAAAATTATAGCCATGTAGGTAGTTAAGTAAGTAGGTGGTTGCTTACCTTGTAGGGGTAGTACTGTTGTCCACTCATGTTGATAGATTCCTGAAGAATAGAAAATAATGTTACAAACAGTCGCTTTCACGTATGCGCTAAAAATAAAACTCAATTGCTATCAACGCGGACCGGCTTTTAGCGATTAACAAACATCGGCGCATGCCACCGCCTGCCGGCAAATATCGACCGAAACTTGTAATACTGCAGTTACTACTAAATTATAAACACAAAACTGTTACTAAAAAGCTTTCTAGCACATTTTCAAAGCATAATACAAGGTAAATGCGGTAAAATTGTACGTACTTTAGTCAGCGACACGACACACCCAAATCACAAACCGAATTCCGAAATACGCTCGACTCGAATGAAACACCGTGAGGTCGGTCGAAGCCGTTTTTGTTCGTCGCCCTCTCGCGTCTCGCTCCGTTCAGAGATTACAAACCTTTGGCTCAGATTACTGCAGTTTTACTTAATAGTATGATGACGCTTTTTTAATGCAATAAGAAGACACGTTTTTTCCACTAACTGAATGACACTCATAACATGTTGAATAACAAAATAAAAGATATGCCTTATCTGTAAAAACATTCCAGTTATTGATTAGGCTTATCAAAAATATTTATCAGGCAAATCGAGTAAGACAAATCCATAACTCATTAATCTTAATTTTTCATGATAAGAATGTGAAACATATATTTTTAATCAGAGATTCGTTAAGGTATGTAAAGTAGGTAGGTACATTCGGAGCACTCTCAATCCGAAACTAAGCGCACATCGTCTCTTCGACAATAATCATGGTTTCAGGTATTGTCGTTCTTGGAATATAAATTTATGCTACCTCAAATCTAACACGGTGTTATTTACCTACAACAATTTAATCTATTGTCACGCGTGTTATCTTACAATTACAAACCCTGCATTTCAATCACAATCAATTAAATGTCATCTCATTTGATCACACAGTTGCAAAGTTATAAGTAAATTATAAAAAAACCAAGTCATTTTCTAGGGAAGTTGTCCAGCTTGATTGTCTGATATACCAGAAGGTATTGTATGTACTTTTTTCTGTTACATCCTGCTTACTTGATTAAGTAGCAAAATAAATAAGTCTTGGTAAGTAGGTACCTACTTTCTTTTATTTCATCACAGAATTATATAAATTAATTAATTAAAATAAGGAAAAAAAGAATTCAAATTCAAATAGGTTTATTCGTTTCACATAGGTAAAAGTATGTTAATATACATGGTGTTAAAAAATATAAAAAGTGTATCACTAATGTGCTGCCCTGCAAGGCGTACGAATATTTTTACATATAAAGTAGTGCAGTTTGTAGTTTATGCGAGTGTGAACTAATTATAACAGCCTACTACCTAATACTACAACAAAATAAATCTTTAATAAAATATACATTTAACAAAATACAAAGTAAGTAAACAATAACAGTCTCGTGTTGTAATGTGCTAATACCTTATGAACTAAATGTTAGTGTGGTAAATAAGTTAATATATAATTTCTTTTATTTTTCTTCTAAGTATTCATTTATAGTATAATAAGCTTATGAAACCACGGTAAAATTAAAACTTTTTTTCACATTACAGACATTTCTTAGACGTCCCCCACTCTGCAGCCGACCGTCACACAGACGAAAAAGTTTGAGACGATGTAATAAAAGGTTAACTTTAATAATCATAAATAAACTAAAAAACAGTCTCAAAAATTTAGATCCTCAGTCTCCCGACCCCTGGTCCACGTATTATTCGCCAGCCGATGACATCACCGGCGGCTACCCGCCTGCCGCCGCCGCGCCGCCGCGCCACCGCGGCCTCCGCTGCGTCGCTTTACCGGCGCGTCCCTCTATCGGCTCTGTGGTCCCGCAGAGCCTCTAACAACACTGCTAACCGCAATACCTAGTTTACCGGCTACTACATACTAGAAAATATAAAGTAGGTAATATTAATTTATTTCAGAAAAACCATACAATCTTATTTTTATAGTTAGTAGGTAAATAATAAACTTCACACTTTAGGTTTGATGGACAAATAAAATAAAAGACTATTTATTAGATTCCTATTAGTATTAAACAATTGAATGCTACTTTTAATGGTCCATCTTTTGTGTTTCTCATTCTAATTACTGGTTTCAAAGCAGTATCCGGTCTCACATTGGAAAGTTTCCCGCCCGTTTCAAAGTGTCTTACAGATTTGTTGACACACCTACAATATATTGTTATGTAGGAAGCAATGTGCATAGGTTAGTGATCCCACTTAACTCTCTGGACGCGGTGCCTTTGAAGTGAAAGTTGTTCCCCAGAAAAGCAGCTTAGCCAACTTTTTATTAGGATGTACTAAAGGTAACTAAGGCCTAACACTTGGAAGATACAGACCTAATGCTTTGTAAAACTATTTAGGTCCGTCTGCCAATTAAAAGTCATTATAATTACTGTTAAAGTTATCGTTTTTATTTATTTTTAAATGTATATATTAGTTTATTTGATATGTATATGTGTATTAGTATCCGTATAAAAATATGTTTTCGCAAAAAATGTTTTAGATATTTTATGTATTGTACCCTATCACAATGTTGTCGTATTTTACCCAAAGGTTGACTGGTAGAGAATGCCTTATGGCATTAAGTCCGCCTATGTACCACTATTGTACATGAAGTTTAAATAAATAAATAAATAAAATCCCTCTATACTATAGTTCGATTCAGTATCTATACGGAAATCGAATAAACCTAAGTGATATACTGCATTGTTTTTTCCACTTCGTTCTGTTTTCCAGCAATTAACAAAATCAAATCGAGTTATTTTTAGGTTTGATTAAAACTGTAAAAGGATAAAGCGTAATATTTATACTTAATACCCATATTCTCATTTAATAGTAATGATGTAGATAGTACAAAATAATTAGGTACAGGAAAGTGCCACTTTCCACTGTGGTTTTCCTTGGTTTTGATAGGATACATTAGGTGCTTCAATATCTTAATTGTAACGTTAAGATTATCTTTAAAAGATCGCTTTTAGCGACAAGACCGTCTAATATGTCACCCTATGAAAAATATTTTATTTAAATATGTTATATCTATCCGATTATATTATTAATCTAGAAAAATCAATATAAAAAAATAAAACTAGATCAATATCGGGCAGGAATAGGTTAATTAGTATGAGACCAATCATAGGCCCTTGTGGCATTCCTGTAAGTCCTGTAACAGGTAGATACACTATACGTACTAAACAGTGTGCATCATCTGCTAATTCTATGCCATTATCATTATTCTAACCATCGATTTCCGGAACCACTGTAGCATCAAGTTCATCAGTCATAAGTTTGAAAATAAACTGACTGAGTCGAGTCACTGATTACATTGATATTTTTATGAGACATATCAATTCAACGTCATCTATATAGTTAAGTATTATAATGATAATGTGTCGTCACAGATCTTATTCACGATCGTTAGATCATCAGTCTGTAGTAGGAACTTATATGATTCATACAACTTTGGTACTAGTGGAACTGTTTAAGTACCTTCATTATTATTTTGGAGCTTAACGTATAGCAAGAGGAAAAAACGGAACCGTTTTCCGTCCGTCTGTCTTTCAAGGCCCTTTATCTCGGGAACGCGTGAAAATATCAAGTTGAAATTAAAACACTCAAGTCTGTGGTCTTTTGGGTCTATGAAAAAATCAGTCAGTTAAAATATATGGCCACTTTTGTCACAAGTTTGTACGGTACCCTCGGTGTGCGAGTCCGATTTGTACTTGGCCGTTTTTTTTTTAATTTTATGTTAACAGATAAATGGCTGATTGAGTCAATGATACCACAATGTCGTTTGTTTGTCTATGTGATAAAACAAACTAGTTGGTATTATAACCTTTACTCGCGGTTTGAGATTTCTTTCTCATCTGCTGTTTATATTAGATAGAAGACTTCAGATGACAGCCGGAGTGACTAAGCTTCGCTCATCAGCTGTACCTTTTCAGTTCAATCAGTTTGTCCCTGTTAATCACTCGTATCGGTCGCTTCAGGCCATCGGCTGCTAGCGGACGGATATTTGGGAATTGGAACTTAATAATATTACGGGTCACGGTCAGAGCAGAAGCACCGCAACTTTGATCGATGGATTTATCCATCCATAAAATTACACCGTTGTAAACGCAATTTACTAAATACATTCCTCATTTTGAATGAAGCTCAAACTTGACATCACGATCTGAAGAAATTGAAGGCTACATTAAGTCATATGAAAAAACCGGCCAAGAGCGTGTCGGGCCACGCTCAATGTAGGGTTCCGTAGTTTCCCGTCCGTCACAATAAGTGTTCCCAGTTATGAGGCCAACCGAACAATTCGGTAATACCCGATCCAATGTAATAAGTACCTACAGCGCCATCTCTCGGGGAATTGGGTTACTAATTAATACAAAGACGTGCAATTTCGGTGGTAATTTTGGATTGCGAGAACTGATTTCAATAATTCTTTTTTTGTTTGAAAAGAGATACGTTCAGGATAATAAAATATGTAAACAAGGTTACAAAAAATGCTTGCATATATGATTATACTACAAACTTAGTCCAGAAATTATTTTGTACAATTTTTTGTCTTTTTTGTTCAAAAACTGTTGTGTCAATCAAGTTCAAAATAATTTTCATAGAAAGTCCTTATAAAGTTCTACTTTTCAGATTTTTTTCATATTTTCTAAACTTATGGTTCAAAAGTTAGAGGGGGGGGGGACATATTATTTTTTACTTTTGGAGCGATTATTTCCGAAATTATTGACATTATCAAAAAATGATCTTAGTAAACCCCTATTCATTTTTAAATACCTTACCAACAATATATCACACGTTAGGGTTGAAATAAAAAAAAAAATCACTTCCCTCTTTACATATAGGGTGGCTACCCTAATAATTTTTTTTTTCAAATTTTTATTTTACCACTTTGTCGGCGTGATTGATATACATATTGGTACCAAATTTCAGCTTTCTAGTGCTAACGGTCACAGTGATTAAGCGAGGACGGACGGACGGACGGACAGACAGACACGGCGAAACTATAAGGGTTCCTAGTTGACTACGGAACCCTAAAAAAGATTAACTCGCCGCACGCAATATTTTATCGAAAAAAAAATGCTTTAAAAAAAAGACGGCAATGATAATACTTAATTAATGTCCAAATGAATAGTGACAGATTGTAAGGAAAAATCGATTCTCAAAAATTCTGATTAAGAAAAAGGCCATTAAGAAAATTACGCTGACGCTATCTTTTCATCATTCCAGCTGAAACCAAAAAGAATATGAATTGAAGCCCGAACATCCTAGCCTTTGTTTTGTTTTGGCCTCCTGTTGTTTCGGTTGAAATGGTAATCAATTATCTGACCTCCAAAAGTCACGTTCCTAATAGGTCATGATAGATAGCAACATTCATAAGGTGTTTTATTGAGTTAACGAACGCCATTGTCGCATATATATGACAAGCGAGCGCGTACCCTGGGTCGCCAACGACACAAATATGTGACAAAATGTGTGTAGGTAAAATAAGTTTGAGCGTTTTGGTTCTGCTCTGGCGTTCAATAAGTTAATGGACCATCCATCGATCGGCGTGTTAAGTTGCAAAGGACATTTGGAAATTGGGACACTCCAGGGGTCTAAGTCGCAAAATGGTTAATTTTGACAAGTTTGGTAATCTACTTTTTAATCTACTAAACTTGTCAAAATCAACAATTATGCGATCAGTGATCGACCATTCTGACACTATTGTAATAGCAGACTTAGGCCCCAGCAAGTGTGTTTTACACAGACATGGTAGGAGTTCACAAGTATGAGAACATGTATGGATGATCATTTAGAAGTGTGAAGAACAGGGTGTATACATATAATCTCTTCATCTTCTTCTTCTTTATAGCTCTTCTTCCGCTATAGGAAAGGGGGAATCCCTCGACCAGACGGGTGTCGTATCTGGTGGGCAACCCACAGCCCGATATAGAAGCTTAACTTGCGGATAACTCTGCTGCTACAATAATTATTATCCATTCACCCTACTGGACCGCTCTGTATTCACAATGTGCCACTAGAACTTCTAATACAAAGTTAATGTAGTAATTTTCAATTATATGTTTATAGAAACAATATTTAATAACAATTAAGTGTTAATTAATTAAAATATAACTAAAAAAACAATTACAGGGCATCGAAAAAATCATCTACGTCGCTGTTTATAGGAAAAGTGCCCAGAAGACTGGCAGCATTGCCAATTAGTAGGTATATCTAGTGATGGTAATATGTGGTGTAGCTTTGGTTGGCTATGCAGTAGTTTCACTGCAATAAAAGAAGTTAAGTGAATAAAGAGTATTAGCTGGATTCAGTATCATTATCATTCTGATTCATCATCAACATCTCCTAGTCTAAAACATGACATCACACTTGTAATCCCCGTAGGGTTAGTCACAACTCACTACTCTACTCCATCCTATCCATCCACATTTCGCCAGTTACATTTAAGTCCCATGAAATAGGGGGCGAACCTATTGCCATCAACAGTAAACAACAAACCCAATAAAACTTTGCCCAACCTGGAAAGAGGTAGTCTAGTATAAAACTGCACTGTCGATGTAAATTCTACTGACAAAATGGAAAACAATCTTGACACTATCGAAGCATTTATTCTTAGAAAGCTAGCGCGTGATTATCGCATAATTAGAAAGCAGTCGCGTCAGTGTTCTTGAAATTTTCAGCCTTTATTAGCATTTGTCACACACGGTAAACATATGCAAATATTGTATTAGTCATTCTTATTATGGTAGAAATGACTACGATGACATGAACCTAGATTAGTGGCAGGTTCGCCCCATTGCATGGGCTTAACAACTTGTGATGAGTGAGTGTATGTACAACTTGCAACTGTGCCTTCTCTTCAGGGATATGATAACAGGGATTAACAGGCGGAATTGTATGTTATTAGAGATGAGCCTAAGTAACTCGTGTGTGTGCTTGAGCCTTGAGTGAACACCGTGGGATCTGGAGGCGATAGTGCTCGCGCGCCTGTTTGAGTGGCGCGCGGAGGCACTACATCAGGGGGAAACTCCGCTACCGCGGCAAATTGCCGCTTAGCGGATAGACCTCCGGTGCGATCTCATGGTGGCATGGAGAGAGCGACTGTCGCAACCCCGTGCAGGGCACGCCACAATAGTGGCGGTAAGTCCCCTCTTTGAGGAGTGGCTGGAGAGGCGTCATGGCGTCCTCACCTACCGCCTGACGCAGGTCCTCACCGGACACGGAAGTTTTGGGAGGTTCCTGCACATAATCGGGCGGGAGGAAACGCCCGGGTGTCACCATTGTGACGATCGCCCGGAGGACACGGTGGAGCACACAGTGGCAGTCTGCCCAGCTTAGGCGGAGCACCGCCGTGCCCTCGTGGAGGCGATCGGCGGCGGCGATCTCTCGCGTCCGGCCCTGGTTCAGTCTATGGTCCGGAGCGAGAGGGAATGGAAAGCGGTCACCTCCTTCTGCGAAGCAGTAATGCTATAGAAGGAGGAGGCGTTTGAGGGAGAGAACCTCAAACCAACCCAGCCGCCGCGAGAGTCGCCCCGGGCGTCGGGCGCCGCGAGACGACTCCCGGCCACCGTAGATGCGGGCCTGTGGACGATGAGCAATGGGTAGCTCACCGTCCGTCCGTCGATTGACGACAGGCCGTGTCGACGGCGCGCTCGTGTTTCACGTGCGCCTCAAAGAGATGTCAGCAAAGCAGAGGGGCTTGCTAGAGCCCTGCCGGGGTTGCGGGTTATTTTAAACAGATGGGTGGGTTTTAGTTAGTAAAAGTCTGACATGCCCCCTCGCTCCGCCCAGAGCGGGGAAGTCATTTGATGATTTCCCACCCGAAAAAGAATAATGAGTATTTTGATTTGGGATGGGTAGGTAGACCCTTTGCAGTAACTGTCCTTTTCCAACAATGATTCACTAGTCAGGAATAAGAACATAATATAGGTATGCTCAGGGCTGGTTTCAGCAATTCTCTCGAATGCCCATAAAGCTCGAGATAAGTGTTGCTACTGGAATTGAAACATGTGGGATAATATCCCGAGCTCCTGATATATGTCAGCATGAAGAACACCGAGGTAGTCCGTACAGAATTCCGTTGGCCAAGACGGAAAATATCCATCAGGATTTTCCTACAGGTAAAAAGGAATTGAATACAATGCTCGTTTCAAATTAACGCAAATTGGTTTTAGATCAATACGAGGAGTTGATACTCGGAAAACAACCGTTGACCTATTTATTGTTGGGTATGTGTACGTACCTAGAATCGATGTGTAAGCTAATAAATGGAGTCATAACGTAGTCATTACTCTAATGGAACTATCGCGTGAATTACCTGTGAGCTGTGCAGTAGCTATGTACGAATGTTTGCATTTTTACCATGTTTGAATAGAGCGATACGTATGGTAGGTAGGTAGGAAACAACTAATTTTGAACTATTAGATCTTTAATCAACCTGTAATTGTTTGATGATAATCGTCACGTGAATCGGTAAGTCCATAGCGGTGACCCATAATTTCATGACTATTTATCGATTAGTCTTCGTTCACAAGATTTATTGTGATTCTATTATTATGCATAAGCAGGTCACCAAAGCCTACAATGTTGCATAAATATTATTAATAGCTGTGTAATATCCCCTTTGTATTTTTACCAATGGGAATTCATAAAGAAATGTTAGCAAAATGTCAAGGCATGGTAAGACAGGGATAAATGTCGCTCTAACGCTACGTTTAAGGTAAAATTGTTAGTTATTTTAGGTTTTTTTTTTATTATTGATAGGCTCGCGTTTGACCACTATCTCACCTGATGTGTGCACATATTTTCTATAGTGATAGCACAAGTGTGTTTTATTTTAGGTAATGTCGAGTTCCGCAAAGGCCAAGAAAGGGAGGCGTCCTTTTCTTGTTTTTTTCGTACCAGTTTTCTCCGGCTATGCCATAGATGCATTGATATCAGCCCTTTTTTTGCGAATGGGATATCATCAAAAACGGGCGGAGGCTGGAAGAGGGGAGTGTTGGACTTTATTGACTAAAACCAAATCATTCATATGCCCACTTATGTTCCGGGGCCGCGGTATTTGTTTGAAAGTTGATGGGGTTTTTTTTTGTTTTGTAGAAACATTGCCCCACACTGGGAATTCCTCCTGCATCGTGGGTGCGTTTACAAATATTTAAACTCACATACACTAACAGCCAGACCCGGAATCTGTAGGCCATACAAATATTTGTTCCGAGCGGGAATCGAAAACGCGACACGCAGCGCGGCAGTCGATCACTCAGCCACTGCGCCAACCGTATCATATTAATCCACCAACTCACTAGCAATTTCTCAGAAGATATGGGTTACCAAAATGCTTTGCCCTGTGTGTTTCAGGACTGTTTAGAAGCATATGAGGTCCTGTTTTAAGTTGAGAATCGACGGTTAGGAAATTATCAAAATAACTTATCCCGCTCTAGGCGAAGCAGGGGATGTCAGACTTGTACTAACTAAAACCCTTCACGTTCCTTCCTATGCAATTTGAGTTCTGGGGCCGCGGTATCTCTTCCGAAGAACTCGCAACCCCGGCAGATTGTTATACTATCTTTAGACAGGTTTTTAACGATGTGTAATACATGTTGTTATTTTGTAAGTGGATTTTTTTTAGAAGGGACTTTTAGTACCTACCTAGTTACGGAATCCCCAGCATAAGAGATCGTAGTGAAACATTGAGTTCTGTGTAATTCCCTCGTGGACTGGTTTAAGGGATTTTCCCTTAACGAGCGGAGAAACGGCGTTCTGCTGATCGCATCGTCAAAATTGCCGCCTGCTTATAGCTCTCCCGTTAAATGTATATATATATAATAAAAATACGATTCCGTACTGATAAATCTTTTATACTTACGACTTGCTTGTGTTCATAGATCATGTTTGTGTATGATTCTGCTAATACCTTACGAAGAGTTACACTTCGCCCCAGACACTACTTTGCTTTTTGAATAAAATATTTTAAAAACTTGAAGTTGTTTGTCTTACTTCTCTCAGTGTGAAGTCAGCGACTATTATATGATTTCACTAGCTGCGCCCCGCGGTTTTACCTATGTAGACCGGGATAAAAAGCCTATGTGTTAATTCAGGGTATAAGTTATCCACATACCCATCAAAACCTATTTGAGCGTTAAGGAATAACAAACACACACACACGTTTAGCTTTTATAATAATACTGCGATAGTATGATTCATTTTCACTGGACTTCTAATAATTATATCCTAAACGAGAAAATAACTAGTCGCTACCTTGGTTGTCGAAACATTAGGTATTCTCTTATCGTCAAATACTGTCAATATTGGTTACCATGACCAATTAAAATATAATAAATAAGTTCATGGAATGGCTGGTTGTATAAAACATGATTTATTACAGTAATACATTTAATTGGAAATACACGGGTGGCAGGCCGTCATCATTGTGACAGATACAATATATATAAATACAGTTAGTTGTCTTTAGCACTAGTCTTCCAGGAAGAAGTATTGGCCTGCTCGTTTCTGTTCTATATCCTGTAACAAAAAATAAATATATATGTTAGATATATCAATTAGCATGAACTTATGGGAAAACTGAGCTGTAATAATGAAAAAAAAATACGACATGTTTTATAGCGCTCAGTACGCTATCCTTATAATTTCAGAAATCTTCGTCAACAACTGATCTTAGGCTCTAAGACTCGCGCGTTGCCACGTCAAACAGTCTTATGGATTTTACGACTCGATACTAAACAACAAATTTGGAGATGTACTGAATAAGCCACTATTAATCCCTCTTGCTCATGTTGCGTATATTACTTTCAGCATAACCTATTGAACGCCATTGATCACTTAAGTTGCAAAACGGTCGCGTGGCTGACCCTCCACCGAAAACGAAATCATCATTATCATATCTCATCACTGGGGAACATGCATACCGCATATACATTTTTACTAGGCTTGGCGTAGTAGGTGTAGTTCCGATAAAGACGCTGGCGTGCAAAATGTTAACTTTTGAGAACGAAATTAGGACGAGTATTGTTTGAGAATTTTCAGACCACACAGACGGGTGTTATGTCTAGAGGTGTACTGCCCGACAGTAGTTCTCGAGTTTTTCTAATTTTCTCAACTCATGGAGAAAACGAATATCGCGACTTAGGATGGTGATTTTAGTTCTTCAAGCTATGTATAGCGACTTAGCGTGATGTTAGAGTGAACCTAAAACCATCATCGCATTTTTTACTTGGTGGTTGTTTGGGGCACATCGGTTGAAGCAACGTCGACTCTATTTCAACGTCCATAACGGACATAGGCAGAAACCATTTTTGCGTTTGAAATGTAAATATATTACATTTACGTCGTAGATGTCGGAGTCCTTTTGTAGACTTGATAATGTCCACTAAAACCAACTAGTGAAATTTCAGCAAGTGTATATTACAAGCGCCTCAGACGTGGAGTTGGGGACACCAAACAGTGATACAATGCAATACTAACCTTAACAGAAGAGTGTTTATTTATCCTCGGCCGGAAGTTATTAGGGTCCCTTCGGAATGTGATGCCGAGCAGCTCTAAGAATTTGTTCATCCCGTTGAGCAGGGATTGCGGCGCGTGCGCGGTGGCCTGCGTGGACGGCGTGCCTTCGAACACGATGACGCGATCCGCTAAGTACGTCGCCATTATGAAATCGTGCTCTACTACGAAGCCGGTACGCTTTGCGTGCAGGATAAATCTGGGAAAAGAAAATTGTGGTTAACCTTTTGACCGCCAATGGCATGTATAGATGCCATGCGCAAGCGTGCCCTGTGCGCCACCGACAT
This sequence comes from Ochropleura leucogaster, assembly GCA_958449745.1. Classification (NCBI taxonomy): domain Eukaryota; kingdom Metazoa; phylum Arthropoda; class Insecta; order Lepidoptera; family Noctuidae; genus Ochropleura; species Ochropleura leucogaster. The sequence goes on along the minus strand of OY288222.1, from coordinate 7,845,326 downwards.
CTATAGATGCCAAGAAACAGATCATAGAAAAATACAAAATAAACATATTAAATCATTACTTTAACGTGTTTTATTGATACATTTGATTTCATTGAATTTGTGGCTTGGCGTGGAGGGCACGGCGAAGCGTTATTACTCTGGCGGTCAAAAGGTTAATATAAGATAATCACCTTCGGTAATCTACTAGTACTCTAGTACTCCTCGCGAGATTGTCAGCAAAATCAAGGCGTTGCTGAGCAAAGTACGCGTCTTGGACGTGGGTTGCGAACAGCCAGTTATAATAACATCATCAACCCCACATGTTTAATAAGTTCCATGACAAAGTGGGACCATATTGCCACTAACCAAAAATTTAAAAACCCAATAATACTTTGCCTTATGGAATCGAACTCGGGAGGTTCATGCTCAAAGTAGTCAATTTCATAGCAGAAAACATTCAAATAGTTTTGTTCTCAAAAAAGTTTTCCGTTACATTATACAAGGTTTAGAACTTCAGACCTTTTAGGAAGCTATTACACAAGCATTCTGTGCATCAAACTTAAGTTTTATGCATAAATGGTTGCTGAGAGAAAACTTTTTTTGGGTTGAAAAATCACTTTTTACAGTGAACTCAATGAACAAAATCAAAACAGTGTGCTCATTTAAACATTGAATAAAACTGAGATATTTAAAGTAATAACGTATAATATTTAAATAATAAAATAAGTAAAGTAACAAGCTGTTAACTTTTTAAACGCATGCACGTGCCCTGCACGCCTAGAAATTCATTTCCAAAATTTTTGCCTCATATTTGTGTTGTTGGTGTCCACGGCACGCGCTTACTTGACATATAAATGACAATGACGTTCAAAAAGTTAACTTATAAATTTTCAAAATACATAGAACAAAAGTTGTTCTGTTTGATGGTCCAAGTGAACACATGGGTGGTTGGGTTTATTGTTACACCTTGTACGAATTTGTAACTAGAAGGTTCCAGGGATCTGATGTCCACTTGCAACAGGATTTTCAACAGAAACTGTCAGTCCAGAGCAAAAGGCAAAATAAGGGATCTATTTTTCACTAATTATAAGCAACAAACTCACCTTTTAATAACTTTAGCAGCAACCAAACGTTGTTCAGAGTCTAGGTAGGCCGAGGGCTCATCAATAAGGTACACATCAGCTGGCTTGCCGAGACAGAGCACCAGGGCCACTCGCTGCAACTCACCACCAGACAGGTTCTGAACCTCCTGGTCCATTATCTCTTCTATCTTCATAGGTTTCATCACATCTGTGATAAACTGGAGGGCAATAACAATATTTGTTAGATAGATTTAAGACACAAAGCTACAGTCCCAGTCATAATAACTTGTAAAAGTATTGTTGTTTCTATAAACTCTTTGATACTCAGTTTATTTAATAAACTTTCTAAGATCCAAGTCTCCCCATTTAACCCCTTTCAATAATCATAATGTTTAATACTAGCTATGCCCTGCGGTTTCACTTGTGTGGTGATAGAATATAAAAGATATCTATGGATTGTAGCCTATGTGTTATTCTAATTTGTAAACTATAAATCCTCACTAGCTTTCGTTTTAGTTAATTTTAATTATGTATTGGACAAACTTCATAATAAAATTAAGTTTTTGACCAAAATTTCAGCTATGGCACTTCCCATAGCTGAATTTTTGGCTGCTTACTCATCTCATAAAATAAATTCTTATTTATTGAAAGAATTACCTGTGGATGAATATAAGCATCTCTAATCTTGTCATGCAGTAGCTGACGCACCAGCCCTTGAGATTTGGGCGATATCTTCTGTGGCTTATAACTAATGTGCAGCTGAGGAAGCTGGCCGGAACCTGAGGACAACAAAATTGTAATAAGTTTTTATGTACATAATTCAGCATAACAAAATCTAGATGACTTGCAAAATGAATGTATTTTGCAATCTGAACATTGCTATAAATGCATCACAATGATAATGCACCAGATTTCAATATAACAACAATAACAGTTGCAACTTGTAGAATTATTCAAAAATAAAGTTGTAAGGAATATTTTTATATTAATTCACATGAAAACCTGCTTGTTTGTCATGATCAAGCATGTTTTCTTTTGTTTATATATAAATCTATTTTTCTTCTTTCAAATTCCTAACATTCTGGCATAAATAATGTTCTGATAGCCATTCAGACAAAGGACACTTACCAAGTCTCCTACAAATGAAACTATAACCCATATTATACTGTTATTAGCACATGAATGATAATTTATTGATGCATAAATAGTAACGTCGTCAAAGAATCCACAAATATTGACTTATATAGTCAGACCAGACATACATTTTTCTTGTCATACCTTCATTTGTAGCACAGGATTCCGCGTGTTTTAAACATTTTTGAAATACAGGATGGAAAAACAAATCAAATAACTCAGTCCTAGCCATTTCAATAGCTTAAATATGTCTAAATTCATTAAAATACACTTATTGCAATACACCTATAACCTCATTTTTCAAGCGATGTCTACATAGTTATATAACGCATATTTATTGGAGATTCTAAGTAAACGATTGTTTTCGGTTAAATATCACAGTAAAAGCTAGGATTAAACATAAATCTGTTATATTAAGAATTTTTTACTACAAAACCGAAGCCTATTGACAATTTGACAACTTTCACAAATTTGACATTTCATTGTTCGGTGTTACCATTACAAAAAATATTTTATTCAAAAGCAGTTTCGGATACGTGTCCCAAGAGTAAATCCAAGTCCTCAATTTTACTTTAAATTGCAAAGGACGATAACAGTCGATTAGGATGCCTTTCACTCGAAGAGGTGGGCAAGGATTTGTAGCTATAGATGACTGTGTGTGTTTTTTTATGGAATAGCAAAACTTCTTTTTCAGAGTTTGAGCCAAAATATGCGACGGATGTTTGTGAAAGTAACCAATCACAAGCTATGTAATTGGTTACTTTCTTAGGTGGATGACTACCGAAATCGATTCTTACCCTCATCAGGCTCCAAATTACCGGCCAACATTCTAATGAATGTAGTTTTGCCAGTACCATTCTCTCCAAGTAACACCAAAATCTCGGAATCCGAGAATTCTCCAGGGTGTACATCCAGCCTGAAGTCACCCATCAACTTCGACATTTCAGGATACTCATAATGATTCATTCTTTTGATCTGTTGAAAAAAAGAAAGTGTAACAATCTATCCATAAATCAAATTTCTTATTTTATTGAGGTAACAGGTCTTACCTCTTCCTCTGTGGCCGACTCAGCGACTTTAAAAACTAACGATTCAGTCCTGAACCTCATGTTTTCAGTGGGCACAAACCCATCAAGGAATATATTAATACCTAAAAAAATAATAAAAAGATTAAATATTTGTATAGAAAACCTTTATAACATTATTTAACAGAATGAAGATAAAATCTTACCTTCCCTAACAGAGAAAGGCATAGTCACAACACCATAAGCACCAGGTACGCCGTACAGGCAGCAAATGAAGTCGGACAAATAGTCCAGTACTGACAAATCGTGCTCCACGACAATGATGAACCTGAATTAAAAATGATTAGATTTTAACATTTGATAGATAAAATTGACTATGAGACGAAGGAAAGAAAACTTTTGCCCTGCACTGGGACAACAAAGGCTATAAAATTATAACTTTTCGCCCAATTTTTACCAAATTTGGCAATTTTTCTAAAAGTAGTCTTTTTTTTTCATTAGTGGTGGATGTATATGATCATTTCGAGTGGATAAAATTTTGTTTGGGTGGCAGGTCACCTCAGGGGAAAAATCAAATAGGACCAGGGTGTTCCTCACATTGTTGCTTAATAACTAATTTAATCCTTATTTTCAGGAAATCTCTCTTGTATCCATACTTTATGTGACCGCCGTGTTTAATAACAAAAATCTTACTTGTCAGGATGGATAAGCGACCGAATTGTGCGGGCAGCGTTAAGACGCTGCTTGACGTCCAAATAAGAGGAAGGCTCATCAAACATGAATATGTCTCCATTCTGGATACACACCATGGCGCAAGCAAAGCGCTGCAGTTCTCCACCAGACAGCGCGGAGATCTCACGGTCGCGAATGTGGGATAAGTCTGAACACAATATTAAACAAATATAAGCAATAGGTGTAACAAGGTACTGGTCAGTGATATATTGAGAACTTTCGAATATAGAACCACCATCATGTGTATTGGTTAACTGGCTATGGTAGTGACCTCGCTTACAGTCGAGGGATTGGTTGGTCAGAATAACATTGCCATGTTAATACGTTATTTGATTAGTTTGGGTTGGACGTGGTATGACACAGTTTGAGAATTCATCAGACTATTGCCTGTAATTTCACCTTGATTTGTCTGATCATTTACATTTCGGAGTAGGCTTTGAAATTACACATCGCTTTTTGTAGCATGGAACAAGCAGAGTTATGGTGGAGTATCACCATCATATGGTTGAGTTCCACAAATTATGTGTGGTGCTACACTGGCTTTGCGGCGTTGTGTTCTTTGCACACATAAGTACATGGAATGTCATTATGATTTGTAAGAGCATCTGCACTATTCATGGGCTGTAGTGCAGACACAATGCATGGTGGTTTCACTCTTATAAATACTTAACTTACCCAACATTCTACAAATGGCAGTCTGATTTTTCATTTCATCTTTCTTGTCAAGAAGTTGACCGACAGTACCCTTGACAGCCTTAGGGATTTGATCCACATATTGAGGCTTGATCAGGGCTTTCAGATCATCTTCGAGAATTTTCGTGAAGTAGTTCTGCAGCTCAGAGCCGCGGAAGTGAGACAGGATCTCTTGCCAGTCTGGAGGGTCCTATTGAGGGATAAGATGAGAGATTATAACACCTAAACAAATACAGAATTATTGTTTGTAAATAGTCTGATCAGAATATTTGAAGAGGAATTTAATTTTTAGGAATAACATGACAATGTTAGACCCAATTATTTACAACTGATGGCTGCCTGTATACATTTGTCTAACCAATAAATATGGTTTGTCTAACCAAATTCTAAATTGGTCTATATCTTCTGGGAGTTTAAATTTACACTCTTTGACTGCTTGGTGCTTAGACAGTGTAGTGAGGGTTGGTAAACTGCCTATGGTGATAGATTCCTTGAAGGATGTTTTCACACCACATTAATAATTGATTGAAACCCTGTAAAAGAAGTTGTATGACTGATTTTAGTTTCCACTCTAATAGCAGTCTTTAAAATTTCTCTTAGAGATCCTCATAAGATTGTTGTTTCAGTAAGTGTGGTAATTTAGTGATTATGTAGACTATACCTAGCATACAAAGATAATAATTGTCGTAAAAATATGCTTATCTGATATCTTATATTTTCTATAAAAGGCTAGTAATCAGGAATTTCCATGTTGTGTCTTGAAAGTGACTTTCTTCTGATACCATGTGGAGTGCATGCACTTATTATCAAGTCCTTCCAGTTGCATAAGGTCACTATGTTAATGTTACAATATGCTAAATTAGTGTCACTAGAATGTTGCCACTTTCTGAGTTGGCAGGCAACAGATGAATTGCATATTTTAAAGGTCAACATGTGTAGTAGACTGTGAAGCAAAATTTAATGCATGTACATTTGACAATACTATTCAATATCAAAAACGTGACTCAAATAACTTACAGCAAAACGACCCAAGTTGGGTTTTTGTTTCCCTGCTAGAATCTTCAATGCAGTTGACTTGCCAATACCATTCTGACCGACCAGCCCCAAAACTTCTCCGGGCCGAGGGATGGGTAAACGATGGAGCTTGAACGAGTTCTTTGAGTATCTATGAGTGGTGTGCTTCTCCAAGTTGGATGGTATGTTGATAATGGTGATCGCGTCAAAGGGGCATTTCTGAAAAGTTATTATTATGTTCATACACTTTTAAAATCAGAATGTGTTCTGTTTATTTATGCACTGTGTTTTGTGTAGACATATTGATGTCAAGTATTTTACTCACTATTACAAAAACAATACAGTTCTCCTATTAGATTTTAATAACAAATAAGGAATACAGAGGTCCTTATTTCTTCTAGGAACGGCACATGCGGAAGTCGCAATATGTTTACATGGGTCAGGAAATAATTATTATAAACAATGTGGAAAGTTTTACCTTGACACAAATACCGCATCCGATACATAGCTCCTCGGAGATGGTGGCGATTTTGTCGTTAGGCGTCACCTCAATGCACAACTTGCCCATCCGGACAACGGGGCAGCTCTTCTTGCACTCCTGTCTGCATCTCTTCGGCTTGCAGCGATCCGCATTGACGATAGCGATACGCGTAAGCTTGTCGGTCTCCTCATGGTGTTTATTTCGAGACATAACTGTTTACCGAAAAAACAAACTTTAACACCAAATTTTCTCCAAAATTAATTGAAAACATATGAAAACAACCGTACGATATGTGGCACAGACTTCGATATAACCTCAATCTCTAGGACGTGACTTATTAGTTATTATGAAATAGCTTGTGGGGGTTTACTTCAAAAAAATGTTGAATCTTTAATTTGTTACAGTTCTATAGGAATAATCTAAATACCTGATAAAAGAAAGCGAACGCTGGCGATACTTTGCCTACGTTCGCGTGTCCTTTTACATCGAACTCGAAATGTCAAAAGGAACAAACCATTGTGAACTTAGCACCATTTGGCCAAGTGATTATTTGGCATTACGTTCAAAATTACTCAAAAATCTTTGGTATTTCTATTAAACAGTCACAAATTCAATAATATTACATATTTAAATAACTAAATTAGTTCATGTTTAGAATCATTTACGTAAAAAAAGAACTGCGAAATAGAAAATAAATTAATATGCAATTTCCTAATTATATAGCCTAAATTAAACTTGGTTATTGAACGAAATTTAATTTCATGGCGTATGTCAATTCGTAGGCAACTTCAAGAATAAAACGATGAAGAAGGCCGAAGCGCGCTTCATTCCATACAATTTTTGTTCCAATGTAGCGACATCTAAAATTCTGTACTAGAACTTCTAGTTTTACCAGGTGGCTGGCCTGGTTCATCGATGCCTTGCCGTGGGCTATTTGGTAAGATATTTGTAAAAATCTGTCTGTTCTTGTTACACAAAAACTACAAATTTGTTTGCAAAGGCTAGCTTTTTTTTCACGGCTTACCTTGTCAATACCTTCTAGAGAATTGCGGCAGTATTCATGTACATTTATGTGCTAGTCCAAATATCGCCAATTTGAGGGTTTTGAAATTGGCAAATCTTAATTTCGTTTTTCACCTACATTTGTAGCTGATTAAATTTAAACAATCATAATTATCTTGCGATATTTGGACCTGTAGATAGATGAACGGCCCTTGGCTTTTCGTTATAACATGTTTAGATAATTTTACATAGAAAACGAAATGTTTATGAAGTTTGACTTTATGAAGGCGAAACACCACTGCGGGGTTATATGAAATCTTTAGTAATTGTCGTTGTAAACATGTGAATTCCAGCAATATTTACAAAATATAAACTAGCTAAATATAAGCAATACTAAGACATTAAAAAAATATTATCTACTAGCTATACCCGGCGGTTTCTTTCACCCACTAGTAGTTCCTAAGTCTCGTGGCGTGGTGTTATATAGCTCATGTTATTTCGCTATATTTAGTTTTCTATTGGTGGAAAAGTGGTTAAAATCGGTCAAGTAGTTTTTGAGTTTATTCGTGACCAACTAGCAAATATATTTCCTTTTTATAATATTAATATATTGTATGTTGTGTAGAAATGGGTGTCTTAGCACTTAAAATAAAATACTTTTAGGCTATTATTTGAAGTCGAAGAGAATCGCCGGAGACTAAAATCAAATCTCTTTGTTGTCTGTAAAAGTTAATAGATGTCGTGATTACTCAATGTTGGCTATCAAATTATTCTTCGAGAGGCCTTTTCCTTTCGGTTTTTTGTGCTATTCTTCTCTTTGGTATACGAAACACTTGACAAGTAAAAATCTGTCAAATTCATGACAGGATATTGACTACAGATAACATCAGGAAATCAGGTTCAGGATAACATCTAATTTGTGATCATAGCTTCATTTAGTGAAGTCGGAGATCTGAGTGTAACATATTAAAACTTAATGTTATTAATTATCAATATTTGCTAATTATCATATTCCTGTAAGATTATTTGTTTAATCTGGACAACATTGTGCACTATAAACAGCAACTAACGCCTTCAACACTAATTGTTGAACTGTTGTTGTCAAACGCTAATTTTGTACTAGGCAAGCAGAATAATTTAAAAGATTTCGTAAATATTTGAATTTTATTGTAGCCAAGGTAAGAACTTTCAAAATTAATTAATTGTCTACTCACCTTTAAATTCCAGATAAGTTTGTGTTTGGAAAATTCTTTGGATAACTTTTTGAAATGTTTGGCCAACAAACAACACTGACCCTACCTGAAAGTATAATGATTGTATTTAGTGCCATGTATAGATTAAATAAATAAACAAGGATAAGTAACAGCTGATGAATTAGTTATAAATCGAAAGAAACTATCATAATTAGTGTGCTACAAACAGCTATATCTTTTGATTTCGTTGACTCACCAGGACTGCAGACCTCGTATTTTATTAGGTTCAACTTGATACCTCCACGTGTTCCCTAAATAAAGGGTCTTAGCTGACTGACTGCAGAGTGATCCTCAAAGGCTTTTTTTATCCTTTTGAGGTATGAAACCCTAAACATCCCTATTAAAATTTTTAAACAAAAAAATATATATAACACAAATTATACACATTTACAGCACGATTCAAAGAAAAACAAAAACTGGAATTATTCCAAATATCTCAAAAATCATCCAGAATTTTTAACCCTTGCAATTAGCATAGACATACAGGTAGAATAATGCCCCCAAATCAAAGTATTACCAAGAGCTCTTGTTTATGAAATTGCATTGAAAAACACTGGAACCATCACTTACTCTAATTACTAGATTATATTATAGATTTACTCTAAACATGTTTCATTGATTATTTTGCAGATGTTGTTAGAGGTTTGCGTAGACAGCTTAGAGTCTGCAATAAATGCAATTCATGGCGGAGCTGATGAGCTAGAGGTATGCAGCTCACTCACAGAAGGGGGACTCACTCCTACCGTGGGCCTTGTTAAAGCAATCATTAAAATGGTAAAAAACCTTTTTTATTTCCTGATTATAATATTTTCACATAAACTGCTTGCAAATGTCTAATTATTGTTATGTAAACTTAAAGTAAAGCAAACCATTATAGTGATGGCGTGTCGACGGCGCGTTCGTGTTCCACGCGCGCCTCAAAGAGATACCGCGGCTCCGGAACATAAAAGGACACTCCCTCCTGCTCCGCCCAGGGCGTAAATATTGGTTTTTGCGAAATAGTTAACAATTCGGCCAGTAGATGGCGTTGTTAGTTGAGCGCTGAATCCTGAATTTCGATTTTAAGATTCCTCGGCGTTCGACTAGGTACAAAATATTTTATGGTTTTTGATGTGAGCAGCAAGCGCTGTGATCTATATGTATTATAATGTGCATAGTATTTAGTTGTGGTTTAACAAGCCGCCCCCTCCTAGTCGTCTTTCGTTCACAAACCATTATTGCCTTAAGCACTAATACAGCTAGGCAGGAATATTATACTGAATTTCATTACTACCATTCATTTAATAACGTACGCCTCGTTGAATAGTGGCAGTTGGCCAGTGTCATAGGGTTTTTCGATCAGGAACCTCTCTGTAGTAACCACGGGGCCTAGATTTGTGCCCGGTTAGTGGCAATAGGCTCGGCCCCTACATGGGACTTAAACGACTTCGTTTTTCGATAAAGATGTCTTCGTCTTGGGTGAACTTCGTTCCCTCACTGCTCTCCGGAATCTTATCTATACTACGTCGCTTTGCTCAGGAGTTAATTAAAAGAGTCACTGGCTGAGTTCGAGATTCAAAATAGCGCCGTCGACGTCAGACACTACTTTATTCTCTAGAGTATATGCAACTACTAGTATATATTACGATATATTTGAACTATTGCATTTCACTTCTGAAAACACATTACAATATTTTATATTTTAGGTAAAAAACACAGCGGCCGGGATGCCAATCCGTAAATCATGTCACAACTGCGGCTGCGATAAATTAACGAAGGTAGGTCCACTTGATAAATGGAGTATTCATACAAGGACCTCTTTATTTACCGCTCAAATTCTTTGTTTGTTTCAGAGGGCGAAAGTGAACGTAATGATCAGATGTCGCACGGGCTCTGACTTTCATTACTCTGAAGAGGAGATGGAGATTATGTTATCTGATGTAGCGGTTTTCAAACAGCTTGGCGTAGATAGATATGTTTTTGGCGCCCTTACTGAAACACAGCTCATCGATGTGAAAAACTGTGACAGAATTATAACTCAAGTATTTCCTACACCTGTAACTTTCCATCGTGCTTTTGACGTCTGCAGAGACCTGGATTCCTCCATTTCCCAAATAGTTGATCTTTGCTTTGACAGACTGCTAACAAGCGGACAGAGGCCGACTGCTGATCATCCCCAAGCTATTGAACTAATAAAGTACCTTATCGACATGGTTAGTGTTGACATAGACATAATGCCGGGAGCGGGGGTAAATTTGAGTAATGTGAGCACTTTTGTTGATTTGGGATGCAAGATAGTTCACAGTTCGTGCAAGAGAGATAGAAAACTGCCTCAAGTTGTGAATAGTTTGAATATGGGAACCAGCGATAGCAATCATATTTTTGTCACAGATCAGAATATCGTAAAAAATATGAAGAACTTAATAAATCCTTGCTCATTTAATGAAACGAAAGTAATCAAACGTGAGAATAAATAGAACTAATTGATGTATGCTCAAGTTTTATTATATAATAAAATTACCATCGAGTTAAAAGGGTACAATTCTTTTATTTTTGACCTACCCTCATTCCAGTTCGCAAGCCTTTGTTCGGCTGCTTCCTTTATACTTGTGGATTTATATCATGTTTTGCTGTGTTATCCATAAGTTTGTCAATGTGTTATAAAAGGCTTTTTCTATCATTGCAATCTAACTGTTATGATAGGTATGTGAACTTGCCACAGAAGTGCTACAACATCGTATGGGGCTTAATTTCAGTTTACTCTATTAATAACAATAGGAAATGAATATTTGCGTGAGATATTAAATCATACCGTAACTACTACTGCAAACATTGCAGATTTATTGGGAAAAGTTATCAGAAAAATAGCATTGCTGTTTGTGCGACAAAAGACCAAAGGTAGTTTTTTCTGCGCGTGCTGATTTTAAGTCCCGAGCAAGCGAAGGAGTCTATAATTGAATCACGAGCGTAGCGAGGGATTCTAAAGTAGAACCCTGAGCGGTGGTGAGGGATTACGAGGGACACAACTTTTCACTTCAGCAGTGAGAACATATGTCATAATAGTCTGGTCTAATCACAAAACACTGAGCGTACCTATTTAACGTTCTACAACAAACACGGTCTTATACCATACTAGCTGTTCCACGCGGTTTCACCCGCGCTGCTCAGCACCTGTTGGTCGTAGCGTGATGTTATATAGCCTATAACCTTGCTCAAGAAATGGACTATCCAACACTAAAAGAATTTTCCAATTCCAACCAGTAGCCCTGAGATTAGCGCGTTCAAACAAACAAACAAACTCTTCAGCTTTATAATATTAGTATAGATAATAATTATGATGTTCTTAGGCTAAAGGTATGTTCCTTCTTATTCGTGTGGTTAGTGCCCAACCAAAATAAAAGAATGAATTGTTAGGAAAGTAGATTGAATTGAAGTAATAACGTTTAAAAGCGCGTTTTTAAACAACATCCGTGACGTGTTTCCGAACATAATAAAGACAAGGCGCTGATTTTAATTAAAATTTAAAAAGTTACTTTGTCTCACGCAGTGAGCAAAATCGAAAATTCAATATGAAATCGGTTCATATAACGTGATTAGGTACTTAATATTTGTCAACATAATATTGTTAGTATTGTTTGTTACCTATGTATGATTCTTTAATACTTCTTACCATTAAATCTGTCGCTACGAAAGTAGGTACTACGAGCGTGCTACGACACCACCGTAGCTAGAGAGCTACAACTGGTTTCATTTGGTTCTGTATTTTTTACTAGTCTAGTAGACTTTAAAAATCGATTGACTTTATCATCATCTCCAGAAACCTTTTCCAGCCCAATCATTCCACTGTTATCGTCAAACACATTCTAATATAGGCATTTCCCCCATCTGCCGTTGCCTCACAAAAAACCTGCAAGTGTTGTTTCCTACCAACATCGATAAATATTGTGCTCCATTTATCATGAGCGGTATATTGCGCACGAAAAATGTTGGCCCGGCCGCGTTTAATGATGCTATTACTGAGTCGGGGAAACAACATCAGGAGCGAGCTGACGATCCTATAATAATTGCTATGACCTGCCTTTGTACCCAACTTATTTTAAGGTTGCTAATGACGCGCAAGGGCCATTCTTGTCTTGTTGTAAAAATGGGCAAGCTGTTGACAGGTGACGCAAAAAGCGCGGGAAAGGACGGGATGTTCTCGTTTATTCACACTTTAGTCGAATTGAATGTGCTACGTGCCTACGTGCGTACTCTCTATTTATCTTGTGCTATCTATCTATAGCTTAGATTGCCCCATAAACTACCTATACGTCATCTTCTAAGGTATTACAGTGGTTGCCTGGTTCTTGCGGTGCTTGACCGACATTGGAATGTTGGAATAAGTAGTTTTCTGTTAAAAAACGATTAATAAAATAAGATAGGGTCGTAAGTTCTGATAAAAGCGTCGAGCTAAAAGATTCATGTTCACAATATTATCTTCTGGTCGGTATTAGATTACTTCTGAGAAATCTCCGCAAAATAAATGACGCTATTGTATCTACCTACTTCTTTGTTTCCGGGTAAGTGAATGTGGTTGAATTTTTCGGTTGGATGAGCACACTTTTCTTCGTAAATCGTTTCCCATCCATTAGTTGGGACGATTGATTGAAATGCCTGCTTACATTGTGTAAACGTGATGGGGAAGCTAATTAGTTAGAAAGTAATGGTTCTTCTTATCTTTATCTACCTATTTGTCATTCAGGAGGTTTACACGATTTATCTGTCATGTGTTCAGGCATAGTATTTTCATAAGCTGGCTTCTTGTTTCATGCCGTAATATCCAAAGCAATAGTACTTATAGGTAGCCATGTGATTCATAAGATTTATGAACACGCCTGCTTCTTTTAATTTCATTTGCATCATGTTCTCCAATACCATTCAGAAAAAAATATGATGCTCAAGCAAAATACGAACTTAATGTCTAGTAAAATTCATGACTATTTAATTTCAATCAAATATCTCTTTATCAAACGTCTTTAAAAGAAATTATTTTTCGAAGCTGTGACTGGCTACGCTTTTTTAAAGTTATAAGTGTCTCTTTTAAAACAGATTTCCAGTCAAATATAGAAGTGAAAAAAGCAAGATAGAGCCTATAACGAATTTGTCAGACCAGCGGATGATTAATGATAATTTGGGAGAATGTCCGTGAGGGAACCGCGACGGACCCGGGAGTGCGCGCGTCGCGGTCGTCACAACAATCTTTTCAAACCCTCCATCAATCATACGAGCTTTTAAAAGAGCTTCTGTTTCTGAGGTCGAGGCTGAGACCCGACTTGTATTCTCATGTTTTACAAATAAGCGAATTAATTGCTTCCTGGGGACGGAAAAGAGTATCATTTAAAAAAATCTGTTTATAGATTACCAGAAGGGTTAATATTCTACTATTATGGGGTTAGCTTGTGCGTAACGTTTAAAAAGAAAAGTAAAAAAGCAGTCGAAATATATGGAAAGAGTTTTTTTTTTAATAATAATAGTTTTGAACAGAGATGGACGTTAAAGGGTACCGCCGGAGTAGTTAGCATCGTTTCTAATTTATTGTAAACTTGTTAAACACTATTTGTTCCATTTTTTTTAGTTTTGCATATAATTTGTCACCTTCAAGAAATGGTTGGTAATTTCCTATGATAAATTAAGGAATAAGTAGGTTTCTACTATATTTAATAATTTCTAATACTTAAGTAGATTTCTTGCTGTAGATAGAAATAGCTTACAGAACTCGGGTCCTTAGTAAAATACAAGTAAACAAACGAAAGGGTTTATTTCAGTGAATCAAAGTGTAGATATCTAATATATAAAGTAACTTATAATACCTATATTACATCTAAGGTATAAAATAAGGCTATGTCGTGAGATGTGAATATGCTTACTTTAAGGCAGTTCTGCATACCGTGCATCATTACAAACTACTATTTACACCGACTTAGGTCTAAATCTAGGAATAGAGACAAGAATTGGTCGAATTGCACGTATTACACGTTAGATAAAGCGTTCCTTTTTACATTCAAGCGAATCTAGGTTAAAAGTAAATCATTAGAGTTAAGGCAGTTACAGCGAGAATTATGTAACTAATGTATTTTATGTGAAGTTTTTTCACGTTGTGGAGACATTTTACGGAGAATTTTATTTCAGAATGTGATTGTAACAAACAATCACATTCTGAAAAGAAAGAAACAATTTGTTCTTTATGCAAAAATTAATGATTGTCATTAAAACATTGTTTCGCCAAAATTCTCTGTAACCCATCTCAATAAAACATAATTGGGTATTTCTAATTACATTTGGTAGGCAATTGCTCAATCAATTTTGATTCGGTTTAATTACACTGATATTGGCAGGAGATATTGTTAGTGTTCATAAATTAAAGTAATTTACCTAAAACAGTTAGTCTAGCACTATAAGTATAAAGTTCAGTTATCCAGAATTAAGGTTTTGCACTAAGTACGTCCAAAGTCATTGTGAAGAAGCTCAGTGCATCAATTCTTAAGTTTTTCACAGAATTTGTTTCACAATGGCAGGTTTTTCGACAAGCCAAGTGCCAAGAATTCTTTAAGTTAAAGTCAACATTATTTAGAAGATCTACAGATCTATAACAACGCAGTCGAGTGTTTCAAAACGTACCAAAATCAGAACACTTGTTAAATTGACTTATTAGGGATACGTAGGAATGTTTTGAGTCCTTAAACTATGACTGAATGTCTGTTTGTCTTCTTGTCTGGTGCGTAAGGTTCTAGTTTCGCGGGTTCCGTGTTGAGGGCGCTGTAGTCAACGGGAAATGGGGGTTGGGGGAGCGAGTCCTTCGGCGGCACGAGCACCCACTGCCCGGGGCCGTTGGGGTTCTTCCCCATCAGCCAGTTGGTAAAGCAGTGGACGTAGGTTCCGTAGTCCAGTATTAGGTAGCCGTTCTGTTGATAGAAAGTTACAATAATTATCAAGCATACCTACTTATTCTACCCGTCTAGTCTACAAACAATGGTCTAAGTACTGTGACTATTACCTAGACAATCCATTTTGTACCCGCATTGGTAGGTACCTAAAGTTAAAAAGTTCGGGAGACATCTAAGCCAACTAAGTATGAAGTTCTAGATTTTATCGGAACAACTTATTTTGAAATTGAAAACCCAACTTCTCGTATTCAATTTCTCAATAAACTGTAACAAATATGTATAATGTTACAGAGTAACGAATATTTGTAGCAAACGTTACTATGAGGATTACGAAATACTTATGCAGTAAATGCTGAGACGGTAAAAAAAATGTACCTACCTATAGTTACTGACGGGACTTTGACTACAGCATAAGTTTTTAGTCTGTTTGTTTATAGAAGATGAATTAAATAATATGAAACTCACACTAGTCATGCGATCATAAGCCGTGTCTATGATTTCATCAACTCTTGTCGCATTTAACCCAATAACAGACCGGTAGAAGGCAGCCAACGCCGGCTTCGTTATAGCACCTGTACCTGCAAGGAAAAAAAAACATTTGTTTAAGTGGCAACACATAGCCTGTGTCCCAAAGGAGGCTGGTTGAGATTTATTGGTACACCCGTACACCCGTTGTTCGATATTTCCGGGATTGGATCCAGTGTGATACCGCTAGCCTATTGATATTTACCTGGCAATGTTCCAAATATCGGGGTCTGCTGGAATTCCGATAAAAAAATGCAATTAAACTGGTAAACAGTACGAATCAGTGCTTGTGACCCGGTTTAATTAATATTGGATAGTGGGTAAATAAATTCAGGTAAATATTTTAGTATGGTCAGGTACTTATTACTTGCGAAACGTGTTCCAAAAATATTGACATGTTTCACATCCATCATCGTGACAAATGAAGTAGGAGCTCAGCTTTTAGCTCATATTGGTGAAATACGACGAAGTTACTAAAGCAAATGAGATCGTTCATCTTGGGAACATCTTCGTGATAAATCGTTTCGGCTGTCTAAATCAGCATGACAGAATACAGCAATATGGGAAAAAAACTGTCTGTGATGTAGGTCTAACAATTCACTTACTTTTATTGCAAATGTGCTTATTTGACGTTTTAATAAAATTTTAAAGCTATTCCCATATAAAATATGAAATACTGAACGTAATTTTGTATTTCTTTCAATTGAGTTCAATTAATAAATATCAAGTCCTTTACGGCTTCCACAGTTTTAATAACGTCGAGTAAAATATAGGTCACGCAACATAAAATATTGACACAATAATATTCCGATAACTCTTCCGTGGAACAGCGAGAATATCAGGCGTACTCGCTTTAGATTAAAAAGTTAAAATAAAGGCAAATGCAGACGATAGAAAAATAAGTGCGCCACAAGTAAGATCGCCTCGCTTCAGTGTACACCCGCTGTGATTTTGGCTACAAATGTTGAGCAAGGTGCCAAATTTTTAAACCTTTGGAGAACAACCAAACGAAATTTTATTTCGTTTTTGACTACTTATGGCGCAATAAATTTAAACGTTAGACAATCTTATTGCTTCACCATGAAATGATTTAGTGTGCAAGTTCATGGCAGCGAAAAGCGCTATAATGTTACAAATTAAAGTTCTTAACACAATTTTGTGCATAAAATAATTCGAGCGCGAATAATTTTAGCAGCAATGTAGTAATTGCGTCGTTACTAAACATTCTGGCTAAATTACGATAATAATTAACTTGAAATTAGTAATAAATTGTGGCTCGACCCTATGGTGCAGGAGAACATTTCATGTTGGACAATTAACTTGATTCAGGAGGCCTGAGGGGCGGTGACGTCAGTCGCCTGCGTCAAATTAATCCCGTTGATCAAGCCTTCCCGGGAATCGACACACGTCACTTGTACCTCTCTATTACCGTAATCAGCGCGAAGTTTGCTCACAATCAAGCGTAAAATAAGTTATTTCAGGCTAAAAATAAGGACGATGTTAACTTTGTTTTGGCAGTGAGAAGTAGAGACCGAAAAGTTTTGACAGTTCGTGAATAAATAAACTCGTGAGGGTTTCTGGGGATACCGGGCTAAGTAGAGGATAGTCTGAAGTTTGCTTTTATCTGGACAGTTTCTAGAACAAATAAAATGTTCTATGTAAAGAGTACCGACGTAAGTGAATATTGGTAATTACATCAATCATAGGCACATCGGTTTTCATTTCAGTTTTCACAAGATAACAGTTTATATTCAGAAAGTACTTACTTGTCCTATCAACCACATGAAACAGTATCTTGCAGAGGTACTGTAGGTACAGCGGCAGGTCAGTGAACCTCTTCATTTCACTCAGGTGTAACGCCCACCGCGCTATCCACCCCTCCAGGGTGGTCCTCCCTGGTATATTGATACCGCTGGACTCCGGACCGCACACCCTTCTGTAGTACGGCAGCTCAGCCCATCTAGCAAAGGGACACAATATAAATTAAAGACACAAAGGTAACAAGAATTTAAAAGACGGGCAAAAAAAGGAATACAACGGTGGTTTTCTTTGAAGATATACAAAAGAAAAACATGAATTTGTATATCAGATTTTCCTCATGTTTTTCTTATACAGAACATGCAATAAGGCATAAAAAGTTCGGCGGCATAACAGAGGGAATTTAATAACGAAGGAAAGTTACAAAACACGTGACTTAGAGAATGGATGCCGTACTGTCGCTAGTGATATTTCTTGCGCTCCGGTTGGCTCCATAGTTCGTTGTTGTTCCTTTGTCGTAAACTTTATGCTTTCTTTCATTAGCTTCCTGCTTCAGCTGTCTTGTGGCCCACCTAAAGTTCTCCAGTATCATGATACTGCATCATAAAAATGGCCGGCTTTCCATGAAACTGCCAGTTTGGAAAATATACAGCCTACAGAATTGCATATTACATTACAAAGTGCTCATATTTTTGGGCCACTTTCATGAAATGTCAGCAGCTGCCTGACATTCATTTTTATGGGATATCATAGTACAAAATGACGGTTTACACCACGTATTTGTTCGGCCATATTTCAGTTTAACTGGCTTTCGGTACTCGACTTTTATGTTGATAAGGGTAATGTGTTTTTAAAGAGTGTTTTAGATAACCTTAAGATGGGTCTAGGTAGTAGGAGAGTGTATCTCCTTATTCCCGAAAACATCACTTAAGCTAAATAAATTAAAGACAGAATTATCACGCAAGGTGTTGAACAGATCGACTTACTTGGCCGGCAGCGGATTGATGAAGTGGTCTATAAATTCCCGCTTCACTTCGAGCAGTATGTGGAATTCCGACGAGTTTGGCGACCAGTCCGCGAAATGCGCCAGCCTCTGTGAAATACGACGAGAAACGATTTTAATTATTCTCATTCATTATTTTGCGTTAGTTATGTGATGTTAAAATGACTTAATGTTGAGTTTTAGAAGGTTAATTAGCTATATTTCCCTTCAGTTCCCGGTCTATTTGCCAGGTAAATCTCGTCAGTTTCTCGCCCTGAGTTGTGTTGACTTCGCTCCAACTCGAGGGCTTTTAAGATATAACTTCGTTATTTAATTCCGTTAAACTTTTAACTGAGTTATTTGAACTGTGCCGAGTTAATTGTGTTGAAGTACGAGCTGTTTATATTTAGAACAGTCCTGACTATGGTTGGTGTAATTAAGACTTAATTCAATAAAGTGTTGACTGCAAAAGCTATTTTCAATTCTTTAGCATGGCATATTTAATGCTAGTTAATGAATATTTGTAATGTAAATTGTTTTTGTCATTCCATTACTAGATTCTAGCTAATACTACATTCTACTCAACGTAAATATACACCTCGACTACGTAGTTACGTATATAATGATTTAAATTACCACGGACACGAAATTTTTGGATCGATGGAAGGCAATTACACGAGCTATCAACTTCGACAAATCGGATTTATTAAGACAAGATGTGACAAATTTGATACCTTCCTACCTCGAAGAATTGATCGAAATCGGTGTCGATGATGACGTCATCTCTGTCATGGTCGAGCAGTTCTGTGAAGAAGAGGGTCATCTTGTCTGTTTGTATGGAGCTGAGCTGGGCTAGGGGCTGCTCGTCTTCCAAGTCCAGGCATTCTAGGTCTTCGCTGCACCGGTTGACCCATGTTGCTGTGAAAACAAGTAATATATAAGAAAATATAGAAACAAACGAATATAAAGTTGGATGACGAAAGTTATATGACGCAAAAAGGTTGGCTATATCGGCGTCCGCAACCATTTAATCCTTTATTGTTATCGTAAACCCTTTCGCTTACCTCACAAAGCTTACAGAAAATAGCTATGAAAACACAGTACATACATACGATTTCCGGCAAAGAATGGGCTCAACCCGTCTACTGCTCTGGGTGTATCGTAAAAGGTCCACGATCCCTCACTTTCTGAAAGCCTATTCAATTTTGATCTGTTGTAAAATCTTATGTCAAATGATTCGATTTGCTGTTGCTATGCACAGCCGTTAACATTGTATAGGTACTATATGACCGAAGATTTTTGCCTGCAATATGGTGGAAGGTCTTTTCTAATACTAAGCTACTAGTTATGTTGGTATTCTAATTAGTGGCCGGCTGGTTTCACCCGCGTCGATTTTGCAAATTCCCAAAACCAACCGCGATCAAAATAAAATGTAATAACCCAGGTCTTAGTCTTTTTGTCTATAAACATCAAAATTAGTTCTATAGTTAAGGCGCGAATGTAACGTACAGACATACAAACACACAGAGGCAGTAAGGATGCTTGAAAGAAGCTAATGTTTAATCCTATATTGCCTAAAACGTGATGCTATCGATTGCTCGATTGAAATAGAATGACAGTACGATTGTGCTCGTCCCTCGAGAATGGCGGCGCTTGCCACAAATAAAACAAAGTTTTGACCGTGCATGAATTTAGTGCGGAGTCAAATAGTCGCTTCATATGAATATATTCAAAGCTATTTCAAGTCTGGGTCTCGCTTTTATGGCATTACTTTTAATGCAGATTCGATATTGTGTTTGAACTGAGTAATCATATTTTTTTCTAAACATTTTGGAACATCTAAAATGAAGAAAATTCAAACCAAATTATCTATTTTTAAGAAAACACAGTCCAAAATAACCACTAGAAATTTGGATACTTGTAATTTACTTTATGTACTCCAAAATTAACTGAAAACAACATTTAGGTAAAAGAACGAGTAACATAGTTAGGCTCCAAGAATCCATTGGGAGCTGGCTCTAGCTACGCCTGAATAACTGACGAGACTCCCTCATGACCCAACCTCTTTGTGCAAGAATATGAGACTAAAGGCATAATTACGTAGAAACCATTGCTGCCTCAGAAAAAGTTAAAGTGAAATGTTAAAGAGAAAGAAAAGAAATGGAAACGTGTATTATCGTTTTGTTCGCCGATGTAATCGCTCGCTGCGATATTTCCGGCGATGTTTCAATTTATTGAAAATATTTTCCGTGAACTATTTCACATGAGTTTTGCTGCACGTTCAGTTTTCCTGACAAGTACATGAAGTGAATATTTCAGGAACTAGGTTTTTGTAGCTTTTCACTTCGTTTTGAAATAATTTGGGAATGGAACAAAATGGATGGAAATTCGTTAAAATTTTTGGTGACGCGGAAATTGAAAAAGGCGGCTGTGGGTTGGAGATAGTCACTTATTTAGAGAATTACTTTTGTTCATTGTAAAAATTATATATTTGAGAGTTCAGTTTTAATTCACTAGTAATTAAAATACAGTCTAAATGGCTGTCATTTGTAGATCTTTGACAGTCGTTACAGGTAGTTAGTGTTCCTAAAGTCTGACAACCAGTCTTACCCAGAGATATCGTATTACCCAGTACCAACTGGGTTGTGGAAGTGAGACAGGCAGTCATTCTCCGTAAAATACTGGTATCTCTATGTCCCAGCAATGTCACAAACTTCTTATTTTTGATTCATGTACTTTAATTGAAATCGTAGTAACTTTGGAAGCAAGGGATCGTGTTTGACGTATTTGCCCGATGGTACTTTTATGTCGTGTCGTACTATGTCTACATACATATAACATAATATATTGAAACATGCGTGCCATCGTAACATTGTACTCCCCATGGGGTGGTTAGAAAAAGTAATTGCCCCACACACCACGGTATAATTTTGTATCATATTTTTTCTGTTGAAGGTAGGTTATCTACGGCAAGTATAATGATTGTAGTTGTTTTATAGAGGTTAACTTAGGCACATGATCGATTGGTTTGCCAAAGTTGCAGTTCAGCTTATTTCAAAGAAAAATTAATGAATGATTTTGATTGTTAAAGTTACAATACGTAAAAGATAGATATATTGTAATACAATACAAACAACCCAGCATCTTTATAGTATGGGTACTAAAACAACTCCGATCAATCGTTCCCGAACTTTTCATTCGACTATAAATTACTTCATTTTCATAAAAGTCCCAAACTCGAAGTTAGCCGAAGATTCTCGACAAAATTCAGGTGTAATTTAAATTCAACGTTTGCTTCCACATCACGATAAATTACCAGGAAAAGATCTTCAGTAGGGACGTGAAGATTACTTATTAAACAAGAACGGTAAGATTCCTCTCGTTTTAAGGGCGACCGAATTATTGCGCCGCACTGCGGGTACGGAACCCATTGTGTTTTGACAAAATCTCAAATTGAAGTAGGTAAACGTACCTACCCTTTCTCTTTCGGACAATGCGAAACTTTTGTTTGAAGTTGCGGATTTAACTTTATGTGATATATGCGTTGTGTTATGAATGTTGAAGTTTTTAAATGTTATCGGCGGCCATTTTGTTTCCGAGTATTAGGTACTAATGGTTTAAAAAAGGTACAGCTTGAGCTATTTGCTTATCGATTGAGTAGATTATATAAAAGTGGTTTACCTAATTACGAATAGGATCTTAATTCTTGAGCAATAAACAATAATTTTAAGGAATCTTAGATCAATAAACCCTTTTACATATACAATTTCTCTAGTCGTTTTAATATAAAGTCGAGAACCATTAGTAATTATAGAAAAGGTATTATAGAAACAACAAAAAAACTCACGCAGAACGCAACCGTTTGGAATCTTTTCGTACATTTTCCGTAGATGCTCACACACTATTGCGAACAGTCGAGATTCGCGTCAATATATAACCACAGATGTTGACTATTTATGCTAGGATACCTCTAATACAATGTGAAAACAGATGACGTTGAAGATAAATGTAAATTGTAGTCTTTATAATGTTTACTTGTATGATATGTCACACACGTTTGGCAAATATTATGTCCTTTGGGGGCACGGCTGTGTTTATTTGTGATTTAATTTAGATGTCAGCTAATAAATCCTAATCACATTACGTCAAACTAAATAAAAATTACACCTACAAAACGTGAGATTGTCCAAATATTTATCTTTGAGGTTTTTCCCAAGCACATATAATATTTACTGAGATTTGTGTAAAGATTTTATAGACCACGTCATATGAAACTCTAAATAGTATCTGCATTTATGAAATAATTCAGAAAATTTGTTGTTCTAAAGCAGGGAAAGCGGTTTATTTCAAGCACATTAAGCTTTC
Organism: Ochropleura leucogaster; assembly: GCA_958449745.1. Taxonomy (NCBI): domain Eukaryota; kingdom Metazoa; phylum Arthropoda; class Insecta; order Lepidoptera; family Noctuidae; genus Ochropleura; species Ochropleura leucogaster. The sequence goes on along the minus strand of OY288222.1, from coordinate 7,822,399 downwards.
ACGTAAAATGACGTATATTTCAGGCGAGTCTATTATTTGTTGTCGTAAACCGAGACTACCCTCGTATTTTTCCATTCAGACAGAGGTTTTCAATAAAGTTCGCCGGGCCGTACCGAGCGCTCGACGTGTTTCATAGTTTCCTGTATTTCAGCTCTAAAGTTTTGTGACGAAAATAAAAGAATTTACAAATAAAATTATATAAAGCACCTGAAGCGTACTGCTCTTGCTGGGAAAAACTACATTGTTAGCAAGTTCAAAAGTCTTATTCCAACTTTGTTACGATAACAAACAGAGCTCATATTTACATAGAGTTTTCTCTCCGATGCTGATGCCGCACTCTCTATTAATATTTCATGAATGAAACACAAACGAATCAAACGTTAGTTCGGTTCCGATATTCCTTTATTCACTTCGTATAAAAGCAAAAGAATAAAACATGGCGGGCGCTCGAGGCTCTTGTTGTCGGATTGTGTAATATTTTAACCAAAGCGGCTTAAAATCTCTATTTCACAATTTTTGAGTGGAAGACTGAAAAGGAGCCATAATACACAAGGATTATGTTTTGTCTACATCCGTGCTGTAAAAAACGTGTTTTCGTACAAGATTATCATTTATTCAAATACCGTAACATAAGTAATAAATGTACAAAGGTATCATTTTAAGATTCATCGGCTGGGGTCCCGGCAACAGCATTTTGTCGTCACAAAACCTTTAGCTTGATAGATGGAGATTACTTTTGGGACCTTCCACTCTTTTTCACAGGTTTTTTTCCTCGCTTGGTCACCTTTTGTAGAATGGGATTTGATTGTAATTTTATGTTGCGTATCATCATGTTCTTGAATTTGTAGAATCCTTCCTCTTTGACATTGCTCGTTCTCGTACGCTTATAGATTTCACCGAAGTCAGACTTCGACGCTTTCTTTGCCTTGCTATCATCTTGTTTGGATTGCTTTCGTTTGCCTTTCCCTTTCCCTTTTACTTCTTTCGTCATTATAGTGAGAACCAACGTTAGGTGGTGCCTTAGAGTTATTAAAAAATCATCATTTAAAATAAGCCATCGGGAAATTGTTGGTTGTCACTGTCAGAGACGTTTGACGTACTCAACCAATTATTAAAATCTAGTTGACTTTCTTTCAAGTTTATTAGAAAAAGTTTTGACCCAAGCGGGTCGTTCGAAACTTTTTATAATAAAGCTAGCTGTGCCTAGCGGTTTCACCCGCTGTTCTGGTCCCTTTCTCACTTAGGGTTGAAAGAAAGATAGTAGCCGTTTCTCAGACTTACTGAATATGCATTAAAAATCATAAGAATCAACGAACATTATGACACGAGAATTTTATTTAATCAAATAAGGTTTTTTTTAAGTCTAAGGACAATAATATTATACGGAAAGCCGTCTGCTAAACTATCAAACTGATAGATCATGTGATTTCTGGAAAGGCAAGGAAAGTTGAGTTTGAAACTTTTTTACTCGAAGCCGTTAATTATATAGTTTTCTCTCCTGCTTAGTTATTGCGAGTAAAATATTACTTTCAACATGCAGTATTTTATGCGAGAATATTACTTTAACTTCGCCATATTATTTTTCCGATTTGTACAATGGAATGTAATGGTATCCAACATCTGTTTGTTTTCTGTGTGGGACTGGTATTTTTATAACTAACTAGTAAACCTGGATTCCTCCAGATGGTTAAGACAGAAACAAGCACAAAAAAAAAACTAAGTGGATCCTTTTTTTTTGGGGTGGGAAATCATCAAATAACTTCCCCCGCTTTATTAGCGGTATGTCAGACTCTTACTGACTAAAAACCACCCATGTTCCTTCTGTTGCCCTTTACGTTCCGGGGCCGCGGTATCTCTTTCGAACAACCCGTAACCCCTGGACAACCCGAAACCCGGAACAACCTGCAACCCCGAAACAACCCGCAAACCCAGAGTAGGTACTGAAGTTGTGGTTTTGCCGTAAGAATAAAAAGAAGCGAAAAAATATGTTAGAATTCAAGTAAAAAGCCAATTTGCAGTTCTCGTTCGTTTGATTCCAGAATTTCGCGATAGGAATTTAGTTTTCAGTACGCACTTCCGCCCATATTTTACGCACACGAATAATTTTTCGTAAAAAAAACCGTTTACAGTTATTTCTTTTTTAAATTCAAAACACGTAAAGGTCGGAAGTTCTCGCCGGGGAAATAGTAGTACTTTAGCAGTAAAAGGAAATAATCGATATGAGAATACGGTGTTATGCGTGCCAAGGAGTCATAGCCGGCACAAATCACGGAAAACACGCCGCTTTGTTATTACTCTCAAGTTTTTTGTTATGACGCCCTTAAACGCTGTACTACAATAAAAAATAAAAAAAGCCGGAATAAACACGAGCCTGCGACTTAATTATTTATTTTTAAATAAAGAACAGGGTTTTTTCTCAAGGGCTGTTTAAAAAATGAGGTTAGAAACAAGGCTTTATTGCTTCTCTATAGACTATGCAGTATCAAAACCTCTTTGTTTCTAACTATTGTAAATTATAGTTAGTTCCATGCTTCTTCACTGCAAGGAATTAACTAACCTGTAATCGATAATCCATTAATATTTTATCACCTTATTATGCATGCCGACTATTCCTTCTCGTTCTATAAACTTTGTAATTAGTTTTTGCGATCGAGAAAAAGAATAGCAAGCTACTGCGGCGGAAATTTAATTATTTCTTCCTAACACAACATTTGCTTTCTACTTTGTAATAGCTTATTATTTCTCTGGACTCATAGTGTGCGGTTTACTCTATAATGCAACGTTATGTTTTTAATCTCTGCGTAAAAATAGAAGGTAAACGGAATTAAACGAAAAGCAATTTTTTCCATTTCTTTATAGATTTCATCAGTTTATTATACTTTCATAATAAACCTACTTGACACGGGAAACTTGCTTTAAAAAGATGAGATCATATTGTAGTTTTTTTTTTAAATGGATCTAAATAGAAACAAACTTGATTTTACAAACTGCTTAATGGAACTCAAAACAATATATCAAAAACAAAGCTCAACAAATATATCGCCTGATGCTGAGCTTAAACTTGGTTTAACATAAACACAGGTGAAAATTCCGTCGCGGAAACTTTTAACGTTATTAAAATTCAAGGGCCCTTGTTCGAGAAGGTAAGTGTTGCCAGATTCAAGATGACAACATTGTTTGCGAAAGCAAGAAAAAATATCTAGTGTTACAGTGAAATTAATAAGTGTGATGTAGGAAAACTCATAAAGTTCCCGAATAGCGAGACTTTGCAGTGGATTTTTGGGAATTAGACTAATGGTCAAAAGGATCCCGATATCCAGTTCGAGTTAAATGTGATTGCTTTTGTGGCTGATGTGGTTTTCCTATCAGAAAGTCCAATATTTGGAATGTTGCCCAATGACCGGAAATAGGCTATCTTGCTCTCTATTACCTACATGCATTGCATGATACTACTAAATATCACTGCAGTAAGTGCTATACGTTATCTAGGTTTACTTCGTTTTACTTTTTCACTGAAAACTTGCAGTACTTATTGCTTCCATGCATTTTATGTACATTGTACTTTCTATATCAAAGATAACGTGACATCTCATGTTCTTTTTTAAAATTTATTGCCAGTTCCCGCTGTGGAGTGAAAGCGGGAAACTAAGCAGATTGACTATTAAAAAGTTTTTAGACCGTCGAAAAACGACAATCATTTTCATTACAAACATCGATTTTGTACTAAACGAAGTACTTATTGAGTATCGATCGTTTTGAGTACTCGACAATAGCGATAGATCTTTTCAATAAAAGGATTCGCTAAAGCTTTATTGTTGGCGCTAAACGAATAGTTGAAGAGCCCGCCTGTCTAGGTAAGGAAGGCCTTGATTGGTTCCAAATTTCCAATAATGTTGAGGCGCGTATTATTTTTCATGAAACTGAGTTAAATTTTCCTGACTAAAGAGATTCATTGGGCTCGTAGTTCGTGAACATGATTCTAGAATAACGGTGTCGAGATTTTTACAGTTTTTCGGTTATGTTTTTGAATTTATACTGGTCCCATGGTAGGTATAAGTTTCTGTTAAGATAACGAACATGTTTATTTTTGAAGTAGGCACCAATATTGCGGCTGTCATTATTATTTATTAATTTGGAAAAAACAAACAACGCAACACAAAAACCAAGCTATGGCACAGTTTAAATGATAAAAAATAATTAAATTAAATAGAATACTTCATCTCGTCCCAAACCTCCACACACATACGCCTATTCATCTCTTGGCAAATAAATCAGACTCCAGTGTCGATATCAGTGAAGGAATTTAGCTAAGGCCACGGGGTTCGCTTTCCTTGGCCTAAAGAATGTGGGTCTCGTTCATTCAAAGATTGCTTAAAGACGACATGCCTACCTACTCCTGTAGTGGACCATAAATTAGATTACAAAAAAAAAAAGTCCGATTTCCGATTATTCAAAAATAAGGGATACGTATTTTTTAATTAGACCAAAAATGACAAAGATATATCCTGTTAAAGTTACGTCAAACGTCACGCGTTGCTGCATTTTCTCGCAACAAGTGACGTCACACAATATTTTAGAAAAATCTAAAAGACGTACTAAATAGAATGTAATTACTTTGACCCTGGAAACTATACTATTTTTGATAAATTTACGAAGAAAATTTTATCATCATGATTCGAAATACACCACACCCACCACAAATAAAAACAGATGGAATGACAGAAACCGCTAACGTTTTCATAAAAGGGTATGTTTACCAATATTTTGTATTGAGTCAACAGTTCAAAGGGAATCCATCTTTTGTAAAAGGAAGTAAATAAAGGGTTATGCTTATGTAAAACGACAAGGGACGTCGTTTACGCTTACGTCATCACACCCCTAGTTATATAAAAACATCGAAAAGCTTGTCTGTTATCTCCACAAGTACTAAGCGGATGAACTGATTCTGTCGCCTAAAGAGAAATCTTCGTTATTGAAAAAGGAAAATGGATTAAGTCCTTTTTTTTTCAGGAACTAAGCTTTGGAGGTAAAACGAAACCGTCAACCAAGAATTATAAACATCTAACTAAGTAGTACACCGCCAAAGATATTACTGAGAAAAGACTTTTATCGCTCAATGTAAGGTATTTAAAACAAAGTTCTGATAAGTGCATTTTAGTATATGGAGGTATTTATTTGTATTTTTTTGTACTCAAAGGATTTAAGTGTTGTTTACAACACTTAAATCCTTTGAGTGAAAAGATGGAACTTTGACCTTTTTTGCGGATGGAAGAACATCAAATATTATATTTTTAGCTCTGGGCGTAGCGGGAGGGGGAGTGTCAGACTTTTACTGACTTCAACCTACCCATGTCCCTTCTTTTGCCATTTATGTTACGGGCCGCGGTGTCTCTTTCGAATAACCCGTCATGCCGGCTTCTTTACACTCTGCAAACAACAACTTAAACTTTTTTATATCATATTGTGACTGATAATAGCCGGACAAGGCAAAGGGGCTTGATTGATGTAACCTCGGGGAATTTTGGCCTTCAATATCCCTGTAACTAAAAGTTTCCCAGGTATGGTTCAGATAAAAAAAATATACCCTTACTGGAACAATATGTAGCTCTTCGGTGTAAAGGGTGCACTTACATCCTTTATTAATGAACTATGCGCTACTCAACTCCTGTAGATATATCCTTACTATTTTACTAATAATATAAAAGCGAAAGTGAGTTTTTTTGTGTGTTTGTTACGTCTTCACGCCTACATGGCTAGACCGATTTTGAAGAATTTTGGTACAAAGATAGTTGGGACTCTGGAGACGGACATAGGTTAACAAAAATAGGTTATTTTTGAAAAAAGCGAAATATGAGGGAGAAAGAGGGAAGAAAATGGCAAACTTAGCTTTGCTGTTACAATGAATAAGGCGCTTGGGCAAAAACTACAGGTAGCAGGTACCTGCAAATCAGGAAAGAGGAACTGTGTTACCCCGAATTAAACGCGAGCAAAGCCGCGGGCAAGAGTCTTAAAAAATAATCTCCACGTTCAAAGTCGCAAGTAAAACTCTGTTACGTAATACGATACATTTCATCCTTTATTTTGTTAGGTTAGAACCTCCTTGTAATAAAACGCCTTCATACGCTGTTAACGTGCTCACATTACTGATAACTTTAATGGTCGGCCTTACCAGTTCGCTCTTGTTTGAACACTTAATAACATTTAACACCACAAAGAAGAAAGGGAAAGTCTTGCTCGTTTGCATCCAGTAATATTATATTTCAGTAACTGTGCCCAGCGGTTTCACCCGCTGTCATCAGGCATGGGGTTTTTTTTTGCGGTGGGAAATCATCAAATAACTTCCCCGAACACTCCCCGTGTCAGACTATTACTGACTAAAACCCACCCATGTTCCTTTTATCGGCATGCGAAGGCCCATCTGCTTTGCTGATATCTCTTTCAGGCGCACGTGAAACACAAACGCGCCGTCGACACGGTCTGCCGTCAATAGACGGACGGACGGTGAGCTACCCATTGCTCACCGTCCACAAGCCCGCATCTACGGTGGCCGGGAGTCGTTTCGCGGCGCCCGGCGCCCGGGGCGTCTCCCGCGGCGGCTGGGTTGGTTTGAGGTTCTCTCCCTCAAACGCCCGGCCACCTCCTTTGCTAATGCTAGCAAATCAGGTGGCCGGGCGTGACCGTTTCCCATTCCCTCTCGCTCCGGACCATGATCTGCACCAGGGCCGGAAGCATGAGGTCTTGGGTTCGTTTCCCATGTTGGGTAAGGTGTTATTGGGTTTTTCCGTTAGGGATTCCTAATATCAATCTTAATTGTCAATAACAGCTACGAATTCTGGATTCATGCCTAGTTGGGGGCAATAAGCTCGCTCCCTATTGCATGTGACTTCAATAGGTACCTACACCTCTGTCTATCTCTTTAAGGATTACAAACGTGATTTTAAGTTATGATGAAATGCTTATTGGGCGTATACCCTCAGCCTACAAAGAAAAATAAAAAATATTCCGTCGAGATACACGCCTCCCTCTCTGGAAGAAAGAGTAGGCAGAAATCCACCTATCCCATACTAAACTGATTTACTAAAAAAAATACTTACATATTATTAAGTTTGCATACACTTTATGTCATGTCCATCTATCTCAACTTAATTAGATTCGCGACAGTGGCGTTTAACTATGCTTAGATTTCCACATCAACAAAATAGGCAAGTATCCAAAAAAAAAAAAAAAATTATCGTGTTATAGATTATTCATAATCGTGTTGCTGCATTTTTTCGCAACGAGTGACGTCACACTTAACTTTAATTTGCTATATATTTGTAATTTTTGGTCTAATTTACAAATAAAAAAATACGTGTCCCTGATTTTTGAATACCTAATCTAAAAGACGGACTAAATAGAAGGTTATTACTTTGACCTTGGAAACAACCCTATTGCACCCTATTGCCTATTGTTAACATTATTAGCAAAGCTTTTCAACTGTTTGATTTTATCATGCGATCCATCCACGAAGTCAAAAAAACCTCTTCATCCTTACTAATATTATAAAAGCGAAAGTGAGTTTGTTTGTTTGTTTGTTACCTCTTCACGCTTTAATGGCTAAACTGATTGTGATGAATTTTGGTACATAGATAGTTGGGAACCAGGAGACGGATATAGGCTAATTTTAAAAAAAGTGGGATGTGAGGGAGAAAGAGGGAAGAAAAGGGAAAACTTAGCGTTGCTATTAAAAATCAATAAGGCGCAAGGAGAACTGTGTTACCCCAAATTTAACGCGGGCGAAAGCTAGTATTTATATAAAGCCCTCGTTCGTTCTCAATTCGAATATGCTGTATCTGTATGAAACCCAAGAAAAAATTGAACTGTAGGTACAATTTCTGCCAAATTTTTGCGTGCTATATTATATCCTTAGTTACTCAGTAAGTATCAAGCCTCACCCTTGGAGCTCGCAGATATTACCTTGAAACCACAATTTCATACTAAGTTGCAATCAAAATTGTCAGAAACAAATTCAACTGCACAAATCTAAACAATATGATCTGCTATGCCATACTGTCGTGCGGGTAGGAATATAGTTTTACCTGCCCCCAGATGAAAAATCCTTGAGATCGTGCAATGATGAGCAATGAGGTAGGCACTACCATAACCTGAACAAGGCTTAGGGTTTAACGGACTCTGATAAAAAAACGTGCAAATCCAGCAACAACAGGACTAGTGTGCCAAAAAACCAGTAGTTATTCAAACAACACAGTCAAACATGATTGGATTGCAAACTTCGGCATCATCTACCACATTGATTTTATTACCTTCAACTTCGAGAGCCAATTCCAATTTTCACTAAAGTACCGGCTTATTCGGAAAATTGTGGTTTTCCTGGTATAGGTCTTTGGTATTTTTAGTCAAACCGCACTTAAGCCATACATTTGTGGGTTAAATCGGGGGAATGCGACTTAATTCGGAGTATTGTTACTAAGTTCAGGAAATTGCAGTTTAATCCAGAGAGGCTTTGGGCGCAGAATTGGGGCTTAATTTGAAGCTTGATGGTTCGCCAAATCCCGCATTGGTTGCATCTCGGATACTTTTGGCGAGAAACCTCGGGCCACGTGGATTAATATTAAGGCTCCTAGACAAACAGTGAGCTCTTCGCGTTTTGTTTGCACTGCTATAAGTAGGCGCCAGCTGAAAACCAAACAAGAGGCTCGTCGCCGACCGCCATTAGCGTGCCACAAAAATAGGTGACAATCGATTTGTCGGGCCATGACGTCGCCGCTGTGATTTGTCGTTGCTATCACGAATAATTTAGGTATTGCACGAAATCAATCGCGCGAGCAGTAGAACTGTTGGGGTTAATTTACTTATACAGTATACTGTTATCCACCAACAATTTTACTTATAATCATCCAAAACATAAATACATTAAAAAATAATAAATACGTTTAGTTTTAGATAGTTTAGTTTAGATGCATGGCAAATTAATTATTTATGATTGGTTTTCTGCACGTGCATATTATTTGCGGGCATCCTGCATCACCATGCATAAGCTAAATATTTTGCAGAGCTTTTAGTGTCATGGATCTTCACAATGTAACGCCCAATTCTATAAATTAAAAATACTGCTTTTTCTCTTCTTGTTTTAGATATAACAGAAACGAAAAAATCATTGAAGCTATACAATTAGTTTTGTGAAACTTCGAACCAGTTTTTGTACACAACCAAAAAAAGGTGCCTCACTTTTACAAAAGGTGAAAATATTCTATAAAAATCAATTTATTTGATTACATCAGAATAAGAACGTCTTTTCCATTTGAACTTCCTCGACGCCCTATAGATATGACCCAGTTAAAATCGAATGAACGCTATAAGTTCTCGAGCGTAAATTGATATTCTCTAATGCTGAAGTAATTTTTTTTACTGTACAGCTTAATTCATTGAAAGTTTATTTTACAATAATGGTTTCCCTGTAAAATCCCGGGACCAAGAAAATGCTTTGAAGTGGTTCCCAAAATAATTTGAAAGATTTTCAAATTCCGGGTTTCTATCATTTTATCTATCCTTTGAGTGACCAACTCAAAGGCATAACTACGCAAACAGATTTTGATAGTACTTCTTACTTCCATAAATGTTTCATAATATCGTTTTTGGCAAGCAGAGATAAAATTGGAAAGATTAGCGCATACTGCCAGGCGCGTACATCAAAAATGTATTAGGATGCTTAAAATACCTACCATTATGGTACATTTATACATAAGCTGATAACCGAAACGAGTTTTTAAGCAAGCCTCGGATTTTCCTATAACTCAATTTCTAGTAACTGCAAATTCAGTTTAGAATGAAATTGTGATGCATCGCACTTGTTTTATATTTTAGCGCGCAGTTTCTAAAACGAATTAGGTCACCGCTTGCTAACATAATCGCGTTAAAAACAACAAGACTATTGGATCTTTCAAGCATGGTATCCATCAGCTCACTTTTTATAAGCCTTATCTGTCCCACTGTTGGTTAAAAGCCTCTTCCATTCCCTTCCAACCCTCGCGGTGTTTTGCCTCGGTGACGACGACCGTCTTCAGGCATCTACTGAGTGACGATTCTGCACCATAAGCCTATTTACTTATTGAAAAACATGTTTGTTGGTACAGCATTATTGAGTTCATATTCATGCAATAATTAATTATTTTTACAATAGAAAAGAAAATCGATGGGAGACAATTATTGTTATATTACTGTTTCTATTATCTGGTAGTTAGAAGATACAGACCTAATTTAAAATAATTATCAGATAATGTTACAAAATATTATGAAACGCATGCAAAAATACATCCAATTACTCTTAATTACTCTAAACATTGGTCTTTGTTCTTTTGACGAAATCTGATCATAATGATATATGATGATGAGTACAATAAAGTTACCTACAATTCAAACTCAAAGCATTTATTTCTATTGGACATTACAGGCGCTATTAAATTTCAAGAAATAAAAGAATGCAGCTACAGTCTCGCATACAATCCAAACTAATATTATAAATGCGAAAGTAACTCTATCTGTCTGTTTTTCTGTCTTTTCTTCACGCCTAAACTACTGAACCGATTTGTGTGAAATTTGGTACAGACATAGTTTGGAACTTGAGAAAGGACAAAGGATAGTTTTTATGGCTTATTGGACGATTCGCACGAATTTAACTCGCACAAAACGTGCGAATCGACTCCTTTAAAACAAATTATTTTTTCTGTAGTCGATTCGCACGAATTTCATTTATTGGCGTGCAAATCGACACCCTCACAAATATGTAGTAGGCTATTCGCACACATTTCATTTTAAGGTTTAAAAAAATTTAAGTACAGTCGTATTCAGCCATCACTGAAATAAAAACAAAAAAAAATTTATGTAACAGTTATTCAAATTGTGATTATAGCCCTAGTTCTAGTTTTGGGATTAAAAGTTTTATTGTTATAATTATGAGAACTGTATATTTTAGGTACACTTCTGAAAAACATTAAAACATGTTTTTGTTGTACCAATGGTTCGTCAATAATAAATATAAGAAAAATTTGTTAGTTATATATATACCTACCTTATTAAAAAAAGTAAATGTTTATGTAATGTAAAATAAAATTAAAATTTTTGGTACTTTTATTTTTTATTACGCGGTTAGTGGAGGAGTAGTTTGTTAGTGACACTTATTTATTATTCTGTGATCGATAGTTGCTCATTTTTAATCTTCAAACCACGAGCTTAGAAGATGTTTAGTACTTAGTTTTAATATTATTGATTATAGTGATTTTATTTTCCATCTATTACGAGTAAAACATATTTGACCTTACTACTTCTGTGCTCAAGTGTACTTTATCTTAACTGCATTTCATAAAAAAACAATATGTGTGCGAATAGCCTACTACATATTTGTGAGGGTGTCGATTCGCACGCCAATAAATGAAATTCGTGCGAATCGACTACAGAAAAAATAATATGTTTTAATGGAGTCGACTCGCACGTTTTGTGCGAGTTAAATTCGTGCGAATCGTCCAATAAGCCGTTTTTATTACAAAAAATAAATATAAAATTTATTCCGGACATACAGCGACATCTATTAGTCAGAAGTAGGCATTAATTCAGTACTATAAAATAAAAATGTTGAGCTGTTAATATGCTCCGTGCTGCCGGAAGTTTTTTAGTTTATTCCACGCGAACGAAGTCGCGAGTAAAAGCTAGTGCATAATAACTTGTGAAAGTACTGTAGTTGCCCATCCCAAAGCGTTGATCTCCATAGAGAAGAATTACCCCTTAGGAAGTAAAGGATGAATAAAACCTTAGGTTTTATTAAGGCGATGTGGCAATAAAAAAAGAGAAAATCGAATTCAAAATTCGATTTTATTTGGTGTTTAGGTACTTAAGAGCTGGCTGGAACCTCAATTTCGTTGTGGTTCCAGCTATTAACGTTATCTGAGTTATGTGGACCCGTTACCGGTATGGAAGCGGCTTTATTACTTGCTAACAGTTCTCTAAGCAGGTAAACGTGTAGGACTATCATTTTTGATGTCACAGTTGGGATTTTGTGTCTTCCGTAGTTTTAACTTGATGCCTTTACGGCTGTACCGGTCTAGATATTTTCAGTGTTTATTTTGTCCCATTTTTAGAAAGAATTGGAATGATTTTGGATAGTTAACGCAGGGTTTGGTGTAATATCTGTTTTGTGTACATTTTTTGTATGTATTTGGTGCTGGTTATACTGACTGAATCTATTTTAATTAACCACATTTTTACCATGTTGGTATGATCGCCTCGTTTGTCGAGAGGTCGTAAGTGCGACTACTCAGCATGAAATTACAGGTTTGTTTTTCAGATCGAGCAAATTTGCTATTGCGTTTTTCCGTCAGGCGAAAACTCTCAGAAGACAGTCAGGAAGTGGATACGTGTCTGGATAATGGTAATAGGCTCGTCCCCTATTACATGGGAATTAAACATAAAAAAAACTGGTGAAATATCAGTGTAGCCCTTACCGTGATTATAGGCGTTTTTTCTGGACTGACTGAAAGGGCGTATCAGACTTTTACTGACGTAAACCCATCCAAGTTCTTTGTTTTGCCCTTTGCGTTCTGGGGCCGCGGTATCTATTTAGAATCATAAAGGAAAGAAGGAACATGGGTAGGTACAAATCTGACACTCCCGCTCTGTTCAGAGTTCGGGTAGTTTTTGATGATATTCAATCCGCAAATGATGTGGATATGATTTAAATAAATCCTTTATACTCATGTAAAAAGATAAAATTTTGAAGGAAACCACTAACTTCATTCAGAATTTATCTGAACAGTTATTTGTCGAACCACTCCACAGGCATGTCATTACAGGCGAGTGTCGAGTACGATTGATATTCAATTAAGTTACTTCCTCTTCAAAGACTGAAAATTACACCAACGATTATACATACTTTTTGGAATGATTGATGACCAAATTATAGTCAATTTTCTCGATGATAGAACCTGTCGGCCAGAGGTTTTGCTTCCGTGTTGAAATTACTTCGATTGTGTTGATGTTTTTCTTTAAAGATCGATAAAAGATAGATTACAAATAACATTTTAGTATCACTTTTAGAGTATAATAATATTTAAATATAAAACGGATGTAAATGTGTGTCCATTTCATTTAGTTTTTGTCTCAAACAGCTTTATGTAACGTATTAGTAATCTTGCTAAACAGGGTGTTTATTCTTCGGTATTTTCGTAACTATTACTCAAATCCTAGATATTAAATAAATACCTAAACATCAAATTTAAATACAAATGTACTAAAATCTTATTTGTGACCCAAGACTACATTTAAGGTTTCATTAAAATAAAAAAATCAACACCGGGAAACCAAAAAATACTAAAAATAGTAGATTATTAACCAAGGGGATAAAGCAGTGTTTTCTGTCGCGGGTGACGATTTAAATCGCGAGTGCAACGAAGGACTCGAGGTTTACTCCCGAGCGTAGCGAGGGTGTTAAAAACTTAAATCACGAGCGAAGCGAGGGATTTAAGACGAGTCCTGAGTGTAGCGAGAGATTTAAGTTTACCCAAGACTAAGACAGCTTTATCACCGAGGAAAATACTCTACTTTTCGTACCATTTGCGAAAAAATTAACGCAGTAATAATATGAGATAAGCATTTATTAAAGACTAGCTTTCGCCCGCGGCTTCGCCCGCGTTAAATTTGGGGTAACACAGTTCCCCTTGCGCCTTGATTTGTAATAGCAACGCTAAGTTTTCCCTTTTCTTCCCTCTTTCTCCACCCTCACATCCCACTATTTTCAAAAAAATATTAGCCTATGTCCGTCTCCTGGTTCTCAACTATCTCTGTACCAAAATTTATCAAAATCGGTGTAGCCATTAAAGCGTGAAGAGGTAACAAACAAACAAACTCACTTTCGCTTTTATAATATTAATGAGTAAGGATAATGACATTAAAAGTAAAAGTTAAGATTCGAACATTGGTCCAATTATTTATAGAGAGAGCTACACTTTTGTTTGGTACATTTATTGTTGATGAGTATGATTGCGGCAGCATTTGCACTGATGGAATCCGAAAATACACTGTCACTGTCGCTTTGATTTAACAACGTATTTTTAGAACATTAACTTATTTATAAAAATAAACTTAACGTTTATGTATTTGAAGAAAACAAAATCGCGGCAAATTCCTAGACTAATATGTTTTGTCGGAAAAGCAAAGACATCAAGCTCATACGACCTCGTCGGTTTTGATAATTTTATTTAATAATCATAACTGCATATTAATTGCGTGTTCCTTTTTAAAAAAGATGCTTAATGCTTTATATACCTACAAACTCAATGGTGTAAACACAGATGTAGTTCAGTATTAAGTATTCCAATTTTAAATCACATTCTCTCCCTAGGGGATGAATGAAATTCAGTACAATATTCTTTCCCTGTTTTTGACAGATTAAAAATGACTATTGTTATGTTCGCTTTTTGTGGCATAGAATGTCACTTTTTTGAGCAAGTGGTACGAAAACTATATTATTATCATGCAAATTATGACTGTCACGTTAGTCGAGTGGTGTCCTAGGATCCATTTCCCACGTCAGACAAAGACTTATTTGTGTTTTTCTATCATTTTTTTACAGAACTACTCAGGGAGCCCGCATTTGTGCCAATAGTTGTTTAGTTGGTGGCAATAGGTTTGCCTTCTATAACATAACTCGTGAAATAGGGGTATACTATTATGCATACCTCTACCAGATTACAGGGTTATGTATTCTTTACTAATATTATAAAAGCCAAAGTTAGTTTGTTTGTTACGTGATCACGTCTAAATGGCCAAACCGATTTTGATGAATTTAATTTAATTTAAGAGGAAGAAAGGGGCATCCCCCTGTCTTCCTCTTAAAAAAAGGATAAAGAAAGGGAACAGAAAGATTTTTTTGTTCGACCATCACGCGGGTTAAAGTTAGCGTTAGCCCAAAGTAACTATGTCACGCGGATTAAGTCGAGGGCGGAAGCTAGTAATAAAGATAATCAACATCAAAAATCAATCAAAATATTAATGCATGTATTGGGTCGGCTTCACTGTACAACGGGATGCAGTTGAATACCTGTATTTTACATGGAGCAAAAGCCTACCTGACCTCCATTACCCAGTTAGTACTGGGTAATACGATACCCCTTGATAAGACTGATTGTCAGACTTTCGGAAAACTGACTATCTGTAACGACTGTCAAAGATCTACAAATGACAGCCAGGTCCAACAGCTTAACGTGCTTTTCGAGGCACGGAGGTAACTCTGTATGTAATGGGGGGTCACCCGTGCACAGACCAACCTAGGGAAACGTGACTTAACCTAAAGATCAACCCAAGCATTTTGTATTATATGCCACAAGGGTATGTTTATTAAGGGTAAAAATAAATAGTTAGTATAGTATACATAAAGTGTTTCTGCTGCATGTTTTTGCACGAATTCCAGTTTCATATAGTGTATTAAAAGTCTAAAGTTACTAGAAACTCGAGCATCAAAAATGCGATGCAAGCGAAATTGAGAGGCGAACCGTGTAGTTATTTATCACGTCAGCGCTGGCCAGATAAAAATAGAAGAGTGGCGGTATATGTAGCATCACCTACGTCCAACAGTGGAAGCTAATTGGATGGGGATACTGTATACAGTATCTGCTAGAAATAATAAAAGTAGCATATGAATATACAAGGTGTGAATAGAACTTTTATGAAGCCATCAACCAAACATTATCAAACTAATATTATAAAAGCGAATGTGAGTTTGTTTGTTACCTCTTCACACCTACATGGGTAAAGCGAATTTGATGAATTTTGGTGCAGAGATAGTTGGGACCTTGGAGACAAACATATTATTATACTAACTTTTTTTTTTAAGTGAGAAATGAGGGTGAAAGTGGGAAAAAAAAGGTAAATATTGTCTTTTCTATTGCAATAAATAAGGCGCAAGGGAAAAACTACAAGTAGCAGGTAAGTACCTGCAAAACAGGAAAGGGGAACTGTGTTATCCCGAATTAAACGCGAGTGATGCCGCGGCAAAAGCTAGTTATCAAATAATGTTAAAGTGCGCAAAGAATATTGCTAAGAAACGACTTTTTTGGGTGAAAAATCACGTTTAACAGTACGACACCCTGTGACGCACTCACAATATTGTGAAGGGTCATATCAGCATGTGTTTAGCTTTGTAAAAAACAAAGATATGACACCGCTAAACACATACTTCTGACTTAGACTGAAGGCAGTCTGACATAAAAAGTAAAACAAAAATATTAATGGCGAAGTATTTTTTGTTCTATTTTTTAATTATTGCGTTAGTGTTTTGAAAAACGTTTGATTCTCGTAAGATGAATCTGCTGTTCTCAGCTGTATTACACACTCGCCTAGCGGCTCCGGCGTAAAATCTGCCGTGACCGCAATGACAGAAATTCCTCAGTTGAATCAAAATATATAAGTACTATTACATATAGATAGATCAGATTCGGAATCTAAGAATTCCAATTTAATTCTTTCAGGGTTTTGCTAAGTTAGAAAAAACATGTTGGAATTCTTAGATTTCGAATTCCGTTTCTCATACCATTTTCGATAATTAGTGGGTTTCTAATCGCACATAACATATGCATTTCCTTTGAGACTATATATAGGCTTGACGTATGTATAATGTATATGCAGTTGACATAGGACGGGCTTCGAAATGCATTTAGTGCTTGAATTTAAGATTAGCTCGCTACAGCATACGTGCGATAGCTTGAATACTGTGACGTCTGAGGAATTGTGATACGAAATAGATATGTACAGTCAGCAAAAGAGATAAGGAACCAAGCACGTCCGATACAGTTGACTTTTTTAAAGACCGATTGACGTCTTCAACTTAAATTTAATTTAATTAATGAATTGTTTGTTTTCTATCAAAAATACATATTTAACTTTGTTCGAAAACACTAATGGATTTTTATGAAAATTTCAACTGTATCTGCCGAGCCTGGTTACTTAAATCTTTTGCTGACTGTACATAACATATTTGTAGATGTGTAAGTATGTTATGTATATGTCATTGTCTTGCATCGCAATCAGGAATGATAGATCTCCCGGATACTAGGTTTCTACGAGGATCTGACGGAGTGAGTGACAACGAAATGAGTGTAAATGTGGTACTGTATGGACCTTTATTTTTGAAATTGCATATTTAGTTGTTATGTAATACTAGCTCGTTTAGGTGGCTTTACTCACATAATGTAAGGCAATCTGCCCACGGAAATGAATCAGTAGTTCAGAAAATCACCCCCTACAACTATGTAGAGGGTGATTTTTGGCACTAGACAGGCAACAGCAAATACAGACTAATGGAGTGAATGAAGGTTTCAAAGTTGAATGGGGATTCGGATAGGTTCTATATCGGGTCCTTATAACTTTCTTATAAATATTAATGATCTACTTCATATTGAAAAATCAGCCTCAAAGTATGGTTATTTGCTCATGATACTTCCCTAATTTTTAAGATAAATAGACAGGTCCAACAAATAGATGATGTATTTAATTCCCTATTCTAGGTCAATAGTTGGGTCACACCAAACAATTTAATATTCAATGAAAAAGAGCGTAAATTTTATTCGCGTCCTAAGGATTACGCTTGATTCAAGGCTTCAATGGGGTATCATTTAACATCTCTTGCGGGTCAGCTAAGCTCAACAGATTAATCTGTTAGAAAATTTCGGCAATTTTCTGATGTATTTACCGCGAGACTGGTGTATTTTAGTAACTTTCACAGGATTATGTCTTATGACATTTTGTTCTGGGGACGGGCTGCAGATATCGAGTTAATTTTAATTCTGCAAAAGAGAGCCATCAGAGCCATTTATAATCTAATCAAAAGATTTATGAAAACATAATGTACGTTTGAAAAAAACCCGCAGCTTTTTGGTAAAAGGTGGTGACTGTCACCTGAAAATTACATATTATATTAGAAATAGGGACTAATTAGTTTAACCAGGCTTCAGACTCGCTAAAGTAAACTCATCTTTTTTCTTTTGTTTGAGGTGCAATAATAAAATTAAACAATATATCCTTGAACTGAATGAGACGAAATTTTGAACATTTAAGACATCTTCTAAATGTCGACTCTACAACATAACTAATGATTTAAAATAAAAAACCTTAATTTACCATTGATTGCGTAAACAACCCAATATGATTGTTCTAATCTTTCCTGTTACCTAGAAGAATTAAAAGTTCCTCTCAAAGTATTTTTGGTAAAGTAAAATAAATACGATTACATTTATATCCATCTGTTTTATTTTCCAGTAGATGTTGTATAAAGTCTTTTGTAACAAAATAATTTATATTCTTTTTTTGTGAAGCAGAGTTGTTTTATGATCCCGTGGGAGTATCTGAAAACATTGGAGTACCTCCTTTGAACGAAATATGGCTGTAAGCGGTGTTCTGATATGTCTGTAAAGTTTTTCTTTTTGGTTGGTTCTAGTAAGACCTATATATATATGCGTATGTGGTTAACGACGTGGGTAGTATACGTGAAACCTATGTTATATATCCTTACTAATATTATAAAAGCGAAAGTGAGTTTGTTTGTTTGTTACGTCTTCACGCCTAAATTGCCCAACTGATTTTGATGAATTTTGGTACAGAGATATTTGAGACCATGGAGACGGACATAGGCTAATTTGAAAAAAAAAGTGAGAAGGAGAAAGAGGGGAAAAAATGGGACAGAAAAAATATTTTTTTTCAATCATCACGCGGGTTGAACTAGACAAAGCCGCCGGCGGAAGCTAGTTAAGGTATATTTGGCTTTGTATTAACTAAACCACAACCACTAAGGTTAAAACGATACAGTGCAGCATGATTGTTTTGAAATGCAATTGGTAGGTACTACTGGTAACGATTTCGGAATTTGTCGTAATTCCGGCCAGATGCGAGTGGGACTTGCGCACCGAGGGTTCCGTAAAAACTTGCGACATAAACGGGCAAATCTTATAATCGATGAAAAAAAGGAGGTTTTCAATTCGACATCTTATATTTTATTTACGACTACGCATAAATTTTTACTAAGATATTTTTACTATTTTTATTGGAGTATATTCTAAAGTTGCTAACATTTGAAATTGAAAAAAAATAGGGGGATTGATTATTTCATACTGAATTTTCAATTTTGAACTGATTTTATTTAAATTTTACTGCGTAGAATTAGAGGGTTGATTTCTCACAGCTCTAAGGGACCTCAGACTTTGGTTTTAATTTCAACTCGATACTGCCTCGGGTTTTCGGGATAAAGGATGGGTTGATAAAGAGGCACTTCGCCTGCTTTTAGGGTGCCCTTATTAACCCTGGAACCCTTATTGGATCACTTTGTTCATTTGTTGTCCGTCTGTCTATCTGTCAAGACCCTTTATCAACTAATTAACCGTATACTCAATTCTGTGGTTCCCTGTAAAAACATTAACCCTCTTAGGTTACACAGTCAAAAGATATGACCGTTTATGTCGCTCGTTTGTACGGTACTCGGTGCGCTAGTCCAACTCACATTTTGCTGGTTTAGTAGCTAGTCTACAGGTTCTGTTCTACTTATATCCTAATCCCTTATGACAATAACACATCATTCAAATCCATCCATAGCACGCAATGCGCTGCGAATATATGAAAACACGTGAAACCAGCCAACATTGTTTCAGAATTCATTAGCATATATAACACTGATTATCATATTTCAACAGCAGTTCAGTGAAATCAGTTCAGCGGCTGAAATCATAACGAGACTTGGCGTAATGAATTCCATATATTATTAAAGTGAGCAAATATAAGTCCACTAAGGTCCACTGTCTCTTTTTCACCTGACGGCTAAAGAAGGGAATCCATGTCGACCTCAACAGTCAGGACCTCCCTGGATAAAATGGTTTCAGTCTAGATTATTTGAAAAAAATATATATTAATGGGTCCCGAGTTGCCAACTGCTACAGTCGGGATCCTTTGCTTGGCAATCGGGTGTTAAAGAGAGTGTGCGTTTTGATGGGCTTATATTTGCTCACTTTAATGACGCGGAAGATGTCGCGGGCGGAAGCTGGTTTTACTATAAACCAGCTTCCGCCCGCGACTTCGTCCGCGTAGCATAGTTACTGTAGGCTAATGCTAACTTTAACCCGCGTGACGACCGAAAAAATGTATCTTTCTCCCAGAAACGGGGAAAAAAACGGGATAAAAATTAAATCTTCACTTGGCCTTCATCGAAGAAAAGGATAGCATTTGCTATCCAAGTAAGAAGTGCAAATAAAACTGCAAATGGCTAGTACTAACTCCGAAGAACCAAACTTCATTCTCCTTGGTCCATTGCACCACATAAAACGAATATTCCGTGACCAAAGACCCGAGGAAAGTTACAACTAACGTAAATGCCGTTTCCCCACTTTCGTTTTAAAGTAACTTCCTATTAAGTTATAGTATATTTCGGAACGCGCCGGGAGAACACGTTTTGTCCTTTATTCCGGGAATTAGTTACGTAATAAAGAGGAATATTCCAGAAATTTTCGTGCGGAAACTCTTCTGTGTAAAGGTTTTGTCCGAGTTAATTATTTTCATTGTTTGTATTGGGGAAACTATGAGGTATCCTCTTTGGAAGATTTAAACGTTTTACTCCATTTATTTATAGTCATAAAGTTTTAGTATTTATAAATTTATATAGAACAAAACTGAAGTAGCTTGATCAATAGTTTTTTTGTTGTAAGTATTTGAAAGATCGTTTTCAAAAGATTATCTTGGTACTATTATAAATGCTAAAGTTTGGATGGGCAGATTATAGTCTACTTTTTTTTCACACTAATTACACTTCACATGCGGACGAAGTCTAAGAGAAAAGCTAGTCAAATTCACAATAAATGCCCAGTTTTTTCCAGCCATTTTCAGTGTAACCAGATATAGCTGAAAATCGGTTTTAAAACTTGAAGGACCACATATCTCTATCTTTTCTGTACTATTCACAATTCCTTTACCATTTATTGACCAGATATGTAAAGACAAAGGCTTTTATTCCGTCAATAATAATATAAATACGGAACCTAAAACATTTTTTTTGTAAAATATATACTTAACAAGTTAAGTATTTATTTTACAAAAAAAATGTTTTTTTATTAAAACATTTTTTTTAAAAATGTTTTAGGTTCCGTATTGAGTGCTTTGGTATAATTCTGTATACGGAATAAAAGCCTTTGTCTTTACATATCTGGTCAATAAATGGTAAATGGTTGTCATATAAACAAAAATCTGTTTTATTATGCTTTTTAGCTATGCTATGATGATATCGCACACATTTTCTTATCGAGTACAATATCCATTTTCCATCGTTATTAGAATATATTAGCAAATCATCTAGACATAGAAGAAAAAAATATATATGAAAGACGATAACTCAAAAACTTCAAAAGCAATATAAATAAAATGTATATGGAACCACATCGAAAATATACCCTTTCGAACAAAAACAATAATTAAAATCGGTTCACAATTGGCCTCCTCCTTTTATGAAGCTGGTTAAAAATACGTAATGTGCATATGCGATACGTTACATGACGTATTGCATACGCAGGTGGTCAAGCAAAATGTGTAATAGTCAATAAAAGAAACTCACTCCAAACGTGCACACTCCACCCCCGATGCTTCTCGTCGTCGCTCTGCCCCGCGGCCTGCATGGGTGACTCCGCCCCCTCGGTCTCCGGCAACGTCCTCCAACGTTTCAGCAGTTCTTTGGTCTTGTCCTTCGTCTTGTCACATGCCTGGCGCCAGTTCGTGAAGTATTTTCGAGAGACCTTCGGACTTGATAGTGAGGTGGACTTCGAATCTTGTCTGATGACAAAATGAGACGGTTTGTTTATCTTAAATAGGTGAGTAGTAGTAGTACAGTTGAGAGCAAAAATATTTAACAATACGGCCTTTACTTTTTTTTTCGGCGGATGGGTGGGTAATCATAAAATGACTTCTTCTGCCCTGGGTGGAGCAGACTTGTACTGGCAGGACCTTCTGTTTTGCTGACATATCTAAGAGGCGCGCGTGGAACAAAAACGAGTTGTTGACATTTTACGGACGGACCTTGACCCGCGTCTACGGTGGCCGGGTATTGCGACTCCCGGCCACTCGGGCCCCGAAAGGCGCTGTACAAAGCAAAAACTTCGTAAATCGTCTAGATTTTCGTCGCAAAGTTAGCCGTATCTGTACACGCCACTAGCCAAAAAAAATACCGTGTATAGTTTAATATACATAAAGTAAAGACTTAAACAAAATCAGTTACAAAAGTGGTCTAGTAATACGAAAAAAAAAACGTTTAATAAGACCACGAAAAAATTTTTTTCGCCTCAAAATTCTCAATTTTTTCAGCGACAACCATCATATTTTTTTAAAAACTAAATTAATCGTATTTTATTTTATCATCATTTTTATAGACTTAACTAAATAAGGAAATTTTATAGACTAAAAAGATATCTAAAATTTTTCAAACACGGAACTGTATTTTTTTTATATTTAATTAAAACTATAAAATACCCTACATTTTGGTGGACATGATATTCAAATAAAATCAAACACCGAAATATTTTCGACCTTATTTCTATTTTTTCGATGCAATACTGTCATGTACTTGTGTCAGACCATGCCCAGTAGGCAGCTATCCTCACGTCCGCGAATACCTAAAGATTAGCTTATTACTATTGCTAATAAGCAATAGTAATAAGCTAATTACTATTGCTTATTAGTAATAGCAATAGTAATTAGCTTAGGGCGGGTTTTAGCGTCAGTAAAAACGGAAAATAAATTACATTTTATATTTGCTTATTCTCTTCGCACATTTCATATTTGCTTATTATTTTTGTTTCCTCAGAATCCGATGCAACAGGACACGTTACACGGAGCGATTGCCTATCTACACAACCTAGTGTTAGCATATATGAAGGGTTGTGCACGCGACATTATTGAAACGGTGGGCGTA
The DNA here is from genome assembly GCA_958449745.1 of Ochropleura leucogaster. Classification (NCBI taxonomy): domain Eukaryota; kingdom Metazoa; phylum Arthropoda; class Insecta; order Lepidoptera; family Noctuidae; genus Ochropleura; species Ochropleura leucogaster. The sequence continues at coordinate 7,799,421 of OY288222.1, read as the reverse complement.
GTGACTCAGCGATCGACTGCTGCGCTGCCTGTCGCGGGCTCTATTCCCGCAGGAATAGCCTACAAATAGTTGTCCCGGGTCTGGTTGCTTGTGTATATGAATTTAAATGTTTGTAAACGCACCCACGTATACAGGAGAAATTCTTAGTGGGGGGCAACGTTTTTCAAAAAAGAAAAAGAAAAGACATAGATTCTTTGTGAATTGAAGGTATTGTGTAACTACAATTGAGTCATGAACACATACACACACACATGAACACATACTTTAGACATATTTATGCCCTTCACTGTACACGTCGTTTGTTTAGTCTCGTGTCTCGAAAAACCGGTTCTTGATTGATGTTATTTTAATTTTTATTTGATTGCATCTTAACGTTAGAGATAAGCACACTTTTGTCACGTGTCATTATGTTCTGTGTTCTTTTGATAGCAACACGTGTGCCTATTACCCAAATAGTTATTATACCTAATTATGGTTATACAAGAACAGGCGCTTAGATTGATCAGGTTGACTTTCAGGTTAAGACGCATTTGTTAAGGCTGTTCCACTGTATACCTAGTTTCCTATGTGCCTCAGAAAGCGCTTTACATAATAACATTTTTGTTTTCTGGCAATTTTGTTCCATATATTAATAACTTACAGACAATAAGCATAATGTCCAGGCCTAAGGCTCAAGCAGGTAATATACCAAACCGAAGTACATAATGTATCGAGATTGATACAAAGAATATTTCAAGACTTTTATTTGTGAACGTTACGGTCTCGTGTTTGTGTTGTTGTATTGATTTTTCCCTTTTGAATATGTAAACAGCTAGTGACAATGAAAAACGCTCAGCAGTTGACAATATTTTCACGTAAACGTATATTTGTCGCCACTGACAAATCGCCGAGCGATCGGTTCCAGCCGACGCGACGCGCGACGGGCGTGTTGTGTTGCAATTTACGATTGGGTACTGCAGTACTTATTAAATACTAGCTTTTGCTTCTGCGCCTCTCACTGGGACACAATAAGGGTTGCTATTGGTGAAAGAATTTCCTAAATCAGATCAGTGCGAGCAGGCGGTGTAAAAGTAACGTTAATACGTCTATTTTTGAGTCGAAAATACAATCATCCTATAGCATTTTATTTGGATTGTTTGCAACAGCTGCAATCAGTATTATCCATGGATTTACATAGCATTAAGACAGAGGAATTCAAAGGTACTGCTTATTTAATTAGATAAGGATAGGTGTGAAAAAATACTTAAAATTATGGTTACGTCTACCTATACTGCACGCTCGTCCCAACATCGATCACTAATAAATTAGTGATCGATGATCCAAACCTACAAACTTTAAGATATAAACCAAAATGTATATGACTACTAGCTGTTCCACGCGGTTTCACCCACGCTGCTCTGTAACTGTTGGTCGTAGCGTGATGTTATATAGCCTTCCTCAAGAAATGGACTATCCAACACTAAAAGAATTTTCCAATTCCAACCAGTAGTCCCTGAGATTAGCGCATTCAAACAAACAAACTCTTCAGCTTTATAATATTAGTATAGATTACTTGCCCAAACATTTACAAGCAGCACACATGAAACTGTAACATTCACCAATTAGCTGATGTCGTGGTTCACTGGCATCTAAGCTACTTCCTTACGTTTGAGCAACTTAATGGAAGACGTATGAAGAGCTTGTAGCCAGGGACGTTTAAGTGCGCCTCCTTGAGCAAAGAAAATAAGGAGGTACTTTTAAGGTTTACTACAAGACATAGTAATAACCTGCTCACGAACTAAGAAATAAAAGACCGTCGTTACCCCAGTTTCCTCCTCATCTCCCCTTTACTTACACAACACAAACTTTTCGTGTAATCTCGATATCATCTCTACCCTCTAAAATTCCGGATCGCTACTAAATTATCTATTGTATGTGATTTTCAACGCATTGTTTAGAACTGCTGTAAATCCTGTCGGAATCGGGCTTATAAATCATAAAGTTTAACGACCAAACTGCGCAACTATGGCATCAAGATGGAGTTAAACTGATTACGAATATTTCTAGTCACGAAATATGCCGCTATTAGGGACTCACGGTTTACTGCTAAATACGTAAGTCATCGATCATCTAGCTAACATGATGGATTACGCGATACCTCTCAATTAAGGCTTTTCGACCCCTTTATTGTGTTTTTGTTGATGTTATCGGGGCTAATCACAGATCATCTATATTAAGTTATGTTATTAGTTTATAACAATTAAGCCCCAACTGAGTATCAAGCTATAAAAGAAGGTAACAGGATTTAAAATATCGCCTGTAACTTTTCATAACTGAAACTTGATATTTCCTCTTTGAAAATGTTTCAGCTATAATGAAGCAAGAACGTTGTACTCTTTTAGCGCCATCTTGGATCGTTTGTGTCCAGTCTGCTCAAATATCTAGGTTACATTTGAAATATTCGCTACTGATGGCGCTTGAAAGAGCATCGATGCATATTTCAAAGGAGACTAGAGCAGTTTTGTTGATATATATGAGCCAACAGTCCTATCAAGCATTGTGAGTTGCTTAGCGGTTCATGAGCGCCTAGTACCTGTGTGGCTAGGCTTTTGTGGATATTGGATTATGTACTCAAAATATATTTGTTTAATCTAAACCTGTGCGCGCGCCATAGAGTTTCTGTTTATTACAAAAGAAATCGTCGTACCCTTTTAGAGTAATCACTTGCCCTGGAAAGTCTTCTCTCCCGTCTCAACGCAGCTTCTTTTTCGCATTTCTGGATTTCTCTGCAGCTCTGGTGGTAGCCTCAGCTTCTTGTCACATGTACTGCTTTAGCGGACGGTTGTGCCTGTTCTTATAATAGTATTTAAATGGAAGAAAAGCCGTACCTACCTCTCTAAAGTCTCTTTAGAGCTATCACTCGCTTTGGAGAGTCTCCTCTCCCGTCTCAACGCAGCATCTTCGCTAGGAGACTTCTCCGGTGGTAGCCGCAGTTCCTTGTCACATCTACTGCTGGAGCGGGAGGTCTTGCCTTCGTCCCCACCGTCTCGTTTCACTGATAGCTTCACGGGCGACAGGCTGCCGGGCTTGTCATGCTTCTTCACCTCCATACTGATGGGTGGGCGGCCGTCATCGTCGCCTTCCTAAAAAAAGATAATTGTCTTTTATTTCAACTTTATCTTTTATTCTTTTATCTTTATTTTCAAAGCAGATGTAAGGCTCTTCTTGTAGAGCTACATGCTTGCACATAGGTTCATTTCGATTGTCTTGGTGGAACTGAGTTTCCCAAAAGATAGATATGTAAAGACATATAAAACATCCACTTTTTTGAGTTATTTTGTCAGCACCTCAGTATACATTTAAAGGTAATTAATGAATCAGTTTATTTGAAATTTTGGTAAGTTCACAAATAAACGAATTTTTGTTACTTTGTTGAATTTGAATTACCATAATCCGCGGATAATAAATAAAACGTGCTGATGACATTCGACTCTTAAATTCTGCGAAATAATAATTAACATTGAATTTAAAATGTACGCAATGGTATTTCGATATTATTTTACGAGATAATTTTAGCGGATCTGGGTTAAGCCTTATTTTGCATTCATATTAAAATATTATGTTTTAATTTTGCATTTTTTTCCGCTATGATAGGATATTTGATTTTGGAAACTACAACAACGATCTGGAACGAGAGTAAAGTATTTATTTATTTATCGGCTCCGGAACGTAAAGGGCAATAGAAGGAACATGGGTGGGTTTTAGTCAGTACAAGTCTGATACTCCCCCTCGTTCCCCCCAGAGCGGGAGAAGTTATTTGATGATTTTCCATTTGCAAAAAAGTATTCATTTAATAATGTATGTACACACAGGAAAAAATAAGGAAATATCATAAAAAAACATAGCGTACAAACATTATAGAGTATCATTAAATCTGGGATCAATTTATCGGAAAATAAATGTAATAGAGAAATATCATAAACTCAACGCAAATACATACATGTTGTTAAATATTATGTATACTTCCATAAAATACTGTATCTGAAAGGACATCTGATATTATCGATGTGAAAAATATTTGTCGTTACATAAAATAATTCAGGCTTTAAGGAAGAAATTTTATCAAGCAATCTAAACTTTATTGTCAGGCATCGAAGGTCCACAGATACAATACATAAAAAATACTGGAAGTAATACACCCATAGTTACAATTATAAATTACAAAATGCAATAAAAAACTGACACCATGAACCACTATCATCACTATGTCTCATATAGTGGTAACAGATCAAAACTATTCTTACATTTATATCCATAAAATAATCTTAAAAAAATAAAAATGATAAACATTTAAAACGATGCTACTAAACTTTGGTTTTATGCTGTATTCAATATCTACCTTTTAACTTATTTAAACATGATTATCAAGTATGGAGATCATTGTATGCCATTTTGTCTATAGTACGGCCAACGAGAAGCGATACGAAAGGTCATTAACCTAAAGAACAACTGTGGCGTTGACAATCTAATATTTAGCTCTTTCCATCTTGTGCCTTTGTCGTAATGTCTCGTTCTCCCGGCAAAAACATGACAACGTTAAGACGGGTTCGCCAACATTCGGGCGGCCATTTTAGATGGGGTTTTAGCATGGGTTTTGTTTACATTTGGTATCGCTTCTCGTTGGCCGGACTATAGCTAGCCTACTTATTAGTCAAGTTCTTTCTACTAACTTCGCACGTCAATTATAGGTAGAACAAAAAGTATAACTGCGTAGTTTATAGAACCTCTAGAGACTTTCCAAAAACACATCCAAGTACGCAAAAAATCTAAACCCTCTCAAGAGTAATAAAAAAGTTGAAAATAATAAAGACTTAACTTCTAACATCACGCCTGTAATCCTTGAAGATTTAGGCAGAGGCGTGCCTGAAAGTTAACTCACATTTCGTCAGTTATGTTTTAGTCCTATAAATGTAAAAGGGGTGACCCTATTGCCACCAACCCGGCACAAATCCAGACTCAATGGCTGCTACAGAGGGGCTTGCCAGAGCCACCGCATCCGCGGGTTGCGGATTGTTTGAAAAGATACCGCGGCCCCGGAACATTAAGGGCAATACAAGGAACATGGGTGGGTTTTAGTCAATACAAGTCTGACACCCGTTCCGCACAGAGCGGTGGAAGTTCTTTGATAATTTCCCATCCGCAAAAAAATGGCTGCTACTGTGAAATTCCTGGTGGAAAGACCAAATAACAATATCGGCTCGGGAATAGTTGTCAAACCGCATATTTTTACAACCCTTGTTTTGAATAGTTACATTACGTACTGATGGTGTGTGTCACTTCTCTCATATAGTTACGTTTTTGTAATATGTTTACTATTTCTTGTATAAATTCTTTTTTTACCAATTCGTTGTGAATGAGCGGATATTGCTGACCTTGTAGATTCTTAGACTAACTTCTTATCTTATTTTACGTTTTGCAAAGTAAACAATGACTTATTGTCGAGCCTACGATGGGCTCTCATACTTAAGTACTACTGCTGTAACAATAACATTGTAAGACCAAATGATTTTAAAAGAGTAACCATGGAGTTTCTTGCCTTCTCTATAGGAAACGACCAACCCGAACCGTGCACCTTTTCTCGACGTTTTATAAGTGCCCATGTAGGCCTATGTGAAATAAAAATATTTTAATTTTGATTGATTTTGGAGTTGAACCCCGGCCTCCATGTTCAGCAGCCGCGCAGTCGTAACTGTTAATAATATCGTACCTAAAACAGGAAAACTAATCAGAATACAAAGAGGAACCAGTGAAAATGCATGCAGCGAAATGTTTTATAGGGAACAAACAAATTGTTATTCGATATAACATATTAAATAGAAAGTTTCTAAACGTGTTACTTATGTGGAAAAAAGTCAAGTGTTACGAAAAATAAAGGGTAAGTTGTTTGTAAGTAATTCAGTATAAGTCCTTTACTAAATCCTTGGAAATCTACTTTATAAGTTCTACAAAAAAGATGTTAAAAAGAAAAACGATATCTTTGATATTATTGACATTTGGTATAAGGACGTCGTGGGTAAAGTTTTGTGTAATGAATGTGGAGGGGTACAAGAGTATAGGAAATCCAAAGGATGGACTCCCTTCAACCTTCCCAAGGCCTTTCTAACACTTGTGTTAGAAGGGCCGAAACATAAGGATGCTGCGTACATAGCTTCCTTGGTCATCTTATTTTAGTGTCCGCAGGCGCTTCTTGCTCCCTACAAGTCACCATTGTGTCCCTATAGCGCATTCTCCCTTAATAGGGCCTGCACAGAAATAGAACATACAATAGCTGCTTGTCTTCGCTGCCCATCCGCTCCAGTCTTCAATTTGTGCCTTCTGAAATCTCCTGATGGATGGATGGACTGTTTGGAAGTGGTTCTGGTAAGAAAGGTGGTGCCTGATGAGATGACGAGTAAGAGAAGTATTAAAGAAGAAGACATACTGCGCCGACCCAGAATAAATTGGCATATTTATTTATTTATTAAAACTTCATGCATAAGTAACAAAAACATTGTACAAAGGCGGACTTAATGCCTTGCGCATTTTCTACCAGTCAACATTAGGGTGAAGCAGAGACAAAGACATAGTAGGTGCAATGTGGCAGGAAATATTAGTTTTATTAAAAATAAATACATATATACATACATATAAAATATATTAAAGTAAAGACAGGTAAAAACTACTAAATATGATGAAAAACTGACAACTTTTTTATTTTGAGATGAGTCTGCCAACTTCTTACGTAAGTGTTCGCGAGCTTGTGAGCAGGCGAATGATGATTATTGTCAGTTCAATAACTTGTCCCTTAGGTTTGTTTCGTTTACTTTTGGCTTTCCACGCTGTCGATGTGGGTGGCAGATTCATGACTCAATACGAACGAATTTCCTATTTTCCATCATAGATGATTACGAATAATTTTTAATTTCACGACACGGTATGCGCAGTGGCTGAGCGGTTGCCTGATGGCTGCGTGATGCGGGTTTGATCCCCGCACAGAACAAATTTTTGTACGACCTACAGGTACAAGTTTTTCGGGGTCTGGCTGTTTGTGTACGTAAGTATATTTTTTTTTGTAAACGGACTCATGATATAGGAGAAATTCTTAGTGCGACCAAGAATTAAAAAAAAGTGGAAGGGAATGGTGGTGCAGGTAACGATTAAATGTCTTTATAAAAAAAACAATAATATAAAAGACTAGCTTTTGCCCGCGGCTTCGCTCGCGTTAAATTCGGGGTTTAACACAGTTTCTCTTGCGCCTTTTGTAATAGCAACGCTAAGTTTTCCCTTTTCTTCCCACTTTCTCTCACACATCCCACTTTAAAAAAAATAGACTATGTCCGTCTCCTGGTTTCCAACTATCTCTGTACCAAAATTTATTAAAATCGGTCTAGCCATTAAAGCGTGAAGAGGTAACAAACAAACAAACAAACTTTCGCTTTTATAATATTAGTAAGGATTTGTTCCATGTATGCAATGCTAAAAACTTTTAACATCTTGTCTCGCAGATGTTAGATTTTCTTTTCCCGATGAGAGCGGTACCGCTCGCACCAACCTAGGGCCGCCTCTTCGATAAATATAAAATGTCTTTTAGGATATATAGAATCTTCCAAAGATGTGAATCATCATTTTTCATCATTGTCCCATTTTATTTGGGGTCGCTGAACATATTTTCTTCTTCCATTCCCCCAGTCAGTCGTCACGGTATCATTCACTCCTTTCTCCTTCATATCATTCCTTACACAATCCATCCATCTTTTCTTTGGCCATCCTCTCCTTCTCCGTTCATCTACATTCATATCTATCACATCTATAGAATAGATGAATGAATTCTTAAAGTAATTAAAACATTATGCTTGTTAAGGCCTCAGTATTTGCTTATGGAAAATAATTTGGAGGATCCAAAAAATAGTTTAAAATGGACGTTGCGTTTACACCGCGCTCTTGTTTAGAGCCTCAGTGTTTCCCAGGTTATGGAAAATAATGTGGATGATCCAAAAATACGCGCGATAAAAGAAACTCGACCAATTTTATCCAGAATGTTAGTCGACATCCCTACATACCCATCTCTAGTTCACTCCAGAACATCAGATACCACTTACACAGACGGTGTCAGGAAATTGCTTCACGCAATCTTACATGCAGATTAGATTAGTATATCTTCACATGAATGCCTCTGTCGTTTAGCTGAATGTATATGTTAAGCAGAATGTATGCATTTCATTGGTTTAGAAGTCGCTGGTAAAGATATAAAAAGTATTTCTTGTTTTGGTGTTCTGTCAGAAAGCTGGGATGCACAAGTGTCTTTATGAGTGACCAAAATAAAAAATGATCTAATCAGGTTTCCGTTTCTTTCTTTTGAGGCACGGAATCCTAAAAATCAGCATCGTAAAGACTGAGCGAAACACTTTTACCGGCGGGAAATAAAGTTGAGTTATGTGCATTATTCAAAGAAAGCCAGAAAAGAGTATTTTGACAAAGCATCGGTAGCACAAAGCAGCAGACATATTTCAGAAAATAAAAAACTCCTGAATAGTTTATTTTAACAAATGTATCATGCAAGTTGATATAAACAAGAACAACAGAGAACGTGTCTCTTTTATTACAAGCTGTTTTATTAAAATAATAATATTCGTGGGAGGCCAGATTGTGCACTGAATTATTGATACCTGACGTCCCAGCGTCGTGTCAGTGGCGGTCGGCTCACGTGGGATTAAGGGACCGACGTGTTTTCATGACATGGAGTATAAAGCTTGAATGGAGACTTTACAATTACGAAGACCGTGAATGAGACATGCTTTCTTCTATTGATTAGGTAAACTGGCTTCAAATTCAAATTGACGTCTCCGAGAAATCAGTTCGTTTTTTTCACTTTTCCGATTTTACTGTTGAAAATTTTTCATTTCGTTTCCAGAAGTTTCACTTTGTAAGAGGCCGAATAAAAATAACATCAATGTTATCGTGTCTGATAATATCAGATACGATTAAAAAATCATCAGAATTGAATTACCATCTGTAGTAATGTACTAATTACCGGGTCATTAGCCTGTGTTGAAGTACTTGCTACTGTAACTGTGCACGTGCTGTTTTGACCACAGGCTACGAATCAGAAAGACATTAATGAATAAGCAAATTGATTTAAAAATGCCATCATTGACGTGTGATTGTACAAAAATCAAATATATGAGGCAGAAACCATTAAGAGCCACCAGCTAAAATCTTAAAATATTCCTTTTGCCTTGTCCTTGTTCATACATCTGGTCATATAAGTTTGGTAATGACCTTTTAGGGTGTTCCTTCCTAGAGTTGCTTAATTGATATCTGCCTTTTAGACGGTGGGTCTTTCTTTCCACATCCAAGCCATCTTAGCAACCTCTTTTCAATTTTTATTAATACATTTTTATAAAAAAAGAGTGTAATTGGTTTATTAAAAAAGGTTTTTCAACAGCTTTTGAGCATGCTACCTATGGATTGCCTTCAAATCCATAGGAATAATAGAAAGTGTTTTACGCAATTCAAGCACTATTGTTTCCGCCAGATAACAATAAAACTCTGGTCATCATCATCATCATAAACATCAGTGCGCAATTTCTACACCACATGGTCACTCCATGTGTATGATACTCCATGAAGTTTACGGGAGCCCTTTACGGGAGGCATAGAGGGTTGAGATTTACGTAGGTCGTATAAAAATACTGCGACAGTGACCTAGTTCCTGTAAGATGTTGATTTATGTTGCATTTATAATGCAAGTTTTGTTATTGGATTGCTTTAGCAAAAAATATCGTAGGACAGAGTTCGATATTCATTTGAATAACGACTTTTTTCTGACGAAAAACCACCTAACAGCTTCCCCCGCTCTGGGTGGAGCGGGGGGGACTGTGACACTTTTACTGACTAAACCCATCCATATTCCTTCTTTTGCTGTATCCCGGGGGCCGCAGCATCTCATTCGAACAACCCGTTACCCCAGGACACCTAGTACCTACATCATGGGCACTTATGAACCGTCTTAAGATAGATGCGAATATATTTTCACCCTGAAGAGCCCTTAAAAGCTCACCCTATATGAGAGTTTAGGAATTTGAGATACACATATAAATCTTTACCAACATTTATCAGCAAAATACGTAAATCTTTCCAAAAGTGACCCGTTCTTAAATGAGCAATCTTGTATAACACTGCATTTGTTCTGCAGCTCGGATTATATAATTGGATAAGTTTTCGTCGAGAGAGGAATGCTAGTGGAAGACGTTGACATGTGGCTGCTGTGACAGAATTATGGTTCAGCTTGGTTCTGGCGCAGCAGGCGGCTTTAATGCTTCTTTAGAAAGTTCAAGCTGCAGTTTCTGGTTAGCAGACGAGTTATTTATGGATATTGTTAAGTCCTAAGATTTGCACAAACATTCGTCAAATAAATAGGTGATAAACTGTGTGTGTGTGTTACCATGTGTGTTATTTATTTCGAGTTTCCGTTATTTCGGCGATGTTGCAAACGAAATAATCACGGATGAATAAAATTGAAGTTATTGTGGGTGGGTGTTTATGGGCAGACAAAACGATCCACCCTCTTCCTAGAGGCGTACGTTAAGGGACACAGAAATAAATAACTAACATTGTAAATAGGTATACCATTACAGGTATCCTTACTACTTATCTATACTAATATTATAAAGCTGAAGAGTTTGTTTGTTTGAACGCGCTAATCTCAGGGACTACTGGTTGGAATTGAAAAATTCTTTTAGTGTTGGAGAGTCCATTTCTTGAGGAAGGCTATAGGCTATATAACATCACGCTACGACCAACAGGTGCTAAGCAGCGTGGTTGAAACCGCGTGGAACAGCTAGTTAATATTATAAAAGCGAAAGTGAGTTTGTTTGTTACGTCTTCACGCCTAAATGGCCAAACCGATTTTGATGAATTTTGGTACAGAGATAGTTGGGACCTTGGAGACGAACATAGGCTAATTTAAAAAAAAGTGAGGAAAGGCGGAGAAAGAAGGAAGAAAAGTTAAGAGAAAATATTTTTCTTCGATCATCACGTGGGTTAAAGTTAGCGTTAGTTAGCCCAAAGTAACTATGCCACGCGGACGAAGTCGCGGGCGGAAGCTAGTTATTAACAAATATGTGGTTATAAGGTTGATAGTTCATGCATGTGTACTAAAAATCATAAACTAATGCTCCTTTTGCTTCGCCCGGGTTCATAGATCGGGTCATACACGCACGCTGTTTACAACCGAATAAGGCCAGTATACAGTCAGTGTAAACTTGCGACATAATCAGCCATATCTTTCGACTACGTAGACTCAGGGTCTAGGATTTTATTTCTGCGCAGCACAAAGAGACATCAGGGTTGAGTGTAAGGTTTTTATTTTCAACTCGATACTTCCACGCGTTCCTGATATAAAGGATATTGACAGACAGACGGACAACAAAGTGATCCAATAAAGGTTCGGTTTTATATCTTTTTGGGTTACAGAACCCTAAAAACGAGCAAGTACCTGAGTTATCCATTTTCTCAAGGCCTCAATAAAATTATACAGCAGATGTTTGTACGAGTTTAACTTTCATGATTACAGGAATTATAATAAGTAAATAAAAACTCTTAAAATTTCTTTTCCCGTACAAAAATACCCTGCTGCTATTAAACCATGGCAAGTAACAGATGTTCACTTTAGCATCAAACTTAAAATGCGCTTTATTTGCTTCATGTTAAGGTTCAAAAAGGAATAAAAGGTAGTGCAATAATATCGACCAATCAGTATTCACTATTTAGGCTGATTGTATACCCCGGGCAAGTTGAACTAACTTTGTCAAAGTTCGTTACTTAAAGTTCAGGCGGTCCAACACTTAGGTTATCGATACTAAAAGGAAATTGTAGTCGTTCGAAGGAACTGTCTCGAAGATTAGTTTTATTTGTCTGTCTTTGAAGATAGTAAAACTAAGGGCTTTATCACAGAGATGCGGCGCGTTGTGCGACACGGTCCGCTTTTAAGCCGACTTACAAATAAGGATGTATTAGTTACGCTATTTCTTAAGTTTTTTTTTTCTTAAATTTTTTTTTTATTAAGTTTTACACAATTTACGAATTTCTTTTATTATAAAGTTGTGGTCGCATATAATTTTTTATTTATATTGCTTGGGTAGTTTATGAGTTATTGTCTTTAATACATATTTTTTTCTTACTATATGTAGATAAATGATCTGCTTATATTTTTATAAGTGACTAGCTTTCCCTCGCGGCTTCGACCGCGTCAAATTTAACGCGGTAAATTTGCGCCTTGCGCCTTATTGATTTGTAATAGCAACGCTAACTTTTCCCTTTTCTTCCCTCTTTCTCCCTCACATCCCACTTTTTTAAAATAAAAATTAGCCTATGTTCGTCTCCTAGTTCCCAACTATCTTTGTACCAAAATTCATCACAATCGGTTTAGCCATTAAAGCGTGAAGAGGTAACAAACAAACAAACAAACAAACTCACTTTCGCTTTTATAATATTAGTAAGGATAAGGAAAACTGAATACTCGATGAGTATTTGTGTAAGACCATAACTATAAGGCTAAAATATAAAAAAAAAGTTTTTTCAAAAAATCACAGAAAAGAGTTTATTTTTTTGCAAAACGTATGGCAATGAAGCGTTCACAGAAAAGCGATTATACGCGCACGTTTACTTGAAATGAAGCGTTGAAGAGGTTCGGCCAGCCAGTTCCTGAAATACTTTGTTCACGAAGAAGCGCCGTGTAAAACGTAGGTAAACCTGCGACGGAGCACGCTGCGTCTCACGCACCACTTCACGCCCGAGTTAACGTATACATTGTCATATGTACATATATGTTTGCGCGTGTGATAACGTGGGCTTAACATGACGGCTCCAACGATTTAGTTGTATGTTTTGTTTTTAATTCAGAACAGAACTTGTATGAATTTTAATTCTTCATTAGAAAATCTCAGCGCGTCGCTAATTAAAAATAAACATACAAAAGTGGAACAACAGTCTACACAAATTAGATACGGATACTGTTAAAGTTCAAAGTAGGTGAGCACGAGGAAACTTAAAAAGTAAGGGTATTATCACCTAGCTTCAAATTTCCTCAAGCCGAAGTTCAACATCGCTATCACCTCACTTATTGATAACCACCACCTCACTTAATTTCCTTAGAAAGACACTTTGTTGTTTAACAAAAAAAACTTGAACGGTGAGTGCGCGGTAGTAGACGGACGGACGGTGAGTAATGGGTAGCTCGCCGTCTGTCCATCTAGTGACGACAAGTCGTGTCGACGGCACATTCGTGTGTCACGGGCAGCTTAAAGATGTCAGCAAAGCAGAAGAGCCCGCGAGGGCCTGCCGGGTTTTAGTCGGTAAATTTTTTACACTCTCTTCCGCTCCACCCAGAGCGAGAGAAGTTATTTAAAAAAATAAAAAAATGCATTCATACTGAACATTGGTATCTTATTGTTCAAAAGTCAGGGAGACAAACCTTTTTTTTAGAATTTTGTAATTTATTCCTTTATTATTTTTAAGAGTTATGTTGTACAAGCATCTTGTTTGAGCTTGTTCAATTAGGCATTTCTTTGTTGATACTTTTTTGTTGTAAAGTTTTAATACACCTTACCAGCTCCCAAATTATTTTCGGTTTGCTTTGTACATTTTTATGTTGCTACTGTAATTAATTTGATTCTTCTATGTTTATTTCCAGACATAAGCAACCTGTAATAAAATTACATTTAAGGAAAATGACAGATCGTGCCTCCATGGTATTTTATTTCACAATAACCTTAATTGAAAATAAAACTTTATACGATTATCTTAAATAGTGGATTAGGGCATGCGAAGGTCGGTAATGATTTTAAGAAACCTTACTGCCGGGATAACTACAATATTTAATTATTTGTTAAGGGTACTTCAACGATTTACTCACTTACATTAACCTATAAAAAAAACCACAAACAGTAAAAATGCACAGCACTTTTATAAGTGACGAACATGATATGCCCAAATCTAAGTCATAATGTGTCCAAAATGATGGTAAGTCAAATGTCTCAGAAATCCTGAAGGGATTTCTCTTTTAGGTTCAAAAAGGCAACTGACAGACAGACCGACATATTGACAGACAGAGTTACTTTGCGCACGCGGAGTTCGGTAATTATTAAATTTCAACCAAAACTGTTTAGTGGTTTATGCTTGAACGAGTAACAAACATCCTTACATCCGCACTTTCGTAGAATGTAGTTCAATATAAAGTATGTCGATCTTTATAATTTGGGCGATGACATATAGTTGATTATTAAATTAACTCATCCTTATTTTAGATCCATAAGTGTTTTTGGTAACACGATAACACTTAGGAGCTAAACAAAAAGAAACCTAACATATCAAGTTTCTAATTTCATTTCATTTTAACAAAAGGAATTAATTAAATAAATATTATTTTTTCATTCTTACGATATGAATGTTACTGGTGTAATGAATGAGAGAATTCCACGTTGAAATTAAAACAATACAGGTAGTTTTTGTAAGTACAAAAATCAATCTAGGATTCAATTTATGCTGATGTTTTTAAAAGCATATTCTTCACTTTTGGAATACACTACATGGAAGAGACGAGACTTAACAACGAGAACTTGTTATGGCAAAATAAAACAATCAATTTTCATATTATGTAGTATGTGAGTTTAAATGTTTTTTAAACGCGTCCTGGACATACCCAGTGTGGGGCAACTGTGGACTGTTAGCGCAGTGGCTGAACGACTTCTCTGCAGCGTTGTGTGCCGTGAGTTTGATTCCCTGAACAAATATTTGTATGGCCTTCAGGTAATTGTTCTGTAAAGTTGTTTGTGTATGTGAGTTTAAATAATTGTAAACATACTCACGTTATTGGAGAACCTTGAGTAGAAAACCTGACTCGAATCAAAATACTCATCGAGATCCTGCACTTAACGGCAAACAGCAAACGCGTATTACATATAATTAGTTAAACAAGAAGCTTTTATTATAATAGCCTAGATACTCATAACAATAGACACAACCATTGTACAAATTAATTGCTAAACAATAATCACCAACAATATCTCTGAACGGCCTACATTCGGCTCTATATTAGATCCGTATCCAGAATATTCGATTGCCATGTCCGTAACTAGGGGAAGAGAATAAACAGACCTACCATTATCTTTATTGCAACTCGTGATAGGAACATAGAATTCGTAATTAACAGGAGAATTCTGCACACGTAACGTACTAGTGTTACAAATAGACATGATTCGGTACATTAAAACCTTGTGGTTTGGAAACCAGGGAAGGCGGACCGGAGATCGTTGATCTAGGTACACACGACGGCAAGTCAACCTATTATACACTATTATATCCTTTTACCCTACCATGACGTCTTAAAGCAGACCTTATCCCACTGGGGGAAAGAGACAGAGCTATAGGTACAGGATGTCTAGCACCATCTCTTTCTCGCACAGGAATAAGAACTGCTCTACGATGTCATGGTAACCCTACTGATCTCTCTACTACCGATCGCACACCGTAGTAGAGAGATCAGGTTAAAATGGTGTTGTGTAGGTTGATGTGCCGTCGTGTGTACATTGTTTACAAACTACAAATAGACATAGACTAATAATGAAAATATGTACAGGTATCTAAATGGTAAAGTAATTACAAGGCGTCAAAAAATTCGTCAACAGCGCTGTCAACAGGAAATGTACCCAGAAAGCTGGCAGCATTACCGCGTTGGATGGCAATGCTACTTCTTTAGCTTCGTCTCGTGGATAGTCGACCAACCACTTGGCGATATTTTGAAAAGCTTGATGGGCATTCGGACCCTATGGCGCTAGTGTTTCAACCCCAAACGGCTCAAACTCATAACTTGCTGTTAGTTAAGTTTTGATATTGATTTGACTGTAAAAAAAAAGATTGGACTGTTGGCGCAGTGGCTGAACGATTGCTCTGAAGCGTTGTGTGCCAAGGGTTCGATTCCCAGAAAAAATATTTGTAAGGTCTTCAGGTAATTGTTCTGCCTAGTCGTTTGTGTATGTGAATTTAAATGTTTGTAAACACACACACACGCTTGGTAATATTTCGAAACACTAGATGGGAACTCGGACCTTATGGCTCTAGTGTTTCAACCCCAAACGGCTCAAACTCACTTACTGTTAGTTAAGTTTTGATATTGATTTGTTTGGAATTACATTCAATGTATGTTACATTAAAAGTAATTTCACACACACCATCTTTACAAAGCAGGCACGTTACAAATAGGTAAATGAGAGTCAAAGTTGTATTAGCATTAGCACTTCGCGGTCTCGGTTGAAACCACGTTTCAAAGGGTAGGTAATCTATGTAATCTGAGATTTGGTAAATAAATCACCTACACAACATGCTACAACCGCTTACCCTGTTGTCTGAAATGTTAAGCGGATGTTTAGGTAGTAGGTACTTTCTTAACTTTAATTCTTGAAGAGGTTTGGGAGGTATGTTGTATTTCGTAAGTAAATCGATGGTATATCTCGTAAGAGGGTATCGAGAAAATCTATTGAAAACTATGTTAGGTAGATGCTCAGTTTTCTATATGAAAGACTGGCTTTTGCCCGCGGCTTCGCCCACGTTAAATTCGGGGTAACACAGTTCCCCTTTCCTCATTTGCAAGTACCTGCTACCTGTAGTTTTTGCCCTTGTGCCTTATCCTTACTAATATTATAAAAGCGAAAGTGAGTTTGTTTGTTTGTTTGTTTGTTACCTCTTCACGCTTTAATGGCTCAACCGATTTTGATGAATTTTGGTACAGAGATAGTTGGGAACCAAGAGACGGACATAGGCTAATTTTAAAGTGTGGGATATGAGGGAGAACGAGGGAAAAAAAGGGAAAACTTAGCGTTGCTATTACAAATCCAAAAACTCCAGGTCTGCTTGGTGTGTTATACTGAATTTAACGCGAGCGAAGCCGCGGGCGAAAGCTAGTTAATTATAATAGCAAAGCTAAGTTTTTCCTTTTCTTTCCTCTATCTCCCTCATTTGTTACTTTAAAAAAAATGCCTATGTCTTAACTCTGGTATCTCTGTACCAAAATTCATCAGAATCGGATTAGCCATTTAGGCGCGAAGACGTAACAAACAATCACTTTCGATTTTATAATAGTAGTAAGGATGCTATGCTAATAAATGAATATTTTATTATTATAAACAGACTTTTATGCGATAGTCAATATTATAGTCAAGTTCAAAACCACAATCTCAGGAGGAGCTCGTGGCTAAATAATAGCAGCCGCTCGGGTCGATCTTAAGGTTAAGCCGCGCTTGCCTAGGTTGGTCTGTGGATGGGTGACCACCCGTTACATACCGAGTTTCCTCCGTGCCTCGGAAAGCACGTTAAGCCGTTGGTCCCGGCTGTCATTTGTAGATCTTTGACAGTCGTTACAGGTAGTCAGTGTTCCGAAAATCTGACAACCATTTTTACCAAGGGGTATCGTATTACCCAGTATTAACTGGGTTGTGGAGGTCAGATAGGTAGTCGCTCCATGTAAAATACTGATATTCAGCTGCATCCGGTTAGACTGGAAGCTGACCCCAACATAGTTGGGAATAGGCTAGGCAGATGATTCAAAACCACAATCAAAGTAAAACAAAAGCGATCATCCACAAAAGCTAGTGATACAAATATTCAATTCACAGTTCAACGGCATCCAGACGTTGTTTATCTCTACTGTCCTTAGATAAAGCAAAGACAAGGTGACGGTAGGAGCCGGTGAAATAATAATATGCTAAGCAACTAGGTCAGACGAGTGACCTGACTCCTCATCCAACATTCACGATCATTGTCCTGTGTTCGCGACACAGCGGGGATTGGCCACAGGAACTATGACCAAGCATTGTTAAGCACGATAGAGGTAAGTCTATTGTAGTTTTAATGGGAATTTCGTACCAGAGTGCTCACAGCTACCGGAGAAGTCACGTTTGACCAGCGGTGATGGTGATGGAAAAGTCGTTTTTTTCATAAATGACTATTAAATATGTCAACCCTAATAAAAGACGTATAATAAGAATAATTATAAAATGTAATTTAAAAATGCTTAAAAAAACAATAGTTTGCCATGTTTGGGAGACCGCCATGCTAGATTTAGAATGATGCCAATTAGCTAACAATGCACTGTCATCCAAACATAACGTGTTTGCAAATTTAAGCTCATTCAATAACTGGGAAGTGGGTCAAATTTATTTTAGAAGTTTTTTGATAAGTGAAAATTTTAAAGTAAAATAAAAACACGTTTGAATAAAACGCTTTCACGGCTATTCCCACGAACAAAGTCAATCATTCCTAACCCTTCCGAAAAAGCAAGTAATTTTAAATTAATTTCATAAAATATGTCTTTCCTACTTCATTTTTTTATTATTTAATTGAAAATGTATCTCGTTTGTAGGAGAGAGAAAAAATTACAGGGGGATATATACTAAAAATGTCAAGCTGAGAATATTTCAGAATCGCAGAGAAACAAAGATTCAATGACCTTAACACCTGAAACCTGAAAGAACTAAGATCCAGCTCACTATTGCAGGAACACGTTAAAAATGACTCCTAACTGTCTTTCGTTGACTACAGTACCTACCGCTGCCCAAAAATATATTCAATCCATATTTAATCGCGGTCTATTCAAACCAATATATTTTCAAACTTCCAATTTCCCGGTCACTTAAAAAGATTGCCGTTATTTCCACAAAATCTAGGCCAGTACATAAAATCAATATTATTACTCAAATCAATGGTTCATATCAACGCTAGGGAAATGTACAGACGCCTGCACATCAAGCTACTACAATCTGTCAGATTTCTTTGATAGATTTTCGACTTTATTTCTAAAGTATTAGGTTCAAGGTTCATTGGGAAAAATTTACAGTTTCGGGTAGCTTGATCTGCTGGCGTTTGTACGTTAGCTATACAATACGCCACATTACTGGACTCCACTCTACATCAATTCTAACTACGGAGTTAATAAAAGCGGATTATTTGGTCGAACGAAACTAATGGCTTTTAACTGGACTACATTTGGCGGGAGTCCATTCAGTTGTAGTTTTTATAGACCTTGTTTATTTGTGGCTATGTCATGCAAAGTCTACGGACAGTGGAATTGGTAACGATATAGCTAGTTGGGTGGAATACAGTAGAGCTATTATGTCTTGCCGGGGTTGTGGGTTGTTCGAAAAAGATACCGCGGCCCCGGAACGTAAAGGGCAACAGAAGGAACATGGGTGGGTTTTAGTCAGTAAAAGTCTGACACTCACCCCCGCTCCGCCCAGAGCGGGGTAAGTTATTTGATGATTTACCACCCCAAAAAAAAGGGCAAAAGTAGGAAAATGGGTGGGTTTTAGTCAGTACAAGTCTGACGCTTCTCCTGGATTCACGAAGAGCGGGAAAATTATTTGATGATTTTCCATTCGCAAAAAAAGCCACTAAATTACAATGAGTTACAGATAGCATTACGCATTTATAGGAAACTATGGATTTCCAAAAAAAGGGCTATTCTCTAAGAATATAACGTCGAGTACAACGCCGACCCCAGACGACTCTCTATAAAACATGACGCTGCGGCTGCTCGACGCAGTATTCTTTGAGAACAGCCCTACTGCTATTTAGGTCCAAACAGATATATTCTAATGGTTGTTAAGAATTACTGCGGTGCGAAGCTTGTGGTAGTTATTTCTTGGTGAAATGTTTTGAGGTTGGTCGACACGATGTGGCCAACAATTTATTTTGTGTATTAGTCTTAGCTCGTGGCCACAATCTAGACGCGTTTTGCGACTAGACAGCGACAGCGGTAAGAAAAGAAGTGTGAAAAAGTATAATAGTTTTAGTAGGGTAGTGTTTGACGGGCCTGTTGGTCTAGTGGTTAGTGGCCCTGACTGCTGAGCCGGAGGTCGTGGGTTCGATTCCCACCCAGGACAATCTTTGTGTGAGTGTCAGCAGTGTCTGGGTGTGATTTATCTATAATATGTATTTATTTATAAATTATATAAGTACTAGCGGCCCGGTACGTGCTTCGCTACGTATTTACAAAAAAAGGTGATGTAGCGCCATCTGCCGGACAAAATTGAGAATCTAAACCATTCCCAGATCCCCTTAAACACACACAAAAAATTTCATCAAAATCGGTCCAGTCGTTTGAGAGAAGTTTAGTGACATACACACTCACAGAAGAATTATATATATAAGTATGTATATCAGTTGTCTGGTTACCATAACACAAGCTCTGCTTAGCTTGGGATCAGAGTGTGTGAGTTGTCCCAAGATATTTATTTATTTTATTTATTAATACTACGGACCATCGAAACACGAGTTTCTCTTCACGGAGGTTATCTGTGATGGAAACAGATAAAATACAAAGCATATCGCTTGACGTATCAACGGCTCTCAAACTGTCGCAGATTTCTTTACATTTTACAAAATACTAGGAATACCGAGTATCAAATTAATAAATTTCTCTAATAAAGCAAGCACGCTCGTCCCTGATTTAAGCGAGCTGTCCTTAGCAGAAACCTTGTTTGGACTAGCTGTAATTGGATTCTGATATTCTTAATTACCATAGGCAAATATGTTTGACCTCAGCTTGGTAAAAAGGAGTAGAGAGAGAAGACTAAAGTTTTTTGGCAGTCATTTCTCTTGTATTAAAGTGTACGTACTATTGAAAGTTTAAAATGTCAAAAAACTAAACTGTTATCCTGCCCTTATTATTCGGGGTCATATTATTATATTCTTTATAACTCGTTATTTCATCAGAAACCCCTTTCCTGCTGCATCCTTCCTCATACAGTCCTAAAAAAAAAAAATAGAACGAGATATTTTTATTTCAAACAAAAACCTACCATTACTTTTTATGTGAAATGAAAGAATAATATCGTAAGGAGTGCTACTAGATAGGTACCTACTACAAATTCAACATGGCGATAGATAGCCGTTTGCATAAAAAGATAAAATAAAACTCCGTCCATTCGTATGTGCATTCAATGAAAAACAGTTGAGTGAATTTCGATCTGGTTTCGGCGAATAGTAAAAAAATGGTTCGCTTTTTCCGAAGAATCGTGTTCAGCTTTTAACACGTAAAAAGTTAGTTCGGTTTCACGTCACGTTTTGGAGTTTGACAAAGAAAATCAAACGTCGCCGTCCGAAAACCATCTCAAAACTTTAATCTGTTTTCACTCACTTCTACGGGGAAAGTTTTGAGACAAAGCTGTTCAGAACTCCAATTTCCATTAGGGTTGATTTTATTTTTCGTTATCAACACAATTTAATGATGATTGATAGAATTCGATTAAAGCCTGTATTTATCCACGGGTTCCAGTTCCATTCCACTTCAGTTATATCATTTATTTTCAGGTAGCGTCCCTGTCGAGTCGTCTGGCTGCTACCGCATTAAACATTTACGTAATACAGAGAAATTCTGTCTCGGCCATCTTAAAATAGACAGATCTAGGGGTCCCTTTTGTGTTTCTGCAAATTCAATTCCTTATACAAGCAAAGATATCGGGGCCATTCGAGACGAAACAAGAATAAGGCGGGGAATAAAAAGTTTGTAGCTTATTACGTATACTTAGTCCGTTCTTGCTATGCAAATGGGTTCAAGAGAACAGTAAAAAAGCCTCCAACCTTAACCTCTTTTACTTGGAAAAATGCGCAATACTAGATGTAAGAAAAAAGCTCCATAATAATGGCTCCACAAACAAACAGAACTCTTTATATTCCTACGTACAAATAAAACAGGATAACTGACATCTCGTAAGATATAATAATTAATGTGCCCTAGAACAATAATCTGTGAATTGGGGCTCACAATGAGCAGCCTAGTTAATTAAATAAAGTGCTAAGTACACACGAGCGCTGCAGGGATAAATCCACGTACCTACCGCGTGGTAGCAATAGTTTAATTAAGTTGGCAACACCGGCCTCATGTCAGATAATAATTAGTGAGCACCGGGTGGCTCACTCGTACTTGAATATGAAGTTTTGCTGTATGTGAATGATAAATGATAAATGATAAATGATAAATGATGTTTATTTTGCAAGTAGGTTTTCACAAACACTTTTACACGTCATTTTTTTTTTAAACTAGATGAGGCCGGTGTTTCGTACCCGACTACTCTGAGAAGAAACAGCCGAAACAAACTCAGAGGTCATAGTCTCTTTTAAAGTCCAGACAAAATAATCTTGGTCAACTTACATGAGGACTATGCAGATAGTGTCTGAAATGGTCTTTTTAAGAAAGCACCACACAGATTGAGTGGACCTGTCCAGTCAGTGCAAGCATTTGTCAGTTATCGTGTAGCTCAACTCATAACCTAAGGAGCTCAACGACACGACGAACAATACCAAAAAAAGGACATTTGTGTAGGTCGCTTATAGCACTCAAACTGCCAGACCTTCGTCAAAAAACAAAGTAAATAAAAGAAATGATCCACATGGTCCTCACATTTACAATAAACAAATAAAAAATAAATAATTAATGAGATCATAATGAAATCATAAAATGTCATAAATGAAAATAATAAGAAAATAAAATGTCACTAATCATAATAATAAAAAGAATGTAAAAATAAAGTAAATATTAATGTCAAAGTATATAAAATAAAGGAATAGACAATAAATAAGTGAAACAAAGGCAAATTTTGACACTCACTGAGTAAATTAAATTGGAGCAGCTTAATCCCAAGCCTTTTTATCTTCAAGGTAATGATTCATGTTATAGTAAGCTTTGAGACATAGTTTATGTTTTATGAAAGATTTAAATTTATTGAGGCTTAGTGTTTGAATATCGCTTGGCAGTTTATTATAATAACGTATACATTGGCATGTGAAAGTACCTCCTATTTTTTTGAGCCTCGTTGCAGGAACAACAAATTTGTGTTTGTTCCTTGTATTTATGTCGTGGATATCACTGTATTTTTTAAACAATTTTATATTTTTATGCGCGTACAAAAGGTTTTCGTAAATAAACTGAGAGGGCACAGTAAGTATGTTAATCTCTTTAAATTTTTCTCTGAGGGAGTGTCTAGGACTTAATTTATACATTGAACGAATTGCCCTCTTTTGCAAAATAAAAATTGTCTGAATATCGGCGGCATGGCCCCACAAGAGAATACCATACGACATCACACTGTGGAAATAACTAAAATAAACTAAACGGGCTGTCTCTAAATCAGTCAAATCACGAATTTTTTTAACGGCGTATGCTGCTGAGCTAAGCTTTTTTGACAACTTATCTATATGAGGGCCCCACTGAAGCTTAGCATCCAAAGTTAAGCCTAGGAACACTGTATTATCTTCCGGTTTCAACTCTTCATCCTTGATTAGTACACTAGTTTCCACTTGTCTAACATGAGGTAACGTAAACTTAATGCATTTGGTCTTTTTTTCATTTAGAAGTAAATTATTAACGTTAAACCAATTAACGACCTTTGCCAGAGCGCTATTAACATCGTCAGTAGCTAGCTGCTGACGTTTTAGTTTAAATAAAAGAGAAGTGTCGTCTGCAAACAACACTACATCATGATTATCCTTTATGAGGTAAGGCAAGTCATTAATATAAATAAGAAATAAAAAAGGGCCAAGAATGGACCCTTGTGGTACTCCCATGCTTAATACAGATCCGGGAGATCTTTTCCCGTTTACATCAACTCTCTGAATCCTACCACTCAAATATGACGTAAGAAGATTCAGAGAGGCGTTCCGGATTCCGTAGTGGTGTAGTTTTCTGATTAATGTTTTATGGAGAACGCAATCGAAAGCCTTGGACAAATCGCAAAAAATCCCCAAAGCATCACATTTATCTTCCCAGGCATTATAAATGTGTCCTAGAAGTTCAACACCGGCATCAGTAGTTGAACGACCCTTTGTAAAACCGAACTGTTTATTATGCAATAACTTATGTTTATTGAAAAATCTTTGCATTTGATCTAAAATTATTTTTTCAAAAATTTTACTAAATGTTGGTAGCACTGAAATTGGTCTATAGTTAGTAGGGTCTGATGTACTACCCGATTTAAACAATGGTATTATTTTACTATTTTTCATTAGATCAGGAAACTCACCACGGTCAATACAATCATTAAATATAACAGCTAATGAAGGAGCTACAATGGTTATAATGGACTTGGCAACGTCCACAGAATGACCCCATAGATCAGCGGTCTTCTTAACATTTAACATATGAAAAGTTTTAATTACATCATTACAATTGACATATTGAAAATTAAATTCGGAATCATGGAATGGAACATTTTCCTTTAGTAAAGCATCTGCAGCAGCAGGTGACGAGTCTAGCGATTTAGTAGTCGATACAGGATAGGAATAGGATCTATCTCATACTTGTGGTAGCTGTAATTAGCTGTGAGTTAGCCCGGGCCTGGATCCTATTCTATTTTGGTTTGAAATGGAATGTTTTTACCTTAGAGGTACAGTAATCACTTTCTCAATTTCTACCAAAATTTACATGGTCATATAAGGGATATGTTTCAAGAATTTTCATTATTGTTACTCCCGGAATAATTAAAATCAAATCGATTGAAACTTTTTGATTTAATCTTTCTTTTTCAATAACATAACATTACGCCCGTAATTACCGAAGCGTAAGGCAGAGTTGTACCGTACAGTACACCCATATTTCGCCAGTTATGTTTAAGTACCATGTAATGGGGGTGAACCTAATACCATCAACCGGGCCCAAATCCAGACTCCGTGGCTGCTACTGAGAACTCCTTGATGGATGAAAACTATATCACTTTGTTCACCCTGTTAAATCAAACCCAGAAGGTTATACTCAGCAGTTTCTTGTGACCACTACATCACGAGGAAGTTATGTAGACGTTAGCCAGAGTAGTCTTTTCTGTTTCGATTTTTAGACAGTCAGACAGACGAACAACAAAGTTTTTTTAAGTTGACCCACACCATGAATTTCTCCTGTATCGTAAGTGCGTTTACAAAGATTCAAACTAACATACACAAACAGCCAAACCCGAAACAACTACTTGTAGGTCATACAAATATTTGTTCCGTGCGGAGATCGAACCCACGACATTCAGCGCAGCAGTCGATCGGTAAACCACTGCGCCGTCAAAATCCAATAAGGGTTCCGTTTTTCCTTTTGAGGTACGTGACCCTTATTCGATCACTTTGTTGTCCGTTTGTCAGACAGATCCCTTTATCTCGGGAACGCGTGAAGGTATCAAGTTGAAATTAAAACTATATACTGAAGTCTGTGGTCCCTTAGAGCTGTGGAAATATCTCGAAGTCTACCCAGTTCTGCCGGGGTTGCGGGTTGTTCGAAAGAGATACCGCTGCCCCGGAACGTAAAGGGCAATAGAAGGAACATGTGTGGGTTTTAGTCAGTACAAGTCTGACACTCCCACCCGCTCCGCCCAGAGCGGGGGAAGTTATTTGATAATTTCCCACTCCAAAAAAAAATGCCGAGTCAAAAGATTTGTCTTAAGTTACGGACTTGCCCAGTTTTTTTTGTGGTTCTTTTTGATTTTACTGATAAACCAGGGATTAAATATTCACACAATGTTCCACGTTGTTATAATCGCATAGGCATTAAGAATGCCTTTCAAACTATTCGGATATCCTTTTGTCCTAATATCTATGAATATTCATTGAGAAATCAAAATGTATCAATTCTTCGTAAATCTGTACAAAACAACAAAGATTAATGAAGTTTGTCAGTTGTTACAGTTTCAGCATAATCCGGGCTGGGATATTTTAGTTTGAGCGAAATTTTGGCTCTATTTATAGAAGCAGATTTTCTAATATTCCGTAGAACTTTATCCTATTATGTCCGTTTCCTTGGACACTGTCCTTTAAGATAGTCGTCATCGTTACGGGATAATTAACGCCCGGTTCCAATAAACAAAAAACGACTCGTTTTGCTTACGGATAGTAGTATTTTCTATGAGACGTATGCCAAAATCGTTTCTATAAAAATGCCTCGTAAGTAACCGATAGTAATACGTTGTTACGGATAGTCGAATTTTTATTTCAGAAGAAGACAATAAAGCCACCTTTGTACTGAAAATTTGTTTGTGATTTTCCCTGTAAATAAAATAGATGCATCTTAGGTCTAATGATTGCAAGCGCGACTGGTAAGCTTAAAGTCGTTGGTACGATTCACAGATCAGACAAAGTCTTATTGAGTTTTCTAGTAGTAACAGATCCTGATGAAATTTGGATCAGTGGTAGATTATGGTCTGGAATAACACATAGGGTACTTTTTCGATATCATGCGAGCGAAACCGCGGGCGCCAGCTAGTATTAATATAACATCATACATGTATTAACCCAACATTATTATTTTTAATATGATTCTGTTTGTAAATTAAAAGGAGAAGTAAAATAAAAGAAGTTGTCAGTTGTCAAGCTCTAGCTGTGGTTGTTATTTCTTCTTATCCTCAAGGATCCCAGTTCCTGGTCTCCCAAAGCCATCCATCAACATTTATGTAAGATGTTATGTTAGTATGTAAATTCCGGCAAGAGGCTCTTATATGCCCTGAATACAATCGCAGTCTGATTGTTGGGTTAGGCTAAGAAATTCCAATATTGTGCTACATCTCCAAGACGATCGTAAACCCGACAATATCTGCAACCGAACGTAATGTACAGATATATGTGGAGCAGTGTCAGGGTTAAAACCGCTTTGTCACCAGTAACCGAGCTCCAGATATTGTACCGTGCAAGACAAACACGCTGCGGCGCTAGCAGACGCGTCACAGTAAACTTGTACATGTAAATTGTTTACATATGTATGTATATTGACACAGGTAAATGCGAATGTACAGACGACGGCAGGTCAACCTATACTACACTAGTATAACCTGATCTCTGCTACGAATTGCACACCGTAGTAGAGAGATCAGGTTAAAATGGTTTTATGTAGGTTGATGTGCCGTTGTCTGTACATGGAATATGCACACATATTTATAGTAGTGACATAGATATCTAAAAGCGTCGTGCCTTTGAACATAGTTCACATTAATTGGAAATGTCTTTAGCAGAGATTCAGAGAGTGCACACTGAAAATTATTATATTTTTGAATACTCAAATTCTAACAAGCTAACAAGCTGTTTGCACAAAATTGTAATGCTGGTGAGCAAGATAATTATTCTATCCTAAAAACCTTTTTTTAACCATTTCTGACTTCTTTAAAATATTTTTGTTCTCTGGGCGGAGCGGAAGGGAGTGGCAGATTTGTACTGACTAAAACCCATCCATATTCCTTCTTTTGCCGTTTGTGTTCCGGGGTGAGAAGACTACTCTACTAATCTGCAGCTCCGGCAGGCGGTGCCCCTTTAAAGCGCGCGTATAACATGAACGCGCTGTTGTGAAGGAGACCTAAATAATTGATTAAATAAAATTACAATACCTGATTAATTATAACATACGCTGAATTTTTGTATTTAAAATTTCTCAGAGGGTGCAGGAAGGTGCGCGGTTACTGCGGTTTACATGATACCTCATCAATTATAATTAATCAATTGTATATTTATTTTAATTAATTAATGTGTAAATTCAGGAGGTGATCGTAAATATTACCTCCTGAATTTTTACGAGGATGTAAAACTGTTATTTGTAAAATGTCATTTAGATATCATTGTGGATATCTCAGATTTATAAAAGAAAAACTTACTAAATTATTCTTCCTTTAAGATCGTGCCACCTATCTTGATATATTAAACAAGACTATTTTATGACTGTACCACAATACTTTATCGAGCTTGACCCACATATAAGCCACCGGTGAGGCACGTCCGCAGCAGAAAGAGTAGCGAGCACCTCCAACATGGCACTTTTGTGAACCCATGTATTATGCATGGCTGGTTCCTTATCACCACTGAAACTTGCGAGCAGGAAGGACATTATTTTTGGCAAGCTATCTTATGTCCTTGTGCTATCGTAAAAGTAGGCTCAATTTCGATCAGGTAAGATTGAAACTATAGAGTCTGGGGAATTAGTTGTTAAGAAAATTGACAATCAACTTTAATGTATAGGTATATGAAGAATTGGGGGTAAAGCACTTCTTTTCCCTTAAAAAAGGGTTTAACAAAGGGATCCACCAGACGGCTTTTGTGTCTGATGAGCTACTGCCTGGCAGCAGTCGGGTTTTCCTTTACAGGCTCAAGTCGCGGATAACTTTAATAGCGCCATCTATGCCACAAAAGAAGATACGTATTGTCTTCTGTTGTGCCAAAGATGGCGCTGTAGTCATTTTTTAATTATCTCGCTGATGTATATTTTTTTTGTACTGTAAACCTGTTTTCAACCATTTTTAAATCGCATTCTTTGACAGCTATAGTTTGAAAGAAAATGGCTGTAACACAATTAGCGTGATGTGTCAATTTAATAGTACTATCTTTTAGTATGTAGTTACGTACATGTGTTGGTAGGAGGTTGGCGAATAAATATATGTTTTACAGTTAAAAACATTTCTACAATTTTTCAAAGGTAGTAAACAATCAAATAAAGGGAATTTTCTCCGCGGACATGAAACCGTGGTCTGGGCCACAGAGTCATTGACTAATTGATGTGATTAAAGATTTATAGATAGAGGTAAAGTTAGTCTCGGGAGGCTGTGAAACTACGAGTAGAATGAATTAAAGAAATTGTTAGCCAACTATTTGCTCACTAATGCGAATCTTTAGGAGAAGTTTTATATTCTACTAGCTTTCGCCCGCGGCTTCGCCCGCGCTAAATTTGGGGTAACACAGTTCCCCTTGCGCCTATTGATTTGTAATAGCAACGCTAAGATTTCCCTTTTCTTCCCTCTTTCTCCCTGACATCCCACTTTTTTAAATTAAAAAATAGCCTATGTCCGTCTCCTGGTTCCCAACTATCTATGTACCAAAATTAATCACAATCGGTTTAGCCATTAAAGCGTGAAGAGGTAACAAACAAACAAACAAACTCACTTCCGCTTTTATAATATTAGTAAGGATTTATTTTACAGGTACACGTTTAATGTTTAAAACTATCGTGACATAAGTAAGTAAATACAATATTAGGCACGCTCTTGTCCACGGACTGATAAATGAACAAAGAATTGAAAACGTATTCACAATCAGAACATCTGTCATAATTGCTCATGCAGGTACAGAATGGGATATTGATTGATTATGTAATTGACAGTACTATTTTCTAAAACTGCCAGAAAATCAAAGTTGGAACTTGAATATTGCTGTATTAGCTGGGTCCTAATGTTTCACCGGTGGCGGTGTAAACTGAGATTAAAAGTAAACTATGTATTAATCCAGGTTGTAAACTATCCGTCACTTCATGCACGCCTAGTAGTTTTATTATAAATGATCAGGTCTAGAAATCGCGTTCTCTCATACAAATCTGACCACCCCGTTTCACGCTCTTGGTTGAATTTAGCTAAACCCCGTTTTAGTACACCTACGGCATGAAAAGATCAAATACGCAAAATTAAAAACAAAAAACTCCTAAACCTTGTAGTTTCTGAGGTTTCACGATGAGGGAATCAGTGATTTTCTCTTCAAATCACTGATAATTTTGCAAAATAATTTATCGAATTGATATTTTAAAAATACTTAGTTTGTTGAGCGAACATTGGCAATATTTTCATACAACAAAAATAAACCTGAGCATGTAACAAGTTAGTATTGGATTACGATTGTTTTTGTCCTGTCTCGTCTGTAGTTCGTAAATATTTGAAACTATTTGTATCTTTATTTGCTCCTCAGAGGATCCAAATATAAAAATTACTTAGGTAGATCATATTTGTCGTACCACTAAGAATAGAATTGTAAAGTATTTGTTCGTCTGCTAAATGTGCCATATTATCTTGGTTTATTTTGGATTGCCTTTTGTTTTGACCTGCTCTCTATCCTTTGAGGGTACAAAGTTTGGTAGTTCCAAATTGGAAGTTGATACTGATAAATCCATTCGGGTATTAGAACCATTATAATTTCGCCAAGATGGATCAAGTGCTAGTAATTTTATGGTTTGGTGGTGGAAGAATGAGAAAGGTCGAAAAATAAGGGATATCAATTTGAATGGCTTCAGAATTCATATCGTTATTTGCATTTCGTAATGTATAAATGTGTTTTCAGGATTGATCAACATAATAACTCTTATAATTTGGGCATAAAGATCGAACATCTAGTTTTTTTTTTTATAAATAAGTTACTTATACGTATATTAACATTAATACACCACAGATACAAGTTTTTAGTCGCACATAAAAATACACACACAAAATTAGAAATTAAAACAGTAGAAATATCAGGTAGTGTACGTTCTTATGTGCACACGACGGCAGGTCAATCAACTCTTAAAATATTATAACCTGATCTCTCTACTACGAATCGCACAACTTAGTAGAGAGGTCAGGTTAAAATGGATTTGTGTAGGTTAATGTGCCGTCGTGTGTACTATGGGCAGTTCTGCTACAAAACTTTATAAAACCGTTTTGCTTTTCTTTTTTTTTCTTTCTCTCTTCTTTTAGTCGAAAACTTGGTCTTTATAAGGCAACATTATATTTTTCGTATAAATGTTTCGTCAGAGCCAAAGCACAATAATCCAGTAAAATAACGAAAACCGTAAAAAGAACATCCCTAGAAAAAACACGCTTATAATTAGTATCTTTCTATATAGGAATATTTAACATAGCTGGAACAGAAATACTGTACTGGAACGTTGCACAGCCACTGGAGCGAGTTAGCCAAACGAGGCTTCGTCGGAGACAAGTTGAGTGCCACTAAATGGATTAATCCATCACTGGCTCATACTTTATGAATGCACTGTCAAGTGGAAAAGTAATTTGTTGTGGACTAGCTGTGGCTATGGTTTTGTTCGCTATTTTATTTTATTAATTTAAAAAAAGCTAATCCTGTTTATTTATAGGTTGCAAAATTTTAATGAAAGATCTACAGCGCCATCTATGCGAGAAAAGAAATACTAACATCTATTAAAAATATAAATCACGCTGGTAAAGTTATTCGTGACTTAAGAAAAACCAAACAAAAAACCTGCCTTGTCAGAGGAGGTTCTGTAATCAATGGTGGCAAAGTTCTTTACACGCAGTACCATGATGAACAGTAATGGATGCAAGAATTTTAAGTTCAAGTAAATAGTTAGACGCGTTGTCGAGTCTCGTCGTCTGAACCAAGACAAGGTTACCCAGCTCGAAACGCTTTGGAGTCGAACTTTGTAGATTAACTACTTTTATCGTATTCCTTCTTACGGTCCGAGAGATATTTCTCAACGGTATTATGAAAAGGTAAGTCAAAGGCCTATGGCTGACATAAAAACTGTCACATGGTTAAGTACCAACACAAAAAAGAAAGAAGTTCGACGTGCCTCAATGTAGTGTAGTGTTACCAGCTTACTGATAACCTATTATCCCCAGCTATATATACCCAGCAAGAAGGGAGATAGGTATCAAACCAATATAACATTTTTTTTTGCGGTTTGTCTTTAATAATTTTCTCCGTTCTGGACGGAGTCAGGGGAGTGTCAGACTTGTACAGACTAAAACCCACCCATGTTCCTTCTATTGCCCTTTATGGTCCGGGGCTGCGATATCTCTTTCAAATAACCCGCAACCCCGACAAGACCTATATATTTACGTGCTCATCTTGGTTTTATAACAAAACAAGCTTCTGCCCGCGACTTCGTTCACGTGGCATAGTTACTTAGGGCTAACGCTAATTTTGCTAACCCCCGTGAAAGAAAAAAAAAAATGTTTCCACATTTTTTCCTCTTTCACCTCCTTGTCTCCCTTTCTTAGCCTATGTCCATCTCCTGGTTATCAACTATCTCTGTACTAAAATTCATCAAAATCGGTTTTGGCCATTTAGGCGTAAAGGCGTAACAAATAAACCAACTCACTTTCGCTTTTATATTATTAAGTAAGGATAGGTAAGGATTTATCTTTATTCCATTTCCCCGTTACGATTTGATTGGACGATAAACATCAAACCTTTCACATCTTCCTGCTATGGAAATGGAGTTTGGGAGGAAATAATATATTCTACCTTTAAGCCTATCAATATCCGTTCAGGCGTTTGGATATTATGTAATTTATAAACTTTTACATCCTCATTTATATTTAAAACGTGAAGAGCTTCTGGCCAAATAAGAATTGCCGCTCGGTTTGATCTTGAAATTAAGTCACGCTTGCCTAGATTGGTCCGTGGATGGGTGACCACCCACCATACCGAGTTTGCTCTGTGCTCTGTAAAGGACGCTAAGCCGTTGAAACAAAAATTAAACGCGAATGCAAAATTTCAAAATGCAGTTTAGAAACCGAGAAGTGGGTTAACTCTAAGATTTTTTATATGGTTACAGATAAAACGTGTTATAAAAGTACAATGTCGAGATAAAAAAAAATAGCAGTGCTGTGCAATTAACTGCTGTTTGTTAATAAACATGTTAAGAAAAATGTGTTTGGCATTTAGATTCAATTTTGGTATGCCAAAATATGTAAGTACCTATATAATTATGTATGTTTCTTTTATCGAAATCCATAATATTGTAGTTTATGGCTAGATATAAGTTCAATTAATATAATATTGTGTAAGTTCCTACCATACGTGATGTATTCTGCAATATAATTTTATTAGTTTAAAGTCGTTTTGCTGCGCCCTAACAGGGTCATGTAGGTACTCACTAGTTATAAGCCTAGCGTGTAACTTTTTTGTACATTGGGCATTTAATGAATAAAAAAAATATAATATACCTAATAGCTTTTGCCCGCGGCTTCGCTCGCGTTAAATTCGGTATTCGGTTTTCCCGTTTCTTCCCTCTTTCTACCTCATATTCCACTCTATTAAAAAAAAATATGTAGCCTATGTCCGTCTCCTGGTTCCCAACTATCTCTGTACCAAAATTCATCAAAATCGGTTTAGCCATTAAAGCGTGAAGAGGTAACAAACAAACAAACTCACTTTCGCTTTTTAGTACCACCGATATTGTAGGAGAACTCAGTAGGCTATTTATTTAATTGTTTTTAATTAAAATTAAAAGTTTTTCTTTAAGGACTCACACTTCTCCAAATAGCGAGCTCAAATTAGTTCAAATAACTAGCAGATTCTTCCCCTCCCAAGTGTACCCTCATATATTTCGAAAGCTCGAATTTATGTTTACCTGAGGCCATACAGTGAATCTCATAAGACATGATTTAACTTCGATCAAACCCAAAACATGATAAAACGATACTCATTTTGATTTAACCCACTTTCGCGCCAATAAAGGTACGCCTATGAGGGTTAAAGGGTAATTCTGAAACACGTTTTTACTTATTTACTAGCTGTGCCCAGCGGTTTCACCCGCTGCTGCTGACTAGAGTTTATTCTAGGCAAACGTGCTCCACACGATCAGGTGAGCAAACCTATCTTACTAATATTAAAAATGCGAATGTTTGTGAGGATTGATGGATGGATGTTTTTTACTCTTTCGCGTCAAAACGGCTAAACTGATCTTGATGAAACTTGGCACAGAGGTAGATTATAGTCTGGAATAACACATAGGATACATTTTTTTTTCGATATGATGCGGACAAAGTCGTAGGCGCCAACTAGTTTAATAATAAAAATAAAAGTTTCATGCTTGTACAAAAAAGGTTTACCGCTTGTTTATGAGTTGTCCAAAAGTAGGTTTGGCTGTAAACGAAGTGTTGGAAGATTAAAGGTTCCTACTGGCACGTTTCAGTGTCTGCCGATATAAGGTACTGACCTTAAAGCGCCTATAGCAAGCCAACACGCAACATTATGGATACTAGTTAAGGGGTAGCATACACCGGGGTTGCGGGTTGTTCGAAAGACATACCGCGGTTCCGGAACATAAAGGGCAAAAAAAGAAACAGGGGTGGGTTTTAGTCAGTAAAAATTTTAGACTCCCTCCTTCCTTTCGATTCCTCCCGGGGTGTAGGGCTTCCGCGCGCCATTCATACAGACGCGCGAGGACTATCGACTCCAGGTACCATGGTGGCAATGCGGCAAGGAGGCTCGCCACTTCGCCGGAGATCGTGTGGAAGCCGCGAATCAGCCTAGTGGCTACCACCTTTTGCGGCGCGTTCAGGTAGTGGCCGGCGCGCCGCCCCAAAGAACGCGCCCATACCCGTAAACGTCCTAAAAGTCTAACAACCAGTTTCACCAAGGGGTATCGTATTACACAATATTGACTGGGTTATGGAGGTCAGGCAGTTATAAGCAGTCGCTCCATGTAAAATACTAGTATTGAGCTGTATATGGTAAGACTGGAAGCCGACCCCAACTAAGTTGGGCAAAGGCTAGACAGATGAAATAAATATATACTAAAAAAAATATAGATTTTTAAGAAACGAGCCTGGTTACTTATCTCATTTGCAGACTGTACATAAATAACATGTTACGCCAATTTAATCTGAAAGGCAACGCGTCTAGATATATATTTGATTGTTGTATCGGCACTCAGTCTTATTGCCATTTCCTTCATTCCACAAGACTACACAACTACAATAGTTTGTAAGTTACCCGAATCTTTCCAAACTATCTTACACTTCCGAAGTATCGCCGTCCATTGTGGACTTCGTCATATCGGATTTTGGCCAAGTTGGCAATTTAATCTGATACAATAATAGCAGCAGTTGATAGTTTTTAACCGACTTAAAAAAGGAGGAGGTTCTCAATTTGACCGTTTTGTTTTTGTTTGTTTGTTACTTAACGTTTCTTTGTAAATTGTGAGCATTTTTTTTGAATTATATTGTAATCGAAAGGGGTTTGTAAGGGTCCCAAATCAACTTTATCTATATCGCTTCAGTACTGTAAGGCGACCAATCACAGGGGATACGTGTAACGCATGTGGATATCAATCAATGTGATTGGTCGATTCCCACAAATCTTCCTTCCATTCGTCTCCTCTTTGGTGGAATGTGGGGCTTATGTATTTACAAAAAAAGTTGTGAAAGAGTCTAACCTAGTGTAATTGGGTTGTTTTCCATTATGATTTTTTTGTAGTAGTTGCAGTCTAGATTTGTCCGTTTAATGGCTTTAAGCTCGCCCTTTTACATTGGACTTAACCATAACTGGCAAAATGTGGATGTACTATTAGTTACACCTCCGGCTAACCGTTATATAGTAAACTAGCTTCCGCCCGTGACTTCGTCCGCTTGGTATAGTTACTTTGGGCTAACGCTAACTTTAACCCGCGTGATGATCATAAAAAAATCATTCTTTTCCCTTTTTTTAACTCTTTCTCCCCCTTTTCCCACTTTTTTTTAAAACAGACTATGTCTGTCTCCAGGGTCCTAAGTATCTCTGTTCCAAAATTCGTCAAAATCGGTTCGGCTATTTATGCGTGACGACGTAACAAACAAACAAACTCACTTTCGCTATTATAATATTAGTAAGGAAGAGACTGCAGTATGCGTACTCCCTAATAGGCAGTTCAGTATGTAAGTAGCGAGCCAGCAAGCTTATATGTAGATATGCAAATGTTCATGCCAGCACAGAGGGGACTTTGCCGTCGGCAAAAATGCGAACATTACCTCCTTTATACATATAAGCTAACGGCCTATCTTAAGAATATAAAGCGAATAAAATTTGCCAAACTATATCTTTCAAAAACGGTTACTTGGAAATAAATTACAAATACGTACGAAAGGTTGATTAAATGAATGAAATGGAAATGAATTAGTGACGAGAAACGATTTACGGGGTATTGGTAAACGTAAGATTCTCGAAATTGTTTAGATTCGAAACGAGCCGGGAATTATAAATGTGTTCTTTTGTGTTGTTTATTGCTAGGCTCTTTGCGAATTTGGAAATCAGATTTGATATTCAGTTTGCTTTTTTATACTTCATCGTTTAGATGAACTAAACGATGAAGTATTAAACATTTATAGGAACTGACTTTAAGCGACAGATGTGCTGTTTCCACTTACAGTAAGCGCAAATGCATGCCTAAATTAAACAATACTCATTGTATTTTTGGATCTACTCTCTTATCTACGAGTCAGTGTTGACAATTTTTTTTTTGCAATTTTGGCATATACATAATTAAGTGTAACCTAGCCTTTGTGGAACTGCGGGTTGTTCGAAAGAGATACCGCGGCCCTGGAACATAAAGGGCGGTAGAATGGTGAGTTTTAGTCAGTACAAGTCTGACACTCCCTCCCGCTCCGCTTAGAGCGGGGAGAGTTATACCTCAAAAAAAGCCTTTGTAGAAACGGTAAACCTTTGTCAAACTAAACTATGTCAAGAATGCCGATCACCGATACTTTGAACTTTTAATACAAAACCTTGCCGACGAGTTTTTGTTTTCATTTACTTGACAAAATTAATGTAACTTCACAAGAAACGGGAGTTTGCAAACAATTTGTATATTTTCGCAAAACTTCAAGAATGCCTCTCAAATAACGTATTCATAATAAAACAATGAGTGGAGTTATGTGACATAATTAAATTTATTTGCTTGATCTAACTTTTGGGTTCCAATTTACGAGATATTGATATGCCGGTCCTGACTATCCGAAGGGCCTTGTTAAACATGATACGAAAATGACGCCTGTGTTTTGTTGTCATTGTTCTATATTTTAAGGTTGGTCTTAGTCTTAGTTTGTCCCTTTTTACCCGACTGCTGAAAAGCAGCTTTTAGTTAGTTTTTTTTTCAATGATTGATTTTAAAATCTCATAAGCTTTTAAAAGTAAGATGATAATCTTACTTTAAAAGGTTACAAAACCCTTTTAAAGTAAAAGGCAAAGTAAAATACATAGTTTATTGATCGATATCGATTGAAATTCATATATTTGTACAGAAGCCAAAATCGGAACATATCCAACTTTGCCTTTTTATTGTTTCAATACAACTTTATGAAATATCCAGTAATCAGCATTTAATTTAAGTTTGGTCAACATTGCCTAATTGGCTGTGAGACATCAAGCAGACTACCAAAGACGGCGCCCTAGTTGTTTTTATGCAACCTATGATAAATAAATAAATAAAAAATAAAATAACAAAGCCTTATATTTCCAGTTAACAAATTGGTAAATACATGTTGCTTTCTACCTTAACTTAATAAAAGAGAAATTAAAAACTATGTAACTTAAATTAACTAACTATAATACTAATAAAAAGAAATTAATACCTATCTATGTGACTTAAATTATCTTACTATACATACATCTTATTTAAATAATATAAAAACAACCTATGATAAGGGCATCAATTAAAAAGGATCGCTGAAATGAAAAATATTAAGAGTAAAAATTCCATTTCCTCTTATATTATCATCCTTACTTATAATATTATAAAAGCGAAAGTGAGTTTGTTTGTTACCTCTTCACGCTTTAATGGCTAAACCGATTGTGATGAATTTTGGTACACAGATAGTTGGGAACCAGGAGACGGACATAGGCATAGACATAATTTTTATTTTAAAAAAGTGGGATGTGAGGGAGAAAGAGGGAAGAAAAGGGAAAACTACTTAGCGTTGCTATTACAAATCAATAAGGCGCAAGGGGAACTGTGTTACCCCAAATTTAACGCGGGCGAAACCGCGGGCGAAAGCTAGTCCATCATAAAACTTTAATCTCAAGAATTGACATCTACTTCTCTAATTCCTCATTGAAAAACCTCAATTATACTTCAAATTTCTCGATTCAAAATCCCTCAAACGCAAGTACTCTCATGAAAGTCTCGTATGACTTACGCGCAACGTCGGTGCCTTTACAATTCCGCTTAAAATTTGGCAATTATAAATGTAAGTATTCACTCCAGTCGGTGCCGCGAGTGGCCTAGTATTCATGATCTGAATATTTTAGCTTTTTTAATTGGACAGCACTGAATAGGAGCGACTATGGAGGAATTTAATATCTCTAGATAGAAATGTGTGTGCTGAAATTTTTGTATTTTTAAATGTAAAATTGCTATTATTAGATCACATTTGTTGGTCTACATTCGAATATTTTTTTGGGGTCGTTGTAGGCTAAAAGATGATTTATCAAAAGTTAAAATACCTTGCGTTAGAGCTATGTGTAGTCTTAAACTTAGAGACAGTTGCGACCTTTTATTAAAATCTTTAAATATTCTTACTTTTCTGTCCATATACATTTTAGAGGTGGCAATTTCTATTTTTTTTTTTTTTACAAAAAATTGCCACCTGCCAAATGCCAAAACTCAGACAGAATTTACCTTCTTTGCGAATAAATGATTTGATTTGATTTAGGAGAGGATAGAACATTATGGTATGGTATGATGGTGTGCGGAATGGTGGTATGGCAACTCTGAAATACTGTAATGTGTGGTATAACGCATAATTGAAAGAAGATAAAACACTTAAAAAAATTTTTGTTCATATTTCACCAATACCTACATGTCATACAATTTCTACGCCATTCTATTCTATATTCAAAAACCTGAGTATTCGAACGTCTTTGTAAAGCAGCCTGTACTGTTTAAGGTTTAATATGTTTATACTACCTACTTACCTTTTTTTTTGTGAATGCAGAGGATTGAGAATACCTACCTTTTGTTGTTTGCCCCACACTAGCTAAACATTTAAAATCACATACACAAACAGCCAGACCCGGAACAAATATCTGTAGGCCATACAAATATTTGGTCCGTTCGGGGATCGAACCCACGATTCGCAGCGCAGCAGTCGATCTCTCAGCCACTGTGCCAACCGTGTTGTCTGATTGGCAAAAACATGATTTCATACTTAGAGCTTTTGCCAGATATATAGGTACTATTAAGGGTCATTTGTTATCATCATCATAACACCATACCTCCGGCGATCAAGAACTCATTTAACAAGCGTAGGTAATGGCTCTGATAGTATACATATATTTTTATCGTAACCATTTGCGCCGTGAATGTAAAGATTATTACAGAAAGGTTTATTATTTACCTATTACGTGAACACATTTCTGCTGAGACACTCATAATTAAAATAATTGGTTTAGTTATGGCGAGTTCCATGTCAATTATAAGTGTGTTGTTTGAAATCTAATACCGTTCTTGCCCAACAATACATTATTATGTACAGGTAGTATTTTAGAGTGAAGAGGAGCTCGTGGCTAAATAATAATAGCTGCTCGGATCAACCTTTAGGTAGGTAGATGAGTGATCATCATCATCTCACATCATCAACATCATCGTCATATTGGTCTAGTGCGGGCCTGTTGGTCTAGTGGTTAGTGGCCCTGACTGCTGAGCCGGAGGCTGTGGGTTCGATTCCCACCCAGGACAAACTTTATGTGATGACCATGATTATTTGTTCTGTGTCTGGGTGTGATTTATCTATATTATGTATGTATTAATAAATTATATAACTATGTATATCAGTTGTCTGGTTACCATAACACAAGCTCTGCTTAGCTTGGGATCAGATAGCCGTGTGCGAGCTATCCCAAGATAGCCAGTGGCTCCATGTAAAATGCTGGTATTCACCTCCAACTCATTATTCTGAAAGACCTTAAAATAATCGGAAAAAGAAAAGGTTAGGTAGATAATGAAGTACTATTAAAGACAGAAGGCATAAATGATACTTATCCTACTAATATTATAAATGCGAATGTTTGTGAGAATGAATGTATGGAGGTTTGTTACTCTTTCACGTTTAAACGGATCTTGATGAAATTTGGCACAGAGAGAATAACACATAGGATACTTTATTCTTCGATCATCACGTGAGCGAAGCCGCGGGTGCCACCTAGTAAAACATAATGCATTAGAACATCTTTTACCTAAAATATATTAATAATTCTCCTACTTGTGTAAGACCTCCTTTACCCGAAAAATTTGAGAATAAATTCCGCCTAATTAGTCCGTAAATTACACGGGGGTAATATAAGAAAAAAGGTTAGGATATACCGACCTTCGTGGTACGTAATAGCTCGCTCGGGATCTGGCGGTACCCCACACGCTTGAGTAATAGGAAGCAATAATAACGAATGGAGGGGAACTTAGAAACCTTTGGGGCTGTTTATAGGTCATCTGAGTAAGGTCATCGATTCCCTTGTGCAGGCAAAAATAAAAGTAAAACTCTTGAGGAATACTGATGAGGATGCAAGGTTTTTTGGTGCAGGTTTTAGTGGAACTGTTTTTGTTAGAATTTTTGCAGGACTGTTAGCGAATGGGATCAGTCATTGTCGATGTTTACTCTCTGGATGTAATTAATAAGTGGGAATCGTTTTGTTCTTACGTTCTCATCTATTTGATCAGATTTTATAAAATGAATAAATAATCTAGTGCTTACAATATGCTTAATATAAATTAAAAAAAAATATCTTTTTGTGGTTAGCAATTATTGAAGGAGTACAAGACATAGGTAAAACTCTGCATTCTAAAATTAGGAATACTTGTGACTTATAGAAATTAAGAATAATTGCGGGTACAAACAAATGCCCAATTCACTTATAATATGTGACGGCTAAAGGAGTATGCTCAAAAATGGTGCCTTTTTACACCTACGCCACCTTGTCAGACGAGTAGAGTACATACATACAAACAATAGTTATAATGGCAGATCAGCTCTATAGTACATCCATCTCGAAATATGTGCCTTTATTTATAACGAGTAATTAATTACTATAATTACTGAAAAAATAGTTATAAAAATGGTCACACTGTCATTTACGTCTACAAACTTTAAGAGGGGGCGCGCCTATTGCCCTCCACCGGGCACCAGTATAGATTCCGTGGCTCCTCCTGAGAAATTTGTAATGATAATCCCAATAATATTTTGTTCGACTTGGGAATCGAACCCAGGACCTAATGCTCAGTCGCGACCCAAGAGACATTTAGACGAGAAATACTGAAAAAATCTTTTTTTTAAATATGGGATACTGAAATACATTAACTAATCAACAAGCACTCTATCATAGTAACGTATTAGTCGCTCGTTACTTCCACAAACTCTAAACTGACCATAAAATAGCACTGACCATATTTACATAGTCTCATGAAGTTACTACTAACATCAAGAACACCTCAGCCTCCACTAACTAGCCACTATTGTTACATCATATGACGTCACACGAATACAGATGAGGCAGGCTTCACGTATCACTCCTGTTAAGGCGCGGTAACAAGCTAATCTTTAGGTATTCGCGAAAGTGAGGCTAGCTGCATACTAGGCATGGTCTGACACAAGTACACGACAGTATTGCATCGAAAGAATAGAAATAAGGTGGAAAATATTTCGGTGTTTGATTTTATTTGAATATCATGTCCGCTAAAATGTAGGTCATTTTGCAGTTTTAATTGAATATAAAAAAATACAGATCCGTGTTTGAAAAATTTTAGATATCTCTTTAGTCCATAAATTTTCCTTTGTTATAGATATGATGGTTGTCGCTGAAAAATTTAGATTTTTTCGTGGTCTCTTTAAACATTTTTTTTTCGTAGTACTAGACCACTTTTGTAAACTGATTTTATTTAAGTCTTTACTTTATTGTATTGGGCTATACACGGTAATTTTTTTTGGCTAGTGGCATGTACAGATTCGGCTTACTTTGCGACGAAAATCTAGACGTTTTACGAAGTGTTTGCTTTGTACTGCGCCTTAACCCCCAGCCAGCCTGAATAAGAATATGCTCTACCCTTCGGCATTTATATGGGGAAAAGCCGTGGTAATGGGAAGTTTCGTCTTATTTTATGTTTTCAATTTCAACAGACGCGTTTGTGGTATTTACTGTAATAATGTTACATGTTTTACGATTTTGGAGGATGTTGTATACGTTGTAATCAAGTGTTTGAGGCAGAAGGAGAATATTAACCTGAATTCTTACTAATATTATAAAAGCGAAAGTGAGTTTGTTACGTCTTCACGCCTAACTGACTAAACCGATTTTGATGAATTTTGGTACAGAATAGTTGGGACTCTGGAGACGGACGTACAGTTTTAAAGTGAAAAGTGATTGAGAAAGAGGGAAGAAAAGGTAAAACTTAGCTTTGTTAATACAATAAATAAGGCGCAAGGGAAAAAACTACAGGCAGCAGCTACCTGCAAATCAGGAAAGGGGAACTATGTTACCTCGAATTTATCGCGAGCAAAGCCGCAGACAAAAGCTAGTTTGAAAATAAATTAAAGCCCGCTAAGGATTGTGCTACGCGGTGGCGTAGCAGGGCCTCGTAGCAGCGACTACGACGGAGACGTATGACGTAGCATGGCGTAGCGGTTACGCACCTCATGAAATACAGCTTTAAAAAGGTTTCTTTTTACTTACTGGAGTGGAGCTCACTGTGGACCTTATCTGAACACTGGTATATTGATCATCTTCGAGTTATTAATGCCAAAACGACCTTTGTAACCCTCGTCATTTATCTACGTAATTTTATCAGCAAACAATAGACAACTTGAAACAATAGGATCACCTATACGTACAGACAACCCATTCAATCTAAATTAGTAAGATAACCGACTAGCCCCTACATGGTTTATTCATAGATTGTGTGTGTCATCCATTACTCTCCATGTACCTCCAGTTTCGAATAATTACAATGAAACTGCCCTATAACGGGGCCCTTTAACCCTCTCAAGCACGCTTGATACAGGGTTTTATCAAAACGGTATCTCATTGAGGCAGGTCGTTTAGACCCGCGTCGGAAATTACGTCGTAGACGAGCCGAGTCGACTCTAAGAGGACGATGTGGCCGGTAAGGACGAAATAGGTGCTGGCTTTTTAAGGTTAAGTCGTGTTCGGTACTAAAATCCCTTAAATATTTGTAAAAGATTCGACTATACAACTAATTTATATTAACTTACTTTGCTGAAAAAATAAGGCAGATAAAAAAGAAAGCGTATACTTACCAAAGTATAAATTTTCATTGTTATCCACCTCTCTTTTTCATATTTTTACACGATCCTCATTATAAATTACTCAGAAGTGTTCATTAAAAAGTAACTAGGTTCTGTTTAGATCGTAAACACGGTAAGATTAAGTAACTTCGAGATTATAGCAAAGTTCACAGAAAACAATGGCGGCAAGTTTCTCGATCGAAATCAAAAGCTCAGAAAGGAAGGAAAAAGTTAGCTTTTGTTAGCTTCGGGAATTGAACCACTTTTGTGTACGAATGTAACGATCTATAGAATGTCTATGCAGTGTAGAGCCTTACCAAAGAATAGGAAAGAAGGGTCTTGGCTATAAAATATAACTATAGTAGTATGACACGCTACTTTGAACGTATTTTTACCTGATGAGGTAAACTAACGGACAAATGTATATCCTTACTAATATTATAAAAGCGAAAGTGAGTTTGTTTGTTTGTTACCTCTTCACGCTTTAATGGCTTAACCGATTTTGATGAATTTTGGTACAGAGATAGTTGGGAACCAGGAGACGGACATAGGCTAATTTTCTTTTAAAAGAAAGTGGGATATGAGGGATAACGAGGGAAGAAAAGGGAAAACTTTGCGTTGCTATTACAAATCAA
This sequence comes from Ochropleura leucogaster, assembly GCA_958449745.1. Lineage (NCBI taxonomy): Eukaryota > Metazoa > Arthropoda > Insecta > Lepidoptera > Noctuidae > Ochropleura > Ochropleura leucogaster. The sequence continues at coordinate 7,755,995 of OY288222.1, read as the reverse complement.
TAAGGCGCAAGGGTAAAAACTGCAGGTACTGTGTTATACCGAATTTAACGCGAGCGAAGCCGCGGGCAAAAGCTAGTAATGATATAAATGCGTTACGGTTGTGAATCATATTTTGTTCGACATACAGTTTGATACTGGTCCACACATTGCTAAAAACATATTGAATTTCGAGGATTTTCCCCAAATAACGCCTGTTACCATAACATAAGAAGCTTACCTTATTCACACCCAAACCGCCATCTTGTAATGAACGCTTTCTGTCCGTTGAGTTTAAGACTTTAAGACAATCGCGTTTTTGGCAACCGTCTTGCTAGGTATTGTTACGATCGCTATTAGTTACACTCGAGTGGACCTACAGATTGTCTAGATTAAGCCTAAGAATAAACCAAGATGTGTTTTAATGTTTTTTTTCGGTCAAAATCTCATCCAGAATCAGACTAAATGTTTATGAAGTAAAGCAGAATTATCGAAGTAAATGTTTTTAATTGTATATAAAAAAAACAGATTTTAAACCATGGGCGATTTTACTGCCTGACGTTTGTTTGAAGCAGTGCCGGATTAACCACTTGGCAAGAGTAGCAATTACTACGGGCCCCTCGCAAAATGGGGCCTCGCATGCCCAAATCAGCCCAGTTCGATTCGACTAATGGATCGATGGTCAATTTATATTTTAATTTATGATTTCATTCTAAAACTTAGCTCGGGCCTTAGTCTGCTATTACAATAGTGTCAGAATGGTCGATCACTGATCGCATAATGGTTAATTTTGACAAGTTTGGTAATCTGGTACATACTAAACTTGTCAAAATCAACCAGACTAAGGCCCCAGGTACATTGCAAAATATTATTTAGATTTATCAAGGGCCCCTCAATAGAATTTGCCACGCGCCCCCAATTGCTACATTCTGGCACTGGTTTGAAGGTATCGTATATAAAAAATAAATGACTGTGATGAGTCCCAGTCACTCTATATCACTACATCAAACAAATTACAAATCCATTTACCAATGAATATCATAATACCACCCCATTATCCATTCTTCAAATATTAATGTGTCATTTAGTGATGGTTGACACATCACGTCAAAGGCTTAATGGTTTTGAAGGGTTATTAACACCGTGTGCTCAGTTCCAATAGCATAATGACACCGCAAATAACTCTCTAGGGATTGGTATTATCATGTTACTATATTTGTTAATGGAATAGGTAGAATATACCTGTAGTTCTACATACATTAGTGAGCTGATGAATAATGTAAGTAGAAAAGTAGTGGTGAGACAGAAAGTGCAGTTGAGTTTAATAAACCGTTCGACGTTTTATCAAATTACTAGCTGGCGCCCGCGTGTTATCGGAAAAAAAAGTATCCTATGTGTTATTCCAGGCTATAATCTACCTCTGTGCCAAATTTCATCAAGATCCGTTTACCCGTTTTGTTGTGAAAGAGTAACAAACATCCATCGTCACAAACATTCGCATTTATAATATACTAGCTTTCGCCCGCGGCTTCGCCCGCGTTAAATTTGGGGTAACACAATTCCCCTTGCGCCTTATTGATTTGTAATAGCAACGCTAAGTTTTCCCTTCTCTTCCCTCTTTCTCCCTCACATCCCACTTTTTTGAAATTATTAGCCTATGTCCGTCTCCTGTTTCCCAACTATCTCTGTACCAAAATTCATCCAAATCGGTTCAGCCATTAAAGCGTGAAGAGGTAACAAACAAACAAACAAACTCACTTTCGCTTTTATAATATTATAGTAAGGATAAGTAAGGAGTAAGGATAGTAAGGATAAGGATATTATACACTTCTGTCTAAGTTGACACACTAATACTTGCTTTTTATAACATAAATGCGCATTTGTGTTATAGTCCGTTGTAATAAGGGTTGAGCCTATTGCCATCAACTCGGCACTATTCTAGTTTAGTTAGTTTGTTTGTTACGTCTTCACGCCTAAATGGCCTAAACGATTTTGATGAATTTTGTTACAGAGATAGTTGGGACCCTGAAGACAGACATAGGCTAAAAAAAGTGAGAATAGAGTAGGGGGAGAAAGAAGGAAGAAAAGGGCAGAGAAGGATATTTTTTTTTCGATCATCACAGGTGTTAAAGTTAGCGTTAGCCTAAAGTAACTATGCCACGCGGATAAAGTCGCGGGCGGAAGCTAGTTTGTTATAATTAACTGTAAGTAACCTATCTATATAGTAATTGAATTATCAATGAAGTAATTCGTAAAAATGAAGTATCTTTTTGTACGTGTAATTCCTAGCCAAAAAGAAACCTGGCAATAACTAACCTTAGGCTATATTACTTAAAGTAGGCGACCATACGTTTTTATCAAATCGCTAGGTGCCTTGAAAATTCGCAAAACGGACACAACCGTCAACGACGTCTGCCCTCACGCGTCTGCCCGTGTTCGGGTCGCGCACTCAGCGATGAGCCACTTCTTCCCCACCGCACCTACCCCGCTCCCCCCACGCCCCGTTCGCCTGGCACCGCTGCCGGTATTTATCACCGAAACAGTATTTATCGCCGAAATTGCTATGACTCTGCATTTTAAATCTGTGATATCTTCGAAAATATTTATTTAATTTACATGCTGTAAAAAGCCATATTGATCTTTATTAAATGCACAATGTATTTAAGATACTTAATTGGATAAGGATTAATACTGTATTGCCTAAAATCGCTTCGTAAATAAGCCATTATTTCTCGTACAGAGTAAAGGATAAAAAATGGTTATTGTGGGTTATTCCTAAGAGATAAACATATACCATCACGGACTTTTTTGTAGACCTTTTTAAGTTGTACAATACTGTAGTACATTGTTTTGATCTATCTTGTAGGATTCAGTCAGCGTTTGCAATGTAAGCGCAAAAAATGTGTTTTTTTACGACCTCTCATTAGAAACCTCAAAAATTGATTGTGTTATTCTGATGTATATGCTATATTGTGGTAAAGTTTCATTCAAATCCATTCAGTAGTTTTTACGTGAAAGAGTAACAAACATCCATACATTCATACATCCATACATACAAACTTTCGCCTTTATAATAGTAGTAGGACTAGCTTTTGCCCGCGGCTTCGCTCGCGTTAAATTCGGTAGCGCCTTATTGATTTGTAATAGCAACGCTAAGTTTTCCCGTTTCGTCCCTCTTTCTCCGTCATATCGCACTCTTTTTTTTTTTAAAACATAGCCTAAGTCCGTCTCCTGGTTCCCAACTACCTCTGTACCAAAACTCATCATAATCGGTTTAGCCATTAAAGCGTGAAAAGGTAACAAACAAACTCACTTTCGCTTTTATAATATTAAGTAAGGATTATTAGTAGGATTTAATGAACTATTTGTTTTCAATCCCGACGCAAAAAGAGGGGTTATAAGTTTGACGTCGATGTCCGTCTGTGTGTGTATGGGTCTGTCTGTAGCATTGTAGCTCTCAAACGGATGGACAGATTTCGATGCAATTTTATTTAATTTAACAGCCAGATTCAAAGGACAAATTTTACCTTTTAAGGGTTGTATCTTAAATTAGAAGTATTATAGCGTAGGGGTTTTTTTAAATTACAAATATTTTTTTATCTTTTTTCGAAATACACACATACACAATCGTCAGTTTCATGTTGTCATAAACTTGGTCAAGAATCATATGTTTCCTTTCTATCAATCAAAGCTACTATTAAAAAAATACATGGACACTACTTTCTAGATTTGTGGATCGTCAAAAATTATTTGATTCGGGATTTGTAAGGATTGACATCCTTTAACAGAATTGTAAAATTGAGTTAATGAGTTCAGTAGTCCGGACCGCGGCCCACCAACAATTAACCGAATATTGGTTTGTAAGCGACATTCTCGTTTATCGGAGCGGCGCACGAATCTGAATGTGATTGGGTATTGAATCCGTTAGCCGTAATATAGTGGAGCTGGTTAAACTAAGGACATAACTCAAGGGTACATTAATCAAAGGGGGCTGCTTGCCGGGGACATTAAAATTATTGCTATTTCTAGGACTTGAAAAGGAAAAAAAACGGATCCCTTATAAGATTACTTTGCTGTCCGTCTGTCTGTCAACACCCTTTTTCACGGATGGGAAATCATCAAATAACTTCCCCCACTTTGGGTGGAGCGGGGGGGAGTGTCCCTTCTATTGCCCTTTACGTTTTGAGGCCGCGGTATCTCTTTCGAACAACCCGCAACCCTGGCAGGCGGTAGCTCTGGCAAGCCCCTCTGCTTTGCTGACATCTCTTTGAGGCGCACGTGGAACACTAACTCGCCGTCGCGTCGTCACGAACCCCAATACTACTTAAAAGTTTGTACGGAACCTACAATGTGTTAATCCGACTCGCACTTGCCCGGTTTTTATATTTTTAATTGGAACGAGAATCGAATGAGACAGCACAGTTAGCACAGTGGCTGAGCGATCGACTGCTGCGCTGCGTGTCGCGGGTTCGATTTCCACAAGGAACAAACTTTTGTATGACCTGCAAGTGGTTATTTCGTGTCTGGCTGTTTGTGTATATGAGTTTAAATGTTTGTAAACGCACCCACGATACTTATAGGAGAAATTGCTAGATTTTTTAACGTTTTTTTTATATGAAAAAAAAAAGAATGCACCGTCCCTCGTTAAAGTATTCAACCTGTTTTGTATTTATTTATTGGTTAACTAGCAATATGTATTGGTAGCACGAATGCAATATAACTACGTGATATCGCGTTTCTTTGTTATTAAATTACATTTATATTTGTGTGATATTATTGTTTTTATTATACAAGGCGTGATGCCAAGCGATATGTTTCGCTGAATTTATGGAATTTAAGTAATTCAATTTTCTGTTTTTCCATCAAGAATTTATCAGTATATGACAAATCAGTATGTATCAATAGGCTTTTATGACATGGGATTTAAAGATATACGGTGTTATGTGGAAGTGCAATTAACGGCATGGTTGGCGCAGTGGCTGAGCACTCGACTGCTGCGCTGCGTGTCGCGGTTTCGATTCCCGCACGGAATAAATATTTGTATGACCTGCAGATAGTTGTTTCGGGTATAGCTGTTTGTGTGTGTGAGTTTAAATGCTTGTAAACGCACCCACGATATAGGAGAAATTCCAAGTGTGGGGCAACGTTTAAATAAAAAACTGCTTAACGGTGTGATGTTTTTGATAGAAAGTTTTGTTATAGCTAGCTTTTAGGGTTCCATACCTAAAAAAAAAACCGGATCCTTATAGGATCATTTCTTATCCGTCTATCTGTCAAGACCCTTTATCTCGGAAACGCGTGGAGGTATCGAGTTAAATTAAAACGATATAGTCCAGTTTTTACTTCCTTTGTGCTGTTAAATCAATGGTAGGTATAGGTCTATGCAGTCAAATGATACCGCTGTTTATGTCGCATATTTGTGAGCGAGTCTCGCTGTTCTTTTTTTTTGTTGAAAACCAAGTTTTACTTTGGGTAAATAAGCTTTCTCGTCAGAAGGTATTTACTGTATAATGTCTAATCCTATCATCTATCAAAGCATTAAGGAGACAAGTCTTCGTCGCAAGATCTTCAATCATCTTTATCAAATGTACACAAAAACCTATTGTTGCCAGAATTCATTACTTTTATCGTTATATCTACTTACCAGAATGATCCGAGAGCATAGATTAGGGTATCACAACTTTTTTTTTTCGGGTGGGAAATCATCAAATAACTTCCCCCGCTCTGCACCCATGTTCCTTCCATTGCCCTTTACGTTCTGGGGCCGTTATATCTCTTTCGAACAACCCGCAACCTCGGCAGGAGGGTATCATAGCTTTCTTTAAGTTTTAAGAACCAAAGTCACCGAAGACCAGAGCTAATGGTCAATTGAACATGTTGTTATTTCCTGGTTTTTGTAGATTTTTTTTATTTAAATGTATCGTCGGTGCATTTAAAACATTTAAACTTACATACACAAACAGCCTAACCCGTAACAACTACCTGGAGGTTATACAAATAATTGTTCCGTGCTGGGGTCGAACCCGCCACACGCAGTGCAGCATTGAATTACTCAGGCACTGCGCCAACCGTGTCGTATAATTAGATTTGACTGTAACAGTCATTTACAGATACACTTTCTGAAAAATGAATTCCGACTCTCTTCGATAAATCGATTACAGATAATGGAGGCTGTGTTTAAGAATCCTCTTGTAAACTAGGTTTGTTTTTAGTCTGAATTATTCAGGTAAAATTTTTGGCAAAAAGACGACTTTTTTGACATATTATTTGCTTTCCCGCGATCAATTTGATGTATATTCTAGTTGTTTTAGATAAGGTTGTAGTCTTCATTATACTACTATTACTGTGTGAGGTATATTTCAATTCCGTTCGTCAAATGCCCAGAATTCATAGTTAAGGCCCATGGTCCTTTTGATCAGTATAAGTTTAAAATAATTATGTACCTACTCAACTTTTTATTGTAAATGTGAAGACAATGTGGATCATTACCGTTATTTAATTTGTTTGTTTTGGGCAATTATCTGGCAGTTTTAGTACTATAAGCGACCTACATAAATGTCCTTTCTTGTATTGTTCGTCGTATCGTTGAGCTCCTCGAGTTATGCACTAACTGGACAGGTGCACTCAATCTGTGTGGTGATGTCTCAAAAAAACCATTTCAGATACTAATCTGCATAGTCCTCATGTAAGTTGACCAACATTTTTGCCTGGACCTTAAAAGAGACTGTGATCTCTGAGTTTGTTTTGGCTGTTACTTCTCAGAGTAGTCGGGTATGAAGGACCGGCCTCATCTAGTTTTTAAAAAAGATGTTTAAAAGTGTTTGTAAAAAGCTACTTGCAAAATAAATCATTTAACTATGCTATTCCCGATCATAGCTTCCAACGTTATATTACTACAGCACATGAAACATTGCGATCAGAAACTCAATAACAGAAACCTTTAATCACCTGTATTGTAGCTGTTATTAACTGTGTGACAAAGAGATTATTAACAGGCTCTGTATTATAGGCGATATAAAACTGTAAGTCCAATATTGCCCTCCCCTTGTGGCAATAAGTCAGGAATGGCGGGTAATGTGGCGGAATGTCCCGCGCCATTGTATGCGTCATGCGTTACAGGACAAGCTGACAGGCGGGTAAAGATTTTAGCTAGCTTAAAACTGACAAAGCAATAAAATTACTAAATTAGTAGTAAAAGTAAGCTGAGCTCAAACCTGTTTGCCCGCGGTGTCACTTATACATTCAAAATATTGTAAAGAGCATATTCTGTGCTATTGGAACGCGTTGAGCTTGAAAAGGTTCTATTTTAAACACGTTTAATCATGCATTGTTTGGACAAGTGCGGGTCATAGGGTATATTCTTGATCTTTTACGTTTTATTTTTGGGTTCAGATGTGCAATTTTACAGTGAGTCTCATGATTAATGTTTTTTTTTAGCAAGCATAGCAAGTGAAATTAAAAAATCAACATCGATAAGTCTATTTAAAAACAAGAGAATTATCGATGTGCTACATAATCGTTTCTATTAAGTTAATCCATCGTAAAAGGTACGTTGTTAGTTTATGGTCAACAGGGATTGAGACCCATATCCATTTGTCTACCCGCTCGCGCCGGTAATGGGGTCACTCCCATATAATTTGCACGGTCAGATAAACAGCTGATAAATATGGGATTTATTTCCGTTCAGATCATGAAGGTAAATAATGGTTGTTGTCTGTTACCCTGTTTTCTTAATTGGTATGAGTCACGTTTGTGTTACGCAATTTGAAGCTATTTTTAAACGAGTTAAAAAAAAGATGAGGTTCTATGTTCGACTGCTTTTTTATGTATGTTCGCCGATAACGCCGTCTACTGTGGACCGATTTTCATAATTCTGTTTTTATTCGTAAAGGTCTACTTCTGTGGTGGTCCCAGATCAATTTTATTTATTTTGCTTAGGTAGTTTATGAGTTATCCTCTATAAAACGTTTTTCTTCTATGTCTATATCTGCTAGTAGTGTCTTTTAGTAACAAAAAATATTATGTGAGATATCATCATACCATCAATAAAAAAGTGGCGAAAATTCAACAAAATAAATAAGAGTCATCGACTTCCGGAAGTAAAGTTATTTTTAAACTTTTTTTTGGAAGTCGGTTTCTTTTTGCTTCTTGGATATTAATACATTTCAGAAAACTTAGTTTCAGAATCTTTCTTAACACAAAATTAAGTTATAAATAAAATGTCGGTGGGTTGTCTGAGTGTTGTCTCTGGAATTTCCACTGACGCAGTAGATTTAAACTTCCGCTGAAAATGGGACATTTTATTTGCACTGCAGTGGTCGTCCTTTGACCGTGGCACATCCAAATGGAAATAATTTCAGGCATGAGCGCTTGTAACGGCTCGGCCTGTGCATGTGTGATGGTGCCCTGGTACTAGCGTCCTGTCTATCAATAGGTTTAGGTAATAGGGTAGTTTCCATGGTCAAAGTAATTACATTCTTTTTAGTCCGTCTTTTAGAAATCGTTGCGAAAAAATGCAGCAACACGTGACGTCACACGTAACTTTAATGGGCTGTATTTTTGTCATTTTTATACTTATTTACAAATAAAAAGATACGTGTCGCTTATTTTTAAATAATCTAAAAGACGGACTAATATGTATTTGGTAATTAGCATATTACGAAATAGACAAACGTACTCTTTCGTTTAGTTGTTGACCAGGTAATAACGTATTTTTAGTTTAATCGATTTTCATGTTATGGTACACATGTATCTATTCTGAATAACAAATCGACGGGCCCTACGTACATAACGTTAAGTCAAAAACCGAGGTTTACAGGAGAGCGTAATTTGTGTTCAACACGCTCTAGAAATAATTCTATGAGCAATAATAAATATTTTCTTTCTAAAATATTTTAACAGTTTTAAGAGCTTTCTGATACACACATAAATATTTAATTTTTCACGTTTTCTTAGAACTCTGAGAATGCATCCGGTAAGACTGGAAATCGACCCCAACATAGTTGGGAAGAGGCTACGCAGATCATAATGACTACCTAAAAGAAAGATATTTCAATGTTCGAGAAAAAAACTATCTTTCAACCAGATTAAATAGCAATTGTTAAAATGGTTATTTAATCTAACAGAATTTAATTCGAAAATATTCTACTGTTTAGATATTCCTTGTACGATAACAAGTTTGTAGAACTCGACTATGAATTATGAAATTGTATAAGTTTCAAGTTAAGGAATAACTTGATGTTATCTTGAACAGTGAAACAAATGGACAAAGTTGGCCCCTTGATAATAATGTTGATTACAGCTTTACTCAGGCGGTGTGCGAGAATTCTTAGGTAACAATTTTCCACGGAATTTTCGTTATAAAATACTAGCTTCCGCCCGTGACTTCGTCTGCGTCTCCTTTTTTTCCTCGTTCTCCCGCTTTTCTCACTTTCTTTTAAATTAGCCTATTGTCGTCTTCAAAGTCCCAACTATCTCAGTACCAAAATTTATCAATATCGGTTTGGCCAATTAGTATAGTTTTTTTTTACTGGAGCCTAGTACGTTTCTGTAAAATAAGTATTAATCTCCAAAAAGTCGCGACACAAACCAGTAGCAGAAGCTAGTTATAAAATAATGATGGTTGAAAAAAACATAACATCAGTGAGTGAAATAACACACTAAAATAACAAATAATAAAAAAAAACAAATATTCCTTTTCACGTGACACGCCATTCCTGGTTTTCACAGAATTACGGGATTATGTATCATGCGTGTCAAGATGTCAGCGACGTAAAATGGATTATTACGGCAGTACCCGCGAGGACCTGAAAAGCTGAAAATCTGTCTCTGTGTCGCGACGGTAGACGGTGAAATATATTGAAATGTTGTGTTTTGTGAAGCTACGTCATATATTTTAAACAAGCTGGTTTAAAATAACTTAACTGATTCAAATTTGGCCCGCGGTTTGGCCTGCGTGATTTCGAAAAAAAAGTATCCTATGTGTTATTCCAGATCAGAAACTCTGTGCCAAATTTCATCGAGATCCGTTTAGCCTTTATGACGTAAAAGAGTAACAAACATCCATACATCCTCACAAACATTCGCATTTATAATATTAGTAGGATTTTTCATATCTTTTGACTGCTACTGATCGGACGATCGAATAAAATTAAGTATACAAATAAAAAAAAAACACGGTTTTGCCAATTTTCATATTCTTCTTAGCAACTTCTTTCATTTGAAACTTATACCAAGGAAATTAGAAAAAAATAACTAGTCCATTGTCTTTGGGAATGCGCTATATTGGATGTACAATTTTAAGTTTATATTAGGTTTGGTTTGAATTGTAAATTACAGTGTGTTTTTTTTTTCCTTTTTTTCTAGATAGAAAATCATCAAATAATTTCCCCCGCTTTAAGCGGGGCGGCGGGGAGTGTCAGACTTTTATTGTCTAAAACCTACCCATGTTGCTTCTTTTGCTGTTTATGATCCGGGGCCGTCGTATCTCTTTCGAACCTTTCGCTCTGTCAGGCCGACCCTTACATTTGGCTATGCCATAGTAAAATTTCTCTCATACATGCGAGTTTCCCCACGGTATTTCGCTTTACCGAAGCTGTGTGAGTGATAATTGTACAATACGCACATACATCCGAAAGACCATCAGAGACCAGCTCAGAAGTGACGATTGAAAGGCATAAATCCCATCAAAAATACTATTAACCTCTATGACTAACCTAACAAACAAATTCTGATCTAAAACTCTTTTGCATTCGCAGCTCAAAGTTACTCCGGGAACCAATAATTACAAACCGTCGAGTTCGCGCGAAACGTATTTGTCGATACTGCTATAAAGTTTGGACGAACACGTTCGGATTAGTTAGTGTGTTGCTACCTCTAATTTTACTGCGCCCCTTGTTATACTCGGGGTAGGTACTGAACACAGAATATCAAAATAGGATTGTTCAGAAGAGAAACAGACATTTAACCAGTTTCAGAAGCGTTCTCTGTCACTTAAATCCTGTTCGTCAATTTTCATCGAAAACGTTTAAATGAAGCCGTTACATGGTAGACATCCCACCCACACGCACTAAACGGTTTGGGAATACCTTTATTGTGCGTACTGCTAAGGAGTGGAATTCCCTGCCGGAGTCTGTATTTCCTGACAGCTATAACCTGGGGGTCTTCAAGTTAAGAGTGAATAGGTTATTTCTAGGTAAGCGTGCTTCATCGTCGACCACATCATCACTTACCATCAGGTGAGATAGTGGTCAAACGCGAGCCTATCAATAATAAAAATAAAAAAAAAAGCCCTTTGGTCGACGTTTAATCGATATCCATTTTGCTTACAAAACCCGTAAGAATTGACCAATAACATAACTCGAGCAAGTTCATATACACACAGACACACACACTCGCTCATAGAGCCACAGAAACCCAGACGGTCTCCACAGTACAGATTACAAATACGTAAGCGGGGTCTTCCCAAAGACAACGGTCCACCTTTTATCTTGCACTGCATGTCTTTTGTAGACCAAGCTTTTTTGAAATTTTGAAATGGCATCGGTACGCTGTTGTTTAAGTGACTTAAAATTTTGGTCTGTAGGGCGAGGCCCTACCAGAAATGCGCGGTGTCTACGGAAAGTAAATACATTGGTTTTTAATAGTTTTTTTATTTGCAAATTATATTTTTATTGATTTGTAATAGCAACGCTAAGTTTTCCCTTTTCTTCCCTCTTTCTCCCTCACAGCCCACTATTTAAAAAAATAGCCTATGTCCGTCTCCTGGTTCCCAACTATCGCTGTACCAAAATTCATCTAAATTGGTTTAGCCATTAAAGCGTGAAGAGGTAACAAACAAACAAACAAAGTCACTTTCGCTTTTATAATATTAGTAAGGAAGTAAGGATATCATTTGCGACAAGCACAATCAGTACCTATCACCCATTAAAAAATAAATTGTTACTATAACGAAAATGTGGAATGTGTTTTTTAATCTGCGCAACTTTTACTATAGAATACAATCGGAGACGAGAGAATGTGTCGCTTCTATACATTCCTGTTCTATGATATTGGCGTAAAGTTCGGTCCGACTCTGACTGACCAGCCAGCTACTCATAATTCATGTTAATGTCGAGGCTAGTTGGATGTAGTTGAAGTAAATTGGATTAATTTTTGCATTCCCAGTTTGGTGATGACAGGACTAACTGATTAATTTACCTGCAGTCTAGAAAATTTTGTAGTCAGCCCGAAAGTAATAGGTTTTTTTTACCTAATAAAGTTCTAGAAATGGAAAAAATATATAGTTAAAAGTGATTATATGAAGTTTAGAAGGAAAAATAAATCTTTCCATTTTAAATGAGCAGTCAATCCCGATAAATTCCTTTATGTCCCTTACCTTTGAACCACCATTCGTAAGATTTGGAATAAAATTCTTGAAGAAATACGAAGTGAACGGCTCAGCGGCAAATCTATCGTTTTCGACAGAGAAACGCTTTTTATCCTTCCTTTATCAAACTCCTAAGATTTATTGTCTTGAAAAATGTTCGTTCCGAATCACGATTACCGAGTAAGGGAGACTTAGCATAACGTCACACCTGCAATCCTTGAAAGGTAAGGCAGAACTGTACTCATAGCATACTACTACTAGCTGCGCCCAGCGGTTTCAGCCAAATAAAAAAATATATTACGACCGATTCTTAGACCAACCGAATAAGCATTCAAGTCGTTATGAAGGAACATGGCAACTAAAACTATGACACGGGAATTCTATATATAAGATAAGATACTAGCTGTGCCCAGCGGTTTCACCCGCGACTCAGCCCCTTGCTTCAGCTTTAGCTCACGTGTAGTGACGTGATGTTAGTTGCCTAATACCATCTTTGCATTATTGCATTTTTGATGAAACTGAACTCTGTTTTGGGCACGTCGATTACATTTAGTTTTTAAGTCTTTGACACAGATATCAGATAGTTTTTTATTTTGTACATAGATGTTATGTTTTAGCCCCATATAATAGGGTACGAACCTATTGCCTTAAACCGGACACAAATCTAGGGCTGCTAGTAAGGCATTATTGATAGAAAAAAAAACAATAACACATAACTGCCTGACCTAGAAATTGAATTCAGGACCTTATGCTCAGCAGCCGAGGTTGCGACCACTAGACCTGCATCGAGACTGTCTAAAGTCGGCCTTAGTTAGGTACATAATAAGCAGAGGAGCCTACTAGAGCCACCGCCTGCCGGAGTTGCTAGTTGTTCGAAAGAGATACCGTGGAACATAAAGCCCACCCATGTCCATGATTTAGTCAGTAAAAGTCTAACACTTCCCCTCCAAACCGCCCAGAGCGGGGAAAGTTATTTGTTAATTTCCTTCCTAAAAAAAGTACATAATAATGTTGACACAACAGTCCCGACCTTTGCATGTCCAACACCAGCTACTGACGTCACGATCTATGTCTAACTGTCCTACAGTCTAGCTAATCCTTCCTAATATTATAAAAGCGAAAGTGAGTTTGTTTGTAACGTCTTCACGCCTTAATTGCTAAACCAATTTCGATGAATTTTGGTACAGAGATAGTTGGGACCCTGGAGATGACATAGGCTTTTTTTTAAAAGAGTTAGAAATAAGGGAGAACTTAGCTTTGCTATTACAATGAATAAGGCGCTAGGGCTCAAACTAAAAGTAGCACTACTTACGTACTTGCAAATCAGGAAAGGGAAACTGTGTTACCTCGAATAAAACGCGCGAAGCCGCGGGCAAAAGCTAGTTCATTCATAATTTATTAATACATCCATTCATTCGTAATTAACATTCAATTACCCTTGGCTCGCACTGCAGCATGAAACACGATAGGACAGGTAAACAGGTCACAAAGATAGGGAACCTATTAGCGTAAGAGCTTTTAAATTCATACCCAGATATATAACATTGGCAGGTAACACTGTTCTGCGATATTATACGGAGTAGTTTTAAATGTTTGTTTTAGAGTTATTGCTGGGATTGCAAACAGATTTTAAGTATATGTGACTAGCTTCCGCCCGCGACTTCGTCCGCGTGGCATAGTTACTTTGGCCTAACGCTAACTTTAACCTGCGTGATGATAAAAAAAAATATCTTTCTCTCCCCTTTTCTTCCTTCTTTCTCCCCCTTTTCTCTTTTTTTAATATGCTTTTTTTTAATTTGCCACTGTCCATCTTCAGGATCCCAACCATCTCTGTACCAAAATCGATTGGGCCATTTAGGCGTGAAGACGTAACAAACATACAAACAAACTCACTTTCGCTTTTATAAAATGAGTTAGGGTTTTTGGAGGACTTTCAGATAGGCTCCATGTAAAAAACTGCATCTGGTTAAATCAAATCAAATCAATCAAATCAAAATCGTTTATTTCAATTAGACCATTACAGGCACTTTTGAATGTCATGAAAACAAAATATACTGCTACAGTCCCAGTCACAAGACATAATAACTTGTGAAAGTAATGTAGTTACCCATTCCAAAGCGTAGATCTCTATGGAGAAGAATGGGCAAGAAACTCCATGGACACTCTTTTAAATCATAATATTTTTACAAAATCATGGATACATCATTCATGTTGTGATTATAAGTACATGTGAGAACGAAGTAGAAAAACGAGCACATTAAGAGAGAGGGGGCTTACAACTATAGCAAAAAGTGTCGTATCAACTTTTAGTCTTAATTTTATCCGTCTGTCCCCCTTTCGCAATGCCCGATAAGGAACTTCGTTCCAACAATTAAGACACATTTGACTCCTGTCTCAGTATGGTGCAGAAACATTTACTAGAGTCAGTAAGAGAGTAGCGAGGTCGATTATGCAAGCAAGTGAAAACCTATCCTAATTCTAGTAATTTAGTGTTGACATTAAGTGATTGCGAGATTCATATTCAGCAATCCAACTGTTATACGGAACTCAATTTCACCCCCTAGGGCCCACGCAAATTGCGCAGCGGATATGGAGTGAAATAAGTTATGATTTCTACCTCGTTTAACATGATTCCGTGTTTTTTTTTTGTGTATCTAACAAAAGATTTCTTAGGGTTCCATGTCTTTAAAGGGAAAAAAAAACGGAACCCTTATTGGATCACTTTGTCCGTCCGCCTGTATGTCTGTCTCTCAAGAACCTTTATCTCGGGAACGCGTGGAGGTATCGAGTTGAAATTATATACTCAAATCTGTGGTCCCTTGGAGCTCTAAAAATCAACCCTCTAAGTTTACGCAGTCAAAAGATATGGCCGTTTATGTCGCAAGTTTGTGCAAAACCTTCGAAGCGTGAGTCCGACCCGGTCTTGGCCGGTTATGTTTCAGCAACCAATTCTGTACACCCTTTTTTTGCGGATGGGAAATCATCAAATAACTTCCCCAGCATTGGGCGAAGCGGGGGAAAGTATCAGACTTATGTTGACAAAAACCCACCCATGTTCCTTCTATTGCCCTTTATGTTCCGGGGCCGCGGTATCTCTTTCGAACAACCTGCTACCTCGGCAGGCGGTGACTCTGGCAGGCCCCTCTGCTTTGCTGACATCTCTTTTAGGCGCGCGTGGAACACTAATACGCCGTTGACATGGACTATTGTTAATAGACGGACGGACACAGGCCCCATTCTACGGTGGCCGGGAGTCGACTCGCGGCGCCCGATGCCCGGGGCGTCTCCCACGGCAGCTGGGTGGGTTTGAGATTCTCTCCGTCAAACGCCCGGCCACCTCATTCTGAACACCCTATGATAATCTTTGAACAAAATAAAGTCATATTTCGATATTTTTCTACCGTGAAAACGCGTCCTTACATAAAGTACACGTGAACCTACGTGAGCCATTCAAGCGTTTAGATTTAAGTACGTCAGCTTGCCTGCACACTTGAATTCGCAGAATTGTGCTTGGCAACCCCTGTGCCAAAGCACTCAGTAGATCCAATTTGCTGTTAAAGTGCCTGTTGTGTAGCATTTGCGTCGTATGCTCGTGCCAGCGTGCTTCATATTCAAACTTAGAAAAGATGCGATTGGTACCTGTGCTTGTGAATCTACTTTGAGTATAATACCCCTGGAATTGGAACTGGTGAACTTTTGCATTATTTTTAAAAGAAATTTCTGAGTGTTTTTTACTAGCGTCTGGGGAGCAATAGAATATGGTACGGTTTCAAGATAGTTTTTATTGTAGAAACCGACGTTAACTTTATTTTTTGCGGTCGCAAACTGCGGTTTGTTTCCACTAAAGAAAAATAGCTACACTTTGGCTTTATTCTAGAATGTGCCAATGAGGTATTGTGACGAAGGCTTGGCGCTCGAGCCAATATCATGAGTAGCCAAATTTTTGTACGTATCTCCTTAGTTTAATACCGTGAGCAACTTTGGCTTGCGTTCAACCGTTAAAAGGAACAAACTGTAAGTTGTTTGTCTGATAAATGCAATATTGATGTAACGCAAACATTTGTGAAGTTTACAATGAAAAGTTTGGGTATATAGAAAGTGTAACTACGGGATTGAATACATATTAACGTGCAAGTTAGTTCAACTATGCTGACTGGCAAATCAATTTACTAATGCAAGCTATTCATTAGTAAATTGATGACGTAGATCGTGTAGATATGACAAAGTTGTGGAATACGATATCATTAGAAAATCCATCGGCCTTAAGCACTTGTTTATTTCCCTGCAAAAAAATATATCTTCCTTTAAATGCAAACAATATAAGGTTTAACCGCTTATGATGAATCGGTTATGATACGCTATAGATACGTTCTAGCTGGCATATTAATCCATTTCATGTTTATTTCTTGAATAAAACGTTCATAGCACGGTCATAGTATGGCACGGTGTGGTCGGTAGACTCTTTATACAAAATATATATGGAACTTTTGTTGAATGTAAGGTAATTCCTGTACATGAAAAGGTCAAGTAGAACAGTTCCATAACGAACAATTTAAAGTATACATATTTGGATAATAGCGAACGAAAGCTTGTTTGGACAAGCTTTCCAGTGCCACCAGTGAAAAATAACTATAGAAAACGACAAAAAGACAAAGTAAAGGTCGAAGCAATATAAAGAATAAAAGGAACATGGATGGGCTTTAGTCAGTACAAGTCTGTCATACGCTCGCTCGCTTCCCCCGCTCTTCCCAGAGCAGGGGAAGTTATTTGATGATTACTCATACGAAAAAAAAATGGTAAACGAACCAACAACTATTTCACTCCTACAGTTTTCAATAACCTCGTTTGGTTGTGAAAGAATAGTACAAGAATGTGTAAAAATTTAAAATAAAGTAAAGGCTGTTCTCCATAAAAAAGTTTTCGCAAGTTAAGGAAATACCCTACTGTATTTTTTTATTAGGCGACATGTGATTCAATGTAACAAATAAGAGGTAATCCCACCAATATATTAAAACACCAAAATAAATGATTTATTTTTAAAACAAATCTCTAGAAACATATAACAGGGATAAAGGTAACGTTGTGTTTACCTAAACTCAACATTACACAACTGAAAGCACTTCTAACATGAATTACGTGTAGCCCAGAGGTCCTGGTCTGTCACAAGCGGGTTGCGGTCTCGTCTCATCAAACAGTCTCACTGACAACAGTTGTCGCGTCTATTTCAGTCTACCCTCCCTAATTCCAAAAGGTCATACCTGAAAACCGAGCTCTTTTGATATGTAACTTTATTTTAGTGGGTAGGAACCAGGTCACCTTCTAATTTGAGTGCCCCCGACTTACTTTGGCAAGGTGATCCCGGTATATTTCTGTTTTCGTATTTATTGCATTAGTGAATGGAAATTTAGTTGCTTGCTTTGCTAGAAAACGTTGGGTATGAATTTAGGGTAATTAGATTTTGAGCGCTTAGCTCGCTTTCCGTTTTCATAATTTAGGCTAATGACAACAAAATGTTAATTTGATAGATGAGCTTTGGTTTATTTGTTGTCATATAGCTACAAATTGTTTTATAGCAACGTTTAGTACTTACCCTTATAATTAGGTAAGTGATCAGGGGCCTAAGTCTGCTATTACAATGGTGTCAGAATGGTCGATCACTGATCGCATAATGGTTGATTTTGACAAGTTTAGTATGTAGTAGATTATCATAATGGTTGATTTTGACAAGTTTAGTATGTAGTAGATAGTAATGAGTTTTATAAAACTATGCAAGCATAGAAACAAAAGATTGATAAAACTAAGATACTAAGGACGATATAATATGGTCATTGACAATGAAAAAAGTTCTTTAACAGCCTCAACTATAACGCAAATTCTTAAGATAGCCTTGTAAATATTTTTACCTAAAAATAAAATATTTGTGTTAATACAATCTGCACCACCACTATGAATATCTAAAGAGTTCCAAAGAGACCCATAACGCGAAATTTATTGTAACCTCGACTTGGTAATGGAAAGGTTGCGGACACATAAGTTGAGCGCAAGCAACACCTCGAAATAAACTAACTTAGCTCAGTACATTTTTGCAGTTCTTACTGTGGAGCTAAGCTAGGGGAGCTTTTTGACTGCCAATACTGAATGTGATGTTTTTGTTTGGAATTGCTTCATGGAGTACTAGCTGCGTCCCGCGGTTTCACTCGCGTGGTGATAGAATATACAAAATATCTTAATGAATTGTAGCCTATATGTTATTCTGATATGTAAGCTATATTATTGTAAAGTTTCATTCAAATTCATTCAGTAGTTTTTGGGTAAAAGAGTACAATCAACAACATCAACATGTATATACATACATACAAACTTTCGGGTTGTAGGAAGTAGGAAACTTTAGTGAGAAAATATACAAGAGTGACCTATGTTATTCTAAAAACAAACAAATAAATAAATTCTGTACTGTATGGGCTTGTTGACCTGACATTTAACAGCTAAGTTCGCCGTGATCTTTCAACCGTGTCCTAACCCCAGTGTTGTATTTCTTATCACTTAACCCTATTGTGTAGACTTAAGACATTTTTGCTTGTAACGCTTTGATTAGTTCGCTTGACATGTTCCACGCTTAGCTATGTAACATGTGTGCTATGGTTACAAGAACGGTGTTAAGATGGCTTGGCGTAGAGCGTTGTGTTAGCGTGCATTGATTTTCTGTTGACGTGATGTCATTTTTAATAATATCAAATGTTCTAACTAACACTGATTTGAGTTCCTGTTGAAATAACGTTTTAAATATTGTCTGTAATTAATATAAGAGGGCTTACTGCTAAAAGTTTAAGGTTACTAACATTATAATTAACATTATGATGAACTGACTGTTCATCCGTGATCATGGCGTGAACATCGCCGAAATATCGGAAACTCGATACAAATAACAAACATGGTAAATATCCCGTTCCAAGTGTTAATTATAGGGCTTACTTCTGGTTGTCAGAATAGCATTTTAAGCAGAAATTGCTGGAGGAACACACAAGCGGTTGGACCGTCAACTTGGGAGGTCGGTGATTATTAAAGTTGTGTATATGAGTGTAAAGTGTTAACTAAAGTGGTTATTAGTTGTTTGTGTATAGTATAGTATACACAAACAACTAATAACAAATATAGTATATACTAGAAGGAAATAAGAACGAATAATGTGCTTATAGGTGTAACCTGCCCTTAGCGTAGAACCTACATAAGCTGACCTACCTCTACCCGATCGTGTGCTGCGTCACCCAGTGTAACCCATGTTTTATAGATCCACGTCAAATATTGATACGCCAGTGTACACCTGTCGTGATAGCGTGGCTTGCGGTGTCTTTGTGCTGAGATTTTCCTTTACGTAAACAGGGGGGAATGTGGCTATGCAAATGTGATGGTCCCCTCACCATTCTGATTGTTACGTAAGAAAGAAATTCAGGGGAAGGAAAATTTTAATTAATGGTTCTATTTATTTTCAAGTACCACAGGATTTTTGGAAAGGAATGTAATGGGATTCTAGGGGATGTAGCAAGATTATGCGAGAGAAATAGTATCGCCCGAACAGATTTGCTTGCAATTTTTCATCTAGGCAAGATGTTGCTTGGTTCATCAGTATCTGCTTAAACTTTCTACGCATAGCAGGTAACACAAATCCTTACTTAATATTATAAAAGCGAAAGTGAGTTTGTTTGTTTGTTACCTCTTCACGCCTAAATGGCTAAACCGATTTTGATGAATTTTGGTAGAGAGATAGTTGGAACCCTAGCGACAGACATAGGTTATTTTTTTTTTAAAGAGTGAAAAGTGAGGGAGAAAGAGGAAAAAAAGAGAAAACTTAGCATTGCTATTACAATAAATAAGGCGCTAGGGCAAAAACTACAGGTGGCAGGTACCTGCAAATCAGGAAAGGGGAACTGTCTTAACCCGAATACAACGCGGGCGAAAGCTAGTGATTTAATATTTCTTAGTTTCGGCCATATTTAAAACATGGTTAAGCTTATACCCGCGCTTTCGTGTATAAGCTTCGTGCTTGGAGTTACGTAAGATTGTCCCATAGGATCATCATTTATGTTTTTATTCAGGTTAAAAACTATCTCTGTCAAATTTTATACATATCCGGTCAATATAGTTTTTAAGTAAAAGAGTAATAAGCATCCAACCATTAATTTCCCGTATTTTGGCAAATTTTCGCATTTGTTTTTTCAATTTTTGATGTTTTTTAAAGAAATATTTTAAAATGTAAAATAAATAGCTTTTTTAGTTAAAGAGTAATCCACATCCATCTATTAATTCTAAGCACTCTAGCATACTTTCGCATTTATAATTCTCATAGTTATTTTTGATGAATTTTTAAAGAAATATTTAAAAATGAAATAATAATTATGTTGTTTAAACGAAACAAAAATAATAGTAAGATACGTTTTACGTAGTCTGAAATTCTTGTGGTTAGTGCAAACGTACCAACGTCGCTTCGCGTCACTGAACATCTTGGAGACTGACCATTATTTACGAGCGGCCATCTGCCTTCATCTGTTACGTAGTAGCTGTGACATAGCCTTGCATTCCTGGTCTCCTGGTACTTAGTGAACGACTTGCATTTCACTAAGTACTAGGAGACCAGGCTGAAATAATTAATTTTTGACCAAGCTATTTCAACTAGAACATTCTATATTACATTACAGCTTTCTTTTATTTTAATATAACTATTATATTTAAAATGTCTTTGTTTAACCCGTTGAATGATGTACTCACGGGAGAACTTTATGCGGTGTAGCTATCGGTTTAAAGCCAATAATATAAATTAAATACATGTAATGATAGAGACTCTTGTTCCACAAGTGTAATTTTGGTTTTAGTAATTCACTTTTAAACCTTCGTTTCATTCATCAAAAGAAGAAAATATCGTGACATGGAATTGGAAATGACTCATTATTTGACATCATAACATCACTCTTGTAACTTCTGAAGGGTTAATTACGCACTTCTACACCCACAGATGTAGGTTGTTAGTCCCATGTAAAGGGGATAGCCTATTTCCAACAACCGAGCCCATATCCAGACTCCGAGGCTAGTACTGAGAACTTCCTGATAAGAACCCAACAACGCTATGCCTGATCCGGTGATCGAACTGAAGACTTCATGTTTCGCAGTCGCTTTTGCAACCATTCGACCAACGACGCATCCACTCGCGAATTCCTAGTATATATTTGGTGCGAGAAGTAATCTAGCCAATGCAGTATGTAATTAACGTAGTGATATTAATTTAATTAATTAATCAACCTCTGCTGATTGGAATTAAGTCAATATATCACTATAGAAGTATTTATAGGCGTAGACATCGTTATAATCATGTGTCATAATTAAGCACAGACTGTAATCATCACAAGACATAGACAGAGTGCAGGGGGACCCGCCAGTGCTACTCCCTGCCACGGTTGTGGGTTGTTCGAAAGCAACCTGCATAAAGGGCAAAAGAAGGAACATGGGTGGGCTCTGGCACACAAAGGAGGAATATGGATGGGTTTTACAATCCCTTCCGCTCCACTCAGAGTGGGAAACGTTATCAGATGATTTAATTAAAATTCATTATTCCTGTATCTATGTTACATCTTAAGTACTGATTTAATTTATTTGTGGAAGAGAAATAAACAAATTTATTTATTATTATTTCCCATACCAAAAAAATAAAATAAATA
Source organism: Ochropleura leucogaster (assembly GCA_958449745.1). NCBI lineage: Eukaryota > Metazoa > Arthropoda > Insecta > Lepidoptera > Noctuidae > Ochropleura > Ochropleura leucogaster. The sequence continues at coordinate 7,733,945 of OY288222.1, read as the reverse complement.
AATATCTTGGAACAACTCACACACGGCTATCTGATCCCAAGCTAAGCAGAGCTTGTGTTATGGTAACCAGACAACTGATATACATACTTATATAATTTATAAATACATACATATTATAGATAAGTCACACCCAGACACAGAACTAACAATCATGCTCATCACACAAAGTTTGTCCTGGGTGGGAATCGAACCCACGACCTCCAGCGCAGCAGTCAGGGCCACTAACCACTAGACCAACAGGCCCGTCAAATAAACATAAATATCAAACACACGAGTCGTTTAGATAGTTAATTTTAAAGATAGATCACGCGTTTTGCTACAGCTGACATTAGGAAAACCAAAAAAAAAAAATATTATATATATTTTTCAAAAAAAAATATTTTATTATATATTTTTTTGTTTTTTCCTAAAGATCACAGGTTAGGGTGACCTAAGACTACCACATATTGAATGTTATCTTAAGTAAGTGATAGGGCAAGCAATTTGCCATCCAAAACCTTTTTGAATGAAAAAAATTTGCCCAACTTAAGAAGTCATGGTACAAATACCAAAAGCTCCATCTAATAACGTACGCTATCAACATACCATTAAAAGCGATATTGTTATATTTGACAACCATCTCAATCATAACGCCATTCAATAACAGTGTTAATAGCAAATGCTCTTAAGTTGTGAGTGATATCCATTAGCTAGAGCAACATCCGATCCATCTCAGAACTATATGAAGATGTGTGTCTGTACCGTTGTTTACACACAGGTATATAAAGCTCTCTGAAGTTTCAAAGTAAATTATGTATGTGCAGATAGAGTGATTCAAGTGGAAGGTTTATAATAACTAGCTTTTGCCCGCGGTTTTGCTCGTGTTAAATTCGGGGTAACACAGTTCCCCTAGCGCCTTATTTATTTGTAATAGCAACGCTCAGTTTTCCCTTTTCTTATCTCTTTCTCCCTCACAGCTCACTTTTTTTGAAAAAAAGCCTATGTCCGTCTCCTGGTTCCCAACTATCTATGTACCAAAATTCATCACAATCGGTTAAGCCATTAAAGCGTGAAGAGGTAACAAACAAACAAATTCACTTTCGCTTTTATAATATTATTAGTAAGGATAAGGATATGCCAGTCTACGTGGGTGTAAACGCGGGGTGTAGCTAGTATTTTCTAATTCTAACTTTTCTCAAGTTCCCCTTGATCGAGTACGTGGGAATAACCTGGATGGAATGACTAGACCGCTCATGTTATAGTCGGGGAGGTAATAATGTATTTAGTAAGGAGAGCATGAAGAGCCCTGAGGTCTATAGTTATGGATTTCTGGTTGAATGGTTGTGTGCATTCTGTATGACGTGTGTAGGATTGCCTGGCAGTGGGACAATTATTTTATAAGGGACTAGCTTTTGCCCGCGGCTTCGCTTGCGTTTAATTTGGGGTAACACAGTTCCCCTTGCGCCTTATTGATTTGTAATAGCAACGCTACGTTTTCCCTTTTCTTCCCTTTTTCTCCCTCACATCCCACTTTTTTCAAAAAAATATTAGCCTATGTACGTCTCCTGGTTCCCAACTATCTCTGTACCAAAATTCATCAAAATCGGTTTAGCCATTAAAGCGTGAAGAGGTAACAAACAAACTCACTTTCGCTTTTATAATATTAAGTAAGGAGTAAGGAAGTAAGGATTCTGACACTTTCCACTGAGCTCGTAGCTTATAAAAAACTGCCGTGAGGGTCGATCTTGGGCCACGCTTGCCTAGGTTGAGTCGTAGATGGGTGACCACTCGAAACATGCCGAGTTTCCTCCGTGACTTGTTAACCAATTTGACATTTTTACAGTATTTTACATGGAGCTACTGCCAAGCCTTTTCCCAACTATGTCGAGGTCCGTTTGAAGTCTTACCGAATGCCAATATTTTTGCATGGAGCGTCTGCATCTGACCTCCAAAACCCAGTTAGTACTGGGTAATACAATGCCCCTTGGTAAGACTGGTTATCTGTAACGATTGTCAAAGATCTACAAATGACAGCTGGGAAGAACGGCTTAACGTGCTTTCCAAGACACAGAGGAAGCTCGGTATGTATCGAGCGATCACCCATCCACAGACCAACTTAGGCAAACTCGGCTTAACCTAAAGATCGACCTGAGCGGCTGCTATTATTTAGCAACGACCTACTCGACATGCTATCGTCTGAATCCACGAAATAATTAAAGGGCGTTCTTAAACCATCTATTGTTATGATTACACTAGCTTTTGCTTGCGGCTTCGCTCGCGTTAAATTCGGTATAACAACCTACCTTGGCCCTTGCGTCGTATTGATTTGTAATAGCAACGCTAAGTTTTCCCTTATCTCCCTCATAACCCTCTTTTTAAACTATCAAAATCGGTTTAGCCATTAAAACGTGAAGAGTTAACACACAAACTCACTTTCGCTTTTATAATATTAGTAAGGATCTTCATACTCTTTATAATTGCTACTTCAACATTTATTGCTGAAGGAAGAAAAGCTTAAGTAAAACATATATCGCATAATAACATCGCTACACAGCGTTTATAGCCCTCACGGGGTAAGTCGAGCTATAATGACTGTCACAGACTCATGGCACTTAAAACTAAGTTTTCATAAATATGTTAGCTTTGAAGACGGTTAAATTGCAAGCAAAGAAGTACTTCTCTTTAGAAAATATTCTACTATATAACTATTCAGACTATGTTGCTTGGTACTGTAAGATATGCGCTATATATAAAAGCATATATAATACTTTAAGATTATATTATATTCGAAAGATACATCTCACACTTCCTACACCATTTCTAGTCCTCACATTTCACTAAGTCTTTTTTTGAAACGACCTGAGTATTGGAACGTCAAGGCAAACCAGCCAGCATTCGGCTTTGGTTAAGGTATAAAACCTCTTACAGTACCCACCAGCTTACCATCATCAACAATGAGCCCCTCAAGTATGTGGGAACCATAGATGTAGTTCATTTTTATAGGCTCCAACACTGCGGGTCCCCTCGTAAAGATAACTTGACACCATATTATCTGCTGCTATTAAATTTATGAGCTTGTCTTAACCACCAGATTTACGTTCGTTAATCTCATATCCGATGTATAATATCTTTACGGTGGGATATTGTGGGGGGTAGATAGTAGATATTAAGTAGACATGCTTTTACATAGTTTAAAACCAAAACTATAAGTATACAGCACTGCTAACAAACATGATGTCTAATAATTGTAAAGATAACTGAATTTAAAAAGGTGCTTTTTATTATTTATTTAAATGGAAAAAGTTTTTTTGTATTCAATTATTAATCTGTAAGGGAACCCATCCATGTGCAAACCTTGCCAAGAGTTGCTTAACCAGGATCGGAATGGGTACCTATTTATTTACAAACCTTAACAAGAGTTGCTCTACCTGGTTCGGTACGGGAACCCATCCATTTCTTATCCTTCACAAGAGTTGTTTTTTGTTCAGCGATTTACATGAGTACCCTTTTTAAAATGTTGATTTTGAAGTCAATTTCAAAAACTTGGAATGGAATAATAAATGGGCCATATAAATTAAAAAAAAAAAAAAACGATTCAAGAAAGAAATTAAATAATCCCAAAATATCAATACCATGACGTTGCATCGATATTACGTAAACGCTGATGTCCTTAGTTATAGTAGTAGTTGCAGGTAATATCCGGGCACAAAATGGCCGATGGTGATGTACACGATGGTTGATGGTTTGTACACAATGGCCGATGATGATGCATTTCGGCGTGTATCGAGTGCTAATTACTTTAGTCGAAGTTGAGTAGTCCTACTGATGGGGCAATGGTAATCAAAGCAAGCTTGAGCTCGCTCTTGTGGACCATTTTTTTGAGGAGGTGCTTGATAAAGGTGATTGATTATACATTTAATAATTTACAAATTAAGATACCTATGTCAGAGATAATGTCAACACGTGAAATAATAACAATAACTACAAAAGTAAGTTAATAAATAAAGTAAGTCAGACTTAGAAAGTAACACCACGGTACATTATTAGATATAAATATAGGTACATTCTTGTCTGCCAGGTACGTATTCCCTTACTGTATACATCTTATTAAAAGTAAAATATTTAATTGCTTTTAAATGCATTGAAGTCGTTGCAGTCTAATGAAGATGTTATTTAGGGTTCCGAACCTCAAAAGAAAAAAACGTTACTCTTAGATATTGGATCACTTTGTTGTCCATCTGTCTGTCTGTCTGTCACGACACTTTATCTTGGGAACGCGAGAAGATATCGAGTTGAAATGAAAACCATAAAAACGAGTCTGCTGTTTATGTCACAAGTTTGTACGGAACCCTCGGTACGCGAGTCTGACTCGCTCTTGACCGTTATTTTTTTTATTCGAGTGTGCATATATCTTTTGTAAATTTATTAGTACTATTTCAATCACATGTTCCACGAAATCATAAAAAAAAACAATTGATTGAGCAACACCGCAATTTAAACTCCACACAAAAGTTAAAATGAAATCAAAAATTCGCACACGTCGAAACTGCAAAGTTAACCCAGTGTTTTATTAAAAACTTTAATTAATTTTATCGAAAAATGTTCACCCAATGTTTACAGTTTCAAGGAATTTTGTATAATAGAATATTGCAATGTTTGTTATGATGCAAATTTCAGTTACATATTCTGCATATTGTTTACAATTTTATGGATTCGTACCACAAAAGGAAAAAGCGGAACTCTTATTGGCTCTCTTTGTAGTTCGTCCGTCTCTCTGTCAAGACCTGTTATCTCGGGAACAAGTGAAGGTATCGAGTTGAAATTAAAACCATATACTCAAATTTGTGGTCCCTTTGTGCTGTGAAAAAAATAAACTGTCTAATTCGACACAGTCAAAAGATATGATAAGATTAATCTGGACAAAAATAGCAAAGCATAAAACTGGCTACAGAAGTGGAATTAATGTTTTTTTTTAATATCTTCGCTCAACTTTGAGGTGGTTGTCTGCTTAACTGGGTTTATATAAGGAACCCACAGTTATAGTCAGTGACTGGCCATTCTGACTCATCATTTATTTTATTCCTACACAAGCCTCCAGGCTTCAATAGTCGCATATCCTTACTAATATTATAAAAGCGAAAGTGAGTTTGTTTGTTTATTACGTTTTCACGCCTATTTTGGCTAAACCGATTTTGATGAATTTTGGTACGGAGATAGTTGGGCCCTTGAGACGGGCACAGGCAATATTTTTTTAAAAAGATAGATTGAGATATGAGGGAGAAAGAGGGGAAAAAAGGCAAAACTAAGCTTTGCTATTACAATAAATAAGGTGCAAGTGCAAAAACTGCAGGTAGCAGGTACCTGCAAATCAGGAAAGGGGAGCTGTGTTACCCTGAATTAAACGCGAGCGAAGCCACAGGCTAAAGCTAGTATAGAAATAAAACAAAGCATAACTTTACTCTGAATAATAATGCGACTGCTATGATTTATCGCATAAATTCAGTAGAAATACAGCAGAATGTTGGTAAAAGAACGAAATCTTTTATTAAATCATATTTCACAATAGTTTTTCTGTGTTTCCGCTGCCCTGTTTTCATAGCGGCCATTAGTCGTGTATATCCAAATTTGTCACAGATTAACAAACATTTACCTACACTCCATAGTTTTACATTATTTATGAGTAAACAACGAAGCGTTTAAATAATTTCATGATTGGAATATGACGTCATTGAAAATTCATTGTCTCTTCTAAATTGGAAAATGTAAGAGCAACTGTTCATTTACTATGATATCAAATCACAACATTCCCTTTAAGAACATTTTTATTTTTCTTACTGTGAAAGGACTGAAAATGTGAAACTTTTTTTTAATAACCATAGAGTTCTATTAGGAAGTTGGTCATTGCTATTGTCGTAAATATAAATAAAAATGAGATCTCTTCAGCATTTTTATGAAACGTTTAAAAATAATAACGACACCAAACATCACCATTTTATTCGCCATTAACTGAGAACATTTTCATGATATCTTCGTCCAAAACGAGCATTAGGTCTGTTAAATATTCCGATTGGGTCTCATTGATGACTGCCATAAAATATTGTTCGTCATAAAGGGATATTCACACTCTTTGTAGCATTTAAGTAGCAACTGTTTTATCTTGGCTGCTTGTCTCTAAAGGGATTAAAGAAGGATAGTAAAATATTTTATTAAGTTGGACTGCGGTAAAAATATGCTAACCCAGTTGGAGGATATTCTCTTGTGACCTGTAGGTGCTCATTATACAGTAGTTTTCACAAATGTATGTGCACAATAAATTAAGTTGAATAAGAGATTGTGAGGTTTTATGTCACTACTTATTTTGGAACGAATTAAAACTTTTTTTTTTAAATTTAGTCGATGCTGCAGTTTTTGACATGATTTTGTTTAAAATAGAATATACTTAATTTTACACCAAAAGACACAACTGTTTAGATGATATTGTTTTCTTAATTACAAGATTGTTTAAAATATGTGGTACACATGATATAAATACAATTACAATAAGCATAATTATATAAAAAGCCTCAAGTGGCAGGAAGTTAATCATTTATCATTGGATAACGATGACCAATTTCCTGCAAATGAGCCTAATGAGTAATTTTATTCCGTTATCGCACTAAATGTCAGAGAATTGTGTTAACGTAAGCCTAATTTGTATACCTAATATATAAAAACAAATGTATCACAAAAATAAACAAGAAAAATGTGTTTAATCCATGAATAGGAAATAAAAATGTTTATAAACACTAAAAAAAAAATTAATGAGAATTAAAAAAAGTTTGTATTTCTTTGTGAAAACACACTGCATTCTTTTAATGTATTTATAGTTTTAATGTGAAATTCTGCAGGTAATCTCGAATGGACAAAGTTAAATTGTTTTCAACTTCTTAAACATATAAAATAGTTACCGATAATAAAAACCAGCAGAGTAGATCGTAATCGTTGCAGTTATTTTCAAGACACATTGCAGTCAACTTTCTCAAGAAACAGAACGTATCATTTAGCAAAGTAAACATCACGTCCGTCTGATTAATAAGTGTTGCCATTGTGGATATTTCCCACTAATCCCGCTAAATAAATCAAGGCTTCTTTTGTTGCAGCCCCTCCTAAATGATGAATCGCGTGTTGTGGTGCCTCGGCAACTGCCATTAGTTTCGAGCGGGAACTCACGCAGGTTATATTTAAATATATGGGACGTTACGTAATGAAACTATTCTTAGTAGACATTCTAAGGTAGAAAATGGCAACACATTATTGTTATGGATTTGAACTTTTGAACGTCGAACGTTCGAATTTTTAGATTTAGGGCTACATTTTATGGTTAACTTTATCTATTTAGACAAAGAATAATGGAATAGGGTTTTACATGTTTACGAACATCAATTTTATACTAATTTTCAAGATTTCACGAAACATAATATACCTAAAAGTTAATAAAATTTATAACCTAGTGCCGATAATAAACAATCAAATATTACAATAAAAGCCATTAACAGGGTACTATACTTACAATTAAATTCCGTTCTCTATAAACTATAATTTTGGAATCACGCATACCACGTTATCGGCTATTGTCCTTTCATTATTATATTACCTCTGAATTTGTAGTTGGCATAGGTGACCTTTATTTTCTTTGTCATAAGGGTTATGTAATAGGTTCAAACACTGTGAAGAGACTGTGAATATTCAGTCGTTGGTAACAATGGTGGATGTCTAAATGCTTGTGGTTAAAATCGATATGTTGGCAGTATGGCAGTAGGGCTAGTGACCGAGTGGCACGACACCGATCGATAACAGACTCACACACTGATCACGACCTGTATTTTATATAAAAAAAAGTATTTTCAATTTGCTTCCCTATTTTAAATCTGTGTAGACCAAAAAGGTTTTCGTTTATTTTCTTGATTTTGCTTGCTCTGTTGTGTTTCTTAGCAACACGTGTTATTCACAGGCACATAACATAATCCAAACCATGTCAGAAAAAAGAAAGAAAATTTTCTCCTCGACCATTTTAAACTTGGAATTTTATTTGAACATCAGTTTGATTCTATGTTCTTTCAGAGAGAACATGCAGAGAACAGAAGTTAGATTTGAATATTTAAAAAAGTTTAGAAGTTTTATTACCTCTTTGGTGCTATGGCTTTTGGAATTCAGCCAAGAGCCGTCAAATGACAGGAGGTCACAGTTCAAACTGGCTGGTTTTCTAACGCACGTTATGTCTTGTCATTATTTTATATAGCGCAGGAGAACAGTTTCTAGTACTTCACTTGCATGATATTGATACCATTTCAGTCATGCATAGGATATTGTATTTCAATAAGAGGTTTCATAGGATATGTGTTTAACTTACTGCAATATTCATATAGGTAGCCTTATATTACGAAACAAAAGTGATAGTTACGCTCTTAGTTACCTACATTATTGTGTAAAGTATGAAGTTATAAATATTAACTAAGTTTTAAGTAGGTAATGCTTGCGACTACTTAATGTTTTCCGAGCAAGGATCATAGCTGTGGTGTGGTATCTAGTGGGTTACTGCCTTTATTGGATTATGGAAAGTCTTAGCTTGCTGAAATTTGTGCATCCTCCCTAAGTTATGTTATAATTTGTTCTGTTTGCCATGTTGTTTTACAAAGGTCTTAGACCGCGCCGCTGCGATATTGAGACTGGTCCAGATTGGTTTCTTTCGTAATAAGTTAGGATTTTTAGCAACATAACAACCAAATTTCACGCCTGTAATTTTGAAGAGTGAAGCAGAGGTTTGTCAATGGTAAACTTAAATTTTTCATCAGTTTAGTTAAAGCTACCTTATTTACTACTACCTTGCTTCTTCTCTACGTGTAGATTACACTGAAATTATGTTAGACTAGTATGTAGCCACTTCCACAGCTCTAACATGATGAAAAGTGCGGTCAAGAATACTCCAATTGGCCAGATTATATCTACAGCGGCCATATTGGCCCCGCAATCGGTTAAGATGCCATTATTTGGGTGAGTCTATTGCTATAAATTAGGCCGGGCAGGCTCCCGGATGATATTGATAACTGGCAGACGGAAAAATTGCATAATACTTTGCCTAACCTAGGAATCGAAACCAAAACTTTAAGAAGAGCAGTGGCGCTAGCGACCATAGTTTTTAGAAACTTGTGAGTTTTGCAATTTACGATATACATTGCTACATACAGCGTGAAAAATATCAAGTTATTTTGTTTTGGGGATAAAATTAAACATAAAGAGAAAGTATGACTGTGTTATTTATTATACCGGCCTTGCAACAAAGTGTAGCACACGAAACGGACCTTATCTCTGAGTACATAAGCGTTATAGTCGCACTTAATTAAAATAGCGATAGCCACGAGATAGCTTTATTTGTATCAACAAAAAACGCGTGTCAAAGTTAATTAGTTTCGGGAATGAAAGAGGAACATTCTTTCATTTGTATTTTTGCTTTTTGTATGTACATACTGTAGTGGTTTTTAATATCATATTATGGTAACTTAACATGAAATGAATATTTATTCAAAAGTTCTTACTAATATTATAAAATCGAAAGTGCGTTTGTTTGTTACGTCTTCACGCCTTAATGGCTAAACCGATTTTGATGAATATTGGTACAGAGGTAGTTGGGACCCTAGAGACGGCTATTTTTTAAAGTGGGAAATGAGGTAGATAGAGGGAAGAAAATGGAAAACTTAGCTTTGCTATTACTAGCAAAATAAGGCGCAAGGGCAAGAACTACAGGTAGTAGGTACCTGCAAATCAGGACAGGGGAACTGTATTACCCCGAATTTAACGCGAGCGAATCCGCGGGCAAATACTAGTTAACCATAATGACAATAAAAAGTTTACAAGTAAAATAACACTATAATAATTAGAGATATTCAAAAGGAAAGTGCAATAGTTTTCATGCTTGTATGAAATATTAATAAGACAGTCGGCGGCTTTGATGTTGAAGTTCCTTATTCCCAGCTAAACACCATACAGCAATCAATGAGTAATAACTGGTTTACCGCCAAAGCGATGTCGCTAAGTGCTGGTTAAACGGCATTTGTAATGAATGGACACTTAATTACTATGACATAACATTTCTAGATATATTTTAGTCTATAATTATAGTAAAGTATTTTGGATGGTTGTCAATTATGTTGTCTTGTATATTCTGTATTCTAATTTATTCTATTTAATGAGCAATATTTGTACTTTCTGTGAAAAGGGGAAAAAACAGAACCCTTTTTTTGGGGTGGCGAATCATTAAATAACTTTCCCCGGTCTGAGCGGAGCGGGGGGGAGTGTCAGACTTGTACTGACTAAAACCCACCCATGTTCCTTCTATTGCCCTTTACGTTCCGGGGCTTGGCTATCTCTTTTGAATGAGCTACCCATTATAAATAAATATCTTGGGACAGCTCACACACGGCTATCTGATCCCAAGCTAAGCAGAGCTTGTGTTATGGTAACCAGACAACTGAAGGGCTACTATGACATCTTATAGCAGTTCTTATTCCACTGAGGGAAAGAGATGGTGCTAGACACCCTGTATAGCTCTGTCTCTTTCCCTCAGTAGAATAAGAACTGCTTTAAGACGTCATAGTAGGGTAGCTGATATACATACTTATATAATTTATAAAAACATACATATTATAGATAAATCACACCCAGACACAGACCAAACAATTATGCTCATCACACAAAGTTTGTCCTGGGTGAGAATCGAACCCACGACCTCCGGCTCAGCAGTCAGGGCCACTAACCACTAGACCAACAGGCCCGTCAAACATTGCATATCGTACCCACGGTTTGTTGATGGGTTTGAGGGAGACTCAACCCTTGCAATGCTAAACCTACTCTCAATCACAAATGAACAATCGGCACTGAGCTAATGAGCGGTTATTAGATCTTTTGTGTGTGTGGACGGCAAATCGATTGTTTGCTGCTAATATCAAGCTATTTTTGGACCTTACTATGAAGTTGTGATCGTCACATCACCACATAAGTGATTAGCGGTTATAAAAAGATAATTAAGAACCTCTTTTTTAAAAAAAACGTTAGTTTTATGTTATAGCTATACTTTTGATACCTTAAGACGCATGTACTATTAATGGTAATGTATGTTTGTGTTTCATAGTAAAATGCTCTGATATTTGTATGTCATTATAATTATGGTTATACATGTGAGTTCACAACTATACCCTATCAGACCCTACATACCATGTTTTTATACAAATAAATTACCTATATTCTATTCTATTCTAGTCCTTACTAATATTATAAAAGCGAAAGTGAGTTTTTTTGTTTGTTTCTTACGTCTTCACGCCTAAATGGCCAAACCGATTTTGGTGAATTTTGGAAAAGAGAGATAGTTGGGACCCTGTAGACGGACATAGGTTAATTTAAAAACAAAAAAGTGAGAAAAGGGGGAGCAAGAGGGAAGAAAAGAGGAGATAAAAAATAGATCTCGATCATCACGCGGGTTAAAGTTAGCGTTAGCCCAAAGTAACTATGCCACGCGGACGAAGTTGCAGGCGGAAGCTAGTGGCAATTAAATATTTTTTTTTAATTTCAATGCTTCAATTTAACCATCATGGCAATGTTTTGATTGCGTTTACAATTACACGGGACCGATAACACATTTCACTGATTTTTCACACAAAAAAAAACAAAATATTTAGTTTAATGTATAACATGAAATACTTCTTTGTTATTTCTAAACCTACCCTAAGCCAAAATATTCCTATATTTCGACTGGAATCAAACCTATACAAGTTTTAAAACTACCACCGTTCTCACTCGGTTGACAAGGCTACAAAGAATTTTATCATAAGAAACTGCAATAACATTTTACCCAATTCGTGAATCAAACCCAATAACCTCACTATTGAAGTCGTGCTTACAGTCACGAGACCAACGAAGCAGCCAGCAGATATAGGTCAAGTTGTTAAAATTAAAATTGATAGCCTAAAGACAAGGCTCTTGAAATAACTTCGGCTTCAATTTCATTAATATTTCACTGAAATTTAAACCTTCAGTCGTTAGACTTTAAAGGTCTTCAAAATTTGAGCACGTTTTAATTTCAGTACCCATTCATACAGAACACAAAAAGGGTCTGAAACTGTAGTAGCTTTCATACGAATAAAACGTAACAAGATTTTTTTGAAATTAATTTTAGGAAGATGCTTAAGACAGTACTGGACCGTTAGCGTAGTGCTTGTTAGTATTTCTGCTAAGCGTAAAAAAGCTCCTTTATCCATGCCCAGCAACTGAAGACGCGGGTAAAACCATACAGGATAGCTAGTCAAGTTTAATTCTACATCATAACCCAAAGTCAGAAACAGTAATTTAAATCAGACATTTAACATTCAACTTGGGCGACGAATTAATTTTAACCTGCCATTGAACCGTAACTTTAACACCGGCCGCTGTGTCAAACTAATTGTCTAATTCAATGCCACCGATGAATTCAATTTGCCCGAAACCAATTAATCGGTTTCTACTGTTAATTTTGATTTTAGTTCGGCTTTGACACCCCTTCGGACAATGGGGGTCGGACATTAAATTGATGACCGTTTCAGCCATTTAGACTATTAATTTTCAGCCTTCTATGTGGCTATTATACCTTTCATCCATTGTGGGTACGCTTAGCCACACGTGACGTTAACGAAACCAATATACGCTGGTCTCATATTGCAAGTACGCAATACGCTACACCAGTTCAGTTATCACTGGTGTGGGGCCTATACTGTTCGGTTTTGGTACATGATATTACATTAAATGGGTTTTATAGTTACCTTCCGGCTTTGTAAAATTAACCCATATCCCTTAGGAATCTTAAAAGGTTCTGTTCTCAATAATTGGTGTAAGTAGTATAGTAAGGGATACATTTGTAGAAAATTGACATTTGGAACTGGTTTTAGGGTTCCATAATTCAATAGAAAAAAACGGAACCATTATTGGATCACTTTTTTGTAGGCCTCTATCTGTCTGTCAAGAAATTAAAACCGATACCCAACTCTAGTTTCGTGAAAACTCAAAAATGCTCGTGGCTAAATAATAGCAGCCGCTCAGGTCAATCTTTAGGTTAAGCCGCGCTTGCCCAGGTTGGTCTGTGGATGGGTGACCACCCGTTACATACCGAGTTTCCTCCGTGCCTCGGAAAGCACGTTAAGCCGTTGGTCCCAGCTGTCATTTGTAGATCTTTGACAGTCGTTACAGGTAGTCAGTGTACCGAAATTCTGACAACCAGTCTTACCAAGAGGTATCGCATACCCAGTACTAACTGGGTTGTGGAGGTCAGATAGGCAGTCGCTCCATGTAAAATACTGATATTCAGCTACATCCGGTTAGACTGGACTCCGATCCTAACATAGTTGGGAAAAGGCTAGGCAGATGATGACCCAACTCCAGTCTCGTTATGCTGTGAAAAAATCAACCCTCTTAGTCTACGCAGACAAAGGTATGGCTGTTTATGTCGCCAGTTTGTACAAAACTCTATGTGCGCGAGGCTAACTCGCTCTTGGCGAGTTTTTTTTTATCTGATACTCTTTGAACATTTTTATTCGGTAGTTTATTGGTACCTTGTAGAGGTAAGAATCCTTAAAATTGAAGCTATCTATCAGTGATCTAATCTAAAGATGTCTACTTTACTTATTGCTTGTATTTCACGCGAGTTTTCATGCGAAAAATTTAGCCGCTGTATTTTAGGGTTGCCTTCTGAAATAGCTACTTACGCATCACTTAACCGATACGCTCGTTATTCACAAAGGGCAGTGATGTGTTTTACTGGTTGTATTATTTTTTATATTATATTTTTGTATTATAATACAAGTTTTACCCACTATTGGGATTTTAGTTTTATTTTGGCCCCTACCAGAAATTCATCAAAATCGCTTTAGCCATTAAAGCGTGAAGAGGTAACAAACAAACAAACTCGCTTTCGCCTTTATAATATTAGTAAGGATTGTTGTTAAATCAAAAACTTTATGCTTTTTCTTACTGCTTGTTTGTTCTAACTAGATACGACACAGGCAATCCTCTCGCACATCAATGAACCTATTGTTTGCAAGCACAAATATTGAGCTCGCTATTGAAAGCCGTCGATCAAAGTCATTAGGCCGCATAACCACGCTATTGTTCAACGTTAGACTAGGCGACAGTATACTGTGATATCAGTCTGCTAGTTTCCTTCTGGGAAGGGATTTGATGTACAGTATCGTATCCTATTGTTAAGTTAGGGTGTTATATTATTAGTAATCTAGTTAGTTAAAACGAATGGAAACGCTGTAGGAAATAAAAGGCTTTTTTATTTATTTCATTTTATCGTATCATAAATTATATAATTAGAGATTCATCGATTTTTTATGCGGATGAATTGTTATCAAAGGGGGTTGCCAGACTTTTAAATCGCGCCCATGTTCCTTCTTTGGTCCTTATGTTCGAGTGAATCAGTATCTCTTTCAAACAACCCGCAACTCCGGTTCATCAGTGCCTATGGCAGGTTCAAAGACTTGTCAGAATATTGGGATTCCTTTGTTACATGCAATTTTCCAATGCTGTTGTATATGTACATTTACATTTTATACGTTTGTACATACCTACGCCTAAAAAAGACGGTGAATATGGCATCGAATCCGTTATTCTTCATCGTGTCGATGATTCTATAAGTTGAATTTCTTTTGTATGTGCACTCCTACATTATTATGGTTCTCGTTTTAGAAGAGCGGGGTCTTCTAGCACAGGTATATTTAATACATAAAAGGAGGCCTCTATTGTAAGAGTATTGTAGAAGATTGTAAAGATAACTGAAATAAATATTATTATAATTTCTGTTTCAACTAGAACTCAGCCACATCGACGGTGGAACTGCCGGGGTTGCGGGTTGTTTCCCAGAGCGTGGGAAGTTATTTCAAAATCGACGGCTGTGACGACATAGTGGCTTCAGACGAAAAAATCCAAGGGGTAAGTAGTTTAGTAAAACCACGCAGTCACACAAACAGACACGAAAAACGGTATCAATGTATGTATAGAAGTATAGAAAGGTAAGATTTGAATAAACAGATATACTCAGTTTAAGTTCGCAATCACAAAGTCACCAAGTTTATTCTGTGCGTTAAGTTTTCGTTGGACCTGTGACCTCCACCTCCAAATGTCAGACAATGTTGTTACTTTTAGCATTTTATTGCCATGAAGTTGCGTGTATACACAATCAACCGCACGTAGATGGCAAAACTTCAACCTTGATCTGAGCTAGCGTTATACGTAGTTTTAATAAAATAAGGGACCAGATTATACTGGTTTATTTTTCCACCAACATGTGTGTGTGCCTATAGTTCAAAAAACAATGGTAAATCAATACGAGTTATGTTAATATCGCACGATAGAAACAAAAGAATTCTTGAAGACAGTTTCAGTATTTGATGACACGGTTAGCGCAGTGGCTGAGCGATCTACTGCTGCGCTGCGAGTCGCGTGTTCGATCCCCGCACGGAACAGATATTTGTATGACTTACAGGTAGTTGTTCCGGGTTTGGCTGTTTGTGTATGTGAGTATAAATGTTTGTAAACGCACCCACAAAACAGGAGAAATCCTAGTTAGCAACGTTTTTTTTTTAAACAAACAAAGTCTATGGGTATTCCACCTCGTTGGATCGAGGATCTGAGGAATGAAACTTAAATACTGCTATACAAGGGCATAGACACCGAACGATTGTTGTGTAAACAGTCCTAGATTTGTTTAGTTTGTCAAAAGATACTAAGTTATCTAAGTATCTAGCTCATACTAATGTTATTTTTAGAGGTTTTGTCAAAGTAATGGACCTATATTTATCCTTTGAATAAAATTAATGCAAGTTTTCTTTTGGGAAAATTGATGACAATTCTACATTTATTTATACATTTGATTGTTAGGTTTTTAAAGAGGTTTTGATTGTTGTTTTTTGTTTGATTTGTTATAGATGTCGGCGTCAAGTATCATGTTTTTAGTTAAACTTTTACACTTACAGGGATAGTAATAAATTCCGATATTAATGAACAGACGGAATAGTTACATATTTGTTTTGATAAAATGTGGAGAATACTTCCGAATTAAATCGCAGTAAAAAAATAAGTTTAGAAATAAAGCTGTTAAGTTAGAGGGAGGTGTTATCCACATGTTGCTTACGTCCATGAAGTTAAAGCTACACCGATTCCAATCTCTATTAATGTTATTGCGTGGGTTTCCAACATTAGAACTCGGGTTATGTCCTTAATTATCTTCACTTAATTATTCACAGAATAATAGATTTAATCCTTACTGATAGATACTTTGAAACAACAGTACAACCACTTAATAATATAAAAGAAAATAAAACTTACTACTTAAAAAGTAACTTTACCTATCCATTTTCAGAAACATTAAAATTATCTCTCAAACCACGATAACCTCAGCGTTGACATTATCATAAAACAAACTTTCACCATCAAAACTTTTCCAACACCTGTCAAGGAGTTTTCGACCTTTATGTCAATGAATAAAGCTGTTTAACCACGCCGACAACAACTTAAACAGGGTTGACATGGGTTATACAACTTACCTTCCAACTTTGAATAGTCCTGACTGCGGGGCGAAGAACAATCCAAGTTTTACAACACTAATGTATAAACATCACTTTTTCGTATTTAAAACGTCATTACACAAAGACATCGAGTATTTATTAGTGTTTTGTTTTAAACATGTAAAGTTACGCAGACTTTTTCGTCGTTGTTCGTAAGGGTAGGTAAAGTCGCGTCGTGGACGCGGCCTCTTTCGACGGCGGTCGCCACGCTACTGAAAGCCTGAAACGTTTCTTGCCGTAATGCCTGTAAATGGCTTTGCGGTTGTTAGGGTTACAGCTTAAGGCGCAAGAAAATAGTGCGATAATAATAAGTAATAAGTGCGTGTGGGCGTTAAGTATTGGTTTATTTAAGTTGTAGGTACCTACAATCTACATTGTTTTTTTCCTGGCGTATTTTAAAAAGTAATTACAAACTAATTAAGAACCGGCATGGCCAGGTTTAACTGAAGGATTCTTAGAAATAAACTGTTGCTTAGGTAGTTTAAGTGCCGTTGATCATTTTAAGTAGTCGGTCTCAATTATAAGAATGATCCTCCCAGGGTTGCAGGTTTTTTTGGAAGTGATACCGCTGCCCCGGAACATCCTTACTATCCTTACTAATATTATAAAAGCGAAAGTGAGTTTGTTTGTTTGTTTGTTACCTCTTCACGCTTTAATGGCTACACCGATTTTGATGAATTTTGGTACAGAGATAGTTGGGAACCAGGAGACGGACATAGGCTAAATAAAAAAAAAGTAGGACGTGAGGGAGAAAAAGGGAAAACTTAGCGTTGCTATTACAAATCAATAAGGCGCAAGAAGAACTGTGTTACCCAGAATTTAACGCGAGCGAAGCCGCGTAAGCTAGTATAAATATAAATATTATTCTTCTTTGTATCGTCCACTGACCAACGTTTTATATGTGCCAGTTAATAATTTATTAGTTTCTAAAAAAAGAACGCAACCCAATTTCCACGAAACTCACAGTTTAACAAAATCCGCACGAAATTTAATTTCCAACAATTAATTTACCCGGAATGATAACTGGAAATGAAAAGCAAACTATAAAGAGAAACGAAAACGTTAAAAATAACAGTAAAAAGTTAACTGAAAAAATAATTTTGCGAGTGGATTCAATTAAAATGGTAATTAAGTGGGGGATGATATCTACCGAGTTTTATTAAGCTTGAATGCGTCTGGGTCAGAGAGACCCGCATCATGTGAAATTCCATTATTTTTTCCGGAGAATTTCATTCTGAAAATGGAGGAAAGCTTGTGCGTTGTTTACCTTTCTATATAAGCTTAGTTGAACGAGTAAAGTTGCCAACTTGATGCCCCGGAGCGCCGAAGTAAGTCGAGTAAACCTTATACGCCATTGTTGTATTGTAATCGGAACTTCTAGGGTAGTTTGAGACCGTCTTTGGGGTACAAGCGACTGTTTAACTTTATAAGGCTGGCGAAGGCCAATAATAGAGTAGTCCATAAACATGATATTTATAATACGTACCCTATTTAAAATTTATATATTTAAGTTGGAACTTTTGAACATTAAAATGTTCAATAGCTTGTAGTCGGATTCCAAAAAGAAAAAAAAAATTAAGTTAAAAGCAGTTTTATTATTCAAAATTATTTGAATATGTTGGTTCATAGTTAAGTATACTTTACATGTTTATTTTTTTTTAAAAACGTTGACCCACACTATTTTTCTCTTGAATCGTGGGTGCTTTTACAAACATTAAAACTCATATACACAAACAGCCAGACCCTAAACCGTAATGGTTTCGGGTCTGGCTGTTTGTGTATGTGAGTTTATGTGTAGTGAGGTTTTCTGTAGGTCATATACATATTTGTCCCGTGCGGGGATCGAACACGCGACACGCAGCGCAGCAGTCAATCACTCAGCCACTGCGCCAATCGTGCCTTCATTATATATTTAATCGTAACAAAATGCAGTCCTTCCGAAGGGTATCGTTTTATCCTTTACCAATTGTGTTGGGAACGTCAAATATGCCGTCACTTCATGTAACATACTGGTGTTCAGCCGTATCTGGTTAGACGAGAAGGTGACCCAAACTGGCCAAGTGCGAGTCGGACTCGCGCACTGAGTAATGAGAATTTGGCGCCATATCTTTTGACTGCTTAGACAAAGATTTTTGTTTTTTTTTGAAAACTTCAAAAGGACCATAGATTTAAGTACATTTAAGATTTTTAATTTCAACTCGATCAGACTAAAAAGTGTTTTTATTAGGAATCCGTTTTTTTCAGTTTTTGTTTTTAAGAAAAGCGTGGCAAACAATTTGTTCCAGATCTCCACATTGCGCCGACCAGTGGGATCGCGGCGTATGATCCGACGTCACCTAACGCTAGGCCCACGACCATACCGAGGGACACTCGCTCGCCGTTACTTTACCAATCAAAATTATACAGTTTTCATATCGAAAAGGAAGTTTCATTTAGTCGAGACCACCAGCATTACAACTGGAGCTTGACATTCAAACATATTCGTAGTGAGGAAAAGGCTAGGCCTGGTGATGTAGTAAACGGAAAAAAAAGAAAGAATCGATCAAGAAAAACACCCGGAGAAAAAAAAGGAAACAGGCAACAATTTTTCTGTTACAACAAGCGTGTTATATTTCCATTGCAGTGATTTCTCTTTGCCAGCAAACTCTGTAGGTTTCTCCGCTGAACCCACCAGGGACAAGTCGAAGTTATACAATTTCATCCAAAAGCTTCCTACATCAATGTTGGTAAGGTTTGCTTTCTTAGTTGCTTTATAAAACACAAACATCGGGATACAACATTGAATCTTCAGTTCATATCAGCAATTTCTTAGTACTAATCCGTTCGATACACTCTTATCGACTAGGTTGTTGTAAATGCTATGTTAACAACCATTTGTTTAACTTAACTAGCTGGCGTCCGCGGCTTCGCCCGCGTGACATCGCAAAAAAAAGTATCTTATGTGTTATTCAAGACCATTATCTACCTCTGTGCCAAATTCCATCAAGATTCGTTCAACCGTTTTGACGTGATAGAGTAACAAACATCCATACATCCTCATAAACATTTGCAATTATAATATTAGTAAGATTTACCATTTTTAGGGTTCCGTATCTCAAAAGGAAAACACGGAACCCTTATTGGATCACTTTGTTGTACGTCTGTCTGTATGTGTCTGTATGTCAAGACCCTTTATATCGAGAATGCGTGGAGGTATCAAGTTGGAATTAAAACCATATACTTAAATCTGTGACCGTTGCCTGCTGTAAAAAAATCAACCTTCTAAGTCTACACAGTCAAAAGATATGGCTGCTTATGTCGCAAATTGTACGGAACCCTCGGTGTGGCTGGTTTTAGTTTGTGTGTGTGACTGCCATGTATGAGTCTGTGGCAACCAATGAGTTTAAAGTTGACAACTTCATAACTCCGAGCTGTACCCACACTTGATGGCAAATGGTCTCCCTCTATTTAGCTGTCGAAAGGTGGGGATTACAGGTGTGATTTTACAGTCCTTACTTTCTGACTATCCTTACTAATATTATAAAAGCGAAAGTGAGTTTGCTTGTTTGTTACCTCTTCACGCCTAAATAGCTGAACCGATTTTGATGAATTTTGGTGCAGAGATAGTTAGGACCCTGGAGACAGACATAGGCTTTTTTATTTTTTTTAAAAGAGTGAGAAATTGGGAAGAAAAGGGGAGAGAATGATATTTTTTTTTCGATCATCGCGTGGTTTAAAGTTAGCGTTTACCCAAAGTAATTATGCCACGCGGACGAAGTCGCAGGCGGAAGTTAGTGATGATATAATCCAAGACAAAATATAAAATGGATGAAAAGATCGTGAGGAAACCGATACGTTAAAATACATACAGCGTGTTTCAGAAATGTGTTATCAATAGATTATACATATTAGAGAGTGGGGTACAGCATTCTCAATGTATCCACATCACAATCTCGAAAATAAATATCCTCTGTCTCATACATAATTTCAATACTAAGTCGACCCTAATGTATGAGACAGCTGATTATGTTTCCCCATCAGCTCAATTTGTTGATCTTTATTTTACCCTTTTTTTGGGAATGGGTAATCATCAAATAACTTCTCCCACTTTGGGTGGAGTGGGAGGGAGTATCAGACTTTTACTGACTAAAACCTACCCATGTTCCTTCTATTGCCTTTCACGTTCCGGGGCGGCGGTATCTCTTTCGAACAACCCGCAACCCCGGCAGGCGAGGCTCTGGCAAGCCCCTCTGCTTTGCTGACATCTGTTTGAGGCGCGTGTGAAACACACAGCCTGTCGTCAACAGACGGAAGGACGGTGAGCTACCCATTGCTCACCGTCCACCGGCCCGCATCTACGGTGGCTGAGATTCGTCTCGCGGCGCCCGTCGCCTGGGGCGTTTCTCTCAAAGGCCAGGCCACCTCTTTCGCTAGCATGACTGCTTCGCAGAAGCAGGTGACCGCTTAAATCTTTATGTTTGAACATCGAACAACCCGCAACCCCGGTTTACCTTACCCTTGAATATGACCACACCCCACATTTCTAATACAAACGTGGTATAAGTTAATGCAATAACCTAAAAGATTTCGATTCCTCTAAAAAACGATTTCATTTTAGTAACGTAGGTATTTAAAACCATTGAAATCAATGTAGAAGGGAATTGAATTGTTTCGAAGCCAGTCTTCTGATCTTTCCATCTGCATAAATTAGAAGTTCGAATTGTGTCTGCTGGGGTGCATAGTAATTTATCTGAGAATCAATGATTTGTGTGCAAGAAAAAGATTTAAAGATCGGTAATTTCTTTTATTATGTATGTAAGGAAAGTAGATAATTGAATTTCCTTTTCTTTTCGTGCTTATTGCGTAAATCATCCTTGCAAGTAGCAAGTTCCAAAGCTGTAGATTTTGTCCTTGCGCCTTATATATTTTAATAGCAAAAAAATTGCCTATTTCCGTCTCCCCCTGGAGACAATTTTAACCACACCCTAACTTATATAATACTAGCTTTTCCCCGCGGCTTCGCTCGCCTTAATTTTGGGGTTGCACCTGCAGTTTTTACCCTTGCGCCTTATTGATTTGTAATAGCAACGCTAAGTTTTCCCTTTTCTTCTCTCTTTCTTTGTCACTTCCCATTTTTTTTTAAATGGTCTATGTCCGCCTCCTAGTTCCCAACTATCTCTGTACCAAAATTCATAAAAATCGGTTTAGCCATTTGGGCGTGAAGAAGTAACAAGCAAACAAACTCAGGATCAGCTAAGGATTAATGCGATTCCAAAGAAACACCAAAAATTTAAAAATAACTGTAGCTTCAATAGTTGCTGACTTTGTTTGTGTTCTTTCAAACAAATATAGGTATTATTGCCCAAATCGGTTCAGATACCTTCTATTGACCGGAAATCACCACATAGTGTAAAACAAAGTCGCTTTCCGTTGTTTGTCTGTCCTTATTTTAATATTAACGGTGATTCAAGAGAAAGCTTTGTACATATAAAAACATTCCATATTAGTTTCTACATTGCAGCTGTGTGAAGCCGGGACGGGTCGCTGTTATACATAAAAAAGATTTCGACGAATTGAGAATCTCATCCATTAAAAAAACCCTTCTTTTATTTAGGAACATTTATCATCGCAATGCGTCTGTCAGCCGCTTCGTACCCTAAATACACATAGCTCATTACAGAGACATGAACCTGAACGGACTCTTTGCATCATGCGATTTTCTTTTAGATAAGGTCATAGGGAATGTGCCTACTTCAAGTCTTATCAACCTCATGACCTTCAAAAGGTCACTAGTTTTATCCCAGACTCATATCGAACACAATCCAACAATTAGTGGTGTCAGTCTTCAGCAACTCTATACTCCATACAGCATGCCAAGATCGTTATCTTTATCATGAAGGCATAAGTTATAACGTCGTAAAAAACTGCCTCTACTTAAATTACTGTTTAAAAACTAGAGCACACGAAAAGGTATCCTCCATTTGGAAGTCGATAACAAATTAAACCATTTCAACGTTATAACATGACAGCATGCGGTTTCTCCGCCACAGTTTTTTGTAAGCACTCGTATAAATCAAAGTCAACGCCTGGTTGAAATATGTGAAAAATGATACAGCTTCTACAGATATATTATATGTATAAATCATTCAGTGCGCTGTCATCCGGTAAACTAATCACGAAGAATAGCATAAAGTTTGACAATAACGTTTTTATGAAACATTCTATCATGTCGTATACTTAGGCACTACTCCAGCCCAAACTAGACTTATTTTTCAAGGCATATTTTAGATTTTTTGTCAGAACGTTACAATAAATGCCACTATATACCACCCCACTATATAACCCTACTTTACTATACCTAACTAATAAGACATAGCATAAGAAACTATAAGTTGGTGCATTATGTTAATGATAAAATACTTGGCTCATGCTAGTCTTGCTCCACAACCTTAGGGGTAAACTCATTGATTAGCGTCTGAAGTTATCGTGGAAGCTGCAGAAGATTGTAAGACTATTATTGAAATGTATAACTCAATTTCCTAGTATTGTATAATTGTAAAGAAAATGTGTAAGTACTATGTAGTACCAGTGACTCGACTGTGCTATGCTGGTTGAGAGAACGTCATGCTCACTTAAATGTCTCGCTGGCGGGTGTGTCGCGTCATTTAGTTCCCTTCAAAATTGGTGAACTGAATGGGGCTGATCCACGCGTCATGTTTGTGAACAGGCGCTGTCAGTTGGGACCCATCGAAATGTCTTAGCTGCCACGTTTTCTTTTTGTTAATTTATTTGTAATTATTGATTTAAATCTGCACATGAATGATGATCTTGTAAAATATTGTCATTTAAAAGAGTGTCCATGAAGTCTGACCCATTCTACTCCACAAAGATCCACAACGCTTTGGCATACCAAAATATAGATCTCTGCGTAAATCATAATACTGTGATGACTTGGGATATGTGTTTATCCGTAATAAAAGAAACATAAAACACTTTAGACTATATTTTTAGTTCATAATTTTACCAATACGTGTCACATCATAGCAAATCGTTCTTTAAAAAGAACATGAGTATTTTAATAAGTTGTGATGATAAAAAAGTATCCTATGTGTTATTCCAGAGTAATCTACCTCTGTGCCAAGTTTCATTAAGATCCGTTCAGTAGGATCAAACATAACATCTAGCATTTATAATATAAGTAGGATAGGATAGGAAGTAGGATTTATACAACTTATGCAGTACGACAGTTGCTATCGCCGCCTACATTACTTTCTCACGTTATTTTTGCCTTGTGATTGAGACTGTAGCTTTACATTTTACCGATATCTGTGATGTCCAAGATAAACTTAGCCTATGTTTATATGTAAAAAGAAATTTAACGGAACAATCTCTCAAATAAAACACCCGAGTAATTTTCTGTTACTTCAGAAGGGGGTACCACTATATACCGCAGGAACAGCTTCCGCAATTATCACCTAATCCATTCCCCAGCACCCTAGAAATGAAAGAACGACAGTGTATAAGGAGCTTATCATCTTGAGCATATTGTTAGAGTAGACGGGGGAAATTGGGTTACATGTTAGATCTGCATATAATGCTAGCAATCTCCGGAGAACATACTACTATTATATAACATGGTGTTACGTTACTGAAACAAGTTGTTAGGTGGTTGATAGGCACTAATTGGACCGCTATAATGCACCCTCTTTTTCAGATGGACAATCATCAAATAGCTTCTCCTGCTCTGGGCTGTGCGGGAAAAGTGTCAGACGTGTGCTGACTAAAACCCACCCATGTTCCTTCTTTTGGCCTTTATGTTCTGGGGCCGCGGTATCTTTTTAGAACAACTCGCAACCTCGGCAGGCGGTGGCTTTGGCAGGCTCCTCTGCTTGGCTCTCGCTCCTCTGCTTGGCGCCTCAAAGAGATGTAAGTCTTTGAGGCGCGCGTGGTTCACTAACGGGCCGTCGACACGGCTTGTCGTGAATAGGCGAATGACGGTAACGGTGAGCTACAAAATTCACCCTTAAATAGCAAACATTTAGATACTTTTATTTTGTGATCGGGTCAAATTATTGTAGCATTTTTATCCACACTGTTCAGTAGATTTAGGGTCATAAAACTTTTTAAAAAGAAATTCTTGAAATACTCAATGAAAATAATTAATTAAAAACAGCCCGTCTAAGCAAGAATAAGATAATCATGACTTTGATCTTTGATATGATTTGACGGCACGGTTGATGCAGTGGATGAGCGATTGACTGCTGCGCTGCATGTTGCGGGTTCGATTCCCACATGGTAAAAATATTTGTAGGTATGACTTACAGGTAATTGTTTCGGGTCTGGGTGTTTATGTGTGTACCTAAATTTAAATGTTTGTAAACGCACCCACGGTACAGGAGAAATCTAAGAAATCCCTAGTTTGAGCAAAGTTTTTTTTTTAAAGAAAGAAAGAATTATACTTCAGTATTTCTCCCGAAAAGACAGAAGTGTGCATACATTCTACACCTACATGTCATAACGCCTGTACTCCTCAGAGTGTTACGCAGAGGTGTATCTAAAATCTCTAGTAAACCGACGTATCGCCAGTTATGTTAAAATCCCATGTAATAGGGAGGGCAACGAGCCCATTTCCATCAATAGGGCACAAATTCAGACCGTCCTGAGAAACTCCTGACGGAAAAGCTCAGTAGAAATTTGCCCAACCTGGGAAAGAAACCCCAGACCTTATCCTCAGTAGTCGCGACAGCTACAACTAGTCCAACGAGGTAGTCGCATAAAGAATCCTTACTTAATATTATAAAAGCGAAAGTGACTTTGTTTGTTTGTTACCTCTTCACGCCTAAATGGCTTATCCGATTTTGATGAATTTTGGTACCTACAAAGATAGTTGGGACCCTGGAGACGGACATAGCCTATTTTTTTTAAAAAACAATGAGATATGATGGAGTAAGAGGGAAGAGAAGGGAAAACTTAGTATTGCTATTACAAAAACTACAAGTAGCAGGTAGCTGCAAATTAGTAAAGCCGAAGCCGCGGGCAAAACCTAGCATAAAGTATTTTTTATAACAACAACGAATATTAAAGTGTCAGACTCCTACTGAAACTATTCGGAGATGTAACGTCCAATTTTGTCGAGCATGAAACAAATGCATGAGAAAATAGTTCTAAATCGGAAAAGTTTTGATAGCACACGTTGTGAATGTGGTTGTTCGTATGCAGCTTTGAATATCTGTCGGTTAAGTTATTCTTGAAAAAGATTGAGACCATTGTATTAGAAAGTTTGATGTTGAGATTTGAAATTGCTTGGTAGTATAAGCAGTTATAAAGAGTTATATAGAGTTATTTAGAATAATATATAGTTATAAAGAATAACACTTGAAACGGGATATTTACCATGTTTGTTTTTTATATCGAGTTTCAGTTCATCCGTGCTCATGGCGTTTGCAACATCGCCGAAATATCGGAAACTCGATATAAATAACAAACATGGTAAATATCCCGTTTCAAGTGTTAATTATAATATTAGTAACCATGACAGTTTAAAGACTTATAGTTATAAAGACTTATACAGAGTCATTATAATTAAAATCTCAATACAACCCTGTTATATCTTTGGGGAATTCGAATTACAATTTTTATTTAAAAGAGATGTTACAGGGCCGACGATGACGGCTCCGTAACAACACGATGGTATGACTGTTGCTTAGGCATTTATTAAAAGCTTACGCTTAAACAACCCTGTTAGTTCATTTAACCCATTAAATGACTATTTCATGAAAAAATCGCTTAAGGGATTACATAAACATAAAGGATTGTTATGGTAATAAATCTTTAAAGAAAATATTTGCTAGTGTCGCGAATTAATTTTTTTCAACATACAACTGGACATGGATGGACCTGCGAATAGCACAGAACATAAGTAAATTTGAATTTTTTTGGGCTACCCTGGCTTCAATTGTAAACGATTTGACGGCACGGTAGCGCAGTGGTTAAATGATTGACTGCTACGCTGCAGTCGCGGGTTCAAAGCTCGCATGGAACAAATATTTTTATGGCCTACAGAAAGTTGTTCCGGTCTGGCTGTTTCATGTATGTGAGTTTAGATGTTTGTTAACGCACCCACAACACAAGAGAAATTCCTAGTGTGGGGCAACATTTTTTTATGTAACTCATAGCTTCTAAAATCAAAATCAAAACATTTTTATTTCACATAGGCCTACATGGGCAATTATAAAACGTCGACAAAAGGTGCACGGTTCGGGTTGGTCGTTTCTTATAGAGAAGAACCGGCAAGAAACTTCATGGTTCTAAACATACAAAGCTTCCATGAAACCACTATTTAATCTTACAGATTGTGGATTTTAATACTCTATTATTTAAAAACTAATTTCATGCAGAAGTAAACTGTAAAGAAATAGTCGTGGGTATTACCGCATCGTTATGCCTCATGAATTTTATGACGGCAGTTAAGTGCCTTGGTTTAAAAAACAAGCAACGTGTTCTTTAGCGGGGTATTTGCAATGTATGATGTAACGTTTCCTTTTTAGGGTTAGGTACCTCAAAAGTAAAAAAAGAACTGTCTGTCTGTCTGTTTGTCAAGACCCTTTATCACGAGAACGCTTAGAGGTATCGAGTTGAAATTAAAACCATAATATACTCAACTAGTCAGTCCTTTTGTGTTTCATCGTTTGTGATTTTAAATGTTTGTAAACGTACCCACGATACAGGAGAAATCCTTAGTGTGGAACAACGTTTAATATTTTTTTTAATAGTCCAAACTAGATGGTCAGTTCATTGGGACTTACAATTTTCGGTTAAAACTAGACATGATGTAACTTTATTTATTTCAAGAAAAATATGGCTTCCGTTTTAGAAGTGTTATTAATGAACTACACAAAATACTTAATTTTTTTTTTACCATTAAGCTACACTATAATGAGCTATGCTAACGATCATAATAACAGAAATCATTTCTCTTCATATGTATAGTCGCGGAGGTTAGACAAAGCTATTTTAACGACCTCGATCGCAAACGCGACTGCTTTTTTTTTTCTTCCCCCGCTCTGGGCGGAGCGGGTGAGAATGTCAGGCTTGTACTGGCTAAAACCCACCCATGTTCCTTCTATTGCTCTTTATGTTCCGGGGCCGCGGTATCTCTGTTGAACAACCCGCAACCCCGGCATGTCAATTAGACCATTACAGGCACTTTTGAATGTAAGATACAAAAGAAGAAGCTATATAAAAGCTATATAAGAGCTATATAAAAGATGAAGCTACAGTCCCAGAAACTGCATAATAACTTGTAAAAGTACTCTAGTTGCCCATTTCAAAGCGATGATATCTATGGAGAAGAACGGGCAAGAAATTTCTTGGACACTTTTTACAAGATCATAGATTCATCATTCATGATTAAATAAATAAATACCCTGGCCCCTTCATAACACGAAAACCTAGGGAAATGTGGGTACACTACGACGAACACCTCTACTCAACCCTTCAGTAATAACAGGCATGATATAATGTGATTCATCTGGCGCCACAGTCGCATTTCATCTGGCTCAGGTGAGATTGTCTCATACCGCTCATGGTTAATTCAGATCGGTGCCGCACTGTGAATAGCTCGCTTTAAGCGTATGCCTACCAAATAGTTCACTTACGACGGATGAGGTTATATTTTTGCCGTTTTTTTGCTATGACAAAATTTCCATAATTTACCTACCAAAATAGTAGTATTTATTTATTTATTTTAATCTTTAACTAAGGATGCACAGATACATTATAAAACATAATACTATGGGTTAATTTAACCGTGTTCCTTCAATTATAGAGAGACCACGGCATGCACATATAACTAGGTGTTAACACAAAAATATGTATAGAATTGAAAATTGAAAACTATTTTTAAACGATAACAAATCGGGAAAAGAAAACATAATGTCAATTAAAAAGAGATATATAAATTAAATGAATAGAATTAAAATTGATTTACATAAAAATTATAATTAGAATGGTTATTGCACAATTGTTGTATAATCTATAGCTTATTCTAGTATTATTTTGGTGGGTAAATATAGCAATTTGTATCGTAGGACCTTAAAAGAGATTCGCTTTGATGAGACGATTTCAAGATGGTGCGGGTATCTGCTTGGCCACGAGCTTCACGCTTAGGCTTGGAATCCATTGAAGCTTAGATGTGCGGAGGTGTGTATAGCTAAACAAACAAACAAAATCAAAATATTAAAGGTATGTATAGTAAATCTGTGAATAAAATCATTCGTACAAAATTGTTGTGTTACATCTAGGTATGTATCGTGTTCCTTTCCTAACTAATATTATAAAAGCGAAAGAGAGTTTGTTTGTTACGTCTTTACGCCTAAATGGCCAAACCGATTTTGATGAATTTTTGCACAAGGTAGCTGGGACCCTAGAGACGAACCTAGGCTAAAAAAGTGAGAAAAGGGGGGAAAAAAGGAAGAAAAGGGGAGAGTTTTTTTTTTCGAGTGTTAAAGTTGCTTAATTGGTGTTGAATTCGTGAGCACATGCCACACACAAATTTTTAGTGTGAGGCAAAGTTTAAAAAAGAAAAAAAAAACATTACCTCTCCTCATTGCTCAACCGTTTCCGCTAATGCTAAGTGAGAAGTGTGAATAACAAAAATCTCTTGGGTTAGCAACACATTTCTTCTCCTCTGGTCACGTATCCCCTGCAATGGAGTCCAACGACAACTCGGATTACTGTGTCCTAAGTTGCATTACTAGAGCTTGTGAACGGGGTAATAAAGCTTAAATTACTTTGCCAAGTTTTTTTCTGACGTCGTTCAGACGAAGTAGGTAAATCATGTGCGTTTCAATTTATTTCGTAAGGCTGATGTGAGTTTAAGGGATTATGTCAAGATGATGAGTGAGAATGTACGATAACGACTCGTTGCGAAGTTTTGTGAAAATATCATGACATAACATAACACCTATAGGTAGTCCCCGAATTGTAAGGCAGTGTGCCTAATATACTTCAATATAATTTTTATTTAAAGTTACTTTGGGCTAACGCTAACTTTAACCCGCGTGATGATCGTAAAAAAATACATTGTTCTCCCCTTTTCTTCCCTCTTTCTCCCCCTTATCCCACTTTTTTATAGCTTATGTCCGTCTATACTAAAATTCATCAGAATCGGTTTTGCCATTTAGGCGTGAAGACGTAACAAACAAACTCACTTTCGGTTTTATAATATTAGGAAGGAAAGGAACACTTGTTACTAATATTACGTCTATTGATTAATAAAACAATACTTTACTGTTAACTGCGGAGGCTTGTAAATGGCTTGTCGTTGATCACCTTACTATTATAACTTTTGTATTGTTAGTTGAGAGCCACACAAATTTAATAAAAAAATAAAATATTTCGCCAGCTATGAATTACTTGTTTGCATCAGGTAAAACTGGAAATCGAATCCAATATAGTTGGGAAAAGGCTAGGCAGATTGCGCCAGTTATGTTAAGATAAGTTCAAGAGAGGCGAGTCTATTGCCATCAACCGGGCCCAAATCCTACTACCGGCTGCTAGTAAGCAATTCCTGATGAAAAAATTGATCACTTCCTTCGATCTAGAAATAAATTAGGACGCTCAGCAGTGTCGTCACTGCATAGGACTACTCAACCAACGAGAACATCGTTTTTTGTAGTTATACATACAGTCTATAAAGTCCCCTTGCTTTGTCTTAGCAGGGGAATTAAGTTATCAGCGGTCTCATTATAAATAGATAAATCTCTAAAACACTTACAAAGAACGAAACTTGCTGTTTTGTTGATTAATAATCAAACCAAGTAGCTTCTTTCGTGTGAAAATAAGTTTGTGTAACTCGATACTGCCAAAATTTTGTGAAGTTTTTCGCGAAATTTTTGCGGGCTGAAAGATGACGTCACTATATGGGAAGTACCTAGCGAACTTTAAAGGCAAGGCATCTGTTCTACTGCTAGCGATTAGAGCTAGCAAACAAAGTTTTTGCTGACCACAACAGTGAGAAGACTCAGTGAAACAATTATCCGTGAACTCTGGGCTTCAGAATACGAATTGCCGATGCAGTTTAAAAAGCTGCAAGATTGAAATGAGACTGGGCACGCCATGTCAAAGCTGTGATCCTGTATATTGCAACCCTAGGACAGTTAGAATCCACGATGTGGTGGACCGAGAAAAAGATGGTTGGTCGCGTTGGATGGCTTTCTCAAATTTGTGAGAAGAAACTGAACACCGAGAGGAGTGAAAGGAAAGAAAGGACGTAATTCCCAAACGTAGGAAAGATCCAGATTATAAAAAAAAACTTTCGCTGACCAACAATCTTTGAAGCGTTTTTTGAGCGAGTAAATGGTCGATAGCAAATTGCTTCCTCTTCGTCGGCAATGGAACAGTGCCTTATATTGGTTGAAGTTGATAATAGCGAGTGATGGTGCAGTTTTGTCATACATTGTCGGCGCCGTCTTCATTTTTAGCAGCTTATTTTTTGTAATAATATTAGGTATTATGTTAGGCTGTCAGCTCGCTTAATGTCCTAGTTCTTAGTACTTAGGGTGGCTTAAATAACAAGGTTAAACTACATAGTCTTATTCATATTTTCGAAAGTAAATATATTGTTTTTAAATAATGTATGTAATATAATATATGTATTGTATGTTTTCCTCTTTTACTCACTGTGTCTACATCTCTTTTTCTTTTCTCTCCTTTTGCTTTTATGGTAGATGACATTTATTTATAAATAAGCGTTTCCATTGTATCATCTGTTTCTGTGTTTTTTGCTGAATTTTATCTTGGTTATAAATAGTGACAATACTGATTGCAACATCTGTGTTATTAGTTTCATATAGTATTTTTTTAAATACTTTTGGATTCTTTTTTAAAGATTTTTTTTAAACAACTCTTTTTGAATGAGTGGACATTATGGGCTTTGTAGATTCCTAGAAGCTTATTCACTTCTTATTTTATAAAGAAAACAATGACTACGCTGTCCTCTCATACTTAACTATAACACTACCGCTATATAACAACAATGAAGTAAAACCAAATGATTTAAAAGAGTTACCATGGATTTTTTTTTCCAGTTCTTCTGTATGGGAAACGACCAACCCGAACTGTGCACCTTTTACTCGACGTTTTATGAGTGCCCATATAGGTCTATGTGAAATAAAAATATTTTGATTGAAAAGTCAACGTGGTTAGGAAAAGGGCGGGAAGGATAATGTTTGTTTATTGAACCTACTCAACAACATACTTGTACGCTGACGTACATAGGTCTTCATAGGTATACATATCCAGTGCATTTCGTAGTGATTAAACATCAAAAAACCGCCTAACTTCAGTTAATAAGTTCGAATAAAATAGGTAGATACTTAATTTGATTTAGTAGCCAAAAAGTGCCTCTGGGTTTCAAGGTAGAGACAAGGCGAACGCCCGAGGGAAATAGTAACATTTTTAATTGGTAAAGCGTTTCTTAATTACAGCCAATCGTTTAGAAATGAGCATTGCGGAATTATACCTCCTCTAATTTTCACTAATCATTTTCCTTATTTGAATATTAAATATAAAGTCAATTCCTTAGACCGATTAAGACCACCTCCACAATTTTTGTTTTGCGTACGGAAAATTATTAGATAACTTTGTACTGGTCCGGCAGTTATATGAATAAGACTTCAATTAGCCTGACACTAAGGCGCGTCGCCCACATGACCAACACTCAAGGCTCAGTCGAGGCGCAGGCACATAAGAGGCACGCCGCAATGAGATTTTCTTTACAAATGTCGTGTGGCCGACGCGCCTAACGCGCCCGCGCCCCGACTGCGCCTCGACTGTTGGTCGTGTGGGTGACGCGCCTTAGAAATGGTTTTTTAGATATAATTATAGACAGACATAATAATGAGTACAGTATCTAAGCAAGACTTGGCGACAGACGCCATTTTTATAATGCATGTCACGACGGTCATTTTAGTAACTAGTAATGTACCACAACACTAGTGACGTTCTCATAACAAACTTCCCTCGCTCTGGGAGAAGCGGGCAGGAGTGTCAAACATTTACTGACTAAAACCCACCCTTTTCTCCTTTAAGTTCCGGGGTCGAATCTCTTTCACAACTTGCAACCCCGCCAGACGGTGGCCCTGGCAGGCCCCTCTGGCTTCCGAACTCTGTGCTTAAAATATGTAGTTGGCCAATATCAAGCTTTTAGAGGTTTTGATTATCATTGTCATCTGTCTAGCCGATCCCTTTGCCCACCAATTTGTTTCCAGTCTAACCGGATGCAGCTGTATACGAAGCGGAAAAATAATAGTCCCGGGCGAGGCAATCTAGTTTTAGAAAATCTTTAAATTTAGTTTTGTTAGTTTTAAAAATAAAGGAACGTCTTTAAGTAAAATGAGCCCACTTAAGAATTTGGGGTAGTTTCCGTCCAGGGCCCGACTTCCCCTCCCCCCCATATCTCAGTACTTTCGGTCTTCTAAGTAGGTACCCAGTCAATTTTCATAAATCCAAACTTTAACTTTGGCAAAGATTAGCCCGTCTTTAATACATTTCATTGCAAAGGATCTTAGGGCACCACAAATACTGTTTTCTAAATGGGGTTCAAACGGCAGCACCTTTAACCTGTTAGCGATAAGATCATACTTACGCATATTGTATAGATTTCCTCGTTGACCCCAACCCTTGCCGTAATTCATGAACTTTATTAGGGGTCTGTCGGACCCCACTTCAGCGGGGTCATCCGTTCTTGATAAATGACGATATATCGTTCCGATAACCTTTGGTATGTAAAATATTGGTTTGTTTTCCCCTTGTTCGAACTCATGGAAAATTATGGCGGGTTCGCTGAACATTTTGTAATAATACGTGGTGTAAAAGTATTCTTAACGAGGCCGCAAGGCACTTGTTTTCTCGTCATTGTGATCATTTTTAGGGTTCTGTACCTTAAAACGAATAAATGGCACCCTTATAAGATCACTTGTCTGTTTGTCTGTCCTTGCCCTTTATATCGGGAACGCGTAAAGTTGTCGAGGTAAAATTAAAACCATATAATCAAATTTGTGGTCCCTTTGAACTGAGAATGAAATGATATGGCCGTTTAGCCGAACCGTGCAAACTTGAGACCAACCGGTGCGCGAGTCTGACACACTCTTAATCGTTTTTTTTATACCTCCACGCATATCCCAGATGGGTCTTAACAGACAGACCAGGCGGGCAACAAAGTGATCCTATAAGGGTTCCGTTTTTTGAGATACCGAACCCTAAAATCGAGTTCTCTTTGCAATAAAGTTTTGTTAACAATGTAGATTTTGTGAAGTTCAATAGAATTAATTCAGTCAAAAGCAAATACATAGAAAAGCCAGCATATTATACGATAAAAGAAAACATGGAAACTTTTTATTATTTTAATACTGTAAAATCCTTACTAATATTATACATATGTGAGTTTTTTTGTTACGTCTTCACGCCTAAATGATCAAACCGATTTTCATGTTTCTTTTTTTTTTTTAGAAAGGAGATAAGGGGGAAGAAAAAGGAGAGAAAGATATTTTTCTTTTCGATCATAAAAGTTAATTAAATTTTAGAGAATTCAAAGTTAGAGTTAGCCCAAATTAACTATGCCACGCGGTCGCGGGCGGAAGCTAGTAAATACATAAAAAATATAGTATCTAACGAATATAATAAGAATAAAAACACTGATTTGAAAGGAGGATTTCCATTAAATGGTGGACAAGAATAATAGGTGGGTTACAAAAAAAGGTTGCCGCAGCCTTTTGTACGGAACTTATATTATTCTATCAGTTGTTGAGAACGTCGTATTTTTCATCACAGGAACGTTTTTGTTGGATTAATATTCTTTTATGCTGTTTTTCGTTTTTGGGTAGAGTTTTTTTTTTTTAAATAGACGTTGCCCCACACTAGGATTTATCCTGTACCGGGTGCGTTTACAAACATTTAAAAAATACACATGTTTAAACTCACAAACACAGCCAGACCTGTAACAACTATCTGTACCCTGTATCCCGCGACACGCAGGGCAGCAGTCGATCGCTCAGCCACTGCACCATCCGCTTCGTTTAAAGGGACCTCTTTGGTTAATTTTCACAAGCGTGACTGCAAAGTATGAGATCCTACGTTCGATTGCCGGGTCGGAAAAAGTCTCCTATAAAATTTTGTTCGAACCAAGTTTTGATCCAAGGACCGTTTTTTAGTCAGGCATTTTTTAGTGACAGCCACGGTGTCTAGTTTTGTGACCAGTTGATGGCAATAGGCTCGCCCGTTCAATTGTCGCTCGTTTGTTTGGGGAATGCTAGACTTTTACTTTGTGACTAAAACCCACCCATCATCTTTCTTTTGCCCTTTATGTTCCGGGGCCTCGATATCTCTTTTGAACAACCCCCAACTTTTTCAGGTACCAGTGCCCCTGAAATATATTATAATTTATTCTTTATTTCAAGTCTTAACCCATATAATTATTACAATAAATTGTTAAAATAAATTATTACATTACAATTTAAGATAAAAATAAATTATTAAAAAAAAAAACAATTAACAAAGAGTACCAGATGAAGATAAATATATTAGACTTTATCTGAAAACCTTCATAAATTTTAAAGAAACTTTCAACTGTATCTGACTAACCTGGTAACTTATAACTTTTTCTGACTGCACTTAAACAAAAATACAAAGGGGATAAGCAAACGTAGTTGTTTTAATTGATTGATTGAACAATTCACTTAATTCAATTACAGTTTCCTTATCTATTGGCAACTCTATGTGTCACTTTTATAGCCTACAATAAAAAAAGTTAAAGACTTTAATTACCGACATTGATGACCTTTTAACATGTTCATGCAAAGGCACGCATCGTTTTTTTTTTTATAACGCTATTTTGTCCTAGAGCTGGGCAAAGGCCTCCCTCATTCTGCCGGGGTTGCGGGTTGTTCGAAAGAGATACCGTGGCCCCGGAACGAAGGGCAAAAGAAGGAAAATAGGTGGGTTTTAGTCAGTAAAAGTCTGACACTGAGCGGGAAAAGTTATCTGATGATTTCCAACTACTAAAACTAAATAAAAGCACACATTTCTGAAACTTACTGTATAGATATAGAAATGTTACAAATTCGGGTATTATTTTCCCAATAAAAGGGGAAAAATAGTTTTTTTTTATGATGCAAAACGGTCGTCGTCACCGAGGAAGACCCAAAAATGATGAGTGACGATATGAACGTTCATTGGTCAGAATACAAGGAGTCATAAGCCAATGAAATGCCATCTTCATCTGCCTAGCCTTTTCCCAACTATGTTGAGGTCTTCTAGTCTAACCGGATGCAGCTGAATATCAGTATTTTACATGGAGCGACTGCCATGAATTTGACCTCCATAACCCAGTTAGTACTGGGTAATGAGATACCTACCCCTAGGTAAGACTGGTTGTCAGAATTTCGGAACACTGACTACCTGTAACGACTGTCAAAGATCTACAAATGACAGCCGGGTCCAACGGCTTATCGTGCTTTCCGAAGCACGGAGGAAACTCGGTATGTAACGGGTGGTCACCCATCCACAGACCAACCTAGGCAAGCGCGGCTTAACCTAAAAATCGACCCGAGCGGCTGCTATTATTTAGGTACGAGTTCCTAAATGATATGCCAAAAAGTCAAATTAATTAAACTACTTTTTTGTAATATTTATTGCAGAAGAGAAAAAAGTATTACGTGTTCTTTTTTTGTAAAGCAGTGTAGACGTATAAGTTTAAGTAATTTTGTGAGTAACTACAAAAAGATGGGAAGTAAAACTAATATATTATTCCGTATGCTATCAAGTAATATCGCTGAACCGCACAAAAAGGGTCCGTTTATCTTTACTCCACTAAAAGGTTCACTTCAATCACAAAGCTATCCGTTTCATGTAGACGTTGGGTAGGTCCCTCATACAGAACCCATTTCAGTACATACAATGTGTTTCTAATAGTTTTGAACTGCGGACAATGTTGGTAAATGGTTTCTTTATCATCATTTTTGGTTGTGCTGAGTAATTTATTTATTTTTGTTTCTTTTTTAAATTGATTTTAATTTAAAACGCTACCTCACTCTTAGAATTTCTCCTGTATCGTAGGTGCGTTTACAAAACTTCAAACTTATATACAGAAACAGCCAGCTACCTACTACTAATAATTGTTCAGTGCGGGAATCGAACCTTCGTCACGCAGCTCGGCAATCGATCGCTTAGCCACTACTTTGATTTATTTAATCTACAGTTTGGGGGACAGATTATTTTTTAAAAGACACACATGCATAACTTTTACAAAGCAAATCTTTATAAATAATAGATGCACCCCGCGGTTTATATACAATATATCTTTATAAATTGTAACCTATGTGTCATTCTGATATATAAGCCTAATATTATTGTGAAGTATCATCAAAATCTTACGAACGTACGTAAGTACAGATTACAAAAATATGGTTTTAATTTCAACTCGAAACCTTTACGCGTTTCCGAGATAAAGAATCTTGACAGGCAGACAGACGGACAACAAAGTGATCCTGTAAGGGTTTTTTTTTCTTTTAAGGTACGACCTAAATGTGTCTATATATAAATAGCTATATGTAGATGTCACAAATAACGATTTTTTACGAATAATTAATAATTGTAATCACAGATAACTTGTAGTCTTGTGCCTTGTGGGTCTCCTGACACTGATGAATTCATTTAAGGATAACCATTTGAGAAGTGAAGTATTTGTTTCCTAGTTTGTTGTTTCGGAACCTTTAGTTACCTTCATAAGTAATGAGTCTGAAAAACAGCAGGTACACACGAGTGTAAAAACTGACCGGTGGAAAAATAATTTGAATTATTTTTCCACCAAGAAGAAAAAAAGGAAACAAACAATGGCCTTTGTAATTAACGAGGCACAGAGAATATGTGACCACACACTTCGTCAAGTTTGCCACAAAGATGCGAAACGAGACCACAAACCGACGCAACAGTGTTCATGTTACCAGCCGACTGTGACTGTTTCTACCGTAAACAGTTATAAACATAGATAAATTGTAAAGTATTCTTCTTTAATGTTTTTTTCGGAGCAAATTAGTAACTTAAAGGCATTATAGTAGTCCTAGCAGATAGATGCTGGGTGGGAGAAGGTTCTGAACAAGCAAAACTACACCAATACCCAACAATGGGTAAAGTTATGGGCTGGAGCTTAGGACAATTATGATGATAATGAAATCAATATGAAAAAATCAATACCTAGTACTTTCTATCACTTCTAAAAAGGGACACTTGTAATAAAGACACTCAGTCCACTCCACTTCATTTCTCATCCTTTTTTAACAGCCAATTTAAACAGCAGCTGTGTCTTCATGTTCAAGACTAATCGCCTTAAAAATTCACAACACATCTAACGACTGCAAGCCTTCATGGTACATTATAACATAAACTTAACTCCGGCAAGCCGAGATAATAACTGTAACCGCTATTTAGTTACTTCCGTGGCCTCCATTTTTTGCTACAGCGCATTGACTGGAACGGCACGAATTTCAAATTGCTAAGCGAATGGACCAATGGAATTGCGAGGCCTGCATCGCGATATTAAAGTTTTCTTGGCTGCTAGCTTATAAGGCGATGATGAGGAGAGTCGTTGGGGAGTCCGATGTTGTCGTCAAGACCGGCCGTGGCGGGGGGCCGGACTATATCCTCGCCGTATTGTATTGTCAGTCCCGACAGTAGAGTGGCCTCTGCTTCGTGTATCGCTATTGTTAATGTTAATCTCCGTTAAATTAACTGTATGTATGCGTTAAGATTAGGTGCCCTCTTCATCACCGAAATCGGTCGGCAGCATGTTTGACTTCCTTTTGATTCTTTTGATAGCTATTGCGATAACTTCCTTATATTGGAAGAGTCGGTGATCTTAGGAGTCTGTTTTACATTTCGGAACGAAAAGCTATGTCAATCAGAAGATTCCAGGATCCGAGTGAGATTGTTTTACCTTATCATAATAACAAAAATTCATTCTGAATTTAAAATATGGAGGCTAAGCCGCTCCGAACTCCGACTGTCCGTACCAGCAGTGGTCCCCATCTGTCAAGATGTTCTTAGTTTTGCGATACTAAGAACGTCCATCTTGACTTTTCTCGTTTCATTCATATGATCGATGATGATCGATTGTTTGTCAATAATTGATTTACCGTATATTACACCTTTCGGTTATCGACTATTGTTATGTCGAAAATAACCAGGTATAATTTGGCAAATCCGGTCGAAAAATGTTGCTTTTATGTACTAGACTTGTTCTTTAGCAGCAACTTTTGAACTTGAATTAATTTTAGCGCTAAACACAAATGCGAAACTAAAACCATAGTTGCAGAATGATTAATAACCATTAATTACCCTGCAACTATGGTTTTAGAGAGGGCCTATTTTATTTTTAAAACTTAAAGAAAGGAATAAAACCATTGACTTGATTGATTTATCTTCGACAATATTTCATAGCGTACGTATATAAGTTTAGGTACATGATATGGTCAGAAAACCTTTTCACGCCATTGTTTATCTAGTTAAATTACTTAAAAAGACTTATTTAGAAAGTTGGCAGACTCGTCTCAAACTTAATTTTTAATTTCTCTCCATTTATGTAGTTTACCCTTTCTTTATTTGTTACTACTACGGCTTCGCTAGCGTTAAATTCGGTATAACACAGTACCTGCTACCTGCAGTTTTTGCCCTAGCGCCTTATTGATTCATAATAGCAACGCTATGTTTTCCCTTTTCTTCTCTCTTTCTCCCTAATATCTCACTTTAAAAAAAAAGTACCGACCCATCGAATGTCAAAAGGTCGTATAAGACATTGATATTTCTACCGCGACTCGTTAGGCCTGGATACCTAAGTCACACCAACCTCGAAAAGGACTGCCAAATGGGATGTTTTTGAACAAAAATACGAGCATCGTTAGAACTGTGCAGTAACTGGAAACGGGCACCCATGCGAATGGTGACAAGGCGGCAGGTTTATAATAATCATGAGGTTTTTTAATCAAAATGAATCGATATGAAAAATTTTAGATTTTAGTTCGACACCAGCTATTGTATTCCAATTTCGAAGGCACGGTCGGCGCAGTAGTGGCTGAACGATTGACTGCCGCGCTGCGTGTCGCGGGTTTTATTCTCGCACAAAACAAATATTTGTATGGCTTGGCCTACAAATGGTAGTTTCGAGTCCTGCTGCTTGTGTATGTGAGTTTAATTGTTTGTAAACGCACCCACGTTACAGGACTAATTCCTAGTGTAGGGCAAAGTTTTCTTTCAAAAAAGAACTTTATATATGTAACTAGGTATATATATATATATGTATATATTTGATCCTCTAAAGATAAAAGACCTCTCCGCATGTGACTGTCATGGAGAGTACTTTGTATACAAATATGAAGAAATGCTATAAAAAAATGACTTCCAAAAAAAACTTAAAAGTGGAAAATAACTTTTCATCCGGAAGTCGGTAGCAAAAAAGTCAACGAAACCAACAAAAGTCACCAACGTCCGAAAGTAAAGTTATAAATGTAAGTGTACTAACATCCCAAACATTGTTTCTGGTATAGTACACACGACGGCACATCAACCTACACAAAACCATTTTAACCTGATCTCGCTACTACAGTGTGGGATCCGAAGTAGAGAGATCAGGTTATAATAGTTAAGAATAGGTTAATCTGCCGTCGTTTGAACAACGATCTCCCAGTATTCGTTTCGTATTCGTTTGCACTGTCGCAGCGCACTGATGAGCCTTTGTCCTTAAGGTGTGACGCCCATTGTGTCGTAAGATACGGTGGGATTATATCCTGGTTCTACGTAACCTCTTGGCGTTACAGAGACTAGACCCGTGTTCATACTTATTACGACATCGCCATCAATTCACTGGTGTAATGCGATTTTAGAAGTTTTAAGGTACCTACAGTCCTCTTTTTGTTGTTTTATTCTACTTCCTACGTCCTACTAATATTATAAATGCGAATGTTTGTGAGGATGGATGGATGTATGGATGTTTGTTAATCATTCACGTCAAAACGGCTGAAGGGATCTTGATGAAATTTGGAAAATCCAAAAGAAAGAAAGAAAAAATATTCATTAGTCTTACTTCAGACTTTGACAATAAAAAAATAAAACATGAAATAGATCTAATAATAGCTTTTGTACACACGACGGCAGGTCTCTCTACTACAGATCGCACACCATAGTAGAGAGATCAGGTTAAAATGATTTTGTGTAGGTTGATGTGCCGTTTTGTGTACAAGCCCAGCAGGCTGAAATGCCACACGGTTTCATAAATAGTAAAAAATATTGCATTACGGTGGTATCTCAAAATCCCTTTCTCGATAGTAGAACTTGCATCCAAACCGACTGTCTTCTAAAACAGTCATAACTCAATAATAATAATAACGGTCTGCTCACCCAACCCCATTCCTCGAAGACATACCACACAATCGATGATGGACGCTGAATATTCATGAGCACTATACATTGCGCGGCGATTAGGAATGCGCGCCGCACACGCCTATGTAACACAGCCATTATGTTTTGCTAATGACTTTAGACCGCCGACATTAATTATTGAGCCACCAGTTACTAAGCATGTGTTACGTATAGTGGTTTAAGGGCATTGACACGCACACTGTTGCCAATTCATGGCAACAGAATCATCTGCCTAGACTTTTCGTAAAAATGTTGGGGTCGGCCATCTTGTCTAAATGGATGCAGCTGATTACCAGTATTTTACTTGAAGCGATTGTCTATTTGTAAGTAAAGGGTAATTCGATAATCCATGGTAAAACTAGTAGCCATACTTTCGGGCCAAAGATCTACAAATGACAGCCAGCACCGATGACTCAACGTGCTGTCTGAAACACGAAGGAAACTCAATATGTAATGGATGGTTACTCATCCAAGGACCGACCTTGGCTATGCCACAGGATTAATTATATGAAAAGCAAATACTTACATATAAATATGTCTGCAAACATTTGCTTTCACGTTATATTTTTAGGCGGTAGTGAGTAGTTCCTCAAAGAATATAGTAGTTAAATTTAATATTTATAATATAGTAAGAGCCAATTCAGAAAATTACTTAGTAACAAATTAATCTAACCTTTAGGTAAATTAGTTAATTAGAAATAAAAAAAAACATTTCTTGTTGGTATTGCGAGCGCCTAAATAAAAAGTAAGACACAACAGATGTGTTCTATCACGTTGCTTTGATTTTATTTATATTGTATCCGTTACTTAGTTCACTTGACTTTGCTCTATACCGTTACTGATATCTAAGTTAAAAATCTATAGAAAGACGATCATACAGTTAAAGTTAGCGCCTGGAGATACGGACAAAGCCAAGCGGTTCTTGATTGGATTTAACAGTTTTTGGGATAGCCAGATTTTTTTTTATAAGCCCCATCATCGCTTCGAGTTATGTTTG
This sequence comes from Ochropleura leucogaster, assembly GCA_958449745.1. Classification (NCBI taxonomy): domain Eukaryota; kingdom Metazoa; phylum Arthropoda; class Insecta; order Lepidoptera; family Noctuidae; genus Ochropleura; species Ochropleura leucogaster. The sequence goes on along the minus strand of OY288222.1, from coordinate 7,691,897 downwards.
GCTGCAATTCGCCGGTTTAGTATAAATAATCGCAGTTTACAAAATACATACCCTAACACCTGTACCTAATCCCTGAAGGGTCTAGGGAGAGGCAAAATGGCCGTAATAGAGGTCAAGGTCAATGCCCTAATTCGTGCACTTATACTCCATAGCTGCTTCTAGCAGAGGGGCTTGCCAGGGCCTACTAGGTTGAGGGTTATTTGAAAGGGATACCGCGGGCCCGGGATTTATAGGGTAAAAGAAGGAACATGAATGGGTTTTTATCAGTAAAATTCTGACACTCCCGCTCCACCCATAGGGGGAGAAGTTATTTGATGATGTCCCGTTAGAAAAAAAGCTGCTGCTAGGTCATTCGCATCATATAAATATCAAGCAAAAGCATTTAAAATATCTACGTTAACCAAATGCAGTACAAACTTTACTGAAATACATCCAAAGGCTTCACTACACAGACACAGTTAGTCCATTGCTATTTACTATCGTTTGTGGAACATTCTAGAACTTTCAGCGGGAACATGTTGATGTTGCGAACAGCAGAGTTCTCATTCCTAATTGTTGTCACTTTCTCGTAGTTCTAACTATTTATTTGTAGTTGAAAAGTTTGCCATAAGTATAAATAACTAGCTGTTCCACGCGGTTTCACCCACGCTGCTCAGCACCTGTTGGTCGTAGCGTGATGTTATATAGCCTATAGCCTTCCTCAAGAAATGGACTAACCAACACTAAAAGAATTTTCCAATTCCAACCAGTAATCCCTGAGATTTGCGCGTTCAAACAAACAAACTCTTCAGCTTTATAATATTATATATAATATATATTAGTAAATAATAGGGAACTAATTTTTTGAGCTGCTATATAATAAATATTCGAGATGTTATTATGATCAGTTCAAAAACATATTGAGCAGTTATTTAATTTATTGGCGGTTGATTGATTACTGCGGCAGTAAAACATGGATAGTAATAAAAAATCGATTTGTCGGTTATTTTATCATGCAATGACAATTCTAAAATCAAATATATAGTATATTCACTGATCCATTTCATCATTTTGTTTACTTTACTGCTTAGTTTTAACGGCTGAACTAGTTATTAAACGTGGCATTAAAAATTCTCAACTTACTAAACCTCTATTTACAAATGCCTCTACATAAAAAAATGCCTAAATAATATATATAGATGGATCATTAAAATAACACGTTGGAAAGGGCGACCAGGACAAAGAAATGTCAGCGGACCATCTAAACGGTAGACTGATAATATTATCCAAAAAGCAGGGCAAAACTGGATGAACCTTGCTAAAGAGACAGATGTCTGGAAGGAGATAGAGGAGGCTTTTACTCATACGGGATCCACAACCCTAGATTATACTATAACTAACACTAGATTAATAAGTTCACAGTACTAACTCAACTAACAATCATTTGAAATGTAATTAATAAGATGTGGAAATAAAAGTCCTAACCATATAAAAAATTCTACCATATAATTTATGAGTGTTAAATATTTACATTGATTGTTTTGAAAAGATAATGGATGAAGTGTTGCATAAAAATTTGTACCACAAAGAAATCTATAATCACTTGTGGTGATTTTAATATTAATTTGTTAGAAAAATCTGGGTTGAGTACTAAAATTATAAGCCTGTTTCAGTCATACAATCTTAAAAACAAATTTTTGGAGCCCACTAGAATAACCCAGACTAGTGCCACTTGCCTAGATAATATTTATACAGATGTTATACCAACCCACAAAGTAATTATTAACTTATTAGATTCAGATCATTGTGGGCAACTGATCACAATTCCAAATGTTATAAAAAAAGTAGCTAAAAAGGATATCATTGTTAACCCAAAAACTAAAAGTCGCCTAGAAACTTTTAAAATTAAACTCTCGACTAAATTACCACTTTTGTCAACTAATGATGACACCAATCAACAATATAACAATTTTTTTAGTATGTATTGCACACAATTTAATACCACTTTTGTTCCTAAGACTATTTCGGTTAATAATAACGCTTCTTTCAATGACTGGGCCACCATTGGTATTCATAAAAGTAGAAAACGGCTATATGAGCTGTATGAAGAGCGAATTTGTATTAATACTGTAGAATTTAATTTGTATGTTAAGAATTATTCTAAAGTTTTTAAAAAAGTTTGTACTATAGCTAAGTCACGTTATTTGAGTTCAAAAATTAAAAATAGTAGTAACGTAATTAAAACCACTTGGAACATTATTAATAGCGAAGCAGGAAGGTCTTGCAAGCGAAATAGTGACTACAGCCTTGCTATCGACGATAATATTATAAAATCAGATATTCAAGTTGCTACAGCCTTTGAAAATTTCTTTGCGGATATTCCTGTATCGACTACTAAATCGCTAGACTCGTCACCTGCTGCTGCAGATGCTTTACTAAAAGAAAACGTTCCATTCCATGATTCCGAATTTAATTTTCAATATGTCAATTGTAATGATATAATTAAAACTTTTCATATGTTAAATGTTAAGAAGACCGCTGATCTATGGGGTCATTCTGTGGACGTTGCTAAGTCCATTATAACCATTGTAGCTCCTTCATTAGCTGTTATATTTAATGATTGTATTGACCGTGGTGAGTTTCCTGATCTAATGAAAAATAGTAAAATAATACCATTGTTTAAATCGGGTAGTACATTAGACCCAACTAACTATAGACCAATTTCAGTGCTACCAACATTTAGTAAAATTTTTGAAAAAATAATTTTAGAGCAACTGCAAAGATTTTTTAATAAACATAAGTTATTGCATAACAAACAGTTCGGTTTTACAAAGGGTCGTTCAACTACTGATGCCGGTGTTGAACTTTTAGGACACATATATAATGCCTGGGAAGATAAATGCGATGCTTTGGGCATTTTTTGTGATTTATCCAAGGCTTTCGATTGCGTTTTCCATAAAACATTAATCAGGAAACTACACCACTACGGAATCCGGAACGCCTCTCTGAATCTTCTTACGTCATATTTGAGTGGTAGAATTCAGAGAGTTGATGTTAACGGGAAAAGATCTCCCGGATCTGTAGTAAGAATGGGAGTACCACAAGGCTCAATTCTTGGCCCTTTTTTGTTTCTTATTTATATAAATGACTTGCCTTACCTCATAAAGGATAATCATGATGTAGTGTTGTTTGCAGACGACACTTCTCTTTTATTTAAACTAAAACGTCAGCAGCTAGCTACTGACGATGTTAATAGCGCTCTAGCAAAGGTCGTTAATTGGTTTAATGTTAATAACTTACTTCTAAATGAGAAAAAGACCAAATGCATTAAGTTTACGTTACCTCATGTAAAACAAGTGGAAACCAGTGTACTAATCAAGGATGAAGAGTTGAAACCGGAAGATAACACAGTGTTCTTAGGCTTAACCTTGGATGCTAAGCTTCAGTGGGGCCCTCATATAGATAAGTTGTCAAAAAAACTAAGCTCTGCAGCATACGCCGTTAAAAAAATTCGTGATTTAACTGATTTAGAGACAGCCCGTTTAGTTTATTTTAGTTATTTCCACAGTGTGATGTCGTATGGTATTCTCTTGTGGGGTCATGCCGCCGATATTCAGACTATTTTTATTTTGCAAAAAAGGGCAATTCGTTCAATGTATAAATTAAGTCCCAGACACTCCCTCAGAGAAAAATTTAAAGAAATTAATATACTTACTGTGCCCTCTCAGTTTATTTACGAAAACCTTTTGTACGCGCATAAAAATATAAAATTGTTTAAAAAATACAGTGATATCCACAACATAAATACGAGGAACAAACACAAATTTGTCGTTCCGTCAACGAGGCTAAAAAAAATAGGGGGCACGTTCACATGTCAATGTATACGTTTTTATAACAAACTCCCAAACGACGTTCAAACACTAAGCCTCAATAAATTTAAAGTTTTTGTAAAACGTAAGTTAACTCTTAAAGCTTACTATAATATTAATTTTTACCTTGAAGATAAAAAGGCTTGGGATTAAGCTGCTCCAATTTAATTTACTCAGTGAGTGTCAAAATTTTTCTTTGTTTCATTTATTTATTGTTCATTCCTTTATTTTATACACTGACATTTAATGATTTGACATTAATATTTACTTTGTTTTATACCTATTTTATTATTTATATTATTTATTTGATTTTACTTTTTTTTTTTATTGTGACATGTTATGATTTCATTATGATCTCATTAATTTAATTTTGTAAATATTTTCTAGTCTCTAAGTAGTTGTTTATTGTGAATGTGAGGACCATGTGGATCATAACTTTTATTTACCTTTTTTTGCTTTTGACGATTCTGGCAGTTGAGTATTTAGTGACCTACGCTAATGTCCTTTTTTTGGTATTGTTCGTCGTTTCGTTGAGCTCCTTGGGTTATGAGTCGAGCTACACGATAACTGACAAATGCTTGCACTGACTGGACAGGTCCACTCAATCTGTGTGGTGCTTTCTTAAAAAGACCACTTCAGACACTAATCTGCATAGTCCTCATGTAAGTTGACCAAGATTTTTTTTGTCTGGACTTTAAAAGAGACTATGACCTCTGAGTTTGTTTCGGCTGTTTCTTCTCAGAGTAGTCGGGTACGAAACACCGGCCTCATCTAGTTTTAAAAAAAAGACGTGTAAAAGTGTTTGTGAAAACCTACTTGCAAAATAAACATCATTTATCATTTATCATTATCATTTATTGAATAAATGCAGTGAAAATTTCTTTAATCAAAGGGTTCTACTACAAACTTAGTACCATCGTTTGTGAAGCGTTCTAGAACTTTCAGCGAGAAATGTTGATCTTACTAACTGTAGCATCCTCATTCCTAAGCGTTTTCATCCGCAATGACTTGTAGTGGTTGGTATTTTTATAACCGTTGCTGGAAAAAAAAACACACACACTTGCGATATAAACAGCCATATATTTTGACTGCGTAGTCTTACAGGGCTGACTTTTTACAGCTCTAAGGACTCAAACTTGATAGTTTCACGCGTTCCCGAAATAAAGGCTTTTGACTGACAGACAGATAAACAGACAGACGGACAACAAAGTGTTCGTATAAGGGTTCCTTTTTTGAGGTACGGAACCCTAAAAAGTAACGACGGATGGACTGAGTAAAGGATGATATGGTTGAAAAAGAATGTGGCTGTTGAAATACCAAGAATTAGAGAAGCATTGGAAACAGACTCCTAATGCATTGGAATAAGGGCACAAGAATGAAAAATGTTATTGTTGATTTGTGGTCGGTGGTTTTGACCCAAAGTTAAATATGCACTGAAGAGCTAAAAAAGAGAGTGACATCACAGCCCTCAACATTCACCCCAGAAGGGTATTCATTCATTCTGGCTGTAATCGGCTAGATAGCACCATCCTTACTAATATTATAAATGCGAAAGTGAGTTTGTTTGTTACATCTACAAGCCTGAATTTTGGTATAGAGATAGTTGGGACATTGGAGACGGACATAGGCTATTTAAAGAAAAATAGAAAATGGCGAGAAAGAGGGAAGAATAGGGGAGATATTTTTTTTTCGATCATCACGCAGGTTATAGTTAGCGTTGGCCCAAAATATCTATGCTACGCGCACGAAGTCTCGGGCGGAAGCTAGTCATCAATAATTTTGTCATCGCCTGCTGTGGGGTTTGTTTTTACGGATTGTAAATAATTAAATAACTTCCCCCGCTCTGGGTGGAGCGGTAGAAAACCCACTCATGTCCGTTCTTATGCCCTTTGTGTTTCGGGGCTTTAACTCTTTCGAACAATCTCTAAGCCCGGCAGGACCCACAACCCCGGCAAGGAGTAGGTTCCTGGGTTTACAAAGAGTGATATTATTAGGTTTCTCAATCTTCTCTGACACTTACATTTTAGTTTCTCTAGTGTATAATTCATGGTAAGGTTATATGCTATGCTAGGTGTGTATCACGCGATGTTCTCAAGGACTGCCCGATAATTGCATATAATGAGAATAATTATTGTTCATGTTGCGGTCTTTGGACGGTTTAGATTTTAATGAGTTTATTATTTTTACTCCGTATTTACGAAATACTATGTAGTTTTACTAAGAAAAGGTAACCGGACCGGTAAAGGGACCTAGGTACTTTAGTATAAAGGTCTTTATTTAAAAAAAAAGTACATTAGAATTGAAAAAGATACTTTGGGTGAATTGAACCCACACCCTCATGCATGAGAAGCGAGGCGCTTCCTTGGTTAACAAATTTAAATTTAATTTCATACATTAGTACTTTAATTTAATTTCATACAGATATAATAAAGAAATGCTTAATTATGTCATAAAAGTTGCAATAAAAAAATAAAATTATTATGTATTGTTTACATAACGTCGGTAAACAATCGTGTGTTATCCAACAAGCACTGGAGTGTCAAAAACCGGGGGCCGTTGAGTGCGACGTGTGAGTCGACTGACCCAATTTTTATGCACATAAGTAATTACGTATCGTATAGCCACTGGCCACGTAATCCACTCCATCGGTATACAAGGTGCTGTATCATCGAGTTAGATTAGTTCTAGTTATTATGAAGAAAAAAGTTCGTTTATTAACAAAACAAGAGCAAGTCAGACTGGCGCACCGAGTTTTCCGTATAAACATGCCACATTAACAGTCATATCTTTTAACTGCGTCGATTTAAATGGTTGTTTTTTCTAGTTTCATCACTGAGAAAAATGACATTTTGGCATAATCTTAAAATATCGTGACGTTGGTTTTAAATAGATGCGTTGTCCTAAAAGAGGTTGATAATAAGTAAATATTACGCTAGAACTGAAATGTGTTAAGATGGAATTCGATGCCAAAATGTCATTTTTTTTCAGTGAAGGGACCACAGATTTAAGTAAACGATTTTAATATCACTTCGATACATGAGCGCGTTCCTGATATAAAGGGTGTTGACAGACAGACAAACGGACAACAAAGTGATTCAATTAGGGTTCCGTTTTTCGTTTTGAGGTTTGGAATCCGAAATAAGAATTAGGTTCTAATTCGACGTGTATATTTCTTTATACATGTGGACAAAAGAATAGAGAAACTATCGATGGGTACTCGTCAAGTCTGCGGAGTTTCACTACTCAATTTTATTTGGCCTTTAAATGATGCAGGAATATAGTATTTACGTAATGTTCACAATGCGCGCTCATGTTAGGCCCTCTAAATCCTTGGTTGATGGCTTCGTGAAGGGTCCATCTAAACGAGAAGGAATGGGAAGCGGTCACTTCCTTCTGCGAAGCAGTTATGCTAGCGATGGAGGTGGCTGGGCGTTTGAGGGAGAGAAACTCAAACCGGGCGTTGGTAAGCAATGGGTAGCTCACCGTCCGTCTGTCCAGTGACTACAGGCAGTGTTCGACACGAGCCTCAAAGAAATGTCAGCAGAGGGGCCTGCCAGGGCCATCGAATGCCGGGGTTGCGGGTTGTTCGAAAGAGAAAACCGCGGCCCCGGAACGCAATAACACAAAGCAAAAGAAGGAACATCAGTGCAAGACTGACACTTCCCCCCGCTTCGGGGTACTGTTTGATGATTTCCAAAAAAAGGTCCATATTTCTAAACACCCATAGCAGGTGTCACATTTTATTCAATTCAAAGTCTACACATAATTATTTGCATGTTTATCCACAAGAAATTAAATAAAGGAACTTTCTTCATTACTTTTTTATTTTGATTTAGAGATGTTGAATAAAGAACTGTATGTAAATATTTTTTATTCTTTATCTTTACTTAAACATGAATCCCAAACGTTTCCATTATTTTATTGACGGTTTTTGTATAACTTTTCCAATTTAAATCTGGTTGGTATCTCAAAAGTCCAGACAAGACTTTTTCTCGTAAGTTATTTTATTAACTTTGTTTGAAAGTCTACCATTGGATTACCCCGTAGGTTGTATGGTCGTTGTGAACATGGGTTCGTTTCCCGGGTCGGCCATATTTTTAATCGGCTTTTCCATCAGAAACTTTTCAGCAGCTCATACCGTGCCCGGTTGATTGTGTGTGTGTGCCTTCATCATTTTCCTGCCCTTGTCCCATTCTATTTGGGATCGGCGCAACACGTTTTTTTCTTTCATTCTCCCCTATCAGACGTCACGGCATCTTTCATTCATCTCACGACTCGCTACTTAAAACAATATTGGAATTGTGGATGTACTATAAGATACTCTGATCTGATCTGTTTCATAGAAACCCTCCACCATAAAAAAGACAGTGGCGAATGGCTAAAGTTATTTGTAACTATATAGACGGGCAACGGTGCATCCGGAGGATATGCAAGAGTAAGCTTTCCTCAAACAGAGGGGCCTGCCAGGGCCACCACCTGGTGGGGTTGCGGGTTGTTCGAAAGAGATACCGCAGCCCCGGAAAGTAAAGGGCAATAGAGGGAACATGGGTGGGTTTTAGTCAATACAAGTGTGACACACCCCTCCGCTCCACCCAGAGGGGGGAACTTTATTTGATGATTTCCCATCCGCAAAAAGTCTCCCTCAAAATAAACAAAAACTACTTGATCTCCTTCGTGGTCGCTCCTTTCTTTCTTCTTCGACTCCAAATCCTTAAAATGTTCTTCATCAGACACGTTTTCGAGAAAGTTGGTTTCAGTGAGAGTACGACTAGTCGTGTAATATAAAAAAAAAACAACTTTGCCCCCCGCTTGGAATTTCTCCTGTATCGTGGGTGCGTTTACAAACATTTAAACTCACATACACAAACAGCCAGACCCGGAACAACTTTCTGTAGGCCATACAAATATTTGTTCCGTGCGGGGATCGAACCCGCGATACGCAGTATCCTATCGCTCAGCCACTGCGCCAACCGTGTCGTCAAATTATTTGGCGTATACTTATGACCGTTAACTGCTGCTGCCTTGGTATCCCAAAAACATTTCCTTGCGGCTAACTTGGTTTCAGTTTTTATACCATCCATAGACTTTTGACTGGGCTTATTACAAGCCGTCAACATGTTCCATCACCAGAAATACTGTTAATTTTATAATACGCACATCAATACCAAAAATTAGAGGTACCGTTGCTGTCTGACGGTCACGATTTGCTAAAAAAGCTTGGTGCTATGCAAAACAGATCTTCGTTCCTCTCACTCCTGCTTATTTATGGCAGCAAATAGACCATACCGTGTTACCGACACCCAGGAAGGTCATCCTGCCGGGGTTGCGGGTTGTTCGAAAGAGATACCGCGGTCCTGGAACATAAAGGTCAATAAAAAGAATACGGGTGGGTTTTAGCCAGCACAAGTCTCACTCTCTACCCTGCTTCGTCCAGAGCGGTGGGAAGTTATTAGATGATTTCCTATCCGCAAGAAAAATGAACCTTTTCCTATTAATGGCTACATCGATGCTTAGTCGCCTTTTTCCACAGCTTGCATCGATTATAGCTAAGTATGATTATAATAGATACTAGCTTTTGCCCGCGGCTTTGCTCGCATTAAATTCGAAGTAACACAGTTCCCCTTTCCTGTTTTACAAGTACGTGCTACCTGCAGTTTTTGCCCTTGCGCCTTAGTTATTGTAAAAGCAATGCTAAGTTTTCCCTTTTCTTCCCTCTTTCTCCCTCGTATCTCAATCTCTTTTTTAAAAATGTCTCTTTCCAGGGTTTAGCCATTTAGGCGTGAAGACGTAACAAACAAATAAACAAACTCACTTTTGCTTTTATTATACGATTAAGGAAGTAAGGATATTGCAGGTCTCACATACATCACGTTTCATTTCCTTAGTGAGAGTGATATTATATTTAATGGCATCATACACACGCAAGTTTTACATGTACTTTAGTACTTTTGCAATGAGTTAAGGTACGCTATTGTTATGCAATAAATGGCACGCGTAATATACAGGTTGCGTCTTCATTTTCTATTGTTTTGACAAATGGGAAGAAGTTATAATAATAGAACATTAAATAACCTCGAATCAGATAAAACTATAGCAACGAGTGAATTTTAAAACAATGTACAATGGGTGGTTTTATTGTTTTAAGAGAATTTCTTTGTTTAAATTATAATTTGGTAAGACTAGGGAAAAAATACTGTTACTTAACTTTAGAAGATTTTAGTAGAGACACCTCTGATACAATAAATACCTCTTCAAAGATTTTAATCGCCGAGTGTTGAAAGGTAGAATCAACGTCAAAATGTCAAACAAATGTCAAATATGAAACAAAATGTCAATGTTGCCTGCCGGCCCGGATTCTCTTGTCTTTTTAAGGGCAACTAACTGTCTCACTACGTGCAAGAGTGTGAACTCGACGCTAGCTGCAGTGTTATTTTAATCGGATTATTTTATAATTATTTATAGATTAATATTCCCTGATTAAAATATCGTAAGTATTGGCATTTTTGCAACACTCAGACACTTAATCCTATTAATTAATTAGTTGTGCCTAAACGATTGACTGCTGCGCAGCGTGTCTCGGGTTCGATTCCCACACGGAACAAAAACTGCTATGACCTTCAAATAGTCGGGTCTGGCTGTTTGTATATTATATGAATTTAATTGTTTGGAAACGCACTCACAATACAGGAGAAATTCCTAGTGCGGCAACATTGTTTTTTAAACCTATTACATATTATAATATTACTAGCTGTTCCACGCGGTTTCACCCACGCTGCTCAGCACCCGTTGGTCGTAGCGTGATGTTATATAGCCTATAGCCTTCCTCAAGAAATGGACTATCCAATACTAAAAGAATTTTCCAATTCCAACCAGTAGTTCCTGAGATTAGCGCGTTCAAACAAACAAACAAACTCTTCAGCTTTATAAATAAATAATAAATATCTTGGGACAACTCACACACGGCTATCTGATCCCAAGCTAAGCAGAGCTTGTGTTATGGTAACCAGACAACTGATATACATACATATATAATTTATAAATACATACATATTATAGATAAATCACACCCAGACACAGAACAAACAATCATGCTCATCACACAAAGTTTGTCCTGGGTGGGAATCGAACCCACGACCTCCGGCTCAGCAGTCAGGGCCACTAACCACTGGACCAACAGGCCCAGTATAATATTAAGTATAGATAAATTCGAAATTTAGCAACGATGTATGGATGTTATTTAACCCTTTTCGTGAAAGTGTAATAAACATCCATATATCCAGATGTCCATAATACTTCCGTGCTAAAAGCAACCATGATTTTGTGAAAACATTTTGAAATTTCTTGCCCATTCTTCCCCATAGAGAATACGCTTTGGAATGGGCAACTACAGTACATTCACAAGTTATCATGTCATGTGTGTGAAAAAGATGCTCTCTTTTTTGTTTTTATGTCAGTCAAAAGTGCCTGTTATGGTCTAATTGAAATAATAGCGTTCAGTTTAAATAAAGTTTTGAAAATATATTTTTTTTACTTAAGGGTTTTTTTTTAATGTTTCAAAATATATACGTATTCCTATTTGGCTTAATTTATTAGATGTGTATATATTTAAGCTAAACTCACTTTCGCTTTTATAATACTAGTAGGATGAGTCCCGAAAGATCTGGAATGCTAGCCAGAGGCGAGGTACCTGAAAATAGACACAGTGTTATTATCATAATGTATACCATTTTAGAGCTTAATTAGAAGTTAAAATGATATTTGTGGTACCGAGTATCCATGCCGCGGGCTTCGTACACGTAATTTAATGAAAACATATTTACTGTAGGTACCAGGTCTACCGAAGGTTAGGTAGGTTTATCTTCTTCAACATTTTTTATTAGTCCCAAATAATTAATTTTTGCCCTCGAAATAATGAAAGAAAACGTCGTAAGAAAACTGGTACGTCTTTTTTTTGCGGATGTAAAATCATCAAATAACTTCCCCCGCACTGGGCGGAGGGGGTCACATTTGTACTGGCTAAAACCCCCATGTTCCTTCTATTGCCCTTTATGTTCCGAGGCCGCGGTATCTCTTTCGAACAACTCGCAACCCCGGCAAAACTGTTATGTCTTAGTATCTACCAAAAATACAAGGAGAGAGGAGGTCGTGGAAAAATAATAGCAGCCGCTCGAGTCGATTTTTTTTTAGGTTAAGCCGCTCTTGCCTAGGTTGTTCTGTGGATGGTTGACCCGTTGCATTCCGAGTTTCCTCCGTGCCTCGGAAAGCACGTTAAGCTGTTGATTCCGGTTGTCATTTGTAGATCTTTGACAGTCGTTACAGGTGGTCAGAATCCCGAAAGTCTGACAACCAGTCAGTTAGTAGTGCTAACTGGGTTGTGAAGGTCTCATAGGCAGATACTTGCTTGCTTGCAAGCTTGAAGTACATGTTTAAAGTTTTGGACCTCAAAAACATAAAACGGATCCGTTATAGGATCACTTCTTTGTCTATCTGTCTGTCAAGACCCTTTATGTATGTTATATAACAACAAAAAAAAAAAAACTGTGGAAAAATGTAAGAAGAAAACATATATCACCGATCTCAAGAAACATGAGACAACATTGGTGAACCTCCCTTTAATATACCAATAGGACAAAAACAGAAAAATATGATAAAAGTGTCGTTAAAATAATTTAATGAGGTCCAAAAGCTAGTGGTCAGAGCATAGGAGCTCTTGTTCTGGCGCTGGTTTTCCACTTTCATTTTGAAATTCCAAAGTTAACTAGCGAAATGTTATGTTATCCAAAGTTTCAAAAATAAAGTCCCACATCACAACAAACCAGAGTTATGATTCTATAATACCGTTGTAACTATAGAATACCTTACTAATTTAGTAACACAGTTCACTAATTAGATTCGCAATTAATTAGACCCAAACTGTGACATCGATTAGCCCTATTCCCAGATGCCGTATTGCCCTACATTTAACCCTGAATGGGCAATGACAAGCCCATACTATTGAATGCTTCATTACCCACATGAAGGCTGCATTTTCAACACCATTTTATGCCTATCAAGCATTGTTTCTTGCGATGATTTGCGTAAAAAACCGCCATTCGAGTCCAAACCGTCACAACACTGCCAGTCTCGACGTGAGACAGTTACCAGTTTATTTCGAAAATTATAACGTGTAATAAATATTACGTAATGGCAGGAAATAAGTGTTCCGTTATTCTGTTTCTTGTGGTGTTGGTCGTCGAGATATCATTAGCTAAAGGTGAGTTGAACTTTCATTTGTTTGTTGCTGTGTTAACGTATCGTTAACGCGTACGTTATGGTTGGAAAGGGTGGTTTATGCGGAGGTAACCCAGCACCCTTATTGCGTAAAAGCTTTCGGTTTGACGGTTGTATGAAAACCAACGTTTGCTGTGTTTGTAGACGGAAACTAGATTTTTGAGTGTAACGGAGTGCAATTGTATGGTCGTGTGTTGAATCGTTATAACAACTTATGGTTTGTTTTTTTTTAAACTTTGTGCACAAGTAAAAATTGTACAAAGCGGAGTTAATGCCTTAGATATTTCCTATCTGTCTACCTTAGGGTGAAACACAGTAGATGCAATAACTGATAAAAAAACCGGCTAAAAGCGAGTCAGACTGGCGCACCGAGGGTTCCGTACAAACTTCCGACATAAACGGCCATATCTTTTGACTGCGTAGATTTAGACAGTTATTTTTTTTTACAGCACAAAGGTTCTAGAGATTTGAGTATATAGTTTTAATTTCAACTTGATACCTCCACGCGTTTGCGAAATAAAGGGTCTTGACAGACAGACGGACGATAAAGTGATCCAATAAGGGTTCTGTTTATCCTTTTGAGGTACGAAACCCTATCAGGATACTAGAAACTATCTATGAAATAAAAGAATAAATACTTATATACATTTATAAAGTTACTATACAATTGTTATAGTAACTATACAATTGTTATAGTTACTATACAATCGTTATAGTTACTATACAATATATCAGCTCAGATCAGCTACAATACACTGACGTCTTCGAGATCTTATTCCACTGAGCGAAAGAGACAGAGCTATACAGGGTGTCTAGCACCATCTCGTTCTCACACAGGAATAAGAACTGCTATAAGATGTCATGGTAACCCTACAGGGGCCTTAGTCTGCTATTACAATAGTGTCAGAATGGTCGATCACTGATCGCATAATAGTTAATTTTGACAAGTTTAGTAAGTAGCAGATTACCAAACTTGTCAAAATTAACCATAATGCGATCAGTGATCGACCATTCTGGCACTATTGTAATAGCAGACTAAGGCCCCAGGTGTTACTCGCAATCCGTTATGTTAGCGATTTGAGTAAAAGAAGGTCTTTAGTCAGGAGGATCTTAATTCCATGTTTTGTATGCATACTTCTATTGATGTCTCCAGTAATGCAATATCACCTTGCCTTTTTTTTTCTTCTTTGGCAACTGAGCCGATGTCGACTATTCTGCCAGGGTCATCACCCTGCCTTGCAGCCGGCTATTATTATGCATGTCACGACAGTTGTCAGCTGTCAATCAGTTCAGGAATATGGACATAGTGCAATATTGCTCACTAGTGCGGTGAGCAATATTGCATTAGGTATTAGCACTTAAATAACTAAGTGGGGTTGGCGATATAACCTGACATCGGTTTAATCCTTACTTCCTTACTAATATTATAAAAAGTGAAAGTGAGTTTGTTTGTTACCTCTTCACGCTATAATGGCTAAACCGATTGTGATGAACTTTGGTACAGCGATAGTTGGGAACCAGGAGACGAACATAGGCTAGGACGAACATAGGGATGTGAGGGAGAAAGCAGGAAGAAAAGACAAAACTTAGCGTTGCTATTACAAATCAATAAGGCGCAAGGGGAACTGTGTTACCCCAAATTATAACGCGGGCGAAGCCGCGGGCGAAAGCTTGTATATTATATTTTGCCTTTGTCAAGTTAAAATATATCTTCTTACCATGTTTCCTTACAATCTGATCAGATTAAATTAATTGCGAAAAAATAACAAAACAAACAGGTTTACTTTCATATTTATAATATCACTAGTTGCGCCCCGCGGTTTCGCCAGCGTGGAATAAATAATATATAAAAAGTAAGTAGGTTCTTTCCAGAACTTGTATGTCATGCAATCTTAATAGTTTTAATATACCAAACACCCATGTTCCTTCTTTTGCCCTATATGTTCCAGGGCGGTACCTTCACTCCCTTAGGGATTGAAATTTTGCAAAATCCCGTCTCAGTGAGCACCAACATCCTAAAAGGATATCCTATGCAAAAGTTTTATAATCCCAACACTTGTAGTTTCTGATTTCGTGATGTCAGTGAATTTCTCTTTTATATACATAAATAAGTAAAGGAAATCAAACTGATTTACTTTCACATTTATAGTATTAAGTATGAATATGGATTACTGGCATGTTTTTGTGTTTTTAAGAAAGTTGCCATTATGTATTTGTTATCAAAATTCATCTTTACGTATGTATATTGTAAAAGCGAAAGTGAGTTTGTTTGTTGCGTCTTCACAACTTAATGGCTTAACCGATTTTGATGAATTTTGGTACAGAGATAGTTGAGACCATGGAGACGAAAATAGGCTATTAAAAAAACAGAAATGAGGGAGAAAGAGAGAAGAAAAGCCCTTTTTGTTCTTGTGCCTATTGATATTACAATCAATAGGCGCAAGGGCAAAAACTATAGGTAGCAGGTTCCTGCAAATCAGGAAGGGAAACTTTGCTACCCCGAATTTAAAGCGAGCGAAGCCGCGGGCAAAAGCTAGTATCATATATTTTTTTGACAGAATTAAATATTCTTGAATGGAAGCCACGCTAAAAAGTTAAATTCTATTGTCGCTAACGGTATAGCAAGCAATTTGTCTAGCTCAAATATTAGCTACGTTTTAATGAAGAAGCTGTATCACCAAGGATTTAACTAACGGCAATTAGAGCTCTGCAGGCGTTAATTAATATGCAAAACACTGCCTAATTCACAGAAGGAAAAGGTAATTAATATGAATGCTCTGATCATAAATCTGTTGTTTTAATTGTCGCTACGGTTGGCAAAGCTTTTATAAAATGACCACAGTAAGTTGTTTCAGCCATTTGTTATTAGAAAGTGATATTTTGAAATATTAATATTACGTTAACAACTTTCTGGATCATTGATGTAATGCGCTACTGCGAATTATAACAGTCTAAAGTAGACTTCCAGACCGGGTAATAGACTAACTTTCTTAAAATAAGGGATATGTATTTTTTTGTTTGTATTTTTTTTCTTTGGAAAAACTTTGCCCCTCACAAGGAGTTTCTCCTGTATCTTGGGTGCGTTTATAAACATTAAACTCATATACACAAAGAGCCAGACCCGGAACAACTACCTGTAGGTCATACAAATATTTGTTCCGTGCGGGGATCGAACCCGCGACACGCAGCGCAGCAGTCAATCGCTCAGCCACTGCGCCAACCGTATCGTCAATTAGACCAAAAATGACAAAGATGGGCTATAGCCCATTAAGGTTACGTGTGACGTCACTCGTTGCAAAAAATGCAGCAAGGCGTGACGACACACGTAACTTTAAAAAAATCGTGTACCTTTAGTTTTGAAAAATCTAAAAGAAGGACTTAATAGAATGTAATTACTTAATCCCTAGAAACTACCCCATTTAATATTTGGTTTTTCCATCAAGCATTTCTCAGTGGCAGACTCGGATTCTTGTTTATTAGAGCTTTATGGCAACAAGGTCGCCTTTTTAAAATGAACTAAAACAAAACTACAGTGTACGCCTAAAATGTGGAAGTTTTTTAGGTACACCTCTGCTTAATACTTTGAACATTACAGGCGTGATGTACATGTTTAAGTATTTCAGCGTCGTAAAACAGATATAGGCAGTTAGAAAAAAGTTCACGTACAATATAAATGATCGTTACACATAGTCTTGGCAAAGGAAATTGAGATTAATAACAAGCAATTTACTATATAAATGAAAGTGTGCCATGAAGCAGAGGCATTTTTTCTCATTTTCTTTCCGAGCAAACAAATTAAGGTAGCGCTAGTTAGCAGTTATAAATTTTACGTCATTTTATTCGATTAAGTTTAAAAAAAAACAAAAAGAACGAAAGGAATTATTTTATTCGCAAGAAAGCAAAGACATACCGGCTGCACAGCTTTAAATGTCGACTTATTTTCCTTTTTATATTTTCATAAAAGGAACACGGATGGTGCCATGTTGTTTTTTCTTATTTCCTGCGGTGTGCTTATGCAGGGGCAGGAAACATTTTTATTAAAAGAATAAGCCTTGGTACGTTTTTAAATTATTTAATGCTTAACCTTATCTGTGGCATTACTCCCTTGTGTCGGGAAAGAAACAAAGTACCTCTCCTGTAAGAATCCCACGGGTGAATCCCGTAACAAATTGTTATGGTTATAAGGCTTAATGTGCACTATGGAAATGTAGTGGAAATAAGCTAAACAGAGGGATTTTACTGCTGAACTTACATATTTTATCAGAAAAAGCAGTATTTTTTTTAAGTCGCTTGTCGTTTGTTTTCTCGTCTTGTGAATTTCTTATTTTTTTGCTCGTAAAGATGAAGTTGAAGTACATTTAGATACCAGTGGGAAAACTTTGTCATTACAGCTGAGCCTGAAACACTAGTAGAAATAATACCATAGGTAAAATCTATTACATTTTGAACGTTATATGTATATTCGAAGAAAAAATATTATTATCTGTATTTTGGTTATTGATAACAGGAAAGTTACAAAACCTTTAAACCATTTGTTTAGGAAAGTCGGTACAACCTTTATACGAATTGTTGTTGTTTTTATACGATTTGTCTTTCTTGTGTACCTATGAAAGTACCTGTAAGCCAGTATGTAAGTCTTACTTAATTAGTTATATTACCGTCATACTAGTAGGTACTCTTTTTTTCTTCTTTCGGGTGGAAAAACATCAAATAACAAACATCAAAGACTATCTACTGATACTCCCCCCCGCGCCGCCTTGAGCGGGGTAGTATCAGTAGATAGTTTTATATCCATATAATATTCTAACCACATATTCCGTAATAAGCCAACAACCTAAGCCGAGGTTTCATTATTTGAATGGGTTTAACTTCTCACTTCATGAGAATATATGCGATGATTTAATTTCACCTTTGTGAATATATAGTATTAGCGTATAAACGAACTCACACAAAAGACTTCGCACTATTCTCGCAAAATGAATTTTAAAGCCTTTGTATCAAAATGAAACAGAGAGGAATGTAATGCCATTTAAAATTAATGTAGTTTATTCTAAACTAGCTGTTCCACGCGGTTTCACCCACGCTGCTCAACACCTGTTGGTCGTAGCGTGATGTTATATAGCCTATAGCCTTCCTCAAGAAATGGACTATCCAACACTTAAAGAATTTTCCAATTCCAACCAGTAGTCCCTGAGATTAGCGCGTTCAAACAAACAAACAAACAAACTCTTCAGCTTTATAATATTAGTATAGATATAGATTTTACTTAAATAATAAATGTGTCTAGTTAGAAATTTCAAGCATTTAACCGTCTCAAACAAAGTGCTATAAAAGGTTTGATTAAATTCTAACGCACATTGACATGTCTCAGTCTGTTAAATTAATTTAGAGATGTAAGTTAGGAGGCAATTTGGCTTTGCTTGGGTTTAATTTAAAAAGCTTAATAAGATCTTTTGTCTTCGTAATATTATGCCAGACTAGTTGTTGCTGTTACGGGTTGTTCGAAAGAGACACCAACATAGTAAAGTGATTTAAGTTTTTTACAGTAGGTTAATCCTTATAAGTATCACATCAACTATATGTGTGTCCCGGTAGAATCAGGCGAGCCAGTTCGAAGATAAGCCTATCCAGACGGACAAAAAAGCTGTTTGTACATTTTTACAAACACTTTAAAAGGTCGTTTTTAAAAAAATAGATGAGGTTGGGGTTCCGTATCCGACTACTCAGGTCATAATCTCTTTTAAGGTCCAGACAAAGGTCTTGGTCAACTTACATAACGTTTAAGATTATCCGGGTGTACTTTGGTACTATTTATATACCCTTTCAGAAAATATGTGATTCACATTAAAGATCCTTTAATTTAATTCATATTTCTACTGTAAAGTTTCTGAGAAATAAACGTTCTTATTTCATAGGAGGCCGGAGCATAATCCCGGAATAACAAGGCTCTTAGTGCCTCCCCCTAATGGGGTACTTTCCGCCCTTTGTCACTTGAGGAGCTGCGCAATCATCAACACACTTCAGAATAAAAATATGTTGTTGGTTGTAAATAGCATTGAGGAAAACGAGGTTTTTTGAAGTGTTTTTTTTTTACCCAACCAACACATTAGTAGGGTAAAGATATTTTATGTCTCGTTCTATTTTGTCTTTGTAACTCCGAAAAGATGAAAAACTCAATCCCGGTACGAATTTATTTTGGCAGTTATTTTTGTATTTTTTATAAATTTGTTTGGAGCAGTCATCTGAATACATCACAAAAATACACGCTGTGCAAGTATTTCTTTTAGAACTGTGTTTTAAAGTAGTGGAACAAATTTTTTGAAACGACGTAAAGTAAGTTTACTTAAGTCTTTTCTTGAAAGACGTGTACTCATGATGTCCATAGACGAAATATTAACGTAATAGAGTCATTTTAAGGCCAGAAGGGCTACTATGACATCTTATAGCAATTCTTATTCCACTGAGTGAAAGAGATGGTGCCAGACACCCTGTATAGCTCTGTCTCTTTCTCTCAGCGGAATAAGAATTGCTTTAAGAGGTCATAGTAGGGCTACTGGAAATTGCTTGGCCTTAACGTGTTGTGAGTAAAATCTCAAACGCTTTGCGTTATGAAGCGTGATTTCGTAAACACTAACAATACTAACCTATTTACTTTGGCAGCGTTGTTACTTACACTTTTTTTTAACGGATGGGAACTCATCAAATAACTTCCCCCGCTCAGGAGCGGGAGGGAGTGTCACACTTTTACTGACTAAACCCACTCATGTTCCTTCACGCCGCGGTATCTGTTTTGAACAACCCGCAACCCTGGTTGTTACACTAACAAAACTGTGAACTGTGTCTGAAATAAATAAATCCACTTTATAATATTAGTATAGATTATTATTTCTCTAAAAAGCCATAATTATTACGGACGCCATTTATTGACGCAACCTGATAATAAAAAAAAACTAATTAGTTTGTTGTTCAAAATTAAACAACCGCCAAAGGAAAGGACTAATAATCGTCTTGAGATATTGTTGTACTTAACTCGTTTAGGGTTCCGTTATCTCATTGCAGACGGCTTTAATTTGAGTGGTGATGAAATAATTTAATCGCAACTTCGCGAGACGTACCTTACGTATTTAACTCGGATATTAATTTAAAGGCATTCAGTTAAACGGCGGGATTAAGATTTCACTTTATATTCCGGAGTATCACATTTACACATTCATTAGTCTACTTAATTTGGGTGCTCTCGTTTCTATGTTAAATGGCTCAATGTTTATGTTTGTTTCTAGTGTAATTAATGATTTGTCATATTGCCAGGACGCTCCTATCAGTCCTTCTTAGAGGGAGGAGTCATGTTTCAGCAGTGGTTTAGATTGATATCGTTATGCTGCCTAATAGATACTCTTGCAGATTAATCATCCGACTAATATTATCCCAAATAATTTTCGGGTTCCAGTTTAAGCGGACAAGTAAATTGAAGGGGAATCCTAGTAGTGTCTTTTTTTTGGATTGGATATAACCCACTCATGTTCCTCTATGTTCCGGAGCCGCGTTGTCTCTTTCGAATATCAACCCCTGCAGGCAGTAGCCGTGGCACGCGTGGGATACTAACGGGCCGTCGACACGGCCTGTAGTCACTAGACGGACGGACTACCCATTGCTCACTGTCCACAGGCCCGCATCTACGGTGGCCGGGAGTCGCCTCGTGGCGTTCGACGCCCGGAGCGCTTTGCGCGGAGGCTGGGTTGGTTTGAGGGTCTCTCCCTAAGACGCCCGGCTCCCTCCTTCGCTAGCATGATTGCTTCGCAGAAGGAAGTTACTGCCTCCCATTCTTTTTCGCTCTAGACCATGGACTGAACCAGGGTCGGACGAGAGAATTCGCTGCCGCGGATGGCCTCTAGGAGGGCACGGCCACTGTTTACTCCACCGTGTCCTCCGGCGGTAACTTCCGCCTGATTAAGTCATAAGTCCCGAGTTCGCACCTAAGACACGCAGCTCTAATCTTTGAGATTCATGTGCAAAGTGTATTTTATGACTTGCATCTGATAACAACGTGAGGAAACCAAACCAGCATGCTTAGAGATATTTCTCTTCATGTTAAGCCAAGTCAGAAGCCCAAGACTGCATAAAAACTTTGACAACAATATCCAAAAGAAAAGAAGTATGTATAATGAAAATTAGTATATTACATAGAGCGATTGCCTTCTTGAAGTTCACAACCCAGTTACCGTACAAGGTAACCGTCACGTGAAACCAAGTGATCATGTGTTGAACAGTGTTCTTATAAGTACACAAGTGGTCACGACAAGCCAATGGCAAGTGGTCCATCTTAATGATGTAACATGTTACCACTTGTGAAACTTACAAATAGTTACCAAGTAGGTAAATAGCGGTATATGGAAGGTTAAGGGTTCGATAAGGTTACTTAGAAGTTAGAATAATCTGTGCCACACACTTCTATGTCACGGCGAAAGTTGACAGCTCGTCTAAATTTAAAAGAAACAATTTATAAGATAGTTTAAAAGTTTTAGATTTGTTCTCACTACTTTATATAATAGACTAGCGTTTGCCCGTGGCTTCATTCGCGTTAAATTCGGGGGACACAGTTCCCCTTTCTTGATTTGCAGGTACCTGCTATCTGTAGTTTTTGCCCTTGCGCCTTATTGATTGTAATACCAATGCTAAGTTTACGCTTTTCCTCTCTCTTTCTAGTTTATGTCCGTCTCCAGGGTCCCAATTATCTCCGTACGTGAAGACGTAACAAACAAACCGACTTTCGCTTTTATAATATTAAGTAAGGATTTTGGAACTGTTCAATGTGATATAGAACCTCATTGTTACAGTTTAAAGAATCATACAAACGCAGCAAGAATTTTGTATCTTCCAATCAAAAATTCGTCCCTCAAAGCCTTTGTGACTGCATTTCATGCGATTTCCTTTCTCCAAATGTGCCTTTGTGGAATCTAGCATACAACAGATAATATATTTTTGGCTTCAGACCAACGTGCGGTGTGAAATCTATATGTGGTCCACTTGAGGTCCATTGTGTGAGAATGAGGTGCTCTGGCATTTATTTGTGAACAAATGTTCTAACTTTTTAGGAGTAACGAAGTCAAAATGGAACGGACATATATACTACTACATATATACTAGCTCCTGCCCGCGGCTTCGCTCGCGTTACATTAGGGTTAACAGTTCCTCTTTCCTGATCGGCTATCTGACAACTATCTCTGTACCAAAATTCAAACAAACTCACTTTCGCTTTTATAATATTGGTAAGAATACCTGAAAACCTTACCCCGCGAGTGGGTCAGTCGGGTAAAAAAGAACACTTCAAAAAACCTCGTTTTCTTCACTGCTTTTTACAACCAACAACATATTTTCATTCTGAAGTGTGTTGATGATTGCGCAGCTCCTCAAGTGACAAAGGGCGGAAAGTACCCCATTAGGGGGAGGCACTAAGAGCCTTGTTATTCCGGGATTATGCCCCGGCCTCCTATGAAATAAGAACGTTTGTTTCTCAGATACTTTACAGTTTACCTAATGGGATACGGTGTAACATATTTATAAAAGGATTTTTAATGTAAATTGCGTTGGCATACTTTCTGAAAGGGTAGTATAGATAACGGGAAAATCTATACCTATGCGGTCCACTATGGTCCATTGTGTGAGAATAAGGCGCTCTGGCATTTATTTGAGAATGAATCATCTCTATGTTATATTTTTTCGCATTAGGCTGTCAGCTTGCATTTATGCATTATAATGCAATCTACGAATATGCAAATAAAGTAATTCTACATTTAAAATGGCGAAAAAAGAGTTGTGTGTGGTCTACAGATTAAGTTACTTTTGCACCGTGGGTACCTCAAAATGTGAAAAACGGAACGCTTATTGGATCACTTTGTTGTCCGTCTGTCTGTCTATCAAGACCCTTTATCTCGGGAACGCGTGGAGGTATCAAGTTGAAAATGAAAACCACATACTCAACTCTGTGATCCCTCTGCGCTGGAAAATCAAGCTTGTAGGTCTACGCAGTCAAAAGATACGGCTGTTGTCGCAAGTTTGTACGGAACCTTCGCCGCACGCTCGCTCTTGGTCGGTTTTATTTATTATAAAAAATGCTTCAATTGGCAACAATCATGAGGAATATATGAACTACAGTATTTTCATATTAATACTTTTCAAGAGGATGCTATCTATCATTATCTTATACACTCTATTAGGCTTCTCTCTCTAGACTCTTACCACTCGCTGCTTATGCCTTGTGGCTTCACCCGTTGTTGTAATTCAGTTCTTATCGTTTAGTCTCTTTCGACGAAGAACTTCTAATACTCAAGTATCAAACTTCACTTACAGGTTACATATCGTCTGACTGACATAGTTGCTTTCGCATTTATAAATATTAATATGTATGAAGTTGGCCAATAGCTCAGCTGATGTCAAGTCAGTAACGTCAATTATGTATAATGTAGCTGCAATACCTCTTAAGTAATTTTCACCTTACGTAAACCTTCACAGGTTCAGGTCAATTGTCGACCTTGGACTCTTACGTTACGTCATAAAATTAAATAGCTTTTATCCGCGACTTTGTTCTTATGGAGATCAGCTACCCTACTATGACGTCTTAAAGCAGAACTAATTCCACTGAGGGAAAGAGATGGTGCTAGACACCCTGTATAGCTCTGTCTCTATCCCTCAGTGGAATTAGTTCTGCTTTAAGACGTCATAGTAGGCCTACAGAACCCATACAACGGCACCAACGTGTTGCTAACTGGGATAATAATCTTACCTATTATTGATGTCTTGAATCAGTCAATTAATTTTCTTGAATTGAATTGTATAAAATCTGGTTCTTCTAACCTGACAGAAAGATGTGTTGCCGGGGAGTTTGTTCCGCCACTTCTTCCCAGCTAAAACACTAGGAAGTGGCGAAGAGCAGGACGTTTTTGTAGGACTGTCTCTTGTAATGTGACGTTCAAAAAGTGCTGATTATCAGCCTAATTTGAATAAATGACATTTGATTTTTGATTTTGTGTAACAAAATTCACCAAAACTTTTAAAGCATTTAAGTGTAATATGACGGAATTTTGTTATAGTACAACCAGTAGTCATCCAATCCATAGACGAAGTTGTAAGGTCCCATGTGTCTGCAATATTGTGATAGTTTATATCATATACCGCCATTGATTCGGAGTGCCAACGATAATAAAAATGACTTTGTATGCAAATGTTGCATACAGCGGCTGATATTTACGACGTACCTATTCAATAATACTTAATTTACAATTGTCGATACAATGTGTCAATGTTATTTTTTTTGAAAATGGAGTTATCCGTTCGTGATGGCCAGGCGTGGTGACCATGGTGGAGCATGGTACGGAGTTTCTGGTTTTTCTAGAGTCACTTCTGTTGTATATATCTCTATTTCAAAAATACACTAAGCATAGTTAGCTAGACAAAACAACAAACAGTTGTACACAATATTGTTATTGTAGTTAAAACTTAACTAGGTATATTTTCGTCTCTACTCTAAACGTTTATCTCTAAAGCCATGTGTAGACTTGCCTTAATCGCGCAATTTTATCAACCTTCATTCCTTTCAAGTACGTTTCGTTGCATAATGTTCAAAGCTATTAGTTTAGGTATGTCGGGAGGGGTTGAGTTTAGATCTGTCTTGCTGAAGTGCAGTTCTATTGAGTAAACCGTGCGGTAAAGTCTATCTTTGGCGAATTGTTGATCGTAAACTCGGTCTTTAGTGCACCGGTCACTTTCGATCTTTGCTCTTGTGAACTAAGTATATGCGTTACGGTATCTGTGTCAGTATAGATCGCCAGAAAAAAGCGATTTGTAATTCGAACGTGTCTATGTTATGGTGCAACACTGCGTTTGATGCAATACTTTTTAATTGTATGTGTCCAGTCACGTGTCTGGCGACAACTTTTTCACTGTTTATTTTTTCATAAGTCAAATTGTCTGTTATTAGTTTCTCTCCTAACAATCAAATCTAATGTCGAAATTTCAAAATTTACACTTTGTGAACAATCAACTACTAAGATTTATTTATTTCATCATTATCTCTTGATATATTTATAAACACGCTGTGTCACAGCATTCAAAATTTCGCAAAACGTATTTCCCAACCACACTGATGTTTTAAATCCAAGGCAGTTTTAGGTAACTCATAAGATTGCATCAAGGATTGGCAACCGACGTGAACTATACGCCAGACTCGGCAAATGATACATTTCGTATTCAAATGTAAACATATTACTCACCGTTTTAATATCAATAACTTAAGCTTTTGCTTTATTTATAGCAGAATTCGGAGTTTCTATCTGTGTCTGAATTTCAATATTTTACAAAATAGTACAGTCGTTTCTAATACCTATTTCCCATTTTCGAGAATACATCATCAATCCCGAATTGCGTGCGTTTTGCGAAATAACCGAAACTTTTTATACCGCCTGTCATTAGTATATACCAATACTTAGTAGGTAATGTGATTGCACTGATTAATTTGTTACGAAATAATAACACCAACTAGTGGTTGGCTGTTGGACACGGTCAGTTATGTGCAGTAATCCACTAAGGTCGTAGTGTTATACAATACACGGACTAGAACAAAACAGTGATTATTGATTTGATAATTTGTTACCTTTATCGATTGGCAGTGTGTGAAATCGATTGCAACACCACTAAATCGTTCGACGTTTGAATTGGTGCTATAGACAAAAATGCAGGTTTTAAAATTGTGTTATATCTGGACTGTGTTGTCGTTGGTGTTGTTTGAATGCTTGATGGAAGGCTCCTCTCAAGAGGCCTCGTTTGAACTGCCAGTGCAGTTAGTCGGGTTCCCGTTTATAATTGTTGCTGTCCGCCTAACTAATTTTGTGAAGAAACTGTCGTATGCATTAAATCCAGGTAAATATTTTGTGTTTATTACGCATGATTTATGAAATTAAAATGATAATGGATTTTCTGTGCCACTTGCACTTAAAGATCCGATGCTATTACTCAATATATTTTAGCTGAATATGGTAATTATGTGGTCAAAATAAAAATTGATAACTAAATTTGCTTGAGACAAGCCCCTAAAATTGATTTTCTATAAGATTTTAGCTGGGTTAAAAATTGGCAAGTTTCTCTATCAGGAGTCTCGAACTTATTTATTTGTTAGTAACTCAATAAACAAAAAGTTTATATTCGAACCTCGTTTTAAAATTTATGATTAAGTTTGTAAACATTAGCTGGTTAGCTATTCCGAAAAAATCAATGAATCATTAAATGGCATTACTAAACTTTTAAGTATAATTATTTCCAAATAATTGGCACACATGCTGCCTAATTAATAAATCACGTGACTTAATTTTAAATCAAGTAATTGTTGTAAAAAAAGTATAAACAAAGGTTCCGTAATACTTATTTTGAAGCGATAAGTGTAACGAGAGGTAAGATTTATTGACCTACAAAATCATTACATAAAGTAAACCAAAGAGAACGTGTTTGCGTTCGTTCTCACGTACTCAGAGCTTTTGCAGTGCAATCTTAACCGTAGTACTAGCTAGTATACCCATAGACCGCGGTCACCGCGCGAGGAGAAACGGACTCGATATTTGAATTTTGACATAATCATTTTATCTGTGGTTGCGTTTAGGCGCTAACTGTCAATTAGTTTATTTTTCTTGTTACAACGATCGTGTTTTATTTTAAAATGAAGTGCACTAAGCCAACATTATTATTATTAGTATTGGTTTTAGTTAATTTTTGTGATGTGTTCAGTCAAGAAACTAAGTTTGAGCTACCAGTGCAATTAGTAGGTTTTCCTTTTATAATAGCTAGTGTTAGATTGTCGAATTTCTTGAAGAAGTTTACTTATTCACTGAGCCCAGGTAAGTTGTATTTGAGATACGATTTTAAACATTCACTAAGCTTTCGAAGTGATTTATAAATTGAACGATTAGTAATTTTTTTATCGTTTAGGTAAATACAATTAGCTTTTATACACGATAGTTTTACGCACCGCAGCAATTCCATTTAATTAAAATCACTGAACCGTTAAATAAAACAATTAGCTCGGTAACAATATACAATTTCAAAATTGAGGATTTCTACAGCGTTCCGGGCTCAAATTCAGTTATAATTGCCTCATCGTATCGAGTATCCGAACAAAAATATGCATTATTATTAAAACTTGAAACGGGATATTTACCAGTTCATCCGTGATAAGGCGTTTGCAACATCGCCGAAATATCGGAAACTCGAAACAAACATGGTAAATATCCCGATTTATATTTATGATGTCAGATACCATGTCAGTCGAAAGACTTATAAAAATATGCATATTATTACACCGTATTCCATTTCAAAGCAAAACTAAATAGGAAATATATGAAAGTATTACATGAAACCTAGTTTTTCACACGTAACATACGCCATGTCAGGAAGCTGAAAACGCAGCAACTCGCTGGTTCAACTTGTTCCATGATAAATGCTCTTTAGAACTTCTGTAGCCACTGGATGCTGCTACGAATATTTTTAACACCTTACTTTGATAAAAATATAGCTGAATTATGTATCTTATTTTTCTCTAACAAGATACGAAAGAATGTAGGTTAGGTACAATAAGAAAAGGCACATAGGGGCGATATAAGGGTGTGTTATATTACTACAGATAAAGGTTTCTAAAGTGTCGTCTTAGCATGACTTGGCAACTATTGTTGGCTTACAAAGAAATTAATCTTGGCTAGAGAAGTGGACTCGACACATGGCATTAAAAAGTTGCAAAACATAAAAAGTCACAGAAACGCCACAGACTTTTCCAGTTCTCTCTTCAATTAATTACGTACTTTAAATTGGTATAGTTTTTCCCGGAATAGTGCCAAGCCTGGCAAGCTAAGCTGCTTTAATAATTCATCGTTTTTGACTTTTTCGAAACCTCCATTTTTGAGCTCGACGAAAAATCGTCAGATTTACTTGAATGCCAAATTGCTATTCGTAAGCTAAACGACAGTTTTTTTGTGCGATTTAGCTGTTACACATTATCATGTTTCATGGAAACTATAAATATCGGTATTTATGAAGTTAACGTACAGTTGACAAAATAAATAAGTGGACAAGCAGCTATGAACTCATATTTTGCGTTTGCCGTGTAGTATTTAACACGACTAGTCTTAATATATCTTATGTGTTTACAATTTTTAGCGCTTTTAATTACTATTAATATTGCATGCATAGATCTAACTAAACTATATGTTTATTGAATATATACTATATATTTATTGAATATATAGTTTGGTAAACACCAAAAGGTTGGTATACACCAACCTTTCTTTTCCACTGTAGGTGCATCGATTACTTAATACATGCGTTAGCCGCATCTAACTGCACACTGGTTGTCGGTAAATCACCGTCGTTTGTGCGTAGCTGCGTTAGTCTGTCACATTAATAACCACCCTGGAACTAAACCAGTCCTTCTACTCATCTATCTACTATTTGTATTGTCGATCGGAATGTAATCTACTTGGAGGTATTACGTGAATCTGTCGAATGTGGGTCTAGAAGATTATGAGTCTATTAAAATCAATGGCCAAAAAAGTTGAAACATTTGTTTTTGTTGCGTTATTTTAAGAAGAAGCGCTGAAGAGCTGAATGGCATAACTTATTATGAACATTTGCTAAGTTATTTATCAAACCACAATTTAAAAGAAAAAAATCGATTTCAAAACTGTCATATCAGTGTGTTATGACAGCTAGGATCAAACACTTTTTAAATTCAATAACAGCAATATTTCTAAATTAATTAAACTTTTGAAACTAAATAACCATTACGAAAAACTAATGGTTTCTTTGCACAACAGTGTTCTTAAGAGAGTTTTGAAACTCTGGTTACAGTTTTTTTTTAATTGGTAATTTATGTGGAACTAAAACGTATTTACGGTATACTTTCTTGAGATGACATCAATGAAGTTTGACCACATTTCTTCAATAATTTGAAAGAAAACGGGAGTATTTGTCACTTTATCCAGAAAGGACTGATTAGAGACCTTATTCTTGGAAATGGTTTACAATTAAGAAAATTGTTGTAAAAGGGACAATTTCTATCGCACATCTGGAGTTTTTGCAAGTGGTATGACATGGTATCACGAAGTAAATATATCAGTGTGGTGTTATTTATCGTTTTACTTTAAGTATCATATAGTTCCAGTTATTTTCAACAAACTATAGTGTTATAATTCACCGCAATTAGATAAACACTCAAAGTACATTAAGTAGAAACGAAAAAACTTTTACTATACTGATGGTGTGCTAAGGCCTACAATATTGTTTTTTTCATTCGCAAACCAATACATAAGATTTTATTAGTCAGCTATAATAAAAAAAAAATAACAATCTGGCTTCTCATCATTCGATTTAATTTTTAAACACGGAACAGAAATTTCTGTTCCGTGCTTGTAATATATGTGTATAAAAAAACATAGGATGCTTTAATATATTTCGAGACAAAGTTTAGCGACCAAAGAGTTTTTAACTAATGACATCCGACTACATTTTAGCAAGTACGAATAGGACTTAAAATGCAGTTTTTAATACCACCAACGAATTTTTCTAGTGCCTTCTTTCGGAAATACCGTGTAAAAGAAAAAGTTTTACCCCAAACTGTAAGAGGGGTGGCAGAGATAAAGTGCACAAGTAATTAGGACGAAGGCAGTCGCAATTAACTGGCTAATGGTCGTTTAATGATAAAAAATAGTTCGGATTACTAACGACTGATACTTGGAGCTTGATAAAAAATAAATGGTTGTTTTTTCTGAGAAATGTTTTTAGCATTATGAATGTGTCATCCCTTTTAGATTTTTGTATGAAGTTGAAAGAGCATTTTGGACCTTCGAGTATATTTTGAGAGACCGAAACGTTCTGAAAGGAATAATAAAACCTTTGTGACATTAGTTCTTAAACTCACATAGGTACATGGTTAATTGGGCTAATACTAATTAATTAATGAGCACTTAGCCCTAGATATGTAACATTTACGATTTCTATACATCATATAAATCCTTTTTTGTTAATATTTCGTAAATGTAAGGAAGCGGCAAAGCTTCACCAGTTTAATTACGTCTGGATTAAGAATTGCACAATTCTTGTCCGTAAGAAAGACGGCGACGCTGCTTTTGCCATTAGATCAGAAGCAGATATCGCTAAAATTAATATTAACTGTAATAATGTCGTTAATGAGGCCAATAATCAGTTATTGTAGCATGTGTACTTGCTCGCTCGTTAATTGTAATCACAAATCAATTGTGTTATTTGTCCGCAGTCTTCTGTTCAGACTTTTATCTGTAATGTGCATGTTTCTTTGTTTCCGTAATTTGCCTACCGTTCTTTACCTTGATATATATTATAAAGCTCAAATCTCATATCTTTTAAATTCAACATATTTGTTTATAATCTTCAAAATTATTTATACTATTGCTATGAAATATGTTGCTGTCGTTGTTTTCAGGTGTTGCGATCTATACTGCTTCCTGCTTCAACCAATTACTCCGAATTTTAAATCAATTTCTGTAATTTCGTTAATAAGATCCATAATATGCTTGTTGCTTGAATACTCTCTCATCATTAATACACATTTATACTCTAATTTTAACAATGTCTAATAAAAATATCACCGTATACTACCAAAATTGCAGAGGCATTCGCACAAAATTACAGCAGTTACTCACGAATATCCTCATGAATACATACGATATAATTATCTTAACCGAAACCTGGCTAACACCTGACATTTATGATAGCGAATTCATTGACCAGCGTTATATTGTGTACCGTTGTGATCGTGATCGCACTGCTACTAATAAACGAGATGGTGGGGGTGTACTGATAGCGGTTCTGCGCACTTTGAAGCCTTCTGAATTAAGTTTTTTATCAACACAGTATAGTGACTTGTCACAAACTCATATTGAACACGTTATGGTTGAGTTGCCCAGTACTGTCAACAATAAAAAACACATAGTGAGTGCTGCCTACATACCACCTAAGACTCCTAACTTAGTGTATAATAGGCACTTTGATTTGCTACAAGAAGTATTAAGCCACTCTAGTGTTGATACTTTCTTCATTATAAGTGACTATAATCTCCCTGAAGTCAATTGGCTTGTATCCTCTACAACAGTTACTGCGTAAACTGATACATTACATTCTGGTGGACCTTCTGCCTGTGCAAATCTACATATCTTGATTTCCCTCTTGGGTGCTTCTCAATTTAACAATATAGTGAATGGCAAGGGTAAAATTCTTGATCTAGTCATTTCCAATAACACTTGTAATGTTTCTAATGTCCCAATGTCATTACTTCCGATTGACCCATACCATCCTGTATTTACGTGTGAGACCTGTCTAAACGTCAAAATCACCCCTTTGACCAAAACTCCTCTTCACAAATATTGTTTTCATAAGGCCAACTTTGACAATATTAATAGTAGCATACAGCAACTGAACTGGCCTGAAATGCTATGCCCTATGAAATCTGAAGAGGCTTTGGATAGATTCTACACTGAGATGGATAAAATTATTAAAATACACACTCCATTGGCCCGACCTAGATCTGTTAGCTATCCCATATGGTTCTCTCGTACTCTCATATCTATTGCTAAAAAGAAGCAAAGGGCCTGGATCAAGTGGAAGAAATATAATAACATTTCTGATTATGAATTGTTTTCTAACTACAGAAAACAGTTTAGTGATAGATGCCTCAAGTGTTTCCGTTCGTACATCAGCTCCGTGGAAGACAATCTAAGTAGAAACACAAAACACTTCTGGACCTATGTTTCCAATCGAAAGGACAGGCCAGGTATCCCATCTAGGCTTCAATATAAAGATGCTGAAACAAATGATCCTAACATGGTGTGTAATATGTTTTCGGACTTTTTTTACTCGGTATATAAACCAGCGTCTCCTTCACTGCCACAATGGAAGCCTCCGCAGGACAATAACGCACTCCACGATGTCTCTATTTGCGACCTTTCTTTTAGTGAAGAGAGCATATTAAAGGAACTTAAAACCCTGGACCCTGCGAAGGGTCCAGGTCCTGATGGACTTTCACCTTATTTCCTTAAGAATACTGCGACTTCCATCTGCAAACCTCTATTTATTCTTTATAATAAATGCATATCTGAAGGAGTTGTACCTAAATTGTGGAAGCATGCCTATGTTGTGCCCGTTCACAAGGGTGGATCCAAACGCAGCGTTGAACACTATCGTCCCATTTCCATCTTGTCTACATTGTCGAAACTCTTTGAAAGGTTAGTTCATAACAAAATCTATCCTGCACTCCACAACATCATAATTCAACAACAACATGGTTTTGTTAAACGTCGGTCTACGAATACAAATTTATTATTATTTTCAAGTTTCTTATTTGATTGTGTTGACAGCCGTGTTCAAGTGGATGCAGTCTATACGGACTTCTGTAAGGCTTTCGACAAGGTAGACCATGAAATACTACTAAATAAAATTGCGTTCAACGGAATTCGTGGTAATCTTCTGAGGTGGTTCATCTCATACATTACCAACCGCAGTCAGGTGGTTGTAATCAATGGTCACAAATCTAATATCGCACAGGTTACCTCTGGTGTACCTCAAGGCTCTATACTTGGTCCCCTTTTGTTTATTTTATATATAAATGACATTAGCAAATGCTTTAAAAATACCAAATTTTTATTATATGCCGACGACCTAAAGATATATAGAACCATACGACAATCAAGTGATAGCCTTCTGCTGCAACAAGATTTGGACCGACTATCCAGTTATTGTCAGGAGAATAAATTGCAATTAAGTCTACCCAAATGTAACTTCTTAAGCTTCACAAAAAATAAAAGCATAATAAACTACACATACACGTTGTGCAATGCCCCCCTACTTAAAGTGGACTCTATTCGTGACCTCGGTGTTATCTTTGATTCGAAACTTTGCTTAGACTTACACATAGGAAAAATTGTTAATAAAGCGTACCAACTATACGGATTTGTAATGCGTTCAACAGTTGATTTTAAAAAACCATTTTCCTATATCTGCTTGTATAAATCGCTCGTACGCTCTCAATTGGAGTATGCCGTGTCCGTCTGGAGTCCCTATTACAAAAAGTACGCTGAGATGATTGAGTGTGTGCAATACAAATTCTTGCGCACTATGCATTATAGATGCTGCGGACATTATTTACCATACCAAGATTTACTTGTGAAGTATAAGCTCGCAACACTTGAAAGTAGACGTAGGTATTTGGAAGCCGTGAATCTATATAATATTGTAAGGAATACATTTGACTGCATGGAACTGTCCAATATGATATGTTATGCGGTTCCTAGGACGATCCACAAGCGAAAGGCCCGCGCTGGCAAATTATTTTCAGTTGGTATTTGCAAATCCAACTCAGGCTTGCGTTCGCCTGTTCGCAGAATGGTCGATTCCTACAATAGCACTTTTGAACATATCGATATTTTTACATGTGCTCCCCATAAGTTTAAAAGTCTAATACTAAACGAACTTTCGTGAATATTACATTTATACACTATTTGTACTAAGTTTTGTTACCGTAGCGATGATTATTATTTTCACTTTATGTATGCTTTTAATTAATCTGTGAACAGCGTTGTGGGCTGCAGTATTGTCAATAAGTCTTGTTTATTTATATGATGTTTATGTTTTATATTGTAGCTGTTTGCTGTTCCATTTGAATAAAAAAAAAAAAAAAAAAAAATATAAAATGTAAAGAAGATTATGTGTTAGTATATATACAATATACTGCATAATCTACCAATAAACATAATTCGTATTTAGATCTACCATTAGCCAACATCTAAATAATCATCTACATTCGTTTTTTTACGCTTCGTCGTCTTTTTGCGCCATCTTTCCGCATTCCCTATTTTATTACGCCAATCCTCTCACAGATCTATATCAGCTCATGATTTTTAATGATAACATCAGGCTCCGAATTGGCGCTTCTAACTTCTTGGCAAAATAGACTGTAAACTTGATTCCCGTAGGAGCCATTTGTTTTAAAGTCATTGCGCACAATTATTCTATAAGAACAGCTACAACACAAAATTACATATTACAAAATATTTAATCTTTGTTCAATTTAATTTTAATAACAACTGAATTTTAATGTTAATTCAATTTACTTTTTTTCTAGGCAAAATACTGCTACCCTACCATGACGTCTTAAAGCAGAACTTATTCCACTGAGGGAAAAAAACAGAGCTATACAGAGTGTCTAGCACCATCTCTTTCTCACACAGGAATAAGAACTACTATAAGATGTCATGGTAACCCTACAGTTTTTATAAATGAGTGTATTGCCTGCAGCGAAATATATTTTGTACTTATGTTCAATGGTTGCTATGTTACTTAGAATCATTAATTTTGTTAACAAATTCACATTTAATTCGTACTTCATAACTTTTGTGTTTACAACAATTTGATTCCGTAATCGTTTATCATCTTTTGATTCAAATTTCCTGACGGTGATTGAGCGAAATGTATCCTTTGAATTCCATTCGCTTAAGATTTGGATTACATTTGGGATTCATGACAATACTATGTTGTTGTTCTATCACGACTAATAACCATGAGGTCCTGGGTTCTATTCCCGTGTCGGGCAAATTTTTTTTGGGTCTGGATTTCGGCCCGATTGACGGCAATAGCTCGCCTGTATAACATGAGACTTCAAATATCTGTCAAAATTTTCGCTACAGGCGGACGTAATTTGATTGTCTAATTTATGAAATTGCTGGTTAATGTTAAACGTAGTAATTATTTATTCACGTCTGCTTTTTAACTTTAAACATCTAATATCTTCGAGCAGTATAATATTTATTGTAGTGCGATTTGGTGAAGATCCATGTTGGTTAGAATTAGAACCATAGGATTTACGTAAGGTTCTTTATCGATTGCAAATATTGTCCTTCGATTATGTTATCGGTGTGCGTGTCATCGTCCACATGGCCCCATGCCCTACGTTGCAGCATGATGTAATGGCATACGTGTCAGCTGTTTCAATGATGTTTCAATCTCGCAACTTTGACGACATCGAACTCTATCGATGGATGACGCTATACAGCCAAAATTTATTCGAAGTTCGAGTGTTTCGACATTTGTAAAGGCTCAACCGTGATGGTATTGGAGACCTGAATGGTTGCTTTGACAATAGTTCAGACAATGGGTTGCAAAATGATGTTAACCTTTGTTGAATTACATTCTGAAATAATTTTGACTAATGTCTATGTTTTGGTATTGTTTGGATTTTGTGTTTGACACCATAAAGGTTATAAATGATATCGAATATAAACGCACAATGCTCAATAAAAATGTATCAGATTAAAAATAACATTAGCGTCATTATCAAGGGTCTGAATTCAGGAAAACGTTACGGAGATTGCAATTTCTCTTATGCTTTTGGATCCTGTCACAATATTTCTAAGCTCCTAATTCCTCTGTTCCAGCAACTTATCGTTCCCGCAACCGCCGTGAGCTGACTCTGGGAGAGAATCCAGAGTCCTTCGATGTCAACGAGGTGGAGAAGTACATCGTTGGCGAGTTCGGCGCTCGAGCTTGCATCTTCGAACGCGTCTGCGCACATTACGCCATAAGGGCGCAAGCGCAACCTCGCCCGCAGTTCGACTGGCCTGATGTTTTCAGGTAAATTGAAATTGCTACTATGATTTATTCCTTCCATATAAAAAACAAACATTGATATTGCTTGACTTATATACGTAGTCCCCAATCCATCACTTTTCTTGAACACCCACAGGTTCAAAAAAAAGTATAGGGTCTGAATAACTATAATTGGTTCAACAAATATTCTCAAGGGGTATCATGACCTCTGTATTGTCTATTTAAACCGTGGAATGGTCTGTACAAAATATAATGCGGTTAAAAATTGGGTTACTTCTGAACGAATTTTTAACGATATCAAATAAATAGGAATAAAAGCGGGGAACTGATGATTGGACATTTTGCTTAAGTTCAGTGATTCTCCTTTGAAATTTAAGCAATCGATACAAGGAAATTTTAACGACTGCAACCGATGAAAAAGTGGAAAATGTTACCGTCGTAAATTATGATATAATATCTACTTATAAAGTAAGTACTTTGAAGAACTTATAAAAGTACTGCGCACTTAAAGTTAAAAAACTTGGTCGAAAGAGTTTGACGATAAAGGAAGTTTTTAGATTCGATTTTTTTATGTTCTTAGGCTGTTATTTTTATTCCGATATGAAATTGAGTTTTAAATCATGCATAAGTTCAGCATGATTAATGTTTTTTTTTTATGGAATTTGATGACCTTAGGATCTCCATTCGGGATTGCTCGCCGTGTTAATCTGATTTGCTTTCGTATTTTTCTATAATCATGATTAAGGAGGCTCATGTAGCCATGTTGTCCTGTATCCTGTAGAAGAGCTCCGAGTCCTGAGTTTAAGTTTAAAAAAAAAAAAAAAAAAAAAAACACCAATCAATTTCCCTGGAGTGGCAAGTTTGCGCAATTCCCTTTGCTACGACTTGTGTAGTGTTTGCGGATACATAAATTGAATTACCTCAAGTAAATATTTCTGCCAACCTTTTATCCTGTATCCAGGATATTTACATCCCTTATATAACATTCCAACCCCTTAACGCACCCTTTTATATATTTCCAAACGACCTTGACACTTGTCCATCGCTCCATCGGTCGCAGCGTTTCTATGAATATTTCATAACGGTTGATTATTTTTCAATGCCACGCACAAATTGTGAGGAAGGGGGTCAGTGGTCGACAGTGTTTCGTACAAGAATGCAGCTAAGTGTGTCCGCTGGTCGCAAGTAGGACATTGATGTAATACTCCTACGCAACCGCGCGGGTCATCGCCGCTCGCGTAGGCACCCATCCATGAGGATTGTACGGCGTTGCGAAATATTTTTGCTAAGGAGTTTTCTTGCTGTTGAATATAAATGTGTGCTGTTTTTTATGTTTTAAATTTATTTTTAAAGTGCTTTGTTTTGAAATAGTTGTTGTGTTTATGAATCTATTAAAAAATAGTTATGAATTTACAATTTACTTTCACTAGTTGAGGAATTTAATTACACCGACTTTGTAAATATTATATATCATATTTAAATGTGTAGTATGTAGCGGCAGTAATTGGTGCCACGAATTAGTTAATTACAATAAATTGGTTAATTTCATTATCTAACCAGTCAAGGTTTTATAGGAGTCTTATGTCACTACTAGGTCAAGGTGATGTGTACAGTTTAGCAAAGTATTTTCTTCATTGTTTGTCAATAATACGACATTGTGTGTTTATTACGAAGATTTCACAGCCGTAGGACTTACGTAGTCATTTAAGAAACCTAAATGGACTTTTTTGTTTCATTAAAAAATTACAGAAAAATAACATAAAAATCGGAAAGAGAATTTATATGACTAATGAAATTATAGTTATCTAATGCCCCGTTCCAATAAGTTGTATGTTGACATAAGTTCTATGAGACTTATGTCAAAATACAACTATCCGTAAGCAAAACGAGTCGTTTTTGTTTATTGGAACGGGGCATAAATCAAGAGCTAAATATTCCTTTCAAGCACTTTTCCCAACATTAGTATAAGCGAAGGCCAAGGAGTCGAGTCGATAATCTTAGTGTATGGGAGACTAGAGTCTACTTTACGTTCAACGTCCGAGGTGAACCGCTATTATGCAACACCGCAAAACACTTTCACTGCTCCAAGTTTTCAAACAAAAACACACCTTAACACCAGGAAATAAAGCTCATTAAAACAATACTTTGAACGTTTCCCTGCATCTAAGATTACATTGAAATATCACACTTAGACTTTTCATCCTAAGTCTAAAATTATACTGTGTGTTTTTTTACTGCTAGATAGCAATTGTCAGTTGTGGTTTACGGAGATTGTTCTAAGATGCAGTTCCGTATTATCTCATCATTTGAGATCTAATAACTGTGATTTATTGCAATAACTCACAGTTTCTATTTGTTTGAACCTGAGATGAGAAAGTGATGACATTTTAAAACAATAAGTTTGCAATACCGCCATTGAAGTTAGAACACCACAAAGAAAATTTTTGGCGTTTTGTTATTTTGGTGCCGTTTGCTACAGAATCAGAGGACGCGCTGTTTAAGCCAATCAAAATCGGCCAACGTCTCTTTTAAACTAGCTTTTTCCTGCGGCTTTGCTTGCGTTAAATTCGGGGTAACACAGTTCCCCTTTCTTGATTTGCAGTTATTTTTTGTTAGTGACAAATAGTCCGTATACCTACCAACTTCCTACCTTGAAAGTTTCAGAATGCTCCATACAAACTTTCATCCCCTATTTCAGGAAATTGGGCGTTAGAAAGAAACAAAACGTCTCTCAAAAAAAGCCTATGTCCGTCTCCAGTGACTCAACTA
This sequence comes from Ochropleura leucogaster, assembly GCA_958449745.1. Taxonomy (NCBI): domain Eukaryota; kingdom Metazoa; phylum Arthropoda; class Insecta; order Lepidoptera; family Noctuidae; genus Ochropleura; species Ochropleura leucogaster. The sequence continues at coordinate 7,653,345 of OY288222.1, read as the reverse complement.
TCTCTGTACCAAAATTCATCAAAATCGGTTTAGCCATTAAAGCGTGAAGAGGTAACAAACAAACAAACTCACTTTCGCTTTTATAATATTAGTAAGGATGTTAGATAATTGTATAGGCTTATTGACGTCTGGCAAATTAGTGCTGATCGAACCCCTGGCGAGTAAGCGACAATATCTCTGCGCCTTTTGCTCTAAGTCAGCCCAGAAAGCCCAGGTTAGAGCATGCAGTGTTTGTGGAACAGCACAAAATTTATTTTAAGCTAGATCTCCACTGGAGGAGGTTTTCCTTGCTTCAGACTACCAGTGTCTAAAGTTTGCTTAGGGATTCCTTGTAATCAAATGTTATTATTACAGTAATATTCGTCAAGAGGACTCGCCAAGTGTCCACCTTCTTTGGGAATGCCATTATGAACGTTCCGTTTGATACTCTGTGTAACGTATCAATAGTGTTTATAATATCGTGTACTTATTTATCTTTTAAACAACGAAAACAAACGAACATTTTTTATTTTCAAAAAATACCAACTGAGCCCGAATACAGGTCTTTTTTTATTTATCTATAACTGGATATTAGTAGAGTAATTTGCTTCAGACGATCGTGTTCTAAATCTCCTTTGAAAATTAGAACTTTTAGAATAAAGAAGAAAATTAGGAAATAGTCTTTCATCTTACATTTATAAAAAGGTACAAGAATAAAACCTTCACAATGATATATTCTTTGAACGCAAAATTTCTGATTCTACAAAGGTAGAATCTAATGGTACAATTACTGCGTCAGAAAACTTTTTTCGTAGTAAGAAAATAACTAACTAACTTTACAGAAATGCTGAAACCTTTGTACGGTTTCAAAAAAAGCCGTGGTAGTGCTGCTTTAAAAATAAACTCGTGGTTTTGTATGAAGTTAATCACTTAGCTGATGCTAGCAAAGGTTTTAACTGGCGAAGTAGCGACGAAGTGCAAATGTATGTCAGTTTTTGTTTATTACGAGTTACGCCGACTGTGGCTTTAAGTAAATTCACAGGAATATTTTTAACGTTCTAAGTTTCTTTTGATAAGTTGTTTATGCTGTATTTGTTAACATTTAGTAACTTAATGAAAACCTCAAAAAAGTGATTCAAGAAAAAAAGAAGATAAGGCTCTAGCCGGCCAGTTTTAAATCTGTCTCTAGAACAAATTTTAGTATGGTCTCAAAAAGTTTTTTTTGAATAGTTCATTGTAACCTTATTGCTCAGATTCATCTCTGGGTTTGTAGTCCTTGGCTTGGTCACGACCAAGCAGAGGGGTCAGCCAGAGCCTCTGGGGGGTTGCGGGTTGTTCGAAATAGATACCGCGGCCCCGGAACATTAAGGACATAAGTAGGAATATGTATGGATTTTAGTCAGTAAAAGTCTGATTCTTCCTTCCTCTCCGGCCAGAACCGGAGAAATTATTTTCCGGATAACTTTACGAAAAATAGAAAAGGGTCGGTTCATACTGGTGAAATAAGAAAAAAGCTATTTTGTAAACCTTATGTTCGGTAGTGATTAATTTGAGACACAAACATTATATTTAGTAGTGGTGAAATTTTTAAATAAAATTTGTTTTCTTTCCAGCCAATACAAGCGGTCTCCAGACCAGAACAAAGAGTTCTATCTTCTCAGCGTGTTCATGGGTGACATCGTGGGTTCCCCTCAGCTGTGCCACCAGCTTGGGAAGCGCAGGAGTTGTGAAAGCCAACAGTATGGAGTAGCGTAATCTTAAAGTAAGTTAGAGTTCCAATGATTTACCAAATCTGAGTAGGTGTAGATCTCTTTTTAAAAGATGTAATTCAAAACACTGAAAGTCTCAAACTGGACTATCCTTCAAAAACTGTATAGAATAATTATAATTAATTGTAAAATTATTATTTTATTTACATATTCTAGGTATTTGGACAATTATAGCATTACATTTCTGCAAATAACTAATAAATTAAACGCTCTTTTTTACTCCAGACGAATTTTGGCAAAAAAAAAACAAACTTTATACAAAGCCATTTTAAAGCTTAAACTCTTTTTAGATTGCAAACTATTACAGACATAAATAATAAATAAGTCTTAGGTATAATATTTCATTGAACTGGGGCTCTACTTAAAGATCTAGCTATAGTTAGCGAATTTAATTTAATTAAAATTTTATGTTACATAGGTAATTAATAATTTCAGTGGGTTTGATTCCCTATGTCGGGCAAATGTGTAATTATAATTTCAAGTTATTCAATTCTTATTAGTTTTAAGGGAACGATTGATTCTCAAATAGTTATTTTATGTTTTTTAAACTAGTTAAAAACATGTTTATCTTTTATTCTTGTAGATATCCACTTAAATGTGTTCACACAAATATTAAATGAAAGTGTTAAAGTTACCTTTTAATAGTTTTAATTAATTGTAAAATAAATGCAAAGAACAACAAATTATTATAATAAAATAAAATACCACATCAATATATCGTGATGATAATTAAGTAAGTTAAAACATTTTTTGTTATATACTGATAGTTATGTTAAGTAGTTAACTTTAATCCTAGTTTAAGTTAAACGCGCGCATTAAAAGTTACCTAGTTTGTGATGTAGTATCTATTCTAAACTAATACATAGCTTTGATTTATTTTTTCACTCTTTTTCTATATTTTTAAGTACTTAACTAAATAGTAACTTTGTAGTTGATAAATGTAATTTTCTGGACCAAAAAATGTATGATGTATTTTTGAAGTTACTGTTTTATACTATAGAACATAATTTCGTATGAAACTCTAGATTACTCAAAACATTGAATATTTAAGTGCTTTCTCACCAAGAGTATTTCCTGTATCTCACTAGTTCAGATTACAAGCATTTCAAAGGAGAATCGAACATCTCAGTGTGCATCCTGTATACAGTTTGTAACAATCACTTGTTTTTATGTTCGAATTTTGAATTGATACATAACAGGCAAATGCTCCAACATCAGTAGCGTCATTTTGGACGGGCCTGTTGGTCTAGTGGTTAGTGGCCTGACTGCTGAGCCGGAGGTCGTGGGTTCGATTCCCACCCAGGACAAACTTTGTGTGATGAGCATGATTGTTTTTTCTGTGTCTGGGTGTGATTTATCTATAATATTTATGTATTTATAAATTATATAAGTATGTATATCAGTTGTCTGGTTACCATAACACAAGCTCTGCTTAGCTTGGGATCAGATAGCCGTGTGTGAGTTGTCCCAAGATATTTATTTATATTTATTATTTTACGTCATTTTCAAAATCGATGCAATGGACCTTAACAGTACACGCGGCCAAAAAAGCGCCTTGACAGTGTAAATCTGTAATACCAAACAACACTATTGCTTAAAGAGGCTAATCATTGTCCAAATACGTTTGTATCTAAAAAGTTCATGCGAATGAAAAGTTTTTATAAATAAGGATTATGTGGTGCATGTTATAAGCGTTCTCTTTGGTTAAACAGCAACAGATTCTGGTTGTGGAACTGCCGTACACTTTGCTTGATCTTCTGTGACCACCTATCCGGCCTTCTTAGCCCAAAAACATGCAGCCAAAACGACCTCTACGACAAAGACGAGGCTGTCGAAATAAAGATGTTCTGGACCAAAGGATATAAAAATAGTCGTGCCAGTGACTAAGAAGATTGGTCTTTGAAGACATAAGACATGCCTTATGACATGTGTAGAATCCAATTGTTCCCTCATCCCAGCCAGAAGTGATGAAAAGGAAAAAAGTAAAAGGAAAGTAAGTGTTCCTTATCGTCACTCCTGTGTGGTTTTGGTCAGTAAGAGTCTGACAGACCTCTGGCGTCCTACAGTGAGAACATTGATGAAGGATATCCACATACAAAAAATGAAACTAAAATTTAAGACGTCTTAAATTCTAGGTATTAGGTTTCCCCACAATTTTCCTTCATTATTTTGTAAGCAGTACACCACCACAGCAGAAATAAATTATACAAAATAAATAGACGTATTCACTGGGTTTTCTAGCTTCCATTACTTATGCATGAATTACAAACTGTTGCTTAGTTTAAATAGATTTAACATATAAAATCAAAACCGTGAATTCTTCCAATTAGTTGCCACAGGAATATGTGCATTGTTTACAACCCTTTTTTTTCTGTAAAAAGTTTTACTTATACAAATTATAATAAATTAGCTAGTGGAACTACTGTTTTTGGAACTAATATTTCATGAAACAGCACTACTTTAACTATTAATTGTTTTATTTTCGGTTTATTATGTTACGATATTGATGCCTATAATGTCTTGACAGTTTTGCTAACTAATTTAACTTGTCCATAAAAAAAACCTTTTTCTGATTCAAGAACTTAAAAAACTTGGATATTTTTAATTTTGTTACCTTAATACTATTAAGTATGTAAGTTATTATAAGTCTGTAATATACCAACATTTTTTGTAAGAAAGTAGGACTAGTCAAAATAAATAATAAAGAAAACATTGTCCATTATTTATCTATAATAAATAATCCCTACAAGCAGTTTCTTCAACCTAATGTGATTTATTTTGAATACTATCACACTTCGTAAGGGTTAATGACCGCCCATTCTCGAAGAAAGGTCCGCTATGAGTCTCCATTGACCCCTTAACCCTTGACTTGTAGCCATCCTTATAGTTCAGGAGTTCCTTTAGATCAAAAACCGGTTAAGTGCGGGTCAGAGTCCCGCACCAAAGGTTCCGTACAAACTTGCGACATAAACGGCCATATCTTGTGACTGCGTAGACTTAGAGGGTTGATTTTTACACCACTTAACGGACTATAAATTTGAGTTTGTGGTTTTAATTTCAACTCGTTACTTCTTCGTATTCCCGAGATATTGGGTCTTGAGAGATAGATGGACAACGAAATGGTCCTATAAGGGTTCTGTTTAAGCTTTTGAGGTAACGAACCCTAAAAAAATCTCGCTGAAACTACAGATTTTAATGTAGATTAAAAGTTGCTTTGAGGTTAAAGTAAACCAACTTTTAATTTGTAACCTTTTAGGAACATCCTTTCAAAGAAAAAGCAGGCAAGTAGAAGAAATAGTTTTAGGATAAAACTTTTTATATAAAGCTCTACTCTTTCAAATAATCAAGGAGCAATTGACCCACTACTTGAAAATTCCAAAAAAAAAAAAAATTGATAGGAAATAAAGGGCCAGGTAGTGTCTAGTCTAAATTAAATACAAAGATATATCTTATCTTTGACTCTCTGGTCGGACTTCTAATTATCCAGTACAAACTAGCTTGTACCCACATAGTCCAGTTAGGCAGAATAACAACTCAACAGAGAGTGGAACTGTGAGTGGGCTTATAAAAAAAAAAGGCTTTTAGCACTATTATTACTATTAGAGCAGTTTACCATTGGAAATAGATTTTAAGAATTGGTTGATTAGTTTCGAAGATGTCCTTCAGTCAAACTTATAAACTTGAACTAGATCATACATAACGTAACATCGCGCATGTAATCCTCGAAGAGTTAAACAGGGATGTAATTAATATTATACCCACATTACGTAGGATTCATTCTTCCGCTCTGGGCGGAGCGGGACAAGTTATTTGAAGATTTCCCATCCTAAAAGCTAAAGAAACACCAAAATTATTTTGCGTCGCCTTGTTTCACTAACATTACAATACAATAGTGGCTCTATGTAATTGACTATTGGAAGGAACCCTAGGGTATTGCATTGCTGTAGACATTAATTGGTTTCTATATAATTATCTAAGGCTGCAGAGGTCAACACTTTTAAAGCAATACCGTAATACTGTGATACGATCACTCCGAAATTCCATTGTCTTATATATATATAGTATTCTGGTATCATCGCGTGAAGAAATCAGAAACTTTAAAACAGTAAACACTCAAAATAACCTTCAGCTGTTGGAATTAGATTCCAGCGCCATCTACCGATAAATTATTGAAGTTGAATGCGTTTCACTTGCCGAGAAAGTGTGACTTACGTATTTCGTTGTTTCACTGTAGAATTTTGTTTCTATATCTTCTGTAAGGTGCCGCGGCTTTCGTTTCACATTCAATTGCTATTTAGTTCGATAAAACTGTGCTAGAGGGCGTTAGTTTAATATCATGTTTATCTCCACGTCCAGATTTACAAGTTAACTCTGGAGATATGTTTTATAAACCTTAGACATTATAGTGACTGTAGTCATTCTTCCGACCATTAAAATAATCAATGCCTTACTCTGTCATCAGGGCAAGAAGCCGTTTTGCAATAAGGCCATAATATATGAAAATTAATTCGCAGATGCGTATGAACTGCCTATTAACCTAATTGATACGTATATAAATGTGTGTCCCACAAAGACCCATGAGAATAATGACGTATTTAACCACCTTGACACTTAAACATCAAATTATATTCCAAACGTAAAGGTTCAAGAAAGTGGACATGAAACCTAATTTACATAACGATATAACTATTTACTAAACACTAATATTCAAATTAAATCAAATATCAATGGTAATATTTTTCCGTTTGTAGACTTTAGAGTATTTTTTTTTAGTGTTCGGATATGCAAAATTTTTTTTATGCAGCCTGTTGCCTTTTAATCCATAATATTATTCGCTATACGTTTGTATTTCCTAAATTGTGGGAAGTTTTATTTTATTTATTGTGTACACTTGTACAGACGCCTGCAGGTCAGGCTACCCGAAACTGTCAATTTTTCCCAATGAACCTTGAACCTAAATTCTTTAGAAATAAAGTCGAAAATCTATCAAAGAAATCTGACAGATTGTAGTAGCTTGATGTGCAGGCGTCTGTACGTATAAACACTGTCAAAGCCAGGTTATGTTTAAAGCCGATTGCCAACATCTAGGCACAAATCCAGAAAATTCCAGAACAGTTCTACCATGTACTACTCCGTTTTGAGAAAGCTACTGATTTATTTCTGGTAACATCGATGTAAATAGTAGAACATGATACATTTTTGGAGAAAACGGGTCCTTCCTGAATTTCCTTTCCTTACAGTAAATCAAATAAAGCGGTTCACAGTCGATAGATCCCCAAATTACATCTGCCCTCGGGACATGCTATAGAATTGCCAATTTCGCACGAAATATGCACGTCTGTCGTTTTTTAATGGGGTTGTCACAATCCACACCCCTTATTCACCCACTGCTGGGCACAGCTATGGCTTCTTATTACTCGTTCCATCCCTCACGCTAACCTCATTTGGGTTCAACCAGTTTCTAAACTAGTCGTACTTATTTCTAAATCGAAAATCATAGGAAGGTATTTAGAAACTGCGCGGGTTGTTCGAAAGAGATACCGCGGCCCCGGAACGTAAAGGGCTAGAGAAGGAACATGGATGGGTTTTAGTCAGTACAAGTCTGACACCCCACCTCGCTTCGCCCCTGAGGAAGTTGGTACTGGATGGGTTCCCATCCGCCAAAAAAAAGTTACTTAGAAAAATAAAAAAACGTGTTTTTTTGTAAGTAGAAATTTGTTTTCATTCTACTCTTTTCAAAGTCTCCTCAAACATACAAAACATCACGCCTGTAATTCTCGAAGGGATAACCAGAGTTGTACCTAATAGTACAACCACATTTCACAAGTATTGTTAAGGTAGCGGTGACGGGGGTGAGCCTATTGCCATCAGATGGGTCCAAATCCCGACTCCGTGGCTGCTAAGGAGATATTCCTGATGGATAAACCCAATAACACTGTCCGACCCGGGAAATGAACCTGTGACACTCAGCAGACCAAAGAGGTAACTCGCCAAACTCGAAGGTCTCTTTTGAAGTAAATGTTACCTATGTTGATAAGTGCTTCGTTTTCTCTGTTGAACATGATGTGCCAATTAGATTTATTTTTGTAGATAACCTTATTCACATTCAAATCTATATATTAACATAATGTTTGCAATTTTTGTAAGCAATCATGCAAATTCAGGATATTAACCAAGCCTAGACCTACGTCAATACAAATAGAGGTGTGTTAATAATGATAAACTAATCATTTTCTATAAAATGTTTTGAATCGGTAATTATGCTACATAATCATCAGATAAAAAAAGCCTTTTCTGCACATGGTAAATCAACAAATATGTATCTTCCCCCGCTCTCGGTGGAAGTGTCAGACTTTTACTGACTAAAACCCAACCATGTTCCTTCTTTTGCCCTTTATGTTCCGGCGCCGCGGTATCTCTTTCGAACAACCCGCAACTCAATCAGGCGGTGGCCCTGGCAGGCCCCTCTACTTTTATCCAGCCCTTATAATCCTTACTAATATTGTAAAAGCGAAAGTGAGTTTGTTTGTTACGTCTACAAGACTAAATGGCCAAACCGATTTTGATCAATTTTGGTACAGAGATAATTGGGACCCTGGAGACGGACATAGGCAAAGTGAGGAAAGGGGGAGAAAGAGGGAAGAACAGGGTAGAGAAAGATACTTTTTTTTCGATTGCGTTAGCCCAAAGTTACTATGCCACTTAGGTAGCTAGTAACTTATATAAACCAAAAACCTGCCTACTTAAAAAAGAAAAAAAGCTACTCCAGTAGTCTTTAACAGTCGGGACCGATTATTGGGAATGTATGAGCTAGTCTGTTAAACACATTACCCTCCTCTATTCGGGTAAAACATATTTCTATATCACAGTGTATTGAAACATTCACATAATTCTCTTGGGAGCTTAATAATGTTGGTTCTATCCCAACTCAGTTGGAATCGACTCCTGTCTTATCGGATAACAGCTGAATACAGTATTTACAAGGAGTGACTGCCTATCTGACCTCATTAACCCAGTTTACACACGGCACCCCTTAGTAAGACGGGTTATCAGACGTTCGGGCCACTGACTACCTGTAACGATTGTCAAGGATCTACAAATGACAGCCGAGACCCACAGCTTGCCGGGGTTGCGGGTTGTTCGAAGAGGGCATGAACATGGGTGGGTTTTAGTCAGTAAAAGTCTGACACGCCCCCCCGCTCCGTCCAAAGCAGGAGAAGTTATTTTTGATTTCCCACCCCAACAAAATAAAACAGCCCACAGCTTAACATGCTATCTGATGCACGGATGAAACTCCATATGTAACGGGTGGTCACCGAGCCACATACCAACCTAGACACAACCGACTAGACAGGCTGTTACCATTTCGCCACAAATATAAACATGTTTACATAATCATAATGGATTATTTGCAGAATCATCAAACCCAATTATTCACACCATAATTGGACTTCTAAGAGTTACCTATTGCCGAACTAGTTGAAGTGGATAGTCATCAACTAAATTATGCATTAAACAGACGTCATTATTTGGTAACAACACTACCGCGGATACTAACACCTCAATAAATTAGAGATGTTACTGATGTTTCTTAACTAAATTGATTTTGAAATTATTCCTTGAGAAATTATGTAATGGAAGTATATTAGTGTATGCAACTAATGCTTACTTACGTAGGTTTGAAGATATTAATGCATAGATGTGCAACTTTGACTGGCTCCTTCGGAAACTATCCAATGGTAATAATTTACGACCCCGATGAAAACATATTAAATGTCCTGAAAGTATTGTTTTCGTTATGGATTGAAACAAAATATTTATTAATCGGGCTCTTGGTCTTCCTGAGAGTTATATTTCATAGAAACTTATTTATCTTTTTTGTTGTAAAAGGGTAACAAATAAACAGAGAGAGGTACTCAGTTTATTTATTCCATAAGAGTTGTCAAATGATGTGTATTTTACGAATTGTTTTTTACAAAGACTCTTAGTCGTTGTTTCTTTTTAAAACTAGTTGTGGCCGGTGTTTCGTACTAGACTACTCTTAGAAGAAACAGGCAAAACAAACTCAGATGTTTTAGTCTCTTTTAAGGTCTAGACAAAATTGTTGGTCAACTTACATAAGGACTGTGCAGAGAACTGTGTTTTTTTTTTAAAGACCGCCAGTCTTTAAAAAAAAAACACAGTTTGAAGTGGAACTTTCTAGTCAGTACTTGAAGCATTTGTCAGTTATCATTTAGCTTGACAAGGAGCTCATCGACACGACGTACAATACCAATGAAAGGACATGGCGGCGGTCCTTTATAGTGCTCCAAACTGCCAGATAATCGTAATACAGTGATAAAAAAGGAAAACAAAAAAGGTTGCACAAAATCATACACACATACACAACTTCGCAGCTGTTAGCTCCATATAGTTAGACTGAAGTTGTATCTAATATTTTTTATTAAAAACAACGTTTCCCCCATCTTGGGATGTCTCCCGTAACTTGGGTGAGGTTACAAACCTTAAATTTCACATACACAAACAACCAGACCCGAAATAACTACATGCGGGTCATACAAATATTTGCACCGTGCGGGGATCGAACCCGCGACACGTAGTGCAAGAGTTTGCCAGCCTCTGCCACATTACAGTTTATGTATATAATTATAATATAACCTTTCTTTCAAGAAAAATACATAAAATAAACGATGGGCTTACTGGTATAAGATCCAAACTACGAATAAATTTACTTGTCTCATAAATATTTTAATTGGAGAGCTCAACTTAAATGAAGTTTGTTAACAATAGAAATTATTATGCATTTAACGTTAAACTTATTAATTACCAAAGCTTATTTAGAAAAGTTTCAAAATGAGCGAAGCTATTCACTACTATGACCTCTTAAAGCAATTCTTATTCCGCTGAGGGAAAGAGACAGAGCTATACAGGGTGTCTAGCACCATCTCTTTCACTCAGTGGAATAAGAATTGCTATAAGATGTCATAGTAGCCGTTCTGGTCTTTGTAAGTCTGGCAAATATTCCCTGTAAGTGCTGGACTGTGTAGGACACTTCTACCTTCATCCGGTTGCTTGAAGGACGATCCCAGAATGGTTGGGAACAAGCTAACCATATGATGGCCTATAAAGTCAATAAGTTTTTAAACTGTCATAATATCTAACATTACTTATAATATTTGATTTGATTGAAAAAATATTTTATATGGTAGAAATCCCGTATATTTACTACTAGCTGTTCCACGCGGTTTCACCCACGCTGCTCAGCACCTGTTGGTCGTAGCGTGATGTTATATAGCCTATAGCCTTCTTCAAGAAATGGGCTATCCAACACTAAAAGAATTTTCCAATTCCAACCAGTAGTCCCTGACTGATTAGCGTGTTCAAACAAACAAACAAACAAACAAACTCTTCACCTTTATAATATTAGTATAGATGTCTATTTTTTTTGTGTGAGTTTTGTGTGTCGAGAACAGAATCAAGTTGTGAGTGACAGTGGTAGAGGTACCGAGTGCAAAAAACGAATCAGGAAGAGGGTAGACCATTTTGTCTGCTTATAAACATCCACCCGCAGTAACTTCAGTTTATTCGTGATCATGAATTCATGACATTCCACATGCGCCAAAATTCAATTTCAAAATATCCTGTTTTAAATAGTATAATTCAAAATTTATTTAAGTCTGAAATCCGCCTTGAGTAAGTGTGGTGATCATTGCGTCATTTTCTTCATTCATGAGAAGAGGTCATTGCCCTGCAATGGGAAATAAATAGGCTGATATTAGTTAGGTATTTTTTTTAACTATTTGCATTTATTTACAATTAAACTTATAAATAAGAGAATAAGTCATCTAAAAATATAAAACATGCCCATTCTATTCTCACAAAAGACTAGAGTCAACCAACTAAGAAAACAATACCAATTGACGTCATAACGAAATTACATGGACCACAATAGTTTCTTTCAGAACAATAGTCGGCCATTTTTAGGAATCCGTACTGTAAGGGCGGCAACAGGACCAAGATTGGCGGCAAACTGTCTGTCTGTCAGTCCATTTGTCACAGAATTGTACCTTTTAAATCGCGACACTATAGGGATAGGTTTCAGTAAACCGTTGCTCCAAGCTATCAGTTGTACCTACATTTTTGACAACCAAAACAAGTAGGCAGTGGCCCAAAAGTTTCGCAAGCAGTCTTACCAACGGGTATCGTATTACTTAGTTGGTAAAAACTGAGTTGTTGAGGTCAGATATTTAAAGATATTTAAAGATATTTAATTTAGCTGCATCCTGCTGCATTATGCTGGTTAGATTGGAAGTAGCCCCATCATAGTTGAGAAAAGACTAGGCAGATGATGATGATGAGGTTCATACTTGACGTTTTCATGGAGAGTGTATTACTATGACTAATATTACAACTAAAATATTTAAAACATAAAGAAAGTTAAAAGGGACACTCTTTGAACTATCTCAACCTACAGCTTTTTTTGGCGCTGTGGACGTGGGTTTGCGGACATTTGCCTTTTGGTCTAGTCTGACGGGCCTGTTGGTCTAGTTGTTAGTGGCCCTGACTGCTGAGCCGGAGGTCGTGGGTTCGATTCCCACCCGGGACAAACTTTGTGTGATGAGCATGATTGTTTGTTCTGTGTCTGGGTGTGATTTATCTATAATATATATGTATTAATAAATTATATAAGTATGTATATCATTTGTCTGGTTACCATAACACAAGCTCTGCTTAGCTTGGGATCAGATAGACGTGTGTGAGCTGTCCCAAGATATTTTTTATTATTATTTTTTTATTTTTATACCACATACATAGAAAACAATACAAAGGTGTTTAAAAGAAAGATGTTATTTTGGTGCTTGTTGTACATGAACTGCTAAATATTGTGCAGCGGTACAGAACCTTTACGTGCTACACCGACTCACACTTGACTGTTTTTGTAAAATTATCTACTCCTATCACATTTTCAGCAGACATGAACGCGGTAAGTTAAACTAGGCCACATGCCTAGGTAGTTAGTCTGTAAACAATAATTATTTTGATGAAACCTCACATCGTTTGACAGTAATGCATTGTGCAAATTTGTTGCTGGTTTAATAAATTTGATAGCTATATTGAGCAACTTAGATCTAGGTGGTTTAGAAACACATAATTATAGAACTATCTTGAAAAATGTATCTGTGAAGTCTTTTATACTAGTGAATCTTTAGATTCCTTCGTGTAGGAGTTCACTGAAAATACCGTTGAATATTCGCGTGGCATAGTTACTTTGGGCAAACGCTAACTTTAAACCGCGCGATAATCGAAAAAAAAATACTTTCTCTCCCCTTTTTCTCCCCCTATTCTCACTTTGTTTAGCTTTTGTTCGTCTCCAGGGTCCCTCTTTTTCTGTACCAAAATTTATCAAAGCGGTTTAGTCATTTAGGCGTGAACACATAACAAACAAACAAACAAACTCACTTTTGCTTTTAAAATACATATTAGTAAGGAAAAGGATTTGACTAAATTTGTATTATATTTATTTATTTTTATAACATTAAACCCCGCTCTCTTTGGGTAAATCAGGCATAAAAAGAGGTCCCTCGCGTTTTGTTTCAGCTAAGGTTATGTTGCAAAATATATCGAGGCAAGGAGTTTCTTACAATGGTGATGCAAAAATAATAATATTGTTTTAAAGCTAGCAGATAGAATTTGTAGATTCCACTACTTAAGGCCTACCTTAGCTCACCGTCCGTCCGTCTATTGACGGCAAGCCGTGTCGACGGCGCGTTTGTGTTTAACGCGCGCCTCAAAGAGATGTCAGCAAAGTAGAAGGGATTGCCAGGGCCTCCGCCTGCGGGTTGTTTGAAAGAGATACCGCGGCCCCGGCACGCAAAGGACAATAGAAGGAACATGGGTGGGTTTTAGTCAGTAAAAGTCTGACACTCCCCCGCGCTCCGCCCAGAGCGGGGGAAGTTATTTGATGATTTCTAACCCCAAAAAAGGCCTACCCACCTGCCAAGGAACCAACGTCATATAAGAAAGATCCTATAGAGCCTTGAATTGACTAAAAGCGGTTTACTGAAAAATAAAAAACAATGATCTTTTTAAATTAAAAAAAAGTCTCTCTAAAATTAAATAGCCTTAAGCAAGTTCTCAAAAAGTTATTTCTGAACTTATTTAGTTTAAATACCAAGGATGAACTTTCAAAATCGATCCACATTTTACTGTAATAAATACATAGGTTTTGCAAGTCTTGCAACCGGAATGCTGTGCTTACAGAGAATGAGCCTTTCTCACAACAAGGTCGGAAGAGGGCCATTTAAGATTTGAATGAATGAATGAATGAATAAACTTTATTTCGGGTGGCATAGACCCATAGAAAATTAATATAATATTGTTAGACGTACACAGACACATTTCTTAGCAGGTGAAGACTGTAGTTTTCAGGTACTAAGAAATCTAGTGGATAGCAGCTGGTTAGCAAAACCTCTTCACATGATTTAAAAATAAAATCAATTGCAACCTACACAGTCAAAATGCGAACCACGCCGATCAAAGTGCGAACCGCTCTGGTCAAAGTCCGAACCGCGATAGTCAAAGTGCGAACCGCGCTGGTCAAAATGTGAACAACCGTTTTGTTTTTGCTGGTACTGGTTCAGAATATGACTGAATACATGGTAAACACTTGTGTTTGGGTTCGGTGTTACCTTGCATCTTGTGTATCACGCCAAAAATCAGGATTGGACAATGATATATACCTATTAGTACACCCACATTTTGTCAGTTATGTTTAAACCAGCTTCCGCCCGCGACTTCGTCCACTTGGCATGGCACTTTGGGCTAACGCTAACTTTAAACCGCGCGATGATCGAAAAAAAAATATCTTTCCCTCCCCTTTTCTTTTCTTTATCTCCCTCCCACCTCACTTTAAAAAAAAAGCCCCGAATATCTCTGTACCAATATTCATCAAAATCCAGAAAAAAGGTTTAGCCATTTAGGCTCGAAGACTTGCAAACAAACAAACTCACTTTCGCTTTTAAAATAATATAGTAAGGATTCCCAAGAATGTAATAGGAGGCTGCCGCATTCCAAATGTTAAACTCACAATTACATATAATTTCACCTGTATTCATAAAAGTTTAGGCAAAGCTCTGTATAATACTAGTGCTTCAGACTAAAAAAAAATAATAATTCGAGTAGCTAAACCATTGAACGAGAAAACTAAATAAGGGAAAATTTGAGGAAAATTGCTCCCTAATTAGAAAGCATAGAGGATAGATAGGGAAATCCAATTAGCTTTTTGCGTCGGATCTTATTAGGAGCAGACATTACAGTTGGGCCTAATTAGAACAATTTCCTAGAAATATAAGGGTTGTAGGAATAATCCTGGCTTCCTAGACTTATGAAGCGTTTTCTCAAGGGATACGTTAATTAGATATCGTGAAAATCTGTCTCCACGGAAAAGATGGTTGAAAATCATTAACTAAAAGTTATTGGCATGTGTTTTGACATTTTTGTCGCTTCTATGTTTTTCAATATATTCAAATAATTAATTAATTACTACGATTAGAGATGTTAATTTCTAGTAGACGTACCTATTAACGCTTCCTAATGAGTTTCTTGGATAAAGTTCTATGCTCTCTAGACTCTTGGAAGACCAGCGTACTCTTAGACTATCCTAAAAAGTCGCAGTGGCCGAAATCGGCTAAATAATACTTTTTTTCATTTTTCAGCTTTTTGAAGAGAGAATCTATCTATACTAATATTATATTTATATAGCTGAAGAGTTTGTTTGTTTGTTTGTTTAAACGCGCTAATCTCAGGGACTACTGGTTGGAATTGTAAAATTATTTTAGTGTTGGATAGTCCATTTCTTGAGGAAGTCTATATAACATCACGCTACGACCAACAGGTGCTGAGCAGCGTGGGTGAAACCGCGTGGAACAGCTAGTAAATGATATATTGGCTGTATTGCTTCATTACACTGAACGACTTTCCACTGTCATAAAAATAACAAAGTAGTAAGTAGCAGGTAGTAAAATAATCTACTATGCAATACTAAGCAACTGCACTAACTTAGAACCAAACTGGCTTAGCTTTATTAGTTTTGCTTAATCCGCAACATCTAGTAACAAGTTTAATTAACTAAGTTTATCACTCTTACTTAATGTGTGAAGCGTACGTTTATTGAAGGAGTATAATTACGTGGAGTGAGACCACAGTGTAATGTTTGTGACAGTAGATTAACGGGATTGTCTTATTGGGATAATGATCTAGGTTCTTCAACGGAACCAGAATAATTTATTTATATTACTAGCTGTGCCCAGCGGCTTCACCCGCTGCTCACTTAGGGGTATGAAAAATAGATGTTGACCGATTCTCAGACCTACCCGATATGCACACAAAATTTCGTTCAAATCGGTCCAGCCGTTTCGGAGGAGGAGAACGAAAACTGTGACACGAGAATTAATTATATTAGATTTAAAAGATCTTAAAAATATTTATTGCGCGCTGTGTTTTGTTAACTGACATACAAATATATTAATAAAAAAGAGTACTTAAAATCAATTTAATTTCATTTCAAGTCTAAAGTCATTTCAAAGTCAAATAAAAAATCTATAAGTGAATGTATTAGTGTAATAATAATTATAGGTATCAAATTAATTGTGGAGCGGCGGGGTAACAAGAAACCCCTAGACTGATGCAAGCATATCTTTAAAACTATTGCAAGCTTCTTCTCCTGTGTCTAAATATGGAGGGTCAGTAAAGGCTAAACTGAAAAATTTAAGGAGATTCCGTTTTTACCTATGAAGTTCTGATTTGAAAGTTTGCTTAAGGTTTAAAGGAGTTCGAGAACGACTGGTTTGAAGTATTGCTTGGTTTTATCTATAAACTACATTTTAAAACTTCAACTGTAGAAATGAACGGAAAAACATGTCGGGAAACTTTACCATCAAAGACCATAATATGACAAATTGCACAACACTTCGTATACGAACTGTTATAATTATGGTACTTTAAAAACAAAAATATTAAAACTAGACGAGTAAAAGTACACGCGACACAAATGAACAGTTTCTTCGCAGTTGCGCTACTGTTTAAAGTATTGACAGTAATATGATTTATTGGGTCTACGTCGATGAGCAGTGATAGATTAGCGTTCTCCTTCGAAACTATATTACATATTACATTCTCACGGTTTATATAAACTACATCAAAATCTAGATTAAAAGTTTGTTTGGTTTATTATCCTTTGTAACAACGATTAGAGGTTAATTGGCGACTTTACTATTATTAAATGAACTGTAGTTTAATTGAAGGCTGTGAAACATTGTTTTAATTGTTATGTAGTAATGAGAATTATGGAAATAAAACCTTTTTGTTTATGACCTATTTTGTAAGTTACTTGTTTTTTTTAATTGCCGTTGTGGCTACTCCTCTCAAGATGTAGAGTGAGCTTCAAAAAGAAGGAAACGACGACAAAAATCATTTGATCGACTACAATCTGTTTTCCGGTGCAGCAATACCTACATTGTGTAGACATCATCACCTCCCTGCCCTCGTCTCCCTACTCCTACCTCTGTGTTAATTCTTTCGTTCCCTCCTGTCAATCATAACGATATTATTTAAATCCTTTATAAAGCGTTTGGTTCCTCAAAAGGAAAAAAACAGAACCTATATAGGATTACTTTGTTGTTGTCCGTATGTCTGACTGTCAAGATCCTTAACCTTAACACGTAGAGGTATGGAGTTGAAATTATGAGATCTGCGGTGAAAAACGAAACCTCTAAGTCTACGCTATTAAATGATAATTATGGTCGTTAAGTCGTATTTCCCGTGCATTCGCAAATGGGATAAAAATCTACAGGGTAATTCTCGTTGACCTAGAACTGTGAAATTTGGTAAGAAGCAATATCATAGAGCATCAATAAAAGGAAACCTCTGCAAAACCGTAGAACCCAAATCAACTTACTTGTATCTCAAACTAATATTTGTTCTGTGAGGGGACGGACCCGGACCCGCGGACCCACGCCACGCAGTGGAGCAGACAGATGCGTCACAAAAAATGTGATTACAAACTTAACTGTTGTAGTATTCCAACCTAAAGTTAAGTTTGTCTTCCAATCCTTATCCTTACTCCTTACTTTACTAATATTATAAAAGCGAAAGTGAGTTTGTTTGTTTGTTACCTCTTCACGCTTTAATGGCTAAACCGATTTTGATGAATTTTGGTACAGAGATAGTTGGGAACCAGGAGACGGACATAGGCAAATATATTTTTTGAAAAAAGTGGGATGTGAGGGAGAAAGAGGGAAGAAAAGGGAAAACTTAGCGTTGCTATTACAAATCAATAAGGCGCAAGGGGAACTGTGTTACACCGAATTTAACGCGAGCGAAGCCGCGGACAAAAGCTAGTACAGTTTATATTTTAGTTAGAGCGTATGAGCATAATACTTACTGTCATTAATCAATCAAATCATTAGGCAATCCAATCAATCCAATATTTCGATCTTCCTTCCCTCTTCATCCTTTAACGGGCATTGAAGTACCCAGAGGTAGAAATTGATTCAATATTCTGGGTAAAAGATTTGTAGAGTTAAATTAATTCTTGGTATACATCTTAAAGAGGCCGACTGTACTAAAAAGGTTGGTTCACAGTAATGACCTTCAGTTTTAAGTCTCCATTCAATTATACCAGAATTACTGATCATTGACACAATAATTGCTGATTTTAACAGTTCTGTTAAACTTATAATTGACAGGAGTCATTATTATTTTCTGATGATGTGCCCACTGGTCTGGGCAAGCGTATTTGATTATTTCCTAATATTCTGACATCTGTTTTGATCACTAATACGTCATTATGCAAAACGATATCACAATCTTTTTTGTCGTGTTGGACTCATTCATGAAGTTGTGGACTCAAATCCGAGCAAGTAACTATAAATGTGACTTTTTCAATTCTAAAGTATTTTCTAAACGTCAGCCTAAGACATCACAGACATCGATAATGGAGAACATTGTGAGGAAACCTGGTCTTATAATTTACTAGCTTTTGCCCGCGGCTTCGCTCGCGTTAAATTCGGGGTAACACAGTTTCCCTTGCGCCTTATTGATTTGTAATAGCAACGATAAGTTTTCCCTTTTCTTCCCTCGTTCTCCCTCACAACCTTCTTTTTTTTTTAAAGTCTACATGTTCCCAACTATCTCTGTACCAAAATTCATTTAAATCGGTTTAGCCATTAAACAAACAAACAAACTCACTTTCGCTTTTATAATATTAGTAAGGAAATAAGGATCACACGGTCCATTCATAGTTTCATTCTTTTTTTCGTCAAACGGTATTTGCAATAATAAATTGTCTTACTCTGGACACCTTTGTTGTAATAATAAGCGATATATGCTTGAGACTTGTAAATCACTACTGAATCCAACTTAATAACGACGCTGCAGCCATACTCGTTAATCTTTTAAACCAATAAACGATTTAGAAACACAATAAATCAAATGCATCGGTCCACTGCATCCATTTATTTTAATGATGACTGAGAATATGCATTAGATATACCTAGTACATCATTCATTTGCAATGACCTAGCCAGTTGATAGGAATCATCGTTGCAACAATCTCTTCCCAAATAACTACTGCTATTTACAATAATTGGACTGCTATAAATTAGTTTGGTCATCATAATTTATAAAAGTTACAAAATCTTTAAAAGAGGCCATTAAGTTTTTAATAACGGCTCATTGAAAAGTTCTACCTAACATATTAAGCAGTGCTTAGTAAAATTACCAACTACTATTAGTTTTACTTCCAAGTGTTTGGCGCAAGGGGAACTGTGTTACCCCGAATTTAACGCGAGCGAAGCCGCGGGCAAAATATAGTAAATCATAAATGATGTTTATTTTGCAAGTAGGTTTTCACAAACACTTTTACATGTCTTTAAAATCAGATGAGGCCGGTGTTTCGTACCCGACTAGTCTGAGAAGAAAAAGCCGAAACAAACTCAGAGGTCTCTCTTTTAAGGTCCAGACAAAAATCTTGGTCAACTTACATGAGGACTAAGTAAACTAGTGTCTGAAATGGTATTTTTAAGAGAGTACCACACAGATTGAGTGGACCTGTTCAGTCCGTGCAAGCATTTGTCAGTTATCATGTAGCTCGACTCACAACCCAAGGAGCTCAATGACACGACGAACAATCCCAAAAACAAGGATATATGTGTAGGTCGCTTATAGTAGGTACTCAAACTGCCAGACAATCGTCAGAAACAAACAAAGCAAATAAAAGTAATGATCCACATGATCCTCATATTCACAATGAACATATAAAAGACTACAAAATATTGACTTGTGAAGGGTGTTATGGCAAGGAAGAAAGTGTCTGATGATATTACGACTAATAGAACATCATGGAAGAAAACGAACATGCTGCGCCGACCTCATATAATAATAAGGACAGGAGAATGATGTTGACAGATTTTTGCCAACGGATATGAAATATGATAAATGTTCCATAATGAAACAACGTTTTGTTGCCATGTGAATATTTTCCTTAATGAACTGAAGTAAATAATTATGAATTCGGTTCATTTATAGGCAGCCGTGATTGATGATATTTACTTCAGAGAGATACACATGGTGGATTTCACACATTATCCCTAGAGCTCGTTGCTGAATACACGGAACATCCGCTCGGATTGATCTTTAGGATAAGCTGCGCTTGCCTAAGTTGGTCTTTAGATGAGTGTTCACCCATTGCATATGAAGTCACGCTAAGCCGTTATTCCCCGGGCCTGTGGGCGGTGAGCAATGGGTAGTTCACCGTCCGTCCGTCGATTGACGACAGGCCGTGTCGACGGCGCGTTCGTGTTTCACGCGCGCCTCAAAGAGAGTCAGCAAAGCAGAGGGGCTTGCCAGAGCCTCCGCCTGCCGGGGTTGTGGGTTGTTCGAAAGAGATACCGCGGCCTCGGAACGTAAAGGGCAAAAGAAGAAACATGGGTGGGTTTTAGTCAGTACAAGTCTGACATGCCCCCCGCTCCCCCCAGAGCAGGGGAAGTCATTGGATGATTTCCCACCCGAAAAAAAAAACGCCGTTATTCCTGGCGGTCATTTGTAGATCTTCGGTAGTCGTTACAGGTCGTCAGTGTCCCAAAAGTCGGACAACCAGTATTACCTTAAGGGTATTTATTGTATTACCCACTACTAACTCTCATTTGCGGGGGTCAGATAGGTATTCGGTCCTTGTAAAATGCTGATACCCCAAAATAGTTGGGAAAAGGCTAGTCAGATGATGATATAATTCACGCCTTGTCCCTGCCTGGAGAACCGCTAATATATCCTCTGCGACGTTCTTGGCTTACTCCTTTGTTTTATCCACTTTTGTTTTTCGTTTTGGAAATCATCAAATGACTCTTCCTGCTCTGCGCGGAGTGGAAAAGTGTCAGATTTGTACTAATTAAAACCCATATATGTTCCTTCTTATTTCCTCTGTGTTCCGGGGCCGCGGAATCTCTCTCGAACTAACCTGCAGCCCATATTTTGTCAATTGCAGGAACCATTTGCAATAGGCAGTCAGTTTCGGTAAATATTTTTTGACTGACTCATGCTCACAGCTCCGCATGCGCTATTTTAGAGAAAGTTTTATAATTACAACGATTACAATTGAGTCATCAAGAGGAGCTACCTATGCTGGTCACCGGATATCCGGGGTCAATCTTATAGTCGTATAATTGTTTAAAGTAGTTAATAGAAATGAATGTTAAGCGAACGAAGGATAAATGGTGCTACACTACAAAATTAAATACTATATTATTATTGTTATAAAGAGATATTTGATTGTAATTTTGTATGTAGAAAGTGATCTCAAGAATTACAGAAACGATTTTAAGAAAGCTACACTTTAAGCTGGTGTTATTTACTAGATTTAGAACGTTCCCATCAAATATTTTTTTATCACAACGGAAGCGAAGCATAATTCCAGCTACCCTACCATGACGTGTTAAAGCAGAACTTATTCCGCTGAGGGAAAGGCACAGAGCTATACAGGGTGGCTAGCACCATCACTTTCACTCAGTGGAATAAGTTCTGCTTTAAGATGTCATAGTAGGCCTGCAGTCCCTAATAACTCAGCCGCCGCTGGAGGCGCTGACGGGCGTCAGGATCCACTAGACGACTCCTGGCCACCGTAGCTGCGGGTCTATGCACGGTGAGCTATGGGTAGCTCGGCATCGGTCCGTCTAGTATATAACGACAGGCCGTGTCGACGTCGCGTTCGTGTTCCACGCGCGCCGCAAAGAGATGTCAGCAAAGCAAAGAGGACTGCTACCGCCTACCGGGGTTGTAGATTGGTCGAACGAAATACCACGGTCCTGGAACATGAAGGGCAAAAGAAGGAACAAAAAAAAAATCGAAGACTCCCACCACTGCACCCAGAGCGCGGGAAGTTACTTGATGATTTCCAATCCAATAAAACAAGGAGCTGGCAGAAGTCAGACAAACTAAAATAATATAATATTCACAATTGTTGTTAAGTATGTGTGTTATATTATGTTATATTAAATTAATAGTAATCTACTTAGTTAAAAAGAATGGAAACGTTGTAGGAAATAAAAGGCTTTGTTATTTTATTTCATTTTTATTCACAGACAAGACAAAGTACGCTAGTTAATTTCATGATACCGTGTAAAATGCTTGGAATTAGCGCTCATATCAGCATTTAAAAGAAATCCGATGTGTCTGACCCCGTGTTCCATGCAAATTTATCGTTTTCTCACCGTTTTAGGATAACTGGTATAGAGTAGCAGTAGACGACGGTAATCTTCAAATCGTGAGGACAACAATGATTCTTGATCTGCTGCGTTTAGCGCTAATCAATTAAATTAGCATGGTAATTCGATTGTGTTGTTGAAAACAGAAAACCATATATTCTATTCTTCTTGTTCTATCAGGATATGAAAGTATTCTAGAATGATCAAAATCAAAATCAAAAGTCATTTATTCAAATTAGGCTGATAATCAGCACTTTTTGAACGTCACATTACAAGAGACAGTCCCACAAAAACGCCCTGCCCTTCGCCACTTCCTAGTGTTTTAGCTGGGAAGAAGAACAAACTCCCCAGCAACACATCTGTCTGTCAGGTGAGAAGAACCAGATTTTATACAATTTATATTATCACAAAAAAAATATAAGATCACGCGTGAGTTATGTGATCTTGGCAATTTTGTGCTGGACTATTTTGCATCCAGCGTCAAGCTTTTAGAGTCAAGTGTAAGCGTCAAGTACTTGTAAGTAGCTGAGCGATTGACGGCTGTGCTGCGTCTGGCGGGTTCGATCCCCGCACGGAAAAAATATTTGTATGGCCTAAAGATATTTGTTCCGGATTTAGTTGTTTGTGTATGTGAGTTTAAATGTATGTAAACGCACCCACGATAC
Organism: Ochropleura leucogaster; assembly: GCA_958449745.1. Taxonomy (NCBI): domain Eukaryota; kingdom Metazoa; phylum Arthropoda; class Insecta; order Lepidoptera; family Noctuidae; genus Ochropleura; species Ochropleura leucogaster. The sequence goes on along the minus strand of OY288222.1, from coordinate 7,630,176 downwards.
AGGATAAATTTCAAGTGTGGGGCAACGTTTTAAAAATAAATAAATAAAAAAGATAGGTAAATTTGAATCCTGCTGGCCAGTTGTAATCTCTATGGTGTTTTGATATTTTTTTTATCTTTGCAGGGATTTTCATTTTAGGATCTTACACATAAGATATCGATATCAGCGATAAGACTAGAATTGTGCCCAGATAATTAGCAATACTATTAAACAGTTGTTTTGATTTTGGTGTGCAATAGATATTTATGTAAACTCTCTATATAACCTACATAGGCGAGATTCTTTAAGGGAACAGTTTAAGGATATTAACATCATGACAGTACCTTGTCAATATATTTATAAAAAACATCATGTATGTCAGGAAAAACTCGCATCTTTTTAGTAAAAGAGGTGACAGACACAATTATAATACTAGAAATAGGGACCAATTAGTTCAACCAGGTTTCAGGTTAGCTAAAGTAGACTCATCTTTCATGGGGTACTGTTTGAAATGCTACAATAAAATACCTCCCCACATTCTTCAACTGAATGAAACGAAATTTAAATCTTGTATTAAACGCACACTATGTAGGCAAGCATATTATAAGTTGGGGGATTATATTGATGATAAAAATGCTTGGCTCAATGCTGGTCCTGCTCCTCAAGCATAGGGGTAAACTCATTACTAAGTATCCGAAGCTATAATGGACGCTGCAGAAGATTGTAAGACTATCTTTGCAATGTATAGCATATCATTGACTTGACGAAGCCCTGGTGGTTAATAGTGTCATGCTCACTTAAATGTCTCGCTGATGGTGGCGGGTGTGTCGGGTCATTTAGCTCCCTTCAAAATGGTCGAGCTGAATGGGGCTGATCCATACGTCATGTTCGTGAACGGGCGCTGTCAGTTGGGACTGGTCATTTTTTAACTACCACGGTCATTTTTATTTTATTTAGATTTAAATTGAATTTTGTTTTTTATTTACTCTGGACGCTCTTACTGTGCACGTCTTTCTACATCGTTCTCACATATTTGTATAATCTCAACACGAATGATGTAAATACTATTTTGTAAAAATATTAGAATTTAAAAGAGTGTCCATGGAGTTTCTTGCCCATTCTTCTCCATAGAGATCAACGCTTTGGAATGGGCAACTGCAGTACTTTCACAAGTTATTATGCCTTGTGACCGGGACTGTAGATTCATTTTGTTTCTTGACATTCAAAAGTGCCTGTAATGGTCTAATTGAAATAAATGATTTGATTTGATTTGATTTGTAAATAAACCTACCAAATTGTTGCGATACGATCGTGCGGCAAAGCGTGTCCCTTCCACGATTCAAGTGACCATTCTTTCGAAGATCGCGACCGTCAACCGTACTAAACATATTCTGTAAACTAGGTCGTGACATGGATCGTAAAAAAAGTGCGCACTTCGTTATTAATAAGAAGATATGCTTACTAAATAATAAAAGCGAAAGTGAGTTTGTTTGTTACGGGTTCACGCCAAAATGGCTAAACCGATTTTGATTAATTTTGGTACAACGATAGTTTGGACCTTGACGACGGAGAGGCAACTTTTTAAAAAAAAAAATATAAATAAGGGAGAAAGAGTGAAGAAAAGGGATTACTTAGCATTGCTATTATAATAAATAAGGTGCAAGGGCAAAAACTACAGGTAGCAAGTACCTGCAAATCAGGAAAGGGGAACTGTGTTACCCCGAATTTAGTTACTAGTTCCCAAATTCCCAAAAGACTAGTTTTTGAAAATTTGGGAAGGAAAATAAGTATGGGAATCAATTCGTAAGTTTTTGCGGTCCGTTGTGCGAACTCGTAGATTTTTACAATGCGACATTGTGTGCATGCCTTTAGGAACTAGGTCAAAGAATCTTCTAGAGGCAACGGTTTTGGCGGCTCGTCGATATTTATTAAAATTGAGATATTAATTAGCAGATAAGACGACAATGATGAACATTAAGACGGGGTATAGTTAGTGAATGACACCAATCGCAAAATCGAAATATAAATATTCATTGCGAGCAAGTGATATTACGCGATAGTTGGGTTCGACGCCTTTTATTTCTGGCACCGCCAATGCATATTATACATAATTATATTCGGTGTTGCGTTTGCGCATTGCACACATAATTTGCATTTAATTAAAACGTTGAATTATTTCATTATTTTCACACACACAGTGAACTAGTACATAGCTTATGCCTCATATGTAGGCAGAAAATATAGCACGGGAAAGTAATACTGAAACTAAAAAAACCGGTCAAGTGGAGTCGGACTTACGCACCTAAGGCTCCCTACAAACTTGCTACATAAACAACCATATTTTTTGACTGCGTAGACTCAGAGATTTGATTTTTTTTAAAATTAAAACCGTATACTCAAGTTTATTTTCTTAGAGTTGTTAAGGGAAAATAACCTTGAGTATGGTTTTAATTTTTAATTTTAATTTAAATCTAAGAAAGACTGCAGGCAGATGCTGGATGCGGCAAGCTGAAGACAGGGCACTATGTCGCTCATTAGGGGAGGGCTATGTCCAGCAGTGGACTAATATAGCCTGATGATGATGGTTTTAATTTCAAATCGATACCTCCAAGCTTTCCCGAGATAAAGGGCCTTAGCAGACATACAGACAGATAGATAGACAGACAACAAAGTGATCCCATAAGAGTTCGGTTTTTTTTTTGAAGTATGAAACTTTAAAAATCATATTTTAACCAGACCATTGTTTACTTTCACAAAAATTAATCTCTTTCTAATTTTAGTAAAGATCGCCAAGAGGAAAGATGAAATAAGGGGGATTAAATCATATTCCTTACCCTTAGCAAATCGTTGGTGACATTACATGTCCATTTTTAAGACAATATTAAGGACATGAGAAGGCAACATATGCGACTAAAAGAGTAATGTATGGTGATGGATGGAGAGGTGGAGGAACACCAAAGAAGAGATGTATGGATTGTGTGAGGGATGATAATATAAAAAAAGTGATACATGATTGAAAGGAGAGTTTTTAAAATTGAAAACCTGTTGCGCCGAACCCAAACAGCACAGGGCAACGGCAGGAATATGATGGTGAATAGGTGCAAAAATCGAGTACCACGTCCGTCCATCTATTGACGACAGGCCGTGTTGACGGCACATTAGTGTTCCACGTGCGCCTCAAAGTGATGCCAGCAAAGCAGAGGGGCCTGTCAGGACAACTGTCTGCTGGGGTTGCGGGTTGTTTGAAAGAGATACCGCGGCCCCAAAACATAAAAGGCTAAAAAAGGAACATGGGTTGTAGTCAGTAAAAGTCTGACACTCAACAAGTTCTTTGATGGATTCCCGCCGCAAAAAAAAGCAATGGCGTCGTGTGCAGATCCGCGTCTCTAATTTGTCTTTACTGGTTTCACCGATGTACAGACGCCTGCAGGTCAAGCTACCCGAAAATGACAATTTTTCCCAGTGAACCTTGAACCTAATACTTTACAAATAAAGTCGAAAATCTATCAAAGAAATCTGACAGATTGTAGTAACTTGATGTGCAAGCGTCTGTACGATGAGCGCGTAGCTACATAATAATAGACGCTGGGGATCTCAGATAAAACCGCGCTTGTTTAGGTTGCAACCCTAACAAGTGATGTACCTGTGTGTGTAATGGGTGGTCACCCATTACATCGAGTTTCCTCAGTGCCTCGAAATTTACGTGAAGCTGTTAGTCCCGGCTGACATATGTAGATATTTGACATACGTTACGACAGTCAGGGGCCTAAAAATTGGACAATTAGCTTTACAGGAGTAAGTCATTTTACCAAGTACTAACCGGGTTGCGTAAGATACATGCAAAATACTGATATTTAGCTCCATCAACATCAAGGTAGACTGGAAGCCGACCCTAACTTTTAACATAGTTGAGTTAAGGTTAGGTAGATTAGAGTTTGGCCTATGTAACAAATAGTCGCTTTGTTAGGCAGACAAATAACAAACCAACTACATCCTACTTATATTATAAATGCTAATGTTTTTGGGGATGGATGGATGTATGGATGGATGTATGGATAGATGGATGGACGGATGGATGGATGGATGGTTGGATGTATGGATGGATATATGTCAGTTACTCTTTCACGTTAAAACGGCTCAACGGATCTTGATGAAATTTGGCACAGAGGTAGATTATAGTCTGGAATAGGATAGCACACATAGGATTTTTTTTGTTATTATCACGCGAGTGAAGCCGCGGGCGCCAACTAGTATTTGTAAAAGAATAATCTACAATGCCCTGTTTTTAGGGTTTCGTAAAAATTGGGTCCCTTATTGGATCTCTTTGTTGACCGTCTGTCTGTCTGTGTATCAAGACCCTTTATCTCGGGAAGACATGAAGGTATCGAGTCAAAACCACATACTCAAGTCTATGGCCCTTTTGTGCTGTGTAAAAATCAACCTTTGAGTCAACACAGTCAGAAAACCGTTTATGTCGCAAGTAAGTATGAAACCCTCAGTGAACGAGACTGTCTCGCTCGTGGCCGGTATTTTCAGAAATACCATGAACATGTCATCTATTTTCGTTTCTTTCAGCCGCTAGCCGAAATCAATAAATACTATTTCGTTGATCAGACAAAAGCCCCCAACATACAAAGGAAAATAATGTGATACATGTAAACAGGCTAATTAACAAACACAATACATCCTGCTAATTACCCGTCGTCGGAGATTCCAGGCACTTGCGTTGCCATGGCGATGACATTTAATGTCTAACGCAGATGTTAGTATGAGAACCGCACTGCCAGTAACATATTTTGTAATCATAATATCTTTGAATAGATCTCGAATCTTCTATAATATAAAAATGAATCGCGAAATGTGTGGGTAAGCGCATAACTCAACAATGGCTAGACCAATTTTACCAATTCTTTTTTTAAATATTCGTTGAAGTCCAAGGGTGGTTTTATTTAAAAAAAAGCTCAAGGCCATAAAGGTATATAGGTTTTTGTGTAGTTTAAGTAGGTAGGGTAGGAAATTTGCATTGCAACGCATGCCGGGGCACAGCTAGCTTTGGATAGAAATAAATCAGATCATAGACAAGACCGGCCTGGTTGGCGGACTCTCCCTTTACCATAGAGATAAAAATCTTTGCATTCTATTCTTCGTGATCAGCTACGTCATAGCAATAGATAATATCATAGTAGTTATTTGTTACGAAGCCAGGACTCTCTAAAAGAGCGTTGGTTTGGCGTCAAAATCGCAGGGAACTGATTAATGAGGGACACGCACAGCAGAGAAGAGTGGCAGAAGAAAATCCCTTTTCTTCTGCCACTCTGCTCTGCTGTGCGGGTTTAGGCCTCCCGGCCTAAACCCTAAATTGGATAGTTCCGGGCTGAAATGAACCCCCAAAGAGTAAGGCAGAGGTAAATATGAGGGAATAGGAAGCGGTTACCTTTTTCTGTGAAGCAGTCATGCTAGCGAAGGAGGTGGCCGGATGTATAAGGGAGAGAACCTCAAACTAACCCAGCCGCCGTGGGAGACGCTCCGGCGACGCCCGGCCACCGTAAATACAGGCCTGTGGATGGTGAGCAATAGGTAGCACACCGTCCGTCCGTCTATTAACGGCAGGTCGTATCCACAGCTCATTCGTGTTCCACGCGTGCTACAGAGAGATGTCAGCAAAGCAGCCTTCTGCTTTGCTTTCTTTTTTGGTGGCCTGGCAGGCAGGGTGCGACGCAGATTGTTTGAAGTAGACCCGAAACATTAAGGGGAAAAGAAGAAGGAACATGGGTGGGTTTTAGTCAGTAAAAGTCTGACATTCCCCCCGCTCCGCCCAGAGTGAGAGAGGGGAGTTATTTGATGATTTCCTAGCCGCAAAAATGGCCTGCATTTCGCCAGATATGGTTAAGTCTTTTCATATCCTAGCACTTTTAATTAAGTGACACTAAAAAAATCCGTAGATACTCGATGCAATAGGGACATAAATACAAGTCCGTTTCAAAGCGGTTAAGTACTTTCTGTAAGATCTGTTAAACATAAAATGGTAATAAAACCTGAGTCTGAACAGGCGGTGATGTCACTGTATATTGATTTATATAATTATGTAATAATAAATGACTAGATTTTAAACCTAATTAGATTTATAAGTGTCTTTGGCATCCGTGGCTGCGGGTTCGTTCGAAGGAGTTATCGCAGCCCTGGAACAGAAAGGGAAAAATAAGAAACATGAATGGGGTTTAGTCAGTTAACACTGAATACAGAAGAATAAAAGACAGGAACAGAAAACAGGTACAAAGGTAATGCTTATTTCTATAGAAATCTCTTCCAGCATACCTGCGAAAGGAGAGTAAATAAAAAGAGATATAGACACAATGCGTAAAGAAAAAAGGGAAAAAAGAATACATAAGCAAATAATACAAAATTGAATATAGAAACATACATACAAGTACAAAGATAAATATTGTATAACATCAATCCTTGCTAATATTATAAAAGCGAAAGTGAGTTTGTTTGTTACCTCTTCACGCGTTAATGATTTAACCGATTTTAATGAGTTTTGGTACAGAGATAGTTGGGAACCAGGAGACGGACATATAATTTTTATTTAAAAAAGTGGGATATGAGGGAGAACGAGGGAAGAAAAGGGAAAACTTAGCGTTGCTATTACAAATCAATCAGGCGCAAGAGCATAAACTGCAGGTCAGCTTGGTGTGTTGGGGTTGCGGGTTGCTCGAAAGAGATACCGCGGCCTCGGAACGTAAAGGGCAAAAGAAGAAACATGGGTGGGTTTTAGTCAGTACAAGTCTGACATGCCCCCCCGCTCCGCCCAGAGCGGAGGGGAAGTCATTGGATGATTTTCAACCCAAAAAAAAAAAAAAAAAGCTTGGTGTGTTATACCGAATTTAATGCGAGCGAAGCGGCGGACGAAAGCTAGTACAATATAAAATAATAAATACCTATGCAACTATGGTGAAATAGAAAGAGATTATTCTGCTTGTCTTGCGGTATGTTTTTTTTTGTTCTAGACCATGCCTGGTAACTTAAAAGTAACTAAAAAGTTTTTGTATGTATTATCTTACTTTAAATACTTCGCCGACTCTTCAATGCATCCATCAGCACAGTCATTAACATTGAGTCTTACCAAAAAACGTAATTTTTCAAAACATTTTGCAAAACGGATGTCCAGAAAAAAATTTTTGGACGTCGGTTTAAAAAAAAACATTAAAAATAACGTTACGCTGTAAGACATTTTTGCCAATTTTTAGGGTTCCGTAGTCAACTAGGAACCCTTATAGTTTCGTCTGTTCCATGTCTGTCTGTCCGTCCGTCCGTCCGTCCTCGCTTAATCTCTGTGACCGTTAGCACTAGAAAGCTGAAATTTGGTACCAATATGTATATCAATCACGCCGACAAAGTGGTAAAATAAAAATTGGAAAAAAATGTTTTATTAGGGTAGCCACCCCATATGTAAAGTGGGAAGTAATTTTTTTTTTAATTTCAACCCTAACGTGTGATATATTGTTGGAAAGGTATTTAAAAATTAATAGGGATTTACTTTATTTAAAATATTTTTTTAATAATGTTAATAATTTCGGAAATAATCGCTCCACAAGTAAAAAACAATGTGTCCCCCCCCCCCTCTAACTTTTGAACCATAAGTTTATAAAAATGAAAAAAATCTGAAAAAGAGAACTTTATAAGGACTTTCTAGGAAAATCATTTTGAACTTGATTGACACAACAGTTTTTGTACAAAAAAGACAAAAAGTTGTACAAAATAATTTCTGGACTAAGTTTGAAGTATAATCGTATATGCAAGCATTTTTTTAACTTCGTTTAAGTACATATTTTATTATCCTGAACGTAGGTATCTTTTTTCAAACAAAAAAAGAATTATTGAAATCGGTTCTCGCAATCCAAAATTACCACCGAAAACTTCTTGTACGTCTTTATATTAATTAGTAACCCAATTCCCCGAGAGATGGCGCTGTAGGTACTTATTACATTGGATCGGGTATTACCGAATTGTTCGGTTGGTCTCTCCTTGGCATTGGCGGTATCTTATAACTACATTAAACTTCTATTAAGAACATGCTAAGGCAATTTAGAACAAAACTAAAATTCATTTTTTTAACACCATCAAAATGTTAAGGTAAAAACTAGTTCATAAATGGTTCGATAGATAGCGTTGTGTAATGACGTCATTTTTTTAAAAGTCGATGTTAAGATTTTCCGTGCTTTCATGACCTACCGTGGTAAAGTAAGTTGCACTTAAATATATTCGTAATTTTATTAATGAGGGCATAATCTAATTAGTCGTTGAGGTTTGAGCGCTCCCCTTTGTGTTCGTTCGCGTTAAAAACCGTCACAAGTCGGTCGGAGCGCCTGCCGCGGAACGTGCAATGTTGCACGCTCCTCCACCTTTAAACTCATAAGTGGGAACATTTACATTTATTGTGACGGACAGGAAACTACGGAACCCTACATTGAGCTTGGCCCGACACGCTCTTGGCCGGTTTTTTTTTATATTATTTTGTTAGTTAATTGTTCTAAATCTCGATTATTTGTATTTAATAACAAGACTATATGAATCATTTTTAAGCTGCTAACATTTCAATTATCTACAAACAGCACGTTCTGCACTATTTGCAGTAAAAATAATAGACTTTCTAAGTTCCGTGACATCACGTAAGTTGAATCAAAGAATGGAGATGTAATCGAGTGTTATCAATCAACGGACACCGACGTAATCTTATGTGTTCCTGGTACTTATAATGAGTGAAACCATCACAATTGGATCATCAATCAACAGATTATTATTTTCCGTTGTAGTATAGTACATTTTGATGCAAATAAGGAAACTTTGACATTGCCGAGGCCGTTATAGAGCCAAAGTCCGGTAGTGACAAATTAAACGAGTTTTTTCAATACACTTCAGAGTAATTAAATAATAGAACAAAAAGTATTTTTGTCATTAATCAATATAAAACTCTGATTTTTGTGTTTTTCTCGCGTTTTGTTTTGTCATACTTGAAGGAGAAACAAAGGCATGACATCGCTAAACAGCCTAAAATTAGAAACAAGAAATTGTTTTTTTTTCTAATTTGGAACTCAAATTAAAATCAATTTGTTGTTATAAACAAATTATTTTATCATTAAAAATTAAGGACTTAAAAACAAGCGCCTCTTTCCTGTAAAAAAATAGACTGCTGGCTATAGAGATTTGAGCAGTTGTTTATTGCTATCCGTGATGAAACAGAAAAAAATAAACTCCTTGTTGAGTAAGTAGTTACATTGGATGTTGAACCTAATCCTAGTGAAATAAGAGCCAGTTTTCGAGGAAGTGTATTGATAAAACATTTACGTTACGGCTACGGCATGTCATTATCTGTCTAGTCTTTTCCCTAATATCATGGAATCAGCTTCCAGTCTTACCGGAGTCAGCTGAACACCATTATGACATGGAGCGGCTACCTACGACCTCCACAACGCCGATGCTACTAGGTAATGCGATATCTCTTAGTAAGACTGATTGTCAGAATCCAAGGTGACATTACCACGATGATCAGTAAACCGCCTCCTAGGTCACTTGCGACCACATCACATCACACGTCATTTTCGGGACAACTATTTAAAACATTCTAATAAGTATTAAAAACAGATAGGATGGTTTAAAACAGTAAAAACCGGATTTCCTTACCAAATATTATAAAACAAAATATTTATTTGAATATTTAAACTATTAAATAATATCCATAATGGGCATATTACGTTTAAGCGTTGTCCAATAAAATGCAAATGGATAATATAGTAGCCTAAAATGGCATTCTAAAATGCAGGTAGGTATATATCTTATTAGATGATCTAGAAAGCGGATTGACGCACATTTAGCCATTAAACCACAAAAATATTCTAAAATATGTATGTTTCTAAACTATCTTTGCGAGAAGTTGAATCGCTAAGAAAATATTTCGTAACACAAAACTGAACAATCTTCTGTTTGAGGAGGAAGCATTTTGATGAGATGTGTTGGGAATCAGTCGTTAGGAAATTAAACTGGGTTTATCTGTTATCAGAATAAATAATTCCCATTATAAATATGGCCTTTGAAGAACAGGCCCTAAACATAAATCTGATACGTGAGGTTTTAGATTTAAAGTTTATTCTTCATGTTTATTTTATTAAATGTAAAAAAACGGTATTTTGAACGGGCGACGGGCCTGTTGGTCTAGTGGTTAGTGGCCCTGACTGCTGAGCCGGAGGTCGTGGGTTCGATTACCACCCAGGACAAACTTTGTGTGATGAGCATGATTGTTTGTTCTGTGTCTGGGTGTGATTTATCTATAATATGTATTAATTTATAAATTATATAGGTATGTATATCAGTTGTCTGGTTACCATAACACAAGCTCTGCTGAGCTTGGGATCAGATAGCCGTGTGTGAGTTGTCCCAAGATATTTAATTAATATATTTTTTTAATTATATTATGGATATTTGCCAAAGGATTGAGCAGAAACCATATTACGCTCGCAACTTTTTAGTCCGAACTTTACCGCACACGGTATTCAGACTCAGGACCATCAGTTTTATAATCTGACCAAAAGTATAAATTAATGAATAAACTTATATTAGTGTTCGTAACTGTACTGGTGTATGCGTAGCCATAAGTTTAATTAGAGACAAACTATTAATAAAAAAATGAAGGAGAAGGAACCGACATCTAAAATAAAATATATATTAACACTAGCTGTGCCTAGCGGTTTCACCCGCTGCTCACTTAGGGGTATGAAATATAGATGTTGGCTGATTCTCAGACCTACTGAATATGCATATAAAATTTCATAAGAATCGGTCGAGCCGTTTCGGAGGAGTATGGGAACGAAAGCTGTGACACGAGAATTTTTTATATTAGATTTCGGTCATTGTGTAACATGGATCACTACAGTACTAATGAATTCGTCCGATTACGCGTTCATGCGTATGCTGTATGCAGTAATGTCAACAAACCCTTGGTTTCCCGGTGCTCCTGAGCCCCACCCCACCAAGTAGAAAGTGAAGGCGCTACCGTCCACAGCCGCTGCGCTAGCGCATCCAACACACGCGACTCGGCGACGGACCACGTCGAACGCCGCTGTTCAAATATTTTCGAACTTCGAACTAGTCTGTTAATTTTAAACTTGTGTCAGTGTTGCTAGCTGTTCAAACCCTACAATGAAGATTTACGTGTTGCTCGGTGAGTTTTTTATTATTTTAATAAGTTTTTTTTTTTAATTGCCTGAGATTTTTTCCGATATTTGAGATTGTCTATTTGAAAAGCAAAATGATAACACGCAAGTGCGAATATCATTCTGATTTACACATTAAACAAAGCATGAAAATTCTTGATGGCTATTAGCCGGCGCGGAACGAAAAAACTACGCACGACAATTTACCGCCAATTTGTTACTAACGCGTATTCTTTGCGGTAGACTTTACCGCAAAACTTAGCGTAATCACAAGGAATATCGGCAAATTCACAAGTGAAATTGAAATTGTCCTTTGTACTTATAATACCACAAATCACGAAGTTTGGAGAAAATTTGCGGTTGAGTCATTGTACTTTTTCCACCCTTGTGGCGAAATGACGATTGGACAATAGATTCAATTGTCTTCATAAGGAAATATAAAGGTGGTTGACGGATTAGAACACGCATGCCTAGAATAAACGACAATGTAATTATGATTTCTTTGATAGTGAAAAAACAACTTAATAGTATATTGATGGAACGCGAGCCAACACGCGAATGTTTGCATGAGTATAATTAATGTTTAGTGTTTTTTTCGTACAGTATTTTGTTAACTAGGTCGTGTTTTGTAATGTAAATATGGGATGACAAATTGACGGTGTAAAATTGAAAAAGAAATAGGAAATAATTAGGAAGATATTTGAATTATTAACACGCAGATCCGGAAGATTATAACCCTTATTTTTCAATTTATTTTAAATTCAATAAAGACGATATATACTTTTGTAAATAGTGCGTTTTGAAGAAACTACTTTTTTTCAGTAAAACAAAAATAGCATAGCGTAGTAAAACTGATGTTAAGTTAATTAGAGCGTCAAGCCCACAGATAAATAATGAGCGAGTCATCTGCTATTATTTCATGTATTTTTATTATTTTTTACATAACAAGCGTCATGCAAGCATTCTCAAAAGAGGTGTTAAGCTTGTGGTACATGTTACATATGAAAATTACAATAAGAATCATCTTAGAAGAGTATTAAGATTTGATTATATTATCGTACTAATTATACCTTTTTTTGCATAGACGTGAATAACATTAATATACAGACAAATGTGTGTTGTCGTACTGTTAGTTTTTTTTCTAAATTTGTGTAAGAGGATGGATAAGTATGTAAAAACTAGCTTTAGTTCATGGCTTCGGTCGTATTATATACGGAATTTAAACCCACTGGTTCGTTTTAATTTACCATAGTCACTTCCCGTTTGTAGCAAAGATTATCCCTACATACAAACTTCCAAACTTTTACGTCTTCATAAATAATAAGTAAAAATGCGCTTGTGTCAGAATGGCTAAATATCTGAAAAAAATATGATCTAGAATAGCATAGATAGTATTTAAAAAGTGTTTGAATTTTGGAAACAATAAATTCTTTGTAAGCCTCAGTTTTCCACCAAGATTCGTCACAGCTTGACGGTGATTATAGAGAAGTTTGGTCTAGAACAGGCTCAGCAGACGTTGCCAAGGATGTTGCTAGGCTAAAAAAGTAATGATTAGCTGCATGCATGATGATTGGTGGGCAAAAGCCTCCACACAATACCGTAGCCATGTCGGGCTGTACCGAAAGCCGGAAGGCACCACCGAGGCCGGTGCAGAAAGACGTAGCAAGTTGATCTGGACGCGAACCACTAGAGCCAGTTCGAAGACGCATGGGAAAAAAATATTATGGAAGGAATTGGGGCGACCTTTGCTCACCGGTGGGCCTGTAGAGATGACATTAACGATATCTCAATATCAATACAAGTGCGTGTGAGTTTCGAAATAGAAAAAACAATTTGAGACTCAACGATACTGAGTAAAAGTTAAAAACCGAAAAAAAAAACATATAAAACGAAATTGAAACTGTTTTACACATTAGCAACATACTCATTATTTCTGCAATTAAAACTTCGCAATAAGTAGAAATTATCTGTGGAGATGGGATCAGTAATTTAGTGTTGTGAAACAGTTTCCACAGTGCATCGTGCAATTGTATTACTGGTTGTATTACTGTTTGTCTTGTACTGTGGACCTGTGGTTATTGTAACGCAGATAATAGACTATAATGCGGGTCAGTAGGGTTACTATGACATCTTATAGCTGTTCAAATTCCTGTGTGAAAAAGAGATGGTGCTAGAAACCCTGTATAGCTCTGTCTCTTCCCTCAGTGGAATAAGTTCTGTTTTAAGATGTCATGGTAGTGTAGTCAGTTGTCAGTATTGGTTTAGAGTTGTCTTTATCTTCCTATTGTTTGGTTAATCTTGCGAGATCAGATATAATTGGACTTTTGATATTAAGTTTAAGTTCTACAACATTTTGGTTACTATTAGGTTTGCTTTACAGATTTACATAATTATGTGTATAGGTACATTAAGTCATCATTTATTTATATGAACGCTGTAGAAAGGTTCTTCGAAAAGTAATAATGTGCCTTTCTGAAAAACATCGACTTTACGTTCATATTTTGTTGTCGCTCCGAAAGTTACATTCGGAACTACTGAAACTTACCAATTTAATAATTATTGTCACCAAAATTAATCCGTCAAATTTAAAGATACCTTCTAATATCACAAAAGCTACAACTAACTAAACTAGCTGGCGCCCGCGGCTGCGGCCGCGTGATGATTGAAAATAAAGGATCCTATGTGTTATTCCAGAGTATAATCTACCCCTGTTAAAGCCGTTCAACCCTTTTACGTGGAAGATTAACAAACATCTATACATTCACTCTCACAAAAAATCGCATTTTTTAAATATAGTAGGTACCTAGTATTTTATTTCTTTTTTTTTTGTTTTCTTTTTATTATTGATAGGCTCGCGTTTGACCACTATCTCACCTGATGGTAAGTGATGATGTCGTCGACGATGAAGCACGCTTACCTAGAAATAACCTATTCACTCTTGACTTGAAGACCCATTTCTTCCGGCAGACTTGCGAGAGCAAAGTTGGATAATATGTAAATTGTTGCGTAGAATAGAAAAAACAAAAAAGGTCTTCTGGGTGTTCAACTAAGAAAAATAAAATTATTTAAACTTGAACACCCCTGTTTCCCAAGTAACATTCATTGTATAGATCGTACTTCGTGACTGTATTTCAGCGAAACCGTCCCAGAATGCAATATATAATTGAACAGGTTCGTTGTTATGCTATAGTTGCTAGATTGCGATGTTAATCTTAAGCAAGACTTGCTTTAATTATTATAACTAGGCAGTATCTTTCAGTAACTGGTTTGTGGAAGTTATATAGGTAGTAGTTTCATGTTATATACTGGAATTCAGCTAAGTCCGGTTAGACTGCATGCAGATCTAAACAGAGCTAGGAAAAGGCTAGGCAGATGAGATGATGTGACCACGCTATAGTATATCTAATCTTTAGCAAGAGTTGCTCCAGATATAACCCTTACTAATATTGTAAAAGGGAAAGTGAGTTTGTTTGTTTGTTATGTCTTTCACGCCTAAATGGCTAAACCGATTTTGATGAATTTTGGTACAGAGATAGTTGGGAACCTGGAGACGGATATAGGATAATTTTATTTTTTAAAGTGAGAAAGATGGGAGAAAAGGGAAAACTTAGTTTTTCTATTACAATAATTAAAGCGCAAGGGCAAGAACTACAGGTAGCAGGTACCTGAAAATCAGAAAAGGGGAACTGTGCTACCCCGAATTTAACGCGAGCAAAGCCGCGGGCAAAAGCTAGTAAATTATATACCAAGTATTGAACAATTAGTATCGTGGGAAACAAACCATAAACGCGGACATAATTTTAAAAATAAATATTATTCTAGAATGGCAACAATGAAAAAGACAATTTTAATTTATGGTTTAAGAGGTCAATGGCTATTTGTCAAGGTGGATATTAAAGATAGTAGGTTAAGAATGAGGATAAAATAACTTGTGTGTTCTCACAGTCATTTGATTTTAGGAGGCTCTTCAATTTGTTGTGAAAAATTGAAGGCCAAAAGCTTTTACAAACATTTTTTTCGTATGACTTAATTCAATGTTCTATTTAAGAGTTTAATTGAAACACCATGTAATCAGGTTGCGGCGGCACCTAGAAGGAGGTTTATGTTTTTTTTATTACCTAATCTATTACTATCTAACAAATTGCCAGAAGACATTGGCTAAACTTCTCAGAAGCGGATTAAAACAGCTATTTCACAGGTTAATTTATGATAATATGGGTGGAAAGGACATCGATTTTCAAATGGTTTTCGGTATAACTGTTTTGTGCATTTTTACCGTGTAGGTATTGATTGCTCCTTTGTTGGAAAAACTCTTTTTAGGGTTCCGCACCTCGAAAGGAAAAAAAGAACCCTTTTAGGATCACACATCCTCATATGTTGTCCGTCTGTCTATCAAGCCTCTCATCCCGGGAACGCATGGAAGTATCGAATTGAAATTAAAAAAATCATGTACCCAAGTCCCTTGGAGCTGTAAAAAATTAACTCCATTAAAAGTGTACACAGACCAAAGATATGGCCGTTTATTTCCCAAGTTTGTAAGGAGACCTCTGTGCGTAAGTTCAACTCGTATTTTTTATTGCTCATTAAGAATTATAAAGGAAGGGTTTATAGAATTATGTATTAAACATGTGGTAATACCTAGGTTGTGCATCGGTGCCAAGGCGTATAATTATTAAAAAAAAACCTAAAGTAAACCTACCAAAAACAATGCTGACAACACTGTTTAAAACCTACAATTAAACGTGGCCAGATCTCCCTATCCTAACAAAACCTATTCCTACTTACATTGTAAGAATTTCTTAGAATAGGCTGAACAATGCATCGTACGTAGGCCTCGCTAACTTTTTCTAACCATAGGCAATGGCCGCCGTTTTTCCCGCGCAAATTTTCTAATCTACAGTCTGTTCACAGATAATATTTCAAACGTGACTTGTCTGTCCCTGCTATCTTGATTTTTTATTATTATTTTATTTACACACATAAGAACATAACCAAACAGCTAATCAGCAAAAGAAGAAGTAAAGAAGAAATTGACTTTCGTCTACGTTTCTTCCTTGTGTGTGAGAAAAGGAAGAGACAAATATCGTTATTGTCGTTTGTAACGTTCCTTAACATACGGTTACGGTATGAGATTACTTCCAGCGACAAATCTGTCAAAATAAAAGTGATTTTTACTTGCAATGTTATATGGTTGTTATTGGCTTGCAACGGTCAAAGGTTTTAACCAGTGACAGGACTATACTGACGCTGTTGACAATAATGATATTATTGCCGTCATTACACGCATAGGAACAATTTTAATGTTATTGTTTGACACTAATTCAAGTATGGCGATTACCCTTAATAAGGGGTAAGTTAGAATTTATGGTGTTATTGTCGGTAATATCTCTTAATATGGGGAATTACGACATTACCTCGTTAGAACGTAGTTTGATTTTCGTTTTATAATTGAAACAATTTTATTTTCACTGGGTTTTAAGAAAGTTTAAGTAAAAGTCATCATCTACCTTTCTAACTGCAGCTCCATAATCCAATTAGTACTGCCAGCTCTTGGTAAGACTGGTTGTCAGACTTTCGGGACACTGACTACCTGTATTGACTATCAAAGATCGATAAATGACAACCGGGACTAACAGCGTAACGTGCTCTCAGAGGCACGGAGGAAACTCGGTTTATAACGGGTGGTCAACCACCCACAGATCAAAATAGGCAAGCTCAGCTTAATCTAAAGATCAAGTCTGTAATATCATGTTATTAAAATAATCTAGGGCTTAAAATAATAAGATATAAATCAAGTTTTTTAAGCTTCATATTTCACAAACTTTATGTTTTCAATTCAACACAAAACAGTTTAATCCCTTCGCCTTCTATACACACCCTTTGATTATATCACCTTGAAAACCATCTCTGAAAAATACATAAAAAAACACATCTATATTTTCCTACGAATCACAACGAGAATGAAAAATCCGCATAATATTCCTTCCATTGCTAAAACAAACGGGAAATATATAGGTTTCTTTAAAATGGATTCATTTCTCGATATCAACTGACATTTGAGACGGAGAATTCATTTTAAAACTTCGCGCTGCCTTCCAACCAAGGGGAGAAAACAAATAAATAAACAATTTTGTAGTGAAATATGATCCTTGTTTCATCCTTGTTCATCGTTCATGTTTACATAGATTGCGGAAAAATTTGGTTTGTCATCTGAATAAACAAGTAATCAATGTGCACTAAGGTACACAAAAAGTCCATTTAAGTAGTCTTTTACTATAATATCTACTTAATAAATATGTATTACAACGTCTTAAATAGCAGTGAATTCAAATAATCTTTTTTTGCGGGGGGGCTTTTGACCTTTATAGGCCACGTTATCTCTTTCGAACAACCTGCTACCCTGGCAGGTAGCTCTGGCAGGTCCCTGACATCTCTTTGAGGCGCGCGTGAAACACAAGTGCGCTGTCGACACGGTTTGTCATCACCAGATGGACGGTCGGTGAACCCATTGCCTACCATCCACAGGCTCACCAACCGCGTCTACAGTGGCCGGGAGTTGTCTCGCGACGTCCGACGCCTGGAGCGTCTCCCGAAGCGGCCTATGCGGCTTATGCGGTCTTAGAACAAAATCCAGCAGCTTATGTCGTGTCAATAGGAACTCAGAGAAAAATGAACTATAGGAGTATGAATAACAGGGTGCAAAGTTCCTCAATGTTCCATAGAAAAGCGAGGATCCGACGACTACAAGAGTCTGGTGAACTACTAACCACCAGTTGTTGTGAGGTTTTTCTATTATATGGACTGAAGTCGTGGACTACTTCAATGCTGTTTTGGAATTTGATGTGATTTTTTCATTTGGTGCATATTAGATGTCTGTATATCCAGATTGTTCTATGTTGTTGCAGTGCTTTTGTGATGTTGCTTCAGAACCAAGAAAGTCACGAAACACTAAAATAGTTCGTCTCTTTCAAATAATGCACAAGCTTACTGCACTTTGGTGTTAAGGCATTAAGTTCAGTTTCTTTTATCGTAAGAAATTTTTTTTTAGATCGTGTGTCACTAGCGGGATTCAGCAGAATACCAACGTCAGGTAGTTTACCTGGTATTATGCAGCTGGAATCCTATTTTGTGTAACCTTGAGACACATACCATTAACATTGGCCGACCGTTATAAATATATGTGATGTGTCTAATTGCCTATGCGTCAATTTAACTTCTATCTTTTTTTTTGTTAAAACTACGTATTTTTCTCAACTTGATATGTTTTGTGTTGATTCCTGTATTGTGTCTTTACTTGCATCAAGTAAATGATTTATCTATCTAATTAACAGTTCAATTAAAACTACTAGATAATTTAAGGTGTGATTTTAGCAAAGATCTAATCAAGTTTCAACTTAATTCGAAGGTTCAAGTATTGCGCTGTTTCCGTTAGCTGTCTATGGTCTGTGGGAACAACTTGAACCGTTAATATAACAATTACTTGATATCGATCTGGTAACTGTTCTCATGATGTCCTTCGCACCACTTTGTAAGGGGAGTTACTCATTATCTGCAAATCTACAATCGTTTTTGCGTGTACGGTCTGTGACAAAATTTTCAAGTTGTTTTAGGAAAAGTTGCTAAAAATATGATTTGTTGGCGTGGCGGAAAAACATTGATTATACTACAAAAAATAAAATACTAATGTGGATTAACTTTTGTTTCCTATCTTCTAGGTTATACAGTGTCAACTGTGGTTTAATCCCTGAACGTAGTTAAATATATTTTTTTTTTACATGCTTTTTGGTGATGCAGTATGTTATATAGTTAGAAAA
The DNA here is from genome assembly GCA_958449745.1 of Ochropleura leucogaster. Classification (NCBI taxonomy): domain Eukaryota; kingdom Metazoa; phylum Arthropoda; class Insecta; order Lepidoptera; family Noctuidae; genus Ochropleura; species Ochropleura leucogaster. The sequence continues at coordinate 7,611,176 of OY288222.1, read as the reverse complement.
GAATTATTATTTATTGTTTTTGTAAAAATTGCAACTCAAAAACTTACCATTATAAAGCATAAAAAATCTGGTTCCCGGGTTTTAGTCAGTACAAGTCTGACGCTCCCCCTCGCTCCGCCCAGAGCGTAAGAAGTTATTTGATGATTTCCCATTCGCATAGTTCTTCTAACCTGACAGACAGATGTGTTGCTGGGGAGTTTGTTCCGCCACTTCTTCTTCCCAGCTAAAACACTAGGAAGTGGCGAAGGGCAGGGCGTTTTTGTGGGACTGTCTCTTGTAATCTGACGTTCAAAAAGTGCTGATTATCAGCCTAATTTGAATAAATGACTTTTGATTTTGATTTCATAAAAAAACGATGTTAATCGATTTATGAAAAATCTTGAAAACGGGAAAGCATAAGAAGTAATAATGCGTTGTCGAAGATGGCGCCGTCACAAAATGGCTTAAGTTTGATAATAAATAAAATAATAGATTATACATTGATATATCGACTGTATTTGAAGTTCCCTTCTGAGCATACTCTTTTTAAGGACGGAATTCTGCGAATACGTCAGATTAAGAGTTTTTATCACCAGATAATACAATAGAAACAACATGTTATGGTTACTTAATGCTTTTGTTAACGGGTATTGTGATTGATTGAATTAGATCAAACAAAAAGGTTGATTCAATTGATTAATGTGATCTGGTGACCTACAGGTCACACCACAGGTACTGGGTACACCCAGTACCGGATTAAGCAAGCATGGAGCCCTAGCAAATTCTATCGAGGGGCCCTTGATCTACCAGAGATAGACCAACAATAATATTTTGCGGTGAGCCCGAAGCTAACTTTTATTATTAAGTTAAAAATTATAGTTATTGTAGTGTAGAAGCTGTGTAGATACTATTTCAATGGCCGGTTATCCAGTTTAGCGTCTGGTTCTTTCAAAAAGTGACGTTTAAATGTTGCTTTTGCTCCGTGGTTACTCCGCCATTGCCTATAGCACAGGTTTTTTTGTAAGCCCACTAGCGTTTATAATGTGAATTTTATTCAGCCCAAACTGTTAAGTGCTTTAATAGTAGATTATTAACCAAGGGGATAAAGCAGTGTCTTCTGTCACGGGTGACGATTTAAATCGCGAGCATAACAAAGGACTCGACGTTTACTCCCGAGCGTAGCGAGGGTGTTAAAAACTTAAATCACGAGCGAAGCGAGGGATTTAAGACGAGTCCTGAGTGTAGCGAGAGATTTAAGTTTACCCAAGACTAAGACAGCTTTATCGCCGAGGAAAATACTCTACTTTTCGTACCATTTGCGAAAAACTTAACACAGTAATAATATGAGATAAGCATTTATTAAAAATAATGACATTAAAAGTAAAAGTTAACATTCGAACATTGGTCCAATTATTTATAGAGAGAGCTACACTTTTGTTTGGTACATTTATTGTTGATGAGTATAATTGCGGCAGCATTTGCACTGATGGAGTCCGACAATACACTGTCACTGTCGCTTTGATTTAACAATGTATTTTTAGAACATTAACTTATTTATAAAATAAACTTAACGTTTATGTACCTATTTGAAGAAAACAAAATCGCGACAAATTCCTAGACTAATATGTTTTGTCGGAAAAGCAAAGGCATCAAGCTCATACGACCTCGTCGGTTTTGGTAATTTTATTTAATAATCATATCTGCATATAATTAATTGCGTATTCCTTTTTAAAAAAGATGCTTAATAATTGCTCAATAAACTTCTGAATAATATACAAACTCAATGGTGTAAACACAGATGTAGTTCAGTATTAAGTATTCCAATTTTAAATCACATTCTCTCCCTAGGGGATGAATGAAATTCAGTACAATATTCTTTCCCTGTTTTTGACAGATTAGAAATGACTATTGTTATGTTCGCTTTTTGGGGCATGGAATGTCACTTTTTTGAGCAAGTGGTACGAAAAAATGACTATTGTTATGTTAGCGTTTTGGGGCATAGAATGTCACTTTTTTGAGCAAGTGGTACGAAAAACCTTTTTTTGATTTAATACATTTTTAAAACTGTGTTTTCATTATGAAAAATTTAAAACCTTCTTTACGTTTATTAAGAACCGTAAAAACTTTTCTGAAAAGTCATTTACATCATCATCATTTGCCTAGCTTTTTCCCAACTATGTTAGAGTACGTTCCAGTCTAGCGGATGCAGCTGAATACCAATTTGCGACTACTTATCTGACCTCCACAACCCATTTTGTTCTTTGTAATACGATACCCCTTGGTAAGACTGGTTGTTAGACTTATGGAACACTGTCTACCTGTACCCTTAAAAGTTCATAAACAAGACTCAACAAAGACCACACTGCCCCTGTCTGTTGGCGGGTTGTTTGATAGAGATACCGCGGCCCCTGGACTTAAAGGGCAAAAGAAGGAACATGGATGGGTTTTAGTCAGTACATGTCTGACAACTTTCCATCTTTGCGGATGAAAATAAAAACGACGAGAATAATATTTTCAGTTCAAGACATAAAACACATTTTCGTACCACTTGCTCAAAAAAGTGACATTATATGCCCCAAAAAGCGAACATAACAATAGTCATTTTTAATCTGTCAAAAACAGGGAAAGAAAATTGTACTGGATTTCATTCATCCCCTAGGGAGAGAATGTGATTTAAAATTGGAATACTTAATACTGAACTACATCTGTGTTTACACCATTGAGTTTGTATATTATTAAGCAGTTTATTGTTAAGCATCTTTTTTAAAAAGGAATACGCAATTAATTATATGCAGTTATGATTATTAAATAAAATTACCAAAACCGACGAGGTCGTATGAGCTTGATGCCTTTGCTTTTCCGACAAAACATATTAGTCTAGGAATTTGTCGCGATTTTGTTTTCTTCAAATAGGTACATAAACGTTAAGTTTATTTTATAAATAAGTTAATGTTCTAAAAATACATTGTTAAATCAAAGCGACAGTGACAGTGTATTGTCGGACTCCATCAGTGCAAATGCTGCCGCAATTATACTCATCAACAATACATAAATGTACCAAACAAAAGTGTAGCTCTCTCTATAAATAATTGGACCAATGTTCGAATGTTAACTTTTACTTTTAATGTCATTATTTTTAATAAATGCTTATCTCATATTATTACTGTGTTAATTTTTTCGCAAATGGTACGAAAAATAGAGTATTTTCCTCGGTGATAAAGCTGTCTTAGTCTTGGGTAAACTTAAATCTCTCGCTACACTCAGGACTCGTCTTAAATCCCTCGCTTCGCTCGTGATTTAAGTTTTTAACACCCTCGCTACGCTCGGGAGTAAACCTCGAGTCCTTTGTTACGCTCGCGATTTAAATCGTCACCCGCGACAGAAGACACTGCTTTATCCCCTTGGTTAATAATCTACTATTACTAGTCTATCCTAAAACATCGTATTTGACATCATATTCATAAAAACCTACTTTCTTTCAAGTTCTCTATGGATCAAATGTCCCTAATCCCGGTTGTATGACAGATCAGATTCACAGACACAACTCTGCACTTTCCGTATCTAACGTGTTGCGAATGGGAAGAAGTAAATTATACTGGGCCATGTTGGGCCATCGCCATGTGTCATAGTGGTTGTTAATGGCCGATGGTGAAATGAGTATAGTTTAATGATGTGAATGCAATGGACATTTGTTACGGTCCTTTGAAGGATCGGGTGATATCAGTTACTTGTAGTTAGGTTACAAAATATGAAGTTATGATGGGATTGAAGTAAAATTCTGTGGCAATATATTTAAGTGATAAAAGGATTATTACAAATAGGTTCGGACACTGACTGACTTCAATCTTGAGTAGGACGCAACATTTGACTGTAATTACTAGGTTTTCTTGTAGTTTTGATATTTAATTTTGACACATCGTACCAGTAATCTAGGTTTACTCTCAAAGCACGAAATTCGTATGTTCGTCCAAAGTTACGGCTTTTTCCTTCTCTATATTACTTACTGACATAAGGTGGGTTAGGTACCTACCCGAGCTAAAAATGAATGAAAACCCGATTGGGCAGTTGTCCCTACTCCAGATGTGTTTTCAAAACTCATGAATCGGAATGTATTAGGGTGCGAAAATCATTTCTCAATATCGATCTACTTTTGAACGGGCCCGTATCACCGTAATTGAGATTATAATATTTATTTGCAGACATGTAAAATATGTAGATATGCATAAATAATTATTATGACACAGTATTAAGACATGTATCCTGTAAGGGTACTGCAAATCTTACGTATTAAATTATAAAAATAACAGTGGTATTTCTTAGTTTTAAGACATTTAGTAAAAACTTAGACAAACAATAAAAAAAATATACTTTCCTTACGTTAAAACATGCAATTATTCGTAATTTGACGATGACTAATGCCCCGTTCCAATAAACAAAAACGACTCGTTTTGCGGATAGTTGTATTTTGACATAAGTCTCATAGAACTTATGTCAAAATACAACGATCCGTAAGCAAAACGAGTCGTTTTTGTTAATTGGAACGGGGCATAAGAAGTGTGCAAAAAAGACTTTCCTATTATACTAACGAGTCTGGAGAATGATGATACTTACCTATAACATATACTATAAAGTATTTATTATGATATGTTTTTTATTCTGTCCCTCTTTGAGAAACTAAACAAAATCCCTCAAAAACAGCTGTAATAAATGTTACTCAAACGGTTGTCGAGTAGCCTAGGTTTGGGTCACAGGGTTAAGTGTAAAACCATTATAGTGAACGTCTCCGAGTCAGGAGAAACGCTGAGAAATATTGCAGAAGTTTGTTGTACACTATTACTTGGTATTTCCATTTGAACATGGAGTAGAGGTTAGAAAATAATTTGGTATGAGTATTAATTCCAGTTCATTTTGATAAAAAAACTTATAGAGGAATATGGAAAAATATATGCAAACTTTTTATTTTTGGTACGAAATGTATCTGGAAAAAAATACGTTGCCCCACACTAGGAGTTTCCCCTAGATCGTGGGGCGACAAACATTTAAACGCACATACACAAACAGCCAGACCCAAAACAACTACCTGTAGGTCATACAAATATTTGAGGCTGCGACATGCAGCGCAGCAGTCGATCGCTCAGCCACTGCGTCAAACGTGCCGACAAATGTGCGGTAATTTCATAACATAACATAATCCCACAACATAACATAATTCACATTTCTGTTGTTATGTTTTAAGTCCCATATTACCAGGAGGAGCCTATTGCAACAAACCGGGTCTAGATCCAAGATGGCTGCTATTAAAATGTTGATCGACCTTGGAATGGAACCCGGAACTTCATGCTTAGCAGTCGTGCTTGCCACTGACTAGACCAGAGGCCAGATCAATCAAAATCAAAATAATTTTATTAACATTTATTTCAAAACTAGCAGCGCCCGCGGTTTCACTCGGGGGTGATAGAATACACAATATAATATTTACGAATTGTAACCTATGTGTTATTCTGATGTATAAGCTATTATTATTGTAAAGTTTCATTAAAATCCATCCAGTAGTTTTTGCGTGAAAGAGGAATAAACATCCATACATTTATACAAACTTTCACGATTATAATATTAGTAGGAAAATATAGGCCAACAAAAGCACTTGTAAAACGTCGATAAAAGGTGCACGGTTCGTATTGGTCGTTTCCTATGGAGAAAAACTCCATAGTTACTCTTTTAAAATCATTTCATTTACAATGTAGTTGTTACAGCGTTAGTACTTAAGTATGAGAGGACAGCGTAGGCCTGACAATAAGTCATTGCTAACTCAAAACGTAAATAAGAGTTTAGGAATCTACAAGAAAAGAATCTATACAAGAAATAGAAAAAATGTTTAGGTGAGTTCAATAAAGCTTACATTAAGTAGCACGGTAGCTAAATGCTTCTTTCCATATGTTGGTTTCCCCAGCTCCACATTATAATGTGTGTAGATTTTAGATAGACTGACAATAACCTTTTAGAAAATATCCTTTGTTTCGTTCAAAACAAATGTCTATTTTTTTTCTAATTCGTGTCGTTGTTATTGTTTAGCTTCATTCTTCTGTTTTCGTTGATTTTATCGTCGTATATTTTAATACCGCTTATGTGGCCATATTATTGTGTTCTTTATTCAAAACATTAGTGGCTATAAAAAAAGTTTTATGAAAATCTTTTGTTACTATATTCAAATATTGATAATGGTTATGGATTATTCAGAATAGAATTAAAAGACTTTACTCAAGCATTTTTTTTTAATTTTGATTTTGGATATCCGACAACTACATGGATGTACTCCATCGTGTGGCGGTGGAAGGGTCAGTCTGTGACTGTCAGGCTTCTACTACTATTACAAAGGCCACACGGAGTTCCTTCTTGTCACTTCTAGCTGGGGTCATTTGTGGTTAGGGTCATTTCTGGCTGGGGTCACTTCTGGATGGGGTCATTTATGGCTGGGGTCACTTCTGGCTGAGGTCACTTCTGGATGGGGTCATTTGTGGTTGGGGTCACTTATGGCTGGGGTTGCTTCTGATTAAAGTCAGTTCTGGGTGGATGACTTTGTTCAACCTGTACTAACTTTACAATGATACAAACATTGCATATGTTTTGTTAATATCTGATACAAACATTGCATATGTTTGTATCAGATATTAGTTGTTTACAAAAAGAACATGGCGTGAGTTCTATACGAGAATAATAAAAAGTGTTTTATGATCGTAAAACAATCAATTTTGAACGGATAATGTTTAATTTTAAGTAATTAACTCACGCATAGATCTATGAGTCACTTACTTCTTTTTAAGCATTTCTGACATCCTACTAATAATATAAATGCGAATACAAAACAAACATTCGCATTTATAATATTAGTAGGATATAGTAGGAGTAGGATTAAAATGCTCTGATAAACAAGTATCTGATCCAATGGCATACAAATGCCATTATATGGTAAAACATGTAAGTTCACCACTATAAGCCATGTTTTTACACAAACAAATTAAATATATATAGGTATATCTCTGCCTAACTCTTCGGAGATAACAGGATGCTACGATGAATATAAAGTTACAGTTAATTCTAAACAAATTGATTGCTCTCCATAGTTCTGTAATTAAAAGTATCTATAAATTCTAAAGTTATGTGGCTCGGTAATTAAAAGATCCTTACAAAATCTTTTGCAGTTCATTTTAACGTTGTTTACCCACGTCTAAAGGCATATAAAACGTTACTTTACACACAGTGTTGCCCATTTATAAAGGAAAGGCCCTATAGCCAAACAGCAGACGACAACAGACGACAATCGTTATCGCTCAGCAGTCACTAATACATTTTTAACTTTATACCCTAGCGCATATAGTTGAAAATCTATTGACGTTTACATATCGTTTTTGTTTGTTTCGTTCGTTATCGTTCAGCAGTCTTTAATAGATTTTCAACTATATGCGCTAGGGTATAAAGTTGAAAATGTATTAGTGACTGTTGAGCGATAATGATTGTCGTCTGCTGCCGACTGCTGTTTGGCTAAAGGGCCAGGTCGTTTGCCCATCAACTGCAATTTATTCGCAGTAAAAGCTTTATTTAATCCTAGACGATTGTAGTAAATTGCACAAATGATAAGCGGTTAATGTTCTTACTTATATCACTTTCGTTTCCGTAGATGATGGATATGGTGGGTTTCAAAAGGGAATTGAGAGAAATTTTGACTTAGAGGCACTGTTATGACGTTATTGCCGCACTTGTGTTATAAATTGGTGTTGTGGGATAAAGTTCCATTCCGAAAAACTTGCAGTTTACAAAAAGTGGATGACAGAGGCCACCTAACATTAATTTCTTGACTTTATAGTAATAATCCATATTCGTTTGAACATTTTTAGGGTTCCATTTATCAATAGGAGAATACGGAACCCTTGTTGAATCACTTTGTTGTCCGTCTGTGAAGACCCTATATCTCGGGAAAGTGTAGAGGTATTTTTTTTTGGGGTGAGAAATTATCAAATAACTTCCCCCGCTCTGGGCGGAGCGGAGGGGAGTGTAGACTTGTACTGACTAAAACCCACCCGTGTTCCTTTTATTGCCCTTTACGTTCCGTACGGGGCCGCAGTATCTCTTTCTAACAAGGTATTGAGTTGTGAAAAAATCGTCCCTTTAAATCTAAGCAGTCAAAAAAAGATATGGCTGTTTATGCCGCAACTTTGAACCCTTGGTGCGCGAGTTTGACTCGCTCTTGGCCATATTTTTTTAAAGATTTAAGAATGTATTCATATTTTTGAAAACTTGTATGCGATAATAAATAAAATAAAATATGTTTCTGTATGTATTTTGTGTATTTTTAAGCTCTACAAGAACTCTCTAAAAGTCGTAAAATACACATCAAAACTATATTCAGATTCGCATAAAACACATTCAGATTCAAGAGGACGGCTTCAAAACGAAATAAAACTACATATAACAGCAACATGGCGACACGAAAATGTGAATTGCACCAACTCACGTTTTCATGTCGCCTTTGTTTTTCTGCTTCGCATGTTTTCATAAAAGATTTCATGTTTGAAATAATAAGTAAATCAGTATTTTTACGTGATAAGTATATTTATATTTGCCTTCCTCCAAATGTATTCTTTTACTTGTATATGTATATATTTACATAGACTAATTTAAAAAAAAAGTGAGAAAAGAGGGAAGAAACGGGGAAAGAAATATAATGTTTTGTCGATCTTCACGCTGGTTAAAGTTATAGTTAGCCCAAAGTAACTATGCCACACGGAGGAAGTCGCGAGCGGAAGCTTGTTTATTTTAACCTGACGACAGTCACGCACACGGAGGATTTTTTTTAGTACAAATTTTTAAGGGGTATAGAAGCCTCAAGAAACGATGAATGAACTGTGTGAACGTTGATATAGCAAGAAAGGTGGTGTCTGATTAGATGACGACAAATAGAGGAGTATGGGAGAAGACGACATACTGCGCCGACCCAGAATTATTATCTGCCGGCTTCAAGTCTAACCTGATGCAGCTGACTACCAGTATTTGACATGGAGCGACTAACTATCGGACCTCCACAACCCAGTTTGACGGCATGGTTGGTGCAGTGACTGAGCGATCGACTGCTGCGCTGCGTGTTGCGGGTTCGATTCCCGCACGGAACAAATATTTGTATGACCTGCTGATAGTTGTAACGGGTCTGGCTGTTTGTGTATGTGAGTTTAAATGTTTGTAAACGCACCCACGATACAGGAGAAATTCCTTGTGTGTGGCAACGATTTTTATTTTTAAGAAAAAAAAGAAAAGAAAGTTAGGTCTTGGTTATACGATACCTGTTGGTAAGACTGGTTGTCAAAATTTTGGAACCCGGACTACCTGTAACGAATGTCAAAGATAACTCAGAACTCAGAATAAATGAGGATAAAGGAATACATATTATATACAATGATGATTTATGGCTAAACTTGTATCTGAATATAATTTCGATGTTGCGATTCCTAAAGATGAAAATTTAAAAAGGCGTTGTTGGGCATGTTTCCCTGTGTTGGGAGATGGCTAAATAAAAAGTGACTTATATGTAATAAACGTATTTAATTCAGGTTCCACAATACTTTCTTATATTTAACTACGTACTAGGTAGGTATGTGTAGAGACAGGGCGGTGTACTGTAAGCGAGCCGTCCGCGTTCCCATATATTATATGGGAACGCGGACGGCGATGTTATATGGCATATAACATCAAAAATGCAACTCAGCAAATCGCGGTTACCAAGCCGCTAAAGCGTAAATTCTATAATGGAGCCTAGTGTTTTTTATTAAAGCACTGGAGAAAGATTAGCTACGCTTTGCAACTGAAATGTCTACAATCAGTGTACCGGATGAATCCGCATCGGGAAATGGAAGAGCTCCGTCAACATACACTTTAGTAAATACACAGTTGAAAAGTAATACTTAAGGAGACGTCTAAACGCAACTCTGTGTTAGAATTAAGCTCAAGAAATCTACTTTTGGGGATTTTTTTTTTCTTAAAGATAAAGCATGAAATTAATTCTTAGTTATCAAAATAAAAGGATTGAAAACTATAAAAATAATAAAATCGTTCATTTATAAAAATAGGGCACATAACACTTAGATTTAGGCTTTTTAGCCTGAACTAGGTTAAACCTGTTTTTCAGGATTTAAAGAGCATTAATAATTATTAAATAAATAAATTTTCAGTAATATGAATTAGAGTACCAAAACAAAACAAAAAAAAACTTTTACTACTACAATATTTTTTATTATTTTTACTTAGATACGGATGAAGCCGATTTTCACCATGCAATTATTTTTTTAATAATTTCTGAGTAACAAAAATAAAAACAAAACTAAAAAAATATTTTTTATTTATGTACACACAAAACACATATTATGGAAATATACATACACAAAGACAAAACAACAGCTTACTTCATTTAGAAATCTCTTCCAGCAGACCTGCGAAAAAACAGATTGATAAGAGATGTAGACACAGTGAGTAAAATATCTTAGTAATATCTTAGTTACCAACATAATAAACATCGCCTTAAGCCAGTAGCTACGCCCACAGCCGTCCAGCCCAGCCAAGAACCTAGTATCTACAACCTACGTAATATCCTAAGCCCATTAAAAATATCAGGACATAACCGTCGCCACGGAAAACTACGACTATCTCGTACATTTGATAAATGGAAGGAAACTTACAACCGTATCGTTTCACCATTAATTAATGAGTATTATAAGATTTAACAGATTATATCCAATATTGGCGTATGGTTTATTTAATATCCTGTGGGTTTGTTTATGAGATAACGGTGTGTTAGTTAAATCGGTAGCGATGTGGTACAGATTTGCTTTGTGGCGATTAATTGGCTTTAAAGTAGGAATTAATTTTGTATATTGGTAACTATTAATTATTTTTTTCTTGTTGAGCCCACAGTGTTTTTAAATATACGTCATCGAAACACAGGCGTAAAATTAAGTTTTGCTGTATTCTTTACTTTCATACCAGCATTTAAAAAAAAACACACAGACAGACACTAAGAATTGAATTTCTCCTGTATCGTAAGTGCGTTTACAAACATTTAAACTCACATACACAAACAGCCAGACCAGGAACAACTATCTGTAGGTCATACAAATATTTGTTCCGTGCCGGGATCGAAGCGTATATCGTATATCGTAGCGCAGCAGACAACCGCTTAGTCACTGCGCCATTCGTTTCGCCAAATATGTTAGGTTATGGTATATGTTTGGTATGTCTGCTGTCTAATTCTTTCTACTGTCTAAGCTTATAGCCTGGATTAACGCATAGGCTTTTTATCCCTATTTACACGCATGAAACCGCGTAGCGCAGTAAGTCCTGCTTATCTTAATAATATTATAAATGCCCATGTTTGTAAGGATGGATGGATGTATGTTTGTTTGTTACTCTTAACGTTAAAACGGCTGATCGGATATTGATGAAATTTGGCACAGAGTTAGATTATAGTCTGGAATAATACATAGGACGCTTTATTTCGACAGCACGCGGGCTTAGCCGCGGGCGCCAGCTAGTAAATTATAAAGTAGTAGGTATCAGTTACATCAGCTAGATAAAATTGTTTCTTAGAAGATTTTATAATGTTACTAGCTGTGCCCAGCGGTTTCACCAGCTGCTCACTTAGGGGCATGAAAAATAGATGTTGGCCGACGCTCAGACTTACCCGATATGTACACAAAATTTCGTTTAAATCGGTCCAGCCGTTTCGGAGGAGTATGGGAACGAAAACTGTGACACGAGAATTTTATATATTAGAAGAAAGATATTATTGCTGAGTAACTTAGGCTATACAACATCACTGCTACTACAACAGCTGATCAGCGACTAAAGCTGGGCACAGCTAGTAATATAATAAAAAAAACAATCAAGCAACGGCAGCAGAACAATCAAATAAATCCTTCTTCGCCTTTTATTCAGTTATCTTTCAGACGAATTCTCGAATAAAATTAAACGAAAAACTCTTTTCAATAATCCCTTTCTTTTATTTTACACTAAACCAAGAGCTACAGTAAAAAAAGTTCGTTATTTAAAAATGTTTTCCATAGAATAAGACTGTCGGACAAAACGCTTTACAAATATGGACAGCGCTTTGTCAGCGCTGAAAATAAACTGAAACTATTACTGTATTTTATCTTTTCATAGAATTTGCTGGAAAGTTTCGTTCGAAAACGCTCCTGACCTATTTTTAAATTGTTTCTAAAGAATATTGAAAAATTATAAAGAGTTCTACGTAAAATTGACTGCTGCATTGTTCCAGTGGCCAATCAGCAATCTTGACTGCTGGGCATGAAGGCTCGAAGAAGGCTTTGGCTAGATTCGTGGGTCAGTGTCATTGGCCAAATGTGTATGCACCATTAGGTACACTTTCGGTCTCTTTAGCTGGTAATAATTTGTAAGACCAATTGTTAGACTTGCAAGGTACTACAAAATACCTATAACGGCTGTCAAAGATCTTCAAATGACAGCCAAAAGAGTCACCTAACCACTGGCCAACCCAGGCAATACCATTCCGGAGTTAAAAAGCTTATTCTTGTGAGAGGCACTTCAATTACTACTTGCTTCAATTGAATAATCATGTCAGCGTCGTAGTGATATTGAAAAACGTTTAAAAATTATGAAAAACTTACTTTTGCCCGCGGGTTCGCTCGCGTTCAATTCGGGGTAACACAGTTCCCCTTGCGCCTTATTGATTTGTAATAGCAACGATAAGTTTTCCCTTCTCTTCCCCTTTTCTCCTTCACATCCTATTTTTTTTAAATTAATAAAAAACAGCCTATGTCCGTGTCCTGGTTCCCAACTACCTCTGTACCAAAATTCATAATAATCGGTTTAGCCATAATCGGTTTAGCGTGAAGAGGTAACGAACTAACAAACTCACTTTCGCTTTTATAATATTAGTAAGGATTGACAATATAAGAATAAACAAAACAACTAAATCTTACAACGCAACCTATGTAGCTCTGTGTTCTACACAGAGTAATGTGATTAACAGAGTAATATAGGTATTCACGGCGAGTATTTGCTCGTAAACATGAACGAGTATCGTTTATTTAAACAGTGAGATTGAAAACATGTTAAGACTTGTTTTTGTTTTTTTGTACACATAGGATTAGTACGGTTCTATGTCTGAAACTTACATGGTCGCGTTCTAATAAAGCCACTTTGTAGTTGCATTTTGATCTAAGCGACATGAGTTTCTTATTCAACTAAGGTTTGAAATATCACCAGAACATTGCGCATATTTTTGCAGATCCGACACGGTTAGCGCAGGGGTTCGATCCCCGTACGGAACAAATATTTGTATAGCCTACAGATACTTGTTCCGGGTGTGGCTGTTTGTGTATGTGAGTTTAAGTGTTTGTAAACGCACCCACGACACAGGAGAAATTCCTAGTGTGATGCAAAGTATTAAAAAAACAATAACAGATCCCATCCGCTGCATTTCTTTAAATAACATTGCATAATGTTTAATGTAGTACATTAATAATTGTCTTATCAACATAATATTATATTTTACATAACTACGCACATTAAATGTGTAGAATATAGTAGCAACTGGCAGCAATGATAAAAAAAAATCTTTACTGAAAGAAAAAAACATCTTAATTACTCGGATGTGTGTATCTTGTTAATTCACACTTAATTTTAATTACAGTGTAACAAATTCAATTATATTGTCTGCGAAAGAATTTTGTGAATGTATTAGAAAGACAAGAGAATTAATTTATTACACTCGTGCTAGAATTTTTATTTACGGTAAGTTACTATATATCTAAAGTCTCTTGAAATAACAGGCAGAAAGTTTCTCATTAAATTTTCATAAAACGAATTCCATCAATGGACACAATAATTTTGTCAAAATTACGAGTAAATATTCGATAATTGGTGGTCTTAATGACATTAAGATGTTTGTACGAGGTATTCCTCGTAGCGCTCCTGTTTTGAAACGCTCCCATCTAAGCGCTCCCGTTTTGTTCCTCCAAGCGCTCCAACGATTAAATATATTAAAATTTATTTCCTCGAAGCACTCCCATGATAAACTTTCGGATAGAGATGGGACTATACTAACTGAAATTATCGATAATAACTAGGTAATAAGTAGAACACATTGTTAAAATAAGACATGACCTACGGAGCCGAGACATGGACACTCACGGCAGGGTCCATCAGTTCAAAGTCGCTCAGCGAGCTATGGAGAGAGCTATGCTCGAAGTTTCTCTGAAGGATACAATCCGCAACGAATACATCCGACAGAGAACCAAAGTTATCGACATAGCTCAAAGAATCAGCAAGCTGAAGTGGCAGTGGGCTGGCCATATCTCACGAAGAACCGGCAACCGTTGGGGTAAACGTGTTCTTGAGTGAAGACCGCGACTCGGCAAGCGTAGTGTAGGACGCCCTCCGACCAGGTGGGATGGCGATCTAAGAAAGACTGCAGGCAGATGCTGTAAAACCTTTAGTCCACCAAATAGATGAATATAATCTGCCGACATATGTACCTATTCATATTTTTTTTATTGTTTAGAAAGCTTATGATTTCTCTCCATTATGTTTCCCATTACTACCCCCCTCCCCGCACACCTCAATGTTTTGTCGGAAGTTTTTCGTAGAAATAAGGCAATGAGGTGTCTATCGTTTACGTCAATGGTAGAAATGACTTTCCTTGTCCTAGGCGGGGCGAGAGAGTGTCAGACTCTTACTGACTAAAACCACCTGCTCTGAACTGCTGGGACCCAGTAACGTATTGCGCTCAACGGTATTGCTACTTAAACGCATAGATATACTTAGCTTACGTATATCTATGCGTTTTATTTATAACATCCTCTTTGAATACACAATAACATTGGTCCTTGTATACACTAAGAGTGCCGAAAGCAAAAAGATATTATTCGCAACTTCGATGTCGATGATGCACACATCGATGATGTTTTTAAAAATTATCGATATAATTAATTACGTTTACTTCATGCTTTTCTCTATTTTTAAACGTGGGAGCGCTTCGAGGAAATAAATTTTAATATATTTAATCGTTCCTCGAAGCGCTCCTTTTGGGAGCGCTTGGAGTAACAAAATGGGAGCGCTTAGATGGGAGCGTTTCAAAACGGGAGCGCTACGAGGAATACCTCGTTTGTACTGATTGAATTATTCTTACTATTTTTTTTGTTACGTCTTCACGCCTAAACGGCCAAACCGATTTTGATGAATTTTGATCATCACGCCGGTTAATGTTAGCGTTAGCCCAAAATAACTTTGCCCCGCGGACAGAGTTGGGTAGAAGCTAGTATTATTTAAAAGAAACTTACTAAACCTAGGTCTGAAAATACTGCAATGTTTGCGCGTTTTGATTTTCTGTGGTTAAGCTAAAAGCATCCACACCAAGAATTTTCTGAAATTTAAGAATTCTTATGTTAATTTTCACAATAATATCGTGTTGGCAGGGTGCCACCACCCCTAGCTAAGACCTTTCGATTTTATCCGATAGTGTTCTCAACGACACAAGTCCCTCTAGATTCTCTCCAGACTCAAGATTTTCCGTTTAATACGATAATTACGTAGATTTTTTTTATTTTCTTTTTACTTTTTAGCTAGGCTCAAGATTTCTATTAAATGTACCTACTTGATGACTCAAAAAGGTTAATATTCGAAACAAGTGAGTAATAGATTATATTATCTATCTATAAAATTATAAAGAGGTCATATTTGTGAGTTATAAAATATACATGTAACTCACAAACTACTAAGGGGGTAAACTTTGGATCTCTACATATGCGATTCCGTATAATTTCCGACCATAAGGTGAGGAAGCCGCAGGCAAAGGCGATTCTACTACACTAACAATGTTTTAGTATATACAACAAGACAAAACAATTAGGAAACATTTGTATAAAACAACTCCCCAGCGGTTTCACCCGGTACTTAAGCAACTCTTATCACTTAGGGTTGTGAAAAATAAATGTAGGCCGTTTCTCAGACCTACCCGATAAGCCCACAAAATTTCACACAAATTGGTCCAGTCGTATCGGAGGAGTTTGGTAACAAACACCGCGATCGATAATTTTATATATTAGACTAGCGATCCGCCCAGCGGTTTCACCCGCTGCTCACCTCCTAAGAGTCACAGCGTGAAGTATTTATATATCATATAAACCTTCCCCTTGAATCACTTTACCTATTTAAAAAAAACACATTTACATCTGTTGCGTAGTTTTAAAGATTTAAGTATACATACAACATAGCAACAGACAGACAGTGACCGCAACTTTGTTTTATATAAATACTATTTAATTATGACATGTTTTTGATCATTCATACCTACTGAAGTTCAGAATGTCATAACTGAATCCTGTATTTATTTCAATAGTAACTAAGCAACAAATAAAACAGGCTGTAACCAATATTTCCACATTTATTTACCATGCCTTCGTGTTCGTTTTCGCGACATACCGCATTCGCGGTCACGGAAAGTCTGCGGCGTGAGAATATAATATAAACACGCGGAATTATTACTTAGAATTAATCATAAATAACCGCATTATATCCGCATAAAACATTACTGTAGCTAAATTGTTTTACAAGTCCTCTATTATCTTATTAAAGGTCAGAATAGAGTCTCACGTTCTTTCAATTTCAAAAGTAATATTTTAGTAACAAAGATTAGCAACAGAACATTTGTTGTAAAAAAAACCGATTACTTTGTCGATCGGATGCCAGATCAATCAGATGCCAGATCAATCAGCGCCAGATCAATCATAACAATGAATTTTAAATGCCAGTCGTGTTACTCAAGACCTTGTCGTCACATTAATAATTACACTAATATTTATAAAGACGAAAGTTTGTGTTTGTTTGTCTGTTTGACTTGGATGAAATTTGGTATCAACATAGCTTACATACTGGGGTAATAGATAGGTTATAAAAAAATATGAAAATTGAACACTCTGATTTATAAAACGGAGTAGAGTAAAATCCTTACAATTTTTTTTTTTTTTGAGTAATAAGTGAGGTTTTTCAATCAAAAAGTAAACTGATAAGAAAGTCTTTACTTTGTCTCTTGATCTTAGAAAAAATGCTGTTCCTGTGGATTTATGAAATATTTCAAAATCACTGCCGGCAAAACCGCGGGGCGCAGCTAGTTGTTTAAATAAGTTTAAGAGAAACTAAGTAGGTATATGGAGCATTCACCGACCTTGGTTCTCGTTAATGAATGTGGGATAGTTAGTACAATCGCGTATTTATAACCTGACCTCGTGGTTTATTCACATTATTGTTAAAACAAAGAGCAGGTCAAAGTATATCCGCACGCTTGTCTATGGTTAAGCAATGTTGTGACTGCTAATTGGATGGGTGACCGACTAGGAATTTGTGTTATTATATTCCGGGGTTTCATTTTCTTAACATCACTGCTGTGATAACCAGAGGTCGGGGAATTAGGTAGAGTTACTGATGTACTTGCATCGAAATGTTGATGTTAATATGGATCTTTCCGGGATTATTAATGGAATATCCCATGTGGCCAACTATGTTACAGATAAATAATAATAAAAACAATATTCGTTTCTTTTATATTTATTTAATCATGGCGCTTTTTCTGCTCTTTAACATTAATCCCGGGACTTGAGGCATATCCACATTAATATTTCGCTGTATGAAATCAGTGTTAGTACCTACACTCCGAACTTATTCCGCTGAGGGGAAGAGACAGCGCTATACAGGGTGTCTAGCACCATCTCTTTTTCACACAGGAATAAGAACTACTATAAGATGTCATGGTAACCCTGCAGAAGTCTTAGGCAGTGGTGTAGCTAATAGTAAGACTACAATTCGCCTGTGATCTAATAGGAGCGAGCCTTTTGCCATAAATTCGGAAGCTATGAGACATTAAAATAAGAATAATAGTAGTCCACCGGTAGTGTTCAAGGTACTGGCAGTCAGAGGAACCTCCTAACGGTACGAGCCGTGTCCAGGAGTCCCGCTTTCTGGAACAAACCCTTGATTTGGCCGTAGCAGCTCTTGACAATTAAGCTATTGGCTGTAACGACTATCGGCACAATGATCACTGAGTCCTTTTAGTTCAAATTACAGGGATACAGTGGGCAGGATTTACACAAACATTTATTTAATTTTAATTGGTATTAATTACTTTTCATTTGGTGAGAGTTTTCCTTTGGGCTAGTGAAACTAATTAAACAATCCCTTTTACTGACCCAGTTTTAAACAAAACAAAGTGAAATTAATATGTGAAGTTAATATAAGTATAAATTAATTTTGGTTATTAATCAGTTGATAGCACAAACTTACAGGAAATATAAATAAAGATAATATAGTCAACAGTTACAGTCGGAATGCCAATTGATAGGTCCGGAGTTCGAACCCAAGACACGCATCTCTGATTTTTCGAATTCATATGCGTATTGTACAATAATTACTTGCTTCGGTGCGGGAAACATTGTGAGGAAACCAGCTGGCTTTTTTCTTGCGGATTTTAAATCATCAGATAACTTCCCCCGCTCTGGGTGGACATTTGCGTCAGACTTGTACTGACTAAAACCAAACCATGGTCCTTCTATTGCCCTTTATGGTATAGGTATAGGTTCTTCCAGTTTTAGATATGCCACAAATAAAGGAACCTAATCAGTGGTCGTGTGCAAAGTATCAAATTAAATCCATCAGAGATAACGATTGTTAACTCAGAAATGAGTTGACATTAGCTATCGAAAACTTATTTTACATTGACAAACGCTATCGAAAAGTACTACATCTATCGAAAAGTCTATATTACCAACGAACAGCTATCGAAAAATCATACATATTACCAACGATAAAAACAAGCATTTCTTTCCGATTTCCCCCAATTGGCCCATTACTTTTTATAGGAAGTCGGCATAATAAGCCATACATAACCAACCGTTGAAAAATGACCTAACTAATATTTACCATGATTTTCCAGTACATAAAATACGGTAATGTTGGCGGTATAACGTCTTTAATTACATACAATTACATTGTGTTACGAAGATACTGTCCTTATGTAAGTTAAAAAACATTGCCCTGGCTTATAACAGTACAATTACCTTTATTTAGAATGCTACACTTACTTTAAGCCCCTTTTCACTAATAATACGCTAGACAACCATGTTGACCGATTGGTCGCGCTTGGACCCCGTGGTACTGTGGTCCGGGGTTCAATTCCCGGTTTGGGCACAAAAGTTTTTTTTTATACTACCCGCACTAGGATTTTTTCCTGTATTGTATCGTGGGTGAATTTACAAACATTTAAACTTATATACACAAACACCCAGACCCGGAACACCAATCTGTAGGTCATACAAATATTTGTTGCGTGCGGGGATCGAACCCACGACACGCAGCGCAGCAGTCGATCGCTCAGCCACTGCGCCAACTGTGTCGGCAAAAAAAGTGTGATTGGGTTTTCCTATTACTCAGTTAGGTGTCTCAGTTTGAGCATACTAAAACATGTTGCAAACTTTTGTTAAACATGTAAACAAGGTTTCAAGGAGTAGTACACTCAGATCGTCAATCTTTTGTCTTAGCATAGCAGATGGTAATTTAAGGCGAAGCACGCACCTGCTCCATCTGTTGTAATACCTCCATAAATTCTTAGTAGCAAACAGAAGGAACCCAGTTCAATTTATTGGAGAATTAATCAAGGGAATCCATTGTTGGAGCGTCAATGAGAGCCAATCAATTAGGCACACCCTTCTTGCTAGCCTCCCTGTTCGATTTCTTTTTTAGTGAATTAACCTTGTGACCTACTTTGCCGTTATTTTTGGTAATCTCAAGTATATTTTCCTGAAAATAGTAATATAAATACCCTACTATATACTTATTTTTACGAGCTGGGCATGGGGCGAATTAAAACGTTACCGATTAAACAAAAAATATTATTTTTTTTAACTTAGGAATTACAAAATACTACTACTAACTACTACCTTCCGCCCGCGACTTCGTCCGCGTGGCTTTGTAACGCTCACGCTAACTTTAACCCGTGTGATGATCGAAAAAAAATATTTTTCTAGCTTATCTACCCCATATTTTTTTTCTGTAATCATTGACATAACTGTTGCGTTTTAATACGAATGAATAAAACCAACAATAATCCACTAATTCCATCATAAACTTCAAGTAGCTATTTCATTTGTCTTCTCCATCGCACACCAAATGACAGACTATTCCTTTTTTTCATTACACAGAACAATTTCCCGGGCAAAATAAAGGTGCGAGAATATAACAAGCTTTCTACTGAACGAGCGTTTTGTGGTAAACTGCGGAACCTGCACCATGTAACAATGTTATATGCCATTGTTTTCTAAGTGACAATACCTACATTGCGTTATTTCTTAGCGGGTTATAAAATCGAGGCGTTGAAAAAGAGAAATGGAACGCGAATATTTTGGTTGACTCGTGTATGCCTGGTGTTGTTTCATACTTCTTGTTAGACATGCTAACCTGGTAGTTGTGGACTGTATTTTGGCAATGTCTTTGCGTTTGAAGTTAAACCGGAGTTTATTTTTCTTCATCAAGTTTCTTTGTTAAGTACGGGTTAGTTTAAACCTGTGAAAAAGAAGATAATTTGGTTGACTCTTGATCCGATAGATAAAAACATAGTCAATTATCAAGTGGCTTTAGGCAAACTCAACAAAACAACGATTGCATATCAATTTCTTGTTGTCTAGTAATTTTTAAACTATGTATTGTGAGTTGTATAAAATATGGCTTAAATATTGTAACAAAAGTGCCCATAACCAACATGTAAAGATTTAATTAGAAACACAATCAATTAATGATTCTAATTGATGGAAATAAATAGCTAATTAGACTGAAGGCTGAAAGCAAGAGAAGAGTGTCTGAAAACATATGGAGGAGGCCTTTGCCCAGATGTGGTACATACAAGCCTACAAAATGACTGCGTAGATTTAGAAGGTTGATTTTTTCACAGCACAAAGATACCATAGATTGGATGTATATGGTTTTAATTTCAACTCAATACCTCCACGCGTTCCCGAGATAAAGGGTCTTGACAGACAGACAGACGGACATCAAAGTTATGCTATAAGGAATCCTTGTTTTTCTTTTGATATACGTAACCCTACAAAACTGAATAGTAAATTGTTTAACAACACATTATAGTTTAAAGAGGAAACAACCTTTGTTATTACCTCGTTGGTTGAATTGATGTCGTAATAATAAAGAGGAAATTCATTAATAAGTATTATATTATAGGAATGTAATAGCTTTCCTTCCATAGTTCCTTATTAAGACAATCAATGCAGTTCAAAATGGAATTTTATCACGGCATAGAATAGTAATTTATTTATTAGCGATAATTTTACTGCTTCGACAGTAACTGTGTTATAAGAAGTCATTCAACTTATTTTCTGTGTAAGTATGTCTGTCTGTCCTGCCAGTGTTGCGGGTTATTCGAAAGAGACACCGCGGCCCCGGAACATAAAGGGCAATAGAAGGAACATGGATGGGTTTTAGTCCGTACAAGACAGAAACTCCCCCCCGCTCCGCTTCCGCCCAGAGCGGGGGAAGTTATTTGATGATTTTCCATCCGCAAAAAAAAGTCTGGCAGCCATATTTAGTCGGGTTCGATTATTGAGTATTGATTTAATTTTCTGACGAACTAAACACGTCGATCTTCAGGTTGCCTAGGTCATACTAATCACACATAGGTATATGTAGAGCTCCTGACCGTTTTCCGCCACATCGGCCAGTGTCATCTGGATGAAACGCCATAAAATTCGAACAAACGCGTTCGTTTTTGAATTTGTGAAAAAAAAAAACAAATGATACTCGAATTTTTTTTACAAGCAGCCAGTACGTCCTCTAGATCAAAAAAGTTTACATAGGTATAACCTACTTGGTAAGAAATGATACAATAATTTGAAATAGGATGTATTGCTTAGACTTTTTTGATGTGTGTTTAGACACAGGTGTACTCTTTTTTCCCTCACTCTCATAGTCCGATGGGACGGCAATCCTACACGACTGGAGAGAGATCAGGCGCAGGATAAACAGCTAAGCCGTTAAACGTGCAATCCGAGGCACAGGGATATCTTACCGCTAACTTCCAAACTCCTGGCTGCTACCGTGAAATTCTTAATGTAAAAACCCAATCACACTGTTTGACCAACCCGAGAATCGAACCTAAGAACCTGAGCTCAGTAGTCGCGCTTGCGACCGTAGGACTAAACGAACAGTGATCACACATATCGAGTTTTCTTTTAAATGTGCTTTTTGAATACCATCAACAGACCAAACGAGTCCCGGCTGTCATTTGTAGATCTTTGCTACCCAGATCTTGGATAAACTGAAAGAAGAAAGAAAGACAAACATTAATTGGCCTACAGATACAGGAGAAATTCTTAGTGTGAGGCTACGTTTTAAAAAAATAAAATATATATTAGTCGCAAATTACGATGAGCATACAAACAAATAAAATAAACAATTATACATCCAAAAAATAACAAACATTTACAAATACATATATGGAAAAGAAAAGAAAACAAAAATATGAAGAAATGAAAGAAATATGGAAACTGGAAGCTGCTCCCAACTCAGTTGGAAAAAGGCTAGACAAATAATGGTGATGATAATGACAAATAACTAACACTTTTGTTATGTAAACATTGCAATAATACAATTGACACTTTCTCCAAAACCTTTCATTATACGTGAGGTCACTAATAATAGCATACCTGCACAAATAATGGTGTTTTTTGTTTTCCCTTTTTAAGCCCTAGTTACGTATTCGAGCAGTTTATTAGTTGTCAAGCCAATTTCTTTGGAAAGTGTGTTGATGTAACGATGACTTGTGGTAAACAAAATTATATTGTTGGTTACAATTTTTTATACATAGATACACCTCTGTTATGTTCGTTTTCACGACTATACGATGACAACTATTGTTGAGAACAGGATAATTTTAGAGAGTAATGAAACCAAAAGTTCAGCTTCTCATAATTATATTGTAGCACATATTTTTCACAGACTGACTTTTATTCTTAAAACAAAACATAAAACAATGACAAGCAAACAGAAGAAATATAAAATTATCAAAAAGTTTGGTAGCTGGTCGCCAACAACTATATTAGTAATTTCACCTATGTGCTCTGTTGCATGTTTAACGAAGTATATCATGTGTTTTGGAACATCTTTGTGTTAGTCAAAACTAATGTCTAACTAGAGTCTGTTTCTATCATCTGACTCATATTTTGCCTTTTTTTTGGGGTGGGAAATTATCAAATAACTTCCCCCGCTCTGGGCGGAGCGGAGGGGGCACCCATGTTCCTTTTATTGCCCTTTACGTTCCGGGGCCGCGGTATCTCTTTCGAACAACCCGCAACCCCGGCAGGCGGAGGCCCTGCCAGGTCATAATATGCCTTACCCGTTATTTAGAAATTATGCTATGGCTATGCTAATAATTATTTTTTTTATTTGATCAACTTCTGACTAGATAGGTGTGTGCCACCCATTACACGTCTCATAAAATACACAGACAAAAGGGGGTAAGCTAATTGAGAAGTTCTCGATGGGAAGCCCCAGTAACACATTGCCCAGGAACTCAGCAGTAACGCTTGTCAAGGACACTGTTTTAGAGTTCCGTACCTCAAAAGGAAAAATCGGACCTCTTATTGGATCAGTTTCATGTCCATTTGTCTGCCTGTTAAGACCCTTTATCGCGGGGACGCGTGAAGGTATTGTTGTAATTAAAACCATGTACTCCACTCATCAAAAATCTTTTTCGTAAGTCTAGGCAGTCAATAGATATGCAAGTTTGTACGGAACCCTCGCTGTGAGAGTCCGACTCACACTTGTCTGGTTTCTAACTTTCTAAATA
Organism: Ochropleura leucogaster; assembly: GCA_958449745.1. NCBI lineage: Eukaryota > Metazoa > Arthropoda > Insecta > Lepidoptera > Noctuidae > Ochropleura > Ochropleura leucogaster. Next base: position 7,587,274 of record OY288222.1, on the reverse strand, counting down.
ATTTTGAAAAATAACCTTTTAAAAACATTCCAAAAAGGGAAACATTCAGGGAATGTAAATACTTTATTTTTAAATACTGCGTTTAGAGTACAGTACCCAAGTAAAACAAGAAAAGTAAAAGGACGACACGGTTGGCGCAGTGGTTGAGCGATCGCCTGCTGCGCTGTGTGTCGCGGGTTCGATCCCCGCACGGAACAAATATTTGTATGACCTGCAGATAGTTGTTTCGGGTCTGGGTGTTTGTGTATGTGTGTATAAATGTTTGTAAACGCACCCACGATACAGGAGAAATTCCTAGTGTGGGGCAACGTTTTAAAAAAAAAAAAAAAAAAAGGAATCGGGCTAAATGTCAAATAGTGTTCCGAGTTGTATGTTTTACATTATAGAGGTAAGCATAGATGGTTTTTTTTTAAAATCTTGCATTTGCCTCATGCATATAATTTCTTACTTGAAATAATATGAACCGGATGAGACGGTCAATTTATTGCAACATTCCTTTCAAGACAATACATATTTCCAGTAGAATGTTACTACATAATAATTACGTAAATGTGACCTTGTATATAAGTAATGTTAATGATAATATGATAATGTGAACAAAGTAATTTGCCAAACTTTAATATCAAAGTGGAAAAGTACATATTGTGTGACCTACTTATTTTAATATGAATATAATTTTGTCTAACATTTGAAAGGTACTTTAACTAAGTTAACTTTGATAACAAAGGCCTAACATTATACTATATTCAAGTTACATATTTCGGGATCTTTTGACGTAGGTACAGTAGATCATTGGTTAAAAAAAACATAGGGTCGAATTGACAAATATAAATAGAATAAACTGGCTGATTTGTGTTTAGTTTTTTTTACTTCTTATTTGAATAAAGACTTCACACTAACACACCTGTATTTAATTCCGTGTTATTGTTTTTACTTGAAGAAAGCACTATATATCTATAAAGGCCTGTAGATGCCTAAACGTTGTAGAGGCCACAAAGTTTAGGCCTCTAAATAATTAGTTTAATCTATAATATCGTTGCACACTTACCATTTCCTTTAAATTTTGATGACTCACTAGGTCTTTGTAGGGCTGGCACTACCACTATAAAATAAGAATTACAACTTCCGAAAATAGTAAAAAAAAATGTCATTGACAACTTTTAATTTCCCCTGATGTTGTTTCCGGATTTTCGACTCATCTCGCTAACTCCATCGCTGCAAAGACAAGCTGTAAATTCAGCCTCTAAATCCAGGCAGAATTGAGGTTTCAACTCAAATATCATCACGGCTTACTCCCAAAATCGCAGCTTAACCCGAGCCAGCAAACTGGGTCACATTGCCAACCCTATTGTATTTGCGAAGACCGCGCGGGTAAGCGAAATAGTTACACGCTAAATAATTCAGTAAATCTTAGGTCGTGTAACATCGACAAACTTCGTGAATATTCGGAAAAGTACTGGTCGACTCTATGCCAAAGATACCACTTTGTAAATACAGTCTGCAAAACGGCATTAAAATATGTACTAAAATATTTTATAGGTGCTTAATGTTATTTTTACGACGTGCTCATAGTTTTTTAAATGTAACAGTGAATTATGTTTTTAGTAAATCTTCCTTCTGACTGTTAAAGTTTTCTAGGTCAAGACTTAGTTAATAATAAGGAATTTAGAACTTCTAGTGTATCCCGTATAATACATCAAGTTTAGTTTTAGATTAAAAAAGAATTGTCCCACATTAGAAATTTCTCCTGTATCGTGGGTGAGTTTACAAACATTTCAACTAACATAAACAAACAGCCCAGATCCGGAATATCTATCTGCAGGCCATACAAATATTTGTTTTGTGCGGAGATCGACCCCGCGACACGAAGCGCAGAGGTCAAACGCTTAGCCACTACGCCAACCATGTCGTCTTTCGTAAAGAGACATCATCTCTCAGATCAAGTGAAATCATGGCAAATTAAGGCAAAGACAACTCTTCTCGTTGGTCAAAACTGCAGCACGATTTGGCAACTGTCCACTTATAATAGAATAGAATATACTATATTGCCCACCGAAATTGAAATAAAACTGTTTTACAAAAAGAAAAATACTAAATCTATGGTAACTATGGCGGTCTTAAATAATAACAGAGTTTAACACCCGTCCTTATATGGCCCGTGCCAATACGTCATTTTGCACTAATTGCTCATACCATCCCATCACGTACTTCTTGGGGTCGACATAGGCCTCATCTGCGATACGACTGGCCACAATCGGCCTGCGTGGTTCCAACATGACCACATGTTGGAACCACGCGGGCCGATTGTGGAATAGTGGGTGACACACGTTTTAAAATTTATTGGCTCCAAAAAAAAGTTGTCTTTCACTGATATGATGTTGTGGTAATAAAAAACGGAATAATTATTGACAAATATATCCCGACAGAAACCGAGTTTTTAAACCCCACCAGAACAAGGGGTTTTTACCATAGACTGCTTAGTAACATCAGATGAGATACGCATAAATAGTGACAAACAAACCGGCCACCCAACACAACGATGCTTGGATTCAAATATTCTATTTATATAAAACGTATAAGGTACAATTTTAAATATTATTTTTGTTGAAAGGTATTTTTTTTTAAACCTTTGATTTACTTTTTGGAGGACAACAGATAAACACGAACATCTACAAAACCGCAATAAAAGTATCTTAAACAATTTCTTGTCAGTAAACGGTGTTTGCCGCAAGAATATACGTTCGCCGAAACCATTATATCCAATAAAGATCATGATGGCACCTTGTGATAATTAAAGATTATTAATCACTAATGTTGGAATGTTGCGTGAGCCAAGATCTTGGTCCATTTACATCGTTTACAAGCACTTCCCATCGTATAAAGACGTTGATTTATTGTCATCTTTTCACTGAAAAATTTCGGTTTCGTTTCGATAAAGATGCGTGTTGTCGTGTGTGTTATCTTGAAGTGTGTTACTGAGCTTAATACGTTATTTTTGTTATATGGTAGTTGTTTGTCGTCATGACAACGTACTGGTAGCTTGTTGACTGCAAACTAGAGTGCGCGTAAGATAAACAGCGCGCGGTTTTTTTTGGCCTGTGAAATCATCAAATAACTTCCCCCGCTCTGGGCGGAGCGGGGGGCATGTCAGTCTTTTACTGACTAAAATACACCCATGTTCCTTCTGTTGACCTTTACGTTCCCGGGCCGCGGTATCTCTTTCGCGATTGGTGGCGTGTTTTAAGAAAATATCCCTGACAGCATTTTTAATCACTCCTGGCATAATTATAACGATGATTTACTTTGAAAATGAATAAAACTAAAGCTAGCTCAGTATTTATTTTTATATGTGTATTATTCGTGTGTATGTTTATAATATGATTGATATTTTTTGTTTATTTTATCTTTTCCACACACTGTGTCTACATATCTCATCCAACTTTCCTCTCGTAGGTCTGCAAGAAGAAATTTCTAATAAAATAAGCTGTACCTTTGTGCTCTTCTGTCTTTTGTAATAAAACCATACTATTTATTTATATACGCCAACAGTTGCACGCAGATTTATCTTGCACATTAGAATAGAAAACTAACTAGATGTTAGATATTATTGAATACTAGTTGTTGCTCGCAGTTTCGTCCACATGAATGCTGGACAGTGCTACTAGGTAGCTAGTAATAAGAGTCCTTCCTGTGTGCTAATTTTATACACATCCGTTCAAATGTCAAAAAGTAACAGATACATTTGCAAATATAATGTTTGTGTATATTTTCCTAATAAAACACCTTGCCTGGAAACTTGTCTGGTAGCCTTAGTAATCGCTACTACAAATTTTCTTGACATACAATTTCCTGGTTACCTTTTACAACACCCTGGGTTGAAAACGGTTCGTTCGCCTCAAAAAGATGTCAGCATAACACAGGGGCCTGCTATAGCCACTACCTGCCAGGGTTGCGGGTTGTTTGTAAGAGATACCGCGACCCTCGGACATAAAGGGCAAAAGAAGGAACATGGGTCGGTTTTACAAGTATGAAACCTCCTTCCAAAAAGTTATTGGATAATTTCCAACAACCCCAAAAAGGTTTAATTCATTACCAGGCATGTCTCATATCATCGGGCTTATAACCTATATCAAGCTAGGCCTATAATATAATGTGGAGTAGCTAGTCCACATTAGTGGGAGGATTTAAATGACAAGAAACTACAAAATAGACGTGATTATAAATCGCAATATCATCTTTCATCTAAAATAATTGTAGCGTTAGGAAAGCATATGTCAAAAGTACATTAAAAGGCTGAAAATAATGATACCTAAGTCATATAAGTGAAATAAAATTAAAACGAGCAATTTCTGGGCAATAATGTTGCGATAATTTTAAGTAATCACCTCTCGTAAGATGAGTCGTTACAAAAACTTAATACGTTTATGTTGAAAGAATTAATTAAGAAGGTAATAACATCTCATATGTATTATCTGAAGAAAATTCTTCGCCAGTTATATTTGAGTTCAAATTCTACTGTTTTTTGGTTTCGCGATCGCAAGTGCGAATGCAGTGTGTAGTGGGTTCGTTCCCAGTACGGAACAAATATTTGTAAGGCCTAGAGATAGTTGTTCCGGTTCTGACTGTTTGTGTATGTGAATTTAAATGCTTGTGAATGCTCCCGCGATACAGGAAAAAATCATAGAGTAACGTTTGGAAAACGGAAAAACATAGACAGCAGAAACGCAAAGCATACAAAGGAGAAATATATTTAGCACCAGTGGGCGGAAAAAAAAATATGGTTCAAAATAATGGTAAGCAAACACGCTTTAGAGAGACTTAATTTTATTTCTCGTATTTTTCTCAGCAAGACATTATTCATTCATATGATACCTATTTCATGGGAAAACAAAAAATAGTCTGCCATGTTGGATTACTACATCGTGAATTGTCATCCAAACTAAACACGTTTGCAAAACAATTGTGAAGTCTATTGAGGTTTAGATAAGTTTATAATAGTAGAGGAAATTCATAATTTATAACAACATTTCCTCAGAGGAAACGCTGTGGTAAGCGAGCACGTCGTACCATGAAGTTATGTGGTTCATTCATGTTTATGTTCATTCATTCGGTCGTTCGTTCGTGTCTTGGTCGTGCGACCGCGTTTGGCTTGTGCAACCGTTGACCGCAAACTGTATTGTAAGCCTCCTATAATATTGCGGCTTGTGTTTTTCTTCCTAGTTGCGAGTTTTGAATAGAAATAGTCTTTAACAAATATTTTTCTTGTTTTATTTCAGTGTTACTTCATAAAAGTTGTTTACTTACGCAAAAATAATTTGTTTATTGTTTAGCTATATATATTGTATAGCTAATAACTAACTTCCACAAAAAACGAAAACATTTTTTTTTAAACGTAGACACGGGGAATTTTTCCTGTACCTATCGTGGGTGCGTTTACAAACATTTAGCTCACTTACACAAACAGCCAGACGCGGAACAACTATCCGTAGGCCATACAAATATTTGTTCCGTGCGGGGATCGGACCCGCGACGCGCAGCGTAGCAGTCGATCGCTCAGCCACTGCGCCCACCGTGTCGTTAATTATTCATTGGTTATTTTCGACTTTTTTAGTAGATTAGTGTGGGTTATTTTGTTTAATGCAAAAAAATATTTCCTTTATAAAGTGCCAAAGCAAATATCAGAATACACTATTTCTCTTACGTTTTAGATCATCAGATCTCTGTACGATTAACCTAAAAACAATAAGGAAAGTGATCATTTTCAAGGTCTAAAGTTTCTAATGAAACGTTCTCGGTAATGTACCTCTCATTCGTATTATTTAACGCAGCCAGCTCTACAAGATATTATTAACTGAGACATAAACTTTAATCTCTTCATACTCTGTAATTGAAGCGAATCCGAGTAACGGGACGAAGAAATAAACTTGTAGTATTACCACTTTTGTTCTTAATGTTAATCTAATCCAAGTTTAATTAGATTCTCTTGGGAACTGGTTTAAGTTTATGTGCAAGTTTGTAAAACTATTGTCAAACGTTTCTTAATAGATTGGTTTTAAAGTTCTTGGATAAATCTTTAGGTTAAACCGCACTTGCCATGGTTGGTCTGTAAATGGGTGACCACCCATTATATGCTGAGTTTCCGCCGTGGCTCGAAGGCACGTTAAGTTGTTGGTCCAGACTGTCATTTGTAGATCTTTGACAGTTTGCCCAGTCAGTCTTATCAAAGCGTAGTGTGTTGCTCAGTACAAACTGGGCTATACCTAGAGGTCAGAAGGTTGATTTTTTCTCAGCCCCAAGGGACCATAGATTTGAGTATAGTGTTTTTAATTTTTAACTCGATACCTCACGCATTCCCAAGATCTAAAGGGTCTTGAAAGACAGACAGATGAATAACGAAGTGATTTTATAAGGCTGCCGCTTTTTCTTTTTGAAGAACGGTCGCCTAAAAACGAGTAGATTATGAAACTCTAAAATATACGTTACTATTTACGTATTTCGTAAACGTGCATTTACACAAAAATTTCTTCAACTTAAGTACCCGCCAGTTTCAACCTCAATCGTCTATTATACCCACAAATACACCATCAATTTAAACTTGAGCAATCCCATAGCTTAGTATCAGTTACAGTAACTCCTTGAATGCCGTAACAAGCGTCTTAGTCACGACGCTAACGTGTTTCATCTGACCCCACACTGGTTCCCATTGTTCGTCCGCAATCTTTGTTGTAGAATCGAGAATTTGAATTTCACTTCTAAATCTGGTTTTCGGAAAGTCTAACCAGATCGTTTTATCTTGAAAAAGACACTTGAAGAAAAGTAGCGTTAAAAAACACTAAGTTAATCCATCCTTTAAAAAAAATGTTTGCCCTACACTTGGAATTTCTCCTGTATCGTGGGTGCGTTTACAAATATTTAAACTCACGTACATTAAAAGTCAGCCTCAGAACAGAACAACTACCTGCAGGTGATATAAATATTTGTTCCGTGCAGGGATCGAACCCGCGTCACGCACCGCAGCAGTCACTACCCCAACTATGCCGCCATCATTCAATTCAAATTAAATTTTTTATAGCTTTCGATAAGAGTAATCAGAAGTCTAACAAACAGTATTATCATGATTTAGTAACCGGTTTGCGTAGGTCATATAGATAGTTGCTCCTTGTAAAAGGTGGTATTCATCTACATCCAGTAAGACTAGAATCCGCCTCCAACAAAGCAGGCTACGCAGTTGTTGCTGGTAGTAATGATACAACTTTTCTAAATACATTATTTTATTTATTTAAACGTCATGTACAATGGTGGTACAAGGCGGACTTAACGCCATAGAGCATTATATACCAGTCAAGTCTAAAACTATTTTTACGAAACATACCTATATTTTTAAACGGACACACTTTTCAGTAGCTGAAGTTAGTGCCCAGCGACCGTCGTTTGTTATGTCAACTTAGACGGTGTACTACTATCTTCAAGTTAACAATATATATAAGTAGTTATTTATATATTATAGTTAATAATATTATAAATGTAATTGAAATGGTGAAAATCAGCTACGGTTTAAAATCCGGGTAATTATGACCCACCATGCAGTTGTTGTACCTATTTTCTACCATGCTGATGCCGGGTTAAACTCGTGCGTTTTTCCATACACTTACAGATAGATAAACTGAGCCTTTGAATGTTCGTATCTTTGCAAACTTATTAATGAAACTGTTACAAAAGCTCTCAATCATTTATTCAACAGCAAAACTGCCAAACGAGCAATTTACTCCATAAATTACCTTCCTTCAACGTATGATAGAGGCTTCATCAACTCGTAATAATAAATAAATAAATATCTTGGGGCAACTCACACACGGCTATCTGATCCCAAGCTAAGCAGAGCGTGTGTTATGGTAACCAGACAACTGATATACATACTTATATAATTTATTATACATACACATAATATATATAAATCACACCCAGACACAGAACAAACAATCATGCTCATCACACAAAGTTTGTCCTGGGTGAGAATCGAACCCACGACCTCCGGCTCAGCAGTCAGGGCCACTAACCACTAGACCAACAGGCCCGTCAGACTCGTAGTCTGACAATATAATAATGTCAAACTACCGACACGTGAGTATCGCATCTCGTTTCTCTTAAGGGTAGCCGAGGTCAGCCGACAGATGCTAAACCTGAATGGTAGATAACTTTCAAAGAGGTCTACGTTATAATATGAAAAAAGATGTATATTCACTATGTTTACTAATATTATAAAAGCGAAAGTGAGTTTGTTTGAGTGGATTTTGGTACATGGATAGTTGGGACCCTGGACACGGACATAGGCTAAGGCATTTTTTAAATAAAAGTTTGTAAAATGAGGGAGAAAGAGGGAAAACTTAGCTTTGCTAATACAATAAATAAGGCGCATAGGCAAAAACTACAGGTAGCAGGTACCTGCAAATCAGAAAAAGGAACTGTGTTACCCCGAATTGAACGATAGCCAAGTCGCAGGCAAAGGCTAGTAAAGTTATAAAGAACTAACTGAAGTTTAGGCCCCCTTATCACTGAAATATGAAAAATAGATTGCGACCGATTCCCAGACATACCAAACAAACATATAAAATTTCATGAAAGTCGGTCAAGTCGTTTCGAAGGAGTGTAGCAACTAAAACTGTGATACGACAATTTTATAAATATTATAAATAAGATTAGGGAGTAGTTAAACTGAGGCGAATCCCTCAGAACGCCACAGCGTACGTGTTTTGTTTTAATGGATAAGCAAGTTACACGATTTAACCCTTTAAATAATGCTGTAGACACAATTGACGTATGAGAATTTTATCCCGCATGCCGCAAGGGATTTGGCTCAGTATGACCGAAGCGTTAAATTAGGGTCTGATTAAACTTTTCAATCATGTATTCTTCGATATGACAAATGACATAGAAAAGCAATACCTCTTAGAGCAGATGCCCTAATTGTCCCTGTCAATGTCGTATTCAGTCATCACATTAATAAATTAAACAACAATAAATTAAATCCAAATAGGATTTGCCTCTGCTGAACCCACTGGACTAGTGACTTTTAGTTATGGTTGACCCAATGTTCATAACATTTAATTTAATCATAACCTGTTAATTTAACCATCATTAAAACCACTTTATCTACCTACTGATGAGCTTCCTCTCTTGACACCAATCTAAAAAGACTAAGCTACATTAACCTAAGTTCAAAGTTTTAGGTCAAAGGTGAATGAACTCCGTTCTCGAAGTTACTATTGATGAGATGACAGTGATTTATGTTAAGGAAGATCCTCTCAGACGATGGGCAGCGAAAATGATCGTATTACAGAGCTACTGGACAAGTTTTTGTGTTAAAAACAAGGCAATTTAGAATAAGATTCGTTAGGCTTTTGTTTTTCGACGAGAAAATGAGGTTAATAATAAAAAGGTTGCCAACCCTAAAATTCTGAACTTTGCGGGAGTTATTCAGTATAGCAAACAAAGATATTCAAACAAAAAATACTGGCTGGAAAGATTAAAACTATATCATTTAAAAACTATCACTTTTTTTTCTTAATTATGTATGGATAATAAAATGACACAGATACCGGTTTTATATGCAGTAAATTTTCGCATAATTTGTATGGTAAATACTTATACCAGTTTGCTGTGAGAATCGGGTAGGAAGAAGTTACCGTGAAGTATGGAACATCTTTAGTGAAAGCTAGTCACTTTTACTGGTTTTTAGTTGAGAAGTCAGTTAAGATCCTTGTAGTATTAAGCCCGTTTTGACTAGCTAAAAATGCCTAAATGTACTGCGGTTCAGAGCATGTTGTTTAGATGCCGTTTGGTGTTAACTAAAACAGGTTATAGGAAAGTTCTGATAGGTATAATCCATTACTTATCCATATCTCAGCATTAATAAATAATTTAGATACGTCGCTGATTGATATTAATATAGCCGTCCATTCCATCTTATCTTTGTCTTTACAATTTAAGATCTTTCTTTGAACAAGATAATCGTTTAATGGTTTTAGTTCACCAGTTTGTCTTTCTAAATACCAGTCATTATGAAAGTTCTCGATAAAATCATAATTGTACTGATTTCACAAAAATTGTCCGTTTAACGTCTCATTTGCGCGAATGTCGGTCACATTCTAATTACGCTCGCCCTAATGTTGCCATGACTCATTGACAATAACGATCCAAGTATTCTAAGTCAAGCGAGAGTAAAAATTTCACACTAAACGACCAACTCATCATTAAATTGCCAAAAATCTTGGCGTATAAAAGTTGACCTTCCGAAATACTGACACAGTGTTCTAAATCCCAAAGCCGGTCGCGTGAGTGTCTGTAATGCGAATAATTGTCCATTGTGATACGATGCGGGCGATTAGGAAGTTTACTTTTACTATGTTGTGCGTTCCTCTGCCTGCGCGCACGCAATCACTTTCGACTTTCAGCCGCGCACTGACGCGGGCGCACTCCGTCCAGCTTCTTCTACACGCACCGTTTTTTGCCAATTCCTACTTACCACAGAAATTTATTCAAAACGATTGACTAATACGCAAAAGTAAAAGTTTGTTTTACATTTAATTTATATAAAATCGCTTTTACTTTTGTTTGTTAATAATGACTAGCATAACGCCCCTGCTGCGCGCGGTTTTTTATGACTGGACATAATAAACTTCTTTTTTTTCGTGTGGTTAACGCCTAACCTCAAGGTCAGAGTTTTTATGCCGCCAATATGTCTCTTAACTTGGTTTAACGAGGCGGTCATGTCAACATATTTGTGACATGCATTTTGTTTTCCATCACCAAAGCAAGTATCACTGCATCTTTATCTTACTACACTCATAAATTTCCCGAAATAAATTCTTTAAACAATGAAGAAAATCGCATCAAACCAGTGGCGTAGTTTAGGAAAACAACTCCATCAGACAAACGGACCTCAAAAAGTCAATTTAATTCATAATAATATGTAGATATCCATATGTGGAATTTAAGTTACGTCGACCGGTAATGCTGATCGGAATATTCACGAGTTTCGGATGGCCATTCTGCAGAGATCCGCAATTCGTTTGTGGACTTTTCAAAGCGTACAAAATCGAGTTTGTTGATTGCGATGGAAAGCAATCAAATAAAAACTGGCTACACGTGCCATCGGACACGACGTAAGGTTATTATAAACTATTGTTATTTTAAACTCTTGTACTGCTGTATTCATCAATATTCTCCAGCTACATGGAATAGAATATTCTTTATTATGTACACCCTACAAACAACATAATTACAACAGACATTTCATTTAGGTTGACACTATGGGCGGTCTTATCACTAAAATCAGTCTTTTCAAGACCAAACTTTCGGGCCACTGACTACCTGTAATGATTGTCAAAGACACTAGGAATTCTCCTGTATCGTGGATGCGTTTACAAACATTTAAACTCCCATACACAAACAGCCAGACTTGGTTCAACTATCTGTAGGCCATACACATATTTGTTCCGCGCGGGGATTGAAGCTGCGACACGCAGCGCAGCAGTCAATCGTTCAGCCACTGCGTCGTACAAACCGTATCGTCAAAGTAATTAAAGTTATGATACTTCAATCATGTAAGTGTTTCACCTTCAAATGAGAGATTTTCAGCTAGAAACTTGTACAAACCTTTATTTTGCAATTTGACAATTGATATCATCAAATATTTAAATACTTTGGTGAACAAATTAATTACTGATCGCAATATAACCGAGCGAAGTCGCGAGCGTCGCAAAGTCTTTCATAATTCAATTGAAGGACGGAACAGCGGTTCGCTTCGGTAAGGGTACCTACCTCCTTAATTTAATTCCTTTTATCTGATTATAACGGGAAACTTAACTAAGTTATGTACGTTTAAGCAAGATTGATCCACTCGTGTCCAGTTAATTAGCCATGAGACTGTAGTATTTTAGTTTGTTCTTGTTGTACACAATATTCTGTTTCTATTTGAAACTAACTGTGCCCCGGCATTGCAATGTAATTTTTGTACCCAACCTACCCTACCTACCGAAACTACACAAAAACCTTGGATCCTTGGATTTCAACAAATATTTAAAAAAAGAATTGGTAAAATTGGTCCAGGCGTTTTTGAGTTATGCGCTTAGCAACACATTTTTCGATACATTTTTATTTTATAGAAGAAGGTTTTAAAAAAGAACCGGCTAAGTCGGATTGGCACAACTATAAATTAACCTCATTAACGGCCATATCTTTGCGTATACCCAGTGGATTGATTTTTTCAGAGGTCTAAGGGACCCCAGACTTGATTATATGGCTTTAATTTCAACTCGATACATCTACGTCTTCTCGAGGTAGAGGCTCTTGACAGACAGACAGGCGGAAAACAAAATGCATTTATAAGTTTTTCCTTTACGGAACCCTAAAAACTTTTAAACGCTTTAATACAACAATGGCATTGTATGTAAATATTTCGCAAAAAATACCTTCTTTGACTAAAAGGCTGTGAACAATTGGTGAAGGGATTAAAAGCCGAGTTTTAAACAACGTATTAACGATTTTAATACGGGACCATCAGGGAAAGGGAGCTGCGACTCTAAAAAAAGTAAAAGTTGAAAGGTCAAATTGCCTTAGCTGGCAACACTTTACAGACTAATACTAACTGTTTTTTTTTCAAGACCCTTAATCTCAGGAGCGCGTGGTGGTATGGAATTGGAATTCTTACCATAAACTCTAGTCTGTAGTCCTTTGCAAATGTGAAAAAATACCAACTTTCTAAGTCAGTCTAAGCAGTCAAAAGATATGGTCGTTTATGTTGCAAGTTTGTACGGAATTTATGGCCAGAGTAAAAAAAATATTAAATAAAAAAAACGTCTTAAAAGTGATAGTAAACTCAGAAAATAGTATCACGCAGGTCATTTTAGCGTACTCCCACAAAACGACGCAGTCGGCTAAATACTCTTTATTATGCGTTTTACGTTTGACATTATAAACACCTGTGGGAACTAGGCCGAGAACCGTACCGTCAGCAAAAAAACAACGCCATTATTCGCGGCTCAACAAATAAAATAAAAACGGCAATTATTTTTTACTTTATTTGAATTCACACGGAGTTATCGCCGTTTTATTGTTATGACTAGAATTTCTATATTAATATGTTAGCTTTACTAAGATAAGACTTAAGCATTGTATTTTCAGATTTTATAAGTTTGAAACTGATAAGTGGAACGGTTTGACGACTAATGTTCAATAAACTAAAAGAATATTTTGAAAAATCGTTCAGAACTTAATGATTGTAGCTGTTTATTTTACATTGATTCGTTTATATTATTAGAATTAATATATTCCTGATTACTTATTCTGTATGCAAGTTCCTATACGTTATTATAGGGGGACGTAACATAAAATAGTGAAAAAGAGTAAAAATCGTCGTAAACTCATTACCAATCTCAAAACGATACAACGATACTACCAGAAAGGTGAATCATACCATTGAACAAAAATTAAACAATTAACCCGTTCACACAATTACAAAAACCAGTTTTAATCTTCCAAGATTTGAGACCATAAAAAATGCCTTCACCGATTTTAAGATTTTCTTGCGCACGCTACCATACAAGTGAGAGTGAGTGACCTTCGGAATAAGAGGACAGTGACCATCCAAACTTTTGACCTTCGGTAGACTATCTTTTGGACTTAGCACTTGGTTGCTATATTTATGGCAGTGATCACCAACCATAGGAACAAATATGGACATAACGAGGTTGTACCGACAGAGATGAATGGCAACGTGTGTTTGTTTGGTAGATAGTATGAGTTGGTACTTTTGGTGCAGCTTAATATATGTTGGGAAATCATAAAATAACTTCAGTCGATCTGGGCAGAGCGAGGAGGAATTTGTCAGACGTTTTCTGACTTAAACCCATCCATGTTTCTTCTTTTGCTCTTCGTGTTCCGGAGCCGCTTTATCTCTCTCAAACTAGGTACTAGAGCCTAAGATTTTTTACCCCTTAACACCTAACGCGAACAGAATTATTTTGCAGAATGTTAGATACAATCACTTAGGAACTAGGGGTTTAAAATGCCCGCTTAAGCAGAATCAAAATCCTACTAAAATTATAAATGTGAATGTTTGTGAGAATGGATGGATATAGATGTTTGTTACTCTTTCACGTCAAAACGGCTGAACGGATCTTAATGAAAATTGGCACAGACGTAGATTACAGTCTGGAACACCACATCATATAATACTTATTTCGATCATCACGCGTGCGCCAGCTAGTAGGTTAATGAAATACGTCGTACGTCACCATTCGTAAAATAGTAGAACTTCTGTTCTCATTTGTACAGAAACAGGTCTAGGCTGTATGCTATTTAGCAACAACGCTCACTAAACGTACGTAGCCTGTTTTACTTCCTTTCAAGTAGTGGACATTTGAATATTGCCTAACCTCCGATACGGGCCTTATTTTAACACTAGCTTCTGCTCACGACATGTTTGCGTGGCATAGTTACTTTAAGCTAACGCTAACTTTTCAACCGTGTGATGATCGAAAAAAAAACATATTTTCCTCTTTCTCTCCCTTTTCTCACTAGTTTTAGCCTATGACCGTCTCCAGGGTCCCAACTATCTCTGTACCAAAAATTATCAAAATCGGTTTGGCCATGTAGGCGTGAAGACGTAACAAACAAACTCACTTTCGCTTTTATAATATTAGTAAGGATTTATTTTTAAGGGTTCCGTACGTCAAAAGGAAACAACGGAACCCTTAAATGATGACGGATAACAGACGGAATGTTTTCCGTCAGTCTGACTTTCTGTCAGGACCATTTAACTCGAGAACGCGTGGAGGTATCAAGTAGAAATTAAAACTACATACTCAATTCTATGGTCTGCTGGAGAAGTGAAAAAAAAAACAACTCTTAAAATATACGGCCGTTTATATCGCAAGTTTGTACGGAACCCTCGGTGCGCGGATCAACTAGCTCGCCTCGACCGATGTCCATCTCTGTGTTTATTTATTTATTAGCTTTTGCCCGCGGCTTCGCTCGCAATAAATTCGGGGTAACACAGTTCTCCTTGCGCCTTATTGATTTGTAATAGCAACGCTAAGTTTTCCCTTTTCTTCCCTCTGTCTCCCTCACATCCCACTTTTTTCAAAAAAATATTAGCCTATGTCCGTCTCCTGGTTCCCAACTATCTCTGTACCAAAATTCATCGGTTTAGCCATTAAAGCGTGAAGAGGTAACAAACAAACTCACTTTCGCTTTTATAATATTAGTAAGGAAAGGATTAAGGACTTCTAACAATGCATAAGCTTTTTTTGAAGACCTTAAAAATGTAAGAATGCTTTTTTTTATTACTCTATACGAAAGTTCCACAAACAACAACACAAAAGTTACAAAATGCGTCGACGTGAAAAACTAAACGGTTGATTAAAACTTCCGCTGTAGGAGCTGGAATGATACGGTTGTACGAACAAAAAATATCAAATGGAATCGTCGTATTGCTGTTGTTAAGTTGGTACGTGTTTCTTTTTCCTGAAATACTGCAGGTCTTTGCTGAAATATCAATAAAAGGAGAAAAAACACATAATTGAAATACGTAAGTATTTCTTTAGATAAAATAAAAAATTTAGAGGTTTCAAGGGACACCCGGATGGAACGAAGTTCCTATAGAAATGAAAATATCTGGCTTGCTTTCTATAAGACAGAGAGAGACAATATACAGACAGATAGACAGAGAAACATGCGACGCCGCACAGCTTACAATAGCAAAAAGTGTCGTGACAACTTTTCGTAAGAATTTTTTCCGTCTAGCCCCCTTTCACAACGCGCGATAAGGAACTACGTTCCAATTAAGTGACTTCTGCTGTGTGTTTGAGTATTTCTTTCGAACTACTCAACGAGTTTTAATGCAGTTTTCAGTAATAGATAGCATGATTAGAAGGTTAGTATATACATTCCATCCGTGCGAAACTGGGGTGGGTAGCTGGCACATCCTCCTAATTTTATTTGTGAGGATGGATGAATGAATGTATGGATGTTTGTTACTCTTTCACGTCAAAACAGACGAACGGATCTTGATAAATTTGGCACAGAGGTAGATTATGGTCTGGAATAACACATAGGATACTTTTTTTCAATATCATGCAGGCGATGTCGCGGGCGCCAGCTAGTTTGTAATAATTACACAAGTATATCAATACGAAGTTATTACTCTTTATTCTTTAAAATCAGTTCAATTAATCTGGGAAAACAACGTGTATGAATGAGTTGGCAATTTCTTTATTTTGAACTTCGAATTGTAGAAAGTGTTTAACCCGCTCATTTAATGTGTTAAATTCTTAATTCACTTTCAAATATATTTATGTGCATTTTATGGTCTTAAATTAAATCTATGTTTAATAAGACTTGTAATTTGCGGCTGACGTGCAAATTAAATTGATTTTTTTGTCAATTAATACCTAAATTGACGAAAGAAATCATAACATAATAAGCGTTTCGTGTTCTTTCAATTCTACTCAAAGAGGTTGCACAAACCCTATTATAAAATTCCGCTGCCCGTCTGTCTGTTCGTCTGTCACCAGGCTGACATAGACAGTTAAAATTTTCACAAATAATGTATATCCCATAAAAAAAACATATATTTTTATAGATAACTAACTTCCGCCCGCGACTTCGTCCGCTTGCCATAGTTACTTTGGGCTAACGCTAACTTTAACCAGCGTGATGATCGAAAAAAACATATCTTTCTTTCCCCTTTTCGTCCCCTTTTTCCCCCTTTTCTATTTTTTTTTAAATTGTCTATACCCTAACTATCAGTGTATCAAAATTCATCAAAATCAGTTTGGCAAATAAACAAACTAATAAAAAAACTAACTAAAATAAACAAACACTTTCGCTTTTATAATATTAACTAGCTGTGCCCAGCGGCTTCACCCGCTGCTGATTTAGGGGTTTGAAAAAATAGATGTTGGCCGATTCTCAGACCTACCCGATATGTACACAAAATTTCGTTGAAATCGGTCCGTCCAGCCGTTTCGGAGATGTAAGGGAACGAAAACTGTGACACGAGAATTTTATATATTAGAAGATAAGGATAACATGGTACCCTTTTTTTGGGGTGGGGAAATCGTCAAATAACTTCCCCCGCTCTGTGCCCGATCAGACTTGAACTGACTAAAACCCACTCATGTTCCTTCCATTGCCCTTAACGTTTTGGAGCCGCGGTATCTACTTCAAATAACCCGCAACCGCGGCAGTTCATTATCGCTTAATAAAACGATTTAAAAGCTTGACAACACACATGGCAGACTGAAGATCAAGTGAATGCCAATCGCCTTAGATACAACCTATATGTACCCACCTTCTTATCATTGCCCCTTACCCCTATTAACAACTGACCTAATGGTACCATACACAATATTCAATGAGACCCACGCACAAGTTCCATTGAATAAGTAACAATGGCCTTTTGAGAATGTTCGAGTGTGATCAAAACAGACTTATTGTGAACTCTAAGCCATTAGCCGTATTGTTGACAATGGGCTGACCAATTCAATTTTCTTTAGTATAATTTTCTGAACAGAAAGTTTCGTCCTTTATTTGGTGCCTGCATAATTAATAATCTTACTAATATTATAAACTAGCTTTTGCCCGAGGCTTCGCTCGCGTTAAATTCGGGGTAACACAGTTTATCTTGCGCTTTATTGATTTGTAATAGCAACACTAAGTTTAACTTTTCTTTCCTCTTTCTCCCTCACATCCCACTTTAAAAAAAAATATAGCCTATGTCCGTCTCCTGGTTCTCAACTATCTCTGTACCTAACTTCATCAAAATAGGTTTAACCATTAAAGCGTGATGAGGTAATAAACAAACAAACTCACTTTCGCTTTTATAATATATAAAGTAAGGATGAGAATGTTTGTGAAGATGGATGGACGTATGGATGTATGGATGTTTGTTACATTTTCACGTCAAAACGGCTGAACGGATCTTGAAGAAATTTGGCGCAGGGGGAGATTATGGTCTGGAATAACACATATGATACTTTTTGGCCATTTTGAACTATTGAAGACTACTTCAATAGTTCAAAATGGCTAAAAACAGTAACTTATCTGTCAACAGTTTTATTCTATACTAGCTGTTCCTCGCGGTTTCACCCCCGCTGCTCAGCACCTGTTGGTAGTAGCGTGATGTTATATAGCCTATAACCTCCTCAAGAAATGGACTATCCAACACTAAAAGATTTTTTTCAATTCGAACCAGTACTTCCTGAGACTAGCGCGTTCAAACAAACAAACAAACAAACTCTTCAGCTTTATAATATTAGTATAGATTCATATTATCAGAGATATAATATTGGTTGTACTCAACTGCCCGTCCCTGTGTCAGCTCACATATGATCGGTATACGATTCACTGTCTACGTCATCCCAAACTTGGCAATTTGCGTCACGCTACCGAAGTTCAGAACCTTTGACGTGCTCTCGCGAGCGACGCCACTTAATGACGTCAGAGGAACGCAATTTTTTCCTGATAAAAGTCTGTTTTCAAATATTGATAGAGGAATTCTTTGGATAAAAGCTTTGGTTAAGTAATTACTATCTTGTACTAGTAGAGTCAAGTTGGAGGTAAACTTTATTGTTCTAGCTTCCGCCCGCGACTTCGTCCGTGTGGCATAGTTACTTTGAGCTAACGCTAACTGTAACCCGCGTGCTGACCGAAAAAAACTTTCTCTCCCCTTTTCTTCCCCTTTTCTCAATTTTTTAGCCTATGTCTTCAGTGTCCCAACTATCTTTGTACCAAAATTCATAAAAATCGGTTTGGCCATTTTGTCCTGAAGACGTAATAAACAAACTCACTTTTTTAGGGTTCTGTAGTCAACTAGGAACCCTTATAGTTTCGCCATGTCTGTCTGTCCGTCCGTCCGTCCGTCCGTCCGTCCGTCCGTCCGTCCGTCCTCGCTTAATCTCTGTGACCGTTAGCGCTAGAAAGCTGAAATTTGGTACCAATATGTATATCAATCACGCCGACAAAGTGGTAAAATAAATAATTGAAAAACATGTTTTATTAGGGTAGCCACCCTATATGTAAAGTGGGAAATGTTTTTTTTTTAATTTCAACCCTAACGTTTGATATATTGTTGGAAAGGTATTTAAAAATGAATAGGGGTTTACTAAGATCATTTTTTGATAATGTCAATAATTTCGGAAATAATCGCTCCAAAAGTAAAAAACAATGTTTCCCCCCCCCCTCTAACTTTTGAACCATAAGTATAAAAAATATGTAAAAAATCTGAAAAGTAGAATTTTATAAGGACTTTCTATGAAAATTATTTTGAACTTGATTGACACAACAGTTTTTGTACAAAAAGGACAAAAAGTTGTACAAAATAATTTCTGGACTAAGTTTGTAGTATAATCGTATATGCAAGCATTTTTTGTAACTTTGTTTACATATTTTATTATCCTGAACGTATCTTTTTTCAAACAAAAAAAGTATTATTGAAATCGGTTCTCGCAATCCAAAATTACCACCGAAATTGCACGTCTTTGTATTAATTAGTAACCCAATTCCCCGAGAGATGGCGCTGTAGGTACTTATTACATTGGATCGGGTATTACCGAATTGTTCGGTTGGCCTCATAACTGGGAACACTTATTGTGACAGACGGGAAACTACGGAACCCTACACTGAGCGTGGCCAGACACGCTCTTGGCCGGTTTTGTAATATTAGTAAGGAATAGTAAGGATTAGCTCTTGCCCGCGGCTTTGTTCGCATAAAGTTCTTTAACTATCAGACGGAGTCATTCTACCGGGTTTAAAAGTACTATTCGTGTTAAAATCATAAATAAATTTATCGTTTTTTCCTTATAACGACGAACATGTAATCAAAATACGTTACCTAATTCCAATATTAATAAATATTCGTGCAATATGAGATCATTGACATCACGTATAAATTAATATTTGACACAGTGTGCCGCGTCCTCAGCAACGCGGAAACGAATCTATGTCAATGGGTTCCGCATGTAGAAATAATGCAATAGATATATTTATAAACACCTTGATGACATCTGTTACGTATTTACGTGAGTTTCTACTTTTTTTTCTATTTGTGATGTAATGTTTCTGATGATCATATTGAGATAATGAAATGCTAGGATACAGCAGAGGATGTTATAAATCGATCTACTCGTTTAGTTTAAATTACAATGTATGGTTAGCTATGTGGTGTAAATGCTTGGCAAGTTCCCAATAATAACTAACACGATATTAGAAAAAAAAATACACATCATAATTATATTAAAAGATTTTTTTTTAGCCTTTTCGTATACCGCCGGAAAAGATGTCACGGGCCCGGATCATAAAGGGCAATAGAAGGAAAATGGGTGGGTTTTAGTCAGTACAAATCTGACAATCCCCCTGCTCCACCCAGAACGGCGAAAACTATTTGATGAATTTGTCGACACGGATGGCGCAGTGGTTGAGCGATCGACTACTGCGCTGCGTGTCGTTAGTTCGATTCCCGCACGGAACAAATTTTTTTATGACCTACAGATAGTTTTTCCGGGTCTGGCCGTACCGTATGTGATTTTAAATGTTTGTTAACGCAACCACGATACAGGAGAAATTCCTAGTGTGGGGCAATGTTTTTTTTAAATAAAAAAACCCACAAAAAAGCCTGTTTGTATGAATTCTCTACAGCAATACGCAAGTCGCAAGAGTGTGTACTGGTACCTTTAGGACAAGCGGCTATTGTTCAATCTGACGATACTATTGAGAATTTCCAATCAAATATGGCTGACGTGAAATTGGATTTAGGAATCATTGTTCGACAGCCGTGCCTATGACTAGCTTATCAACCGAATAGAAATTGGAAAATAGATAGACACATTTGGAAAATCATTGCTTGGATTGGATAAGGATCTCATTATGTCCAATATCGAGAAACACAACGACAAGATGAAACTGAACAGCTTTTGTTCAATATGTTATGAAAATTCATTACATTTATTATATGCAAAAAAACCTGTATACACTCAACAAAAATAATCGTCGCGACACCACACTGTTCAATGTGAAATAGAAAGACGAAACGAAAATAACTGGTTTTTCTATGAGAGAGAGAGACAGGCAGAGAAACACGCGCACGCCGCACGGCGTACAAATATAGGAAAAAGTGTCGTTACAACTTTTGGTCTTAATTTTTTCTGTCTAGCACCCTTTCGCTACGCGCGATAAGGAACTTCGTTCAAAAAAGGTACCCAAATATGATCACTTTGTTGTACATCTGTCAATCTGTCAAGATCTCGGGAACACGTGGCGGTATCGAGCTGAATTAAAATCAAATACTTAAATCTGTAATCCTTTGAAGCTGTGAAAACATCAACTCGTAAGTCTACGCAGTGAAGAGATAAAGCCTTTTATGTCACAAGTTTGTACGGAAACTTCAGTGCACGAGTGAGTCTTGCACTTGCGAATCTTAAGAACTTGTTGAACTATACTTCAAGGGAGATCTTGTCCGGAGTTATGGGTTGTTCGAAAGAGATACCGCGGCTCCGGAACGTAAATGGCTATAAAAGGAACATGGTCAGGTTTTAGTCAGTACAACTTTGACTCTCCTCTCCGCTCCGCCCTGAGCGGGGGAAGTTATTTAAGATAACCCATCCGCAAAAAAAAAGTCTTTTATAGGCAATGTATTAAAATGATTTTTCTGTCCTATGTGATAATTATTCATCATCTGCCTTCGGTTTCGGAGCCGTGGTATCTAATTCGAACAACCCGTATCCCCGGCAGGCAGTGGCCCTGGCAGACATCTCTGCTTTGCTGACATCTCTTTAAGGCGCCTGGAACACTAACACGATACGGCCTGTCGTTAATAGACGGACGGACAATGATCTACCCATTGCTCACCGTCCACAGGCCCGTATCTACGGTGGCCGGGAGTCGTCTCGCGGCGCCCGACGCCCGGGACGTCTCCTGCGGCGGCTGGGTTGGTTTGAGGTTCTCTCCCTCAAACGCTTAAATTGCTACAAAACGCTATAAATGCCTTACATATCCTTAAAATCGTGACTGATACATTTCGGTGTGCCGTTTCATAATAGTGCATGATTACTACGGAAAATATAGAAGGCGAATAGTTGTGTATTGTAACCTTGATATTAGATTCTTTGTCGTTAGTTACTTGGTCTTGCTCACTAATAGATTCTTGGCCAGTGATAACTAGAATAATGGAACCATTAGTGTTTGGACGAGAGTTCCTAGTATCGCCAGAATAATTTGGTTGGATTAGAGCATGTTTAACCACGTAGCGACAAAGTTGGTTAAGCGATGATTCTAACTGTTTTCACGATTTTCGTGGAAATTATGATGTGAAAAAAGTAGCTTCAGATATTTCAGTCTTTAATTAATCTGCGTGAAAAATTTGATCTATATCGTCTGGCATGATTGAATAACAAACATAAATCCAAATATAATAGTAGTTAGGGATCGATAAACCATTGTGGGATTACAAAGCAAGGGTAACAACGGTGCTTGGGTATCACTAGAGCATCGATACCCGGTTTCGGTTGCCTAGTAAAACCCGTTTTTTTCTAGTTTAACCTAGGGGAATAGTTGGGCATCATAAACCGATATCGGACACCTAGTTAAACCTGTTTTTTTGGGTTTTTACTAGGGAGCCTAAACCGGGTTATCATGCCTTACTGATTACCTGATGACATTATTATTTACCCTTAACGGAAATTGCTTTGAAAGTTTTACATTCAATGTAAACGAAACATAAAATATATATAACATCATCTACTATCAACTCCTTTGCAAAACCAAAACATCGTACCCAAGGGACTCCATAAAAACGCCTCTATCTTCACAGGACTCATAGGAAACCGTTTTATTGCAAAGAAATGTGCCAATCTCACGTTTTTGGGTCAAGGGTTTACGTTACGTTACAGTTGGCATTACGTTATCGGTACGGTTTGCGTTAACGTTAGAGATATAAGATGGTATAATGGAGATAAAATGAAGGGTCCGGATTTAATCTCGTTCAAATAATACTAGCTTAAAACAATTGCTAGCGGTTGTATGGAATGCAATGCGAAAGACGAATTGCCTTGAGATTGTAGTTAGGTTTGGATTAAGAAATTATTATCTAGGCTTAAACTTATTTGTTGGTCTAAGCTTTTAGTGAAACTTTTCAATTTCACGCTGGAAAATGGACCAGTAGAAAGAACGACATGTGAAAGGTAAAAGAAACCACTGAAATGTCAGTCGTATTTCTATAGTGTTAAAAATATATATTTATTACATTGTTTTATAAAGGTTACATAACTTGCTAACAACACCACGAGGTTATTTTATCGATGTTATACGAGTATATTATGCTAGCAATGGCAACGGATTGGCCAACTTGAAAATCGAACCTGATATATTTCTCGAGTTTACAATAAAAATTTACTATGATGTACAACAACTCGAACAACTCGTTAATACAATGTTCCTCCAAAAATTTTTAACAAACAAATTTTTGACACATAACTTGTGTCAACGGCGTCAAAGCAAAGGGTTCTGCCAGGGCCACTGCCTGCCAGTGTTGCGGGTTGTTCGAAAGAGATACCGCGGCCCCGGAACATTAAAGGCAATAGAAGGAACATAGGTGACTTTTAGTCAGTACAGCACTGACACTCCCACCCGCTCCGCCTAGAGCGGGGGAAGTTATTTGATGATTAACCATCAGCAAAATAAAGCTACATAACTTTCTTTATCAAACAGTAGATTGAAATGATATCAATTTACACCAACTTCTATATAACATTTAATACCAGTGCAGCAGAAACTATTGATTCTCAATACCAGAAATCAGTACCAGTGACATTTACTGAATCTATGGTATTTCGAAACCAAGCTTTTAACGGTACAGTGCTAAAGCTTCATACCAATGATATAAGTATCAGGATTTAGAAATGTTATCACTATTTTAATGCCGAGTACTTTGCAGATTACAAATGTATAAGTAGTGCAAACTGTGTAGTCATTTTGTATCGGTATTGCAAGATGTATTAGGAGATTGAAAGTGATTGGCAATACCACATAGAATATGTTAAAAAAAATTTCTTATGAACCAGTAGCTGTTGATGCAAATTTTGCAATTCAGTTATTATAAGAAGTGAATGATGCGGTGCATTAACCTATAAAGAATTTTCATTTCAATTAAACTAAATAACTAATTGATGTCGTCAATGTTTTGGACACATTTGTGAAAAATAATGTTAATATTTTACACGGAAAAACTAATTTGACCTTCTGTATTGTTACAGCACTCGTGCTATGCGCATATGCGGCCGAGGTGGAGAAGAAGGCAGAAAGCGCGGCAGAGCCTGCCATGAACAAGGACAAGAGACAGACACAAGATGAATACACACATCTGGGGTACAGGATAGCTCGCAAACAGGTAAGGTTATTTCAACTGATGAAGGAAACTGTGTCGTTGTAACTCTCTGGGATAAGAAGAAACTGGTCACGCTTGTACTGTAGTATTGTCTACCGGAAACAATAGATACATCAGTTACATTGGTTGTCTAATGCCAAAAAATAGCAACGAAAAGCGATACTAAGCTTAAATTGTTACCAATTTTGCCGAGTGTGATGAAATATGAATGAAGAAGACTCGAGGAGTAATCAAGACAGTATTCAATATAAATTGAGCTTGCAAACACGCAAACTAATCAAACTGACACTTGACAGCGTGATTACACATGAAACTCCCTCATTTATCAAAATTTACTGTCTTAAAATGCATCAGACATCTTATCAAAAGTTATTAGGAAATGTAGTTGCTTATAATTTGAAGTATGATGAATTATTGACGTTTACCGTTCCGACATTGTCAATTCCTACATTACTATTCCATCGCTAAATTATTGGACACTAGAAAAATTATGAAAATTTAATATTTCCTATTCCGCATTTCATACCGTAACTGGCAGCGGACCGTTTAATGATATCGGCCGGTAGTTACGGATTAGTGGAAAATGCTACTCCAAATATAGACGACA
Organism: Ochropleura leucogaster; assembly: GCA_958449745.1. Lineage (NCBI taxonomy): Eukaryota > Metazoa > Arthropoda > Insecta > Lepidoptera > Noctuidae > Ochropleura > Ochropleura leucogaster. Next base: position 7,562,228 of record OY288222.1, on the reverse strand, counting down.
AACTAAATACCTGTAATTATGACGTTTTAAGTGTAACGGCGGTGAGCATAATACTTGTATATCGCGCGAGCTCTCACGTATTAACAACGATTAGCTTTAACGTGGATATAGGCTCATTAATTCTTCGTCATGTTTTAATAGTTCCGTGTCGTATCCGTATCCAAAATAAAAAACGAAACCCTTATAATATCTTTGCTGTCCGTCTGTCAAGAAATCTTGGGAACCCTTAGAGGTATCGACTTGAAATTACCACATACTCAAATCTGTAGTGCCATAGAACTATGAAAAAATCAACCCTCTAAGTATACGCCGACAAAAGATATTACCGTTTATGTAGCAAGTTTGTACGGAACCCTCGGTGCGCGAGTCCGACTCGCACTTGACCGTTTTTTTTTTCAAGTGGGTTACGATCATTACAGTTGTTATATTATGTCATAGTATTATTAATTATTTCAAAATCTATAAGATAAACGGATACCTAAGGTCCATAGTCCAATAATGACAGCGACTAAAGGGGTTATCCACAAAATCCTTGATACTTTTTATTATAATGACATTTCCCTGCGTAACATGGAGGTTTTTGTAGTAACCAAAAATGAACAAGAACCTCTGACCTTTACAGTCCAATAAAATGAAGGTGGGTTGTGTTTGGGTACTATCACATTCATATAACTGGATTAACAGTAGCTTTTCAGTGAATGTCTGGCACTCGAATAATTTAACATGGACCGTGGGAAACTGTAGGAGGACATTCAGACGATGTCCAAGAGATGAATGTAAGCTATAAACATATACCCACTTTAAGGAAGATATTTTTAAAAGCACGGGGCCGAGCTAATGACCTTGCGGCACTCTCTATAAGGAGTTCACTTAAATCTTAGTAACACATGCAATAACAACTAATTTCCACTTACGAGTATGCTTTTGGGAATTTATTCTTGGTTCTCAAAATATTTTTTCTCACAAAATTACCTATAACTGTCCTATTTCAACAACCATTCATAGTTTAGTCAATCAAATGGCTTCGAAAGTCTAACTAATCTGTTTTTGCACGTTAAATTCCATTTTCCGCCATTGTGAGCGGACGCGATAAGTCCTAATAGGTGTAAAGATGTGTACACGTAGATATCCCTCGATCTTCCCATGGTGATATTATGCAAATGTGAATAAAAACATGTATCAGCTGTTTCTGATCTCCATAATGTTGTAAGAGTTCTTATGTTGCCTGTCCGTGATGTTAAGTTCACTATTACCAACATATTGGTGCGGAAATCTCCATTGTCATTCAAATGTGCATCTGCCACTACTTCGGTTTTAGAACGATTTTTGTTATGTTCGTTGGTAATAATTATTGCTATACTTTAGTTGGTAGTATTTGGTACTAGCTTTTGCCCGCGGCTTCGCTCGCGTTAAATTCGGTAGCGCCTTATTGATTTGTAATAGCAACGCTAAGTTTTCCCGTTTCTTCCCTCTTTCTCCCTCATATCCTACGTTTTTTAGAAAAAAATAGCCTTTGTCCGTCTCCTGGTTCCCAACTATCTCTGTACCAAAATTCATCAAAATCGGTTTAGCCATTAAAGCGTGAAGAGGTAACAAACAAACAAACACACTCACTTTCGCTTTTATAATATTAGTAAGGATTATGAGTATTTGGTAGGTATTTTTACTTACACGATCTAAATATATCAACAGGTTCTGAAAAATAAAAATATAAGTTTTACTTTTTAATTACCTACATAGACATTTTTAACAGTGAACATAAAACACGGAATTGATAGAATTTTGTAAAAAATATTCTAAGTTACAGCTTCGTGACAGTGGGAAAGATACATCATGTCAAAAGATCGCATCACACCAATAAATAGCATTATTTCTCCAACACAAAGTGATTCAACTTCACCGGATCATGTCCTAAGCTGCCCTTTCACTTCTATGCCCTACATTTGGTCACGAGCGCCCAGTCCTTTAAACTGTTAGTGAGGCGAATACGCTATCGATAACTTGTTACTGTGTTCGGTCAAAGTCGGGACGGGACAAAAATGTTCATGGAATATCGAGATTGTTTTACATGATCGTGTGTGGGATGAATATATTGAGTGCTGTAAGATATAGAACTGAATTTATGACAATACCCTTTGTTTTTTTTTTTATAGAAATCATTGATCGATCGGGAAATAAGCCTTTCTCGGTTGAAAAATCGTTAGTATCGTGTCCCTTTTCGGTTGAAAATTTCTGCGAGTCAAGGATTGAATTGAGAAGTTTCTACAGAATCAAAGAAACAGATCAAAATACTAACGTTATTATGTCATTTGGTCTAATGATAAAATGGCGTGCGTGTACTCTCAAGCACACAAATACGGTAACCTACATTACGGAAACCCCTACTGTAACAATAAATTAAGAAGCCGTCACTTACAAGTTTGCATGAATGTACCCAGTCGCCTCTTACTATAAACACACAGGAAATCGCGAAGGTTGTCTTTTCCATTAGCACATAGTAATATAGCTATAACTAAGATAAGCCACAAAATATTCGTAAATCTAAAATGTTTAATTATGCAAAATAAGAGACAAATTACGGATAACCTATCGGGCTTCAATATCATGATTACCATCTTACCTAGTTGACCTAAGGGTCGAGTAAAATAGTTAGCTATTTGCGAACGAAAATGTTTCTTTGAAGTTGTAAACTAACAAATAAATTCCTATTGATTGTAATAAAATGATATGGCTTTATCTAAGATTTTATTATTGGTTCTTCTTAGCGGACATTTTGTTTGTTTACAGCTTGTATGATTTTGCCTAAGGAAATAGAAGCCACTTTTTTTAGTTCTAATTTAATTTTACAGCTACTTCTTATTCGAAATTCTTCAAATTATACTTAACTAGCTTTTGCCCGCGGCTTCGCTCGCGTTAAATTCGGGGTAACACAGTTCCCCTTGCGCCTTATTGATTTGTAATAGCAACGTTAAGTTTTCCCTTTTTTCCCTCTTTCTCCGTCACATCCCACTTTTTTCAAAAAAATATTAGCCTATATCCGTCTCCTGGTTCCCAACTATCTCTATACCAAAATTCATCAAAATCGGTTTAGCCATTAAAGCGTAAAGAGGTAACAAACAAACAAACTCACTTTCGCTTTTATAATATTAAGTAAGGATTATTATTGGTTTATTTCCCGACGGCTAATAGGAGGGTTATGGTTTTCGAGTGAATAAATGTATGTATTTCTAATAGTATTGCATACTCCACAGACAAAACCAATAAATGAAAGTCGACAAATGAGGTGTCTTTGAATTTGTAACAGTCTATAAAAAAAAAGAAATAAAGAAATTAGGTGAAGATAAGAAATACCTACCCGATTGCCTATAATCTTAAGAGAAAGAAACAACTCTAGTCTTTAACAGTCGGGATCTTCTAAAAATCTAGATTTGCTCATATTTTCCCAATTAGGGGTCCTGGACTTGTTTTTAGACGTAGTTTTGGTTGAATCATGACAATTGATAATTCAAAGGGTTTATTTCAATGATCTACCTCACTTATAAAACAACAATAAAAAACCTCCTCTATTCTGCATACTTATACTTGATTTAAAAAATCTCTGTATGTATTTTATATTTCAAGATAAACATCGTTTGTCGCAGCTGTCAGGGTTTAGCATTTATCTTAGAAAAACCCAAGATTTAAAGTCTCCTTAAATGGCATTAAGAGTCTGGCAGATAACAAATGACATTCAAAACAAGCAAGACTATTAGCTGACTATGAAAGTATTGCTCGAATTTCTTTTAAATCCTTACTAATATTTTAAAAGCGAAAGTAAGTTTGTTTGTTTGTTGGTTACCTCTTCAGGCTTTAATGGCTAAACCGATTTTGATGAAATTGGGACCTAGGAGACGGACATAAGCAATTTTTTTTTAAGTGGATATGAGCGAGAAAGAGGGAAGAAAAAGCTTTGCTATTACAAATCAATAAGGCGCAAGGGCAAAAACTGCAGGTAGCAGGTACCTGCAAATCAGGAAAGGGGAACTGTGTTACCCCGAATTTAACGCGAGCGAAGCCGCGGGAAAAAGCTAGTGAAAAATAATTTAAGGCTGCGTTCGTAGTTTGTGCACACAGCATGACTTAAATCTATACTAATATTATAAAGCTGAAGAGTTTGTTTGTTTGTTTGTTTGAACGCGCTAATCTCAGGGACTACTGGTTGGAATTGGAAAATTCTTTTAGTGTTGGATAGTCCATTTCTTGAGGAAGGCTATAGGCTATTATAACATCACGCTACGACTAACAGGTACTGAGCAGCGTGGGTGAAACCGCGAGGAACAGCTAGTATTTATTAAAACTAGTAATAAAAATATTAAATTTATTGAGGGCCATGTAGTAGTTGACTGTCTATGCGTGTGCCAAAAGAATGAAATCGGAGTGAATAATTTATACTGATGTTATTGTTGAGGTTCTTCAGAAAGGTTAGGTGCGTAGTACCTGCAACTAGTGTGCGCGTATGACTAAATGTATGAATGTGGACAAGGTAAAAGTATATTTAGGACAGTGAGCAATGGGTAGCTCACCGTTCTTCAGTGAGCAATGGGTAGCTCACTGTCCGTCTGTCTAGTGACGACAGGCCGTGTCGAAGATAGATAGATGGATAGAAGATATAATATTTTTTATTATATACACCATACAAGTAACAAGAATGACACTAGACAAACTTATAAATAAGGTGACACAATGGGCGGTCTTATCGCTAAAAGCGATCTTTTCAAGACAACACGACGTAGCTGCGTCCGTGTTCCACGCTCACCCCAAAGAGATGTCAGCAAAGCATAGGGGTCTGCCAGGGCCACCGGCTGCCAGGGTTGCGGGTTGTTCGAAAAAGACTCTAAATATTATAACCAGGGGCCTTAGTCTGCTATTACAATAGTGTCAGAATGGTTGATCACTGATCGCATAATGGTTCATTTTGATAAGTTTAGTATGTAGCTGATTACCAAACTTGTCAAAATTAACCATTATGCGATCAGTGATCTACCATTCTGACACTATTGTAATAGCAGACTAAGGCCCCTGATCTCTCTACTACGAGAGAGATCAGGTTATAATAGTTTAGAATAGGTTGACCTGCCATCGTGTGTACCGACAACTTCTATTAACAGCTTTATTGGCTAGATGTGGACGTAGAATGTTGTAGCACAACTTGGCAAAAGCTTGTGCCTATGAAGTAGGTAGATAGTTTCGACAATCTTTAAATTTACTACAAAAAATGCCCTTAAAACTGCTAAGGAGACGTAACACAGTATAAGACTTAATTAAAATGATTAAGTTAGAAGTATAATTTGCGGTATTAAATTACACAAATTATACGCTATTTGGAACAGCGCCTACGAGTTACGAGAGGTAAATCGACCTCGACAAAGATGTAACTTTTGCTACTAAATTAGTGAGATCCATTAAGGGATATTTGTATTAAATAAGACGTCTCTAAAGTTAATTAAACCTTATGTTATCTAGAGATTCATATTTTATGAATGGGTGAATTTATGATTTGGGCGGCCTATCGATCCAATTAACTATAGCACGGCCAACGAGAAGCGATACCAAATGTAAAGAAAACCCATGCTAAAACCCCATCTAAAATGGCCGCCCGAATGTTGGCGAACCCGTCTTAACGTTGTCATGTTTTTGCCGGGAGAACGAGACATTACGACAAAGGCACAAGATGGAAAGAGCTAAATATTAGATTGTCAACGCCACAGTTGTTCTTTAGGTTAATGACCTTTCGTATCGCTTCTCGTTGGCCGTACTATAGAAACATTGTAAAAGTTGATGACAAAGAAAAAAGCTGTTACTGATTGACATAAGTCACCAAAAAGATTGCCAGCCATGTTGAGTCTTTTATTCAAAATAGGCTGAAAATTGACGCTATTTAAACGTCAAAGTTTACAAAAGAGCTCCAAAATGCCTGCCTTTCGCCAAATCAAAATGGGACAGGGAACTGTGAAACTAATGGCACCAGCATTACTTCTCCTGGTTCCCAACATCCTCATTGGTCGAAAATATTTTTGAGTAAATTGATGTTTACAATAAGTGCTAACCGACTCATCTCATCACTCATCACCTTTTTCCCTACTTTGTTAAGTAGTCCGCTTTCAGTCAGGATTCAGCTGAATATTTATATTTTACATGGACTGTCTATGTGGCTGGGTTGTGGAGGTCAGCACAACAACCCAGCCACATATATAACTAGCTTTTGCCCGCGGCTTCGCTCGCGTTAAATTCGGGGTAACTAACACAGTTCAATTCCTGATTAACAGGTACCTGCTACCTGTAGTATTTGCCCTTGCGCCTTATTTATTGTAATAGCAAAGCTAAGTTTCCCATTTCTTCACTGTTTCTCCCTTATTACTCAATTTTAAAAAAATAGCCTAAGTCCGTCTCCAGGGTCCCAACTATCAACTACAGGGTACCAAAATTCATCAAAATTAGTTTGGCCATTTAGATGTGAAGACGTAACAAACTCACTTTCGCTTTTATAATATTAGTAAGGATATGGTGAATTTAGACGCATACGATTTGTTTTGTTTGAGCTTCTTTCCAAGAAGTAAACAGGTACTTATTAAGATGCTTCTGTGCTATAATCTGAGGTATAGTTAATTAATATGCAGCATCTGAACCAGTTGTTGTAAATGTTTGTTATTTTGTAGAACCAGACTGGCAACTTGCCTGTTTAATGCTCTATCAGATTACACCTTATCAGAACCCGTAACGAAAAATACTACTTACTATAATAATTGTACACATTTGATAGATCTAGTTAAAAGTATGAATATATACATATACAGTCAAAAAAAAGTGATTCTAGTGTTAAAAATATTATTCTTATTATCAGAATAGGTGAGCGCTTTATTAATGTCTCCCATCCACAGACCAATCTAGGCAAGCGCAGCGGCCATAAGATCGACCCGAGCGGCTGACAAAATTTAGCCATGAGCTTCTCTTATTAAACCCTTTTTATCTGGATGGGAAATCATCAAATAACTTCGGGGACTAAAACTTGTACTGACTAAATCCCACCCATGTTCCTTCTATTGCCCTTTATATTCCGGGGCCGTGGTATCTCTTTCGAACAACCCGCAACCCCGGCAGGCGGTGGCCCTGGCATGTCCATGTGAAAGACTTGCAAGCTAGAATATATCTCTTTTGGTGGCTTTACTTCGCGCGTTTGCCAAATCCAATTGCCGTATCCAGTCAATCAGTCTCAGTGACGTCACTACTTTATGAGCCAAGAGCTTATGACGGGCGAGTCTAGTGTTCCAGTGGACGCTCGATTGGACTCGACACTGATCTGATCAGGTAGCGCGGCGTTGATTGGACTGTATCCCTCAAGGCTTGAATAGTTCAGCGGTACCATTGGCTTTATTCTCACTTCTAAATGAAGTGAGAATAAAGTGATCACTCTTATATCTACTACTACTATTTTGGGCAACTACGGTATTTTCACAAGTTGCCTGTGTGCCTTGTGACTGGGACTGTAGCTTAATCTTTTTGGTTTGAAATTCAAACGTGCCTAATTGACCTAAATGATTTGAGTTTGAGTTGAGTTTTATCTCAGTCAAAATTAAAAGTGATTCTTTTGTTTCATTCCTTCTTCCAAAGTTTCTAGAAACTTTTTTAACGTTTTCTGAGGTCTATATATTTACCATATTTTTCACAAGTAAATTGATCAAACGGCAGTGATTTTGCGAAATACATTGTATTTACTCAGACAAAATGATCTCTCTCAAATAATCTATTATTTATTAAACCATATAAGACTTAGAAGACATATAATTTAAAAGAACAAAGACACAGCAGATTTTATTGATTAAAATATGTATTTTTCTTTCATAAAAATATTGTTGAAAAACGTGCATCGGTTTTCAATTTCATCCACAAATTTAAAATGAGACAGAAAGCCGTAGGAGATAGAACCCGTTTGCTTTTATTTTTTTTAAACTCCTTATCTTTACAAAAGCTAAAAAGCTTGACGGAACACATACCTACGATGTAAATATTTTTTCTTTATTTTGATTTGAGGCTTTTATCTAAATAGATAGTTTAATCTTAACACTAGTTGGCGCCCGTGGCTTCGCCAGTGTGATATCAGATAAAACAGTATCCTATGTTTTATTCCAGATTATAATCTATATCTGTGCCATATTTCATCAAGATCCGTTCAGCCGTTTTGACGTAAAAGAGTAACAAGCATCTATACATCCATACATATTCACAAACATTCGCATTTATAATATTAGTAGGATTAGGAATGTCATTTAAATCTTAGTCTAGTTCATCAGAATCAGCACCAACGTCGAAATTACTTAACTATTAAAATAACAAGGCATAGCTTGTAAATCGTTTAAAAAATAACCTCTTTCGACAATCCTGTTTCCACAGAAAAGATCTCGAAATCATTTTTGGACGAATGAAAACCCCGATAGGTTATAAGGACAAAGAGAACAAATCCCGAACAATTTGAATCGAATTCTCATCGAACACGTTTGTATATTTCTGAATACAATGTACAATTTCTATAAGCCTCTTTAAGGGTAAATGGGTCCAAAAGAAAAGGGCTTTTTGTACATTTTATTCTCAATACGCATGTTTCGTTCTAAGTTGCTATACCTAATTATATTATGTACTAATATTATAAATGCGAATGTTTGTGAGGATGGATGTATGGATATTTGTCACTCTTTCTCGTCAAATACAGCTGAACGGATCTTGATGAAATTTAGCACAGGGGTATATTATAGTCTGCAATAACACATACGATGTTTTTTTTTCGTTATCACGTGGGTGAAGCCGCAGGCGCAGCTAGTTTTCTTATAAAAGAATTTAAGAACTTTTGAAAGTTACGTTCATTCGTAACACAGGTCAGACTTTAGCAGGAAGACTTTACTTTGAAGAAAAAAACTTAACTTAATAACTGTTGTAGATATCAATATACTAACACTAGCTGGCACCCGCGGCTTCGCCCGCGTGATGATCGGAAAAGGAAAGTATACGATGTTTTATTCTAGACTATAATCTACCTCTGTGCCAAATTCAAAAGTTCAAGTTCAGCTGTTTTGACCAGAAGGGCTACTATGACATCTTATAGCAGTTCTTATTCCACTGAGGGAAAGAGATGGTGCTAGACACCCTGTATAGCTCTGTCTCTTTCCCTCAGTGGAATAAGAATTGCTTTAAGACGTCATAGTAGGGTAGCTGAAAGAGTAACAAACATCCATATATCTTTACAAACATACGCATTTATAATATGAATAAGTAGGATATTAGTAGGAAGTAGTATATTAGTAGGATTTTACATATAAACTTTTCTCTTGAATCAATCTATTGATTAAAGATTCATTCATAGGGACCAACGACATAGGGACAGACAGTCAGCGGGAAGCAAATTTGTTTTAAACTATCTAGCGATACACACGTTCCATTCTAAGTTTCCATATCCAATTATTTTCTTATATATGGAAGAACTTGTTAAAAGTAGTACCTACTAATGTGGCGTTAGTTCGTAAGGCAAGTCAGACTGACTAGATATCGTTAATCTGTGATAGAATTTTAGCGGTAAAACTTTAGCGACCTAACTCAATATTTAATGTCCATATTATTTCGAGCTCAACTGTTAGAACAAACATGCCGTAGGTAACTACAAAAGTAATACAGGTTACAAACCTCATTTTCAATAACGATTATAACCCACTTAAAAAGAAAAATAATTTAATAAAATAATTTATTTATATAACAAAAAAAACTGGTCAAGAGTAAGCCAAACTCGCGCACCAAGGGTATCGTTAAGGGTATCGTTATAGTTCCATATATTTTGACCGTATAGGTTGTTCGAAAGAGATACGGTGTATATGTGAATATGTCCGGAACACAAAGGGCAAAAAAGGAAGATGGATGGGTTTTACTTAGTAAAAGTCTCCCCCGCCCCACTCAAAGCGTAAGAGAGTCATTTTATGATTTCTCATTCGAAAAAGAAAAAAAAATGTTATTGCACAGTTTTAGAAAGAGATACTGCGGCCCCGGAACATAAAGAGCAATAGAAGGAACATGGGTGGGTTTTAGTCAGTAAAAGTCTGACATGCCTCCCCGCTCCGCCCAGAGCGGGGGAAGTTATATGATGGTTTACCACCCCAAAAAAAGGGTTTCGAACAAATTTGCGATATAAATGGCCATATGTTTTGACTGCGTAGTTTAAGGTGGTTCCGTTTTTTCCTTTTAAGGTTGTGAACCCTAAAAACATTGTCCTATCCAAACATTTTATTTAACGAACCTATACGAAATTCGTCACACTTACCCACTTCTAATACGCTTTTAATCACCGTTTGCATCATGGTAGGGGACGGAATAATAGCCTCTTGCCGCTCGGCCATAAGTACGGATTGCAAGTGCACTTTAATCACACGTTGAGTGTGGAATGTCCGTTATTTTGTAACTGTCAGCGCAGAAATAGATTGAAACAAGACCATTTTATCACGCTCTTGTTTAAACATGATGTTTAGTAAATTACATAAATTATTGTTTAAAGGTTGAAATATTTCTATCTTGATCTCAATCTTGGCCTTAGGACAGAGATCAGGCGATGATGGGACGAACTATTTCAAAGGCCAAAGTAGCCAAAGTAATAGTAAGCCAAAGTAATGATAGAATGGATTTGTGAAGGATTAATTGATTAGTAGGGTATGAAAACTAAGACACTGACTGAGTCCCTAGATAAGTTCAGATAAATGGCTTATCCACGTGTTTGGCGCGCTGTGGGTTGTTCGAAAGAGATACCGCGGGCCCGGAACATAAAGGGCAAAAGAAGGAACATGGTGAAAAGAAAAGAATCAACAAATAACTTAACGGTTTGAGGTTATTTGATGAACCATAAAAAACGTTTTAGTATTTTCTTTGGTCAGGTATTTCCCGCGTTGTGGGTTGGGTTGTTTTAAAGAGATACCGCGGTCCCGGAACATAAAGGGCAAAACAAGGAACATGGGTGGGTTTAAGCCTGTAAAAGTTTAACAAATCAACAAATACCGGTTTGAGGGAGAATTATTTGATGATTACCCAACCGTGAAAAGGTTGGGTTATTTTCTGTGACATAACATTGGCCATCACTTGCTCAAAGCCTTGCTGCATCAGATAACCGCGCCTAGCCAGATGTTCTGCTCACTTAAGGCACACCTCCTGGTCCCAACGTCGTAGACTTAAGTCCTACGGAGCATTTCGGTATTACGCACATGCGTGGCAACAAAGCTCTCAGTTAGACCAACCACACGAAAAAGAAACAAGATAAAGAAGCTACAAAGTTCATATTAGATTGCAAATGAAATCGGGTGTAGCAACTAGGCGTAATATTTACTAGTCATCTTTCCTATTAATATTTAATCAATAGAATGTTCTAACGGATGAGTCATTGCATTTCGCTTTTACGGTTCAAAGTCAATTGGCAACATATAATAACACCCACTAAAATGAATTCTATTATACTTTCTCTGTTCCGTTTCTACCGTATTGGTTTGTATGCAAATATTAGTTTTAGAGACATTCGTTCTAATAAAAAGGAATTAATTATGACAGCTGTTGTAATCAAATTTGGTTTTTGTAAGAGAAACTATAAACACCTTTGTAGTAGTCTTTTAATAAAATTCGATGACTTTTAAAATAAAAATAATTTAGTATGTTTACTTCTTAAGAATGGCAACTTTAAGGACCTGTACATAAGCTTCTCGTATTAAAGTATGCGCCGACCGCTTGGGTCCATTGCGTGTAAAAAATACTTAAATATTTTTAAAACTTCTACTAAATAATGGTTACAATTGATCATCAATAATATAGCCATCAACCTGTCACGATTCAGACTCCATAGCTGATACTGAGAAATTCCTGGTAGAAAATCCAATAACACAGGGAGTGCCCCATGCTCAGTAGTTGCGCTTGCGCCGACCTTATGTAATCATTTTCTTTTTGTATCATGTTTGATGCTTAATTTAGGTTTATTTTAGACAAGCTTTTGCCTGCAGCTTTGGTCTGTTTTTTTAAGTAAAAGTATAGTCGGGGATGGTGTCACTCAGCATTAGAAAAAAAAATCCCGATCGGATCAATAGTTCCGAAGATTACCCCTTCCGTCTAAACATAGAAGCTTAAACTCTTTATAATGTACATTACTATATTGACAAAGATAAGGGAATGTTAGTTTTAGCTGACAATGATTAATGAGACTTTATTACCCACTCGGAAATACCCGCCATGCAAGACTCTAAATTTCGTAATTTCGCGGCAAAACTACCAAACCAGAATGTAATTGATTGATTTAGACTTAACTAGCGCAACGGACAGTCTCAATACCCGGATCAGTTCCACCACAGGACGATTGATCAACATATGGTGCAACCGGCTGTTTAACGCGGACGAAGCTCCGCCCCCAGTTTCGAAAATGGCCGATAATCACGACGCATTGTCTCGTTTTCCTCAGCTTTCACCAACGTACGCGCATCTAATGTAATACTTAATTATAGGGTAGCGTGTGTTATGACATGCATTGTTGTCACACCGCTAATTCGTTGGGGGCAGCTGATTGGTTGATACACTTTTTCTTGTGTTATGTGGGAACGATGTATGTCCTTCCGCTTTGTTCTATTGTGTGTCTACTTAGTTATTGCGGAAAAGATGTTCAGTTTTTGCTGTGTTATCGGACAGGTCAATCTCGCGTCACATGTGCTTATTTTGCGCATTTCCTCCATCATCATCATTTTAGACCGGATTCACTTACGACGCTTTTTTTTTCTGCATTTGTCCAAGACTCTGTGCATTTCTTGTCTACGTGGTGTCTGTTCTTTTAGATAAAGTACATCCTAATCGAACGTGTCAATTTTTACCCAACCTAGCTAGGCTAGATGAAGCGACTACACTACACAGGCTGTGCTGACAGTTACAATAGCTTTAAAACCGGCCAAATTCTATAGAATAAATTTCATCATTAAATGAAGAAAGTTTTGTCTCGAAATTGTGTGGTCTGTGGTGTGTGATGATGTTTTTCATTTTCTGAAGTGTTCGAAATAAAAATAGCAGAATCAATGTTTTTGTACGCGATGTGGTCGCTAAGCGACAAAGACTTTCTACCAAACAAAAGTTACCAAACGTTTAAAAAGTTATTTTCATCTTTTTCAGGAACAAGTGGCCCCTGTTGAGGAGCCTCAAGACGATGACAAGCCTGTCAGGTAAACAAATTGTTTTCAACTTTGAACAAATATTATTAAGGGACTTTATAGAATAATCCAACTAAAACTCAATTATAAGACCCATTGGCTGTTGACTCCAATTTCGCAAACTGCCGGAAATATCTGCTGGTTGCAGATTAATTTATTTACAAACTAGATAACAGTTTGTGAAATATCATTTCCTTTGGCACGCAGAATATTAGTTTACTGTGTTAACTAAAGCCTCAAGGTGTCGTGAGTGGATTTTTGCATAGTGTTGTTTTTTTGTAGAAATGGTGTTCTAAGAATACAGCATTTTCTGAGTAGTTTTTTTGTTTATTTCATCTGTATACACAAAAAAGGTTTAAAGAATGACTTAATACCTTGGGTTTTGTCTACTAGTCAACCTAAAGTAGAACCCAAGTTGGGCAAATGATCCGGGATACCGCGGCCCCGGAACATAAAGGGCAAAATAAGGAACATGGTGGGTTTTAGTCAGTACAAGTCTGACACTCCCCCCCGCTCTGTCCAGAGCAGGGGAAGGTATTTGATGATTTCCTATCCGCAAAAAAGACTATACTAGAGAGACTATACTAGACTGAAATGGCGGCTGTATTTTTGCGGACATTGTCAATTAACATCACAAGTTCCTATACTTAAGTTTTTTTCACGGTAGCGTATTTAAAGCCTAAAAATCTCAACCAACAAAATGCTCGCCCAATCAATTTGTATTAAGACAATAAGAACGCACAGCCTTTATATTAATTTAAATATCTAAATGTTTGGTTAACACTTCCCGTGACCCAAGGGCTGGCTTTTACTTTGGCCAGAGGCTTAGCGTTGCCATACAACGGGATATTGCCAACTGACAGCGTTGAGGACGAATTTTTTGTCGCAATTTTTTTATAAGTTAGGTAGAGCGTTTAATAATTTTGGGTTAATTTAGTTTATAAAAGTTATAAATTTACAAGAACTGTTATTTGTTTCGCACATTGCTATCTGAGTCGGCTCAAAAGATATAGTTTATCAAATTTAGTTACTGTATTAGTAATTTTGAATTTATACCTAGCATGTCTAGAAAATATTGCCTTGTGCGTGACTCAAAGCGTCTCAGAATTACTAACACGAAGGAACGCAATTTAAAAATTGTATTTGAATCAGCAAAAATAGACTATGATATATATGATCTATTTTCTTTTACCAAGAATTGACTACTGTAAAAGGCATATTTTAATACAAAAGCCTTCTAAAATGATAAAATGCCATAAAAAATACTTATTACAGTACGTATAACAATACATACTCTTGTAAATAAAAGTCTGAAATATTTGTAACTTTCATTTTTTTTAGGAATGATGTTAAGGTTTACTATTTATTTTTTTGTAAATTTAGTAAGGAACAGGATTCCAGCCGCCTTTAAAATTCTCAGTAATTTACAATAAGGAAATTATTCCTTCAAACTCAAAAAAACTCAAATCATTTATTTCAATTAGACCATTACAGGCACTTTTGAATGTCATAAAAACAAGAACAAAAGAAATGATGCTGCTACAGTCCCAGTCACAAGACATAATAACTTGTGAAAGTACTGTAGTTGCCCATTCCAAAGCGTAGATCTCTATGGAGAAGAATGGGCAAGAAACTCCATGGACACTCTTTTAAATCATAATGTTTTATAAAATCATGGATACATCATTCATGTTGAGATTATTCATAATGTGAGAACGATGTAGAAAAACGAGCACATTTAGAGCGTCCAGAGTAAAAGCAATAATTATCACGAGTTTAATAGAAGAATTAAAACAAACCGTGGTAGCTAAGAGATGACCAGTCCCAACCGACAGCGCCCGTTCACGAACATGACGTATGGATCAGCCCCATTCAGCTCGACCATTTTGAAGGGAGCTAAATGACCCGACACACCCGCCACCATCAGCGAGACATTTAAGTGAGCATGACAATCTCTCAACCACCAGGGCAACCGTCGAGTCAATAAAATTACATAGAACTCACACATGGGCATTACAATTATACAATATTAGGAAATTGAGTCTATACAATGCAATGATAGTATTACAATCTTCTTCAGCTGCCACAATAACTTCAGATGCTGATTAATGATAGTTAGTTTGCCCCTATGGTTGTGGAGCAGGACCGGCATTGAGCCAAGCATTTATATCATTAATGTAATCCCCCAACTTATAGTATGCTTGCCTACATAGTGTGCGTTTAATACAAGATTTAAACTTCGATTCATTCAGTTGTAGGATGTTTGGAGGTATTTTATTGTAACATTTTAAACAGTACCCCATAAAAGAGGAGTCTACCTTTGCTAGCCTGAAACTTGGCTGAACCAGTTGGTCCCTATTTCTAGTATTATAGTGATGTCTGTCACCTCTTTTACTAAATAGATGCAGATTTTTCCTAACGTACATGATGTTTTCATAGATGTATTGACAAGGTACTGTCATGATGTTAATTTTTTTAAACAGTTCTCTTAGAGAATCGCGCCTACGCAGATTGTACATGGCTCTGATGGCTCTTTTCTGCAGAATAAATATAGACTCAATGTCTGCAGCCCGTCCCCAAAGTAAAATACCGTATGACATTATACTATGAAAATAACTAAAATAGACCAGTCGCGCGGTATCTACATCAGTAAATTGACGGATTTTTCTTACGGCATATGCAGCTGAACTTAACCGTCCTGCAAGAGATGTTAAATGAGGACCCCATTGTAGCCTCGAGTCGAGTGTGATTCCTAAGAAAACAGTTTTATTGACGAATTCTAGTTTCTCTTGATTTAATACTATGTCACAATCAGTACTTTTGACGTTTGGTAGAGCGAATCTTATGCATTTCGTTTTTTTCCCATTCAATACTAAGTTATTAGCAGTAAACCAATTATGGACCTGCAATAGGGCGTTATTTAGGTCGTCAAGATTCGTAGCACGTCTATTTACCTTAAATATTAAAGAAGTGTCGTCAGCAAACAACACCATTTGTGGTTGATTTTCAAATAAATGGGGTAGATCATT
Source organism: Ochropleura leucogaster (assembly GCA_958449745.1). NCBI lineage: Eukaryota > Metazoa > Arthropoda > Insecta > Lepidoptera > Noctuidae > Ochropleura > Ochropleura leucogaster. The sequence goes on along the minus strand of OY288222.1, from coordinate 7,545,967 downwards.
AATATATACTAAAAAGAGGAAAGGACCCAATATAGAACCTTGTGGTACACCCATTTTAACTTTTAAACCCATTGAATTAACGCCATTAATTTGTACTTGTTGCTGTCTATCATTTAAATACGATTTTACTAAACTGAGCGCAAGTTTATCTAAACCGTAATGCTCAAGTTTTAAAAGCAGGGTTTCATGATTAACGCAATCAAATGCCTTCGTAAGGTCACAGAAGATTCCTATTGCATCTTGTGCCTCTTCCCACGCAGTAAATATATGTTTCATTAAGGTGACACCGGCGTCTGTCGTTCAACGTCCTTTGGTGAAACCATACTGCTTTTCATGTAAGATTTTATTGGTGTTAAAATGGTTGAGCAATTGATTTAGCATTATCTTTTCAAACACCTTGCTGCGAACTGGCAAAACGGATACGGGCCTATAGTTGTTAGTGTCTTTACTGTCCCCGGATTTAAAAAGCGGTATTACCTTGCTGTATTTCATTAGATCCGGGAAAACCCCTTGATCCACGCACAAATTAAATATTAAGGCTAAATATGGTGCTATAGTCTCAATAATGGCGATACAAGCTTTGATGGACATACCCCAAAGATCTTCGGTTAATTTGACCTTGATTTGCTTAAAAGCTTTAATAACTGATAAGGGGTTTATATGCTTAAATTCAAATTGAATCGGGCAGGCTGGAACGTTAGCCTTTAATAAATCCTTAGATAGCAAGGGCGAGAAGGGCGAGATTCAGAAAAAGAAAACTTGTCAACCTGTGGCTACTTTTATTCGAATTGCTTTCATTGATATATTTTTATTATTGGTTTTTTGACGACATGGTTGGCGCAGTGGCTGAGCGATCGACTGCTGCATTGCGTGTTGCGGGTTTCATTTCCGCACGAAAAACTATTTGTAGGCCATACAAATAGTTGTTCCGGGTTCCGCTGTTTGTGTATATGAGTTCCTATGTCTGTAAACGAGTCCAATCTACAGGAAAAAATCCAAGATAAAAAATGCTTTTGGTTTCAACATCACCACAATTCTTCTAATTTCAGCCGCTCCGACAGCGAACAGTACCGCCCAGGGCAAGTGTTCTCACTGAACAGCCAAGAACTTCTAGCTCTGCAACCAGAGAGAAAACAGGCGCCTCTATCCGGCAACCAGCTTCTCCAGCAACTGTACCGGCCACAGCAAGAGCAGAAGCAGAACGTCCAGCAGATCTACTACTTGGAACCTCAGGGGGCACGTCAGGTGAGAAAAAGAAATAAGACAAATGTTACACCTATATTGGGGTTGGCTTCCAACCTAACCAGATGCAGTATAATATCAATATTTAGACCTCACAAAGCAGTATTAAGGATAGTATTACAGATCCCATACCCCGTATATTATATTTTTTTCTCCGATGGGCAATTCTTACTTAATAATATAAAAGTGAAAGTGCGTTTGTTTGTTTGTAACGTCTTCACGCCTAAATAGCCAAGCCAATTTGGTGGTCGATGGGTGGGACCCTAGAGACGGACAAAGGCTATTTTTTTAATAATGTTCTATCGCCATGCAAGTGAAACCACGGGGCGCAGTTATGAAATAAAGCTCTCTCCCGCTCTGGGCGGAGCGAAAGGGAGTGTCAAACTTTTACTGACTAAAGCCCTTCCATGTTCATTCTTTTGCCCTTTGTGTTTCGAGGTCGCAGTATTCCTTTCGAACAACCCGCAACCCTGCCAGCAGTAAATTATCATAGTTTTATGTTTGCACGCGTGAAAATGAGGAAAAACCACGTCATGCGCCGCGTGGAACGCGTCACACGGCGCATGACTTGATTTTTCTCCGCAAAATAAGCCCTTAGAAAACGCGCATATCGCTTGACATGACGTAAATTAAAAAAAAACTTTTGGCAGATATTAAGTCAATCATCTTTTGTCTCACCGAATATTTAAAAAAAACTTAAAATCAGCCTTTGATAATAATTAATGTTTCAAATCAAAAAGAAAACAAAGTAAAATTTTTAAAGACGAATTAATAAATTTGACGGTTATTGGTTGGAATACAATCTGACAGCTGTCAACCGAAATACTTCACTTTCTGCGTTTCAGTTCAGCTAAGGGAATACGTTCAGGGAATAACATATTTACGCGAAAATGTCGTTGATGTTATATTTAACATGTTGTGTTATTTTTAGTATAAATCAGTTTTAAATGACATTACCAATATTTGTATACAGATAGTACTAGTAAAACATGTTGAACTTTCCATTATTATGTGTACCATCCTCAACACCATGTTTTTGACAAATAAATCACTTTGACTTTAACCTTAGATTATAAATATCTAAAGTATTTCAGTTTTTAAAGGTTGTCTAAAAGATAACGCTATCAGCGATCAAGACCACCATGATTGTAACCATAGAATTAGCAATTTCTGTACAACAGTTAGTTGAACTTTTGCTGTGCAATGAAGTATATTCTATTATATTCTTAACATTTATTTATTTTCAGGTGTCTTATCAGCCATCATCTCATGCTGTCATCGCTCGGCCTGACTACACTTCGAATGGTGGAGAAGCTTCTGTAGGAGCTGCTTTATCTGTCAGTGATACTGGATCCAACGCTAATGATGCTCTCCACCAGGATATCCTTGCTTTGCTTGGACAGCCTCCTCTGAGGGCAGCAGAGGAACCTCAACAGCAGTTGTACTCTCAGCCCCAGCAATTTCAGCAAGTTCAGGCTTCTAATGTCCAAAGCGTCGCACCACAATATCAACAGGTCTGTAGTAACAGAAAATGACATGCTATTAAGCAGGTTTTCGCTGCGTCTTTTTTATTCTTATCCAATAAACCTTATTCAAATTATCTATTCACATATTAATTGTTTTTAAGTCCGCAGAATCACACTATTTAAAAGAACTAAGTAAAACCAAAACAGAAATAAAAATTATCAGTGAGCCACAAACTAAGCAGCACTTAACTGTGTATTCTTTCAATGCTAAGCATCCGCCATCTTTTGTTAGTTTTCTTATTATTTTACAATACTGAGTACTAGTTCTGTTGGCGCCGGTAAGCCACAGATGCTACATAAGACCGGTTTATCAAAAAAAAAAAAAAAATATTGCGGTATTAAAAAATCAGTACAATTCTATTTTTTTTTAAATCTTTGGAAAAACATGAATATAAAAAAAAATACTGGAAATCTGATAAGAATTGCATACGTTTGCTAAACTATCAATGTCCGGTGTCCGCACCCCAGCCGTTTCTAAATGTACCGGTTAGACCGAACCGTCAATGTAGAAGTATTTCCTTACTTTTAACATGCGAAATTGTTGCAATTCCAGGTCGACAGATACATTTCGAAGCCAAGCAAGAAATCGAAACTGAGGAACAAAGTTCAGGTAGCTCAGCCTCAGCCATCACCTGCAGCTCCTCAACAATACCTGATCGAGACCACGAACGTGCAGCAACAACAGGCAGTCCAGCAGTCGCCATTGTATCGTCAGCCTCAACAGCCACAAAGAGTCGCTCAATCTCTGCGTTACTTACAAGTCCCTCAAACACAAGCGGCTTCCCAACAGATCTTGTACGAACGCCCAGAATCTCAGGGCTTGAAAATCGTCCCAGCACCCAAGCTCCAACCTCTACAGCCCCAACAGCAACAGCCCAGGGCTCAGCTAAACTACAGAATTGTATCCCAATACCAGCAACCTGAAGCTTCACCAAAACAGTACAGGATCTATGAGGCTCCCAGACAAATTATCAGGCCACAAGAACAACGTCTCTCGAGCCAGAGTGTGGAAAGACCAGTAGCATTCTTGAAGCATTTCCCTGACCAGGAGAAAATGAGAGCGGTCAAAATCTACGAACCAATTTCCGAAGGCATTCCCCAGCAGCCTGCGCAGATTATTGGCGAGCAGCAATATTACCTCCGTCCTATTTTCAGAACCAATGAACAAAGGCCAAGGTACGAAATGCCTGCCCAGAAACCCGAACAATCCAGAGTGTCAGAATCGGCGAAAGCACCCCAGTCGTCTATTTATGTGAGCAAGAACGTAGCTCCAAGAAAACAGGTGCGACCCCAGCAGTTGTACCGAGAACAACAACAGGCCAGCGTTGAGCAGGTGAACCTTGAGCAGCACGGCCAAAGCTTGGACGAGCAAAGAGCGCAGCTTCCTCCTCCCAAGAACAACAAGGCGTATACTCCTGAGGAATTCGCAGCCTTGGTAGCAGCTGGGTACTCCGTCACTCCTGTGCCCGTCAGCTCGATTAACCTTCAGGAAGCCCAGTCTAGGTCCTCGGTAGAATCAGTGGCGATGCACCCGAAGCGCCGACCCATCCTCGCTAGCCGACGCCACCAATATCTGCCCCTTCGAGGAGATGATGCGCCTTAGACTTAATAATTCTGCTGTAAATAGGTTAGCTGTAGTATTGTAAAAATAAAGATATAGTGATATTCGTTTAAATTCTTTTTCATTCTTTCTACATTAGTGTGATGTAACCGCACTCAGGAAGCGTTGGAATTCATTCTACTTTCATGAAAACCGCAAGTCTATGTCTGCAAATAGACGTTAGAAATACATTAGGTATCTGACTTCTAAACATATTACCGCAAAACGTTTCATTCTAAGCAAAACTCTTTGTTATTTTTGTTGCCATTTACAAAAAAGTAATAAGGTCTGAAAACTTTCAAAAGCATTTTATCATCTTTGAGTTGGATGTACTTACAATCAATATTTTTCAGCGCTACACGTACTATTTTATTTATTTTTTATGTACACACAAAACATTATGACAAATAAAAAAAACAGACTAAAGAGCACAAAGGTACTGCTTATTTCTATTTACTATGTACTTCGCTCCAAATAGACTTGGTCACACTTGTAGAAACACGAATTTTCTGCTCTGAATATTATCCTACTGTTGTTCAAGAAACTGTTAAGTGCTTTTGCTTAAAATTGAAACTGGTGTTTAAGTGTTTTGTCCTAAGTTTGTTTTATCCAAATAGATGGTAAATTCTCACGTAGCGCACATACAAACAAATTTCTAATTAAAATTCGTGTAAAGTCATATGCATACACAGACTAATTATCTCAAGAATTTTCGAAATTCTCTTTATTGTGGACATTATTATAATGAAGATTATTACAGTGATGTTCACTTTCAAATCTTGCCGTTTGACCACAATGTCATTGCGCTGTTACTTCAACTTTCTGCAAAAAATGGAAAACGTGAACGAAACGCCCGCGGCTGCACTGGAAAAAATGGGATAAAAAATCTCCTAAAAAAACGCCGAAACGTCAAATCTGTATAGCCTTTTTCTATAGGGATGGGAAATCATTAAATAATAACTTCCGCCGCGTTGAGAGAGTGTCAGACCTTTACAGACCAATACCCATTAATGGTTTTTTTTACCCTTTATGTTCCGGGGCCGCGGTATCTCTTTCGAACAACTCGCAACTCCGGCAAGCACTGACCATGGCAGGCCCCTCTTCTGCTTTGCTGACATTTCTTTGAGGTTCGCCTGTAATACGAAAGCGCCATCGACAAGGCCATCTGTCTAGCCTTTATGGTGTAAATGCGAGACAAACAAACTCACGTTATAGTTTTAGTTAAGATAAGAATTCGTAATCAGATTAAGAAATTCTAAAATCTCTGGAAATTGAGAATCAAAACCAAATTATGACTTAAATCCAACATATTTCAATTTCACAGCATCTGAACTTATTATTTGGGTTCGGGAGGATCGAAAATGATAACGTTATTCTTCGAAATGGAATATTCAGATCATCTGCGATGTGCCAACCCATGGCGACGTTTTCGTTTGAATAAATCAAGTTTCATTTTTTAAATAAACGACGTTGGCTTTCCCTTATCCCTAAACTTTTATCTGGAATTGTTGCGATAAATATTCTATGACTTGAGATTTTTTGTATCTCACGCAGAAAACATTTTAGTTTTTCATATATTTTGTTTTAGGGTTCCGTATCTCGATAGTAAAAACGGAACACTTATTATAAGGTCACTTTGCTGTCCGTCTATCTGTCTGTATGTCAAGACTCTTTATTTTCCGGCCCTGGTTCAGTCCATGGTCCGCAGCAAGAGGGAATGGGAAGCGGTCACCTCCTTCTGCGAAGCAGTCATGCTAGCGAAGGAGGTGGCCTGTGGGCGGTGAGCAATGGGTAGCTCACCGACGGTCCGTCAGGTTTTAGTCAGTACAAGTTTGACACACCCTCCCGCTCCGCCCAGAGCGGAGGAAGTTATTTGATGATTTCCAACCCCAAAAAAAAAACACCCTGCATTCGAGATCGCACGGAGGAGTATTTTCTACCAGTGAACAACAACCTTAGAGTGATGCAGAGACGAAACGTAGTAGACGCAATGTGACGGACAACTTAAGAAAAAAAAAAACAACAACATCAATTAATTTTGAGACGAGTCTGCCAACACCTTAAGTAAGGGTTCGCGAGCTTTTACCTTTAGTGTGAACGGATTGGAACTTAAACTAACAGTAATGCAGTCCATTTAGTGTCAATGATTTCCACAAAATAACGCCCGATTCGACAACTTATTTAATTTCAAATGTATGTATTAAATGGTTACCGGTTTCAACAATGAGTTCATAATACGGCACGGTTGGCGCAGTGGCTGAACGATCGACTCCTGCGTTGCATATCGCATGTTCGATTCCCGGACGGAACAAATATTTGTATGGCCTGCAGATAGATCTTTGTTTCGGGTCTGGCTGTTTGTGTATGTGAGTTTAAATGTTTGTAAACGCACCCACGATACAGGAGAAATTCCTAGTTTGAAGCACGTTTTATAAAAAAAATATAGGTGTGTCTAACAACCGAGACAGATACTGAAATAATACCTACAACACTACTAACTTAAGAATACAAGTAACCTGTCGCCAGGTCGTCACAGAGGAATCTATACTAATATTATAAAGCTGAAGTTTGTTTGTTTGAACGCGCTAATCTCAGGGACTACTGGTTGAAATTGGAAAATTCTTTTAGTGTTGGATAGTCCATTTCTTGAGGAAGGCTATATAACATCATGCTACGACCAACAGGTGCTGAGCAGCGTGTGTGAAACCGCGAGGAACAGCTAGTGTTTAATATTTTCCGTCGCTGAACCAAAATTTCCTATTTCCTCATGACAAATAGTGGAAGTTTGAAAAGTCTTAAATCTATACCTATACATACTTCTATACTTATCTATACTAATATTATAAAGCTGAAGAGTTTGTTTGTTTGTTTGAACGCGCTAATCTCAGGAACTACTGATTAGAATTGGAAAATTCTTTTAGTGTTGGATAGTCCATTTTTTGAGGAAGGCTATAGGCTATATAACATCACGCTACGACCAGAAGGTGCTGAGCAGCGTGGGTGAAACCGCGTGGAACAGCTAGTTTCCTTTATAAAGTGGTCCTGTTTTTATGTGTTTTGGTTAAGTACGAAAAAAAAGAATTTTAAGAAAATAAAAATCAGATCAGGGGTTGTAAAATGGCAGAATTATAATAGGATAATAAAATAAACGACAACAAATAAAATATATAAATTGACGTCACGGTTGGCGCAGTGGCTGAGCGATGTCCTGCGTGTCGCGGGTTCAATTCCCGCACGGAACAAATATTTATTTGACCTACAGGTAGTTGTTTCGGGTCTGGCTGTTTGTGTATGTGAGTTTAAATGTTTGTAAACGCACCCACTATACAGGAGAAATTCATACAGTGGGGCAATGTTTTAAAAAAAATACGTGTAAATGGCCACAGACGCAGTTATTATTGTGGATTGTCACTTTATGAAGCTTTACGAAATTTAACGTAATTCATATTATGACTGTTATATAGCGGCTATTTTAGACCCCCAATCCGTGCGAGTTGGCGACAATCTCTGGACAAAAAAACCAAGAATCAGAAAATTATTTGTAAAATAAACGTAGTCTCATTAAGAATCATATGTAAGAACTGATTACCTCGTAAGTGTACCTAATTGTTCAATTCCATTGTAATTGGGTTATTCCACCAGAAAGCTCTCAGCTCTAACTGCTCTGCTGACCTACATGCCCTTATTGCCATGCACGCCCTAACTGTCCCACATGCCCCACCTGCCCCACATGCTGTGATTACTACTCTACGTGACTTATTTTTACTACGTGCCCTTACCGCCTTGTCTGCTATATATGCTGTAACTGCCCTACAAGCCCTTACTGCCTGTCCTGTCCTAAATACCCTAGAGGCCCTAACTGCCATGCGTAACCTACATACCCTGTCTGCCCGATAATAAAGAGGAAAGATTTGCTTATTTTTTGTATTGAATAGGCTCCAAAACCGTTTTTTTTTTCACTAATAGTAATAATAATAGGGGTAGCATTTAAAGACTCGAGTGAAACCGCGCAAAGCAGCTAGTATTTTAATATATCTAGTCATTACAAAGCTCAACTGTCAGTTAAACAAAACAAGAAAAATAAATATTTACTCTCTCTTAAAATAACGTGGAAAAACAAAGAAAACGACTCACATTGAGCAAATATATTACACAAATTAAAAACACACACAAGTAACATTTATTTCCCACTAGCTGACGCCCGCGGCTTCGCTAGCGTGATATCGAAAAAAAAATATAGTAAAATATCTTAAGTATGTACTAACATTTTATTTCATTTTTTTTTAGTTCCTTAATATGTTACTTTTATAACCGACTTCAAAAAGGCAGGAGGTTCTATACTCGTACGTATTTATATAATTTTTTTAACAAACAAACTCACTTTTGCTTTTATAATATTTTATAAGTAAAGATTTACAAAAAAAAAAAAAACAAAAGAACTCCTAACAGGAGTACGTAAGCTTAGTGATACTTTTATAAACAAAGATCCCAATTACCTGTGATACTAAGAATATACTTACAGCAAGAAATGTATGGCCTTAGGCACAAGTAGGCCTTTTTCTTTACTTTGTAAAATTATTTTCTTTGAAATACAAATGTCTTCGCTGGGTAAAAATGCCTAATTGAATTCACGTTCAGTATTTTTACTATGTAATGTTTTTTTTTGCCGATTGTAATTTAAAATGTAAATAAAATTGTTGTTTTCTTGTTTTATTTTTATACATAAAGAGACAGAAAATAAACATCATACCGTTTGCAGATTTTTGTGTTTTTTAAACATGCTAATTGTCATTTATAATAATTAATTGTGGGCTTTCGGCGAGTGAAAAGCAATCAGGAACAGAAACCGGCCAAGGATATTATATTTTTATTTCTTTTAAGAAGGCTTACAGACTAATTACAGCCCAACAACCCAAGCGCATATTATTATTTAGCCCTGACATCCTCATGTTCTTCATGTTTTTCTTCGTAGTTAGGTTCAACTACAATATATTTTTTTAAACCTTGCCCCACACTAGGAATTTCTCCTTTTTGTTTAAAAAAAATGACATAGATTTTTTTTAAACTCACAAGCACCCAGACCCGGAACAACTACCGGTCACACGAAAATTTGTTCTGTGCGGGATCGAACACGCAATACGCGGCACACCAGCCAATTGCTTAACTACTGCGCCAGCCGTGCATTCAAATTGATTTGGAGAAGAGTGTCCATGGAGTTTCTTGCCCATTTGGAATGGGCAACTACGGTACTTTCACAAGTTATTATGCCTTGTAACCGGGACTGTAGATTCATTTAGTTTCTTGACATTCAAAAGTGCTTGTAATGGTCTAATTGAAATAAATGATTTGATTTGATTGGAACAATAAAACACAAAGACTGTACATAACTATTCACCATCAATTAATCAACCAGAGAACCCAATTGCATCAGCTATGGCTAGTCGATACAGCAAATTGATTCGATTACCGCGGAGCGCAGCCCTGAGCTCCGTTCTGATTACCTTTTAATTTCATAACATTGTACTTCGGTATCGATAATATTAAAAGGAAGAAGATTTTCTTTGATCATGTAAGAATAATTGGTTTTCCTGGTTTAAATGAATTAAATAGAAATACTCTATTGTCAATATAAAGTGACAACGTAGATAATTTGACATTTGAAATGATAGAATCTCGTTCTCAGTTACAAACATTACACCTGTAATATCAGAAGGGTTAGGTAGCAAAAAAAAACTTAAGAGTTCAGTCGTTCTATATATGTAGTCTGTGGGTCAACTACATGCAGAGGGCATACAGCAATCTGCGTGTACAGTACAATAATGCATTCAGGGTGTTGATGGGGTTGCCGCGTTACTACAGTCATCATCATCAGGCTATATTAGTCCGCTGCTGGACATAGCCCTCTCCTAATGAGCGCCATAGCGCCCTGTCTTCAGCTTGCCGCATCCAGCATCTACCTGCAGTCTTTCTTAGATCGTCATCCCACCTGGTCGGAGGGCGTCCTACACTACGCTTGCCGAGTCGCGGTCTCCACTCAAGAACACGTTTACCCCAACGGTTGTCGGTTCTTCGTGAGATATGGCCACCCCACTGCCACTTCAGCTTGCTGATTCTTTGAGCTATGTCGATAACTTTGGTTCTCTGTCGGATGTATTCGTTGCGGATTCTATCCTTCAGAGAAACTCCGAACATAGCTCTCTCCATAGCTCGCTGAGCGACTTTGAACTGATGGACCAACCCTATTACTGCAGTGCTTCGTTCCAATACTCAGGTCGTTTTATATGAAGAACTTAGAAAAACATCTGTGTGACATGTAACTTAGAATGTAATTTAAAATAATATAATCTTTATTAATAAAAGGATATAATTATGGGCTTTTATTAAAGTAATAGCCTTTCCGCGGCTTCGCTCGCGTTAAATTCGAGGTAACACAGCTCCCCTTGCGCCTTATTTATTTGTGATAGCAACGATAAGTTTTCCCTTTTCTTCCCTCTTTCTCCCTCACATCCCACATTTTTTAAATAAAAATTAGCCTATGTCCGTCTCCTGGTTCCCAACTATCTCTGTACCAAAATTCATCAAAATCGGTTTAGCCATTAAAGCGTGAAGAGAGTTAGTTAAAAATAGTAAAAGTGAGTTCTTTGTTTGTTACAAACAAACAAACTAACTCACTTTCACTTTTATAATATTATAAGTAAAGTATATAAGTAAAGTATATAAGTAATAAGTATATAAGTAAAAGTATAAGGATTTAAGCTTAGTACTTATAGTACTAACACTAGTATCTAAGTTGTGGGTTGTACTAACCAAATTTAATGTCTGAAATATTAGTCTTTTTTTATTATTTGTTTATATTCTGAAGACAAAAACAATATCCCATCCAATAATGCCAAAAAAAACAGCTTAAATAAAACCAAATCTTTACTTGACATAAATCAGGAAACAGCGGCGTCTGTAGTCCTTTATATTACATCAATAAAAGTCAACGCTTCGTGACAATCCACAGCGACGGTAAACTTAAGTGAACTACATATATATAAGTATCAACTGTGCTTGTTGAGGACGCTGAATCGAAATGGCACTTTTAAAACTATTGTTATACGAACTTTTATTGGATATTTTAATAGGTAGATTCATCCTTGGCAAAAACAGTTTTTATTTCAGGGTTATTACTTTTTGTTAAAAGCTAAGTTAAATAACATAACTTGCAATGTATGAATGTCTATTACTGTGGATTATTTAAACTCAATTTTGAAGTAATCTTCATCCGATTGAGCTGAAAGAGAGTAGGGACAACTGCCCATACTGTCTGGTTGTCATAATTTTTTATTAGTTCGGGCTATTTCATTTGATATCCTTAAATAATACGGACTAGGAAACGACTGTAACTTCGATCGAATCTACAGATTTTGTGCTTAGAGAATAGACCTCTTGCAACTACTCGATTGCAACCGTTAATATAAACGAAAAAGTCCTCCAGGCGCCATTCACAGATCCGTAAAAATCGGTCAACGCAACAGTGTTCCGATATGAAGAAAACTATCATACCGAGTAATGTTTTGACAGTTTCTTTTTAAAAAAATGTAGCCCCACACTAGGAATTTCTCCTGTATTGTGGGTGCGTTTGCAAACATTCAATCTCACTTACAATAACTGCCAGACGGGGAACAACTATCTGTAGGCCACACAAATATTTGTTCCATGCGGGGATCGAACCCGCGACACGCAGCGCAGCAGTCGATCGCTCAGCCACTGCGGCAACCGTGTCGTCGATGTTTGACAATTGGATTACGAGAACATAGACTAAAGCCGATTGTCGATTACGGTTACGATTGGATATTTTGTGAAAAACGAAGCTGGAACGTAATGCGACCAACAATAAAATGATATCCGACATCTCAGAAAGTATCCTACATTTTTTTTTCATCTATCCATGAAATTCGATTCCATTTAAACTACTTTAAATGTATGATGGAAACCTTAAAAGCCAATCACGCTTGTCGTGGAGCATGAAATGCAATTTCATGGCTTTCATTGTGTTTGACAGTTTCATTTTGTCAACTAATTAGTTGGATTGTACGAAAATAATGTGGAACGTGATTTCGTTGTTTCATTTTGTATTGGTCTTTTGTAGAAAATACCTGATTTTGGATGTGAATGGGCAGAGGGTAGTGACCTTAATTGTAGCACCGGTGATCAATGGTAGATCGATGATGGGGTAGTCGTGTTCTTGAGTGGGGACAGCAAAACGGTAAGCGTAAGAAGGGACGCCCTCAGGCTTCGTGGAGCGAAGATCTCCACAGGGTTACCAAGAACCAAATTAGTGGCGTACGATTGAAGAGGCCTACATCCAGCAGTAGAGTGCTATAGACTATATAGTATAGCAGTAAACTGTTATATGATTTTAAAAGAGTAACCTTGGAGTTTCTAGCCGGTTCTTCTCCATAGGAAACGACCAACCCGAACCGTGCACCTTTTCTCGATGCTTTATAAGTGCCCATGTAGGCCTATGTGAAATAAAAATATTTTGATTTTTATATTTGATAGGCTGATTATGGTAATGATAGGTTGGGTTTACTTCAATAAAAATCTATACCACATTTACTCACTGGCAGATAACACACATTCTTATACCACTATAGAAACATTCAAAACAGAAAGGTACCTAATAAAAAGAGCTCTTAGGGCCGAAGTGCTTACAGAGGGGCCTGCGCCAGGGCCCCTGTCTGCCGGGGTTGCGGGTTATTCGAAAGAGATACCGCGGCCCCAGAACATAAAGGGCAATAGAAGGAACATGGGTGGGTTGGTCACCACAGGATAGACCGATTAAGCAGAAGAACAACCCGAATGAGTTGAACTGCGAGTGGCCCTATTTAAAAAAACCATGGATGGGTTTTAGTCCGTAAAAGTCTGACACTTCCTCCCTCTCCGCTCTGAGCACGGGAAATTATTTGAAATTATTATTAATTAATGGGATAAGATTGAATGTTTGTAAACGCACCCACGATACAGGAGAAATTCCTAGTGTGGGGCAAAGTTTAAAAAAAGTAATTGACAGTTTGTAAGCTCGTATTTTTTCCGATTGGAAACACAGTCAACAAAGGCGAATCAGAGTCGCGCACCGAGGGTTCCGTACAAACTTATTTACAGGATTGATTTTTTCACAACACAAAGGGACTACCAGACTTTAAAAAAAACCACCTTGTCCCAAATAAGGATTTTGTGTAACGTGGGTGCGTTTACAAACATTTAAACTCACATAAACAAACAGCCAGACCCGGAATAACTAGTTGTAGGCCATACAATTTGTTCCGTGCGGGGATCGAACCCGCGACACGCAGCGCAACAGTCAGTCGCTCGACCACTGCGCCAACCGTGTCGTCGACTTCGACGTCGAGTATATGGTTTTATTTTCAACTTGATATTGCCACGCGTTCCCGAAATAAGGGGAAAGACAGACAGACGGACAACAAAATGATTCTATTTTAAAAAGAGCCCACAAATAATATCCGAAATATTATAATCCGAAAAGCTTACTACGAGTAACATAACAAAAGTTTCAAGTCAATCATTCCACTAAACAAGTGGGTTTTATGATTGGTGTAACAACGTTTTGCTACTTTTTCTTTGATCCGAATATAAAAAAACCGGCCAAGAGCGTGTCGGGCCACGCTTAGTGTAGGGTTCCGTAGTTTCCCGTCCGTCACAATAAGTGTTCCCACTTATGAGTTTATTATTTGTTTGACGTTGAACACTAGAGAATTGTATTTTATTATTATCCTGCTTGCTTGTACGATTATACTACAAACTTAGTCCAGAAATTATTTTGTAAAGCTTTTTGTCTTTTTTGTACAAAAACCGTTGTGTCAATCAAGTTCAAAATAATTTTCATAGAAAGTCCTTATAAAGTTCTACTTTTCAGATTTTTTTCATATTTTCTAAACTTATGGTTCAAAAGTTAGAGGGGGGGGGACACATTGTTTTTTCCTTTTGGAGCGATTATTTCCGAAATTATTGACATTATCAAAAAATGATTTTAGTAAACCCCTATTCATTTTTAAATACCTTTCCAACAATATATCACACGTTAGGGTTGAAATTAAAAAAAAAATCACTTCCCACTTTACATATAGGGTGGCTACCCTAATAAAACATTTTTTTCCAATTTTTGTTTTACCACTTTGTCGGCGTGATTGATATACATATTGGTACCAAATTTCAGCTTTCTAGTGCTAACGGTCACAGAGATTAAGCGAGGACGGACGGACGGACGGACGGACGGACGGACAGACAGACATGGCGAAACTATAAGGGTTCCTAGTTGACTACGGAACCCTAAAAAGGTTAGTACACTTGTTTATTTTCACGTTCTTTGTCGTTTATGTTCATGGCAATAATAAAATATATTCCACTTTTCCCGGAAAGTGTCAAAGTTGTTGTTAAACTTGATTACTTTTTGTTCTTACTCAAATAATAATTCAACTGTGGAATGTTACGTAACCTTTTCATGATCAAATTAATGAGATTTTTTTTATCTGCCGTGATCATTAAACTTTTTAATAACAGTTTATTTTATTACATGGCAACGCATATACTGCAATACTGCCAAAATATTAAAAACTTCATTTTGAAAAATACATATTAATCTATACATATGTATAAATTAATCCCTATTCTTCTTGGTCACAAGATCACAGATGAACGGCTTGACTGCTATTTATTTTAAGTTCCGGTTATTTTGGAGCTTTCGAAGCTTGAAATAGGTGGCTCAACTGAAAGACAGTTTATAAGTGCCTGTTAAGTTATTAAGTTGAAATAATATTATAGTTGTACTATTAAGTACCAATATGTGTGGTGTGTGATTTCAGCCACGAAAGTCATCCAATAATTTTCGACGCTTTGATATTTTGACTTTCACTGACTAAAACCCATTCATGTTCCGTTGCCTTTTGTGGCCGCAGTATCTCTTTCAAACAACCCGCAACCCCGGAAAATGAAGCCCCTGGCACGACCCTTCTTATCTGCAATACCGAAAAACAATTATAACAGTTAAACAAAGACAATTAAGTAAAACCAACAAAATAAGCAGTTAATGAAACTCTAGAAGAGCAACTATTACTCTGGAAACAATAAGGGATACAGTTAAAAGGTTTCCTGCATTTATTGCCTGCGGTCCGCTCGATTACTTCGCTCCAACTAGTGTGGCGAGTTGCGAGAATTCAATTAGTTTCGGCCAGAAATTCGGTTTCGGCCGAAAGTTGTCAAAAACTGAATTTACAAAGGTCGTTTGATGTTATGTCATAACAGACGAGAACATTCATGGAAGCTGGGTTGCATCATATGTGTAACTAACTGTGTATGGATTTGTCGGAACATTTGGTTATATAACACTTGATGGACTTTGATGGTAGACTGGGTTGTAGAGAAGACAGACGCACCTGATATTTGAAAGGTATTGTATTTACTTTTAAGGCGAGGTAACAAGCTGATCTTTAGGTATTCGCGGAAGTGAGGCTATCTGCAGACTGGGCATGGTCTGACACAAGTGCACGACAGTATCGCATCGAAAGAATAGAAATAAGGTCGAAAATATTTCGGTGTTTGATTTAATTTGAACATTATGTCCGCTAAAATGTAGGTCATTTTGCAGTTTTAATTGAATATAAAAAATACAGTTAATTTAATACACACAACACAAAAAAAATATCATAGTTGTCAAAAAATTGAGAATTTCGAGACGAAAACATGTTTTTCGTGGTCTTTTTAAACATTTTTTTTTTCGCAGTACTAGACCACTTTTGTAAACTGATTTTGTTTAAGTCTTTATTAATGTATAGAACTATACACGATATTTTTTTGGCTCGTGGCATGTACAGATACGGCTAACTTTGCGACTAAAATCTAGACGTTTTACGAAGTGTTTGCTTTGTGCAGCGCCTTAAATCCCCTTAAGCTAAATAAGTAAATATTTTTCTTAGAATATAAAACAAAACTTTATATTTTTGTAGTCTTTAGTTTAGCTGAAAACAGAATGGCAATAGTTTATGCAAATGACGAAATGTGGTTGTACTATAAATCACACCTTTGCATAGCCCTCCGTGGATAACGTATAATGCCTTGCATTATGCTTCAGCTGATAGAATCATCTGTCAAATATGTTGGCGACTTCGTGGTAGTGGGGAGGCGACAGGGTCGATCTTCGGCTTGCTCAGCGCTCCTGGCCTCTTTGCCTTCGAGCCGTTCCACGAATCACTCGGTTTTGACCGATTTTGACCAACACACGGTTTTGCTTTGCTATAAATCCTTACTTCCTTCTAATGATATAAAAGCGAAAGTGATTTTTGTGTTTGTTACCTCTTCACGCTTTAATGGCTATGGCTAAACCGATTTTGATTAATTTTGGTACAAAGATAGTTGGGAGCCACGAGAATATATATATTTTAAGACACGCATATATATATATATATATATATATATATATATATATATATATATATATATATATGCGTGTCTTAAGATATATATATTTTAAAAGTGGGATGTGAGGGAGAAAGAGGGATGAAAAGGGAAAACTTAGCGTTGCTATTACAAATCAATAAAGCGCAAGGGGAAAAATTGCAGGTAGCAGGTACTGTGTTATACCGAATTTAACGCTAGATTCTATTTGCTCAATAATAGCTAAAGTGTATAAAGTTTAAAGTACCCACATCTACTTATTAATTAAGTGATGGTTGTGTTTTAAAATTGAATTTATTTTACAAACACTGGTTTCGGCTTCATCAAATAACATCTTGACTTTATAAATCCAACACTATTTATGCGACACTCGTAAGATCGGAAACAAAGATTTCCTTTCAGAATAATACCGTTCACGCGTGTTTCAAATACATTTGCAGTAATAAGATTTGGGGAAAACCTTCAATATTTTCTCTCCAAATATGAAATATTCTAACAGCGTTTAATTTTGTAACTTTGAATTGGGATAGAGTATTACATAGCCATAACAATGTCGTTTGAAAGCAATTTTGTTCAGATATTTAACAAATAAAAATAGCTAAAAAGATGTACTCCTTGAACAATTTAAAATTTATATCCTTGTTACGTCTCCTGTTTGTTACGTCTTCACGCCTAAATGGCTAAACCGATTTTGATGAATTTTGGTACAGAGATAATTGGGACCCTGGAGATGGACATAGGCTTTTTAAAGATTGAGTTATGAGGGAGAAAGTGGGAAGAAAAGGGAAAACTTAGCATTGCTATCACAATAAATAGTAAGTAGCTGGTACCTGTAAATCAGGAAAGGGGAACTGTGTTACCCCAAATTGAACGCGAACGAAGCCGCGGGCAAAAGTGTAAATGTAAATTATACACCTACCTACCTGTATTAAATAAAACAATCAAATATAAACTTATACAAACAAGAGAAGCACTTATAATTTAATTCTGACTTCGGATTGCCGAAACCAAGAAGTTGTCCATTTAACGAGAAAACTTTTTCATTCCCTTGGTGGATTTACCGGATTTTTGAGAAACACCTGACTTTGAATGGACGTAGTTATTCGACTACTAAATAACCCGATTTTTGGAAAAAATATCGGTTATTCTGATTGAGGAGAAGAATTATTGTCGGTCATAAGACAATAGGCGCTGAGACGGTTTTTTTTTCTTAGAATATGGCATTGACTACTGGCAAGATATTTAAATAGTTAGAAATAATGAGTTAATATATTAAGGCCCATACCAAAGCCGGGAGGCGTTTGTTTTCCCCAAATGTAACTAGAAGGAATTATTAAGATCCGCCTTTGTACAATTTTTACTTGTACATAAAGTTTTAATAAATAAATAAAAAATGTTATTTGTAATGGCAAACAATAACTACCCTCAAGATGTTTCAGAATTAGCTCGCAGAATTTAGAAAACTAAAAAAATTGTGTTTCTATTATAAACAAAATGAATTATCCAACCTGAAAGCTTATCTAGAAAATTGGAAATGGTTGTAGTAAGACTTTCCTAGCTATATTTTCACAGTATACGTCAACACTTTTCTAAATCAAATGACGGTAATTGAAAAGAAATATATTACGAACAAGTAGAGTAAGGTTTGACTAAAACCCACCCATGTTCCTTCTATTGCCCTTTACGTTCCGGGGCCGCGGTATCTCTTTCGAACAACCTGCAACCCTGGCAGAAGTAGAATAAGGTTTAAAAGGCTTTGAAGGCTGCAGGACTAACTGAAGGTACACACGTGACCACTCTGCTGCAAGATAACTTGAACCGGTCAGGGTAAAT
This sequence comes from Ochropleura leucogaster, assembly GCA_958449745.1. NCBI lineage: Eukaryota > Metazoa > Arthropoda > Insecta > Lepidoptera > Noctuidae > Ochropleura > Ochropleura leucogaster. Next base: position 7,527,310 of record OY288222.1, on the reverse strand, counting down.
AAACAGTTATTTGCTTGTACTTATGTATTCGTTTTAAAGTAAAGTTAAGTTGCATTTGAACCATTTACGCGTTTGAAACTTGTGACCAAGAGCTAAACTAAGTTTATTTAGCTTAACTCGCATAGGTGATGCAGTTAGTTGTTTACACTTACGGTTTGCAGTCTGTTTTTAAGGGTTCAGTACCTCAAAAGAAAAAAGTGGAACCCTAACTGGATCACTTTATTGTCTGTCTTTAAGCTTTGAACCACACTAAGAATTTCTCTTATATCGTGGGTGCGTTTGCAAACATTTAAATTCACAGAAACAAACAGCCAGACCCGAAACAACTATCTATAGGTCATACAAATATTGTACTGAGTGGGGATCGAACCCGCGATACGCAGCGCAGCAGTCGATAGCTCAGCCACTGCGCCAACCGTGCCGGGAACGCGTAAAGGTTTAAAATATATACCATACATTTAACATTGGAGTCCCTATGTGCTGTAGTAAACCAACCCTCAAGTGTATAAAATATTCCAAAGATATGGCTGATTATGTCGCAAATTAATACGGAACCCTTAGTGCGCGAATCTGACTCACTTTTCGTCGGTTTTTTTTTGGACGGAAAATCATCTAATAACTTCCAACGCTCTGGGCGAAGCGAAAGAGAGTGTTAGACTTTTACTGACTAACCCCCGAATACTGAAACGTCACTCAAAATGTGAGGGCTGCTTAACATTTGAGCAGCTCTTAAACTTTAGATTTTGTATGGTCAAACGTCACTTTTGAGTCTCTGTTAAAATTAATTAGGACTTAAATTTTGAGTGACGTTTCAGTATTCGGGGGTAAAACCCATAATTTTCCTTCTTTCGCCCTTTGTGTTCCGGGTTAGGCAGTAACCGTGCTTTGCAGACATCTCTTTGAGATGCGCTGTTATGGCCTTAAACAAACTTGTTCACGTCAATATATCAACATTTTAAAATTAGATTTCATTTGAATTGCCTGAGGAGAAGTATCAAAACAAACTCAAAAGAATTGTTTAATGCAAGAGCCAACTTTTTTATTAATCCGGCTGAACTTGTTTACGAGAGCTGTAGTAGTAATCACACCCACGATACATCTGGTAAACAGATGCTAAAGCAGTTTTTTGAAAAATTACCTTGATACTTATTACATTTTTTTTTACTTTTCCCTAAGTGAAATTAAACCTTCATCGTAAATATTATTTTCTCCGCAGAATCCCGGCTACAACAAATTATAACCACGGAGTCAGGAACCGCTTACTCATCGGAGCCCAATAGCTAGCTAAGTGGGTTTGGAGCGCGGGGATCTGTGGGGTCAAGACAATTTAAGTTGGTCTCGGATAAATTTTGCATGATTATATACGAGTTAAGGGGATTAGATTTGAAGCGAGCAGACTTTTATGAATAACTAGCTGGCGTCTGCGGCTGCGCCCGCGTGATATAGAAAAAAAGTATCCTATGTATTATTCCAGACTAAAATCTCTGTGCCAAATTTCATCAAAATCCGTTCAGCCGTTTTGACGTGAAAAAAAAGCAAACAGCCATACATACATCCATCCATACATCCTCACAAACATTCACATTTATAATATTAGTAGAATATAGGTTCGTCTACAGCTGCTGTCGATGTTTTTCAAGAAGTAATTTTTGTTTCAATTGTAGTATTATGAGACATAATTATAATAGTACAAATAAAACATACATTTCTATTAATGCTAAAAAGAAACAACAGTTAGTATTTAAAAATACATATATAGGTTTGTTATTCCACTTCTAATACAACAAAATAACAGAAACCAAAACAAATAATTAAAAATCAAAAACTGTGACACAATGATAGGCACAAACCACATGAAATAAAACTCTTAATACATTGCGTTTCATCGAATTTATTCGGTTTTGTGAGTAAATAACTCTTGATTCCACTTAAATACTAAATAAAATAGAAATTACAATCATATATAATATATATTATTTAAAGATTAAGTAATATCCACAATATAGAATTTATGTTTTTTTTTAATCCGTCACCAGAAAAGGTCAGACAAAAAAAAAACAAATTATACTCACCCGTATTTCTTAACCAAGTTCAAAAATACTTTTAAGAGTCCTAACACGCGTAAATAAAACGCTTACCACACAAAACTTTAAAATGAAATGCCGAAGCAAAAAGATAAAAAAAAACGTACTTAGTCTCAAAAAAACATCATTGTAGTTGTAATATTAAATTCATAGCCTAGCCGGGTATGGCAAAAATCGGATAACCACGGTTCAACGGATTAGGCCCAAAGTGGGCTTTGTCAACCTGAAAATGCTATGAATAAGTATGAAAATTTATAGAAAGGGTTTTATTCTGCGTTGCTTGTTGTACTCTTTTTGCTTTTTATAATATACTAGCTTTTGCGCGCGGCTTCGCTCGCATTAAATTCGGGGTAACCCAGTTCACCTTTCAAGATTTGCAGGTACCTGCTACCCGTAGTTTTTGTCCTTGCGCCTTATTTATTGTAAAAACAAAGCTAAGTTTTCCATTTTCTTTTTCTTCCCTCTTTCCCGCTCATATCCCACTTTAAAAAAAATTGCTTATGTCCGTCTCCTAGGTCCCAATTTCATCAAAATCGGTTTAGCCATTAAAGCCTGAAGAGGTAACCAACAAAAAAACAAACTTACTTTCGCTGTTATAATATTAGTAAGGACTAGATTCCGCCCGCGACGTCGTCCTCGTGGCATAGTTACTATATGTTATAGATCAAACTGATAAAACAAAAGAAATAGATAAAAAAAGGAAACCCGAAGCGAGATTGACCGATAGACACATCAGCTATATCATCACGTATAGTTTAATTAATTTTCAAAGTAATTCATCGTAATAGCTATGCCGAAAGAGATTAAAAATGCTGGCAGGTATGTTCTTAAAACACGCCACGTGACGTGCGCAGAGTTATCATGCGCGCCCTCTATGACAAATAGGCACAGCCATTTAATCAAACCTTAAAATACCAAAAGTGTTGAAGAGGGTTTAATTAGACTCGACTGTGATTCGTCAGCACGTTTGACAGGTGTCAAAAGAATTTTATATCTTAAAATAAAACGGCTTACCTTTTTGAATTTAAAAAAAATGCCAGATAGAGATTTTTTTTGTTGGCTTTGCACTATTTGTGTGGGCCAGTGACAATATATTTTGAGAAATTAAACAGAAAACATAAGAATCGATTACAGGAAAATAATAAGGAGTATAGTATAAATTAAAAAAAACATGCTCGTAATTAAAATGTAAAAGTTAACACGTCTACCAAATTAACAAATATTTCAATACATGGACCAGAGTCCGCTACACTCATTTCACTGCACCCTCTACGTGGACCTTCATCACACCCTTCTACTTAGCTCTTCGCAGAAAACAGGTTTGATGATAATATGTCATTTATTTTGTCTTCCAAAATCAAAAGTCATTTATTCAAACTAAGCGGATGTACAACACTTTTTGAACATCATTGTACAGACAGTCCCCCAAAACGCCCACCCCTCGCTACATCCTAGTGTTTTAGCTGGGATGAAGAAGTGGCCGAACATACTCCCCAGCAACACAACTGTCTGGTAGGTTTTATGGACCAGACTTTATACACTAATATCCAAGTTACACATTAGTTTGAGCATTAAGGCATTTACTGGTATATTAAATCATTCCAATACGTTGAGTTTTTAGGGTTCCGTAGTCAACTAGGAACCCTATATAGTTTCGCCATGTCTGTCTGTCCGTCCGTCCGTCCGTCCGTCCGTCCGTCCGTCCGTCCGTCCGTCCGTCCGTCCGTCCGTCCGTCCGTCCTCGCTTAATCTCTGTGACCGTTAGCGGTAGAAAGCTGAAATTTGGTACCAATATGTATATCAATCACGCCGACAAAGTGCTAAAATAAAAATTTGAAAAAAATGTTTTATTAGGGTAGCCACCCTATATGTAAAGTGGGAAGTGATTTTTTTTTAATTTCAACCCTAACGTGTGATATATTGTTGGAAAGGTATTTAAAAATGAATAGGGGTTTACTAAGATCATTTTTTGATAATGTCAATAATTTCGGAAATAATCGCTCCAAAAGTAAAAAACAATTTCACCCCCCTCTAACTTTTGAACCATAAGTCTAAAAAATATGAAAAAAAACTGAAAAGTAGAACTTTATAAGGACTTTCTATGAAAATTTTCATTTTGAACTTGATTGACACAACAGTTTTTGTACAAAAAAGACAAAAAGTTGTACAAAATAATTTCTGGACTAAGTTTGTAGTATAATCGTAATGCAAGCTTTTTTTGTAACTTTGTTTACATATTTTATTATCCTAAACGTATCTTTTTTCAAACAAAAAAGAATTATTGAAATCGGTTCTCGCAATCCAAAATTACCACCGAAATTACACGTCTTTGTATTAATTAGTAACCCAATTCCTCGAGAGATGGCGCTGTAGGTACTTATTACATTGGATCAGGTATTACCAAATTGTTCGGTTGGCCTCATAACTGGGAACACTTATTGTGACGGACGGGAAACTACGGAACCCTACACTGAGCGTGTCCCGACACGCTCTTGGCCGGTTTTTTTATAATATTACTAGCTTTTGCCCGCGGCTTCGCTCGCGTTATATTCGGGGTAACATAGTTCCCCTTTCTTGATTTGCAGGTACCTGCTACCTATAGTTTTTGCCCTTGCGCCGTATTTATTGTAAAAGCAAATCTAAGTTTTCCCTTTTCTTCCCTCTTTCTTGTTTTTTTTTTTTAATTAGGCAAATTTGTATGTCCGTCGCCAGGGTCCCAACTATCTCTGTACCAAAATTCATCAAAACAAACAAACTCACTTTCGCTTTTATAATATTAGTAAGGATTCTTTCTACCACTGAACAATTATATTGCACTTCTGAAAACCCTCCAATGGGCTCAAAATCTTGTTTAACAGAAATGATTGGAACAAATCCTTCGCAGCCTCTTGGAGGGACCTTGGAGGGTTTTCGTCAAGTGTCATTCGTCATAAAAGTTCCCGAATACTTTCGCTGTTAAAGAGAGGAGAAGTGCGCCCTTTCAAAGCTTTCGCCTTCATTAAAAATAAGGTTTTACCCAACTTAAAAAAAGGAGAAGGTTATCAATTCGTCGGAATCTTTCTTTACTCGAAGACGCCTGGATCGATTTGGAAAATCATTTCTTTTGTTTGAAAGGATAGCCCTTAAAAGTATACACTTCTTAGGTCTAGTCTTCTTAATCTTCTTAGTCTTCTTAGGTCTTAGGTTTGCCGTGGTCAGGATCTAATAATAGAATTCTAACGAAATCAAACTTTTAAAGCGATTTGGTATTTAATTTTTAAAAGATACTCCCACAAGCGAGTCAAACTTGCGCGCCGAAGGTCCCGAACAAACTTGTGACATAAACGCCCATATCTTTAGACTTTTGTTTAATAAAACATTGCCCCATGTTTGTAAACGCACCCACGACGGCCCAGGAGGAATTCCTAGAGTGGGGAAACTAGGAATTTCTCCTGTACCGTGGGTGCGTTTACAAATATTTAAACTCATCTACACAAACAGCCAGACCCGGAACAACTATCTGTAGGTCATACAAATATATTATGTTCCATGTGAGGATCGAACCCACGACACGCATCGCAGCAGTCAATCGCTCAGCCACTGCGCCAACCGTGCCGTCAACTTGAGAACATGGTTTTAATTTCAATTCGATACTTCTACTCGTTCTTGAGATAAGGGGTCTTGAAAAACGGACAGACAGACGGATAACGAAGTGATGCTATTAGGGTACCGTTTTTTTCCTTTACGGAACTCTAAAAATCCTGAAGAAAACACCCAATACGGAAATCGAACCCAGGACCTCATGCAACCGACCGACGAGGTAGTCAGTACTAGTACTAGTGCTATTGTCCTACTCATATTATAAATGCGAATGTTTTTGAGGATGAATGGATGTATGGATGTTTGTTATTCTCTCACGTCAACACGACTGAACGGATCTTGAATAAATTTACATAAGATACATTTTTTTTTTCGATATGACTCGGGCGAAGCCGAGGGCGCCAGCTAGTATGTTTTAAATATCATTAATTCATGATACATAACGTAAATAAAGTCCTAAATAACCGTCTGCTCATCAATTCCATCACTATTCAAATAAACATTATCAATTATGAATAACATTTCCGTGCTGTAGTATTCCTGTTATAAGTGAAAACATTAATTAATTTATGAGCAAGCGTTTAATGTGACTGTGATACGTCAGACCCGAATTGGAACAATTTCTGGACATGACATTTAACTTTGCGGCGTTCATTTGGAATAAAGGTTTAATTTTTTCACCCCTAATTAACCAATCCTTAATATCCTTACTTCCTTACTAATATTATAAAAGCGAAAGTGAGTTTGTTTGTTACCTCTTCACGCTTTAATGGCTAAACCGATTTTGATGAATTTTGGTACAGAGATAGTTGGGAACCAGACATCCACCCACCCACTTTTTTCAAAAAAATATGGAGACAGGGGGAAGAAAAGGGAAAACTTAGCGTTGCTATTACAAATCAATAAGGCGCAAGGGGAACTGTGTTACACCGAATTTAACGTGAGCGAAGCCGCGGGAAAGAGCTAGTATTATTATAAATTAGCAAACAAACCCCGGATACAAACACAAAAATATATATATGTGAATATAAAATGTGCTATTTTATTCAAAAGTAGGGCGCCGCGAGGCGACTCCCGGCCACCGTAGATGCGGGTCTGTGGACGGTGAGTAATGGGTAGCTCACCCTCCGTCCGTCCAGTGTCGACAGGCCGTGTCGATGGCGCGTTAGTTTTGCACGCGCACCTCAAAGAGATTTTAGCAAAGCAGAGGCACCTTCCAGGGGCACTGCCGACCGGGGTTGCGGGTTGTTCGAAAGATATACTGTTGCCCCAGAACATAAAAGGCAAAACAAGGAATATGGGTGGGCTTTAGTCGGTAAAAGTCTGGCACTCCTCGGAAATTATTTGATCATTCATTTGGAATTCAAAAGTAACGCTTATTGCGTTACTTTAGAATTGCCTCTTTTTTTCTGAGAAAGGTACATAGTCCAGGCTAAGGTGGTTCGCCCATGTTATGCGTAGACCCGGTAACCATAACATAAATAGAGGCACTATTTATGTAATGGTTACCGGGTCTAAGCTGCAAAAAAATTGAGGAAGAGGTGGATAGCAAACTACTAAACTGTATGTTTTTCTCGTAAGAAAAGTTAGACCAACCACTTCGGTAGTCGCATCGTCCGAACACACATGTATAGACTCGAGTGGGCGTTAAATGATTAGAGTAGTGGACTGTATATAAAATAGGTTTAATACCATAAGTAACACTATCAATAACTAGGTACAAAGAAATGCCCGTAGTGGCCTGTGTCGGTGAGCTGAGTGATGGCAGCGCGTGCAGCCGCAATCGGCCGCTCACGCTCGGTACGCCGCGCCCCGCGCCTTCCCCGCGGTTAGCCGCACGTAAGCGATGCGCCGACATATTCCCCGGGTTGAAGGGAAGTCTTCAATCTTCGACTGGTAGGGGGCAGATGCAGTTGAAGGCACGACGAATGGTGCCCCTCTTCGTCTTCATCTCAGCCACTCTCGTGACCCCGTCTACACCGGGATAGGTTTTCGTGACCCGACCCAGGGACCAGAGCAGAGGTGGCGTTGTCTTGTCCTTGATCAAGACTAATGACCCCGGCTTCAATTCACCTCTGGAATGAAACCATTTTGATTTTGCCTGCAGCAGAGAAGTGTACTCATTATGAAAGCGTCCCCAGAAATGTTGCCTGATGAGCTGGATCCGCTTCCAACGATCCAGCCGCGTGATGTTGGCTTCAGTCACCTGAGGATGTATTACTGATGAGAATGGTCGTCCAATTAGGAAGTGAAAGGGAGTGAGTGCCGAAAAATCGTTAGGGTCAGAAGAAAGAGGAGTAAGAGGGCGAGAATTTAACACCGCCTCTATGTGAGTGAGACAGGTAGCCATCTCCTCAAAAGTGAAATGGGTATGATGTAATAAGCGTTTTAAATGATGCTTACACGATTTTACAGCAGCTTCAGCTAATGAGTTAAAGTGAGGGCTGTATGCTGGCGTGAAAATAAAATCGATACCCTCCTGTGCCATTTCAGATGCAACATTTGATGACTGTAAAAACCTACACATCTCATTTGATGCGCCTACGAAATTAGTCCCGTTATCGGACGTGATGCTTCGAGGCTTGCCACGACGCGCCACGAAACGATTTAGAGCGGCCATGTAGGCCTCACTGGTGAGGTCGGTGACGAGCTCCAAATGTACGGCTTTTACTGCCGAGCAAACAAAGATGCACATGTAAGATTTAGTAAGTTTGCATCCTCGGCCGTTACGATTGGCTATCAATACTGGCCCAGCGTAGTCAACGTAACTATTCAAAAATGGAAATTCAAGATTGGTTCTTGAACTGGGTAGTTGACCCATTATAGGCTGTACGTTCTGAGCCTTATGTCTGAAACATTTAAGACATTTATTCACGACAAACCTAGACAAGTTTCTGCCACCTAGAGGCCAATAAGTTTGTCGTATATAGGACAGTAACAACTGCGGACCAGCGTGCGCTAGCTTTAAGTGTTGCATTTGAAATATAAGTTTAGTAAGTACGTGCTTACCACATAAAACAATTGGATGTTTTACATTGAAATCGTAGGGGGAGTTATCAAGCCTCCCGCCCACGCGGATGAGTTTATGATTGTCAATGAACGGCGTCAGAGGAAGCAATCTACTTTTGCGCGGTAATTTTTGTCCAGACTTTAACAAATTATACTCTTCAGGAAACATTTCAAGCTGTGAATAATGTATAATTAAATTTAATGAATTTTCAAGTTCTGTGATAGTAAAATTACCTTGCAATTTATTTTTATGTTTTACATTGTAAATAAAGCGTTGTACAAATGTAAATATATTTTGTATTTTTGTGAAGCTAGAATACTTTACTAATAAATCATGAATGATTGATGAATGAATGGGAATGTTTGTATGATTACTACTTAATAAATGACTGTTGCTATCACCACTAATAAGATGAATCACTACTTCCGGCAGACTATCTTTCCCGGTGTTTGGCATGCTGGGCCACTCATTTTCACTACGCTGTAAAAATGAGGGTCCAGACCACCACAGAGTGTCGTTAATGAGAACGTTAGCGCTCAGACCACGGGAAACAAGATCCGCCGGGTTGTCCTTCGACGGTACGTAGCTCCAGGTATGACCACATGTACTTTCCTGTATTTCGTTAACTCTGTGCCTGATAAAAGGCTTTAATTGGTTGGAAGGAGTAGAGAGCCAACCCAGGACTATGGTAGAATCACACCAGAATCTACATCTATGAATGGGCATGGTGAGTGATTCCTGAACCTTAGTACACAGCCTTGCACCTAACAAAGCTCCACAAAGTTCAAGCCTCGGTATCGTTGTTGGTTTGATGGGCGCTACGCGATTTCTAGAGACTAGAAGCTGTACGCCTATGGATCCACTGCCATTACAAGACCGAATGTACACGCAAGCGCCATAAGCCTTCTCGGACGCATCGGTAAAGACGTGTAATTCATGCGTAATAGAGTCTTCAAGCAAAACCCAACGAGGAATTTTTAAATCATTCAATGATGTTATTGTGCCTTCAAATGTAGACCAAAGGTTTTTTATTTCCTGTGATACTTCGTCATCCCAGTCATACCTATCTAGCCATAAACGCTGCATTATCATCTTTGCTTCGACGACGCACGGACCTACGAGGCCTAGTGGGTCAAAGATCATACTGATGACAGAAAGGACATGACGTTTGGTGACTTTAGTAGTGGAGGTGATATTTATATTATAAGTAAGTGAATCCGAGTCACAAACCCAGTTGAGACCTAAAGTTTTATTTTGAAATGAGTTCAAACTTTGCTCAGAAAAATCTAAAGTGTTGTGTAACTCACTGTTATATGCAATTTGTTTGAGAATTTGAGAGTTATTTGATCGCCATTTACGTAAATTAAATTTTGCAGATGATAGGATTGAATGTACCTTTTTAGAAATATCAACAGTTTCAGCTATGGTATCCCCTCCACTAAGAAAATCATCAACGTAGAAGTCACGTCGAATGGCACTTTGGGCACGACTATCCTCAATGTTATCGGCCAGACTTACAAGACACTTAGTGGCTAAATAGGGTGCCGAAGCGGTACCATAGGTTACCGTGTTCAAAGTATAAGTCCTAAGAGGTTCTGAAGGTTCAAACCTAAAAACTACTTTTTGAAGAGGTCTTTGGACTGGATTTATCTCAATGGCCCTGTACATTTTCTCTACGTCACCTGACACCACATACCTATGCTGACGAAAACGTGTTAGAATGGAAAACAGATCGTCTTGAACTACGGGTCCGACCATCAGAATGTCATTAAGTGACATTCCCGAACTGGTAGAAGCTGATGCGTCGAATACTACGCGTAGTTGCGTAGTGGTGCTGGAACTACGAATAACTCCATGATGTGGAATATAATATTTATTCATAGAGTTTTCTGGTGAATGAGTACAGTCTGAGTCTAATGTCATATGACCTAGGCGCTCATATTCTCTCATGAACTCATTATATTTTTTATGAAATAACGGATCGCGTTTAAATCGCCGTTCAAGGGAAAGAAAACGATTTCTAGCATTGGTAAAAGAATGACCTAATGTACTAGGATCCCCTTTTAAAGGCATAGTGACGACGAATCCTCCACTGTCATTACGAACAGTGGTTTGAGCAAAAGACTGCTCACACATTCTCTCTTCAAGTGAAAGTGAATGTTTTGAAGCTACGTTGTCAAGCTCCCAAAAATAAGTGAGGTCGGGAGTGACATTGGAATGATGGCAAAAATGAATAGCAGAAAAACATGATTGTTGCGAAATACTACCTGAAACTAACCATCCTAACTTGGTCTCGCATAGTTTAGGTAGGTTTTTCCCTATGTCTATTGTTTTGCTACCTAAGACATTCCAGAAAACTTCTGCCCCTACCAGGATATCTACGACCGACGGAACATTAAAGTTCGGGTCTGCTAGCTGAAGACCTGAAGGAATAGGGACGTGTGCGATATTTATTAATGAAGACGGTAGAACCTTTGTAATTTCAGGCAAAACAAGACACTCGATATCTACAGTAAAGGCACAGCATAAAGACTCTATTGTGAGATGACAAGACTGTGTACTGGTGGATATGTGATTATTAATACCCGTTACCTTGGTGCTCGTACCGCGTCGTAACAAACCCAGCTTCTCTGACAAGCTTTGCGTAATAAAGTTCGCCGTACTGCCGTTGTCCAGTAGTAGGCGCGCCATGTACTTCTTACCCGTCACGCCCGTCACGTTCACCATCGCTGTGGATAGGAAAACATGCGCAGAAGTAGCAAGCTGCATGGAATTGGCTGAAAGCGAGACACTTGAAGAAGGCAAAGAAGAAGGCATAGCAGAAGGCATAGAAGAAGGCAATGGATTGGAAGCAAGTTTTGGTTCGTTACTTTCTAAATGTAAAAGCGTGTTGTGTTTTTTTGTGCAATATTTACAATGTGAAAATCTACATTTGTTTGAACTATGTCCAAAGCGTAAGCAATTAATACACACTTTGAACTCAATTGTCTTTTGTAAGCGATGTTCTATGGACAAGTTTCTAAAAGATTCACATTTAAATAAGTTATGTGCTTGGGAGCAGAGTGGACATTTATTGTTTTTATTTTTATTAATTTGATTGTCTGATTTTTTATTTGTGTGGTTAGGTTTTGACTCAGTTTTGTTATAATTATGGCTATTATTTAAGGCAACAATAGTATTTTTATCAGAAGTGCCATGATTGGACTCCACTGATTCTAACCAGTCTGCTTTCCTGCTTAAAAATGAACAAAATTGTGTTAAAGTAGGATCTTCTTTAAAATTACTATTTCTGTGTTCTTCCCAGTCTCGTCCTGTTGTTATATCTAACTTTTTAACCATAAAATAAATAATAATATCATCCCAATATTGAGTGGGCTTTTGTAAATTAGTTAGTGCCCTAACATTTTTATTTATGTTGTTAACAAGGTTTCTGATGGAAACACTTGACTCAATTAATATAGGTTCTGCGTCAAACAAAGCTTGAAAGTGGTTATTCACTAATAGGCGGTTGTTATTGTAACGTTCGCACAACAAATTCCACGCAAGTAAATAATGATCGGCTTTAAAGTCTATGTTTTTAATAATTAAAGCTGCATTTCCCTGGAGTGAAGCTCGCAGGTAGTGGAATTTGTTGATGTCACTTATGCTAGCGTTGTCGTGAATTAATGACCCAAATGTATCCCTAAACTCAAGCCAGCATTGGTAGTTCCCATCGAAGTGAGGCAAATCAATCTTAGGCAAACGAACAAAAGAATTCCTAAAAGAAACATGTGCACCTGAGTCAGCATCTTTGAAGCCCGCCTCCGACGCAGCACCGTTGGCCGAGACACCGAGCAGGCTGCGCGTGAGTGCCACCAGGTTAAAGAACAGGCGGTCAAAGTCCTCACGCTCAGTCAACGCAGACTCGTCGTCATCGGAAAGTACCTCGATCTGTGTCTGAAAGGCGTCAAATTCGGTGTGTAAGGTTTCGAATTTATTAAAACGCTCCTCTAAGTCTAAGCGTTGCAGCTCAGATACTGTGGAACTACTTTTTACTACCTTTAAATAGTTACTGTAAATAGTAAGCTTCGATTTAATTGAACTACGTTTTTTAATTAATGTCTTTAAACTATCTGCCATGTTTACGTAAAAAGAACACCTGGCCGCACAATGCTAATGAGCTCAATAGATAAAAAACAGCAAAACAGCTGTGCGTTAGTGAAAGGGATCGTGAATCACTATCGGTCAACACGTGTCAACTTCGTGCAAATCAGCTGATTATCTAGCGCTTTTTGCGAAATATGCGTAATTTTAAGCAGTGATTTTGATATTAATGGGAAATAACGTTTTTAAAGTACTGTATGAACACTGAAAGTTGAAACAATAATTTTTCGGCATGTGAAGAAAGCAAGAAAAAATAACTAATTGGAACGGACTCACTCAAATACAGTATTATACTCCCTGTATGACTTCAGCTCCCACGATGACGATGCAGGTTGCTTCGGGAACGACTCCTTTACTTCAATGTTCGTGTCGTGCCGCGTGGCGCTCGCGCGCGATCAAAGTCCGCGACGTGGGACACGACGACCGATGATATTGACGGCGTTAATTACGGCTATACCGGTAATTAATTTTGCGCAATCGAAGGACCAATGTATAGACTCGAGTGGGCGTTAAATGATTAGAGTAGTGGACTGTATATAAAATAGGTTTAATACCATAAGTAACACTATCAATAACTAGGTACAAAGAAATGCCCGTAGTGGCCTGTGTCGGTGAGCTGAGTGATGGCAGCGCGTGCAGCCGCAATCGGCCGCTCACGCTCGGTACGCCGCGCCCCGCGCCTTCCCCGCGGTTAGCCGCACGTAAGCGATGCGCCGACACACATATAAGTTAATTTTGTAAAACTATCTTATAATTAAAATTCCATAATACGTTTTTTTTTAAGTCTTCCGGCAGTCACTTTCGTAACTGGGAAAACCACATGACAAAAGTCAAAAATCCGGAAGGACATAGCAAAGACGATGCTCACCGGTAAAGACACAGAACTGTGCTACGCTAGCATGTCTTACAACCAAAATATCTTAGAAATATAACATCCTACAACCTAGTGAGATTATTCAAGGATAAGCGTATGATTTTTTCCACTGATCACTAACGCTCTAGACAGACGGACCGCATTTAAACTGCAATCCAACCGCAAATTGCTGTTTGAATGCAACACGACTGCAATAGAACTGCAAACCAAACGTACCATCCGATTGCAGTTCAATTGCAATCGTGTGAACTGCACGCGGACTAACTGCAAACCAACCGTGTAGTTCGATTGCAGTCGATGTGCAGTTCTATTGCAATTGTGTCAACTGCATTCAAACTGCACTTGAACTGCAATTTGCAGTTGGATTGCAGTTGAAATGCTTTCCATCTGTCTAGAGCCTTAAATGCTTGAAATATCGGTTCATACAAGACTCAAGTGAATAAACACGGGGCTCCTAAATAAAAGATTAATATGCCAGATTCACAACCCTGACTAAGACAAATCGGTGTCTTTATTTATTCTCGGGACTAAATACCGTTCCTTTCTGACATTAATCTTTGTCAGGTACAACGAAATAACGGACGGGTAAACATTAAAATTCTTTTGAAATATAAAATTTACAGTATCGTGAAATTTATAGATGAAACTTGAATCTTTGTAAGTTAACAGTTTTCAGACGATTCATCTATCAATTTCTCGTAATAACAAATTTAAACTCAGGTGGGGTATCACGACGTCTTGATACAGCACTTATGCCAGTGAGGAAAAGAGATAGAGCTATATAGGAAGTCTAGCACCATCTCTTATACGGTGGAATATGTACTGCTTAACTCTACGATCAGTGGTAGTCTCCTGAAGGGGAAAAAAGCTGACTCCAAAAATCTGCTGTTTTATATATTTTGATCGTCTAGGTATTGCTCTTTTGTTTTTAACCCCTCGACTGTCGTTAAAATCCAAAGAAATAAAAGGAAAACAATCAATGAGTCAAATTACCTATGAAAAATTTCTATTGTGGGGGATTCAGAATGATGTACTGAACGTTTACGTGGCAACCGAGGTGTTTCGGTATCTTTTCTACACTGTACATATGCTAAATAAATTATCAAACTGTGAGATAGAAAGCATAACAATGTCCATACTATACTATACCATACTATTAGGGACAGTTGATAAATGAAGTTTCGGTAACAAACGATCAAACATGGTGGCAGGTGAAGCTAAATAAAACGTATTAAAATTAGCAAAATAAAGTTTTAAGGTATTGCGGAAGAAAAAACCCGGAATTTTAAACAGACATTGTAGTTATGGATCCGGGAACTAGACACATTACACAAAAAACATTTCATTTGCGTACCAACATATTTCTTTACTATACCTATTCTAATTTTCATCAGAAAACCAAATATATGGGTTCGGCCTTCTCGTTCTGCGTGTCCCGAGGCATTGTTGTAAGATATTGTAACCTCACATTTATTACAGCCGACATCGCTATTGTGGCGGACCTTGTTAGTCCTCACAAAAGATACTTTTTTATTATTATAACATGTCCCTAACCTATAACTAATGGAAGTTTTTGCGTTTACAATATTTGTATGTTTATGAAAATGGTTGTTTGGACTAAATAAAAATGATAAATAATTTTTTTTTCGTTATTATTAGCTTTTATTTAAAATACTAGCTTTCGCCCGCGGCTCCGCCCGCGTTAAATTTGGGATAACACAGTTCCCCTTGCGCCTTATTGATTTGTAATAGCAACGCTAAGTTTTCCCTTTTCTTCCCTCTTTCTCCCTCACATCCCACTTTTTTCAAAAAAATATTAGCCTATGTCCGTCTCCTGGTTCCCAACTATCTCTGTACCAAAATTCATCAAAATCGGTTTAGCCATTAAAGCGTGAAGAGGTAACAAACAAACAAACAAATAAACAAACAAACTCACTTTCGCTTTTATAATATTAAAATTAGTAAGGAAGTAAGGATTAGTTTAAGAACCAGTCTTACCAAGGGATATCGCATTAACCTGTACTAAGTTGTGGAGGCAGGATATGCAGTTTTTGTTTTTTTTTTTTATCTTAATACTATTTGATTTATTGTTCACTAGCTTTTGCTCGCGGCTTCGCTCGCGATAAATTCGGGGTAACACAGTTCCCCTTACCTGATTTGCAGCTACCTGCTACCTGTAGTTTTTGCCCTTCCACGATTTCGTAACATGCCATGAAAATCTCTCACTGAAAACTCATTTAATTGTGTTTTCAGAGTTTCGTACCTCAAAAAAAAACATAACCCGTATAAGTTCAGTTTATTTTCCGTCCGTCCGTCTTCCTGTCTGTCTGTCTGTCTGTCAAGACTCTTTAGGTATAGGAAGTTAGATAAATTGTAACAAAACCAAATTCATGTTGTCTTTGGAAAACAAAAATCTGAATAGCAAACAAATACCTTCCGTCTCAGGTATGTTATACTTAATTTATACAGCATCAGTGCACTGCATAGCTCTGTGAATGCATTCACAGCTACACCAACAACCTTCACCTCCCCCACAAGCAAATTCAAACCTTATACCGAAGTAATAAGGGTGTGATAGAAAGGATGTGTAAGATGGCGCGTTGGGAAGCACATTTAACAAAGACATTGCTGGGTACGTGAGCGTAGATAAACATAAACAAGTCTAACTAGAGGAAGCAAGTACCAGTAAAGGTGTGTTTACTATCTCAACAGCGTGTATCTCGACTTTCCCGATGCAAATGGGCCCGCGATGCGAAAACAAGTCGCGTACTTAAAATTCTGGACATAAAAAAATTGCGGTGGTATACTTACTTTACTGAGCAAGTACCAATGTGACGAACCAGCGTCCGCGGGAGATGTCCCGGGCGTCGGACGCCGCGAAACGACTCCCAGGCACCCTTCGTCCGTCTAGTAAGAACAGGCCGTTTCGTCGGTGCGTTCGTATTAACCACGCGCCTCAAAGAGACGTCAGCAAAGCAGAGGGATGGAAAATAATCAAATAACTTCCCCTGCTTTAGGCGGATCGGGAGGTAGTGTCAGAATTTTAAAACTCATATATGATTTTTCTTTTACCCCTTGTGTTCCGGGCCCTGGTATCTCTTTCGAACTATTATTATATTATTATACTATTATTATTATATATTTCGAACTAGCTCTGTTTTAGACATATCTTTAAGGCGCACTTGGAACATGAACGAGCCTTCGCAGCGTGGCTGGTTACAACTGGAAGAGAGTTACCAGGAATGAAATAAAGTGGCCCAGAACATAAAGGGCAATAGAAGGAACATGGGTAGGTTTTAATTTCACATCATCAAAAAAAGTGGTGAATCCAGCAGTAGATTGCTGTAAGCTGATGATGTTTTAATCACTATTCTATTATTTTGTCTTTACGTACCAAGATTTTCACGATCATACGCCGACGACGGAGGAAATTATATATGAATATGTAAACGAGCTCTCGTGCTGATTACTTCATACGCATAATATGCGACAGACACAAGAAACCGAAGATAAGGAACTTTAGATTGAATAAATAAAATAAATAAATATCTTGGGATAACTCACACACGGCTATCTGATCCCAAGATAAGCAGAGCTTGTGTTATGGTAAGTAACCAGACAACTGATATACATACTTATATAATTTATAAATACATACATATTATAGATAAATCACACCCAGACACAGAACAAACAATCATGCTCATCACACAAAGTTTGTCCTGGGTGGGAATCGAACCCACGACCTCCGGCTGGCAGGTCCGAATTATTTTCAATCATACTTTTCTAGGTTATCTGCAAAATTACCATTAGTTCATAACTAAAAACACTTCAAGCTAAAAGTGAATAAGATGGCGGGAGAGTACGAGGTGTTGCATTAAAAAAAGTACAATATTTTTTTCGGAAATAAAACCTTTTTAACCTTTTGTTTTTACTCCATAACTTGTTACAAATTATAAGTATTCCAATTGTTTACTGTTATTTATAATTATATTAATTTGGTACAGCAACAGCCATACATACAAAAACTTAATGCTATACAAAGTACCTACTGGTATATAGTGGGTATATGTATATATGCTATTATGAAGCATTCACCATAGTGACAACAAAATGTTTACAATTAAAATAACACTATAAAATTTAATATAATTGAATGAAAATAAAATAAAATTAAGGATTAGATTATCTAATATATAAAATTCTCGTGTCACAATTTTCGTTCCCATACTCCTCCGAAACGGCTGTACCGATTTGAACGGAATTTCGGATAATAAGCCAACATCTATTTTTCATACCCTTCTCTAGAAAAGGAGCTGAGCAACGAGTGAAACCGCTGTGCACAGCTAGTAGAAAGAAAGAAAGAAAAACTTTTATTTGGGACTCGCACAAAGCAAGTAAAACAGTAACAAAAAAAATAGTACAGACAAGGTTATTGTCTGTGCGAGGCCAAAAAAGGTCCGTGTCTCAAAATAAGCTGCGATATTTTAAGATAAAATTACTTGTTATGGTTTGAGGAAAAACCTACATCTGTAATTCTGTATATCATATCGACCTATACGAAGAACAAAGTTGTATATGATTATGATACCAAATTGTTTTTATCTTAGTTATAAAGCTAAACTGACCTATATATTTTATTGGTAAAATCGTTTTTTCTTTATTTTATGTAGTTTCGAAGTTACCAGTAGAATAAAGCTACATGTGTTTTATTTCTCCAAAGAATAAGGCAATTTATGTACGAGTACCTATACTCGTCGTCTAGATCGACGCGGACGCAAAACGCGCGGGGGGACGCATCGGCTGTTGTGACTTTGTTCTCGGCGATGCGACCCGTGCGCACGTCTTTGTTACAAACGGCAATTATAAATACGTATTTTTATTAAAATAGATGTTTTATAATTTCAAAATGAAAAACGCGCGATCTAAATATATTTTAAGTCTTCTATCAGAGCGTACACTTAATAAAACTAATAGTGCTTTGTCCGAGTCCACTGCGGTTAATAATGAAAATATGAATATTCCAGGTAAACAAGCAAAACTTTGTATTTGTTAAGTTATTTTAAATAAAGTTTTAGCACTTTTAAAGATTTTATAAACTTTTTTCTTAACTGGTAGCTTCCAACGCTAAATAATTATAATTAGTGGTTCCAAGTTTTTATGTGTCTTTTTTCTATGGAGTTTTAACAGTTGTTTCAAAATATTTAAAAACAGTAAGTATCGATGATTTTCGTATTCAAAGAACTCGTTTTAATAAGTATATCACCTGTTAATTTAGCACTCACTTCTTAACATACTATTATATTACTCGGAAATTATGCCAAAACTTTGGGTGCCATGTGCAAATGTTACTTTTTTCTATGGAATTGGTTCAAAACTTATGAAGTTTGTGTGTAAATGTAACTTTTTTCTTTGTTTGATATAGAGATATACCTTTTTTACAACTCAAAATTTCCGTGAAAGCCTAACAATATGTGAATTATTTTTCTATTTTTAGTTTATGGAGACCTTTTCACAACAATTTCACGTGGTCTCCATCTCCAATTTTATTAACTTTTGTTATATTACGAATATGTATTATGATGTGTTTTTAGAAACCGGCACGGGCAATCATGAAGTTTTGGCAACGTCACCAGTGCCAGAAGGAGCTGAAAACATTCAAAACGACCTCTCCGAAGTAAGGGAAGACGTTTTTGGATCTAATGAAGACAATGTCACAGACAATCAGTTACCTCAGTTGTGTCTCGTACAAAATAATGTATCAGCTAATGCTACCAACGCATCGAGCTCTATACTAGTTCATGTTGCTGAAAATTCTTTAACAGATAATCAACATTTTTTGCACACGCTTGACAATAACTATGACCTAACGCCTTTTGCGCTTGAAGCACCGTCCAGCTTTGAAAACTCACCAGCTATCAGCTTTAGCGATCTCCCTTCAATTCCAACTCATGATGGTCTAACGTGAAACGTAAATATTTAAAAAAAAATGGTCAAAAATATGTCACGAAAAAAGGAAAGGTAGTGGACGATATAATTTTAGGTGCTCCGTGTAAGTGCAGATACCGATGTTTTGAAAAAACTATATATACTCCGGACGAATGGCGTTTGCTTGTCTCACCCGTCCCTTGCAAGAGCCAGCCCGCGCTGCTGAGCCAGTAAGTTAAAATAGTCCCTAAATAATATCACTCAGATCCAGCCTGTCCCTTGCTGTCCCTCAGCGACGCCCTAAGCCGAGGCTCGTACCCCACAGGGGGTGCCCTTAGCGTGTAGTCGCTTAGTTTGTAAGTTTTTACCCTGGCTGGAGGTCTTAATTTTTAAGGCACCCACATGATTCGCCCGGTTAAGCAGACGACAACCTCCTTGGTTGAACTGTGAGATGCCATTCATAAAAAAAAAGCGTTTGCTTGTGCGTTGGGCTAAATGTACAGGAGAACCGTATGAAGTCCGGAACATGACAAGAAATAATTTCTTTGATGTAAAAACGCAGAAGGGGTTAAAGTATTTGTGGATAAATCAGAACCTAACAAGCTATTGTATAATTGTGAGCATACAGACACCGAGTATAAAACTGTTACTATATCTTCAAATACCCGCCCGCAATGCTGTATCTTCTTTACCGACTTCACAAGTAGCTTATAAAATGCCACTCAAGTTATCCAAAGACAAACATAAGGATCTCATTAGTTTAGATAATTTAGGAACTATACCGTCTCAATATGCAGATTTCTTTAGATCTTTACCGTGGAATAACAATGAAAATATTATTAGTAGTGATAGTGAAGAATAATATCAGAAGCTGCAATATTATAAAATGTACAGAGTTTTTTTTTATAACTTACTTTCACATGACTTTTAATTGGTCATTGTGGACTGGAAGAATTACATTTTGATTTTTAATATAGTGGTGTTATTTAATATTACAATATTTTATTACAGACCAATAAAAATAACTTTCCTAAATACATTCGTACGATATGTTATTTAATTTTAAAATTTAATTTGTCACATATTTTAGTTTATAAAGTTATCCAATGTTTGTGTCTGTAAGAAAACCAATTAGTTATAGGTTACTTTTTTGATAATCCATGGTTCCTCAATTTAATCTGTAAGAGCATAAAACTTTATAAACAACTAGCTGTTCCACGCGGTTGCACCCACGCTGCTCAGCACCTGTTGGTCGTAGCGTGATGTTATATATGATGCCTATAGCCTTCCTCAAGAAATGGACTATCCAACACTAAAAGAATTTTCCAATTCCAACCAGTAGTCCCTGAGATTAGCGCGTTCAAACAAACAAACAAACAAACTCTTCAGCTTTATAATATTAGTATTAGTATAGATTAACAAAGTATTGTTAATAAAGTTTTATACTCTTTATTGATATGTTTTATCTAGTTCCTAAATAAAACGGGTATTATTCTATTTATTTTAAAGAACTATAAATATGTATATATATAGTTATATATTTATACGGCTACATTCTAAAAAAATAAATGTTGAATTAAAAAATTGTTTTTTTATTAACATTTTTTTCACATGTTATCACATATAACTTAGAACAGAATACGTATGTACATAAAACAAAGTTACACGTACACATGATGCTATCAGTTTTACCAAGAATAAGGTTATATGCGCACATAAGACGCTGGCATTTCCATATTAAATCGTCACATATGAACATAAACACTCATAAATGCAAAAAAACTGTTTTTTAATCTCATATTCTTATGAAAACCAATGCTAAATAGTATTTTACATGCTTAGAAAAATAATTAATCAACTAGAACAACTAAAAAAAATGTTGTGACTGATTTTGTTCTTGGCAAATTTCAAATCGCTCTCCTCTAAAGTAACAATTATGCAAAAGTAACTTTATTCTACGGATAGGTCGATATTTTTTCTACCTAAATAAACATTAAAAAAGAATGTTAAAGGCCTTTAATAATGCTGTACTGTAACTGACAGATTGAAGAGTTTCTACGGAGATGCCGAGAGGAAGTCAAACATTTTATGCTATTCAGTCACAAAGAGGTATATTGAATACGGCAAAATACGCAGGTTTTTGTGTTGAACACTTTAGTATTTACGGTAAAAATAATACCTTTTATATTTTATCACGGAGATTTTCTGTATTCAAGGCTTTCTAGTTGTATTTAACATTACAATCACACAGGTTTTCCACTATAATAATATTATAAATGCGAATGTTTGTGAGGATGGATGTTTGTAACTCTTTCATGGCAAAACAGCTGAACGGATCTTGATA
This sequence comes from Ochropleura leucogaster, assembly GCA_958449745.1. Taxonomy (NCBI): domain Eukaryota; kingdom Metazoa; phylum Arthropoda; class Insecta; order Lepidoptera; family Noctuidae; genus Ochropleura; species Ochropleura leucogaster. The sequence continues at coordinate 7,505,348 of OY288222.1, read as the reverse complement.
AAATTTGGCACAGAGGTTTGGCACGGGCGCCAGCTAGTAATTACATAAAATGTCATTCTTTAATTTTATTTTTTTTTTTTTTTACTTGATTTGGGTGTCAGTTTTTTATTGTCATAAAGTATCCACGTTCTTTCTTTTGCCCTTAATGATCCGGGGCAATATTTTCTTATTCTACATTTTATATACGAAATCACATGTCTCGGAAAATGCTTAGCGTTAAGTGATCTTTTCTTTTCATTTATATATATAGACGAGTTTTGTATTTTAAACTTAAAAATACATAAGGTAACAACTTTTACTTCACATCTGTTGGTTTGTTAGCCATCGTTTCAAAGGAAACAAGTTTCCTCTACAAAATGTTTTACCCTGGAGGACGATTCACGTTCCGTTTCTGGTTTAAAGCTATAAGTTTAAAAGACATCGTTCTGTAGTTCCCTGGATTCTGCAGCAAAATCTAACCACGTTGGGGCTACAAAGCATCTCTCGTTTATTTGAATTCCTCTGGGAAAAGTAATTTAGATCCGTTTTTCAGCCAGCTACATTCATTTAGAGGAATACGATAAAATTTGTGTAACGGAATGCAATTCTAGTGTGTGTAAATGAAATATAGTTAATTAATCATTTTATATGTTATGTTTTTGATGTCACACTGGGTATTTTCTCAAACACATTTTGTTAAATAAAACTCGATCAGTAATCGACTACGAGTTTATTCAAAGTTAATATTTAGTTTTGTCTAAATATTTTTACAATGAAACTGTAAACAGTTTATTATTTAATTAAATTGATCCGGTGTACCACAAAAATCTTGAAAAAACCAAACCTTAAAAAAGCACCTAAAGCTAAAACGTAAACAAAGAAACATTTCCAAAATAAGGGCAATATTGTCACCGTATGTGTGTAAAAACAACTTGCGAAAACAAACTAAGGCTGTGAACAAAATAAACAAGAACCTAATGCTTTGGCCAAAGAAAATATATTAGGTTTAAGTCAAGACTACGCAGGAGACGTGTTCAGACCTTTATTCAAATGTAAGGGCTCTACAAACTGAATAGAAATTACTTTCATTTCACAGTTAGGTAAACCTGGGATTTCTAGGGCTTTAAGACCTATTGGGGACCAAACCTCTTGCTTATGCATAGCTTAATAGGTTTCTTCTCTCTATAATATTAACATTTACAAGAGTTCCCTTGCCAAATGGCAACAACTGAATACTTAGATTCACGCTGTCCGTCTGACTGTTTGTATGCCACAGCCATTTTACTTCTAGACTTTTCGCACCACACGATTAACATTTTGGAGTATGCTTTTCATGAAAACCCTACACAATTATGATACACAAATGTGTAACCTGCTGCGTTGCGTGTCGCGGGTTCGATTCCCGCACGGAACAAATATTTTTATGACCCATAGATACATGTTCCGGGTCTGGCTGTTTATGAATGTGAGTTTAAATGTTTGTAAACGCACTTACGATACAGGAGAACTTCCTATGGCGGCGAAGGGCAACTGAGGGTTAAAATAACTACATATTAGATAATTGTGTCGACTGTCTATCGATAGCTTTTAAAATCAAATACCAGGCCCCTTAGTTACTGAAGTAAGATGGCTGAGCTTCAATCCTTGAGATATGCCAAGCCCATCTTGGGTGAAAACATACTGGTACTACGAAGGGGAGGGACATTTGCCAGAAACAATAGAACTAGTAAGATTAGATAAGACTTAGGGATGTTCTCTTAAGTCCAACCTACTTTATCAGCATAAGTATAGCCTTTTTCCAACTAAGTTAGGGTCAATAACAGTCTTTTCTTTGTAGCGACTGCCTATCTGACCCCCACAACTTAGTTAATCTAAACTATATTTAAAAATCCTACTATAATAATAAATACAAATGCTTGAGAGGATGTATGGATGTTTGTTATAATACGGTTAAACGAATCTTGATAAAATTTGGCACAGATATAGATTATAGTCTAGAATAACATAATGGATACTATTTTCGATCAATTCGCGGGCGAAGCCGCGGGCGCCAACTTGTAAAATTATAAAGAGAAAAAGTTTGTTTGTATCGCATAGGCTCAGAAATTACTGGACAGATTTTACCAATTTTTCACTAATAGCAAGCTACATTATCAAGAAGTAACATGCTATACAACATCACGCTACTACCCACGGGAGCGGGGCAGAAACTAAAGACGCGGGTGAAACTGCGCAATACTAGATAATAACATACCCTTGTTCAGAATTGCTGTAAAAGTTTCGGCCCAGTCTGACTGCTTCTAACAACTGTTAAAGATCAAAGATCTATTTGAATCACGGAGTAATAGTTGGTCACCCATCCCCTGACCATCCACGGAAAGTGCAGCTTAACCTGAATATTGACCCGAAAATTAACAATGAGCTCCAATCAGGCTATATTAAAATAACAACTGTTGTGATTTTACAACCGCATGAATCAATCAATTAGTTTCCAAAATAAATCATTATCGATTTCATCTATAACTCGTTACCCCAGTTTCAATCACAAATACCTTAACCGACCAATCACGAAACAGTAATAACAACAGAAATGCGTCGTCATGCCGTCTAAAATATTACTTACCGTTCACGGGCAGAAAGAACGCCATTATTCTCACGTTAACGTCACTCTAAAATTCCGAGCAAAATCTTATTTTGTTACCTCGGAAAATGTAAGGAAAGTAATTTCTTTGTGGCTTTCTTTGTAAAGTATCAAGTTCGGCCATAAAAAGGTTGGAAACAGAAGGTTGGTTTTATAAGGCGCGTCGCCCACACGACCAACAGTCGAGGCGCAGTCGAGGCGCAGTTGAGGCGCAGTTGAGTCGCAGTCGAGGCGCAGTCGAGGCGCAGCCGAGGCGCGGGCGCAATAGGCGCGTCGCCCACACGACATTTGTAAAGAAAATCTCGTTGCGGCGTGCCTCTTATGTGCCTGCGCCTCAACTGCACCTCGACTGTTGATTTTGTGGGCGACGCGCCTAAAAGTGCACATATCACAGGGTTAAAGGAACACCGTCGTGAACACGGTTCTCCTCCACATAGAAAATTTTCATCATGATCAGGATAAAACCAGCTGTTCCATTTATTTTTACGGTATAGGTATTGCCGTTTTCGGGGTTGCAGCAGGTTGTTCGAAAGAGATACGGTGTATATATGAATAGGTAATATGTCCGGAACACAAAGGGCAAACAAAAGGAAGATGTATGGGTTTTAGCTAGTAAAAGTCTACCCAGCTCCGCCCAAAGCGTAAGCGAGTCATTTGATAGTTTGCCTCTCGAAAAAGAGAGAAGAAACGTTCCGAGACACGGAGGTAGGTAGGTAGTTTACCGCCACAACAACCCAATACCCCGAACAGTAGACCGGTAGACCGGGGGTTGAACCCAATACCCCGTGCTCAGCAGTCGCACTTGCGACCAATAGAGCTCTTAACTAAGGGATACGACCCAGCCGTCGGGCGCCGCGAGATGACTCTCGGCCACCGTAGATACGGACCTGTCTATTGACGACAAGAAGTCAACAAAGCAGAGGGGCCTGCCAGGGCCACCGCCTGCGGGGTCGGGTCCCGGAACGTAAAGGGCACTAGAAGGAACATGGGTGGGTTTTAGTCAGTACAAGTCTGACACTCCCCCTCGCTCCGCCCAGAGCGGAGGAAGTTATTTGATGATTTCCCATAAAAAAATAAGCTCTTAAATAATAATTATTCGAATTACTTCTTCAATAAATCTGTCGAAGTAATTAAAGGTCTCTTTCCACTTTTTGTGAAAGCTTGATGAATTAGTTTCATTTAAATGAAAAGTAACGCAAAAATGTAAAGTGATTTTTGTCCTCATTCTTTTAACAGATTCTTGCCATTTTACTTTTTGTTTTAATCAAAAAACGATAATTAATGGGCACTCCAGACCAAATTAATTCAAGAAGAATATAATTTATTTCTAAGAATTCAAATACGAATTTGATCATTTATTGTTTTACTTTTTAGGGTACCGTACCTAAAGGATAAAACGGGACCCTCTCCGCGGTCCGTCCGTCTGTCTGACATCTGGCTGAACCAGGCACCAACCAGGCCTCTTGTGAAGCTATGATAGTTAGACAATTGAAATTTTCATAGACGATGTATTTCTGTTGCTATTTAAAAAACAAATACAAAAAAAAAAATTTGAGGAATCAACACGAAGGGATCCGTACCATCCTACTAATATTATAAATACGAATGTTTGTGAGGATGTATGGATGTTTCATACTCTTTCACGTCAAAACGGCTGAACGGATCATGATGAATTTTTGCGTCTCGAATAACACATAGGATTCTTTTTTTTCGATATCACGCGGGCGCCAGCTAGATCTATAAAAACGGCATAAAATTTTTTGCGAGTCCGACTCGCACTTGACCGAGTTTTTGTAGATAACTCAAATAAACTTTCAGTCAATTACTAAAATTAAACTGGGTATTAATAAAACGGCAAATAGTGTTGACCTCGTAGATCAATTAGCTAATTTACTAAAATGATTAGGTCTAGCAAATAGAAACAAAAGACCTGCCCCAAACTAGGTGGGTATTTTCTAACTGCTCCCAGCCATGAATAGGGCTCTCCGGTCTAAATTATTTAATTTTGTAACTGTTGTTGTTCACACGAAGACATATTTACCTATACAAAACCACTTTATGCTGATCTTTCGACTACGGATCGTACTTTGTAAATTTCTAGTACGAAGAGAGATTCACGTAAATTGGTTTTGCCCCCCCCCCCCGCTCTCGCCCAGTCAGGCTTTTACAGACTTAAAACTTAAACTATCCGATGTACCTTCTTTTTTCCTATATGTTCCGGGCTGCGGTATCTTTTGGAAATAGAGGCATAAAATTCTGACACAAGCACTGACCATACGATGTAGAAAATTAAAAATAAATCGAACATAAAAGACGTGATCCTAAATATAAAAGCACTCCACGTACGTAGACCGAATTAAAAAAAAAATGACAGGTTTGAACATTTGAATTTTTATTTGCGAACCGTTATACAATATTTGGACTTGCAATTTAATTCTGAACCCGGTTTTGTTGGTAATCCGTTATTTTCGCCGAAAATAAATCGATGTTTTGGGTCCCGTGGCTGGATTATGATTCTGTTTAATTGAGTCTATAGATACTGGGGTTTAAAAGCAATTATTCCAGATTACAAAGGGTTTATTTTGTATATCCTTCTTTCGTGTAGACAAAGAGATTTAGATAATATTTGGTTGTACGTAGAATGATTTTATGTTTTATGATAGCTGTATATTTGTTTTGTAAATGAAACACCACAGACTACATACAGTACTGTCTCTCCTTGTAATCC